>JAQSUU010000553.1:20000000-21358017 GCA_038087645.1 Saccharum hybrid cultivar R570 | reverse complement strand
TATTTGCTTTGGTGATGGATGAGGTCACAAGGGACATACAAGGTGATATCCATTGGTGTATGCTCTTTGCTGATGATGTGGTGCTAGTTGACGACAGTAGGGCGGGGGTTAATAGGAAGTTAGAACTATGGAGGCACACGTTAGAGTCGAAAGGGTTCAGACTTAGTACGACTAAGACCGAGTACATGAGGTGCGATTTCAGCGCGACTAGGCACGAGGAGGGATACGGTAGCCTCGATGGGCAAGTGGTGACCAAGAAGGATACTTTTCGGTATTTAGGGTCAATGCTACAAAAGGATGGAGACATTGATGAAGATGTTAGGCATAGAATTTTAGCCGGCTGGTTGAAATGACGTCAAGCTTCTCGCGTTCTCTGTGACAAAAGGGTGCCTCAGAAGCTGAAAGGTAAGTTCTATAGGACGGCGATTCGTCCGGCGATGTTATACGATGTTGAGTGTTGGCCTACAAAAAGGCGACATGTCCAGCAATTGAGTGTAGCAGAGATGTGTATGTTGCGTTGGTGTTGTGGGCACACAAGGAGGGATAGAGTCCGGAACGACGATATTCGGGATAGGGTTGGGGTGGCACCAATTGAGGAGAAATTGATTCAACATCGGTTGAGATGGTTTGGACATGTCCAACGGAGGCCTCCTGAGGCGCCGGTGTGTAGTGGAGTTCTAAAGCGGGCCGATAATGTAAAGAGCGGTAGAGGTCGACCTAAACTAACTTGGGACGAGTCCGTTAAGAGAGATCTTAAGGAGTGGAATATCTCCAAGGATTTAGATTTGGACAGGAGCGCTTGGAGATTGGCAATCAACGTGCCCGAACCGTGACCTCTTTTTATCTTGTGCCCTTTATGTTCCTTTATGTGTCTCCTTATTTCTCATCTCTTTTGGGTTTCATCTCTAGCCTACCCCAACTTACTTAGGACAAAAGGCTATGTTGTTGTTGTATTTATGATAAACTTGAATTCGACGACGTGTTTTCATCATTCGAACTGTTATCATCAGCAGTCCCAAGATGGAAATCCATTTCCTCCTCATGTTCATCTTCACCTCTGTTATCCATTACAAGACCCGGCTGCAGTTTGTCTCCTGAATTCAAGCCACATTTCAACCAAAACTCAAGACTCAAGAGTTATTGGGATCTCAATGCATATCATGGAAATATGAATATTCAGTCAAAGAAAAAAAAATCCTACTAGCTCGTGGCAACATCTTTGTGTTTAGGCAAACAAATAAATTCGAGGAAGCATTTCCCTGCTCATTTCTATCTTGTTGTCTTAGATGTTAAAAAAAGTTGCCTTTAGTCTTACAGAAATAGAGCACAAAACAGATCCATCTTATTTGGCATGCTTGGGCAGAAAAACTAATTCTTACTTATAATGCTGCCCCAAGTGTTCACATCTATGTCACAACAAGATATATATGCCACTAAACATATTGTATATGAATATTATCGGATGTATTGTGCTCGGCTGATTATTCATTAAGTGATTAAAATTTGATACTTGAGATGTAACAATTCAAAGGCATGAGTAACCTTGTAAGTTTACCTGTTTATATACCTTAGCTAACTTTTTTAAAAAAATCGGCAAGGATTCAGGTCAAGGAAGTATGAAACAATCTCAGAATTCAGGTTTCCTGTGATTGACTGCAATCGGAAGTTCTGAACACGACTCAATTCGGGCTCCAAGTCACCTTTTTTTACTCAGTCAATTGAACAAGCACCTAGAGAGCACAATCACCAACCAAGTATGGGGGACACTGGGAGTAGCTGAAAGACGACGCACCTTTCTAGAAGGAACACACACCGACGCACGGGGCAATACGATGGGAACGTCGGGGCTGAGCGGCAGCTGGGTGCGGAGTGTGGGGAAGCAGGACCGAGACGCTAGTATCCAATACAGGAAGAGAGGGGAAGCGGGAGGCGCCGTCGCGCTCGCGACGATGCAGTGGGCCGGCCGCCGGGTGGCCGAGGCCGGGGCACCAAGAGCCACCGAGGCCAAGCGCCCGAGACCCCGATCGGGAATGATGCGCCGGGCCGCTGCCTTGCTGCCTGCGGCCGCAGGACACGTACGCCCGGTCCGCCACAGCCGTCGCTGCCGCCGACGCTACTAGAGAGCAGCGAATCACGTGACGACGGGAGATCGAGAATAGCACAGGCAGGAGGAGAAACCGACCTGGATGCGGGGGCGGCGAATGCGGCGCGGCGCTCCGGCCGAGGTACTGTCGGAGAACTTGCTGGATGGCTGCCGCCGCCGGCGACCTCTCCAGTTCGTCGTTCCAATGAGAAATGGAGCAAGGGAAGCGGAGAAATTCGGAAATCTGACCCGTTATTCGCGTGCCCCAAACTTGACCCGGAATTCGTAAGCCTCTGCAAATACGACCCAGATCGTGCGAATTCTTTGAAAATTTAGTCTTTTCAGGATTTTCTCTTTTTATGTAATTTTATAAATCTTGTTGCATCCCTTATCTCTTTGTTTCCGTGGCTGGAGAAGGAGCAGCACATCGCTAATTTTCCTCGCGTACAGGCCGACGCTCCGCGCGTACAGGCCGCGGCGCCGCCCGACGCTCCGCCGTCCGCCGCCCGGGTTCTGGCCAGGTCCGGCCGCCGCCCGCCGCCCGCGGGCAGCGCCCCGCGCCTCCCCCCACCGCTGCTTCTCCTTGCGCCTCCTCCTCCCCGCCCCATCCATGGCTTGACCTTTTGTTCTTCTTTCTAGGGTTGGGAAGGCCACCGCCGTGCACGAGCAGCAAGGTCGGCCCCTTGGCGCCTCCAGGCCGGCGGGTGAAGGGGTCCGTGGTGACGATGCTCCACGTGCTCCATGGCTCCTCTAGGGTAAGAGCCCCCATCTCCTCCCTCTGTACTGTATGTTTAGAGGGTTCTCCTGTTGATTTGGGACACAATCTAAATTGTGTCACTTTATTTATTATCGGTACACGGTAGAATCGATCCGGATCCGGATGGAGCATTTAGTTTGTGTGTCCAGCTGTCACGGAACCGTCCAAATTATAAGAGCACAAGTTCAAAAACAATCACCAAAACAGTCAAATTCTCAAACTTGAGCCTATATAACTCCGGTAATCCACGAAATCACGAAGGATTTCAAACCAAACCAGAACGATCCAAGATCGTAGTGATTCAACATAACACAGCACTTGTTACAACAGTTCATAAGTAAACTCATACATCGGAGTACAAATAATTTTATTACAAAACCAAAGTAAAGATTTGCGGAAGCAACATAATTTCTGAAACCATTTGAAATCAAATACTGCCAGTACATAGTCTCATCCTGCAAAAGCATACCAGAAGAGGTACTACAGAGACCATGCCCATATGGTCTAGTCTTCACACCCACATGGCGAAGACAATACTTGCAGCAACAAGTACGAATTTGCTACATGCAACAGGTGGAAATAAACCCTGAGTACGAGAAGGTACTCAGCTAGACTTACCCGACAAAAACCAGAAACAAAGGTGACACCAAGGAGTATGCAAGGCTTTAGAAAGTGGGCTAGCTTAACTCAACTGCAGAAAAGCTTATTACAGATAAGTAATCATTAATGCTTAAGCATTAAGTTAATAATCATTAACCTGTCATCTAGATTAGCACCTGTACTAGAGCAATCACTTTATTAGGAGCAAACAATATTAACCATAGCAGGTATAATAAGGCCATCATCATCATTATCAGTAATTCCGAACCATCATTAATAATTAGTGAATCTACGCTGGAGATAACCAGTCAAGTTTCTCACTATCCGGGAGAGACGGCGACTCGAATCGATTCCAACTCAACTGAGGGGGGTATTCCTGACACTCACCCGACAAACCCCGCTAAAGGCAGCCGTAGATAACCTTTGGTACAACTCAGGGTGGGCCCGAACAGCACCGCGTTCTCGGGGATACCAGTGGCCAGGATGCTCAGGACTTTTAACTCACCTGCCCTTGGACCCTCTAGCTCCCTTCCGAGGCGACTTTCACTTTTTGACTTCGCAGCCTGAGTTGAGCTACTAGGCTTCGCGGTCGGCAACCTCAGACCGGCCAACTAAATATCAGGCATGCGTTCAAAATGACATAGAAGGCTCCAGGTCTCGGTCCTTAATCGACACAGACGGGGATAGATCTACATCCAAGACCTCCATGCCTTACTGCTTCACTATCGTCATGCCGCCCGGTCTCATTTTATTTCATTAACACATAGTTTATTTTCACGATAGCAAATATAGCCAACCGTGACCTGACAAAGCCCTACATCTCGCAGGTGACAGGAAATCACCCGACTTCTACCGGTCTAATTTAGCAGGGATAAGCATAGATACGATCCTGTCTACATAGGATTCAAGGTTCGAATTGCTGGACAAGGAGTGTTATCAATGCAGCAAGGGTTTCCAACCAACTCCTATCACGTAATGCAACAATACATATAACATGTATACATAGATAATTACTTTGAAAGTAGGAGGCTTATAATGCTCCGGGGCTTGCCTTAACCGAAAGAAGATAGATCAAAGGTCGGCTTCAAGAACGGTTCCCACGCCTTCTCCGGCTCTCGAACGGACTCCAACTTTGGGTTCCACGCCTAGTGGGACTTCGCTCGTAACACGATTCTCGGCACACCTATTGCATGTATATGCACCCAAAGAATTTTATGTATGCACCAAGAATGACATGATGATTTATGAACATGCATGAATGATATGAAGATGGATGTAATGACATAGCAACATCGTAAGCACAAAACCCAGTTATGTGGTGCTCTATTCAAATCACTTCAAACTTAGGTGCAAATTTTCTATCTGGTATTAACATGTTTGAACATCTTTAAGAAACCACTAAGTATCACAAAGTTAAGACTAAACACGCACATAACAAGATTCTAGAAATTTAGTATTTACAACATATTATCAACAGTAGCTAAGAAAACTCACAACTGGAGTTATACCAATCCAAATGACTTGCAAGAGGACATTATGAAAAGCTTATAAAATTGTATGTATTTCATTTATAAGCATCTAAATATGATTTCATCATTTACTAGGTCAAAATAGCACATACACAGAAACTGTTATAAAAAGACAGAGAGCAAAACAATTCTGACTCAAATTTTGAACCGCTGCCATTTCTAAACTATGAGTCCAATGTCACCAAATTTTACCAGCAACTAGTTCATAAAGTTCTTAACAACTTTGTTATAGTTCATCAAGCATTAAAGCATCATTATCATAGGCTAATTTTCTTAACTAGCAAATCTATCCAGAATGGCAGGTTCTCAAAATTAAATAATTAATGATGATGCAAAAGCACAATTGGACCAAACCAACTTTACTAAAAGCTAGAGCATGTTAAAGTAACACCAGATCATATCATGTTACTTGCATAAACATTTATTTAATCGACATTTTCTATTTATTTAATTGCATAGGCATAAAGGGCAATAAATATAAAAGGTTCCTAGAAAATTCTAATAAAATTACAGAGACACATACATGGTACCAGGAGGCTACCCTAAAAATTTCCTCTCAATTTGACATGTATAACTGGAGATATCATAATAAACAAAAGTATAAGCAATATAAAGCATATACAAAAAGGGAATTTATAAATGAAGCATGTGACCTCCAAAATTCATGAAAATTTAACTGGAGTAACATCAAAGCAGGCTTAGCATCTCACAAAAATTTCATGACGAAAGGATTAATACACAGAGAGCTACAAAATTATCTAAATCACCTAATTAAATAAAGTGCTTAACAAAAATAATTACCAACTTCAGAAAACATAAATTAACATGCCATATATTATATTTTATAAATAAACTAGACATTTCATGGAGCACAGTGCAAGTTGAATCATCTCAATTGGACATTTCTAGCCCTAGTTATGATTTTACAAACTTTAGCACAATATTTCACTTTCTGGAAAAAGAAGACAATTCAAAAACCTAAACGGGCCTGAACTTAACCGGCCTGCTAAGGCCTTGGGCCCTCTCGGCCAACAGACCCACCAAGTGGCCCGAAGCCGAAACAGAGGGAGGGGGCGCGCTGACAAGAGGGCCCCACCCGTCACCCTCACGCAGAGCAGGGGAGAGCTCCAGCGAGCGGTTTCTCGCCGCCGGCGGCTCCTCCGGCGTAACCAAGCGCTCCTACGGACTTCTAGTCATCTCCCGCACCTAGGCCACCCATTTTCCCCAACCCTACTGCAATGAATCAAGCGCGTCGGCGACAAAGGCGGCTGCAGCGGCGGCTCGCGTCGACGGCGATGAAAACGAGCACCGTAAGCCCTACCAAGCACCGCTACATGCTCACCAACCTACCAAGAGTCTAATGAGACCGACCGTTGACCGACCGGAGCTCTGGTGAAACCTAACCACGTGAGCTCGGTTTGTCAGTGACGGGGACGACGGTGGAATGGCGACGCGGTGACCACCGTGCGTCGTGGGCTCGGTGGTTATGGTAGAAAGGTGGGGGGGAAGGTGCAGGGGCGTCGCTGGGTGCACAGAAACGGAAAGCGATGGAGCAAAGGCGGCGCGGCTTGCGGTGGAGCTCGCGACGGCCCATGGCGAGCGGAGGAGGAAGAAGATAGGGAAAAGGCAGGGAGGGGAAATGGAGGGAAGCTGAGGGTCTCCAGGCGGCGTGGCGACCTGGCGTGTGCGTCCTGGCCGCGGCATCGACGCGTGTTGGCCACACGGCGCGCGCCTCCTGTGCCCGATCGGCCACTGTCGAGGCCGAGTTCAAAATTCTGAACTCTGAATGCTCTGAAACAAAGCTCGAGAGGAGTGACTAATAGAGAAATTTCGACGTCCGATTACTCCTAATCCAGGCCGATCTGGTTGAGCCATAGTTAGAAAAATTGGAGAGGGACATGAGATCTACCAGTTTGTCAATATGGTCATGGGCTAACTCGGCTTGGTTAGTGAGATATATCGCCCCAAAGTAGGTCGCCTAGAAACTGCGTAGTCAAACCACGACTGACAGCCAGTTTTCTAAGAGCTATAACTCTAAAACTAGCTAGAGTTAGCAGGATCTGTTAGAAGGTCCTAGATAGATCTAAGTGAGCTCTAGGTAAAAGTCAGCTAGCACAAGAGCTAGTTCAGCACGGTTAGGAAGATGCAGGGTCCTAAACTAGGGTACTTGGAACTGAAAGTCAGTTATGACTTAGCCAAAAAGGCTAAGTGCTGAAATCAGCACTCCAAGCTGCCTTGTGGGCCATGTTAGAGCATGTTCTAGGAATTTTTAGGAGATGACCCCAAAACAACTTTTGTTCCTCATGAAATTTGGCACAAACTTTGTTAAGGTGGCACAACCATACAAAAGCTCTAGGCTATACTTTTTGTTAAGTCAAACAAGGAAGGTTCTAATGGTCAACTAGTCAAAGCATGAGTCAAGATGGAATTAGGGCATGGAATAAACATAAACCCTAGGTCAAATTGCTTAACTAACATGTTAAAAATATTTCCAAGCAACAATTTATCCAATAGCATCTCATATGAGCAAAAGTCACATCAAAGTGCATTGAAACATCATCAATCAAGCTAATGCAACATTATGTTGCAAGCATGTGTTGCATGGGTTAACTAGGCATGTTGCATGTGTTTCATGATCATGTTTCAAGGTGTTGTGTCACACATCACACTACTACAAGTGTTGTACACACATAAGCTAGCATTAATAAACAAACATATACCTACACATGCATTCAATCATGGATGTTGCAACTGTTGCAAGGTCATGTTTCAGGAACAATGCACATGTAATGATGGTGCACATGCTCATGTGGATGCATAGATGCAAGGCAAACACATGGGGTGTTACATCCAGTTTTATCCATTTGATGATGGTGGCTCTGTTGATGTGTTACATAAATGTGATGTGGTGGATAAACCCGCACAAATGTCTTCCAACTCAGCTGTTACAGAGGCAGAGGCTGCAGCAAGTAATGTAGACCATGACAATGCCACAGAACAAGGAGATTGCAGCAATCCTGCAGTTGTTTCTCATCCAATTGACTAGGAATGTCTACTGATAACTCCTCTTATAGAAGAACAGATTGGTACTGCACATCCTGTGATGGATGAGGATTTAGTGTATGAGTTTGTTGGCCTTAGAGCAGAGGATGAGAGAGCTGAACAAGCTTGGATGGCGGCCCAAAAGGTGACTCGGATTAATCTTAATGATGTCGAGCTACAAGATGCAGACTTGGCGGTTCATGATCATGTACCTGGTGAGGATTCTATTGTCTATGACAAAGATGACCCTCCAATGAAAGTTTAAACAATATATGCTAGTATGGATGAGTTTAGGGAAGCAGTGCGGTAGCATGCTATAAAGGGGCAATTTTAGCTTGTAACAAAGAAATCTCGCATAGATTATTTCAACGGGAAATGCAGTCAGGTAAGCCATGTGCACATGCTTTGGCACTCATCATCACATATAGAAATGCTAAGATGGAAGACTACTTGGATCCATATTATTCAGTGTACCATTTTAGACTAGCCTATGGTGGTGTGATTAAACCACTGCCCGATAAGTCTCAGTGGTTGCGTGTACATGGATTCAAAGTGATGCCACCGCTAGATAAGAGAGGTGTTGGAAGAGTGAGGAAAAAATACCTAGCTGCCTAGAGAACAAGGGAAGGAAGCCTAGGGGCAAAGGCATGTGGTAGGTTAAGTGTTCAAACTGCGGTGATCTTGACCATAGGTATAACTCTCCAAAGTGCCCTTACAATGGAACAAGGAAGAGGTAAATGTGTATGCCTTTTTAATGCATACTTGCTGATTTTTTTACTCATCTCAATTTTCATGTACAGGAAAAGTCGAGCAAAGAAAGAGAAGGCTGGGAGGCCTGCAGGTTTTAGCAAAGGTGATGCAACTCCTAGTCCATCCAAAAGGCAGAAGGTTGTAGTGGCAGAAGGCACAAGTGAAATCAACAGCAATCCTGGACCTGTTACAAGGAGGCAAAGGTGATTCCTAAAAACTAAAATCAACACTAGTCTCTTTTAACCTATTGCAATTAACCTTTCTCATTTTATAGCCAATTGCAACTAACAATGGGGGAACTTGGAGGGACAAGTCAAATCACTACAAGCCCCAAAGCACTTACAATAAGGTAACAATCATTCACTGTGTGTGACATGTGTGTGCATCTTAGCTCATGTATTGAACCATTCTATTTACCAATGATGTGTAGTCAAACTGGAGAAGCGCCAAGTAATACAATAACCACTCCAAGGAAGAGTCCAAGGAAGAGGCTAGGTCTCAAGAAGAAACTCACTCCAAGGAAGGGAAGAACATGGATGCTTGAATAATCGATGTCATGAGACTTTTCTCTGTCTCCTTAGATTTCCAACCATCTTTTGTGTATGTGAACTTGTGGTTCTAAATTGGCTGGATGAGACGCTTTTGTATGGCTGATGGTTGTTTTTGTTTGAACTATGTGAACCTGTACTCTTTCCAAAATGGCTAGATGGCTAAGTGGTAGATGTGAACCTATTTATTAAATCTATGTGAACATGTACTCTTATTAAATCTATGCTGGGGTTCTATATTTTTTTATTATTTATGCTGAAATTTTTGATGTATGATAGCTTGTTTACATTTATTTTGCAACACATATTTATTTTATGAGAAATATTAGTGTTATTTTATCACCTGGAAGGCAATAGAGGGGTTGGAGACATCCAGGGGGGCGGTTGGAGATGCCCAAGAGGGGTCCTGGAAGGCAACCGATGGGATATGAGGTGTCCAGGCTCCGTGGAATGAGGGAGGGGCAGTCTGGTCTTTTCCCCTGCCCCAAACAGTGCAAAAACATAGCTGGAATTATTGAAATTGCGAAATCTGGGAAAAGACTAAATTTCCAAAGAATTCGCATGATCTGGGTCATATTTCCAAAGGCCTACGAATTCTGGGTCAAGTTTCAAGGGGCACGCGAATAACGGGTCAGATTTCTGTGTGTGAGTGGTTGAGTCCAGATCGAGAATGACTGGGCTGGGATGGGCGGCAGATGGACTCCAAGTGGGCATGGATAGGGTCAGTCCTAGCCTAGATCCAACCATAATTAATTTAAATTAATCATCCAAGTGCTTTGAGATGCGTGCAACCTTTGAAAAGAGGACCACCGGAGCAAAACTCATACTTTTATAGTAAACATATTTACAAATGTTAATAATATGAACAACTCCAGCAAAAGACCTCAAATCAAGGTCCCTACTTTTGAGCCCCGTTGTCTCGACTGCACTCCAACATCAGCTCTCAAAACTAGGCTCCTAGTTATCAATTTCTACTATTTTCTTCACTATCTATGAAGGACCGGAAACGACGACCAAGGGGGGTGAATGAAAGCCTCAAATTTATTTTGAAACTTTGGTCCTCGGCTCAACACACAACCTTAAAATCAAACTCACACCAAAGTCGTGAGATACACGTGCTAACCGGTAGCAAGATATCCCACTCGAAGTCTTAAACACGCAGAAGAACCCTTGAGAGACGATGGAAACAAACACACAAAGCAACAGAGGAAAATAACACTTTCTGTGCACTCCCGGACTGTCCGTGGCAAAGTTGCCGGACTGTCCAAGACAGGGGTTGGACTCTCTGTCGGCCAAAATTCTAAAAACACACCGACTGAAAAATGTTCTGAATTGGGCCGAGAGCACAACGGCGGACTGTCCACGGAGAACTGGCGAACTGTCCGACAGCACGCACTTGACGAACAACAATGAGCGGCGGACTGTTCGCAGGCTGCACCAGACTGTCCGTCGGTCAGTCTCCAGAAAACAAACCGAGACGAACAGGTTCTGGACTCTCCTCAGCTGTGAACGGCGGACTGTCCCAGTTCAAAAACTCAGAAACACGCCAAAGCGGAGTTCTAAACACCCTTCAGAAAACAACGACGGACTATCTGCGCTTCATGACCGAACTGTACGCAGGTCGAAAGACAGAAAACAAGCGGCGAAACACCCAATGCGTGGACTGTCCGCCGTTGTTTTCTGAAGGGGAATAAAAAAATAGCGGTTCTTGAGATCTAGACCAAAAAATCATTCGATCTACGAGCTCGTGAGGAATTGGTTGATTTTCTTCGGTGAAAAGGCTCAACTCACGTCATAGCTCAAATCAATGCAAAAAGAACGGATAAAAAAGGTCTAGAAACGACGAATCGACTCAAGAACGAGAGAAGGAAGGAGAAGAATGCGAAGAACACATCAAAAACACAACGAGTGATTCTTCCACCGATCCCGGAGGACACAAGGAGGATTCGGGACCTCCTTTCCCACTTGAAATCTTAGTTCTTACACAAATTCAATAATTTGTGGACCTCTCTCTCACAGGCACCTAAGGGGAGGGAAAACCCTAACAAGGATGAAAGAAAATGCAAAATGGATGAGGTGGGGGAGATGGGGGCTCCATCATCCTATTTAACAGGACTATTACATAATCTCAGTTTTGCACTGGATACAATTGAGTTAAACCACTTAGCCCAAGGGTGTTATGGTCCAACTCGATGTCATCTTCATCTGACGACCACTGTGTCTCTTCATCAGTAGTTTCGCATCGACGCGAACTCCCCGATGCTGCCACGTGCCGTCCGTTCCTCCTCGGAACCTCCGTCCGTGTTTTGAAGCCAAAACCCGTAAATCCGTCACCGATAGTTTTGAGGCCCAAACCACCAAACCCGTTCGTGAGTAGCGTACTCCATACGCGTCCCCCGCCGCTCGACACGTGTCACCGTCGTCCTCGACCGGTCGGCCGCCAAGTCCTCTGAGCCCCGCTCGACTTGCACGTCCTCCGTCTGGACTCGGTCAACACGATCACTCCCATATACACTTGTGCTTGTCAATGTCTCAGATGTTAGTCACCGCGGCTGGTCACCCGGCCTCCTGGTCCCTCGGTCCAAGCCTTACATCCGCCCTTCACCACTTCCGGTCCATCGGCACGACACGTCTCTACTTGACCTTCACCCCACCGTCAACCACCGTCTTCGAGCACCACACCTGCACAACACAAGCCAAGAGACATGTCGCACACATAGCTTTCGCCATGATAGGGTTAGTCACTGCTCAACCTTTTTTGTGGATCACGTTAACAATCACTCATCACAAAACGAAACACAAGGGCACATCTCAACCTTGTGGTCGCAATCTATGCATATATATTGGACAAAAGCACAATAGACAATAAAATATCTATGATTTTGAGTAACAATATTAAATCTACAAATTCAAATACAAATATTTAAACTTGTTCTAAATTTAAATTGAAAGCACAAAGTTCATGACATAACATCAAATAAATTGCTATAGTCCATCATAATATGTCAAATAAAGTCGATGCGCAGGTTCCCACCATGCATGTCTCACGGTGCCACTTGACGACTAGGCATCGAACCACGCCGAGCCTTCTTGCGTTCCCTTTCTTCAGCATCAGCAAGAATGAGCATAGCCACAATCAAATCATCATCATCATCATCATTTGATTCCTCTTCCTCCCACCATTGCTCAAAAAAAATCATCATCGGTAAACACCATCTGCAGTAAAGGAAATAATAAGATCCATGAACAGCATAATATTTTTAAAAAGGAACACTTATATAGCCCTCATTGCTAACACATATGCCTTTACATTGGAGTCCAATGTGTTGACATCAGAAAAAATAATCTTCTGTTCTTGCTCCCACATCAACTTCCTTTCCTTAATAGCAACCTTGCGCTCCTCAATCGATGCCTTGCGCTCTTGCATCTTCTTCTCCTGCCATCTAGCTTCTCTATTTTTTTCCTTTTCAATAAGAAATCTCTCAAGCATCCCTGCATACTTATATTCTTCCCCTCCCTTTTTCACCTTCCCCTTTGCTTGCTTCCTCCCCATAGGCCTTTTCGCACTACACAAGGATGAGTCAGGAGTTTGGCTCTTGCCACTATCATTATGTTCTTGATCAAGAACATCAATTGGGTTTGAGTTGCTTGTTCTAGGCCTTTTGGAGGACGGAACAGCTGTGAACTTGGCGCAATTCCTAACCTTCAACCAACAATGATTGAAAGTGAAACCCTTCTTGTTTGGCTCCTTGTCTGCATATATAGTTTGTGCTTCTAGCACCTGAAAGCAAAGACATGTGTGAATCAGCATGTTTGGTATATTAATGAATTGATCCATGCCTAACCTTCAGCACGAAAGGATTTCTTACATGTTCATGGAAAGACACACCACTAGGATGGCGACGCTCAACTTCCTTAAAATAACCCTGAAACTTATGCACCTCCTTGTAAATTATGCCCCACCGATGCTCAAGAGAGTTGGCAGTCCTAGTAGATTCAAATTTCTTGTTGGCATGGTAGTTATCATGATTCATGAATTCGCTTCCAATAAGATTTACCAGGTTGCTCATTTCCAGTGATAGGATCCGTGCTAATATTCCCCCATGACTCACATAGCTGGATATCCTCTTGCGGAGAGTAGTTGGCAGCACGGCTTGCCTTCATTTTGGACGCACTAGGTTCACTACCAATTGGTTGAGCACAGATTGATGAAATGTCAATATCATCAATTTCAATGTTCTCGGACATCATCCTTGACCCCTGACTTTCTTTCGACATATCTCAAGCTGTGGAAACCACAATCAAGAAAAAAAAAACAGCACATAAATGAACTATTCAGATCCAATCTCACTGACTTCTCATATCTCAAGTACATATATTTCATTCCATGTCGCTACAAATATGTCAGCAATGCAAATGCAATAATATCTTATAAATAAAAAAAATAAATTTCAATCAATATTGCATTCCCAAATGATAGCACCGAATATTTTATTGGATTTCATTTTGGCAACAAGGGTTCCATATACATCTACTATGATCTCCATCAAAACCAGCAAAAAAGACAAACTACAGGAAGCAGCTGATAGCTGAAGATGAGGACCGCATGTGGAGGATCGGACCTAAACTTCTGCGCAACAGGGATCCCTGTATCTCTCTTGCTCTGCTTTCCAAGCCTGAACTTCTGCGCAACAGGGATGAGGCCTGGGAGCACGAATCAGCACCAGGCAAAGAGATACACGCACAACATTTACACATGAATTTGCAGAGAAGAGATCGGAGCAGCTGGTACCTGCAGATGAGGACCTAACGTGAGGGATCGGACCTGGAGCACGCGGGGGAGCTGAGGAACTGGAGCACACGGAGACGGACGACGCGCGGGGAGGGCGGCGGAGGCACGCGGGAGGAAGGGCGCGGGAAAACTCTGGGCGCGCACGGGACTAGGCGGCGGCGCGCGAGGAATTTTGCCGAGCGCGGGCGGGGCGCGCGGGAAAGTTTAGCCGGGGAGGGAAAGAAACGGAGCCTTTTTTTTTTTGAAAAACTAAAAACGGAGCCAATCCCAGGATGCGAGCGCTGGAACTAGATTTCTTTGGCTCTAAAATCTGAGTTTGGGAGCACAAGGTTTTGCTAGAGTTGCTCTAAATCTAGTGAAATTTTAAGATTGGATTGACTTTAAGTGTGAGATGTATACTCACTTCATCCATTTTTTAATTGTTGTTCTCACTTCTCATCAAAGAGTTAAATATATTCAAACTTTGACTAAACATATACAAGAAAATATTAATATTTTTAGTACATAATTAGTATCATTAGATAATCATTGAATTTATTTCTATAATAAATTTATTTAGAAATATAAATATTATTGATATTTTTTATAACTAATACAGGCGACGGCGACCACAACGGGGTATCGTCTCGTCCTTCCTACAGGCTGGAGCCTGGAGGCATCATTTTGATGAACCAGTTAGATTTAACTACATGTTAAACAAAACCGTAATTATGACGTTTAAGGGGGTGTTTGGTTTGGGCTGCTAAACTTTAATACCTCCTAAATAGTTTAGTACTTTAGTTTCACTAGCAAAACATGTCCGTGCGTTGCACCGGGACTTGTTAAGTGGTTACATGACTTGCAATTTGTAGATTTATGTAATGGTCGCCTTATCTACTCTAATACGTCTTGGAATCGAATTTCGTACCACCTAGATCTGAACTGTAGTAACTCGTATACCAATTTGTTTTAAATTAAGACTCCACATAGTGGTTGGACACGTCATATTAACTCATACAATACGAGAGAGATATGTTCCAATATGTATCTAGGTATAGATATAGATAGAACGGCTAGTCTTTCCTGGTTAAATCAGTAGATTCAAGTCATACAAGCATATTTTCTAAACCAGTTCAATCAACAAACCAAAGTCCGAACCTAAAACATGTCGTCCTTTTCTGAACCAAGAAGAGACATATATTTTGTATTCAACCAATCACATGAAAAGGCTCCTGTACAGATTACGTGTGCATACGTATACCAAATAAACAAGTCTGGTTGCTGTAAACTTCTTTAGGATTCTCCCTTAATCACAGCATGCATGCAAATATAGCATATATTGTGCATACTTTAATTCCTTTCCGATGTCTACCTATGTACCATAGCCGGCTGTTTTTTTTCTTGACGAGCTGCTTACGGACTCTTTTATTGTAAAACATACGGACTCTATGCTAAAAGAAAAAGAGAAGAAAGAATCATAATCCTAGTCCGTTTGTACGGAATCCGAATAATCTTATAATCAGACTCTATATCCATCTAGACGCGAACAATTATAACTTGTATAAGCATGAGCTATATTATATATATAAGAGTTAAATGCACCATAGGCCCCTGAACTCGTAAGGGTGTGTCACATAGGTCCCTGAACTTTGAAACTGCATTTCTGCGCCTCTGAACTTGTCACGTAGTGCACCGCAGGCCCCTAAACAATAGCATGCACGTCGGTACAGTAGCATGCACGTCGGCCAAGTAGCGAGCACATGTCTATCGGCCAGTGAGCAGCCGACAGGCTTATATATGTCCATTTTTTATAACAGCTTCTAAATTTGTAATTAATCATAAAAAATATTATTAAAAAATCAGTGCGGACCACGAGCTTGTATTGGGTCTCGTGTCTCTTGTCTCCTTTCGCCGCCCCTCTGGAGCCGGCCGCTGCCACAGGCGAGTTCCTTCCCAAGCTAAAGCACCTGACAATGATCCCTTCAGAGCAGTAGCAATCACTCCTCTTGCATCTTTCTCTCTCGTGTTGCCCCTCTGCGGCCTGTGGCATCTTCCTCGGCGAGTTACGGCGGCTCCTCGCCGATGCAGATGAGCGCCAGCTACTATGGTGCCGCGGAGCTGGACAGGGCGACACACGTCCACAGGCTGGTGAAGGGGGACGACATCGAGGTGGAAAACGATATTTTTTTAGAGCAGCTGCAAAGTGGTCATGTCGAGGAGTGATGGCTCGGCTCGTATTTGTTTTGCAGGTGCATCTTGATCACAGGCACATGGGGCTGGGCGGCGACGACGGCTGGTCTCCGTGCGTCCACGAGCGGTACCTGCTGCCGCCGACGCAGTACGCCTTCTCCCTGCGGCTCTGCCCCGTGCTGCCGACGTCGTCGTGCCATGACATCTACAGGTCTCAGCTCCCCAGCTGATGGTGCCGTGCCGAAGGCCCGTGAAGAGAGAGGCCCATCGAGCCTTGCGAAACAACAATGAACCAGAGATGCATTCGATCCTGCAATGGCCTGGCCAGTAAATTATTATAATAAAATAATAAAGCAGAGACACATTCGCTCCTACAAGCTGCAATGGCCTGGTTCCCGTGATGTTCTGACAAATCCTGAATATGTTTATCGGTTACTAGCAAACGTGCGTGGCGTTTCATGGAACTCAACATGTCTTGAAATCAGACTTCGTACTGAATTCTATGGGTTTGGTTCATGAATGCGGATAGCAAATCGAGATATGGATAACGTGAGCGCCCAATGCAAGCTCATGGTCCGCACCGATTTTTTTAAATAATATTTTTTATGATTAATTACAAATTTAGAAGTTGTTATAAGAAAATGAACATATATAAGTATGTCGGCTGCTCAACGGCCGATAGGCATGTGCTCGCTACTTGGCCGACGTGCATGCTGCTGTTCAGGGGCCTGCGGTGCACCACGTGACAAGTTCAGGGGTCCAGAAATGCATTTTCAAAGTTCAGGGGTCTATGTGATACACCCTTACAAATTCAGGGGCATGTGGTACATTTAACTCTATATATAAGTCTGGATGAAAGAATACATGCCCGTGCGTTGCACCGGGGACATACAATTTATTACATAGTGTCATGTCAAGGTGGCATGCTCGCTTGTCTTATCAGTCTGTCTTATCAACCAAGCCAACATTACTCTCACAATAAATTAGTGAACAGTATTTTTTAGCCTGTCATATTTTTGTAGAATTTAAATGTGCTTGGTCCAACCATGTTAAATCAATTAAATCCAAGCTTATAATTAAATACTAATCCCATAGGAGAAATTAAGAAGAAATTAACTCAACTAAAATAGGTGATATTTTGTGTATATCTATTATGAGTTTAATAAAAGTAAGCAACAGCCACAGGTCCAAACATGGGCTGTGATTGGGTTTGAATGTCAAGGGATGTGGACATAGCATTGAGTGGTGTGACGTCAATGAAACTTAAAACGAAAAGGGATAAACATTATTTCTAGTTTCCGTTGAAAACAAGGGATTTGCTATCCTACGTGTGTCTGTTTTTTTCTTCTTCAGGTGATTGATCTCAACCGTTGGATCTTCATCCAACGCTCTAGTTTTGTCTCCTATTCATCTTTTTCTTCCCGTCGCCCTGACTTTGTCTCTGTCTACTGAGCGTGCACCCCGTCGCTGCCGCCGCCCACCATCCCGCCACCGCTTTCTTCTCCAAATCTGGTGAGAACGACTGCGACACCCCTGCCCCAACCTGGGCCGACCGCCTCCATCATTGTTAGGACCCAAAGCCGCCCGACCCTGCCCCCACCATCTGGGCACCTGCCTTCCCCCGGACCTCTGCTTTTTCTAAGGTCACTGGATTTGGGAGAGAGAGAGGAGAAGGGCACTAGATTTGGGAGGGAGAGAGATGAAGCTCATCGGAGTGGCATGGGCCACCGAAGAGAAGAAAGATGGTGCAGACACGGGCAAGTGGCGCGCGGGCACAGATGCGTCGCCTCCTCCAGATTTGAGGCGACTGAAATCTAGGTTGTGCATGAAAACAAACGGTTGCATACCAAAAATTTTCTCACTGCTTCCGGCTTACCTTACCTGTTTCACATGAGAAAAAGTAACCAAAAGTGTTGATCCTTGCAAGGGGAACAATTACGAAATCAACATGTACGTACGTACGTACGTTTGAGAAAAGGTAAAAGCAGAAAATTACTAAACAAATCGGAAACAATATACGTATGTACGTTGGAGAATAAATAAAAGCAAAGAATTGGTGCAAATCAAAAACCATGTACGTACGTAACTGCGTTGGATAAGAAACGGGTAGAAAAAAATCGTGTAAAGCCAAAATTGCTCTCCTCATTGCTTCCGGTTATCTGTTTCATATGGGAACGAAGGATTCATATTAGATTAGGATTCATGTATGAGCACGGGTTATATATATAAGTCAAGATAAAAAAAACTCTCCATTGTCCGGCAGTTAAAGGGAGATGGACTAAACAAATAGATGAACGAAAAAAAGAGTCTGAAATTTTATCTCTTTATTATTAGGAATAGATTTAGTCACTTCAGAGTTACTAGAGAGGACTAAAGTCCATTTAATCATAGTGTTTGGGTAAAAAAAATAACTAAATATAACTAGATTTAGGAGCACCTAGCTGAACCAAACACCCCCTAAGTATGCGTATGTTAGTCTTCGCCTCCTTGTGTAATCCACCTGGATATGTGTACCACAGTACCAAAGCTCAGGCATCCCTGATGGGTCCAAAATTCACCAAACCTGCTATTCCAAATTCAGAAGATGAAGTGAACAGTACGTCAGCAAGGGAAAAAAAAACACATCTAAACCTGCAGATTTCTCAGTACTCATAGTTATGAGGATTCTTGTAGCATTCAAAGCTAAGCACTCCATCAAAATATGTTCGGCTTGCCCTCACACCAACCTGATTGATCCAAAATCAACCAAAACATAGTGCCGCAAACTCAGAAGATGTTGTAATTGAGATAAAATATTTAAAATAAGGAAAATCTTGAGGTTTTGCATTCTATTATGTCAGAATGCATAAGTATATCATCCAGCATCTTGACATACAAATTTGTAGAGCCCATAAGCCGTACAACATACTGGGGTAGCATTACATGTACACACAACATAGGAATACATATGAGTAAAATGAATCCTCTTGAGTCGTCAACGGTTGTAACACGGTTAAGTGTTGAGATTCTGGAACAGCTCAGGCAGATGGGCATTCGTGAGCTTGGTCCGTTTTGTGATCTCACGCTGCTTCTTTTTGGGCTTAGCCTTGGGTTTCACGCCATTGATCTGGGCAGCTGCTCGTCGTTTGGCAGTATTGGTCATGGGCTTGAAACCGTTTTTCTGTAGCTCCTTCTCTATGTCGACCATGTCACGTGGTAGCTCTATTTCACGGAAGAGCTGCTTCAGGTCATCATCAACCTTGATCTTCGCTTTTGGATCATTTGGGTATACAATGTCCTCCTGGGAGTCCATGTTTGATAACAGCCAAACCTCACCTGCAGCCTTCAGAGCCTAGAGCACAGAAAATACTCAAAATTATGCAAATATGTTTAAATATAAATAGTAGAACATTCAGCTTGGATGGTCAAGTACATTGGTGGACATTGGACCACCAACAAAATAAAATATTAGGCAAACTACATCAAACACCTCATTAGCACAGACAGCACAACAGATGTCTAGGGAAGGCAATACATGGGCTCACTGACTAAACTCAGCCACACTGGGTACCTTTGTGATTATAGAGCATGTAGTGCTAACTTGGAGTTACTATTTTAGCAGCATTGTTGCTGCTAACTAGTTGGGCACCTTTAAGAACAGTGTCTGCATCACATTGTGTTCAGAAACATCTCAATTATCTGATGAGGAGAGTTAGGGTCACCTGCAAATCTTCTAATACATTTGGATATGCATCCTTGACTTCCACAACAGCAAGACCTTCTGGGAACTTCCTAATCAAAACAAGCAGTTGATCTTTTCCCTTCA
Organism: Saccharum hybrid cultivar R570; assembly: GCA_038087645.1. NCBI lineage: Eukaryota > Viridiplantae > Streptophyta > Magnoliopsida > Poales > Poaceae > Saccharum > Saccharum hybrid cultivar. Next base: position 21,337,942 of record JAQSUU010000553.1, on the reverse strand, counting down.
GGTCATGCTTGGACTGCACAAATACGAACACCAAATCAACACATGAGATCTCAGAAGTAAGAACTAGTTCAACTGACAAACTACAGAACTCTTTAGATTATAGCTCACATAATTCCAATACAACATATTTAATCAATTATAGATTGCTGTCATAGACGTTTCATAAGTTACAGTGTGCAAGTCAGACGGTATGGGAGGTGACCTAGGCAGCTAGACCCAGAGCCTCAACTTATGGCAGGACGCAGTTGCAAGTAGCAGGGAAGACGAAGGGAGCCAGGTACAGAAGGAGAGAGTTAAGGAGAAGAAGCTGATGGCCGCATCGCCTATACCTAGCCTGCCAACTATGCCAAAGTTGCAGTAGACGGATGTCCACCTTTTAAAACAAATAACTATAATAGAACCCCCGCATGTGTCAACTGGATAATTTAGTTGACTAGGACAGATAGTAAAAACATTCCACATGAAAATGTAGGGATGACAAGTGATTTCCAGTTCTGTAGCTACTAATCAAATGATTCAGAATTGGCTAAGGTTCTAGAAAGAGAGCAAAGACGATCACTCAAGTAGAAAGTATTAACAAATGGGTAATTCAAATTAATTATGAACAAAAATAAGCACAAATTAATTTACCTTGTAAGAGAAACGCCTCCCATCATAACTTACTTTGGGGTTGTTTCTCAAGCTGTCAAAGACAGCTTTATTACCATGGATATCAACATAAGTTGTTTCATTTATCTGCTCTGCAGTAAAAGCTTGTCTTGTCTGCAAATTCAGAAGATACAACAATTGGGATTCACAAACTAGATGCAGCATCAAAATACATAATGAGTTTGGATGATATTTGTTTTGCTGTCCCTGGTGAGGATGTCAGTAGCTTCTACCACTACGTACAAGATTAGTCAACCAAAGTAGAAATCATTGCAGGGTCATTCTAATCTTTTAAACATTGGCTGAAATGCTTAATTCTAGTAAGGGCAAAAGTAACCAAAACATTACATTCAAGTCTGTAAAGGTGTGTAGTCATATAACACTCGACAATTCATATGCAACATGCATGCAAATATAACCACCACAGTATTTCTTACCTGTCACTACATACCAACTTAATGTATTCCAGAAATTTCACTATATATTGCAAGGGCTTAGGGGGTGTTTGGTTCCCCTTGTTTTTTTTAACACCTATCACATCGAATGTTTGGACACATGCATGGAGTGTTAAACATAGACTAATTACGAAACTAATTGCACAGATTGAGATTAATTTACGAGACGAATCTATTAAGCCTAATTAGTCTATTATTAGTATCCGAACACCCTATGGTCAACCCCATGGTCAACACCTGTTAAAGTTTAACAGGGCGAACCAAACAAGCCCTTAATATTGTGCAGAATAAGCAGTGTATAAACATTCTAGATTACAGGCTATACATAGCAAGATTTACAATCTAACATGTGAAAGAAGGTATAAAAGCAACGCTAGAAATAGAATCAAAACAAGATGGACTACTGCATCTTATACCCTTTAACAAACAACAATATCAATAACGAGTTAACAGAAAAAGCATAAAAGCCTGAAGTAATATCTACTGAGTCAGGGTTTCAATAAACAAAAAATTGTGGAATAAAAACTGAATTAGAATGAGGATTTGCATGATCAATTACACTTTGTGAGGCCAGAAGGGAGGAATCATCTCTTGAATTTGCAGTAATATGAAAAGAGAAATGGAAGAAATCTGTAGCATAGCGATAAAATACCTTGTAAAGCAGTTCGATGACAAGTTTGATCTGTGCTCCAACAGGAGATTTCCTAATCGAATTGATGTGCTGCAGCCTTTCTGTATCATTTGAAAACTTAATAGGTTGTGATGGTCGTGCTGGAACGTTGGGAGCATGTGCTGGTTGGGCCCTGTGCTTTGGCTTTGAGCTCGAAGCAGCTATGCTCGCCAAAGATGACTGGCATCTCTCCTGTTGTTGCTTAAATCTGGAGAGGCTATCCTTGAGATCCATCTGCAAAAATGACATGCTCATAAGCAAAAGGCAGATAAACAAGTACAAACAGCTTCATGCGCAAGAAAAATAATAGTCCGATAGAATGATCCGGTGTTCTTAGCAAGGCCAAATTAATCATTTGCCTATCAGTTAGTTGTTTCTCAAGGATCTGACATCAAATAGATGTCTATTTCGGTATTTTCCTCTTCCCATCCCCCACATCTTCTTGCTCCTTAGCGCTCATGGCACCACCTCTGCTGCGCTTAGCCAGGAACGAAGCACCGGCCGTGCTACGCAACTTGCCAAATCCCAGTACCCGGGCGCCTTCCAGACACCTAACCCTAGAACCGCCCCCGGCCGCCGGACGGAGCTCCAGACCCGCTGAACCCCGCATGAAAACCGAGGTAACTTACCCGGTAGCAGCGTCCGTGCGCCCCCGCTCGTCTGAGGCCGCGCGGATGGAGCGGACCGTGCTCCCCGCTGCCGGGACGGTGGTGCTCAAGCGCTCTCCGGCAGGCAGGGCGCAGATGTGGGGAATCGGCTTGAGAAGAAATGAGACGAGACCCCTTTCCTTTTTTTTTTATTGCAAAGTAAAGACGACTAGACGAGACGTATGGCCCGTTAGCTTGTGTTATTTTTCGACGAAAGAATAGTATTTTTTCTCCTAATAAATCAGTGAACAATACTTTTAACCGTAACTTTTCAGCGAAGTGAACATAACTGATATGCGAAGGCCGAAGCCACATAGTTGAGGGACCTATGTGTAGGCTGACGCTGGACCGTTTTTTCGTGTGGACTTTCCTGTGTGGCCGTATTCTGGCCGGGATTTCTCTCTTATAGCAATTGGCGAGAGGTCCAGCGGATGAGACGTGAGCGGAGGACACACGAGGGAACAGGGCAGAGCCGCAGAGGAGCGCGCAAGCGGAGGACGCACGGGGCACGGAGCAGAGCCATAGAGGAGGCATGGCAATGGAGCGCAAGGAGCTTGCCGGCGAGCTGACCACGGAGGAGGCGCGGCCACGCCGGGGGTTCGCGGGCGGACGACGCGCGACTCGCGCTCACCGAGCGGAAGATGCAGCCCAAAAGAGATAAGGAGAAAATGACCAACAGGCCCCACTGAAGGGTCGAGATGGCGGACTAGAGGGGGGGTGAATAGTCCTTTCTAAAAATAATCGCGTCGGCAAACCGAAACAAATGCGGAATTAAAACTATCGGTCTTGCCAAGACTACACCCCTCTATCTAAGTTCACAAGCACCTCACAAAAGATCCTAATTATGTAACTAAGGTGCTTTCCTTAGCAAGAGCTTCCCTAAACAATTCTAGAGCAAGGTCACTCAAACCTATGCACTAGTACTTTAGCAAAGCCGAGGAGCTCCTACAAAATTCTAGTAAGCAAAAGCACGAAGCCACCTATGCTTACTAGCAATGCTCAATAGCAAGGCAACTAATGCCAAACTAGAGAGCGCAAATTACTTAGCTACACAAACTAAGCAATGTGACTAACAAGGTTACATAAACCAAATTAGTCACGCAAGCGGGAGCTTCTAGCTACACAAGCAAGAAGATATCTAGCAAGCTACACACGCAAACTAGTTACGAGAGCAACTACACAAGCACAAGTATATATGAAAGTAGATACAAGCTTGTGTTGCATGAAGGCAAACCACCGAGAAGAGTAGACAAAGTTGACACGGTGATTTTCTCCCGAGGTTCACTTGGTTGCCACCAAGCTACGTCCCCGTTGTGTCGACCAACACTTAGATGGTTCCTCGGTGTGACTCTCAAGTCACTCGCCCCTCAAGGCACGCCTCGCAAGGCACCGCAAGACACCACTCTCAAGTGAGGTAACTCAATGACACGCTCAACTAGAGTTGCTCTTCGCGATCCCCGCGGGGTGAGCACAATCCCCCTCACAAAGCTTCTCCTGAGCCTCGCACAATCTTCTTGCGAGCTTCGACGGAGCCACAAGCCACCAAGCCGTCTAGGAGGTGGCAACCTCCAAGAGTAACAAGCACTACCGGCTTGCAACACGATCACCTAGTGCCACTCGATGCAACCTCACGATGCAATCGCACTAGAATCGCTCTCTCACTCGATCCGATGAACACTATCAAGCATGAGTGAGTTAGAGGGCTCCCAAGCACTACCACACAAGCCACCAAGGCTAAAGTGTGCTCCGCTGCCGGCCACAGCCGGCCAAGGCATCTATTTATAACCCCACGGTCAAATAGAGCCGTTACCTCTTCACTGGGTCATTTTCGGGACGACCGGACGCGCCGGTCGTAACTGACCGGACGCGCTTCACCGCGTCCGGTCGCCCTGCGACGTCCACGTGTCCCTCAAAATTCAAATGCGACCGTTAGATCCTCCAACGGTCACTGCGCGCCAACGGTCAAACGCTATGACCGGACGCGCTCCTCAAACGATCGGACGCGCCGGTCGCATAGCACCGCGCGCGCGAAGCAACGACCGGACGCGCTCCTCGCAACGACCGGACGCGACAGTGCCAGCGTCCGGTCGGAGTCCAGTAAGCTCCTTCAACGATCGGACGCGTCCGATCATGTGTGACCGGACGCGCCCCGCGTCCGATCGTCCTCTGTGAACCTCAGTTCCTTCTGGGCGCATGACCGGACGCGCCGCTTCAAACGACCGGACGCGCCGATCGCACTGAACCGCGCGCCCGCGAAGCAACGACCGGACGCGCTCCTTGCGATGACCGGACGCGACAGTGTCAGCGTCCGGTTTGAGTCCAGTAAGCACCTTCAACGATCGGACGCGTCCGATCATGTGTGACCGGACGCGCCCCGCGTCCGATCGTCCTTGCGAACCGCAGTTCTTCTCTGGGCGCATGACCGGACGCGCCGGTCCCGCGAGTGACCGGACGCGCCGGTTGCAAACCCTAGCACCCGCGCGCCTGACAGCTGACCGGACGCGTCCGGTCATTCCATGACCGCGTCCGGTGCAGCGTCCGGTCACCTCTGTGACCTCCGTTCGCCTCCGTTTCTTTTCCGACTTCTGGCGTAGTGGAAAATAGGCTTTTCAACTCCTCGAAAACGCCTGAATCCCGCGCTCGCAAGCTCGGCGGGAGGGAGAGAGAGTCCCAAACCCTCTCTACCACCCAAACCTCAGCGCCTTCGTAAATGTGCCAACACCAACAAGTGATCACCACCTTGTGCACGTGTGTTAGCATTTTCATAATCATTTTACCGAAGGAGTTAGGCACTCAACTTGCCTCGCCACTCGATCCTAACACGTATGCACAGTTAGATCGCTCAAGTGGCACTAGATGACCGATATGCAAACAAGTTTGCTCCTCTTGATAGTACGGCCATCTATCCTAAACCCGGTCATCGACTTCTCTACACACCTATGACCGGTGAAATGGAAATGCCCTAGGTTATACCTTTGCCTTGCGCATTCCACTCCATCTCCTCCGACGTTGATGCATCACATGCACCAACCAATCACCAAATGATATGATTCACTTCATATCATCACGTGACCGTATTGGTTCATCAATCTTGACCTCACTTGCTCTTCACCGTTGCATTGGTCCGTCGACGCCAAGTCTTGCCCAAGCTTCACCATCGCATGGTCCTTCGCTTCGAAGCCTCAACTTGCCCTTCACCTTCACAATTGGTCCTTCGAGCCAAGCCTCATCTTGATCTTCTCCATCTTGGTCATATGACTCCATGTCATGTCTCATATGCAATGAGCTCCTTCATGACACCATCACATGTGGACTAATCTCCTTTGCCTTGAGCCCATTTTGTTTCTCCAAGTGATATGATCCACTTCATATCATCACATGACCGTCTCGATCCATCGACCTTGACTTCACTTGCTCTTCTCCGTTGCATCGGTCCGTCGGCGCCAAGTCTTGCTCAAGCTTCACCATCGCATGGTCCCTCACTTCGACTTGCCCTTCACCCTCACAACCGGTCCATCAAGCCAAGCATCACTTCGGTCTTCATCATCTTGGTCACATGAGTTAATGTCGTGTCTCATATTCAATGACCACCTTTATCTAAATCATCCACTTAGATACAAAGGTTAGTCCTAGGTTTCATCAATTAGCCAAAACCAAACCAGGGACTTTCAATCTCCCCCTTTTTGGTAATTGATGACAACCCTCACAAAGATGATTTTGATAATAAAAAGTTTTGAACTTGTCATACTTGTCCAATCGTTTTGCTCATGAGTAAAGTTTGGACAATTATCACAAGCTTGGTTTTGGTAGCATTAGCTCCCCCTACATATGTGCATAGAGTTTGGATTGAAAGCTTTGCACATATGCATGGATAGAAGTGTTGGGAGAGTAATTCTACCAAAATGATGCTAAGGTGTAAGAAATGGACCTTTGAAGCGTGATACCAATCAGAGTTGCCTTTTACACCATCCTTAGCATCATGAGGTAACTAGACATCCATCAAAACTCAAGAACCCCGTGAGATCAATATTATAGTAAAGGTTCTTGAACCACTTGTGAAGATTACGGCATGTCTAGATACCACATGTAAACTTATGTAAACTATTCCTATGCATGCTAGTAGATCATTTCATCATTCAAGTTCTATAACTAGCATACACCACACAAACATGCATAATGAATTTAAGAACTTTATGCAATGTAAGCAAGCACATGAATTATGCACATATCAAATGTAATCAATCAAAGTTTATGAGCTTGCTCCCCCTACTTGTGTGCTTTCTTTGTCCAAGAATGTTTGATCCCCTTACATTCTTCAATGTTGCTCCCTCTCTGTCCATGTCCAATCTTTCTAATCTCTCCCCGAAGCTCAAAAAAGCTTTCATATCTTTGTCCAATCTCTCCCCCTTTGTCATCAATTTCCATAAAAGGTGTGCTTCTCATTGATGCAAAGGCTAGCATTTGGGTAGATGGTTGAGACGTGAATCTTGCATTTTTGATGGACATTACCACATATGTTGGAATGACAAACTTTATGGTTGCTCTTGAGATACCACATAGGATCTTTGACCTTGATACCATTCGGTGGGGCTCCTCCCCCTATGTCATAGCATGTGTCATTCACTTGAGATATATCTTGAAGATGAGGGTAGCATTGCTTGATTTGATCACTTAAAGTTGAGGATCACTTGTGAAACCATCGTCTTGCATGAATGATACCACGTGAAGATACCATGAGTAGAAATGTGATACCATTTGAAAGAATTTTCTAGTATGGATTCACTTTGAAGGATTTGGCAATAATATTCACTTCTTGAACATTTGCTATCTTCATGAGCACCATTTGTAAGATATCACTTGTAAGTTGATGATCTAGGCACCACTAGTGAATACCACTTGGAAGATCAATTTGAGTCTAGATACCACTTGAAACAAACTAGATATCTATTTTCATTATTGTCTTGTGCTTGTACTCTTATCATTGTCATGAGCTTCTTGTATGACTTGAACTATGTTGATTTGCCTAAGATTCCAAGTCCGGTTTGATCCAATGACAAGCTTCTTCACTCCTCATGCTAAGGGTTATCTTGCCAATATTGTACTTATCACTTGTTAACAATCCAAACTAGATCAAGTACTTGGGTTTACTAGCTCATGAACAAACTCATATACATACCACTAGAACATTTAGACAAACAAGCAATAGTGGTAGGCTATGAATCTAAAATTTTCATTTGTCATGCATGATCCTAATAAGCATGTACTATATGCACTAACCGCATACTAGTAAGGGATGAGATGATCATGCACATTGCAATGATACCTTTGCTATGTTGGAGTAGAGGATAGTCACATAGATTCCAATTCATTACACCAATAACAATGTGAAGTCCAATTTATGAGTTTGGTGAAGACCAATCATCATAGATAAATCCATTCTTCACCCATATGAAATGAAAACCGCTTATGATCAAGTGCACTTTCTTGTTGTGGTTGACTTGCTTCATTATATCATCTTTGCTTGCATGAGAGAATCACTTAGAATATTAATTGAATTATATTACTAGCTCTCTTTTGGGTGTTGCTTGCTTTTCTTGATCAACCCTTTTGATTGCTTCAACTAAGCATCACAAGTTCCTCAGATCACCACTTCCATGTTTGCCTTCCAAGTCCTAAACTTGGTTTCACCTACACACGCGCGGCAAGCCCCTCACTAGGGAGAAGTGACCTTTCTCCAAAGAACCACTCTTGATACTCACTTGAAATGATATAGTTTGATTGATCCAAATGATGAACTCAATCTTGATGAATAATCGTTGAATCTACATTTGAGTCTAGCTCTTTCTACTTGTTTAAGTCCTTTTCTTTCTACCAAATGATCTCTAATCATCACTAGAACTTAAACTTCATCTTCATCTTAAGTTTGATCTTGATCTTCAAATTGAGTACCAAATAAGTACACCAAGTACATTCCACAATCAAATGTTCTTGTACTCATTGCTTTTCATGCTTATAGATCAATCCAAAACCAAACTTAGGTACCTCAACCACTTATAAACAAGTTTCCAACTTGAGGACCTTTCAATCAAAGTGACTCTAGATTAATCCAATAATTGTCACTTTTCTTGGCAGATTCTGTACCCTTCAAAGAATAATTTATATCTCACAATGTACGGATCTAAATGCCATGAAATTTGGTGGAGATGTGCTTCACTAAGTCATCTAGCAACTTTTAAAAATTTGAACTTCTTTTGACTTCTAGATTGCTACTAGATTTCAAATCTTCCACCACTGCTACATGCTGAAAACTGCTGCACTATAGCTGACAAGATGCACTTCAAAACCGAAGCAACCCTTATCCACTTCTCATGAAATATCTACAGCATCTTCTATCATAAGTGTAGAGCATGTATACCAAATTTCAAGCCAATCCAAATAGATTTGATCACTCAAACATGGCTAAGATTACTGCTAGCTCAGATTTTTAATATAGGACAGATTTCACAACATGAGCTATTCTTCATCAAAAGTGAATCAAACTTGAAACTAACTTGTTTGAATACTTTCATAAGATATATATCCATTCAATCCACTTACTAAAGGTCATCTCATGAACTTATCCAACCCAAATCAATCCAAACTTGATTGCTAAGCATTTAATCCATTCAATCATCTCATAGCAAGCAACATTGCACATTTATCCAATTCAATCAACTCATATGCACCCAAATGAAATAATCAACAAGAGATATACCTTGGTTAGCTCATGATTATTCATAGCAAGCTTTCAACTTGAACATTTGCAAGCCATCAAATAATTCCAAGAAATCATCCACAACTTGATCATGATACTTGTATGTTGTAGTACTTTGGACTTCACTCATTTTGACTTGGCATTGGGATAGAATTGCAATAAGCTTCAATACTTGAGTCAACATATAATAACAAATATGAAATCAATTTGAGTCAAGCCTCCAATGCCATGGTACCTACACACATTCATCCACTTTTTGATGGTACCCAAATAAGTTTGGGTCCTCTCAAGTTAGGTGCAACATACTTAGGCATTGCCTTAGTATGAGTAGCGGGATGTTTTGCAATAGCAACCATAGAGATACCATTTACATCCTTTCTAAGCATATTAGTATTGTTAATTGAACTAGGCTTAGAATTATTACCTAGGGAACATGAATGTGCCATGTGTCCCCTTTCCCGACATGAATAGCATCTTCTCTTTGGTTGAGCCTTTTCTTCCTTGCTCATGTGATGCTTTTCATTGCCTTGCCTCTCATGAGTTGCTTGAGCTTTCTTCTCAAGCTTGGTAGGACACCTCGAGGCAAAGTGTCCTATATCTTCACACTTGAAGCATTTGATGTGAGCCAAATCTCTCTTCTTATCTTAAATCTTGCTCATCATCTTGGCATCTTGGATTTGCATTGGATGCCTTCCTCTTCCACCCCTTCTCGTTTTCTTCTTCTTCATTATCAAGTCACCATCATTATCCTTGTGGTTGATCTTGACTTGAGATTGGGGTGTGGTTTCTTGCTCAACTTGTGGCTTTGGTTGAGGCTCTTCTTGTTGCTTCACTAGTTTCTTGCTTGGGCACATTGAGGTGTAGTGACCCCATGTATGGCATTTGAAGCACTTGCGTTTGAGCCTTTCTTCTTCTTTCTTCAACTTGAGCTTCTCTAAGTTGGGGCATGTTTGGTGAAGATGACCCACTTCATGGCATCGGTAGCACATGAAATGAGAGAGCTTCTCTCGAGCTAGCTTCTTCATCTTCCATTCTCTTTTCTTTTCCCCTTTGGTCATATTCCTCTTGCTCTTGTTGAAACCAAGGCCACTCTTGTTACCAAAGTTTCTTTGAGTTTTCAACATATGCTCAAAGGTGACTTTTGAGTTGTAGCACCTCTCTAACTTGTTGCTCAATTCCTTCACTTCACTTTTGAGCTCATTGTTCTCCTTCAAAATGTTAGTCTCACAAGACATAGAAGTAGAACAAGCATATATATGTGAAGAACATGGCATATCTAATAAGTCATCACAAGAGGTGGATACATGCTTTCTCCCTATATCACATGGGTTAGTCACATTTTGCAATTGATCATTTGATCCATGTGATGAGCTCTCATTATTTTTAATTTTCTTTAAAAACATCTTAATGAGAGAAGCATGTTTTTCTAACAATTCCTCATGAGATGCAAGTACTTTCTCATGAGTCAACATTAGCTTCTCATGTGAAGATTTAAGATCATCAAGTAAGCTCTTATGTTCTTCACATGAGTTCTTTAGAAAAGAGTTTTCATTTTCTAATTTCATTGTTTTAGCTTTCTCATTTTCTAACGACATGTTCAAGCTAGCAAGTCTACTAACAAGCTCATCATATGAATCAACATGATTAATCACATTATCATTTGATACCTTTGTGTCACCTAGTGACATGAAGCAATGTGATGTAGTGGATGGGCTTGTAGTAGCATCATCACGGCCCGAGCATGAACCAACGTTGATACTATCAAGTGTGCTTGGGGTAGAAACATCACTTGCAACACTTGATGCATCATCACAATCCTTGTCAAGTGAACTTGTGGTAGATCGATCATCATCATCACTTGACCATGTGGTGGAGCAATCCTCCACAACCATTGTGTTGTGGTCATGCTCAACATCATCATGTGCAACCTCCTTGGGCTTGACATCATCGTCATCATTGGTGATAGCTCCATACTTTTCATTGAGATAGGCCCATATCTCATGAGCGGATTTGAGGTCCATGATCTTACCAAAGATGCTACCATCCAAAGATCTAAACATGATGTTAGTAGCTTGGATGTCAAGATCTAGGCATTTCTCTTGTGCTTGAGTTAGATTATCTTCATCCAACACATGAGAAAAGCCTACATCTACCATCCACCACATTTGAGGGCAAATAAACTTAAAATTGCACATCATCCAATTTCTCCATCGTGCAAAGTGTGTGCCATCAAAAATGTGTGGACACTCAACATCTAGCCCGTAAGCCGCCATCCTCTCGGGTCGGTGAAGACCACAAATGAGAGACCCGGCTCTGATACCAATTGAAGGGTCGAGATGGCGGACTAGAGGGGGGGGTGAATAGTCCTTTCTAAAAATAATCGCGTCGACAAACCGAAACAAATGCGAAATTAAAACTATCGGTCTTGCCAAGACTACACCCCTCTATCTAAGTTCACAAGCACCTCACAAAAGATCCTAATTATGTAACTAAGGTGCTTTCCTTAGCAAGAGCTTCCCTAAACAATTCTAGAGCAAGGTCACTCAAACCTATGCACTAGTACTTTAGCAAAGCCGAGGAGCTCCTACAAAATTCTAGTAAGCAAAAGCACGAAGCCACCTATGCTTACTAGCAATGCTCAATAGCAAGGCAACTAATGCCAAACTAGAGAGCGCAAATTACTTAGCTACACAAACTAAGCAATGTGACTAACAAGGTTACATAAACCAAATTAGTCACGCAAGCGGGAGCTTCTAGCTACACAAGCAAGAAGATATCTAGCAAGCTACACACGCAAACTAGTTACGAGAGCAACTACACAAGCACAAGTATATATGAAAGTAGATACAAGCTTGTGTTGCATGAAGGCAAACCACCGAGAAGAGTAGACAAAGTTGACACGGTGATTTTCTCCCGAGGTTCACTTGGTTGCCACCAAGCTACGTCCCCGTTGTGTCGACCAACACTTAGATGGTTCCTCGGTGTGACTCTCAAGTCACTCGCCCCTCAAGGCACGCCTCGCAAGGCACCGCAAGACACCACTCTCAAGTGAGGTAACTCAATGACACGCTCAACTAGAGTTGCTCTTCGCGATCCCCGCGGGGTGAGCACAATCCCCCTCACAAAGCTTCTCCTGAGCCTCGCACAATCTTCTTGCGAGCTTCGACGGAGCCACAAGCCACCAAGCCGTCTAGGAGGTGGCAACCTCCAAGAGTAACAAGCACTACCGGCTTGCAACACGATCACCTAGTGCCACTCGATGCAACCTCACGATGCAATCGCACTAGAATCGCTCTCTCACTCGATCCGATGAACACTATCAAGCATGAGTGAGTTAGAGGGCTCCCAAGCACTACCACACAAGCCACCAAGGCTAAAGTGTGCTCCGCTGCCGGCCACAGCCGGCCAAGGCATCTATTTATAACCCCACGGTCAAATAGAGCCGTTACCTCTTCACTGGGTCATTTTCGGGACGACCGGACGCGCCGGTCGTAACTGACCGGACGCGCTTCACCGCGTCCGGTCGCCCTGCGACGTCCACGTGTCCCTCAAAATTCAAATGCGACCGTTAGATCCTCCAACGGTCACTGCGCGCCAACGGTCAAACGCTATGACCGGACGCGCTCCTCAAACGATCGGACGCGCCGGTCGCATAGCACCGCGCGCGCGAAGCAACGACCGGACGCGCTCCTCGCAACGACCGGACGCGACAGTGCCAGCGTCCGGTCGGAGTCCAGTAAGCTCCTTCAACGATCGGACGCGTCCGATCATGTGTGACCGGACGCGCCCCGCGTCCGATCGTCCTCTGTGAACCTCAGTTCCTTCTGGGCGCATGACCGGACGCGCCGCTTCAAACGACCGGACGCGCCGATCGCACTGAACCGCGCGCCCGCGAAGCAACGACCGGACGCGCTCCTTGCGATGACCGGACGCGACAGTGTCAGCGTCCGGTTTGAGTCCAGTAAGCACCTTCAACGATCGGACGCGTCCGATCATGTGTGACCGGACGCGCCCCGCGTCCGATCGTCCTTGCGAACCGCAGTTCTTCTCTGGGCGCATGACCGGACGCGCCGGTCCCGCGAGTGACCGGACGCGCCGGTTGCAAACCCTAGCACCCGCGCGCCTGACAGCTGACCGGACGCGTCCGGTCATTCCATGACCGCGTCCGGTGCAGCGTCCGGTCACCTCTGTGACCTCCGTTCGCCTCCGTTTCTTTTCCGACTTCTGGCATAGTGGAAAATAGGCTTTTCAACTCCTCGAAAACGCCTGAATCCCGCGCTCGCAAGCTCGGCGGGAGGGAGAGAGAGTCCCAAACCCTCTCTACCACCCAAACCTCAGCGCCTTCGTAAATGTGCCAACACCAACAAGTGATCACCACCTTGTGCACGTGTGTTAGCATTTTCATAATCATTTTACCGAAGGAGTTAGGCACTCAACTTGCCTCGCCACTCGATCCTAACACGTATGCACAGTTAGATCGCTCAAGTGGCACTAGATGACCGATATGCAAACAAGTTTGCTCCTCTTGATAGTACGGCCATCTATCCTAAACCCGGTCATCGACTTCTCTACACACCTATGACCGGTGAAATGGAAATGCCCTAGGTTATACCTTTGCCTTGCGCATTCCACTCCATCTCCTCCGACGTTGATGCATCACATGCACCAACCAATCACCAAATGATATGATTCACTTCATATCATCACGTGACCGTATTGGTTCATCAATCTTGACCTCACTTGCTCTTCACCGTTGCATTGGTCCGTCGACGCCAAGTCTTGCCCAAGCTTCACCATCGCATGGTCCTTCGCTTCGAAGCCTCAACTTGCCCTTCACCTTCACAATTGGTCCTTCGAGCCAAGCCTCATCTTGATCTTCTCCATCTTGGTCATATGACTCCATGTCATGTCTCATATGCAATGAGCTCCTTCATGACACCATCACATGTGGACTAATCTCCTTTGCCTTGAGCCCATTTTGTTTCTCCAAGTGATATGATCCACTTCATATCATCACATGACCGTCTCGATCCATCGACCTTGACTTCACTTGCTCTTCTCCGTTGCATCGGTCCGTCGGCGCCAAGTCTTGCTCAAGCTTCACCATCGCATGGTCCCTCACTTCGACTTGCCCTTCACCCTCACAACCGGTCCATCAAGCCAAGCATCACTTCGGTCTTCATCATCTTGGTCACATGAGTTAATGTCGTGTCTCATATTCAATGACCACCTTTATCTAAATCATCCACTTAGATACAAAGGTTAGTCCTAGGTTTCATCAATTAGCCAAAACCAAACCAGGGACTTTCACCCACTTTTGATGACTTCCCGCTCGCTTTTCTAAAAAGATAAGCTGAAAAGGACTGTTCGCTATTTTGTTGTGAGAGAAAAATATTGTTCCTTTACTAAAAAAAGTACGATTGAAAAAGACAAGCGAACATATTCGTCGTGCCAAACAAAACAGATCGGTCTGTCCCTTCTCAAACTAATAATAATAATAATAATAATAATAATAATAATAATAATAATAATAATAATAATAATAATAATAATAATAATAATAATAATAATAATAATAATAATCGTCTCGTCTTACAAACCACTATTTTAACCTACCTTTTCTCCCAACAAAACGCTATCATAGAGCATCTCCAATATCTCACCAATATAACTCATCCCACTGTTGGGTAGGGATGCATTGACTGGCTGGCGCTGGTGCTGAACCACCCAGCCAACAAGCTGCAGCCAATACCCAGCCACAGCCAGCACCTAGACAATTTAAATTGTTTTAACAGCAGCGGCTCATTCAAATTAAAAAAATGGTGCCAACAGCAACATCCATTCGTACCGTGGCGCCAACCCACAAAGCAGTTTTGGTACTTTAGAACACAATTGCAATCACAATACAAATAAAACCATGCATGTTACATGGTAATAACACTCACCTAACAAGTAGTTACCTAGCAGTTCATCAATCTTAACCGGTTCCCTACAAGCATACAACAAATTGCAGTCCATTTGTAGTACATAGCAAACATTGCATGAACCTTCACTGCTCTCTACGTACAAACAACTCATGGCAGTCCATTGTCTACTCCTTACAACAAAAGAATACAACAGAGCAAATGGGTTATCAAATTAGGCATATATGCAATATATATAAAACTTGTGGACTTCCTAGAAGCCACTAAGCAAACTGCACAGATACGTGCAATCCGTAGCTACACATACACCGTCCGCCTTCACCCAATATCCTGTAGGTAGTACAAGTGTCAAACAAACTGCATACTAGACAAACCTAACTTCAATTGACAGTCTCAAGTAAGTTTATTAGTTCACCTTTAGTCAGGTAATTGTGTAGTCCACATAACCGTTGATATCCAATCCCTCACTACACCAATATCTGTTTCATGATTGAGATCCACCTAATCCGACATAGGATACGTCGGTCGATCAGCTCCATGCTTACGCAGCCACAAGTAATTATCCATTGCAAAGCATGATATGATAATCATCGCTTGCTTATCCCTTCTGAAGTACGGAACCTTCTCCGGAATATGCCACATTTCTTTCACAACCCTAAATCTATATTCAATAATATTGCACAGCCTCGAATGAATGTAGTTAAATCTCTCCTCACGCTATAACCTCTTCATGTTTACTCCCCTAAACTTGTTCTGATGGTACCTTGTGTTACAGAACAGCGTCATGTATCCTCGCTGCTCCATGTATCCCGCATCTGCCAGGTAGTATCGACCTACAACAATTCAAGCAATTACACATTTAGTGTCAATAATGTCCAGCCACCTACCTACACACATGCTCCATGAATTTCATTTGGAAGTCATCACGAAATTGCTGGTGGATGTGGGAACCGTGCACTTCTCTGACACTCCTTTAGGACCGCCATGTCATGACACGCCCCCGCCTTCCCAGCACCGACAAAGGTGAAGCGACCATCCATATCCACAATGGCACAAACATTTATTGATGTTTCTCCTTTCCTATAAATAAAGTCAGCTTTGGCTTCGTGGTTAACCTCCACTTCTGAGTGCCATCTATAGCGCCTATGCATCCATCAAACCATGATGAATGTTTCTTAAGTATCTGGCTCACTCGTCCATAGTGCATATCTGCTGGAACTAGATTTTTTGTGCCACCTATACATAACATGTGCTACTTCAGTTATCCTTTTACTAATTGTATCTAAGGACCATTCAAATCTATATTTGCATTCTCTAGTAGCAGATTGGTGGGCATAAGTCCAGACATACATACCTAAAATTTCAATGGAATCACACTTATCTATACGTGGCAAGCCATATGGAAGCAACATGTTATGATATTGCATGAATGCATCATGAGACATGCGCAAATTTTCCTTACATGCAGTTGGGTTATCCAAATTTGTTTCATCCATTGCGCGCCGGCGAGCTTGGGTATGGGGCAAGCAGGATTTACCGGAATACTTTGCTTCGCTAGAAAGGATTTCAACTTTCTCACCAGGATAGCTGCGGACATGAAGTCCAACAAGTCCACTTCATGAGTGGAATTGTCGGTACTTGATGAGTCCTCAGATGTGCTCATCTGTAAGTTGTCAAACCCTACAAACAAGAAACATATGAGACCATATATTACAAATCGAACTATTAAACAGCAAGCACTAACAATTGCACATTACATACCTTCCATACAAATGGCACCTTGGAACAGCTGCAAATGAACAGAATGATGATTTTGCTCCAATCTGTACAATCAAATTGTTGTCCACTTTAACATCAACTGATGTATTATTGTACTTGTAAACTGAACTGACACCCAGAGAATAAAGACCTTCTTTCTTCACAAATGTGGAAGGAAGGCCCTAAAAAAGGAATAGCCATGACAAGCATGTTCATAAAAGAGGCAATGCATATATAAAGAAAATAAGTTCACAACAGAAAGTACACTACTTTTGTCATCTATCAGTTAACAACAGAATTTGTTTTTTTCTAACTTTGGATGGTAGTCTGCTAGCCAAGAACACCAATTAAGAAACCATGTACCCAACTAGCTAAACCGAGAACACCAATTAATAGTGATAGGGAGACATTACAACTTCATAAGAAGCAAATACAAACCTTCGAATTCGATGCTAATTTATGACCCCCTGATGTTAATAATACAATAATAGACTCTTGTCTTGTTTGGGTCCTAAGATAGGTGCTGCAGTACAAGGGCGTTAGTTAGCCGCTACACTATGGTGAAGTCCTGTCAAAGTTGATAATGACACAAGAACCTATCTGAACCTAGAACACCAATTAAGAAATCATGTAGCTGATACTTACGAACCTCTTTGCTAATTCATGTGTACCATAGCATGCTGGTGCTCGACCTCCTGTTGTGAACACCTCTCGACACCTGGAAAATGAGTAGTTAGCCCACACAGCCAGAAGACGCTACTCAACATTTCGTTTATGACAATGGACAGATACATGAGTCACATCATAAATACCTATGCTAATTCTTGAACTCAGTTTATAAATGTATGTGCAACGGGAAACCGGACATTGCATTAAACACAAAACAAAAAAAATAGTTCTCAATAACGGTACTTATTACAACAAACATTACAAACCAAATGGTGAAAAGCAGACAAATGAAGAAGCTCGTGCTGGAAAAGTAAACAACTAAAGCAGTCGTAGAAGGAACGATGATCAGTATCACTTTGAGTTGAGGACAGCGAATTCCTAGGACACCTTCACTCAGTTCAGTCGTCCCTCTTTACTTTTCAAATCTAGAAAAGCACGCTGATGATGCTTGTTCAAGCAAAGATTTAAGGACTTGCACGAAGACTACATCTTCCTCATTATAACCATTGCCCTCCAAAATCTGCTTTACTTGGGCTATCTCCTCTTCGTAAGAGTCTTCACGGCCATGGCGCTTGTTAACTTTCCTGATAACGTCGCTCAGGTCATCAAGGGTTTCATCAATGGACTGAGTCTTGCTACTCTTCTTGCGTGGACTGTCCACGAAATGGTCCCTAGTGAATCTTTTGGAGGACTGACCAATACTACGGGAATGTATGGGCTCATCTGACAAGTCTTGAGGAGTCTGAGGGCTCGCACTTGGGGGGTATGGTCAGGTTCATGGCCACCGGCAACAAACAACTCCCCTCTGTCATGTGGGCTGCGTCCCAGAATCGTGATCAGTTGCTCACAGCATTATGGACGTTTGAACCTCTCACGAGCCTTTTGGCTACTTTCCTACACGTGATACAATGTTGGCCATGTTAGTAATGAGTTAGTGACAACCTAACTGATTAGAAAAGAGGCTACGAAAAGGGTTTAGTTAGTACCCTGGTGCCTGCGCCATACCAACCGGGTTTAGCAGTCACCTATCCAGTTACTGGGTCATGGCCTAGGCCAGTATGGGTCTGACCATCGCACCAATTGAAATACGCCCGTTTGAGGTCGTTGTACTTGTTCTGAAGCATCTTCTTGTCGAACCGCCTGCCATTGGCGACCTTCCCTCCCTCTCTGCCTCTCCCTTCTCCCCCTCCCTATCTTCCCTCTAGATCTCGATGATTATGTGAGTTCATTGTCTTCGTCTGTCCCTCCTCCGCCGCTCGCCGTCCTTGCTAACCGATTGTCGTCTTCTCCGGCCTCTGGGTGGTCATCGTCTTCTCCGGCACCGGGCTCCGGTTGTGCAGGTAAAACCCTAACCCTAACTCTCCTCTTCTATCTTCTTCTTCCATTGATGTATTCTGATGTGATCTTTTCATTGGTTGTGCAGGACGACGACGGTGGTGAAGGGGCGATGGGAACCCGGCTAGCTCCAACGCCTCTGCTCTGTTCTTTTGTTTGAGTTGTGACTTATGTTGTGAATGAGAGAATTCAATCTCTGCAACTTTTTTGTGACAACAGCTGTGAATTTTGATAAGTGTTCGATGAGTTGATTATTTTAGGTGTTTTGAGGTCACCGGGCTGTGGGCTGGCACAGGCCGCAGTTTTGGGCGTGTTGCACGGGCCAGCGCAGCACGAATTTCGGCTCGTAGAGCCGTGCTTGGGCCGAAGGCTAGGAACGAGGTACGCAGAGGCACGGCCTGGGAGGCACGGCATGTCGTGCCGGCCCTACACCCTGCGGGCCGTGCCTGGCCTGTGCCCGTGCCGTGCCGAGCGGGGCCGGCCCGATGGCCATCTATAGACTTACCCCAAAATGTGTCAAATATGAGAAGATCCTCTTTCATCAATCAGTGTGCACTTTTAATGAGGCATTTAGATGCATTGCAGCTCCTGACCCCCGAGCCCCGATGACTCCTTCCATCATTTTCCAGTAATGGAGTGTACATTGGATTGGTTAGTGATTCTATTTGCTACTTCCCCGTTTTAAATTATAAATCATTTTGACTTTTTTGATACATTAATCTTGCTATGCATATAGATACAACGTACTTTCTCCGTCCCTTAATAAGTGTCGCTTTTGTTTTTTTTGTGCCGTAAGGCTATCTGCTCTCGTCATACTCTAAATTCATCCTCTAAAAGGAATATTCTATCTTGGTCATCGAGATTCTCTCCTCTATATAACTTTCTCCCGCACTCATCTATCCTCTATATCTCTACTCTATACCCATGTGGGACCCACACGTCATTTTTTTTTTCTTTTTTTCCTCTTCCCTTTTCTTTTTCCCCTCTCTTTCTCCTTTATCCATTGGACCGGCGAGCGCGAGGCAAAGCTCCGGCTCTGGCACCGGCGAGCGCGCGTGCGGCGGCCCCAGCTGGAGCCTGCTCCCTCGCCTGCTCCGGGCGGACGCGGGCGGCTCCAGCGAACGACGTCGAGGGCGTGGGGTGGCCGCCCTGAACCCATCGAGCAGCTGCTCCTAGGCGCGGGGCGGCGGCAGTCGCGGTGGTCCTCCTCGCCGGTCCCTCTCTGCGCGACGGCCCTGGCTCCCCTCCCCTCCAGGCGGCGGAGCAGAGGCGCGGCCCCACGCAACGTCGGTAGCGGACCCCTACGCTGACGGCGACGCGATGGGTGGGATGGAGACGGCGGCACGCAGCGGACGGGGCGACGAGGGTGACCACGAGCTCGGCCGTCGGCGCTGCTGCTACGCGCGGGGGGAGGAGCACGACCATGGGGCACCCCCGCCGGAGCGCTCCCACCGCTGGGACGCCTGTCCCCCGCCGGAGCGTCGCCTGCGCGCGGCGGTGCGGGAGGCCAGGTCTCGCGCCCACGGCGGTGCGGGAGGCGAGTTCGGCGGGGGAGACGAGGAGCAGTAGCAACGTCGGGGAAGCGAGTTCGGAGGAGCAGTAGTGCCGAGGTGGGACCTGGCTGTCCTTTAGCGGAGGCCCTGGATCCCTGGGAATTTGGCGAACGACGCTGAGGATAGCTGACCCATGGAGACGATAGCGGACGCCGCTGCGGGGCTCTCGTCCTCTAAATCGATCCTGCAGGATCATTTACCGTGTCCTAGTGCAGTCGGTCTAAGTTTCACTAGATTTGTAGAAAATGCATGCAACATTTGTATCTTCAAATAAATTTATTATGAAGATAGATTCAACAATCTATCTAATGATATTAATTACTCCCTCAATCTCTAAATAAATGTCACTTTTTGTTTCCGTGCCATAAGTTTGCTTGGATTTGTAGAAAATACGTGTAACATTTGTACCCCAAATAAATTTATTATGAAAATAGATTCAATAATCTATCTAATGATATTAATTTTGTACCATAAATATCAATATTTTTTACATTAGTCAAAATTGTTTCTCGGGAAGCGAAAATGACAGTTATTTAGGGACGGATGGAGTATGTACCATAAATATTAATATTTTTAATATAAAATTAGTCAAAGTTATTTTTTGGTAAACGAGAACGACAGTTATTTAGGAACGGAGGGAGTATGTCTAGCAAAATCTATGTACTAAAAAGTCAAAGTGACTTATAATTTGGAATTGAGTGAGTATTAACCAATAACCATGATCATCAACATTAAAAAAAGTCAAAACATATTAACAATGATCTCCATTCTATATCCTAGCAGTTTACTTGGGTTTACAATCTGCTTACTGTTTTTTGCAGTTTCCTTTGAAATAATCATTTCTTTCTAGGATTGCCACTTGTGTCAAAGGTGCTACATACAGACTTGTAATCGGGATTGCTTTCCAATTCCTATACGCGTGTGCTAGGGGCAGAACTGTGTTGAGATTAGTGGGTGCAGGCCACCCACACAAAACACAAAAGAAAAGCAATTATGGGTTATGGCTAAACTTCACTATATTTGGATCCTCACGGTAGAAATCTATATGCATCCACAGGTCAAGCTTACCCTTTCAATTTACTCGTCCCTCGCCTGGAGTAGCTTGGTTGCTGGTTGGCTGGTTCTAATGGAAAGAGAAGGAAACTGAAATCACAAACTAGTTGGCTGTTGCGGCCTAGCTTGTTCACTCCACAGACGATCCGGGAGCGGCTCCGTTATCCAGACACGTGGAGACGACTGGGCAGGTCAGCACGAGCGAGCGGCAGACCGGTTCAGACGTCCACTCGATTATCCCTCCCGTGCGGCGCGCGCACGTGTCACCAGACCCGCCCCGCGGCTGCTGGGGCCCAGCCCACGGGCCTCGTGTCTCCGGGTTCCGGTTCCGGAGATCCCAGGACGTGCACACGTGGGCCCAGGCCACGGCCGACCAGGCAGGGCCGGCCGGCCGGCCACTGGGTGGCCTCTGACCGGCAGGCTACCATCCACCACAGCTCGGCCCACAGGGCGGCAAGCCGACGAGCGATCCCACAGAGACTCTGAGCAGGTCAACCAGCAACAGCTCCACCGCGCGCGCCGCCCATTTTGCTACAAGCACCAAAACAAAAGGAACATGTGTCGTTCGTTCCGTAGCCAGCCACGCTTGCATTCCACCAAATACGAACAAATCTCACGGAGATAATAACGCTAGCGTAATGGTCGCCACGCTGTCCTGGAGTACGTATGCTTGTACAGTAGCTTAGCGAGTGGCTGCTTGCCTGAATCTGCCAGAGCAAGAAATGGCACGGCTTAAGGTCTGTTTGGATCCATTATTAGCTAGCTCGAGTAATAGTTAATAGCTGCTAATTTTTAGCTAGCTAAATTTTACTAGGAGGATGTTTGAATCTATCTGCTAATAAGTGGTTAGACAATGAATTAAAGATGCATCTGAACTAATAGAACCTATTTGCAACTCTAAACCTGCTAATGCAACTAATAATTAGCAGTTTTCCAGCTAATAATTTGAAGATTATTAGCAGGCTTGGTTTGGATCCACTGGTACTGATTTTAGCTACTAATTTTTAGTGCTAGTGGATCCAAACAGCCTCACGATAACAACGGTTGTTTTCTTGGACTAGCTGGACAAAGCGATATGTCATTTCCAAGCATTTTTCTTGTTTTACAAAGAGATTGCTCACACCCATACTATTATTGAGCTGGTTTTCTACAGATATTAAAAAAGAAAAACTGGCAGCCAAGGAAAAGACACATGAAAGTTATGGACAGCTTCTTCTTGCTTTATTAAGGATTGTTATTAAATCATGTGAAATGATAGACCATTATGCTGCTGCCTCCGGTGCACACAGCTTTGTGCGCCTAGTGATACTTGCCATTTTTGCCAAGGAGGGATGAGGGAGGAAGCTTCGCGGAAGCCGTCGAGCTGCTCGGGAGAGGAAAAGGATAACCGAGATGAAATCAGAAATAAAGAAAGGCAGCAAGGCAGTCCACGATTTTCAAAACGTTGTTTTGTGCTTTATTTTAAGATAGGCATTTTGAGCTCACTTAAGTCGTGTCACATTGCCTAACTTAAAGTGCCTCTTTACTCTAGATAGAACAACAAAGAATGAGTCGTCTCGAAAAGAAAAAAAAGGGAAACAGGGAAAACGAAAACACACAGAACAGAACAAAGCACGGGTATTGATGGTCGCAAAAAAAAAAAAAACAGGTATTGATGTGATGCTAACTTGCATAGCAGGCACCTCACCGTAACGAATCACGTACAATGAAGATTAATGCTTATTAACGTCCTTACTAAGCCGGTCTTTGGCAGTAAACCTTTTTTTAATCTAATTTATTTGTCAAGGCAATCTATTTATAAACTTAAGAGAGTATGATAATATTATTCATAACATAAAATACGATATATAAAATTAAAAATTAAGTACATACACATTTGGTACGCTGCCGAACCCTACTTGGATATAGTCGATTGCAAATTTTACCAGTCATTTGCTATTATATTGTAGGGATATATATTGAAATCATACCACTAAGTTGTGTCAGTGTCGAACATTATCAGTGGAACAAAAACTATTTTCAATATCTATTATTTATTATTTGATAAAATTCTATTATGAAGCGGTTGATACTACCGATTACAACCAAATAATCACCTTATATAAGTTGTTTGTCTATACCTGTTTTGGAGTATCATCGTACTAGAACCTGTTTAACCGGGCGCTAATCTAAAATAAATTTTGTCTTAGTTCCTCTCAATCTATGTACACTGTAGTGGATTAAAGTGCAGTCAAATAAATCATTGAATTTTTTAATTAAAATATATATTTTCGAAATAACTCGTCGCTATCGTGTATGGGGGACGTACATGCATGGCTTTAAAGTGCAGTCAAATAAATCATTGAATTTTTTAATTAAAATATATATTTTCGAAATAACTCGTCGCTATCGTGTATGGGGGACGTACATGCATGGCTTTCTACGTACAGTAGCCAGCAATGAGCCACCCCTGCCTAAATTAAGGAGGGGTCTCCCTCTGTCCTCACCATTTTTTTTTTTCAAAAACTGTATCAACCTTTCTCATTCTTCCCCAGACACAAAGGATTTATATAGTTAGAGCCTTTTAGAGGCAAGTATAATAAACCGCCTGAATTGCGTATTTGCATTTGTATATATACATACATAGCCGAGGCAGCAGAGTGGGGTGGGGCCCGTTTCTTCGGTCGTGCCGATTTCCACCACCGCGCTCCCTCCACTGTGAGCCCCACTTCCCGCGGCTCCCCCCACAATCATCAAAACAGCAACCGCCCCCTTTCTTCTCTCCTCTTCATCACGCCACAAGCCACACCACAAGTGTCCGGCCTCAAAGAGCAAGCAACCGGGGACGAGAGAGACGAGAGGAGACCTGCCTCCCCTCCCAGGCCCCCACCCGGAGGTCACACGCGAGACGGAGACGCGGCGGCAGCCGAGGCCTTGCATAAAAGCGCAAAAGATCTCTCGCCCTCTTCCCCCCGTGTCTCCGCGAGCAAGTTCTGTCTTCATCCATCCGTCCGTCCCCCGTCTCACTTCCTGTGGCCTGTGGGTGGCGGTTGTCGATCAGCTTACACCCGCCGGCGAGTTCTCCCTGACATGGTCGGCCGGATGGAGCGGCAGACCGCGTCGTCGTCAGCGTCATGTTCCCCCTCCGCCGCCGCCTCCTCCTCGGCCTGCGGCGGCAAGAAGCGGCCTGATATCCTCAACATGATCCGGGTACGCCTGAATTTACTCACCTTGCTGCTTCTCCGCTTGTCGGAATGAATATAATTTTTATTTTATTTTCACGCGTCGTCTTTACTTAGTTTACGTCGTCCTGATGTTGATCCTGCAAAAGTAAATTTGGTCAATCGAAGCGTCCGTGTTACTCTTCTGTGCATAAAAAATTCGTCCAGCAAGAATCGATTAGGTGCTCTGCAGACGACATCACGGCAGTTTCTGGTGCAAGGGAGACTATCACGATTGGGAAGGGAAAAAAGAGAGCATTTTGATGGTTTATTCTTTCTACCAGTGAGGAAATTAACTAACCGATTTAAACTTAAAAGGTGCAACTTGCTAATTGGGAGTCACAAGATTTCAAGGTTCGGGGCCGCGACTTCCAAGCAAAGTCGGACTTTTGCAACGAGGGCTCCTTTTTGACTGGGTACGCATGCGGCCTAGGCTAGGCATGTCACGCCAGCCGTAATCAACCTGTGCCTTTTGGAGCCTTGCTCTGCGAGTCTGCGTCTCCTAGTAGAAGTAGCCTGATGCACAGGCACAGCCGCACCGGGACCCCTCGTTGCAAATCCTGAGCTCCACCTGCCTGTCGCCTGTTCTAGCGATGATATATCATCAGAAGCAGACGAGTAGGAGGAGCTGTATCATGTATTCATGTCATGAAGTAAATTGCTTTGTTTAGTACTCATCTTCTTGCCTCGGAAAAGCTGCCACTTGATACACATGAAATCCTGTGGATTTCATTTTTCCCTTTTTAGCGGCAAATGGCGTGCAAGTATCAGCAACTTGCATTGCTCGACACTTGTACCACATGTCTAATCAGAGGCATCACCAGTTGAGACATGGACCACCGATAAAGTAGCTCCTGTAGTGTTGCGGATATCTCAAACTGAAGCAGGGAAGATATCCGTCAGCATGATACTCAAGATGCACCCATGTGCGTTGTCTACTAGGTTTTGGATACTAAACAAAGAAGAGTGCAACTCGTAGCCAGCTACCTGTTGCTGACCTATTAAGCCAAACCGTTACTGCATTGCAATTTCAGTTCCTTGTTCTTGGCCTTGGGCTCTCCACCCCGATCTTAGTTGGGTGATATGCTTATTAATTTCTTCATGAATGATTATTAATACAGTTTTACATTCCTATAGTGTCTCTGAATAGCATAGCTGTTCTTTTGCAACATTTCTGCAGCTAGCTGTATTGGCAGGCTTGGTTGTTTAAGCAATACTTTTTATTTGACTTTAGGAACATTTGTGTATTCTCTATTCTGTCATGGACCCAGGGGGGACCTGTTTGGTTGGTGGCCAGGCAACACCATCCAACCCCAGGCCACCAAAAATGGACGCCTGGGATTGCTGCCTTTCCAGGGTCCAATCCAAACAGGCCCTATGAGCCTTTTTTGGTCAATGTTTGTCGAACACTTGCTGCCTGAATCAGTATTTACTATTTACTCATTGTGTATAGAACACTTGCTGCCAGAGTCAGTTTGTCAATGTGTATAGCACACTTGCTCCCAGAATCAGTCTTTTGTCGATGTGTGTAGAACACCTGCTGCTAGAATCACTCTTTTGTCGATGTGTGTAGAACATTTGCAGGCAGAATATACTGACACTATATTTGGTTCTTTTGCATGGTATACAGAATGCAGCCTGTCTTAATTCGTCATCTACTGATACCGGCAAGGGAAGGAGTAAATTGTCAACCAACAAAGTTACACATGGATTCCACCTGGTGGAAGGCAAATCCGGCCATGACATGGAAGACTACCATGTGGCAGAGTACAAGTATGTGAAGAACCATGAGCTTGGTCTCTTTGCCATTTTTGATGGCCATTTAGGAAATAAGGTGCCAAGTTACCTGAAAGCTAACCTTTTTAGCAACATAATGAAAGAGGCAAGTGTTACCTTTGGCTTTCTATTCTGTGTTGGAGACCAATGAATCCTTTTTAGCTTTACCATTCGCATACCTTCCTTACCATTTCCCTATTCTGGTTACTGCAGCCTCTCTTCTGGTCTAGTCCTCAAGAAGCAATAAAGAATGCATACTGCTCTACAAACAAATATATTCTAGAAAATGCCAAACAACTTGGACCAGGTGGTTCAACAGCAGTTACTGCTATTGTAGTTGATGGTAAGGACATGTGGATAGCAAATGTAGGTGACTCTCGAGCTGTTGTGTGTGAAAGAGGCGCTGCTAATCAGCTCACTGTTGACCACGAGCCTCATACAACTAATGAAAGACAGAGGATTGAAAAGCACGGTGGTTTTGTAACGACATTTCCTGGTACAATTTTTGTTGTATTATCGTTTCTTTTATTGAATGCAGTTGTGTTATCGTTTCATCATTGATAATAAGATGCAATTACCTTATTATGTTTTATGGTTTGTTTGCAGGTGATGTTCCTCGGGTGAATGGCCAGCTTGCTGTTGCTAGGGCATTTGGTGACCAAAGCCTCAAGGCCCACTTGAGCTCTGAACCTGACATTAGACATGTACCAATAAACTCAAATATAGAGTTCGTCATACTTGCCAGTGATGGATTGTGGAAGGTTTGTGCCAGCTGTTTCCTTCATTAATCTTGTTGGTTCTCATGCTTATGAAAAAAAGGGTCTGTACTTTGGTTTCTATTTAATCCTGTACTTCCCTGGGCCTAGATTGAAATGCGTTAACTTAGGTCACTTTTGACCAATGCTTGCATTATCTGCGACATGTTATCTCCCTGCAATAAGCAGGCAAGAAATGGTTGGACACTACCAAATCACCATGGTCTCCGAAAAAACATACCTTATGAAAAAAAAATTAAGATGAGCTCTTGGGTGATTCGTCTATGTTTGAGATATTTCTTTGAAAAGTATGTTCGTACACCAGTTTAATGTACTCTGTATTTCCTTTCTGAATACAGGTAATGAAGAACCAAGAGGCAGTTGATCTCGTAAAGTCAATCAAGGATCCCCAGGCAGCAGCAAAGCGATTGACAACTGAAGCGTTGGCAAGGAAGAGCAAGGACGATATCTCTTGTATTGTCATCCGTTTCCGCTGCTGAGTTACCCACTCTCCACGGCACTGATCTCCGATCTTCGCCTCATGATAGCGATTGAGACAATTTGTGTCTGTAATCATCTGCCTTTGCCGATTTTTTTTTCCTGATAGAATCTGCTGTACCTATCGTAGTTGTGGACAGGTCTGGAACTAATTAGGACAGTGAAGACTTGAGAGCTGGTTGGTGAGTGTGTGCAGGGTGCCCATTCGCCTGTGCATATATACACCAGCGTAGACTGTGCATCCGTTGACCGGGACTTGGGGGAGTCTGTCAGGACCTTAGTGCTTGTGTGCTTGTGATGGTAATGGACCAAATGGTGGCAAAGGAACTTGTTGATATGTAATTTGGTTAATTTAGTTTTCATGGCTCGCATTTCGTAGGGTAGACGCATCTGATTTGAATGAAACATATTAGTAGTTCAGGCCACCTTTAGAATGAAGGATTTCCCCCCCCAATATCCTGCGTTTTTCTTATGAAGATGAACCGATTACCGTGAAACTACTACACGATTCTTGTGAAATTCGTGTGTCCCAGGTGTTTCTTACGTTAGTACTGAAACTTCTACTATTGATACCTCCTAATACTTGGCCGCTTCTGTGGGCAACTACTCCACTCTTGTGTCCCCTGACTCTGAGGTCTGAACCGGACGAGCGGCTGAGCGCCTCGCCTTGCATGATCTCCCTGACGGTCTCTGGTCAATGGCCATCCCTTCCGCAGTGGTGCCAAGATTAGTTAGCCATCCCCGATCTCCACCGTGGTGACCGCACGATTTAGGGAGGAGTGGGCGCAGAACTGTCCGGTGAGCGGTGATGCCGTGCCCGTCCACTAGGGATGAAAACGGATCGGATACGGACGGATATCACTGATGTCGTATTTGTTTTCATATTTATGTCCGGATTCGGATTCGAATACGGATAGTATAAAAATATCGGATAGAATATGATTGGATATCGACATCATAAATATGTGATTTAAATATTCGGATACGAATACGGTATCGGATGTTAAATATCCGGACTCGGATACGGACGGATTAAAACCCCTCTAAACAAATTCGGTCCCGAATACGGTCGAAAAATATCCGTACCATTTTCATCCCTACCGTCCACGTACGTCCCCTCCCACTTCCATTGTGGCAATGCAAGCGTGACCGCGGGCCGGCGGCCCAAGAGGATGCGGCATCACGGTGCAGGCAAAGTGTTCTTCTGCGCCCCGAGGTCGGCCTGAGCACCAGACGCCACATGCCGTCTACAGCCCACAGAAAGCCCCGGAGCTGGCGGGCCGACTTGGTTCGGATTGAACGGCCCATCAGATTCGGGAGTCCAGGTGAACATCTCAAGATTGGTTCATTTTGCACGATATACATGAACGATGTCGTTAGACATAAATCCATCGGTAAAGATGTATTTACATGGATGGTTTTCTTAACATAGCGTCAGGAAAAATAATTTTAAAACATTTTTTAAAGATTCTTTTATATGATCTTGAATGAAGAAATGATGTAAATGAAAGTTTTTAGTACTCGAAAAGATTTATAACTTTTGTAGTTGACTGTTTTTTCATATAAACCATTTATACTAGAAATTATATTTTAAGATTAATGATTTTGAATATTTTTGAAATTTTCAAATGACCTTGAATAGAAAAATGGCCTAAACCAAAGATGTAGTACTTGAAGGGAAGGGATCTAAAACTTTTCATTTAAATTTGTTTAGGATCTCAAATATGGATTACAATATTTACTAAATACAAAATAAATGTATTTGATACTCAATTACAATTGACTTTGAGGCGTAGTGGTTTAAGGAAGGAATGCGTGAGGCCCAAAGTTGTGAGTTTGATCCTCGTCAACTGCACGCGCGTGTATTTCGTGCAATGACTTGTGACACATGAACTTTGGGGGCTAATTGGTGGGCCTCTCCTATTTTTTTTTGCTTGATCTGTAAATTCTTGAAAAATATTTGCACTAGTAGTTTGTGTAAGTGTACTGCCAGTGTAGATTGATTTATACTGGCGGTGGTTTTAAGAAAATTGCCGGTGTAAATATTTACACATGCGGTTCTCAATCTCAAATGATGCTGATGAAAACACCACCATTTTTACCGGTCTTTGCCATTGGTGTTTCAAAAAATACTAGAAATACGGGCGCGGCGTGCTCCTCCATGGAGAGGACCAGCCTATGCATATAGATTAATCACTTGTTGAATCTTACTAAATTATGCTGAAAAATAGATGAACACCAGGGTCAGAGGGCCACAATTAATCATGTTGTGTTTGACGATCCTTTACCATTTTGTAAATGGCATTCCAATTATCCAATATGCCAATATCCATGGTCAAAATACGCTTCTCATAATCAAGACAGAGCTGAGCACTACAGCTGCTCCTTGGATTATGTCATAAAAATATTAAGACCTCCACGCTGATCAGGATGATGATAATCCATTCTAGAGATTCAAGCTTCTTGTTCGGAAGCATCTCCTGAAGAAATATGATGTTATGCTACTGAGTTCAAAATACATGCAGTAAAACATTCCTAACAGAAAATCATTCCACCAGTGTTCTACATCATAGTATTAGTCTTACCTCAACAAATTTCAACTTAAAATCAAGGTTTTCAAATCTTTGTGTTGGCCTGTATTCATCTCGAAGGTACTCCAAATTTGAGTGTAGTTTTATTTTACCATGAATATATCTAACCTGGAAATCACAAAGTTGTAGCAAAAAAGAAATAACACAAATTAGCAAGGTGGAAAATTAAAAATTCAAAAGACAGATTAGAAAATAATCTTTTTCTGTCATGATTTGTATATATCCTGTACTGCAAAACTGGGGATCAATATTAATCCAATATTACCTTGTTTTGAGATACGTGATTAGAATCTATGGAATCCCAAGCTTGTCATAAAATTTGTCTGTACAAAGATGAGGTACATAGAATGGTGTTAACTTTAAATCCTTCCAGAGTGACCATTAGGCTACTTTATTCTTACATCCAGAATACAACCATTAGGCAGATCAGATATCAACTTTAGGAAGGAATATTTACTTTTAAGAAATAGAGACATACTACAAATGCCAATTTAACGCCAGCCACGTTTACCGTTGTCTATCTCAAGTTCCTTCAAATAGCAAACTGTTGACCTCATAATATCTTAGGCTATATTAAGTGTTGTAGAGATTGTATCAACTGGACCAAGGATTTGTTTCTTCTGGCTATAAGTAATCAATTAGTTTATTATTTGATAAGAGCTTTCTTGTTCTAACGACAATCCCTACAAGTTGATTCACTGTAGTCTTAAATTTTGGCAATTTCGATTTATCAATAATGCTATATTTTATTTGCTTCATCAGAATGGTAACAGAATAAACCCTGCAATAGTGACACACCCAGTTGTCTCTGCCTGATGCTCTCTTCCAAGAACAGAGCATCCATGGTACTTTCATGGATGACAATAAGATCAAATAATAATTTCTGAACATGCTAGGAGATAGATGCAATCTTAGGAGAAATGCAATTTTCTTCTTCCCTAATTCAATACAATGTCAGATGAATACTTGTGGGAATTTGTAGACAATACGCATCAGGAGATATAAATGGATACATTATATGATTCTCTCACTGGAAATGGAATAGGCGAAGCAAAAACCTCAATGTTAAAAACAGATCAGTTCAACGCAAATAAACGGCACCTAATGTTACATCTGAGATGAGGAAGGCTAACTATGAACTCGAGTAAAGCATCAGTTTGTACTTTTTGAAAAAGTAGTAGTAGTAGTGGTTAACAGTAAAATCTTGGTAAATCTTGACAAAATGTTCAAGCAACTATTTTCTGTCCTAATGGATTGGCGCTAAATTTCTACTATGTATCTTAATTGGTATTATATGCAGAATATTTGAAAAGGTAAAACTAATTGTTTTTTTTGTGTTTAACATCAGCTCCATGTGAATAAAATGAAATGCAAAACTTACATGTTGTTAGACTCAATCCCGTGCACAGTTATCTCATGATGTAAATAGATTAGATGCATTACATGGCACGTTTACATTTTGTCCTAGCTAGCTGCATGTCCTAGAGTGGTCAGGTCTGAGTCATGCTGCGTTCATGGCGAGACCAAGTCTTTAGCTCCGCCACGACGCGCACAAAATCCGCTCCTGCGCTAGGCAGGCACGTCGCAGCGTGAACGGGTCGTGGCGGGGAAGTCGGGCGTTCCAACGCCGTGTAACCACTCAATTAAAAGGTAACCATCAGATCCGAAGAAGCTGCAACGTTTGGCAGCGGGCATTCTCTGTGTTTCGTCCTCATCGTGATCCTGTGCAAGTGAGAGCTTGAGAGAAACCGTCGCATTCCTGGTGACTGCGATCATCATCGCGTTGCCGATCGCCGTCGTGGCAGCCATTCCGGCACACGGCGCCTACAATTGGTACCAGAGCATTGTATGTTCTATAGTGGCTCGGTAAGCCCACCGCGTGAGCCTGCCCGGAAGAAGTTCGTCATCCCTCGAAGGAGCCCGACGGCGGAGGAGATGGGCGACACGGGAACGTCTGGCGGCGCGGGGGAGCGGGTTCGCGAGAGCTCGCTCATGTGGCCGATGCTCACCCGCTCGAATTATGCGGAGTGGGCGATGTTGCTTCAATGCAATTTCGAGACCCTTGAGATCTGGGAAACCATCGACCCCGGTGGCGAAGGAGTGAAGCGATCGCGGGATCGCCAGGCCATGGCCGGCATCCTGCGTTCCGTGCCGCAGGAGATGTGGCAACTGCTCGGGGCGAAGAAGACAGTCAAGGAGGCGTGGGAGGCGGTGAAAAGTATGCGCGTAGGCGCTGATCGTGTCAAGGAGGCCAACGCCCAACGCTTGTTGAAGGAATTCGAGAACATCAAGTTCAAGGATTCCGAGACCGTGGACGAGTTTGCGCTGCGCATCGGCGCACTGGCGGCGGACCTGCGTACATCCGGCGAAAGCATTGACGACGCCCGGGTCGTGAAGAAGATGCTGCGTGTTCTACCCCAACGATACGCGCAGATCGCAATTTCGATCGAGACACTACTCGATCTCAAGACTCTCACCATAGAGGAATTGGTGGGCCGACTCAAGATGGCGGAAGATTGCCTCGGGATCGAGGCCATGACTGACAAGGTGGGCAACCTCCTGCTGTCAGAGGAGGACTGGGTGGCGAAGTACCGGCATCGCCTCATGCCGGAGTCCTCTTCATCTGGAGGGAACGGGAAGAAATCTTGGAAGCCAAAGAATGGCGGCGGCGGTGGGCGTGCAGATCACGGTGAGCGCGGTGACAAGAAAGAGCCCGTCGTCAAGCTGACGTCTATGGGCACGCCGAGGCGTAAGGGGCGCTGCAGAAATTGCGGCGTCTATGGCCATTGGGCAGAGGACTGCAAGAAGCCCAAGAAAGAGCGCAAGGAGGAGGCACATCACGCCCAGGCTGATACTGAGCACCCATCAATCTTGCTGGCCATGGTGAACACCGTGCGCATCCATGCGCGCGACATCGAGCCGGAACGAGTGTGCACGGCGCGCCATGTCGTGCACCTCAATGAAAAGAAGGTGCATCCAAGAGATGCAGACAGAGGTCGTGATGAAGATCAGGACGCGTGGGTGCTCGACACGGGCGCCAGCAACCACATGACGGGGCGCCGCGAAGCGCTCACATCCCTGGACACGTCGGTGGGCGGCACAGTCCGTTTCGGCGACGGGTCACTGGTGGAGATCGAAGGCATCGGCTCTGTACTCCTTCAAACAAAATAGAATGGGCATAAGGTACTCTCTGAGGTTTACTATATTCCCAAATTGAAAAGTAGCATAGTGAGCTTGGGCCAGTTGGAAGAAGGGGGATGCAAGATAGTGATAGAAGATGGTTTCTGCAATGTTTTTGATGTTGAAAGATCCTTGCTAGCTCGGGCACCACGAGTCAGAAATCGTCTGTACCTGTTATCAATGAAGCTTGCAGCTCCAGTCTGCTTGGTGGCAAAAGCAGATGACAAAGCCTGGCTCTGGCATGGTCGCTATGGCCATCTGAATTTTAGAGCTCTACAGGAGCTTGGTGCAAAGCAGATGGTATATGGACTGCCCCAGCTGAACCGACATGAGGAGTTCTGTGATGGCTGTGCTTTAGGCAAACAGCATCGTTTACCATTTCCACAGGTTGCCAATTATCGTGCTGAGAAGGCTTTAGACCTGTTTCATGCAGACCTATGTGGAAAGATTAAACCAAGTACAGTTGGGGGTAAGAACTATTTCCTACTCATAGTTGATGATCATACTCGTTACATGTGGGTTGAGTTCCTGACAACTAAAGATGAAGCATTCAAGTGTTTCAAGAAAATTCAGGCATTGGCTGAGTCTGAAAAGAACTGCAAGCTTCGAGCTTTCAGGAGTGACAGAGGTGGAGAATTCACTTCCATGGAGTTCAAGCAGTACTGTGATGAGCGTGGGGTGAAACACTTCACTACAACACCATACACGCCACAGCAGAATGGAGTCGTTGAACGACGTAACCAAACTGTGGTTGAAATGGCCAGATGTCTATTAAAGAGCAAGGGGGTGCCTGGCGAGTTTTGGGGAGAAGCAGTTTCAACAGCAGTATATTTGCTGAATAGAGCTCCTACCAAAAGCCTGAAAGGTGTGACTCCCTATGAAGCATGGCACAGTCGTAAGCCTAAAGTGCATCACCTTCGTATGTTTGGATGCATTGCATATGTGAAGACTGTAGGGCCGAATGTATCCAAGTTGTCTGACAGAGCAACCAAGATGGTGTTTGTCGGGTATGAGACAGGAACAAAGGGATACAGGATGTATGATCCTGTAACAAGGAAACTGCACATCTCACGTGATGTAGTGTTTGAAGAAAGCAAAGCTTGGGATTGGAAACCAGAAGCCCGAGCAGAACCTGCAACATCAGCGTTCGATGTGGAGTTCTTTACTGTTGCCGAACAAGGAACAGTAAATGCAGATGCAGCAGAAATAGAAGAAGCAGCTGATCCTGATCATCAGATCCAAGGGTCACCTCCCCAATCTCCATGGTCTATCAACACCAACTCTAGTGCAGGTTCAGATCACACAACTCCACCTGGAAGCCCTCCTGTTCAGGCAATTGAATTTGCAACTCCACCCACTGGAAATACAGTGGATTCAGAAGGAGTACCAATGAGATTCAGAATGATTGACAACTTAAATGACACAACTGATGAAGTCCATGACTTCGAGTATAGTGGTGTATGTTATATTGCTGCAGAAGAGCCCAGGAGTGTGGATGAAGCACTGGAAGAAAGGTGTTGGAGAGAGGCAATGATCTCTGAAATGAATTCAATTCAGGAAAATGACACATGGGAGTTGGCTGCATTACCTAGTGGTCATCGAGCCATTGGCCTCAAGTGGGTGTACAAGGTTAAAAAGGACCCAGAAGGCAATATTGTGAAACACAAAGCTCGACTAGTGGCCAAGGGATATGCTCAGCGTGAGGGGGTGGATTTTGATGAAGTATTTGCTCCAGTGGCAAGGATTGAGACAGTAAGGCTGCTGATTGCATTGGCTGCACAGAAGGGTTGGCAAGTGCACCACATGGATGTAAAATCAGCATTTTTGAATGGTGAATTGAGTGAGGTGGTTTATGTTCAACAGCCACCTGGCTTTGTTGTTGAGAGTAGCCAGGGAAAGGTGCTCAGACTGAAAAAGGCATTGTACGGCCTGCGTCAGGCTCCAAGAGCTTGGAATGCTAAGTTAGACAGTGAA
Source organism: Saccharum hybrid cultivar R570 (assembly GCA_038087645.1). Classification (NCBI taxonomy): domain Eukaryota; kingdom Viridiplantae; phylum Streptophyta; class Magnoliopsida; order Poales; family Poaceae; genus Saccharum; species Saccharum hybrid cultivar. The sequence continues at coordinate 21,302,502 of JAQSUU010000553.1, read as the reverse complement.
CTACTGAAGCTTGGATTTGAGAGGAACCCACTAGAACATGCTGTTTACAAAAGATCAGATAATAATGGCTTTCTTCTAGTGGGAGTATATGTCGATGACCTCATAATCACAGGCTCTAGTTCAGTCAGTATTGAACATTTCAAAAGGGAGATGATGAGCAAGTTCAGTATGAGTGATCTAGGACTACTCAGTTACTACTTGGGAATTCAGGTTGATCAGAAAGCTGGTGTCACTACTCTGTGTCAGAGCTCTTATACTCTGAAGATCTTGGAACATGCAGGCATGTCTGGATGTAATTCCTGCCATGTACCAATGGAGAACAAACTGAAGTTGAGCAAAAATGACAAGACACCACTGGTTGACAAGACCAAGTACAGGAGCATAGTTGGAAGCCTGAGGTATCTAGTCAATACAAGGCCAGACATAGCATATGCCGTGGGTATTGTCAGTAGATACATGGAGGAGCCTAGAGCAAGTCACTGGGCAGCAATTAAACAGATACTGAGATATTTGTCTGGTACAGCCAATTATGGTTGCATATACAGAAAGCAACACACTGCTGATGCTAAACTTGTGGGGTACAGTGATAGCGATCTGGCAGGTGATATTGATGACAGGAAGAGTACTAGTGGCTCAGTGTTTCTGTTGGGAACCAACCTGGTGACTTGGATGTCTCAGAAGCAAAGGGTGGTGGCGCTATCATCCTGTGAGGCAGAATACATTGCTAGCTCAAATGCAGCCTGTCAAGGGATTTGGCTTAGCAGAGTTCTAGGTGAATTGCTCGGTGTGCAGGCTCCAAAGGTGAAGCTCTTGGTGGACAACAAATCTGCTATAGCTTTGAGCAAGAATCCAGTTCACCATGATAGAAGCAAACACATTGACACAAGATATCACTTCATTCGTCAGTGTGTTGAAAGAGGAGAAGTTGAGATTGACCATGTGAGCACTACTGCACAACTTGCTGATATACTGACCAAGGCGCTTGGGCGAGTCAGGTTTTCGGAGCTTCGTCAGCAGCTAGGAGTTGTTGAGGTGCAACGGGATTAGGGGGTGAAATGTTAGACTCAATCCCGTGCACAGTTATCTCATGATGTAAATAGATTAGATGCATTACATGGCACGTTTACATTTTGTCCTAGCTAGCTGCATGTCCTAGAGTGGTCAGGTCTGAGTCATGCTGCGTTCATGGCGAGACCAAGTCTTTAGCTCCGCCACGACGCGCACAAAATCCGCTCCTGCGCTAGGCAGGCACGTCGCAGCGTGAACGGGTCGTGGCGGGGAAGTCGGGCGTTCCAACGCCGTGTAACCACTCAATTAAAAGGTAACCATCAGATCCGAAGAAGCTGCAACGTTTGGCAGCGGGCATTCTCTGTGTTTCGTCCTCATCGTGATCCTGTGCAAGTGAGAGCTTGAGAGAAACCGTCGCATTCCTGGTGACTGCGATCATCATCGCGTTGCCGATCGCCGTCGTGGCAGCCATTCCGGCACACGGCGCCTACACATGTTTTAGACTATTGTCAGCCTGGTTCTATATTCATTAAATGGCTCTATTTCTGCAAACAATTGCTCAAGCTCCAAATCGAGGGTAATAAAACTGAGATGTAAAATACTACAGATTTAGGACTATTGTCAACCTGGTTAGAATACTAAAGAAATATGTCTTGGATCAACTTTAATATTATAGTGGTAGAACGGTGCCTGTACATACTTCGATTGCAGTCATCAGGGCCGGTTCTATGTTTTCAAAGGCCCTAGGGCGAACTTGACAATGGGTCCTTATGGCTACATATATGTTTAGTTATATACTCCCTCCATCTCCAATTATAAGTCATTCCAAGAAGCATCTCAAGTTTGACCAAATTTATATGATAAGATAATAATATTTATGATATCAACTAAGTATTATTAGATTCTTTGTTAATTATATTTTCATAATGTATCTATTTGATATCATAGATCTTTGTAATTCTTTCTATATTTCTGATCAAACTTAAGATGCTTTGACTCTCCAAGATTTTTAGAATGATTTATAATTTGGGATGGAGGGAGTATGTGCTAATATGCAATTATATAAAGGTAGATATACATGGAGTTAATTGATGAGCAATGACAGTATCAGGATAGAGTAACAAGGTCATTGTTGGGTTGGACAATGGACATTATATGAGATACACATACCTAGATTTGGGCCCCTTAGTAAGTTGGCCCTAGGGCGTCGCACCCGCCGCACCTCCTCTGCTACGGCCCTGGCAGTCATTCACTTTGTGATAGCTCTGTACAATCTGCAAAAACATTATTTAAGTTGTTATAAACACGTCAACCAAGATTGAAGGAAAATAGAAATACGATACGATGGATATAATGATACAAACAAACCTTTTGAGACTTCAAACAAATGATGTGACCCAATAATCATACGGGCATGATCTCTTCATGGTCTACTGCATCTATTGTGGCTTGAACCGCTTGGAGCTCCAGGCTAAGCATCAGCTCCATGGCCGTGCTCCCGTGCCTGCTGCTAGACCGAGCCTTTTCACACTCTTCAACTATCTGGAGTTCTCATGGGCAATTCGTCGAGCACACGATGTGCAGACCCTGCTGAGGACCAGGGAGTCCACTGCTCGTTCCCCTCCTCGGACCTCACCTAAAGACAGAGTGGAAGGGCCTGCCTGCTCGAGCAAGCATCGTGCAAGCGGGAAGCGGACGTGGCAGTGGCCGTGCGACAAAGATGGAGACCTCCTGCCACTATACTGCAGTAGCCCGTTGCTCATACTACTGGGCTTAGCCAGGATCCGAGGATGGCATCGCCTAGACTTCTGCTTGTTCTTCGACAGCCATAGAGGCAGCCAGCAAAAGGAGAGGAGCAGGAAGGTGATGTGTCTACATTGGGGACATGGGAGGGAGCTATGAAGTAGAGCTCCACGACAACGGTCGCTTCCGCCTGACCTCCGCTATTTCTGTGGCCTAGCTTCTTCTCGTCTCGTGCTGCTGTACTGACCACGGCATCGAGGACTACGCCACGAACGAAGAGGCGCCACAAGAGAAGCAGGCAAATAGGCGGAGCTTTCGAGCGTTGTGCGATGAGGAGGCTGGCCCTGCAGCCCCTGGAGGTCGAGCTCGAGCTCGAGCGTGGAGCGGTAGGAGGTGGCGCGCCGAGCAAGGAAAGAGGAAGAAGGAGGAGGGAAGAGTGAACGACTGGGAGCGCGACCGACGCCGGTGGATCGCCCCGTTCCGTGGCAGGGACAACCGGGAAGATCAGGCAGCCAGCGGCGCGAGAGGTGGAGACATGGAGCTGTGAGAAAGTTCATGATTGTTCAGGGCGAGAAGGATAGCGGGCGACGTGGCGCTATCGGGTGCCCGAGCTTGCACTCGAGATTGCATGTATAAAGATTAGTACAAACTGAAAGAGTGCTGCCACTGCCAAATATATAATTTGTACTAGAGGACTATTTGCCCTCACTCCCCTCATAAAAAGACAAGTTTCCAATCATATATACTCACTAATTGAGTTATACGCCAATTTCAACTCAATGCATACTAGTATTTGAGTTGACATATACTGTCCAAAAGATGGCACTAACTAGGCACAGCAGGCCTTAGTAAGTAACATTCGTTACCACATGTCACGTGACATGGAGTACTATTATTTTCTCAGATCGAAACATATACAGTTACCAACTGGACAATTGGTAGCCCTACTGAGTAGCGAGTAGCGAGTACTCCATACCAATTAACTCTAACACGGCGGGCATCCAAGACGTACGCTTCACAAGTACTAGTACACAACAATTACCATGCGCATGCACGACAATACGTCAATCACTCAAACACGTAGCTGTTCTCGAGGGCTTGGAACACGGTGGACTCCTCCTCCATCACCTTCGCCAACTCCGGCGCCACGTGCACGTACACCACCCAGTCGCCGTCCCCGCGCGCGCTCGGCATCGGCATCACGTACCCGGCGCCGGCGGGCCACGGGAAGTGGTACGACGCGAACGCGGGAAGGCCCGTCCCGAAGTCGGCCTTGCCCACCGGGAAGGTCATACCGGACGACACGATGCACGACATCGCCTCGTTCCCGCCGGTTCCTCCCAGGTACGCCCTCGCCGCCGCCGGCTTAGGCCGCAGCGCCTCCACCCAGTCCACGAGGCCCCGGAAATGGTCGCCGGTGGCGGCCTCCGCCACCCACCGGTGCACGTCGCCCGCCACTTCGACGAGCGCCATGCCACCGAGGTCCTCGGAGCCGATGACGCCGTACGGGATGGTGAGCACGTTGCCGAAGTAGGCCTTCATGGCGCCGTCTGGGAACATGCGGGCGCGCCCGTCCACGACCACGCCCATGCAGCACTGGCTGATCTGGCTCGGGGAGGCCGCCGCCGCCATGGCGCAGAGCTGCCACAGGTGCGCCGTGAACGCCTCCAGCTTCGTGCGCCCTGGCCCCGCCGAGGCCTTCAGCGCGGCGATGTCCGCCGCTGCTATGCGGTAGATCCGGTTGACGGAGCCGCCCGCGGCGGCGGGTGGCGGCGGCGGTGGCGCGGCGCTGCGAGGAGAGAACAGGCGGTCGATGAGGGCGTCGGTGGATGGAGCGCGCTGATGTGATGGGTCGCGTGGGGCGACGAGGGACCGGCGGAAGGACGGGGCCGGTGGTGGCGCAGAGCTGTCACGGGCGGTTGCGGCCCACGCGACGAGGAACATGTTGAAGGAGTAGGCGTCGCAGACGCGGTGGTCGAAGGTGCACCCGACGACGGCGCCGCCGCACCTGAACTTGGTCAACTGCGTTGCATGCATGTGCCATGCAACACAACACGGTCATCAACACTCAAGAATGTTGCGTTACATAAGACTTTTTATACTCCAATGCTACGTTGCGTCATCATAGGAGAAACGTCTTTTACGTGAAAGTAACATTCTTACATGCTCCTAATAATGAGTATACATGGAAAGTAACAAGGACACGCATCATCATACCTTGACCTCCATCACGCCGGCCTTCTTGGCAGGCACCAGCTTCTCAACGCCCTCGTCCACGGCGCCCAGCCGGACCTCCCGCAGCTCGGCGCCGGCCGCGGTCGTCTCCGTGAAGTCAACGCCGCGGCCGCTGCAGAGCAGCTCCGGCTCTCCATCGCCGTTGGCCACCACTTCCCCGGCCAACGGGTAGTATGCCACCAGCGTCTTGGCCAGCGCCTCCTTGAGAGCGGCCGCGGTGGGCGCCGGGTGGAGGTAGCAGAAGAAGAGGCTGACGTCGAGCGGCGGCAGGAGGAGGTCCAGGTTGGACAGCGGCAGGCGGTGTTCCTGCACCGGCAGCGCCGGCGCCACCGTGACGGTCACGTCGCGGCCGCCATCGTCGTGCTCTTTGGTCGCTTCTAATTTCACCATGTTGCCTGCGTGGTATTTGTGGTTGGCTAGTGACTTCAGAGCAGATCGAGGGTGAGGCTGGAGGAAGTGTACCCTTGTACTTGTAGTAGGTCTTCAGGTTTTCTAATAAGGCGCCATGATATGATATGAGTATTTAAAGGGATGGGGTGTTAGGTAAACTAATTATACTGCACATTTGCGATGCAGTACCTTATTTTATTTGCAAAATTTGCTACGTATATAATGCTATTTTATTTCCTCTACCAATCGAAAAGTTCTGATGTGTACATTGCAGTACCCTACTATTCCATGTTATTATTATACGCACTTATGCTGGTCTGCAGGTTTGGTGGGATTCTCTTCTGCTATAGACAAAATAATGATAGATCATTGCCAGTCGATCAGCATCTGCATCTCTTGGTTGTAAATAATATAAAATAAGTAATAGCTTTGTTTACTATTTTGAGAGTGAATCTTCCCCAAATGCTGAGATTAACCACAAGTAAGTTTTCTTATAAAATTAAAAGTGGTGCACTGTATTTTATTCTTAATACAATGATTCATGGTTCTCTAAGTGTTCGAGGAAAAAATGATATTGTAACGCAATCATATTCTTTACATTGGATCAACGAAAATGATCCTTCCGTGAAAAGTTGGGGAATGGGAGAAAAATGGATTTTTGCTATTGAATTTCATGCATCAGTTAAAAATACATATTTTTTATAGCTACAAATTATAAGCTCCCAATGATGGCATATGCGGATTACAAATGGGCAATATCTCTAGCCAAGTCTTTTAACTGATAACATATATATATATATAAACGTGTTCCATTTGGGAAAAAAAACTCGAGCTCTTAGAATCCTTAGAGCTAGATATATTGCTCTTAAAAATCTTGGATGTGGAGCGAGAGGTACGTTGAGAGCATTTAGATGAACCATTTTGTATATAGTTTGGACTGGGTGTAAATATTGTTTATGCCACCGAGCAACCGAGAAACCTGTCACGTAAATTTAAGATACACTTATATATCTAGACTTTAGAAAATTATGAAATATCATATTCTATAAGTGTATCTTAAATTTACGGAGTGTGAGATAGAAATTGATTTCATAGATAACCATATTATGTTTCTGCTCAACGACTTATAGCACACTCCACGCCTCACTTTCTTGTAGTAGACATAAATATCTTCCCCATGTGGCCCATGATAGTATACAAGTATATTCTGTACGTGACCATATTAACCTAATAGATCTATGTCTAATTTGAGATTATTAGAATGTATTTCAATTCTAATAATGCAAACAGAGCCTAATGGTTATGACTTATGAGTACTAGTTTTCTGAGTTTAAAGAAAATCTCTTCGTCATCATATCGTGCATTTTGGGACTGATCCTTATGATTTAGATGAGATTAAACAAAATTGTGGAACCTAGCAACACTATCGTGTTTCTTTAAACAATACATACTACGCAGAATTGACCACAGGACATCGAAAATGACCTCTCTTTGCCATAGGACATGGAAATAAGTGTGATTTGCTGGTGAACACTGTGTCTAATAAAATATTTACTTCTTGCTCTAGAGGAGAGAGAAGAGTTGCGATTTGTCCATTTGCCCCTGCCAGTTTCTTCTTCCTCCTGGTGGCGGTGTCCGCCGCTGTGTGGCGACGGGATGGGCCGACATCAAGCTCATTGAATAGCCAGCACTAGCGTCGTTGACCGTGCTCGTCTGCGTCGCCGCAGGCCACCAAGGCCACTCTAGTCACCACCTACTACACGTCAGAAGCAATGACCTAGTAGCGAAGATCTCACCTTGAAGTCCGGCAGTTTTGACCTCAGCGTCATAGGGAGGCGATGCAGGTGGTGATGGCACCAGCGCCGGAGGTGATGCTAGGCACCTCCCACGCGTGGCAGTCTGGGTACGTCATTGTGTGAGGTGGCACACACGATGGCCACGTCGAGGTTCGCCGCCCGTCACACGCATGACGCTGATTAGAGTGGGAGAAAGAAGGGGGAGGATGAAGAAACTAGTAGGGGTAAAACAGACAAAACACAACTCATCTCTCTCTTCCAGAGCTAGAAATAAAGATTTTATTAGGCATAGTGTCCACTAGCAAATTTGAAAAAAAGTAAAACGTCCACCAACAAATCACACTTATTTCCATATCCTATAGCAAAGACAGACCATTTGCGATATCTTATGGCCAATTTTGCCTACACACTAGCATAGAAGTTTACTTATGCAAGGATCACCCCCGTGAAAACAAACAGGCACACCTATAGGCTGTACCTCATTGTCGCCACAAACTTTGCCTACACTAAAAATAAAAAATAGCCGTAAGTGCAAGAACACGTGTTGAGTCAAAAACTACAATAAGAATGGATAGCTAGGTCACACCTTAACGAACTGCTGCTTGTAAAAATCTACTCCCTCCATCTCAAATTATAAGTCATTCCAAGAATCTTGCCCAAATTATAAGTCATTCCAAGAATCTTGGAGAGTCAAAGCATCTCATCAACATTACATTTTATCCACTCCGACTCCGGTGGCCGCCAGCACTGCTGCCTGCGCACTAAGTTTCCGGTGTTCTTGATCAGGTGGGACAATTGCCAGAGATCAAAGGCCGTGTCTATTGCCCATCGAGCCGCTATCCCAACCGGTACCCCAACTTCATGTCTCCTCTTGTTCCTCGACATCCAGATAGACCACATGCCACACAAAATAATAGCCGCATCTTTAGCTGCAATCTGACCTAGATCAACAAGGTCCCGTGCCCATGTAAGGGGGTGCAGCGCCAGCACCTTCACACCAGTAAGCTCTTTCACCTGCTCCCAAAAAACCCTGGCCATCGTACATTCTAGCAGGGCATGTTTGATTGTTTCCTCATCTGCTCCGCAAGTATCACAGTTTGGTAATGGCTCCACATGTCTCCGGTGAAGAACACCTTAGGTCGGGAGGAAGCCATTTACCACTCTCCACCAAAAAAACCCGGATCTTTGGGGCACCTCAAGTTTCCAAATCCGGTTCCAAGTTATATCACCTGATGAAAAGGCATGATCACCCTCCAGAAGTCGGCATTGCTCATCATAGAGTTGTTTATATGCTGACTTAACCGTATAGAGACCATGTCTCTCAGGCTCCCAGGCCCAGACATCGCCCCCAGCCCTCTCGCTTGTGTGCTCAAGATCGCATGAGTATCAGCATCCACAAAAACTTGTTTTATCAGATCTGTATTCCACGCACCACTCGGAGTCAGAAGGTCCGCCACCATAGTCACTGGTGCATTCATATTAGTGACAATCGGTCTCCCGTTGAAATGGTTTGGGATCTATCTGTCCAGCCATATCCTCGTTTTGCTCCCATCACCAACTCTGCGAATAAGGCCCTTCTGCAGTACCTCCCTTCCAGCAAGAATAGTGCGCCAAGTGTGGCTGGAATGTTTCTTCCTTCTTGTTGTCAGGAAGTTTGAATCATGAAAGTATCGGCCTTTCAGTACCCGTGCACACAGCGAGTCAGGATGCTCAATCAAACGCCACCCTTGTTTGCCTAGCATAGCAACATTAAATAACGTGAGGTCTCGGAAGCCCATCCTGCCAAAGCGCTTTTGGCCTGGTCAACAGCTCTCATCGTTGCCAATGGATGTGTCTGCTATCTGCCAAGCTGCCCCACCAATAGTTCGAGATCATGGATTTCATTTTGCGACACGTATCTTTTGGAATCAAGAAACAACTCATAGAATAGGTCGGAACTGCTTGTGCAACAGATTTCAGCAGCACCTCTCTTCCTGCACAACTTGCTTCGCGGCCGCTCCAGGCGCCTACTAGACCTCTGACTCTTGCCGGCATGCATGTACTCGAAGGCTTCTTTCGTAGCACGCCCCAGGGCAGCAGGCAGGCCCAAATGCCTCTCCGCTAAAGCTTCATCAATTTGCAGAGCTGATCACACTTCATTTTTTGCCTCATCTGCACAATTATTACTGAAGAAGACTGCGGACTTATACTTGTTCACCAATTGTCCAGAGCCTCTACTATATGTGTTGAGGATTTCTTGTAACGGAGCAGCCCTTCTTTGCGAGGCCTCAGAGAACACAGTGCAGTCATCTTTGCATGCATCCCTTTCACGCTTTGCTCCAGGCTCCAGCCGCCGGGTCGCACTAGTGTATGCCTTGTCACAGATTTTCCGTCGTGATAGGTAACGTGATAGGAATACCACACTTATATTAATTACACTCTTTACACCGAAGTTCCACACGTACGTATACGTACACCCCACATAGTACGTACGTGTTACACACAGCACACACGTACACGGTAACACGGATGGAACCAACATAACGTAAACCGCGAACCAGACACGTACATATATACACATACACATATACATACATGCACGGACGACGATGGCACGATGGCGCCATCACGTTCCAGCATGCAGCAGCTGCTAGCATCCCAGCCGACCAGGCGGCGATTAATAAGTCACCCGAAAATGTAGCTACCCGCCAGCGCTCTGAACACCGTCGGCTCCGCCTCCATCACCTTCAGCACCTCCGGCGCCGCGTGCACGTACACCACCCAGTCGCCGTCCCCGCGCGCGCTCGGCATCGGCATCACGTACCCTGCGCCGCCGGGCCAGGGGAAGTGGTACGACGCGAACGCCGGCCGGCCCCACCCGAAGTCCACCTCGCCGACGGGGAGCCGCATCCCCGAGGACACCACGCAGGCCATCGCGTCCTCGTCGCCGTTGCCGCGGCACAGGTGCGCCCTCGCCACCGTGGGCTCCGGCCGCTGCGCCTCCACCCAGTCGACGAGCTCGCGGAAGTGCTCGCCGGTCGCGGCCTCCGCCACCCACCGGTGCACGTCGTCCGCCACGTCGGCGAGCGCCATGGTACTCAGGGCGCCGGTGCCCATGACACCGTAGGGGATGGTCAGCACGTTGCCGAAGTAGGTGCTCATGGCGCCGTCACGGCGGAGGCGAGTGCACCCGTCCACCACCACGCCCATGCAGCACGAATGCGGCTGACGCCGCGAGGCTGCTGCGGCCTTGGCGTAGAGCCCCCACAGGTGCGCCGTGAACGCCTCCAGCTTCGTGCGCCCGGACCCCGCCGAGGCCTGAAGCGCCGCAACGTCGGCGGCGGACACGTGGTAGATGCGGTTGACGGCGGGTGTGTCTGGCAGGGCTGGAACGCGGCTCACGGGGACGAAGAGGCGGTCCACGAGGTTGCCGGTGGTGCAGAGTGGTGCTGGTTCGCGCGGCGCAAGGAACGAGCGGTGGAAGGACGGGGCCGGAGGCGCTGAGCCGCCACGGGCGGCTACGGCCCACGCGACTAGGAACATGTTGAAGGAGTAGGCGTCGCAGACGCGGTGGTCGAAGGTGCACCCGACGACGGCGCCGCCGCACTTGAACTTGGTCACCTGCGTGCATGTGCTAGATTTACAGTGATGAATGATGATGTCATGATCATGATTAATGCAAGTGCATGTATACAAGTATAGTGCGGTGCAGTGTAGTTTGCAACAGTGCGTGAGAGGTTATTATTCAGTTGCATTTTGTGTCGAGATTGGAAGCTGAATGCCGCAGTTTTGGATGTTTTTTTGCAAAATTTGCCTGCTCCTGCTCGAAACCAAGCACCCTCTGTTTTTATACGGTAAAGCTCTGGTCTGCGATAGTTCGAACGTTGCGTTCACGGACCGCGGCACCCGCCCAACAGCCTAACTGGCGCATCCTCTTGTTCACTTGTCTCTAACCTTATCCCTTTGTCTATTCTCCACAAGGCTCCCCACGGCACGGCCGCGCTGCTCCGCACTGCCGCAACCGTGGGGTTCCTTTGCTGGCCGCCGACCTCGCCAGTGCCCTCGGAGCCCGTAATCCATAGTGCCCCGAGACCAGCCGTTGCCCCTAACGCGCTCCCCTGGCTGGTCCGCAGTTGTCCCTTGCCCGGTCCGTGCCAAGGTTGTGACATCCCCTGGCCAATCCGCTAATGACGTGAAGCTCCATCGCCTAGATCGAAGAAACAGAGGGCAGCTTCGCTCCGGTTGCTGCCCCATCGTGCCCCTTGGCTGGTCCGCAACTGCCCCTTGCCCGGTCCACTCCAAGGCTGCGGTGTCCCTTGGCCGGTCCGCCGACAACGCAAAGCTCCATTGCCGGGCTCGAAGAGACGGAAGGCAGTTCCGCTCTATCCGCTGCGCTTAACGGCTATCGCGCCCCCTGGTCGGTCGCTCTGTGCCACCGGCGAGCTCTAGACCGGTGAACTTCACACGTTGGTGAACCTCCATTTCTCCCAAACAGTAACGAGATGTTGTGCTGAAAGCTCATGTTGCAAGCGTACATTTCAAATGATCAGATGTTTCATAGTTATGTTGCAAGTGTTTCATACGGATGTTGCAAAAGTAGATTGAGATATTGTATTTGTTGCAATGGTTTATACACATATGTTGCAAGCGTCTGTTACCAATGTTTCATCTGTTTTTTCGGACGTATGTTGCAAGTGTGTTTATCTGTATGTTGCATATGTTTCACACATATGTTGCAAGTGTTTTACCTGGATGTTGCATATGTTTTGCTATGAGTTTCAAGTGTTTTTCATGCGTTTTTTAAGTGTTTCATCTATCTTCTTTTATATGTTGTAAGTGTTGCATTGCATCTGGATGTTTCAAAAGTAGATATGGTGTTGCACATGTTACTATGACTATATACGTATATTTTAGGCGCATGTTTCAAGTGTTTCATCTGTTTCAGACGTATATTTTAAGTGTTTCATCTGTTGCATATGGATGTTTATCTAGATATTACATATGTTTTATTAATATGTTGCAAGTGTTTCAGGTGAGGGGGGCGCTTGTAGCGTGCACTTTGGGTGCCACAACAGCGCCGCCGCACCTGCGGCGTAGGCAGGCGCCCCCTCACCTCGTGCACGGTCAGCATGGGCGACACCCGTAGCGTTTCACCATGATCAGACGGTGGTTAAACGGTTTACTGATGATCGAATCTACGTGGTAATGTAGTATATACAAGCTTTTGTTTAAATTCTTACTATTCTGATATACACACGATACACGTACATGTACGTGTAACTGGAGTATTTATATTGCCACATGATGCGCTATGTTACCAACCAGTCCAGTCGTCGCAGTCCAACTGTATTTTTCCAAAGTAAATTTGTACTACTAGTTTTGTGCAGGCTTGCAATTAATAACCGTGCATGTTACTGTAGATTTTATTTTATTTTTCTAAGAGATGAAAGTTGAAAGGATATATATGAATGGATCGAACCTGCACGGACATGACGCCGGCCTTATTCTTGGGCACGAGCCGGTCGATGCTCTCGTCCGGCAGGCCCAGGCGCAGGTCCTGCAGCACGGCCCCGTCGGCGGTCGCCTCCGCGACGTCCACCCCACGGCTGCTGCACAGCAGCTCCGGCTCCCCCGCCGCGTTGGCCACCACCTCCCCGGCCAGCGGGTAGTACGCCACCAGCGTCTTTGCCAGCGCCACCTTGAGGACCGCGGCCGGGTGGTGGTTGCGGCCACCTGGGTCCGCAGCGTAGCATAAGAAGACGCCGACGTCCATGGGCACTTGTCTCAGAGGGAGGGGTAGAGTAGAGAGAGAGGGAGAAGGAAGCACTTGTTGCTTTGATGGGACACGGGGTGGATTTATATGAGAGGTACTCCGTGTCGTTGCTGCAGCTAGCCCGGCCGCGGCCGGCACTTTTGGGTCTGTTTGGTAAGCTGCATCTAGCCGGCTGGCCTATGACTCTCCAAACGGTGCAAGTGGGTCTGTTTGGTTGCATGTTTCTGTAGAGCCGAGCTGAGACGGGATCGTGTTTGTTTGCCTGTACAGAAGAGGTGTGGCTACCTTGCACAGGAATGTGGTAGCCTTACCACCAGAGAAGTCCTCGCTTACATTTATTCGAGCAGTTGGTGGGCGCGAGCTAAGGGATGGCCATGGTGCAGATTAGCACCGGTGAGGGACGAGGACGAGGACGACGCCGCGAGCATGCGGACCCGCGGGCGGCGGCGGAGCAAGGACGCGTGCGCGCGGCCGGCTCGGCGTGGCGGCGGCGGCGGTACTCATGCACACGCGCGGCCAGCTGGTCACGGCGGCGGCGGCGGTACTCACGCACGCGCGCGGCCAGCTCGGTTGTGCAGCGGGCGTACGAGGTGGGCGAGGACAACGAGGCTCGACTGGGTTGGCCGTGGTGGCGGCGGCCTGAAGGCGGCGGGAGGCGAAGAGGAAGACCTCGAGGAGTGGGGCGACAAAGATGTCAAGGCAGCACTTGAGGTCGAGGCGGATGGTGAGGTGGGAGTTGGTGGCGGCGATGTTGTCCCCCGCGTTGACGGCAGTGCCGAGGGAGGACACGACGGATGGGAGGAGCGAACCTGGCGGGGAAATCGGAGGCCGCGGCGGCGGCGAGGGCCTTGGAGAGATGCGCCTGGATGAGGGGCGGGGCGGTGAGGAGCTGGAGGACGTGTGCCTTGATGATGGCACAGTCGAAGGCAGGGAGGTGGTCGTCGGCGTCGGTGTCGTGCTTGGGCCACCGGCGGTGGAGCAAGTTTTTGAAGTAGACGGAGGCAGGCGAGGGGAGGTGACGGGAACTTGGGCTCGTGGGCTGAAGAGCGCTGAAGAGGAGCCGGGCCACAGAAAAACGGAGGTAGTTTTCGTTTCCTGGGAGGCACCCTTTTCGCTGCTTTGAGCACCGTGCGAGCCGGGCTGGGAAGCGGGCCAAGCATACCAAACACCGCAATTGCAGCCTAGGGACAGAGCCGGGCTGCTGGGCCACACTTCCAAACAGGCCCTTTAACTTATCTACTACTCCGTAGTTATCGTATTAAGGTCTCGAGTACTATATTACTAAAGACACCATTTGGCACCACTCCCGCCGGCTCATCCATGCTCCCTGCGCGGGTGTACTGTGCTTGACTGCTGTACCGTAGTCCGTAGCACGGTGCTAGCTGGCTCTGGCAAAATATAACTGTCAAAATGGAGGAGCCGAAGTAGCCAGTGATTTGAGGCTCCGGCGGCGGCTCCCTCATGGTACCAATAGCACTATAGTACTGCTACAGAATTATAGTAGACTCCGATCATCACTAATAATAATAACCATGGGATGTATACTATTTTTAAAAGATTAGTTATATTTATCATTGTTTATCATTTTCATCAGATGGCATCCAGTCGTTTTCCCAATAACTCAATGGCGAGGCCAAGACGGGAAAGATCATCGCATTCCCACATTCCCGACCGTTGGAATATCTATTCTGTTATGATCTACGTCAGATATGTTGAAGAGGTGCATGCACATGCAAGGTTGTTACACGCCTAGATTGGAAAGCAAGATACGGCTTCATGTTAGTTAGTTAGAGGTACTCGGCTGTTGTTATCTTATCTGTTGTAATCTAAGTAGTTAGTAGATTGTTGTGCAAGTTGTAAGTGCCACGCTGAGGGCTTTTCTCAGCTATATTAACACGAAGCCGTGAGCCTAGGATGGCGTCACGTTCAACCATTCTCACATGGTAATCAGAGCTAGGTCGTTTCTTGATAGACTCATCCATGGCTACCTCCTCCGGGCAACCTGCTGCCTTCTCCCTGATAGGATCGCTGATAGGATGTCTAGTATCGGAGAAACTAGCCAAAAACAACTTCACGCTGTGGAAGCTGCAAGTCCTATCCGCCATTAGGGGTGCTCAGCTCGAGCACTACCTTGAAGTTGAGACGGCGGTGGCGCCGCCAAAACAAATCGCGAAGGCGGCCGACAAACCAGATGAGTTGATTCCAAATCCTGAGTACCAATCTTGGTATGCTAAGGATCAACAGATATTCAACTATTTAGTTTCATCTGTTTCCAAAGAAATTCTCGTCCAGCTCTCGACGTGCACTACGTCGGCGCAGTTATGGAAGGCCATCCATGACATGACCGCCTCCCATTCTCGCGGCCGCATCATCAACACTCGCATGGCCTTGGCCACTGCGAAGAAAGGGTCCTCCTCCATCACGGACTACTTCAACAAGATCAAATCGCTTGCTGATGACATGGCGGTTGCAGGGAAGAAACTGGAAGATGAAGAAGTGGCGTCCTACGTCCTCGCGGGTCTCGACTCCGACTACGACCCGGTTGTTTCCACTGTGGGCGGGCGTGTTGAATCGCTCAGCCTCGGGGAACTCTTCACCCAACTTGTGAGTTGGGAGCAGCGTCTGGATATGGCTCATGGCGGCGATGGATCTGGCTCCTCCGCCAACTCCGCCACCCGTGGAGGACGTGGCGGTTTCAATCACGGTGGAGGCGGACGCCGCGGCGGACGTGGACATAGCCGCGGGAACAACGGCAATGGTGGCCGTTCTCAGCAGCGCGGCCCCAAGGGTGATGGCCCTATCTGCCAGCTTTGTGGTAGGGAGGGGCACAACGTCCTGCGCTGTCACAAGCGCTTCGACGCATCGTTCCAGGGCACACCAGACCAGCATCAGCGTTCTGCCTCGTCTGCCATGGCATCATACGGCGTCGACACCAACTGGTACACAGATACTGGTGCCACCGATCACATAACTGGCGAGCTTGAGAAGCTCTCCACATGTGACAAGTATCACGGCACCGACCAGGTGCACACTGCCAGCGGAGCAGGTATGAGAATCAATCAAATTGGTCAAAGTTTTGTTCGTACCCCGAACCGTAACCTTGTTCTAAATAATGTCCTTTATATTCCTGAAGCCAATAAAAATCTTGTTTCTGTTCATCGCCTTACATCCGATAATCATGCATTTATTGAGTATCATCCAAATCATTTTGTCATTAAGGACCTGGTCACGAAGAAGCCTCTTCTTAGAGGAAGTTGTCAAGGGGGCCTCTATCCGTTGAAGCCTAACCCTCAGTCGAATAAGGAGTCGCTCGGTGCTGTCAAGATCCCTTTGTCTAGATGGCACAGTCGTCTTGGTCATCCATCATCTGCTATTGTTCATCAGATCCTTAGTCGAAATAGTATTCCTTTTATTTCTAAAAAGAATAAAGAAACTGTATGTGACGCTTGCCAGAAAGGCAAGAGCCACCAGCTGCCCTATCCAAGATCTACAAGCATTTCCTCTAGTCCATTAGAATTAGTCTTTTCTGATGTATGGGGTCCAGCGCCTACTTCTGTAGGCAGAAACAGTTATTATGTCAGTTTTATTGATGACTTTAGCAAATTTACTTGGATATATTTACTGCGCCACAAATCAGACATTTTTCAGAAATTTCATGACTTTCAGAATCTTGTTGAGCGCCAGTTTAATAAGAAAATTATTGCTATGCAAACCGACTGGGGCGGTGAATACCAAAGGCTTAATTCCTTTTTTCAGCGCATTGGCATATCCCATCATGTGTCCTGTCCTCACGCACATCAGCAAAATGGGGCAGCTGAACGCAAACATCGGCATATTGTAGAAGTTGGTCTCTCTCTTCTAGCACATTCATCTATGCCTTTGAAATTTTGGGATGAGGCTTTTGCCACAGCCGCATATCTCATAAATCGTCTTCCTAGCAAGGTCATTAATGGCCAAACCCCACTAGAGCGGCTCTTCCATCAAAAACCTGATTACAGTAACCTTCGTGTCTTTGGTTGTGCCTGTTGGCCCAATCTTCGGCCATACAATTCTCGCAAACTCCAATTTCGCTCCAAACAATGTGTTTTCTTGGGATACAGTCATATGCACAAAGGTTTTAAGTGCCTTGATGTCACAGAAGGGCGGGTATATATCTCGCGTGATGTGATTTTTGATGAAGACGTGTTTCCTTTTGCCAAACTCCACCCTAATGCCGGCGCCCGTTTACGTTCTGAAATTCTCCTTCTTCCACCCCACCTGCTTAATTCTTCATCTGGTTCCGGGGACAACATTACTTTTGATCCGTTTGGTAATGATTCCCTGCCCACTAACGTTTTGCAGCATGCAGATCCTGTTGAAAATCCGGAACAAACTGCACCAAATTTCAGTCCCAACTCCCATCATTTTATGCCTCCGGGTGCCTTTCCTTTTTTGGCAGGAACACGCACAAGCTCCCAGGCTGATCCGCCTGCCCCGTCGATCTCTGACGCCGATGTATCTGCCTCGGATCAGGAGCTGTCAGCTGCGTCCGCATCTGCTACTCCAAATGCGCCACCTGGTCCCTCCGGTCCGCCACCACGGGTGCATGGTGCAGCAGCTCAGGCGCAAGGGGGGACATCGTCTGCTTCGAATTCTCCGCCACTGGGATCCTCTACATCACCAGCTACCTCCTCTTCGACACAGCTGGGTGCTGCAGGATCCAGTGTGGCGTCACCAGCCCAGCCTGGATCTTCTACGCCACCTGCTCCTGAAGCTGCTCTGCCTGATCCACCTGTTGTTACATCTCGGCCTACTACACGCTCACAGCATGGTATTTGTAACACCCCAGTGTTAAGCATGCATTTTTACACTTGCATTTCATGGGCATAAGCATAATTTATTCATACATGAGCATTAACATAAGTAACACTTGAAACATGCATTCGAAACATCTGGAACGTGTGACATGTGTTAATGAAACAATGCTTGTTATCTTATATTGCATGATGTGTATGTTTTATAATTATGCTTGGTTAATATAAGTGGATGCTTTGTTGGTCACTAAATTCACCTAGACATGTTTAGGGTGCAAAATGAAATAAGTGAAATATTGCACTTATAACCTTTGCAACACAATGTTTCAAGTTTAGAGTTGAAATGTTTCAGTAGTACAAGTGGGATGTTTCACATGATATATGATTGGACTTTGTAGTTTTAATAATGCAGTTGTGCACCTATGATTATAACAATACTTGATTCATGTTTAGGACATTAAATGACACCATATTCATGTTAATAACTTTGGCTAATAAAGTTTTTAATTAATGACATGCTAATGATTGACCTAGAGGTGGCTTTGTTTGGTTTAAATTATAATTAAAAATATAAAAGGAATTTGGCTTGGAGTGTTATATATGAAATGTCCAGATTAAATATCTCTACAACTTTCATGTTTAGTCTAACTTTTGAAACTGCTTGGAATGGCTCAAATTAGTGTTGTATGTGGTTGTTTCATTTCAAAAGAATTTAAAAGAGGCAGAAAGTGGAACGGGCCGGCATCCAGCCATTTCGGCCCAAGCTACCTAGGCGGCCTGCTCCACCCAACGTGCCTGCGCGCGCTGCGCCTCGGCCCGCGTCGCGCTCGCAGCCCAGCATCACCACGCGCCGAGGCCCAGCTCGCCTCGCCCTGCTCCCGCGCACCCACGCGCTCCGACCCGCGCCCGCCTTACCCCGCACCGTGCTCGCCGCGTGGCAGCGCGCCACCGGCGGTGGTGGGCGGTGGCCAGGCTCCTGACCGGCCTTAAGGCCTGTCCGGATGTCGTCCGGGTTCATCCCCTCGTCCGCACCCCACCCTGCTCCCTGCCTCTGCCTCGCTCTCACTCTTACCAGAGCAGCAGCAGCAGCCGCGGGCGACGCCACCGCCGCCATAGCCATCGCCACCGGCGCCGAGCTTCTCCGCAACACCCGCAGCTCATAGTGCCGCAGCTCCATCCTCGCGTGCGCTCTTCCGCCAACTCCGCGGGAAAGGGCCGCGGGCCCCTTTCTTCTTCCGCACCGATCCGCCATGACCGGAGCTCGGCTCTGCTCCGACAACCTTGTCCCGCTCCCTCTTCTCTCTCCCTTTCACGTGCACGGTGTATCTCCCAACCCCGCGCATCCACCCGCACCACCTCATCGCCAACCTCGCCGAGTTGCACGCCGGATTTGGCGTCCGTCTTCACCGCCGGCGTGGCGCCACCGCAGACCATCATGGTTGCGCCCCTCTGCTCCTTCTTCCTCCCTCATTTCAAGCACTTCGGCTCTGCCTCCTTCTCGTGAGGCTCGCGCGCACCTCGCTGCGCCTTGCCATCGCCGGAAACGGCGTGGCCACGACGAGCCGCACCGCCGTTCGCCGCCACACCTCGCCGCCATAGCTCCACACTGCATCCGGCCCCGTTTTACACCTTGCTGTGTTCGCCTCACCAAGAGGAACCTCCTGGCGGTGGTGGCGCAGCCGGAGGGCTCGCCGTCGGCGAGATCTGGCCGGCGGAGCTCCTCCCCTGCCTCTGGTCACTGTCAAGTGGGGTCAAGGGCCCACTGTCAGCCTCAGGGGATAAGCCTGGGTGCAGATCCATGTGACTCTAGCGTTAAGGCCCATTTTCGGATTTAAATGATTTTGGAAAATGATTTTCAGAAAAAGAAGTAATGCTTGTGTAAATTATATCTTGAGCTGTGGGTGTCCAAATGAGGTGAAACAAGTTGTGTTGTGTTTCTAGTGAATAGATCTGTCTGTTAAAAATGTGAAATAGCATTTTTGTGATACTTTTATATAGAGTTTTATTTAATGTGTTAAATGCTTGTGATATTTGGAAATGTGTAGTAATTAGAATAGGGGTCAGAAAAATGTGAGGCTTGATTTGTTTGATAGATCTTGAGGTGTAGAATCTGTGGTAAAATTTTGAGGTGCTATTATTATGGAATAAATTGTACTTATTATTTAAATTGCTTTAATGCTGATTCTTGTGGCATTTTTAGTAAATAAAATATGTATAGATAAATCTTGAGAAAAATTGTGAGCTGCTCCTGTACTATGAAGTAGCTAAGAAAAATAGTAAATCTATGGTTTGACACTTTTCATAGTACAAAGTATTTTCATGCATGCTCTGCCCTGCTATTTGTCATTTTTTTGTATAGGTCAATATGCTTATAATTTTGGCATGGTAGTTTTATGATAGGGTCCAGAGAGCATGTTTAACCTGTTGTAATTTTTATAGAATTTTTGGAGCTCTGGAAATATGTGGCCTAGTTCTATGCATTTCAATAACTATAATTAAAATGAATTGTTACATGTGATGTAAATGCTTCATGGCACTTTTATGTACTTTTGTGTCATGAGTAACTTGCTGGTGTGTTTGGCCTGGTTCAACTTGAAATGCCATGTGGTCATTCATGTGTGCATGTATATTTGGGTACAAACTTGAATGGTGTAGGTGTGTATACCTTGTTAGTGAGCATGCATGTTTGCTTGTGAGTGCATGTAGCTCTGTGATGCTTGCTACAAAATGTTTAGTCCAAGTAAAACATGATGTTAGTACAGGTAATAAGTTGCTTTGCCATGTGTAAGTATAATTACCTTGCTTAGTGGATAATTGTTGTTTTGGTGTATCTTTGAAGCACTAATAACCTGCCGGCATATCTTAGCTTATTACTTGTAATTGTAGTATGTGTTTATGTGTATGTTATATGCATAGGGTAGACTTGCCTTGTGTCGCTAGGTATACCTTGTTATTATGTATGCGTGCATGCCTACTTATAAATGAACGCAGATAGCTCTTTGATGCATGTGTACAAATGTTTAGAGAAACATGATGTTAGCTACATGTTTGGATTGCCAACTTATAGCCATATATAGGTGTTGAAAATCTATGATTTAAAACATAAAAGTGTGCCAGTTGTCATATCCTTTATACCCAAATAAGGACTCTAGGTGGCTTATATAAGTACTGACTTAGGGGTTTTTAAATTATGCATCTACGGCTGTGGCTAAGGTAAGAAGTGTGATAACTTGACCGCACTATGCTACCCTGTGGTCTAATGGTCGAGGTAGCCTTCATATATGAAATAGCCATATATGTTGATAGATTACTTTTATGCAACGTCGCACCTACGCCCAGGTAAGTGTGAGCTATGAGAGCATGATCGGATACACTGCCGATCTAGGGGAGTGCTTATTGGTCACTGGATTAGTTACGTGTTGAACAACGTAACTATGAAGAGTGTCAACATGTGGGTGTTCCGTCCCTTGGGAGACGATGCCGTCATTAGGATGATGATTGGGTGTGGCCACCTTTGTATCCATTGGGGTGTATGCAGAGTGTGTAGATTTACTGCTTTCTTTGTGTGATATATGGGGATTGTTGGGCTGAAATGAATCTTCTGCAGGTACGCTAACCACGCAAAACGTGTAGCCTGACTAGTTTCGTATATATGAGAGATCGAATGTATGCCACCGTCTATATCGCTAGAACTTAAACTTTTTCATAAGTTTGGTGAGGACGAATAAGACGAGCATGCATCATGATCATTTTGCTCATGCATACATATGCTTCCCTTTGCTTTGTTCTTGCACACAAGTAACATGTTGCATATGTAAGGTGTGTGTTGTGATCATCCTGTAAGGTTCATGTCTCGAGCCAGGTCTTTAATGTGATCTCCCTATGCCCTAATCTCAACAGTTCCTCCTTGTCATGAATATTCTTGCTCCATCAACTCAACCTTGAGCGTCATTTTGGTTTCGCTCTTGAACCCTTGCTCATTTTCTCTCTCTAGTACTTCAATGTTGTCAACGTTGGTCTTACATTGTTGCCTAATAGGACCAAATCTTGGATAATCTTGCATCTGATGATAACTTTGATGGGCACATGATGTCTTCATGTTGGTCTTGTGCCATGTTTTTGCCCTTGATCCATCACTTGTTCCCTCCTAAACCTTGTGAACATCATTGTTTGCTTAAATTCGTCTTGCATGTGATGTTTGTCCATGTAAGATCTACCTGTCATGTGAGATTTCACGTTGGTGGTAAGGTCTGTAATGGCATCTTGCTCCAAAACTGATGGTGCCACGACGAAACCGAGAGCCTCTTGTGGCGGCCGACACAAGGTTGGACTATTTGGCATGTGCAGGTATCGTGGTTTGTAGTCAAGATCTATTATGGAAATTCCACCAATGTGTTATTTTCTTGTGATTCCTCCCTTGGTCGTCTTTCCATATCTTATCAGAAGATCTTTAGTGGTCTGTTTGTAACGAAGATTCTTCTGGAATTGCCAGAAAGATGACTTTGGAAGAACGGTTACTGACATCAACCTTAACAGACTACAAGAGATGGTAGACAAGTGACTTTGCTGACCGTTTCTATGAGTAATGCTGTTGGAAATGTGTCATCTATATTGGATCAAAAGGAGGCATACAATGCTAAAAAAATGTCAGATGAACAAGGATCCAGGAAGATTCATGCCCCCTCTCAGGCGTGAATCCC
Source organism: Saccharum hybrid cultivar R570 (assembly GCA_038087645.1). Lineage (NCBI taxonomy): Eukaryota > Viridiplantae > Streptophyta > Magnoliopsida > Poales > Poaceae > Saccharum > Saccharum hybrid cultivar. Next base: position 21,280,085 of record JAQSUU010000553.1, on the reverse strand, counting down.
TTTCGGCTAACTTCGAGAACGATCATCGGCATCGACAACAACTATGAATGCTTATTGCAAAAGCTGAAGCCTTGGAGCTTTTTAGTGTTGAGAGACAACTAATTTGTTAGTAATGAGAAGATCAATCTCTATCTAGGTAATGACTCCTAGGTGACCATGTCGGTTTTTGTGAAGTGCCTCAAACATGGTTGGAACGGCCTCAAATGTTGTGAGTTACTCCCCTTTTTTTTGGAGCACTCTAATCTGACAAGTTGGACTGAGGATTCGTTGCATAAAGCATGGGTTATGAGAAGAGGTTCCATTTGTCAGATTGCTGAAATTTCGGAACGGTGCAGTTTTGGTACAAGTATGGTTTGAGCAACCAACAGTGTCCGCTTGAGTTAAATTTTGGTCAACAATGGGAAGACTTATGGATTACACATCTACCAAATTTCGTGCATAATGGAGCACAAACTTAGCAGATACGAGCAGATTAACGGGAGGAACATAATCTACAATATATCTACTCACTCTCATTCTTTGTGTTGGAGGGCTATGCTTGTTGGAATATCAAGGTGAGTGAGTCAGAATTATTTTGCTGCAATGTGCATCGACCCAACTTATTGTGTAACTACACCGTATGAGAAATGGTACTCGACCGACTTGGTAGCGTATCATTTCGTTAATTGGTGTTTTTACCCAAAAGGTTACGTCAAAGGATACCGCTGACAAGGATATTGGAAGTCATGAGCTGACAGAGTTAGCTAGCACATTCATCGTGTACTTAATGGATGGAGATAATATAGTGTTGTCATAAGAAAAAGGAGAACAAGTACTTGAAACAGTGGTCTCTTGGATTCCTACCGGAATGTCAATGCTTCATGGGAGTCAATGAAGGAAATTCTTCAGACAAAAACTCCATATAAGGAGCAAGTATCAGAAAGTTGTGGTGACCAGTGTAGCCTATCTAACAATCCAATCTAGATAGCCTTTTGCTATCACTGCTTGTGGTGTGGGTGACATTGCTTCTCTTTCCTTAAATAACGTTTCGTACCAAATCTCAGGACGAGATTTATTTAAGGGGGGAAGGCTGTAACACCCCAGTGTTAAGCATGCATTTTTACACTTGCATTTCATGGGCATAAGCATAATTTATTCATACATGAGCATTAACACAAGTAACACTTGAAACATGCATTCGAAACATCTGGAACGTGTGACATGTGTTAATGAAACAATGCTTGTTATCTTATGTTGCATGATGTGTATGTTTTATAATTATGCTTGGTTAATATAAGTGGATGCTTTGTTGGTCACTAAATTCACCTAGACATGTTTAGGGTGCAAAATGAAATAAGTGAAATATTGCACTTATAACCTTTGCAACACAATGTTTCAAGTTTAGAGTTGAAATGTTTCAGTAGTACAAGTGGGATGTTTCACATGATATATGATTGGACTTTGTAGTTTTAATAATGCAGTTGTGCACCTATGATTATAACAATACTTGATTCATGTTTAGGACATTAAATGACACCATATTCATGTTAATAACTTTGGCTAATAAAGTTTTTAATTAATGACATGCTAATGATTGACCTAGAGGTGGCTTTGTTTGGTTTAAATTATAATTAAAAATATAAAAGGAATTTGGCTTGGAGTGTTATATATGAAATGTCCAGATTAAATATCTCTACAACTTTCATGTTTAGTCCAACTTTTGAAACTGCTTGGAATTGCTCAAATTAGTGTTGTATGTGGTTGTTTCATTTCAAAAGAATTTAAAAGAGGCAGAAAGTGAAACGGGCCGGCATCCAGCCATTTCGGCCCAAGCTACCCAGGCGGCCTGCTCCACCCAAAACGCCTGCGCGCGCTGCGCCCCGGCCCGCGTCGCGCTCGCAGCCCATCATCACCACGCGCCGAGGCCCAGCTCACCTCGCCCTGCTCCCGCACGCCCACGCGCTCCGACCCGCGCCCGCCTTACCCCGCACCGTGCTCGCCGCGTGGCAGCGCGCCACCGGCGGTGGTGGGCGGTGGCCAGGCTCCCGACCGGCCTTAAGGCCTGTCCGGATGTCGTCCGGGTTCATCCCCTCGTCCGCACCCCGCCCTGCTCCCTGCCTCTGCCTCGCTCTCACTCTCACCAGAGCGGCAGCAGCAGCCGCGGGCGACGCCACCGCCGCCATAGCCATCGCCATCAGCGCCGAGCTTCTTCGCAACGCCCGCAGCTCGTGGTGCCGCAGCTCCATCCTCGTGTGCGCTCTTCCGCCAACTTCGCGGGAAAGGGCCGCGGGCCCCTTTCTTCTTCCGCACCGATCCGCCATGACCGGAGCTCGGCTCCGCTCCGACGAACTTGTCCCGCTCCCTCTTCTCTCTCCCTTTCACGTGCACGGTGTGTCTCCCAACCCCGCGCATCCACCCGCACCACCTCATCACCAACCTCGCCGAGATGCACGCCGGATTTGGCGTCCGTCTTCACCACCGGCGTGGCGCCACCGCAGACCATCGTGGTTGCGCCCCTCTGTTCCTTCTTCCTCCCTCATTTCAGGCACTTCGGCTCTGCCTCCTTCTCGTGAGGCTCGCGCGCACCTTGCTGTGCCTTGCCATCGCTGGAAACGGCGTGGCCGCGGCGAGCCGCACCGTCGTTCGCCGCCATAGCTCCACACTGCATCCGGCCCCGTTTTACACCTTGCTGTGTTCGCCTCACCAAGAGGAACCTCCTGGCGGTGGTGGCGCAGCCGGAGGGCTCGTCGCCGGCGAGATCTGGCCGGCGGAGCTCCTCCCCTGCCTCTGGTCACTGTCAAGTGGGGTCAAGGGCCCACTGTCAGCCTCAGGGGATAAGCCTGGGTGCAGATCCATGTGACTCTAGCGTTAAGGCCCATTTTCGGATTTAAATGATTTTGGAAAATGATTTTCAGAAAAAGAAGTAATGCTTGTGTAAATTATATCTTGAGCTGTGGGTGTCCAAATGAGGTGAAACAAGTTGTGTTGTGTTTCTAGTGAATAGATCTGTCTGTTAAAAATGTGAAATAGCATTTTTGTGATACTTTTATATAGAGTTTTATTTAATGTGTTAAATGCTTGTGATATTTGGAAATGTGTAGTAATTAGAATAGGGGTCAGAAAAATGTGAGGCTTGATTTGTTTGATAGATCTTGAGGTGTAGAATCTGTGGTAAAATTTTGAGGTGCTATTATTATGGAATAAATTGTACTTATTATTTAAATTGCTTTAATGCTGATTCTTGTGGCATTTTTAGTAAATAAAATATGTATAGATAAATCTTGAGAAAAATTGTGAGCTGCTCCTGTACTATGAAGTAGCTAAGAAAAATAGTAAATCTATGGTTTGACACTTTTCATAGTACAAAGTATTTTCATGCATGCTCTGCCCTGCTATTTGTCATTTTTTTGTATAGGTCAATATGCTTATAATTTTGGCATGGTAGTTTTATGATAGGGTCCAGAGAGCATGTTTAACCTGTTGTAATTTTTATAGAATTTTTGGAGCTCTGGAAATATGTGGCCTAGTTCTATGCATTTCAATAACTATAATTAAAATGAATTGTTACATGTGATGTAAATGCTTCATGGCACTTTTATGTACTTTTGTGTCATGAGTAACTTGCTGGTGTGTTTGGCCTGGTTCAACTTGAAATGCCATGTGGTCATTCATGTGTGCATGTATATTTGGGTACAAACTTGAATGGTGTAGGTGTGTATACCTTGTTAGTGAGCATGCATGTTTGCTTGTGAGTGCATGTAGCTCTGTGATGCTTGCTACAAAATGTTTAGTCCAAGTAAAACATGATGTTAGTACAGGTAATAAGTTGCTTTGCCATGTGTAAGTATAATTACCTTGCTTAGTGGATAATTGTTGTTTTGGTGTATCTTTGAAGCACTAATAACCTGCCGGCATATCTTAGCTTATTACTTGTAATTGTAGTATGTGTTTATGTGTATGTTATATGCATAGGGTAGACTTGCCTTGTGTCGCTAGGTATACCTTGTTATTATGTATGCGTGCATGCCTACTTATAAATGAACGCAGATAGCTCTTTGATGCATGTGTACAAATGTTTAGAGAAACATGATGTTAGCTACATGTGATAAGTTGCTTGTCTTATGTTACTTGATCATGATGAGTCTGTGTTATAAGTACTAGGGAAGAAATATGCAACTACTCGGTCAAATAGAGTTAATTTGCTTATCACCTGAATGTAGCTATGTTTGTATGTATGCTCGCATTCACGTCATCATGTCATATGCAAGTCCTTTCAAGTACACTCCTTATCATCATGTACGCTTATCGCACTTTCATGCATTCATACATCTGCATTGTCGCATCTCATTTAGGTACGCTAGGTGCATGAGAAGCACGTGGTGTGGAATCGAACCCGAAGATGGTGTTGGTGGACCATCCCGAAGATGGAAGGACTGGACACGTGCTAGGATCGGAGGTGTCGACAAGACGAAGCAACTAACTGACTTGGCTAGGTGTCAGATCCCAGGCAAGCCCCGGAGCATTCTAAGCCACCTACTTTACAAAAGCAATTGAGTATATATATGTTATATATGTATTGTTGCATTAAGTTATAGGAGTGGATTGAAAACACTTGCTGCATATATATCCTTTCCTTGTCCCCTAAATATGCCTGGAATCCTATTTTGGTTCAGGATCAAAAATATTGCTTAGCCCTGCTTAGACCGGTAGCGATCGGTGATTTCCTGTCACCGACAATTATAGGTGGTTACTGGGAAACTTTAGCTATGGAATGGATGATATCCTGAAAATAACCAAGTGTTGATGAATAATTGGAGACCGGATGGAATAAGTATTGGGCAACCAGACAGGGTTCTGGGGTGCTTGTAGTTTCCGTCTGTGTCGATTAAGGACCGACCGTTGTTGGCCCTCGGGTCATGTTGAACGCATGCCTCATATTTAGCTGGCCGGATAAAGTACCTTCCGACTGCGAAGCTAGGAGATTATTCGGGCCGAGTGGATTGCCCGCAACGCACTGTACCGGAGCAGTAGTGGCAGGAAACGGGGGCGTGATGATAAGGCCAAAGAGCAGTCGGACGGCCCCCGGGTACAAGTGGTTCCTGGCAAGCTCGTGACTTTACCTGAATGGTTGACTCGGTGACCAACACCTCACTTTAGCGGTGTAACAGAACCGACCAAATTATAAGAGCACAAGTACAAAAACAAGCACCGAAGCGCTCAAATTTTCAAACTTGAGCCCATATAATCCCGGTAGTCAATCGAAACCACGAAGGATTTCAAACCAACTTGCTTACAACCAAGATCACATCATTCAACATACAACATCATACGTTACATTTCGCAAGTAGTTTCGAAATAAGTTTACACACATGGAGTCACAAATTATTACAAACCAAGTTTATAAAAGTAGCGGAAGCAAACGCACACCAGTTGTTTAACTACTGCCAGTCTTGTTGATCAACAACCCACAAAAGCATCAGGAAAGTACATAAAAGATGATCACGCCCTAGTGATCTAGTCTTCGTCACCCGCAGGGTGGAGACAATTTTTGCAGAAGCCTTGGTAGAGCATATCATCTGCAACAGGAGGGAATAAACCCTGAGTACTGGAATGTACTCAGCTAGACTTACCCGTCAAAAACCAGAAATAAGATGACACCAAGGATTATGCAAGGCTTTCATAATTGGAGCTGGCTGACATTACCTTTTGCGGAAAAGCATAAGTAATTTAAACTCTTTTAACCTGTACTAGCATTTATTTTTAGCATTTACCTGTCATCTATCTTAGCACCTGTACTAAGCATGCACTTGATTATAATCAAACAATTATCATTATTATATCTAGAGCAGGTATGAATTATGACAACATTGTATCATTCCCTTAACCACCGGTTCATTTAATGAGATCTACGTTGCCGCTGCTCAAGTCAAGTGCTCACAAACCAGGAGCGACGGCGATTCGAATCGAATTCCTATCCAGCTGGAGGGGTATTTCTAACACTCACCGTGCAGACCCCTGCCAGGGTTGCACAGGCCACCGTTTCATATGATTCAGGAATCGCGAGTCCGAATAATGTCGCGACCCCAAGGGCGACACTCTGCCAGGTGATAGGGAGTCTAACCCCCCCTTGGTCTCACGCCAATGTCCCCAAGCACATTCTTTCTCTCCTCCAAGAAGCAACCTACCATTCGATTCCCGGCCTGAATCACATTACTCGGCTTCGCGGTCGGAACGACTTATCCGGCCAACTAAGTGTTAGACTGCGTTCAACATGACTCAAGGACGTACAGCGAATTGTTCCTTAAACGACTCAGACGGGCATAGCTCCACACCCAAGACGTGAAGTGTCTTACGGCTGTACTATCGAACTCCCGCCCGGTCTCAATTTCATTTTAAAGCATGGTTCCATCCACGATAGCCATAAAGCCACTCGTGACTCCTTCTTACATCTCGCGGATGACCGGAAATCACCCGACTTCTACCGTACTAAGCAGGGCTAAGCATTGATACGTGCCTAAACCTAAATTAGGATTTAAGTACGATATCTGGACAAGGATAGGTATAATGCAACAATTGTTTTCATATAACTCCTACAACTTAATGCATTAAACAATTAAAAGTACTCAAGATAGATTTATAAAATGATGGGTTCAGCATGCACCGGGGCTTGCCTTTCAGAAAGGTCGAGGGCCGGTGGTCAGGACACTCGGGTAGATCTTCGGCAGGAGCTTCATCGCCGGTTGGTTCCTCTGGCTGCTCCGGCAGGTCCTGGACTTCCTCCGGAATCACAGGCTCGAATTCAAGGAGAGTTACCCCCTCCGGTACACCTATTGCATGCATGCACAATAAATATCATGGATGCATAGTGGTGCAACATGCTCGGAATGAAATGCATTTTAGAAATAAAAAAACAATAATCTAATCAAGTTACTTTATTAGTACGTGCAAATCTCTTCTCCGGTGGAGAAGTACTTACCTAAGCTACTCAACCTAAGATACAGCTATTCTTCTTCGGTTAAGACCCTAACACCTAACAACACAAGAGTAATATTACTTAGGTTACCACAGTAAGACATTCTGGACAGCAGCACAAAGATTCTAACATAACTGAAGATTCCTAACTCCAAAAGTTATGGTCTAAGACAATCTGGAAAGCTTAAGAAATGCACTACAAAATATTTTCAGACCCCAACACTTAATTCCAAAGTTTACCTAGTCAAAATTTCAAAGTTCCAGAATCTGTCCTCTCTAAACAGAGAGTAGCCAATTCTGGACTGGCACTTTAAACAGCAATAACTCCCAAACTATTAAGCCAAATGCTCCCAAATTTTGACACAGGCTAGTTTATCAAGTTTACTACAACTTTGGTACTTACAAGTTTTCCATCAACCACCTTTATCAAAGGTCAAACCAAGAAATACTACCAGCTGTCCAGAAAACCTAGAATTGCAAAGATTAAATATTTATTTATGTGGCAAACATCCCATAAGACCAAACTAATGTTACCACAAGTTCATAAAGGTCGCAAAAACACCAGAAAGTAAGGTGTGCCCACCTAGAATATTTATTTATACTCATTTCTTAATTTACTCAATTAATTAAGTGAGATTTTAAACATATATGTAAACTGCTCCTAAAATTCTACAAAAATTACAGGAGACTCTATGAACCAAAAAGAGACCTCTGTAAAAATTTGAACTAAAATTATTTACAACAACTCCCCAAACAAAATTCACAAGCCAAAAAGGCTGATTTTTGTATAAATAACAAAGCATAGTAAAAAGTGTCAAACAACAGATTTCCTAATTTTTTAGACACTCTAGGGTACCAAGAAATTCTCCAAAAAGTTATAAGAACATTGCACATGTAGAAAAATTACTAAAATTCATTTAAGTATTTCCTAAAATAATAAGATAGCATTATAACTTGAAAAGTACTTAAGCACTACTGCCCAAATTTTTACCAAAGCTAGAGCAAGTATAAATTAGCCTACCCACCAAATTTCATAATTTTTGGAACACTGAAACTCAAGATATGATTTAAACAAGTTTGCATGCAATCTAAAACACATTTCAAAAACCTATTTAAATCTCCCAGAAACTAAATATCACATAAGCATTTGATATTTTTCCTAGATCCTACACTTTATTTGGAACCCAACAAAATTTGGATCACAATTTTTGGATCTACCAAACCCTAGATATGAAAATCACAAACATTATTCAAATCTGTGAAATAATAAAGAAACTAAAATTTCAAACAAATCAAAAAGGGCGCTGGGCCGGCTCAACACGCCCGCACGGCCCAGATCTCACGCGCGGCCCACTTCTCCGTGCGCGGCCCGCGATGGCCTCCCGCCCACGCCCGCGTTCTGACGAGAAGGGCCCACCGGTCAGCGAGACAGGGCAGGGGGAAGAGCGGTCGACGGTGAACTCGTCGCAGGCGGCAACTCCGGCGAGACCAAGGGCACAGGCATGTTCGCCTCTCCCTTGCGCACCTAGGGGTGCCACTAATTGGAGCAATGGCTGCGGCTATGGGGGATGGTGGCGGGCATGGCGGACCGGCGGGGCGGTGGTGGTGCTCCTCGCCGGCGGTGACCTCAAGACCCTCTCCTAGACCCATGGTGAGCATCCCCGTACTACCCCGGTCCTAATGCACCTACTAGCGCTCGCAGTGGAAGCACCAAAGACCCTAGCCACAGTGAGCCGCCATGCGGGAGAATGCCGACGAGGTCTGGCGGTGGCAGAAGTGGTGATTCGTCCTTACCGAGGTGCGTCTGAGGGTAGGGACGGGACGGGTGGGTAGAGGGGCTCAAGGTGTAGCTGTTGGCCGGACTTGAGGCGCGGTGGTGCGGTGGAAAATGCGCGTGAGCTCGTCAGAGCAAGAGCGGCAATGGCGGCTCAGTTCTCTCCGCTTGAGCGTGGAGAGAGCGAGAGAGGAGACAGAGGCGCGAGTGAGGAGGAGTGCGGCGTCGTGGCGTCCTTGAAGCCCTCGTGGCCTGACTGGTGGGGCCCCGACCGGCGTACGGTCGCCATCGCGCGCCCACGCGGCAGCACGGCCCTGCGGCCGGTCGGCCACGATGTTTACTGAACGTCGTGTTTTGACTGAATCGGTGTCCAAGGCTTAGACTGATAGAGGGATTTTGGCGCCGATTATCTCCTAAACCAGCTCGAGTTAGCAGAAGATGATAATACCAAAATGGTAGAGCTACATGAGGACTACAACTTTGTCAATTGGCTCAAGGACTGGTTCGGCCTGGTTTGTGAGTTACAAGTTGCCAAAGTGAGGTACAGTGAAACGGTTTTCAGCTTCACACTTAGCCAAAATTGCTAAGTCCCAAAACAGCCTCTAATACTGACTTGTGGGCCATTTTTGAGCATGTTCTGATCATTTTCATGAGATGGCCATATTAGAACTTTTGTTCCTTATGAAATTCTATACAACTTTGCTTAAGGGTGCTCCTCCATGCAAGGTCTCTAAGCTAGACTTTCTAATTGGTCAAACTAGAGCATCCTAGGGCTAAATGCTGGTCAACTACACCTTGGAGGGCATTTTGGTGATTTTGGTCAACATGAACCTTGCTCCATTAGTGACCCTAAGTATAACTAAGGTGCTGTGAGATGTAATTAGCTACTCTACCCTTTAGTTACACCAACTCCATAGTGTCACATGATATGAGTCAAACAAAACTTTAAAAACAAATCACATTTATTGCAACCACATGAATTAACATGAAATAATGCATGCTGATGCTCATGCAATGCAATGCAATTATGGAGCTAAACACCTGAGGTGTTACAGCCCTCCCCCCTTATAAAAATCTCGTCCCGAGATTTGGAAAGCGTACCATTTTTCATAGAATTCCTTATAGCCATCCCACAAATAGTCTTCCCGTTCCCATGTAACGTCACTTTCACTACCCTGATTACTCCACATCACTTTATACCACTTAACCACCTTGCTTCTAGTTACTCGTTCCTGAGTATCTATCACCCGGACTGGCTTTTCTTCGTAAGTTAAATCAGACTCAAGCCTGATATCTCCTAACAGGACTCTTTCCTCAGGGACTCGAAGACACTTTTTGAGCTGAGATACATGGAAGACGTTGAATATGGCACTCATTTCAGGAGGTAACTGGATTTTGTACGCAACAGCACCACTCTTGCCTATGATCTGGAAAGAACCCACGTATCTTGGTGTAAGTTTTCGCTTAACACCAAAACGTTGGACACTCTTCATTGGAGAAACTTTCAGGTAGACGAAGTCTCCAACTTCAAACTCGAGCGGTTTTCTACGACGATCAGCATAACTTTTCTGTCTAGCTTGGGCTGCAGCCATATGTTTTTGGATGGTACGGACCTGTTCCTCAGCTTCCTGAACAAAATCAATACCATAATACCTTCTTTCACCATCTTCTACCCAGTTTAGTGGAGTTCTACACTTACGACCATACAAAGTTTCGAATGGGGCCATCTTAATACTCTCTTGGTAACTATTATTGTACGAGAATTCGGCTAGAGGTAACCATTTTTCCCAAGAACCCTTGGATGATATTACACATGCCCGCAACAGATCTTCCAAGATTTGGTTAACCCGTTCCGTCTGTCCTGATGTCTGGGGGTGATAAGCAGAGCTTCTCACTAACTTGGTTCCTAGAATGTGATGCAAGTGCTCCCAAAAGCGAGCAGTGAACTGGGGACCACGGTCAGATATGATGGTATGAGGTATCCCATGGAGCCGGACTATCTGATTGAAATACAACTCAGCATAGTCAGTAGGACGATAGTCTACTCGAACAGGAATGAAGTGAGCCGACTTGGTTAGGCGGTCTACAATTACCCAGATGGAGTTATGATTCTTGACAGTAGGGGGAAGTCCGACAATGAAATCCATACTTATCTCTTCCCATTTCCAACCTAGGATAGAAAGTGGTTGAAGTAACCCAGCTTTCATATGCACAACTTTAACTCTACAGCAGGTGTCACACCTAGCCACATATGCAGCTATCTCTTTCCGTATCTTGGTCCACCAATAGTATGGCTTCAAATCATAATACATCTTATTGCTACCAGGATGGATGGACAACTTAGAGGAGTGTGCTTCAGACATAATATCATTTCTAAGCTCTCGGTCCTTAGGCACAACTAACCTATCCTTGAACCATAGTACACCCTCTTCATCTACCCTGAACTGTGTAGTTTCTTGCTCTTTCATCTTGCGTTTTATGTGGGATACACCAGGATCAGTCTTTTGGAGCTCAATAATTCTGCTTTTGAGAGTACAACTGACAGTGATGTTGTACAAGACTGCTGGATGTAGAAGGCGAGATCGATGAAAATTAGTTTCAACTAGGGAATTGCAATGAGACTTACGGCTTAAAGCATCCGCAACCACATTTGCCTTGCCAGGATGATAGTGCACTTGAAGGTTATAATCCTTAATCAACTCGAGCCATCTTCTTTGATGCATATTTAACTCGGGTTGGGTGAAGATGTATTTGAGGCTTTTGTGGTCTGTGTAGATATTGCAGACATTGCCCAGCAGATAGTGCCGCCAGGCTTTCAAAGCATGAACAACTGCGGCAAGTTCTAAGTCATGCGTTGGATAATTCGCCTCATGCTTCTGAAGTTGTCGAGAGGTATATACAATTACTCGGCCTTCCTGCATCAGAACACCTGCCAAACCTATGCCTGAGGCATCACAATAAACATCAAATGGTTTCTCGATATCTGGTTGTGCCAAAACCGGAGCTGAGGTTAGGAGGGTTCGCAGTTGGTAAAAAGCCGCATCACACTCAGGAGTCCAGACAAACCTGGTGTCTTTTTGTAGCAACCGAGTCATTGGCTTAGCTATTTTGGAGAAATCCGGGATGAAGCGACGATAATAGCCAGCCAACCCAAGAAAACTCCAGACCTCGTGAACCGAGATAGGAGCCTTCCTGTTCAGTACTTCTTGTACCTTGGCGGGGTCCACCATAATTCCTCCATCGGACAACACATGCCCAAGGAAAGGTACTTCTCGAAGCCAGAATTCGCACTTACTGAACTTTGCATATAGTTGATGTTCACGCAGTCTTGTGAGGACTATACGCAGATGTTCAGCGTGATCTTCCTCATTTATAGAATATATCAGGATGTCATCAATAAATACCACCACAAACTTGTCCAATTCGGGCATAAACACCGAATTCATCAAGTACATAAAGTGTGCGGGGGCATTGGTCAAGCCGAAGGACATAACAAGATACTCATAAAGACCGTATCTGGTAGAGAAGGCGGTTTTTGGAACATCTTTAGGACGGATTTTAATTTGATGATAGCTAGATCTTAGATCAATCTTAGAGAAAACTTTAGCTTTAGACAACTGATCGAACAAGATGTCGATGCGCGGTAGAGGGTACTTATTTTTGACAGTGACTACATTGAGAGGTCTATAATCAACGCACATTCATAATGACTGATCCTTCTTCTTTACAAAGATAGCAGGACATCCCCACGGCGACGAACTAGGACGAATCAACCCCTTCTTTAAAAGTTCATTCAATTGCACCTTAAGTTCAGCTAGTTCATTCGGAGGCATCCTATAGGGTCTCCTAGAGATGGGCGTCGTGCCAGGCAACAACTCAATTTTAAATTCCACATCCCGATCCGAAGGGAGTCCCGACAATTCATCGGGAAAAACGTCTGGAAACTCATTCACTACAGGAATTTCAACCAACGCCTTTGCTTGCATAGCATGAACTTCCCCAGACAAATCAACTTTTCTAGGGAGTTGTACCAGAAAACCCTTTTGATCTGTAGGATCTCTAAGCATAACTACCCAAGTGGATGTATCAATGAGTACCCCATTCTGACTCATCCAATTCATGCCCAGAATAACATCTATGCCTAAGCCCGGCAAAACCACTAAGGCAAGCGAGTACTTTCGCCCTTCTATCTCAAGCTCAAGATTCCCCACTACTTTATTTGTGGAAATATTCCCACTTGCTGCGCTAATACAATAACCCCCACCTTCAACAGTATGCAATTTGTGTGTAAACTCCGATGCAAACTTAGGACTGATAAAGGAATGCGAAGCACCCGAATCAAAAAGTACCACTGCAGGATGTTGGTCAACTAGGAACTTACCAGCAGTGACAACCTCACCAGATGGGATTTCCTCAATACTGTTATAATGAGTGTGCCCTTGACGGCCACCTTGGTTGACATTCTTCTTAGGGTAAGGGCAGTTCCTGGACCAATGGCCTGGCTTGTTGCAGTTCCAGCAAGGCATGTTGCTAGGAGGAACACTGGAGCTGCCTTGTGTAACACCCCGAGTGTTATAGTGCTAATTAATCTGCCATGTCATCATAATGCATTGCAAAACATCCCTGTTAGGTTAACCTTGTTATGCATCAACTAAAACAAGTTGACTTATCTAGGTTGAATGTGTTTCTCAGTGGTGTGCTCTGAACCCGAAAACCCTAATTTTTAATACCACCGCAAATGCTTAGTCCATGCCCTGCGTAATTTGAGGTGTGCGACTGTGTTGCACACTAGTGTCAAGTGTAGGGTATGAGCTCAAGTACAACCTCAAACTCCAAATTTGAGTTTGAATTGGAGTCCCAAAACTTATCACGAGTTTTCCGATTCGAATTCGAATTCAAAATTGGGGAAAAATGTAAAAGAATTTTAAAAGCTAATTGGTCAACCAAGAGTGGCATTTGGTCAACCATGTCATGTTGGTCCAAATGATGCCCTTGGGTGAGGTTTTGATCACTAAGTAATCACAAATCAAAGTAGCAACAAATTCCAATTTAAAATTCCTCCGAAAACCCTAAATTTCAAAACCCTGTTTTACCCCTTTTGAAATAATTAAAAATCTAAGCAAAATTTGGGAAAAAGTTCAAAACCAAGTTTGTAGGACTTTTCAAGGGCTACAACTTTGGTGTTTTGAGTTTTCAAAGTTTTAGTGTAAAATGTGGAGCAATTTTGAAAATAAACAAATTTCAGTTTTGACTCTTTTTTGTCCCCAAACTAAGATTTCAAAATGGAGGCAGAATTTGAAAAAGTTTTGAACAGCAAAGTTGTAGGTCTGGTCGAGATGTACAACTTTGGTGTTTGGAGATTTTGAAGTTTTAATATAAAATCAAAAGTAATTTCTAAATTACCAAATCCCAAAAATGTGTCCCCTTTTGAATTTAAACTCAAATTTCAAAATCCAGTGAGAATTTGAAAAAGCGTTCAATACAAAACTTGTAGAGCTTGAAATTCTGAAGATTTCATAGATTGGAAGTTTTTCAAGTTGTTACATGAATTTGAGAATAATTTTAGAAAACAGTTTGAAAATTTAAAATTTGGGGGGGGGGGGTTCTACAGTGCCGCGCCAATGGCGGCCGGCCACCGCGCGGTATGGGCGCCGGCGAGCCGCCGTGGCCGCCCAGACCCTTCGTGCGCGGTCAAGAACGCCAGCGCGACGACGCGAGCAGTCCGGCTCTGTAGTCGCGACCGCCTTCTATAAATACATGAGTTCACAGTGACATTTACCATTTTTCGCCACCGCCGCCACCGCAGCTCCGCCGCTCGCCGCTGCCGCCACCAGGCCATCTCTGGCCACGCCAGTCGCACCAACAGCATCGCCGCATCCTCACGCACCTCGTGAACCACCCAAGCCAGCTTGACTTCGCCTGGATCGCCGCAGCCACCGCTTCCCGTGCTCAACTCCGGCGACTGCCCGCCATCCTCGCCTTCCCGTGGCCAGACCACTCCAGCCGCTCCCCGTCGCCACCGAGAGCTTCACTGCAACCACGGTGAGCCGCTGATGCTTCCCAACCCTTCAATTTAGCCTCTACCGCTTTGTAGTCGCCGGCGTACTACTCCCGTGACCACCGTGCCGCCATCGTCGTCGCTCGTTAGTCGCTAGAGCTCGAGCCAGGATGTTTAGAAGCAAAACGGAGTCGTGGGGTGGTGTACATGATGATGGTAGGGTCAGTTTGTTGACCGAAGCTCCGGTCACCGGCCGGCCACCGCGCGAAGGTGAGCGAGCGCGCGGGAGTGAGAGGGAGAGCGAGAGGAGAGTGATGACATGCGGGGCCGGCTTGTCAGCGAGCGCAGAGAGAGAGAGAGAGCGCGGGGGTGAGCGAGCGGGCTGGGCCGCCTGCTGGGCCACGCGGCTGGGCCGAGCGCGCGTGCGGGCGCGGGCGTGCGCGAGCGGGCCGACTAGCTGGGCCAGACTGCGGGAGAAAGGAGAATCGGCCCGATTTCGTTTTTTGTTTTTCTTTTTCAAATAAATGAATAGTTTAGTTATTTGTTTATTTCACTAAAAATTGTGTAGAGTTCCAAAATTCATGAAAATTTTTTGTGTAGGCTTCTCAATGTATAAACTATCTAGGAAAAATATTAAATGCTGAAATTGAGTACTTTGTGCAGTAGAATTAATTAGTTCTAATAAAGATTAAATGCAACTTCCATGAATTTTAATAATTAATTTATTAATCCAAAAATGATGAAATTTATTATGACACTGTTATAAATCATTCTTATTCCATAGAAAAAGTTTGAGCTTGATTAGGTAAAATTTGATTAACTTCTAATTATGTCCTAATTATTTAAATAATAAATAAATGTTAATTTGAGAACTTTAAGAGTTGTGTGCCTTTTGATTGAGTGATGTCCTTAGGTCACTACCCTTTTGTGATCTTTGGCACCTTAATTCCATGATTGAGCTCGTTAGTAACTTGTTAGGTTAAAAGCTGGTATCGCTGGAATCGTCGCTACTAGTTAGTAGGTGTTCTGTTTGCGACTGTACCGTGAAGGGAAGTTGTACTCCAATCGTAACTCGTAGCATGTTATCATCAAGCATCATGTTTATCATCGAGCATCATGTTAAAGCATGTTATGTGTTCGTGTAGTCTCCGCTTTCGAAGAAGTCGAAGCCGTCGAGCCAGTTTCCGGAGAAGAGCGATCGTCGGTGGGTTTCGGACCTGACGTTGGAGTTCTCGGGTCTGAGTCAGTCGTCGTGTCCAAGCAAGGCAAGCCCCGGTGCATTTAAACCCTACCTTGAATTTTACAAATGTTTTATTATTTATAATATGGTTTACTGCATTAAGTAATTAGGAGTTGAGTGATAACCCAATTGCTGCATTATCATCCTTAATTATTGTGATATCAACCTTGATACCTGTTTTACGGAAAATGCGTAGTATGCTTCGCTATGCTTAGAAGTTAAGCTTTTAAATGCAATGTTTATATAGTCGTGACGGCATATTGAATGAATATTAAAATATGAGAATGAACTTGAAAGATCGGGCGGGTGGTTTGGCCACTGCTAACATGCATTGGGAAAGGAGTCTCAATGTAGTGTTTCCGCCTTGTCAGTTAAGGTCCGTTCATTGTAATCATGTTGTGTTCAAGACTTTACAGCTAGCCTCATGCCTTGGGTAAGCCCAAAATGTTGGTGATTCCATTACGAGAACGTCTAACCTCGTACTGGAAGTGGAGAGATGGCGAGAGTAGCGTGTACCCTCGGGGCTAGAATTTGGTCGGGTTCGAGGAGTACTGTACTCTCGGGTGGTGATGGACACGTTCTGGTTTTGGGAGATCTAAATGAGGGTTGATATATGCAAGATTCGGTTCTACATATGTCGTGAAGTTAGAGATCCCCAGCTAGGTATAATCGGTTCGAATCGTCGTTGCTCCTCGGTTATGGAGACTTGATCACCTGACTTGCATCATAGTTAAGAACTGGAATAAAAGAAAGAATGAGAAAGGATTTGATGATAATTACTTTGATCTAGATTAGGATCACCTAGATTTGGTTAATGAACCATCAATGGTAAAAGTAAAATGTTGAAGATAAGGATCTACTTTAGTAAGCTTTTCTGCAAAGGAAAATCTTGATTCTAGAATACCCGTACCTTGATTCCCTAAAGCTAGCATGCCCTTGGAGTCTTTGTCTTAGTCGGGTAAGTCTTGTTGAGTACCCTCAAGTACTCAGGGTTTGTTAACCCCTTGTTGCAGGTGTGGTTCATGAACAAGTCTGCTTCAAGCCTTGTTGCATGACCGTCGTGGTTGAAGAAAGCGACGACGAGTAGACTGTGTGGCCTTTGGGCAAGGCATCTCGCTTGTGTGTTGTAATAAAGTTAATACCGATACTTCTCTACTACTGGTTTGTAATAATGTTACATAAGGTTTGAAGTTTGAAAACTAGTTTGTAAACCTATATTATTGTAAGACTTCCGCTACGTTACTCTGTTGAATATTTTGAATAAACTGTTGTAATATTGCAATACTCCTGTGATTGGATCCTGTTCGGAGGAAAGCAGGCCTTTAAAGTTATGGTGAACATAAGTACGGCCATCAGAGGTCATTATGGCAATGACGGGTACTTATGGGCCATCATAATTAGGAGGTTCTGTGACAGCTGGTAGCAGAGCATAATCACTCGGGTTATTGTAGTATTACCTTGCAAAACTTCAAAATGATTTGGGTCAAACAAACTTAATACTGATATTTTGGTCTAAATTGCTTTTGCTTATCTTAATCTATTCTATAGTTTCCTTAGCTCATATTTGAAAGCTTCGTAGTGAAGTATCATGTATAGTGCCCTATGTTATAAAGATTGCATGTGTTACTTAAATCTTTCTGTTAGATCGTAAGTGCGATGCATGCATCATGTTTAATTAACCTGCTTAAGCTACCTTCCCTTTTAAAGTGGTTTGGGTTAAGTAAGGTTCAAATCCTATTCATGCTAACCTTCAGATCCCCTATCTGTTCTTATCGTCCTAATTCTATCTTGCTATAGGATGGCACGTGTGAAGACGACTCCTCGCAAGAAAACGGGTCCGCAAGGAGTGCCGCGTCATTAGTTGGCCGCCAAAGGTGATGGAGCAAGCAGTAGCCGTAATCCGAACCTGGATTCGGAATCAGAGGTTGCAAGGCTTACATCAGAAGTGGAGCGACTGAAGCGCAACATGCGTTTTTGGAAACAGTTCCAGAAGGAGTCTTTGGAAAAGGAGACAGAAGCCAGGGCTCGTGTTCGTGAGTTGGAGCTTTATGTGACACACCTAGAGCAGTACAACATAGTTCTGCATGAGGAAGTCCATAGGCTAAATGATCTGATGAATCCCAATCATCAGCCCCAGGCAGTAGAAGATGATGTCGGTGCCGTGATTGTTCCTGATGGAGAGGACAATGAGGAAGAAGATCCAGAAGAAGATGAACCCATGATGGAAAGTGGGGATGATGCGAGTCATGTCACTGGTGCAAGTGCTCCAGAGAATGAGGATGGAGTGATCGTGATCAGCGATGATGATGAGGAGTGAAGTGTCGACATGGATGGTTGTGTAATATAGTAGTCTTTCCTGCTTTCTAAGAACCTTAGTGGGTAGTTTCTTGCTTGAGAGCAAGTTTGTAATGAAATAATGTAAGATAAGTTGTGTGTGTATACAAGTACTGTACTAACTGCTTTTTAATTCAATAAAGCGATGTAAATAAATATAGTTTGTGTACAACAGATGGACGGTACTGGAACTTCCCAAGAAAGGGACAATCCTCCGAATCCCCCACCGTTTCCACCCACCTTGGCAGAAGCTATTGCCGCACTGGTTAATGCCACTACCTTGTTGGCTCAGAATCAGAATCAGAATGGAAATCAGGGCCGTCGAGGCCGTAACAATGGAGGGGAAACCACTTATGTGGATTTCACCGATACCCGTCCACCAGTGTTCTCAAAGGCAGATGAGCCGCTAGAGGCGGATGACTGGCTCCGTACCATGGAGCAGAAGTTTGAACTTTTACAGTGCACGGAGCATCAGAAGCCCGTGTTTGCAGCACAACAGCTTAGAGGTGCCGCAGGGGCGTGGTGGGCGAATCTGGTCGCCGCACGGCCTACTGGCCACTGTATCACTTGGCAGGAGTTTCGTGAAGCCTTCAGAGCACATTATATCCCAGATGGTGTCATGGCCATGAAGTTAGAAGAGTTTCTCTCGCTAAAGCAAGGGAACCAGACAGTTCTACAGTATGTGGGCAAATTCAATCATCTGTCCCAGTATGCAGCGGAATATGTGAACACCAATGCAAAGAAGAAGAGTTGTTTCATGAGAGGTTTGAGTACCAGAATCCAGGAAGCATTGGTCACCTGCTATAATGCCACTTACCATGAGATAGTCAATGTGGCTATTGCGTCAGAAGAGAAGTCCCGACTGCATAAAGAGTCGAAGAAAAAGAAGCCAGTGTTTTCTAGCCCGTCTGGTGGCATTAAAAAGCGCCAGAGGTTTGTTTATCACCCTCAGAACCATTTCCGCCCAACTTATCGTCCACCACAATACCAAGCTCAGCCGCAGATGTTTTTCCGTCCTGCCGCAATTCCGCAGTATCCACAGCAGCCGAATGCCCCTGGTATTCGAAACCAGACTCCAGTAACCCATAACTTTCCCTGTTACAACTGTGGAAAGCCAGGCCACTTTTCCAAGGACTGCCCGTATCCAAGGCAGTACAATCCCAGTTATCCCAAAGCTCCCGTACCGCAACAGCAACAACCTCAGAGCAAGAATAATAACCTGAATGTTTAGAAGGGTAAGGGTGAGAAGAAGAAGACCGGACGTGTGTTCTACACTCAAGCAAGTGTAATCCCAGAGGGAGAACCTGTTATGATGGGTATGTTCCCTGTTGCTAATCATACAGCAGTACTGTTATTTGATTCAGGTGCATCGCATACATTCATAAATCGCACCTTTGTTGTTAAGCATGACATTCCAATTATGGGAACACAAGAAGATTTCTTTATCCAGTCGCCCGGGGGACGACTGTGTACTAAGGAGATGGTACGTGACGTACCTATAGAGTTAGGTGGGCATATATTTCCTACCTCAATGATAATATTACAGAAATAGGATATAGATGTAATCTTGGGTATGAATTGGATGTACCAAAGAGGAGCCCTTATAGATGCACTGCATAGAACTATAAGGTTGAACCTGCCAGATAATAAATCTCATCTTCTTATCCAACTTCCTATCCCAAAGAGAACAGTTGAAAGGATATGTGCAACTTCAGTACAGGAGATTTGTGATATACCGGTAGTCTGTGAATTTCTAGATGTGTTTCCAGATGATTTACCAGGTCTGCCACCAGACAGAGATGTAGAATTTGTGATTGAGTTAAAACCAGGTACTGCCCCAATATCCCGGAGAGCTTACAGAATGCCACCCAATGAATTGGCAGAACTTAAGGATCAATTACAAGAGTTACGTGACAAAGGTTTTATCAGACCCAGTTTCTCACCATGGGGATGTCCAGCTCTTTTTGTCAAGAAGAAAGATCAGACTTTAAGGATGTATGTTGACTATCGACCGCTGAATGAAGTAGCCATTAAGAATAAATATCCGTTGCCTCGCATTGATCTACTCTTTGATCAGCTTGCGGGGGCAAAGGTATTTTCAAAGATCGATCTTCGGTCAGGGTACCATCAAATCAAGATTCGACCTGAAGATATCCCAAAGACTGCATTCACTACCAGATATGGACTGTATGAGTACCTAGTTATGTCTTTTGGTCTCACCAATGCACCGGCACATTTCATGTATCTGATGAACTCAGTTTTCATGCCGGAGCTTAACAAATTTGTGGTTGTGTTTATTGATGATATTCTGGTATACTCCAAAAGTGAAGAAGAGCATGTTGAGCATCTCAGAGTTGTTCTGACTCGTCTGAGAGATCACCAACTGTATGCCAATTTCAGTAAATGTGAGTTTTGGTTAAGAGAAGTGCAATTCTTAGGACATGTGTTGTCAGCCGAAGGAGTAGCAGTAGATCCTGGCAAGGTGGAAGATATTCTGAATTGGAAATCACCAATCTCAGTTCATGAAGTCCGAAGTTTTCTGGGAATGGCGAGTTATTACCGTCGATTCATACCTGACTTTTCAAAGGTAGCCAAGCCAATCACAGAGTTGTTGAAGAATCAAACTAAGTTCATATGGTCTCCAGAATGTGAGAAAGCTTTTAGAATTTTAAAGAAGTCATTGACAACTGCTCTAGTTTTGGCACAACCAGATATAGAAAAGCCATTTGATGTTTACTGTGATGCCTCGGGTATTGGCCTTGGTTGTGTATTGATGCAAGAAGGCAGAGTCATTGCTTATGCCTCGAGACAGTTGAAGCGTCATGAAGAACATTATCCGACACATGATCTTGAACTAGCAGCTGTGGTTCATGCATTGAAAATTTGGTGTCATTACTTGTTAGGTAATACTTGCCACATGTATACAGATCACAAGAGCTTAAAGTATATCTTTACTCAGTCAGAGTTGAATATGAGGCAAAGAAGGTGGCTTGAGTTAATAAAGGACTATGATTTAGAAGTGCACTATCACCCTGGAAAAGCAAATGTTGTTGCTGATGCACTCAGTAGAAAGAATCATTGCAATTGCATTACTGTGAAGCCAATGGATTACAGTTTATGTTATGAATTAGAAAAGCTAAATATTGAAATAGTTCAACAAGGTCAGTTGACTAATGTCACAGTAGAATCAACAATCAAAGATCAGATTGTGTCTGCTCAGAGAAAGAATTCCGGAGTAGCTCACATCAAAGAAAAAGTTAGAACGGGTCAACAGACAGATTTCAGTATTGATGATGCAGATGTGTTGTGGTTTAAGAACCGGTTAGTGGTCCCAAAGGTTCTAGAGTTACGCCAGCTCATTCTTGATGAAGCACATAGCACAAGGTTTTCTATTCATCCAAGAAGTAATAAGATGTATCAAGATTTGAAACAGAAATTCTGGTGGACCAAAATGAAAATTGAGATTGCCAAATATGTGGCCAGATGTGACACTTGTTGTAAGGTGAAGGCAGTACACCTGAAGTCGGCAGGAATGTTACAACCCTTGCCCATTCCATCCTGGAAATGGGAAGATATCAGTATGGATTTCATTACTGGGTTACCTAAGACCTCAAGAGGCTTTGATTCAATTTGGGTCATTGTGGACCGACTGACAAAGTCATCTCATTTTATTCCAGTTAAGGTGGACTATTCTGCTATAACTTATGCAAGAATTTATATTGCACGAATCCTGAGTCTTCATGGGGTACCAAAGACCATTGTATCAGATAGAGGTACTCAGTTTGTTAACAAATTTTGGAGACACCTACATGAGTCCCTGGGTACAAAACTTTTGCATAGTACCGCTTATCATCCACAAACAAGTGGTCAAACTGAAAGGGTCAATCAAATTCTAGAAGACATGTTAAGGTCATGTGCACTTAATTATTCAGACACTTGGGACGAGTGGTTACCTTTAGCAGAATTCTCCTATAATGATAGTTATCAAGAGAGTATCAAAATGGCACCGTTTGAGGCATTGTATGGCCGTAGGTGCAGAACTCCATTGAATTGGTCAGAACCGGGAGAAAGATGGTTTTTCGGTGTTGATCTTGTGAAACAAACAGAAGAAAAAGTTAGGCAGATCCAGAATAATTTGAAAGTGGCTCAGTCCAGGCAAAAGAGTTATGCTGATAAAAGGCGTAGACCTTTGGTATTCCAAGTAGGGGATTATGTTTATCTAAAAGTATCACCCATGAAAGGAGTTAGCATATTTGGAGTCAAAGGCAAACTCGCACCACGTTATATTGGTCCTTTTCAAATCATTCAACAATGTGGAAAGGTGGCATATAAGTTAAAGCTGCCTGAACAACTGTCAGCCGTGCACAATGTATTTCATGTATCACAAATGAAGAAGTGTCTACAAGTACATGATCAAGTGGTTGATGTTGAGGGAGTTGAACTTGAACCGGATTTGACATATTCTGAACATCCTGTCAGAGTTTTGGATCAAAAAAATTGTGTTACCCGAAGTAGAACAACTAAATGGTACAGAATACAGTGGAATCAACATTCAGAAGAGGAAGCCACCTGGGAAACGGAGGATTATCTGTTAGAGAATTTCCCGGAGTTCTTTGCTTCTATCTAGGTTGCAATTTCCTCTTTAAACTGTAACCTATCCTTTTAAAATCTTTGTAATGCAGAAAACCCCTACCTGTTTTGTAGACAAGTCTTGGACGTGTTTGCTTGACACGTTTCCTTTTCTATTACTTAACTCAAGGCTTTAAATCTCGGGACGAGATTTCTTTAAGGGGGAAGGGCTGTAACACCCCGGGTGTTATAGTGCTAATTAATCTGCCATGTCATCATAATGCATTACAAAGCATCCCTGTTAGGTTAACCTTGTTATGCATCAACTAAAACAAGTTTACTTATCTAGGTTGAATGTGTTTCTCAGTGGTGTGCTCCGAACCCGAAAACCCTAATTTTTAATACCACCGCAAATGCTTAGTCCATGCCCTGCGTAATTTGAGGTGTGCGACTGTGTTGCACACTAGTGTAAAGTGTAGGGTATGAGCTCAAGTAAAACCTCTAAAATGAAACTCCAAATTTGAGTTTGAATTGGAGTCCCAAAACTTGTCACGAGTTTTCCGATTCGAATCCGAATTCAAAATTGGGGAAAAATGTAAAAGAATTTTAAAAGCTAATTGGTCAACCAAGAGTGGCATTTGGTCAACCATGTCATGTTGGTCCAAATGATGCCCTTGGGTGAGGTTTTGATCACTAAGTAATCACAAATCAAAGTAGCAACAAATTCCAATTTAAAATTCCTCCGAAAACCCTAAATTTCAAAACCCTGTTTTACCCCTTTTGAAATAATTCAAAATCTAAGCAAAATTTGGGAAAAAGTTCAAAACCAAGTTTGTAGGACTTTTCAAGGGCTACAACTTTGGTGTTTTGAGTTTTCAAAGTTTTAGTGTAAAATGTGGAGCAATTTTGAAAATAAACAAATTTCAGTTTTGACTCTTTTTTGTCCCCAAACTAAGATTTCAAAATGGAGGCAGAATTTGAAAACATTTTGAACAGCAAAGTTGTAGGTCTGGTCGAGATGTACAACTTTGGTGTTTGGAGATTTTGAAGTTTCAATATAAAATCAAAAGTAATTTCTAAATTACCAAATCCCAAAAATAAGTCCCCTTTTGAATTTAAACTCAAATTTCAAAATCCAGTGAGAATTTGAAAAAGCGTTCAATACAAAACTTGAAGAGCTTGAAATTTTGAAGATTTCATAGAATGGAAGTTTTTCAAGTTGTTACATGAATTTGAGAGTAATTTTAGAAAACAGTTTGAAAATTTAAAATTGGGGGGGGGGTGCTACAGTGCCGCGCCAATGGCGGCCGGCCACCGCGCGGTATGGGCGCCGGCGAGCCGCCGTGGCCGCCCAGACCCTTCGTGCGCGGTCGAGAATGCCAGCGCGACGACGCGAGCAGTCCAGCTCTATAGTCGTGACCGCCTTCTATAAATACATGAGTTCACAGTGACGTTTACCATTTTTCGCCACCGCCGCCACCGCAGCTCCGTCGCTGCCGCCACCAGGCCATCTCCGGCCACGCCAGTCGCACCAATAGCATCGCCGCATCCTCACGCACCTCGTGAACCACCCAAGCCAGCTTGACTTCGCCTGGATCGCCGCAGCCACTGCTTCCCGTGCTCAACTCCGGCGACTGCCCGCCATCCTCGCCTTCCCGTGGCCAGACCACTCCAGCCGCTCCCCGTCGCCACCGAGAGCTTCACTGCAACCACGGTGAGCCGCTGATGCTTCCTGACCCTTCAATTTAGCCTCTACCGCTTTGTAGTCATCGGCGTACTACTCCCGTGACCACCGTGCCGCCATCGCCGTCGCTCGTTAGTCGCTAGAGCTCGAGCCAGGATGTTTAGAAGCAAAACGGAGTCGTGGGGTGGTGTAGATGATGATGGTAGGGTCAGTTTGTTGACCAAAACTCCGGTCACCGGCCGACCACCGCGCGAAGGTGAGCGAGCGCGTGGGAGTGAGAGGGAGAGCGAGAGGAGAGTGATGACATGCGGGGCCGGTTTGTCAGCGAGCGCAGAGAGAGAGAGAGAGCGGGTGAGCGAGCGGGCTGGGCCGCCTGCTGGGCCACGCGGCTGGGCCGAGCGCGCGTGCGGGCGCGGGCATGCGCGAGCGGGCCGACCAGCTGGGCCGGACCGCGGGAGAAAGGAGAATCGGCCCGATTTCGTTTTTGTTTTTCTTTTTCAAATAAATGAATAGTTTAGTTATTTGTTTATTTCACTAAAAAATTGTGTAGAGTTCCAAAATTCATGAAAATTTTTGTGTAGGCTTCTCAATGTATAAACTATCTAGGAAAAATGTTAAATGCTGAAATTGAGTACTTTGTGCAATAGAATTAATTAGTTCTAATAAAGATTAAATGCAACTTTCATGAATTTTAATAATTAATTTATTAATCCACAAATGATGAAATTTATTATGACACTGTTATAAATCATTCTTATTCCATAGAAAAAGTTTGAGCTTGATTAGGTAAAATTTGATTAACTTCTAATTATGTCCTAATTATTTAAATAATAAATAAATGTTAATTTGAGAACTTTAAGAGTTGTGTGTCTTTTGATTGAGTGATGTCCTTAGGTCACTACCCTTTTGTGATCTTTGGCACCTTAATTCCATGATTGAGCTCATTAGTAACTTGTTAGGTTAAAAGCTGGTATCGCTAGAATCGTCGCTAATAGTTAGTAGGTGTTCTGTTTGCGACTGTACCGTGAAGGGAAGTTGTACTCCAGTCGTAACTCGTAGCATGTTATCATCGAGCATCATGTTTATCATCCAGCATCATGTTAAAGCATGTTATGTGTTCGTGTAGTCTCCGCTTTCGAAGAAGTCGAAGCCGTCGAGCCAGTTTCCGGAGAAGAGCGATCGTCGGTGGGTTTCGGACCTGACGTTGGAGTTCTCGGGTCTGAGTCAGTCATCGTGTCCGAGCAAGGCAAGCCCCGGTGCATTTAAACCCTACCTTGAATTTTACAAATGTTTTATTATTTATAATATGGTTTACTGCATTAAGTAATTAGGAGTTGACTGATAACCCAATTGCTGCATTATCATCATTGATTATTGTTATATCAACCTTGATACCTGTTTTACGGAAAATGCATAGTATGCTTTGCTATGCTTAGAAGTTAAGCTTTTAAATGCAATGTTTATATAGCCATGACGACATATTGAATGAATATTGAAATATGAGAATGAACTTGAAAGATCAGGCGGGTGGTTTGGCCACTGCTAACATGCATTGGGAAAGGAGTCTCAATGTAGTGTTTTCGCCTTGTCAGTTAAGGTCCGTTCGTTGTAAGCCTGTTGTGTTCAAGACTTTGCAGCTAGCCTCATGCCTTGGGTAAGCCCAAAATGTTGGTGATTCCATTACGAGAACGTCTAACCTCGCACTGGGATTGGAGAGATGGCGAGAGTAGCGTGTACCCTCGGGGCTAGAATTTGGTCGGGTTCAAGGAGTACTGTACTCTCGGGTGGTGATGGACATGTTCTGGTTTTGGGAGATCTAAATGAGGGTTGATATATGCAAGATTCGGTTCTATATATGTCGTGAAGTTAGAGATCCCCAGCTGGGTATAATCGGTTCGAATCGTCGTTGCTCCTCGGTTATGGAGACTTGATCACCTGACTTGCATCGTAGTTAAGAACTGGAATTGAAAGAAAGAATGAGAAAGGTTTTGATGATAATTACTTTGATCTAGATTAGGATCACCTAGAATTGGTTAATGAACCATCAATGGTAAAAGTAAAATATTGAAGGTAAGGACTTACTTTAGTAAGCTTTTCTACAAAAGAAAATTTGATTCTGGAATACCCGTACCTTGATTCCCTAAAGCTAGCATGCCCTTGGAGTCTTTGTCTTAGTCGGGTAAGTCTTGTTGAGTACCCTCAAGTACTCAGGGTTTGTTAACCCCTTGTTGCAGGTGCGGTTCATGAACAAGTCTGCTTCGAACCTTGTTGCATGACCGTCGTGGTTAAAGAAAGCGACGACGAGTAGACTGTGTGGCCTTTGGGCAAGGCATCTTGCTTGTGTGTTGTAATAAAGTTAATACCGATACTTCTCTACTACTGGTTTGTAATAATGTTACATAAGGTTTGAAGTTTGAAAACTGGTTTGTAAACCTATATTATTGTAAGACTTCCACTACGTTACTCTGTTGAATATTTTGAATAAACTGTTGTAATATTACAATACTCCTATGATTGGATCCTGTTCGGAGGAAAGCAGGCCTTTTAAGTTATGGGGAACATAAGTACGGCCATTAGAGGTCATTATGGCAATGATGGGTACTTGTGGGCCATCATAATTAGGAGGTTCTGTGACACCTTGGCCCGAATTACCCTTTGGCAGAGCCACTGTATATGCCTTGCGAAACCCAGTCTTCACTGGCGCCTTCTTTTGCGGAGGACGGAACATAGCACTTGTGACAGGAGGGCGAGGAGGAGCCCTCGGGGCAGCTAGAGCTCGAGACTGTGAAACACCTGCCTCAAGTGCCCTCTTGCGGCTCTTAGAAGCAGCATAGATAGTGTTATTGTTTTCCTGAGTCAGAGCATCACTGATAAATTCATTGAAGGTAGTACACTTGCTAGTGCCCATAGTCTTCATCAGTTTTGGACCGAGGCCTCTTTTAAAGCTAGCAATTTTCTTGGCATCGGTATCCACAAACTCTGTGGCATACCTTGCCAGGTTGTTGAAAGATTGCAGATATTCAGTCAAGCTTTTATTGCCCTGCGACAGCCTCATAAATTCTGTGTGCTTGATAGCCATAAGACCTGGAGGAATATAGTTCTCACGGAATGCGGCCTTGAACTGGTCCCAAGCAATCGGGACATTTGCAGGCAGTGTGGAACGATAGTGGCTCCACCAAATACCCGCTGGACCATGTAGTTGGTGAGAAGCATATTCAGTTTTCAGCTCATCGGTCAAGCGAAGCAGACGAAACTTTTGTTCAATAGTGTTCAACCACTCATCGGCTTGCAGTGGTTTCTCCACCTCCTTAAAGAGCGGGGGCTTAGTATTAAGAAAGTCCTTAAAATCACTGTACTGATTGGGTTCTGGGCCCTGGCGGCCATGACGAGCCTCCCGGTTAGCAAGCTGGCGCATAGCATCTACCAGCATGCGCTGCCCTTCGACCACTGTGTGCATCAGCTCAGCCGGGGTAGGTGGTGGCGGAGGGGGTGGCTGTTCCTCATCCTTATTGCCACGACCCCGATGAAGATTGTACGACATCTACAAAATGCATAGCCAATGAGCACTGACGATGTGAGAAATTTGTAGATGAATTATTGTAAATATGTCAAACTGACTTTATGAAATGGACTTCTCAAAATAATCATGGCACAATCATTCATCACAACCGCACAATCCATTCAAGCGCATCAATTGATGCAATCATGCGAGGGGAATCCAACAAGATGTACTTTGATAAAGGCTCACTCACAAGGAGCACAGCAGTTACTGAACCGTTTACATTAATATCTACGTGATTTTTGACCTTTCGCCCGGTACTTGGATTCAATCTCGACATTTTTAGTTGACTGAAAAAAGGCTACTTCAAACTGACCACAAAGAAACTTCTCAATGGTAGAGTTCCATGGTGGATCATGACTAGCCACCTCGATACCAGCGCGTGCCAAGCAGCACAGCCTTATGTCGCGCGCCATAGGAGGCCCTCGGTTTCGTCGCGGCACCAAAGGGTGCTAATCGTGACACCATTATCGAACGCAACACAATAAGACATTCAATTGCGATCGAAATTAACAGGTTCCAACTAAACATCCAGGAAACATAGGGTTCGACCTTACATCCCAAAAGCCAAGTTATTACAAAACCTCTCTCTAACACAGGGAGGGCACAAAAGGTGATCCTAACATTGTAGCTACGCGATGACTACTCTAAGCATCGTCCTCAGAGTCGGTGTCAAGGATCTCCCCACCATCCTCGTCGCTAACAGGCTCTAACTCCTCGTCTTCTTCTTCTTCTGGCTCGTCTTCTGGTGCTTCTTCTGGTGCGACATCTTGGGTTCCATTGACCTCCACTTCATCATCATCTTTAGCCATGAAGATTCCCGAACCCATGTCCTTATCTGCGTTGTTGTTTCAAGGCAGCAGAGAATTTAACTGGTTGTTCAGGCGGTGCACTTCTTCATGAAGATTGTCATTGTATTCTTCAGCATTCTCCAACTGTTGCTCGAGCTCAAACTGACGAGCTCTCAGAACGTTCTCCTCGTGCCAGGCTTCATCCCTCTGATTCATGACACGGACCAGCATGCGTTGACAATTGCGATTTGCTACTGTCAATCTCTGGACTGCAAGGTTTTCTTGATCACGATCACGGATCACTTGCTCCAGTTGCTGGCGCGCTGCATTCTGGGCAGCAGTCACTTCGGCCAACTCCGCCCTCAGCCTTTCCACCTCAGTGGGCTCAGGGCGGGGCTCACGTGGAGCGAGCTGGTGACGAGGTGCCCTGCCTTCAGTGGACTTGTGAGCGGTCCTCTTGGTACGTGCCATCTGTAGCCACAAGATATGACTGAAAGTGAGGATCATTTAGGGGATACGAAATTTAATTCAGTCGGGACTATTAAAATTTTTAAGGAGGGAGTAAATGATATGTATGATATAATTAAACATGATGCATGCACGTTCCGTACGCCCTCTCATCCTAGTAGAATCATAAATTTCTAACGCTAGGCGGTGGCATACATACGTTATCTCATATAGACGACACTATCGGTCTACTCGTTTGCGCTATTAGTGTACCTGCAGAAAATCTTATTTCAGCCCAACAATTTCCCCAAAATCAGCACACAAGAAAGCAGTAAATTAAATACTTTCTATATACACATCCCCTGATGTATATACTTCAGTATCAAAGCTACCCGATATAAGGGTTCCCGCAATTAAGTGCCGACATAATTACACGGTTTAAATATGTAAGTATGCAAGTCACCAAAACTACTCTCCCCTAGATCGCCGGTTGGACGATCATGCTCTCACAACTCACACTTACCAGAGCGTCGAGGCAATTGATCCATACATTACCACCCAAGTGGATGGCATCCATACAATATCACGCCGTATGGACGATAAAACAAAAACAAACAAGGCCCCCAAGTTAGTCTTTATAATAAGCCACCTAAGAGTCCTTATTTGGGCTAAGGGATGTGATCACTGGCATACCTATGAAAATAATTTTTAATGTTTGAACCCTTTTTATAATCAATTACTTTTGTTTTTAAATACTCGTACGATGTGTTTAATGTTGAATTATGCTCCGATACCAGCTGTAATAGAACCGACCAAATTATAAGAGCACAAGTACAAAAACAAGCACCGAATCGCTCAAATTTTCGAACTTGAGCCCATATAATCCTGGTAGTCAATCGAAACCACGAAGGATTTCAAACCAACTTGCTTACAACCAAGATCGCATCATTCAACATACAACATCATACGTTACATTTCGCAAGTAGTTCCGAAATAAGTTTACACACACGGAGTCGCAAATTATTACAAACCAAGTTTATAAAAGTAGCGGAAGCAAACGCACACCAGTTATTTAACTACTGCCAGTCTTGTTGATCAACAACCCGCAAAAGCATCAGGAAAGTACATAAAAGATGATCACGCCCTAGTGATCTAGTCTTCGTCACCCGCAGGGTGGAGACAATTTTTGCCGAAGCCTTGGTAGAGCATATCATCTGCAACAGGAGGGAATAAACCCTGAGTACTAGAATGTACTCAGCTAGACTTACCCGTCGAAAACCAGAAATAAGATGACACCAAGGATTATGCAAGACTTTCATAATTGGAGCTGGCTGACATTACCTTTTGCGGAAAAGCATAAGTAATTTAAACTCTTTTAACCTGTACTAGCATTTATTTTTAGCATTTACCTGTCATCTATCTTAGCACCTGTACTAAGCATGCACTTTATTATAATCAAACAATTATCATTATTATATCCAGAGCAGGTATGAATTGTGGCAACATTGTATCATTCCCTTAACCACCGGTTCATTTAATGAGATCTACGTTGCCGCTGCTCAAGTCAAGTGCTCACTAACCGGGAGCGACGGCGATTCGAATCGAATTCCTATCCAGCTGGAGGGGTATTTCTAACACTCACCGTGCAGACCCCTGCTAGGGTCGCACAGGCCACCGTTTCATATGATTCAGGAATCGCGGGTCCGAATAATGTCGCGACCCCAAGGGCGACACTCTGCCAGGTGATAGGGACTCTAACCCCCCCTTGGTCTCACGCCAATGTCCCCAAGCACATCCTTTCTCTCCTCCAAGAAGCAACCTACCATTCGATTCCCGGCCTGAATCACATTACTCGGCTTCGCGGTCGAAACGACTTATCCGGCCAACTAAGTGTTAGACTGCGTTCAACATGACTCAAGGACGTACAGCGAATTGTTCCTTAAACGACTCAGACGGGTATAGCTCCACACCCAAGACGTGAAGTGTCTTACGGCTGTACTATCGAACTCCCGCCCGGTCTCAATTTCATTTTAAAGCATGGTTCCATCCACAATAGCCATAAAGCCACTCGTGACTCCTTCCTACATCTCGCGGATGACCGGAAATCACCCGACTTCTACCGTACTAAGCAGGGCTAAGCATTGACACGTGCCTAAACCTAAATTAGGATTTAAGTACGATATCTAGACAAGGATAGGTATAATACAACAATTGTTTTCATACAACTCCTACAACTTAATGCATTAAACAATTAAAAGTACTCAAGATAGATTTATAAAATGATGGGTTCAGCATGCACCGGGGCTTGCCTTTTAGAAAGGTCGAGGGCCGGTGGTCAGGACACTCGGGTAGATCTTCGGCAGGAGCTTCGTCGCCGGTTGGTTCCTCTGGCTGCTCCGGCAGGTCCTAGACTTCCTCCGGAATCACAGGCTCGAATTCGAGGAGAGTTACCCCCTCCGGTACACCTATTGCATGCATGCACAATAAATATCATGGATGCATAGAGGTGCAACATGCTCGGAATGAAATGCATTTCAGAAATAAAAAAACAATAATCTAATCAAGTTACTTTATTAGTACGTGCAAATCTCTTCTCCGGTGAAGAAGTACTTACCTAAGCTACTCAACCTAAGATACAATTATTCTTCTTCGGTTAAGACCCTAACACCTAACAACACAAGAGTAATATTACTTAGGTTACCACAGTAAGACATTCTGGACAGCAGCTCAAAGATTCTAACATAACTGAAGATTCCTAACTCTAAAAGTTATGGTCTAAGACAATCTGGAAAGCTTAAGAAATGCACTACAAAATATTTTCAGATCCCAACACTTAATTCCAAAGTTTACCTAGTTGAAATTCCAAAGTTCCAGAATATGTCCTCTCTAAACAGAGAGTAGCCAATTCTGGATTGGCACTTTAAATAGCAATAACTCCCAAACTATTAAGACAAATGCTCCCAAATTTTGACACAGGCTAGTTTATCAAGTTTACTACAACTTTGGTACTTACAAGTTTTCCAGCAACCACCTTTATCAAAGGTCAAATCTAGAAATACTACCAGCTGTCCAGAAAACCTAGAATTGCAAAGATTAAATATTTATTTATGTAGCAAACATCCCATAAGACCAAACTAATGTTACCACAAGTTCACAAAGGTCACAAAAACAGCAGAAAGTAAGGTGTGCCCACCTAGAATATTTATTTATACTCATTTCTTAATTTACTCAATTAATTAAGTGGGATTTTAAACATATATGTAAACTGCTCCTAAAATTCTACAAACATTACAGGAGACTCTATGAACCAAAAAGAGACCTCGTTAAAAATTTGAACTAAAATTATTTAAAGAAACTCCCTAAACAAAATTCACAAGCCAAAAAGGCTGATTTTTGTATAAATAACAAAGTATAGTAAAAAGTGTCAAACAACAGATTTCCTAATTTTTTAGACACTCTAGGGTACCAAGACATTCTCCAAAAAGTTATAAGCACATTGCACATGTAGAAAAATTACTAAAATTCATTTAAGTATTTCCTAAAATAACAAGATAGCATTATAACTTGAAAAGTACTTAAGCACTACTGCCCAAATTTTTACCAAACCTAGAGCAAGTATAAATTAGCCTACCCACCAAATTTCATAATTTTTGGAACACTGAAACTCAAGATATGATTTAAACAAGTTTGCATGCAATCTAAAACATATTTCAAAAACCTATTTAAATCTCCTAGAAACTAAACATCACATAAGCATTTGATATTTTTCCTAGATCCTACACTTTATTTGGAACCCAACAAAATTTGGATCACAATTTTTGGATCTACCAAACCCTAGATATGAAAATCACAAACATTATTCAAATCTGTGAAATAATAAAGAAACTGAAATTTCAAACAAATCAAAAAGGGCACTGGGCCGGCTCAACACGCCCGCACGGCCCAGATCTCACGCGTGGCCCACTTCTCCGTGCGCGGCCCACGACGGCCTCCCGCCCACGCCCGCGTTCTGACGAGAAGGGCCCACCGGTCAGCGAGACAGGGCAGGGGGAAGAGCGGTCGACGATGAACTCGTCGGCGGCGACAACTCCAGCGAGACCAAGGGCACAGGCATGTTCGCCTCTCCCTTGCGCACCTAGGGGTGCCACTAATTGGAGCAATGGCTGCGGCTATGGGGGATGATGGCAGGCATGGCGGACCGGCGGGGCGGTGGTGGTGCTCCTCGCCGGCGGTGACCTCGGGACCCTCTCCTAGACCCATGGTGAGCATCCCCGTACTACCCCGGTCCTAATGCACCTACTAGCGCTCGCAGTGGAAGCACCGAAGACCCTATCCATGGTGAGCCGCCGCGCGGGAGAATGCCGACGAGGTCTGGCGGTGGCGGAACTGGCGATTCGTCCTTACCGAGGTGCGTCTGAGGGCAGGGACAGGACGAGTGGGTAGAGGGGCTCAAGGTGTAGCTGTTGGCCGGACTTGAGGCGCGGTGGTGCGGTGGAAAATGCGCGTGAGCTCGTCGGAGCAAGAGCGGCAATGGCGGCTCGGTTCTCTCCGCTTGAGCGTGGAGAGAGCGAGAGAGGAGACAGAGGCGCGAGTGAGGAGGAGTGCGGCGTCGTGGCGCCCTTGAAGCCCTCGCGGCCAGACTGGTGAGGCCCCGGCCGGCGTACGGTCACCACCGCGCGCCCACGTGGCAGCACGGCCCTGCGGCCAGTCGGCCACGACGTTTACTGAATGTCGTGTTTTGACTGAATCGGTGTCCAAGGCTTAGACTGACAGAGGGATTTTGGCGCCGATTATCTCCTAAACCAGCTCGAGTTAGCAGAAGATGATAATACCAAAATGGTAGAGCTACATGAGGACTACAACTTTGTCAATTGGCTCAAGGACTGGTTCGGCCTGGTTTGTGAGTTACAAGTTGCCAAAGTGAGGTACAGTGAAACGGTTTTCAACTTCACACTTAGCCAAAATTGCTAAGTCCCAAAACAGCCTCTAATACTGACTTGTGGGCCATTTTTGAGCATGGTCTGATCATTTTCATGAGATGGCCATATTAGAACTTTTGTTCCTTATGAAATTCTCTACAACTTTGCTTAAGGGTGCTCCTCCATGCAAGGTCTCTAAGCTAGACTTTCTAATTGGTCAAACTAGAGCATCCTAGAGCTAAATGCTGGTCAACTACACCATGGAGGGCATTTTGGTGATTTTGGTCAACATGAACCTTGCTCTATTAGTGACCCTAAGTATAACTAAGGTGCTGTGAGATGTAATTAGCTACTCTACCCTTTAGTTACACCAACTCCATAGTGTCACATGATGTGAGTCAAACAAAACTTTAAAAACAAATCACATTTGTTGCAACCACATGAATTAACATGAAATGATGCATGCTGATGCTCATGCAATGCAATGCAATTATGGAGCAGTCGGACGGCCCCCGGGTACAAGTGGTTCCTGGCAAGCTCGCGACTTTACCTGAATGGTTGACTCGGTGACCAACACCTCACTTTAGCGGGTGAGTGAGGTTTGTGTGAGGAATAAATCTCCAGCTGGATAGGAATTCGATTCGAATCGTCGTCGCTCCCGGTTAGTGAGCACTTGACTCGAGTTACAGCATCGTAGTAATAATGATGGAACACGGATGGTTATGTGGATAATGTTGGAAATGCTAAACCTAAGATAGTAACCTTTGATGTTAATGGTTAATCAAGTGATTGTTTTAGCATAGGTGCTTACATAGATTGAATATGTCATAATAAAGATGATACAAAAGGACTTAAATTAGTTATTCATGATAACTTATGCTTTTCCGCAAAGCAAGTCAAGCCAGTCCACTTATAAAGCCCTGCATACTCCTTGGTGTCATATTATTTCTGGTTTATGACGGGTAAGTCTAGCTGAGTACCTTCTTGTACTTAGGGTTTATTTCCACCTGTTGCAGGTAGTAAGGCGTACTACTGTGGCGACAAGTTGGATCTCTCTCCCACTTCAGGTGGTGAGTGGACCATGGGCAATGGTCCCTTCTTACATCATACCTATTTGCTGTTGTTGGACATGACTATGCGCTGGCACTGTAATTTAACTAAGTGTGTGTAAAAGGTGGTTTCAAGCTATTTCGCTTCCGCTACTTCTATTTTGAAGTGGGTTTTGCACTAAGTTTATGTTGCACTCCGATGTATTTGTGAACTTGTTGTAACATGTGGACTGTGGTTACTAAATCATGTACGGTCTTGGTTGTAAGCTTGAAAAAGTTTGAAATCCCTCGTGATTTCACGGACTACCGGGTTTATATGAGTTCAAGTATGTAAATTGAGCGGGAAATCGCTGATTTTGTACTTGAGCTCTTATAAATTGGGCGGTTCTGTTACAGTATTCGTAAACCCAAGGTATATACTGATGGTACTATTCGCTATGGTCAGCTAGCTGCTACCTCTAAAGGTCCGCTCAATTTGCATAGTGCATTGGCTGACAAAAATTGGAAACATGCAATGGATGTTGAAATTGATGCTTTGCATAGAAACAAAACTTGGCACTTAGTACCACCAGTAAGAGGGAAAAATATTATAGGATGCAAATGGGTGTATAAAATTAAAAGAAGGTCAGATGGAAAAATTGAAAGATATAAAGCTCGGTTGGTGGCTAAAGGGTTCAAACAACGCTATGGTATAGACTACGAAGACACATTCAGTCCAGTAGTTAAAGCAGCTACCATTCGTCTTGTGCTTGCCCTTGCCTTATCAAGAAATTGGTGCTTAAGGCAGTTAGATGTTACAAATGCCTTTTTACATGGGTACCTTGAAGAAGAGGTTTATATGAGACAACCACCAGGGTATGAGGATAAAAACAAACCAAATTATTTGTGCAAATTAGATAAAGCTTTGTATGGACTAAAACAGGCTCCTCGGGCTTGGTATTCTCGGTTGTGCAACAAACTTCAGAGCCTTGGTTTCATTCCTTCAAAGGCAGATACCTCACTCTTCTTCTATCGTAAGGGACACCATGTTATTTTTATGCTTGTCTATGTAGATGATATTATTGTAGCCAGCTCTTCATAGGATGCAATTAATGCTCTACTCCGTGATCTTGAGAAAGAGTTTGCAATCAAGGATCTAGGTGATCTACACTATTTTCTTGGTATTCAAGTTCAAAGGAAGAAAGGTGAGCTGCTGTTGTCACAAGAAAGGTATGCCTCTGATATCTTGAAAAGAGTCAACATGCAGTTTTGCAAACCTGTGAAAACGCCACTATCCACTTCAGAAAAGTTATCAGTCACCAGTGGAACACAGCTAGGAGTGGATGATTCTACAAGGTACAGGAGTATTGTGGGAGCTCTTCAATACATTACTTTGACTCGACCAGATCTTTCATTTGCAGTCAATAAAGTGTGCCAATTTCTACATTCTCCTACTACTGTTCACTGGGAGGCTGTTAAAAGGATTTTGAGATATGTTCAAGGGTCAGTCGGTCTAGGTATTAAAATCCGAAAATCTGACTCTATGCTTGTTAGTGCCTTTTCTGATGCAGATTGGGCTGGTTGTCCAGATGATAGGCGCTCTACAGGAGGTTTTGCTATTTACATTGGCTGCAATCTTGTATCATGGTGTGCAAGGAAGCAAGCAACAGTTTCCAGGTCGAGCACAGAAGCTGAATACAAATCGTTGGCCAATGCCACCGCTGAGGTAATGTGGATACAAAAGTTGCTTGATGAGCTAGGTATGCCGCATCCTAAAGCTGCAAGATTGTGGTGTGATAATATTGGAGCAACGTATTTATCAGCTAACCCTGTGTTTCATGCTCGTACTAAGCACATAGAAATAGATTTCCACTTTGTGCGCGAGCAGGTTGCAGCTAAACGCTTGGACATAAGATTTATCAGCACCAATGATCAGATAGCTGACGGGTTCACCAAACCTCTCCCTGAAAGACAAATGTTGCTGTTCAGAAACAATCTCAACTTGTATGACACGTTGTGATTGAGGGAGGGTGTTGGAATATCTATTCTGTTATGATCTACGCCAGATATGTTGAAGAGTAGCATGCACATGCAAGGTTGTTACACGCCTAGATTGGAGAGCAAGATACGGCTTCATGTTAGTTAGTTAGAGGTACTCGGCTGTTGTTATCTTATCTGTTGTAATCTAAGTAGTTAGTAGATTGTTGTGCAAGTTGTAAGTGCCACGCTGAGGGCTTTTCTCATCTATATTAACACGAAGCCGTGAGCCTGGGATGGCGTCACGTTCAACCATTCTCACACCGACCACCGCGTTCATGGAACCGGCAGCGGATCACTCCCGCTTGGCCCTACAATCGATATGATTGGTCACTGACCATGAAGAGCCTGGTCGACGGGCCATTTCATCTGGCAACCATCATCTTAGCCGATCACCAACTCATCATGAGAGTGTTACACCATGACTACCGCCGTAGTCGTTCGCCAGGCCGCCATGAAAACAGCTAATATATGAACCTGGACAACAGATCCGTGCAAATGAACCTGGTCGTCAAGACCGTCGTCACCATGACCATCGTGTACAGCTGGAAGATGTTCATCTCGCCGAAGGTCGTGACAACCACAATACATCTGAGCGGAAGCATGCTGGTTAAAGCAGTGACAGTTCTAGATGAAAGTTAAGTTTATCTTAAACCACCAATCTCTCATTCTCGTAGTAACAATGGCAAAAATTCTTGGAGAGACTCTAAAGGGGCTCCATGAGATCAACGGTGGTAGGGGAGGGTTGAGGGTCATAACAGGAACATAGACCCTTTGATGCAGGTGAGAATGCATCCTCTTCTTCTTTTTTTTTTTTGCAGGTAGCCATTTTCTTCTTGGCTGCATAAACACATTTGCTGATTAGCACATAATCATTTTATGCTTTGCAGGGAGGAAAGCACCCCCAACATGTGGCGGGTTGAATATGAGCCACAGTGCCATATTGCGGACTTAGCTGGCTCTCTGGGGTGGGTCACGATCACACTCAAAACTTTATATTTTAGATGTGATAAAACACATGTGTAAATTATAATTGTTATGGTGTTTTTTACCCGACGATTTCCCTCATGATAGGTATGTGATAGGAAGTAGGAACATCCCACTTAGACCTTATTTGAATGCATGTGTTCACTTCAATCTACATATGTTGGAGTGAAATGAAATGGAATTTAGTTTAATTCCACTCCAATCAACTTCAACATATGTGGATTGAGATGAATACATATGCATCCAGAGACGGATATGGGCCTTGGGCCACTAGGGCCGTGGCCCTAGGCGTGGCCCAGAAAATCCCTTTACCCCATTTAAATTTGAAAAAAGTTCACATTACCTCTCTCAACTTTCGTGAAAGTCCGCTTTTCCTCCCTGAATTCCAAAACCGGGCAAAACATCTCCCTCAACTTTTAAAACCGTTCATCTTACCTCACTGGCCCTGTTATAAGCGGTTTTGAAGGCGGTTTTATCTTTTTTTTATTTATTTATTTTGGCAGAATCTTTGAAAATCATAGTAAATCACAAATAAATCATAAAATAAAAAATCTAATTTTGTTGGACTCCACATGAGTAGATTTACACAGTGAATATATAATATGATATGCTTTAGTACAAAGTTTTTGTTGTAGCTTTAGATCTATGTTTTTCTATAATTAAATGGAATAATTCATAACTGCAGTTTCTATGGTTCAATGGTAAAATTTTTATGATGGGCTAATTATTGTATGTTTAAACTGTTGTAAAAATTTCATACTCATTGGATCACGTATAACTTAGTTATAGATTTTATTTAGGTTTATGCTTGTTAAATATAAATAAATCTATAATTAAGCTATACATGATCCAATGAGTATGAAATTTTTACTATAGTTCACTCATATAATAATTAGCCCACCATAAAAATTTTATGATAATTGGATCATAGAAACTGCAGCTATGAATTATTCTAATTAATTACAGAAAACATAGATCTAAAGACATAGTAAAAACTTTGTACTAAAGCATACCATATTATATATTCACTGTGTAGATCTACTCATGTGGAGTCCACAAAAAATAGATTTTCTATTTTATGATTTTTCATTGACTTATTGTGATTTTTTAAAGATTCATCCAAAATAAATAAAAAAGAAAAGGACAAAACCGCCTTCAAAACTGCTTATAACAGGGTCAGGGAGGTAAGATGAATTGTTTTAAAAGTTGAGAGAGGTGTTTTATCCGGTTTTAGAGTTCAGGGAGAAAAACGACCTTTTGTGAAAATTGAGGGAGATAATATGGATTTTTTCCTTTAAATTTCCTAGCCCAATCAGAGGTGGCCCAACATTTCTCTGACTCCCAGCCGGCTAGCCCAGCAAGGGAAAAGGCCCAAGGTAGTAGCGCCTGTTCACCAGGCTCGTGCAGGAGTCCTCGACTCTCATCCAGTTGGGTATCGACAGCCAGCTGTGTGCCATATCAAAGCAGGGCCGCCGGACAGCCATCATCCAGCCGCGACCACTTTCCGGCAACCCGCCATCGCGGCGTGGTTGGAGAAGGGAGCGACTAGCAGGTCAGCGCACGGCGACAAAGACCACAAGACTAGAGAGGCAGACGGGCAGTCCTCCAACAGTAGCAAGTAAATTCCTCATCTCCAACCCCAAATCCCATGCTCCATTAAAGTTGGATTTCCGGATCCAGGGATCCTCAAGACACTTGCCATGTGTCTTTCTGGATTTTTGGAGAGTTGTAGAATTGCACAATGAAGAGGACTAAGACATGGAATATTTTTTCCTTATACTCCTAACCAATTATACAACCACGACCACAAAACTAACATTCTGTATAGGCACAATCAGAACTAGTAGAAGAACCAGAGAACTAGGAGAAGAACTAGCTAGCTAGCAATGCAAATGGCTTGCAAAATAATCCTGTTCACATGTAGGAAATTGACAAGCTCCGCCGCTGTACGCATCCCAATAAGACCTTATTAGTTACACTTTACCCCCGACGAAGTTCCACACGTACGTATGTATACATACACCCCACACAGTATTGCGTACGTGTTACACGGCACACACGTACACAGGCACGGACGACGATATCACGATGGCGCCATATCACGTTCCAGCAGCTAGCATGCATCCCAGCCGGCCAGGCGCGCGCTTAATTATTCAATTCGCCCAGTCGAAAACGTAATTACCCTCCAGCGCTCTGAACACCGTCGGCTCGGCCTCCATCACCTCCACCACCTCCGGCGCCGCGTGCACGTACACCACCCAGTCGCCGTCCCCGCGCGCGCTCGGCATCGGCATCACGTACCCGGCGCCGCCGGGCCAGGGGAAGTGGTACGATGCGAACGCCGGCCGGCCCCACCCGAAGTCCACCTCGCCGACGGGAAGCCGCATCCCCGAGGACACCACGCAGGCCATCGCGTCCTCGCCGCCGTGGCCGCGGCCCAGGTACGCCCTCGCCACCGTGGGTTCCGGCCGCTGCGCCTCTACCCAGTTGACGAGTTCGCGGAAGTGCTCGCCGGTCGCGGCCTCCGCCACCCACCGGTGCACGTCGCCCGCTACGTCGGCGAGCGCCATGCCGCGCAGGGCGTCGGTACCCATGACGCCGTAGGGGATGGTCAGCACGTTGCCGAAGTAGGCCTCCATGGCGCCGTCGCGGCGAAGGCGAGTGCGCCCATCCACCACCACGCCCATGCAGCACGACTGCTGCTTTCGCCGAGAGGCCGCTGCGGCCTTGGCGTAGAGCTGCCACAGGTGCGCCGTGAATGCCTCCAGCTTCGTGCGCCCGGACCCCGCCGAGGCCTGAAGCGCTGCGACGTCGTCGGCGGACACGCAGTAGATGCGGTTGGTGGCGGCTGTGTCTGGCAAGGCCGGTGCGCGGCTCTCGGGGACGAAGAGGCGATCCGCGAGGTTGCCGGCGGTGCAGCTGAGCGATGCTGGTTCACGCGGCGCGAGGAACGAGCGGCGGAAGGACGGGGCCGGAGGCGCTGAGCTGCCGCGGGCGGCTGCGGCCCACGCGACGAGGAACATGTTGAAGGAGTAGGCGTCGCAGACGCGGTGGTCGAAGGTGCACCCGACGACGGTGCCGCCGCACTTGAACCTGGTCACCTGCGCGCATGTGCTAGAACTACAGTGATGAATGATGATGCCATGATTATAGCAAAAGTGCATGTACAAGTATAGTGCAGTGCTGTGTAGTCTGCAACAGTTCGTGACAAGTTTAGTAAGCTGCATCTTTGTGTTCAGATCGCAAGCCGAATACCGCAATTCTTACTAAAAAAGAATTTGGATGGCTTTTGCAAAATTAGCTGGCTCGAACCAAGATGCCCCCCGTTTTTTTAGTTACTACAAAAACAACAATCCACCACCAATTGCACACCCATGAATTTGCCTCATACAACATGTCTGCACATAAATTATTAAAATCACTTGTATGTGTGCAAATCCTAAACACCAGTAGGATTTGAACCCTAGTAGCGTTAGCTAATGGGTGGAACTGTGGAAACCCTTACATGTGCTACCACGTACGGTCTTGTTTGGATGTCCATATATTCACCTTAATCCTTGTGCGTTGGAGTGGTTCGATGTGGAATTTAAACAAAGCTCTAAGGTGGCGCCGTGGCGGTGGTTCCCACAAGTTAGTGTAGTTAGTCAGACAAAATAATATTTGTGTGTACCTATACAAGGCTTTATTTGGATGCGCATGTATTCATCTAAATCCACATGTGTTGAAGTGGATTGGAGTGGAATTAAACTAAATTTCATTCCATTCCACTCTAACATATGTGGATTGAAGTAAATACACATACATCCAAACAAGATCTAAATAAGTTTTGTGTGCAAATATTTAATAAAAGCTGGTAGGATGGTTGACGAAACATGAAAGTGCCCTACCGCCCCTACGTACCAAATGCAAAGTAGAAAATGCCGTATTGTCGTAGTCGTAAGGAAAAGAACGTTTCCATGCAAAAGCCGGACGCTTGGTGAGGTGGCGCGGCATGACATACTGCTAAGTTAAAGAATGTGTAGTTGGAGCCCTGGAGGTGGATATACATGTTTGAAGTAGTTGACTGCCACATGGAATCTCCCTAAAAATCTGTCAATGGAGATCGCCTTTTTTTTCCTTTTCTTCTTATTCATAGGTGAACTTTGGGTGGATCGAAATGAATCTTCGTGAGTTGGAGAACC
Organism: Saccharum hybrid cultivar R570; assembly: GCA_038087645.1. Taxonomy (NCBI): domain Eukaryota; kingdom Viridiplantae; phylum Streptophyta; class Magnoliopsida; order Poales; family Poaceae; genus Saccharum; species Saccharum hybrid cultivar. The sequence goes on along the minus strand of JAQSUU010000553.1, from coordinate 21,237,586 downwards.
ATAAGATTCTGTAACCGGCCGTACACGTAGGTAACCACGCGCATGGCGAACGTACATGGTGCACGTCCGTTTCTCGTAAATGGAGCTCTTTGAAACACGTTTTTGTCCCCGGCCTCCGAAAGCCACGCCACAGTTGAGACGCGCCACCAAAATTTATGCAGATATTTGGTTCATGATTAGACGTAGATGGCCATAGAAATCTGCAGTTCAAACGGGTCCAATTCTCACCACAAATTGTCACCTTGTTCGTTTCGCTGGTTTATTGTGCTGAAAGTACTGTTTACTGGTTTATTGTGAGAGAAAAATACTGCTAGATGGCTGCTGATTCTGCTGATAAGTCCAAACGAACAGGGTGTAACGTGCATTTTGGGCGCCACAACAGCGACGCCGCGCGCCTAGCCAGCTATGGCCCGTAACCAAGCGGCCCCTCAATCCTGGTGCACGGTCAACATGGGAGACACCCGTAGCGTTTCACCATGGTTACACGGTTAAACGGTTTACTGACGATCGAATATTCGGATCTATTAGCAAGCTTTTGTTCTAAATTCTAACTATTCTTATATATACACACACGATGCACGTACATGTACGTGTAACTGGAGTATTTATATTGCCACATGATGCCATGTTAGCAGCCAGTCCAGTCGTCGCAGTCGAACTGTATTTTTTTTTCCAAAGTAAATTTGTACTGCTAGTTCCGTGCATGTAACTGTAGATTTTATTTTATTTTTGTAGCGATGAAAGTTTTTTTTTATTTTAAGGATATATGAATGGATCGAACCTGCACGGAGATGACGCCGGCCTTCTTCGTGGGCACGAGCGGCTCGACGCTCTCGTCGGGCAGGCCCAGGCGCAGGTCCCGCAGCAGGATGCCGTCGGCGGTCGCCTCCGCGACGTCCACCCCGCGGCCGCTGCACAGCAGCTCCGGCTCGCCCGCCGCGTTGGCCACCACCTCCCCGGCCAGCGGGTAGTACGCCACCAGCGTCTTGGCCAACGCCGCTTTGAGGACCGCGGCCGGGTGGTGGCTGCGGCCGCCGGCGGGGTCCGCGTAGCAGAAGAAGACGCTGACGTCGATGGGCGGGAGGATGAGGTCCAGGTTCGACAGCGGCAGTCGGTGCTCCTGCACCGGCAGCGCCGGCGCCACCGTCGAGACGGCCGTGATGGTCACCTCATCACGGCCGTGCCCATGCCTGGCGCCGTCGGTGGTGCCTTCCTTGACCATGTTGCGAGCGACGAGTGCGTGCGCGAGAGTGAGGGCGTGGAGTAGAGAGAAGGAAGCACTTTGCTTTGGTTCGAACTTCGAAATGCAGATGGCACACGAGTGGATTTATATAGGAGAGGTAGCTGCTAGCCCGGCACTTATCTTACTGGAGTACAGTACTCTATTGCATACTTTACTCTTATTAGCACCTCCACAGAACTGAGTTAGACTGACAATTTTAAGATTGACGAAGTCACCACAAACATCTTGTTGTCTACATGTATGTCCCCTACCGCCGAAAAAAACAAAGCTGTTAAATCTTGAAAAAAAATCAATTCGAAAAAATGAGAGCATCCGTATCAAATCAATGACTTAAATCTGGAATTTCGCATAGACAGGTTCCACCATGAGAATCCAACCAGCTGAGCCATGCTCAGTTTGTTAATTACCACAGACTTTGAATTTGAATAAATTATCCACTTTTATCATATTTAAAATAATATAATATAATATATTAATCTAATCTAAATTACCAAAATCTAATGACCATATATGTTTCTAAAAAGGCCTACATGTAGCACTATTATATATAAAAATTAGCTCAATGTAATTGTACATACTTGCCTACCATGTAGACCAAATATTTTACATGGATGCATAAACAATAAATACATTTTCTATAATTTATTAATCTTGACAATGTTATCTTAATGAATCACATATAAATTACAGTGATAATTCATTTAAAATTATACCAATACTTCACGACGGTAAATTATGTAAGTTGTTACTTTACATAAATCTACATATTTCTATTAAAAATGATATAGCATATATACATTAATAGTTAACTATAAGCGATATATAATCATAAAAAATACTAGTAGTCAAATATTTTTCTAGTAGACGAATTAAGCATCTAGAGCGTAGAAACAACTTTTACGCCATTGTAATAATTTAGAATGTAACATGTGATTTAGAGTCTACTTTCCAATAAACTAAAAAAAGAAGATTTTGAATGAATTAAAAAAGCACTAGTGCTTCAACTAAAAATTCATTTTAAGCTTTTAGATTTAAAACTTTTAAACAACCTTAGATATTGATCTACACGATCTACAACTTTGTTGTTAACAAAGTTTCTGATTTGAAGAAATTTAAATTCTTAAATATTCATTGCATGTTCTAAGATTTCTAAATTTAAAATTTAGAAATTTCAAACGACATTTGACGTTGACATGATCTATAACAAAGTTATAGTTGTCAACACAATCTACAACTTCGTAGTTGACAAGTTTTTTTTATTTGAAAACATTTAGAGTACCAATTATTCATTTTAAAATACTCATATTTTGATATTCAATTTATTTAAAGTTATAAAATCTCTCGAATGGAGACACACCCTTTATCAAAATTATAGAGCTCTACAAGATCTAAAACTTTGTAACTAAAACTTTTTCATTAGAAATCATTTAGTACGGTCACCACTTAGTTAATGTGGCTAATAAGTCATTACTGCCATGGCGAGTAGTACATACCATTATACCAACATAGTTCCTATGCATGGTTTAGAAACAAAAACGTATCATGGTCACTCGGACACCCAAGTTATTAGAGGCATGTCGTGGGACTCCTTGGTTTCATGAGTACATCGATCGGTATCGGTATATGTAATCTCAAATTTGTGCCGGAGCAAGTGCAATTTTTTTCTCTATTTAGCTTTGTAGAAATGTTGTGACCTTTGATAAAAAAAAAGGTTATACTCATATTGGTAGGTTATTTTATTTCAGGGCAACATATTGGATATGCTTATGAAACATGATGCAGAATAGAGCAACATGTCTCTTCTAAAGTGGGCTTGTCACGCACTATAGTATGTCCATAACCATGGAGATCTTCGTCAAGTATCGATGTGCTCATCTTTTAAGAGACTTAGTGCTTTTTTAGACACATATGCAAACCCTATCCATCTTTAAGAAACTTAGTGTTTTTTAAGAATTACACAATACAACATAGACGCCCACAACACACAAGCACGCACACTTACCCCTATGAACACACATACGTAAACCCTACCCCTATGAGCACCTCCGAAGGACTGAGTTGGTAGATCTCGAAATTCACGAAGTCACCACGGACGTCTCGCTATCGAGGGGGACATCGCCTACCACTGAAAGCATAACGCCGTTAAATCCTGGAATAAATCCAGGAAAACGCGAGCACCCGTGTCAAGTCGAGGAGTTGAACCCGGGTGGGCAGGTTCCACCACAAGGAACCCAACCAACTGATCTACTATCAGTTCGCTAAGAGACTTAGTGCTTAAGTTGCATCTTGGTTTGGTTTTGTTCTTTAAGAGTTGTTAGAAATAGCCGAAGTTTAGAACTATAGTAATATTTTGGTTGTGCAAAACTCTTATAGGGGAACAAATAAAATTTCTTTTCTAAAATTAGGAGAGATACATTGGTGGTTACCTACTACACAAAGTGAAGCTTGAACTAATCTCAAGCTACCTAACCGCGTGGAGACAAAAGACTACATTAAGCCGGCCGCTGAATTTGCTCGCCAGATGATCCTCCTCCGTATAGAAAAGGTAGTCAAGAGATCGTCAAAAGAAAGAGACGTGTGAAAGCAAGTTGAAATGAACAAGCAACATCACTCATCTAGTTGAGGACTGGGCTTTAACCTTGAGATATCTCGTTGGTTACAACTAATGGGCATATCTCTACAAAATCAATCAAAAACTAGCTATCGTATTTAGAAGAAAAAGGACACACGATGTTGCATTGTTGGAGCCAAATATTAGGTTCGGTTGGCCACATGAAAAAGGCATACCATCTGCATACTGTTTTTAACTGCGATGTGGAGCACATTCAATTCAATTCATACATTATACTCGAGGAGTGAAAGATTTATTGTATATCTAGTGTAGCTATAAAAATTTTGCAAAATTTCGGTAGAAAACATCGCCATTCAGTGTTCTTGAACGAAAACTGAAATGTGTTTACATTAGCTATATGAAGGTCACTTGGACGTAACCTTATTCAAACGAGTCAGAGAGATGCTAGACAGAGAACAGTAAATGTGAGGAGGCAAGAGACTGAAAACACCTGCTATAGGATTCTGCAGTTTTTTTTTTTCAGAAACTGGAAAAAAACTCTGCAACATTTTTTGTGACATATATAGTCTCTTTGTGATGCACGGTTATAGAAATGCAGGAATAGAAAAAACTTAGGAATATAATGCTTTGAGCCTTTGACATCTTATATCCTATGGATTAAGAAAACACAATTAAACTACAAAATTGAGAGCGTTTGGATAGAACGTAAGGAAAACACATGATTTCAATGAAAGATAGCGACACAAAAAAAAACGTCCCATGAGGTTTAACCTCTAAAATTCATATAATTTGTAGAACAAGCCATTCTAATTCTAATCCATAAGAATTTCATAAATTTGTAGAAACCAAATCCTTTGTTCCAAAGGAATTCGTAGAAAAAAATTTAGGTCATGTTTGGATCCTTGGAATTGAATTCATTCTAATAAATTATAATATAGACACATATTAATTAAGATAATATGGTTGTATATGAAATATATTTGTATTGTTAGTCATGCATGGAAGATGCTTATATGTTGTATTTCTACTAAAGGGAAGCGAGTTGAAGAGCATGATGATCTATAGAATCAATTTTCATCTTCCACCTTATGAATTTGAGATAGGCTATATGTTAACTTTTGAAAGTTGTGGAATCTCAAATTTTCAAGCCAAATAACCATCAAGTAGAGATTCAAATTCATCCAAAATGAAAAGATCCAAATAATGGCCCCTTATAGGATTTCATTCCTACATAATTCCTCTTTTTTTTTGTTCCAAAGGAACTAAATGACTGCCCTGCCCCTTCAGAAGGTCCAAAATGTTAAGCTCTAATAATCCGTTGTGTGGTTGTGCTCTACTCCCAGCTGCGCGCTAGCTACCAAAACGACTGGTTCTCCGTGTGCGTGTGGATATAGTGATTTAGGCATGACCATGCATTCAACAAGCCCATGACTGGTCACCTTGGTAAGAAATAAGCCGTGCAGTACAGGTGATGATACAACCACCCAATCTATATGCTTTTTTTAAAGGTCCAATCTATATGCTTAGCAAGCGCCATGTCTATATTTGTCTCGCCAGAAAGGCCGAGAGCAAGGTAAATCAAATGGTTGAACCGATCACGAGACTCCAGTATATTAGTGAACCTACCCAGCTAGTTGGGTAGGATTAGTCATACAAACCACTTCTTTCATGGGGAACATGAAAACTAATTTAAAATCTGAACTTGTGTAACGCATAAAATTTTGAATATATATATATATATATATATAGGGAGAGTATACTCTATAGCTAGCTACAAAATAAGTTATTTTGTAGCCACCTCTATTTACGATAATTTTGTATACTAATTTACGACAATGTCAGTATATATTTACGATAGTTGAATTACTACAACACATGAGAATATTTACCATAATGTTATAGTAAATCACATAGTAAGGAGTTACTATAATCTCGTAAATTAGCATAGCGATTATCGTAACTCAAAGTGGCTACAGAATAAGTTATTTTGTAGCCAGTTGTAGGGTAATATATATATATATATATATATATATATATATATATATATATATATATATATATATATATATATATATATATATATATATATATATATATATATATATATATATATATATATATATATATATATATATTTTGTACACGAAAAGGTTGAGATGCAAAATCATTTTTGAAACATTCAAACGAAAATGAAAAGTTTCACCTAAGTGTGCACTACAAGATAAAATTCTGAATTTGTCTTCTAGTACACATGCATGTAAACTTTGTTCGTTTTCGTATGAATTTGACTTTTGCATCTCAACCTTTTCGTGTAATAAATAAATGTATGAACTATAGATATGCCAAGTTTCAAAACTTTTCACGTTACGCAAGTTTATATTTTAAGTTAGTTTCTATGTGATCACCTAGCTAAGACATTTTGAGTAGATTACCGTTTCCAAATTAACACTTGATCACATCTAGAACATTAAGCCCAGCGGCTTCCAGGGCTAAAAGAGTGGCCCAGGACGGCGGGTCACTTGACGATACGTAAGCTGGGCATAGATGGGCCTCGGCCTATAGACAGCAGTGAGCAAGCCACGCTGAAAACAATTTTTTTTTCTTCTTTTTCGAACGACTGGAAACATTCTTGGTGACTGATCCTGAACGTCGGCGGTCGGTAGCCGGTTTGTCAGTCGTACCAAGTATGCGAGTGAGGCGAAAGGTGGCGATATGCATTGTGACCTTGTGGGTACCTGAGTCGTCCCGGTGCGCTAGGCAGTAGGCATTGGACCAGGCGGTGGCTACTGTTTGCGGTGTTGCCCATGGACAAACCTGGCCCCTCGTGCCGTGCGACGGTGCGTGCCTGCCGGAGTGCGGTGCGGAACAGCCCGTGCCTATCCTCGCCGAGCTTCCTGGTGGATTCCCGCGCGGGACGCAGATTCAGTGGCTTTGCTTAGGCTAGTTACGCTGTAACTTTTTCTACCTTATCCACCGTTCATCCAAGAATGAAGTGTTGCAGCCGCTTTTAGTCTGGGTCTGGCTTCTCTCCTGCAAAGACGGAACAGGAGCTCACGGGCAGCATCCGTGGTCGGCGCGACGGTGGCCAATGTGGTGAGCGTGCGACCAGCCCGGGCCAGGGCCGCGGGACGAGGGCGCGTGGCCAGCGCAGAGAGCGACACGGCGAGCATGCAACCAGCACGGAGGGTGGCGAGGCGAGCAAGCAGCCGGCGCGGAGGGCGGCAAGTTGAGCTTGCTGCCGGCATAGAGAGCAAAGCTGCGAGAGTCGGCAAGGGCCTGGAGCGCGGTGATATGGATAGGCATCAGGACTCAAGCTCTAACCGTTCCCGCGCAGGACACGGTGACCAGGCGGTCACCACGTACACCATGTACACGGGTCACCACGTACACCATGTACACGCACACGATGTATACTAGCCTAGGTGCAGTTGCTTGATTCAGCGACACTGTTGTAACCTATATAACATTCATCAGAGATCAATAGACAACTGTTGGCTCTCTATTCCTCTCTTCATGGTATCAGAGCTTAGGCCTTTTCCTGCTGTTTCCCATCCCCGCTCCACGCAAAACCGTCGCCGCGTCCGTCGCCGGCGGCGTGTCGTTTCCCGCTGCCCTTCCTTGCATCGCCATGGATGCCAACGCGAATCCCCTGTTCGAGGCTGATCTCTCTGACGGCCACTCTTCCTCCTCCTCTGCGTCTTCCATCGTAGGCGACTCGTACACCGGCACCGTCGTACAGCCGCCCAACCCCACCGTGCTACAGACGGTCAATATCCGGACTCACGTCCCCGTCGAACTCGACCTCAACGAGTCGAACTACACCGAGTGGCGATGCTTCTTCGACGCCTTCATCGGCAAGTTCGGGCTCGGCTCCCACCTCACTTCGTCTCCTACCTCCGCCAACCGTCGCGATCCGGAGTGGATCATGGTGGACCAGTGCATCCTGAGCTGGCTCTACAACTCCGTTTCCAAGGACGTTCGGGCGATCGTGCGTGCTCCCAAGGCAACGGCGTTCACCATCTGGAACGCGATCCAGGATCAGTTCAGAGACAACGAGCTGCACCGAGCTGTCTACCTCGAGGCCGAGTTCCGCAACTTGGTTCAAGGAGACATGGACATCAAGACGTACACCGGGCGACTCAAGCATCTCGCGGACGCCTTGCGCGATGTTGGACAACCGGTGCGTGAGACTTCTCAGGTACTGAACATGCTTCGTGGCCTCTCTCCAAAATATCGGCACACCATCCCTGTGATCACGTCGAAGATCCCGCCGCACACATTCTTGTCTGCCCGTTCCTATCTACTCCTAGAGGAGCAGTATGACAAGGAACAAGCGAAATCCACTGCTCATCAGGCTCTTCTGGCCACTGGAGGCAGCGGATCCCAGATCGGTGCTGGTTCCCGGTCACCAGTGCCCACCGGCGATGGCGGCAACAGTTCCACTGCCGCCAACACTGCCTCCCCACCCAGCGGCGGCGGTTCCAGGCCGTCGCGCCACGACAACTTCCGCGGCGGCAAGAAGCGCGGGCGCGGACGTGGGGGTTCTTCTTCCAACTACACCCCACGACCATCGTCCGGCACCTGGGCACCTGGACTGAACCCGTGGACGGGAATGGTTCAGGCCTGGCCCATGCCGTTCCGAGCACCAGCCGCGGGAGTCCTCGGACCTCGACCGGGAACTCAGGCCAATCAGGCCTACTTCGCCGGTCCACCTCCACCTCCTGCTGGCGCTCCACCGGCTGCGAACCCCATCGACGTCTGGAACCACCAGGCAATGCTCGCCGCTCTGGCCTCCTCCGGCGTTCCTTCATCCGGGCCACAAGCCGCCGAGTGGTACATGGATACCGGGGCGTCCTCCCACATGTCTTCATCCTCCGGTAACCTCTCCTCTCTTCAACCCCTTCAATTCTCTCCACCCATCACAGTTGGTAACGGCGCCGCGCTCCCTGTCACTCACCGCGCGACGTCGACCATTGCCACTCCACGTTCCCGTCTTTCCCTCAACAATGTCTTAGTTTCCCCAGCTCTCGTTAAGAATCTCATCTCTGTCCGTTCCCTTACTCGTGATAACAACGTGTCTGTTGAGTTTGACCCATGTGGTTTTTCTATCAATGACCTTCTCACGCGGGCGGAGATCCTCCGATGTGATAGCAATGGAGAGCTGTACCCTCTGGCGTCCTCGTTGCCTGAGGCCCTAGTGACCACGGCGCCCACGGTAGACCGGTGGCACCAGCGTCTCGGACATCCCGGGCGACACACCCTCCACAAGACGTTATCCACCCTCGACTTCAACTTCACCAAGTCATCTTCCCAAGCTTGTGAAGCCTGTCAATTGGGCAAGCATGTTCGCCTGCCTTTTTCCCCCTCTGTTTCAGTATCCTATGTTCCTTTCCAGCTTGTACATGCTGATGTTTGGACCTCTCCGATTTCTAGTTTTTCAGGCTTTCAGTACTATCTTGTCTTAGTGGACGATTATACTCACTATGTTTGGACTTTTCCTTTACGCGCTAAATCTGAAGTGTTTCAGTGCGTTGTCGCTTTTCATGCCTATGTCAGTACACAGTTTCAACTTCCTTTACTCACTCTTCAAACTGACAATGGCCGCGAGTTTGACAACGCTGCCCTGCGCTCTCATCTGACTGCACATGGTACCGTTCTTCGTCTCTCGTGCCCATATACCTCATCACAAAACGGAAAGGCCGAAAGAATCATCCGCACCCTCAATGACTGCATTCGCAGTCTTCTCTGCCATGCCGGCATGCCCGGCGCATTCTGGGTTGAGGCCCTTTCCACTGCCACCCATCTACTGAACCGGCGGCCGTGTCAAACAAGCGGGTCTCTTACTCCCTTTCAGCTGCTCCTCGGCAAAGCACCAGACTACAGTCACCTTCGGGTCTTCGGTTGCCTATGTTTCCCAAATCAAATGGCAACAGCAGCGCATAAACTCAGCCCCCGATCAACACCCTGTGTTCTCCTCGGTTACCCCGCTGATCATCGTGGATACCGCTGCCTTAATCTTCAGAGCAGACGGGTTATCACTTCCCGGCATGTGGTTTTCGATGAAACACAATTTCCCTTTCTTTCTGATAAGTCTCAGGCAACAGCGACAACTTCGCGACCAGCTACAGCACCTGAATCGCCCGTTGTCATTCAGATACCAGCTACGCCTGTTCCTATTCAGCAGGGCGGATCGCGTGGTCATCCGTCTCTTGCTTCTACACCATCTCCAGCGAACTACCATCACCCCGAGCTATCAACACAAACATCTTCAGCTGGAACCAGCTTGCACCCCCCTTCTCCATCCGTTGGCGCTGCACCTGCAGTGATCACCACTGCTCACCCAATGCAGACACGTCTCAAAGCGGGCATCGTCAAGCCCAACCCGCGATATGCTCTGGCAGCCGCTTCAAAACCAGATGCATCCATCTCGCCAATTCCCAAATCTGCTCGTGCAGCACTCACTGATCCAAATTGGCGTGCGGCTATGTCCGCCGAATACGATGCTCTTCAGCAAAATCGAACCTGGCGGCTAGTTGATCGACCAATTGGCGCGAATGTGGTCACTGGTAAGTGGGTGTTCAAGCATAAGCTGAACCCCGACGGGACACTAGAGCGCTACAAAGCCCGTTGGGTGGTTCGGGGTTTCACCCAACGTGCCGGCGTCGATTTTGGCGAAACCTTCTCTCCAGTTGTAAAACCTGCTACGATTCGCACCATTCTCACGATCGCTGCATCACGTCGATGGCCCACCAAGCAACTGGATGTATCGAACGCCTTTCTTCACGGGCATCTCCAAGAGCATGTACTATGTCAACAACCAACGGGCTTCGTCGACGCCGAACGTCCTGACGCCGTGTGCCTCCTTAACAAGTCCTTGTATGGATTACGTCAGGCACCACGTGCCTGGTTCACGCGATTCGCCACCTTCATTGCCAAGCTCGGGTTCCAGGCCACCCGGTCTGACAGCTCTCTCTTTGTTCTTCACCACGGCTCGGAAGTCTCCTACCTTCTTCTATATGTGGACGACATCGTCCTCACCGGGTCAAGCCTGGACCTACTACAGCGCATCGTAGACCATCTTCGCAATGAGTTTGCCATTCGCGACATGGGTGAACTGCGCTTCTTCCTCGGCATCGACGTCCGGCGCACCTCTGCAGGCTTCAGCCTCTCCCAAGCGCGGTACGCGGAAGACATTCTTCAACGCGCCGGCATGAGTAGTTGCAAGCCCGCTCCTACGCCGATCGATGCCAAGAGCAAGCTGAGCGCTGACGGACCGGTCACTGACGACGCCTCATCATACCGCAGCCTGGCGGGTGCTCTTCAGTTCCTGACGATGACGCGCCCGGACATTGCCTTCGCTGTACAGCAAGTGTGTCTACATATGCATGATCCGCGCACACCTCACATGGCGCTGCTCAAGCGCATCTTGCGGTACATTCGCGGGACGACGTCGCTCGGTCTCCACATTCGAGACTCCACCGACCTCGACGTCACCGCGTATTCGGATGCGGACTGGGCTGGGTGCCCGGACACTCGAAGATCCACGTCAGGGTTCTGCGTCTATCTCGGTGGCTCTCTCGTCTCCTGGTCATCCAAGAGACAACCTACGGTGTCCAGGTCCAGTGCCGAAGCCGAATATCGCGCGGTGGCAAACGCAGCTGCTGAGTGTATTTGGCTCCGGCAGCTACTCGGCGAGCTTCACTGTGGCATCAGCAAGGCCACGGTTGTGTTCTGCGACAATGTGTCTGCGGTCTACATGTCGGCGAACCCCGTCCACCACAAGCGCACTAAGCACATTGAGCTCGACATCCATTTTGTTCGGGAACGCGTTCAGATAGGCGAGCTCCGGGTGGTGCACGTTCCTACAGGTGAGCAGTTCGCGGATGTCTTGACGAAGGGTCTGCCGACGGCGACATTTGAGTTCTTCAGGTCCGGTCTTTGTGTTCTGCCGACCACCCTTCAGACTGCGGGGGGTGATATGGATAGGCATCAGGACTCAAGCTCTAACCGTTCCCGCGCAGGACACGGTGACCAGGCGCATGTACACGCACACGATGTATACTAGCCTAGGTGCAGTTGCTTGATTCAGCGACACTGTTGTAACCTATATAACATTCATCAGAGATCAATAGACAACTGTTGGCTCTCTATTCCTCTCTTCACGCGGCAAGCGTGCAACCGTCACGGAGGGTGACGCGGCTATCGTGGGTGGCCACCACGGAGGGCGGGGCAGCTGGTGCGGAGGGCGGAGCGGCGAGCGCGCGGCCAATGCTCTGAGCGGAGGGCGGCGCAACCAGGCCGGCTCTGAGTTTTCACCGTGCGGTAGGCGGTAGCGTTCCCGGCAGAGCATGCGAGGACGGACGTGTTTTTCCTGCGGCGGCCTGCTCTGCTCTCCCGCACCATTGGTAAGCACAGTTGGACGACGTCTCTGTGGATGCACGGCTGCACGGCGTCTTAGCGTCGCACCATCGTTGCTCCTCGACAGCATCCAGGAGGGCGGAGGCGGCCTGCAGACCACCACCTCCTTCGAGCAGCGGGCGCAGGACAGCTCGGCTCGTCGAGGTAGTGGGCGTACCATACCCGCTCCGCCGCCTCCGTCCGCGTCGCCGCGCACGACGCCCTCTTCGAGTTTGGAGGACCGCTAGGCCCACGACTACTGGTTGTTCATAACTTCATGTTCACCGGGAGCGGGCTCGCCAAACTCAGCCCTTTCTCGCCGCTGCCAGCTCGCTGTGCCACCCTCCACGCCGGCCCTGCATCGCTTGTTGCGCTGGTAGAGAGCTCCGGCGCCACCTACGCCCGCTCACCGCACTGCTCGAGAGCTCACCGCGTCGTCCGCCCGCTCGTAGCGCCACCCTGCGCCCCGGCTATGCACACTCGCGGCGCTGGCCGAGAGCTCGCCGCGCCATCCTCTGTGCTGGCTGCCCTCTGCGGACACTTGCCAAGCTCGCCGCGTCGCTCTCCGCGCAGGCCGCTTGTCGCACCGCCCTCCGCCTCAGGCACGCACGCTCGCAGTGCTAGGAGCTAGCTCGCCGCGTCGCTCTCTGTGCGAGCTGCTAGGTTGTCGCGCCGCCCTCCGCCTCGGCCACGCATGCACGCTCGCAGCCAGCTCGCCGCGCCACCATCTATGTAGGTCGCACGCTCGCCTCGTCGCCCTCCGCGTTGGCCATGCGCGCTCACCACAACCCAAGGCCTGTGCCGTCCTGTACGCCGGAAGCATGCTCGCCACGACGCCATCCTTGTCGACGGAGCGCCGCGCATCACGGCTGCAATGCATAAGTCGAGGAGGAAGTGCCCTGTGACCCAATCGCTCCATTATCAGCTTTGATAGTTCGTCGCTGGAAGCCTCATCCGACACGGTGCGCAGGACGGTGCGACACACGGGAGAGCGCCGCCGCGCGTGAATGGAGCGGAGTGCGCCTGCCAGCGCTGATGGAGAGAGCGAATGGAGCCGAACTGCCAAAGGGAAGAAAAATCAAAGCCAACAAGTAACTGATAGGCATGAACTGAGAGGAAGGACACCCTTTCGATCTGATTTAGAGGGCTGAGATGGAGAGAAAGTTACGTTGTAACTTCAAAGTTAGGCCTTGTTTAGTTGCCCCAATTCTCCCCAAATTCCACTATAAAAAAGAAGATTTCCCGTCACATCAAAATGTCGGCAAATGCATGAAGTACTAAATGTTGATGAAATCAAAAACTAATTGCACAGTTTTATTGTATTTTGCGAGACGAACATTTTAAGTCTAGTTAGTCAAAATTTGAATAATTTTTACCAAATACAAACGAAATGCTACAGAAATTCTGATACAATATTTTTCTCCCCTATTCTTTGAACTAGGCCTTGTTTAGATTGAAAGTTTTTTCAACCTGATGAATAGTACCACTTTCGTCTTATTTGACAAATATTGTCCAATCGTGGACCAACTAGGCTCAAAAGATTCATCTCGTGATTTCCAACTAAACTGTGTAATTAGTTATTTTTTTTACCTACATTTAATACTCCATGCAAGCGGCTAAAAATTGATGTGATGGAGAGAGAGTGAAAAAACTTGGAATTTTGAGGGTAACTAAACATGGCCCTAAACGAGGGCTTACTGAATCTCAATCCGGCGGGGGCCCGCTGGATGTCAGTACGCCACAAAAGCATGGCAAATAGGGATGAAAACGGTACGGATATTTTCCGACCGTATTCGATACCGAATCCGTTTAGAGGGGTTTTAATCCGTCCGGATATTTAACATCCGATACCGTATTCGTATCCGAATATTTAAATCACATATTTATGATGTCGATATCCAATCGTATCCTATCCGACATTTTTTATATTATCCGTATTCGAATCCGAATCCGGACATAAATATGAAAACAAATACGATATCAATTATATCCGTCCGTATCCGATCCGTTTTCATCCCTAATGGCAAAGCCCGAAGGCCGTCCTGTTCATTTAACTGATAAACTATAGCTAAAAATACTATTACGTTGGATGCGTTCACTTCGCGAAAAGTACGTGAAAAGTTACCGTAGCATCTTTCGCTGTTATTTGACAAAATTTGTCTAATCATGGACTAACTAGGCTCAAAAGATTCGTCCCGACATTTACAGACAAACTATGTAATTAGTTATTTTTTTACCTACATTTAATGCTCCATGCATGCGTCGAAAGATTTGATGTGATGGATAGAAGAGGAAATATTTTGGGTTGGGATGGGAAGTGAACAAGCCTTAGCCCTCGTTTAGTTCACAGAATAGGGGAGAAAAACACTGTATCAGAATTCCTGTAGCATTTTGTTTGTATTTGGTAAAAATTACCCAAATTTTGACTAATTAAGCTTAAAATGTTCGTCTCACAAAGTACAACAAAACTGTGCAATTAGTTTTTGATTTCATCAACATTTAGTACTCTATACATTTGCCGACATTTTAATATGATGAGAAATCCTTTTTTTACATTTAGTACTCTATACATAGCTTATAAGCTCCAGCGAACAGGGCTGACTGCAGAGGATTTCCATCGCTTGAGACCTGTCTGGCTTCTGAAGGGTAGCAGCCAGGGCTACTCCGATCCCCTGTCGCCGTGGCGGTCCTCTCGAGGTCTCGAGCCACTCCCTGTCGGAGGAGATGCTGCTACGGTTGCCGTAGCTGAGCGGCTACGCGGACATGAATGGCACTACTAGACTTCTAGCGGCCGGACGTCCAACACTAGGCTGGGTAAATCGGACGCTTTTATCACCACAGCAAGCGTTGGATTAAGGCCTCGTTTAGATGCTGAAAAAATTTCAGCACGATGAATAGTATCACTTTCGTCTTATTTGACAAATATTGTCCAATCGTGGACCAACTAAGCTCAAAAGATTCATCTCGTAATTTCCAACAAAACTGTGTAATTAGTTATTATTTTTACCTACATTTACTACTTCATGCATGGGTCCAAAGATTGATGTGATGGAGAGAGAGTGAAAAATTTCTAACTTTTCATGTGCATCTAAACAAGGCCTAATTAAAACAGGAAAACTCTTTTAAAACATTCCTGTCATGTTTCGTGCGCAACGTCAGCCCATCCCTTATCTTATCTTCGGAGGTGGATAGTTGGTGGGCTAAAAATTTCATATCGGATGTTTTAAAAAAATATTGAAAGGGGTGTTTGAATACTAATAAAAAAACTAATTACATAACTTGTTTGAAAACCGCAAGACGAATTTATTAAGCCTAATTAATCCGTCATCAGCACTTGTTTACTGCAGCACGACATTATCAAATCATGGATTAATTAGGCTTAAAAAATCCGCCTCACAAATTTATCGTAATCTGTGTAATTAGTTATTTTTTTCGTCTATGTTTATACTTTATGCATGTATCTAAATATTCGATGTGATGAGTTAAAAATTTTTTTTGAGGAGGAACTAAACACCCCTTGCACGCACGGACCAGATCGGTCTTTGCTCGACCTTGACAAGCGGCAGATGGAACGAGAAAAGAAGAAAATTGCAACAGCCGGAATAGGTTGACATTTGGGGACAATGAGCACAGGATTATAAAATAGCACTTGAAACAATTTAAAATCAATGTTCATAATAATTAGAAAATTGACATTTGAAAAAGTCAACCAGAGCAGTAGAGGTCGACCTAAACTAACTTGGGACGAGTCCGTTAAGAGAGACCTTAAGGAGTGAAACATCTCTAAGGATTTAGCTTTGAACAGGAGCGATTGGAGACTAGCAATCAACGTGACTGAACCGTGACCTCTTCCTGTCGTGTGTCTTTTATGTCCCTTTGTGTGTCTCACTGTTTATCGTCTATTTTGGGTAGTCTACCCCAACTTGCTTAGGACAAAAGGCTATGTTGTTATTGTAAAAAGTCAACCAGAAAGAAACAAGAAACTACTGTTGCAACATCAACATATATTAATATATAACTCAATCGCCAAATCTCAATTGTTTCAATCGATCTTGCTTCCAAATCCGCAACTGCTATTGGCTACCCTAGTCTCTCGCAGGGGTCGTGCTCGCATCACCACTTATAGAAAAGGCCCAAGACTATCGCTGCAACCACCGCAGGTGTGGACTCGTCCATGGCGGCCTGGTGGGGGTGGATGCTGGCTACCTGTGATGACCTTTTCACTCCTCCCTCTGGTGAGCTCGACAATGATGGTTACAACTCCTTTTTCATCCCCTAGCTATTGTACATTCAAGCCCGTATGGTCGACGATGTTATAGTATTACATAAGACTTTCGAGGGTGTTGCAACGGACAATTTTCAAATGTTATAAGTGAAATTTTACTACGTATGGAAATAATGAGAGCCTTCCGTTTCATTAGATCCGATGGTATAAAAACAGGAGAAACTAGATGGTAGGAACTTAAGTATGGGCCGGAAGCAAAAAAAAAATATGTGGACTTGAAATTGGTTTCTAATCAAATTTGAAGAGTATAACAGTATTTTGATGTCTCAAGAGCTGCTTCTCTGAATTAAAAAAAGGAGCTGTTTCTCTCCGTAAAAAAGGAGCTGCTGCTCATCTCAGCATCTCTTATCCGAATTATACATTGGGGTGGGTGATCCACGGAGCGAACCCAATCGATCCAGTGATCCATCTCATCAGCGGAGGAGCATCGGTTGTTCCATTAGTATTAGATGCTCGCTCCATGGGGCCCAATGGTCATTATTACGGATAGCTCCAAAACTTTGCTGCCTTGTGACTTGCTATGCTAGTATGCTGGCTTGATATGTCTTGCTCTTAATGGAGACTCCGGTGCTGATGCTCGCGGCGGGAACGGCAGGAGGGACAGGGATGCTGCGTCCGTGCGCACGTCGCCCACCATGAACTAGATGTCGGAGGTCGTCGGAGCGGTTGCAGCAGATGGTGTGGTTGGGCAGGGACGATCATGGCCTGTGATGCAGTGCGCCGCCATGTTTCCAGTATCCATCGCCGCAGTGAGCCGACCGGCGGCGAGATCCCCCGACGCAGGCAGAAGCAACTCCCGTTCGTGGAACTGGGTGGAGTTAGAGATGGTGTACAGGAGAGAAAGTACTAAACTGCCCTTAAACATAATTAATTAATTTTCTTAACTAATAGCTGCCGTAAATAATTTTCAAGGGAGGCACCGCAACCAAGCTCATGTTATAATAGATGACAGTTAAGTGTCCGTGTGTTCCTACGGGTATAGAATATCTCATGACATACAGCCACATGAGTAGAAATCTCATACGAGAAGGATATGTTAGAAATAATATAATCATCAGGTCTCAAATTATATATAATTTGTACATCCAATGAATAACATGTCAACAAGTCATACGCTGCTTGTCTTCCATTATTTTTAGACTTCTTCTGTTACCTGAAATATAGATGGATATGACAAATGTCAAATAAAGGACACAAATGTAAGCATATAACAGTTGGACAAAACAGAAGACAATATCTTTTTATGGAGTGAGGACATCTTTGTTGACAATATTTTCGTGTATGTACCATTTATTTTTGTCTTCTTTTTCTTATCATTCATGTCACTGGGTGGGACAGCAAGGATCCTGATGTTTGATCTAACAGCAGCTCTAGATAACGCAACATACAACTGACCATGAGAGAACACCGGTTCAGGCGAATACACACTAGCATTGGGGATAGTCTGCCCTTGTGCCTTGTTAATTGTTATGGCAAAACTAAGTCTAATAGAAAACTGCTTCCTCTTAAACTGGAACGGGAATATCTCATCATCCGAGGGGCATAACGGAATCCGTGGTAGGAAGATTCGCTTTTCGGCATGGTCTTCGACCATAATTTCTGCATCGATAGTATTTCTTTGGAACCCTCGAACCACCAGCCTAGTTCCATTGCAAAGTCCACATGCAGGGTCGATGTTCCTTAGTAATATGACTGGGCACCCAATCTTAAGCTTTAACATATGTGGAGGGAGACCGTTGGGGGTCAAAGTGTTGAGGAACTCAGATGGGTAGTAGTTGTGTGGATCATCCACCGCACTATCAAAGCTATGGTACACCATCTCATTTCCTTGGAAACGGCTTATCATCTTCATATTAATCATATCAACCCAGTGGTTCCGCTGAGATAATATTGCTCATGAGGTGATGTAGCTCTTGTTTGACATATTAGCATTGAGGGCAGGGAATATGCAGTCAATTAACGTATCAAGATCAGTGTCTTCCCCAGTCTGTGGTATGCATATATCATTAGGAAGGCGAATTTCACCATCACCATTAGCCTCCTCAGAGCCTCCCCCAATGCGTAGCAAGTATTTTGCAAACCATGGGTCATTCTTTGCCCTCATGTTGCGCACCAGTTTGAGATGTCACATGGAATTTCAAAGGTACGACATCCGCAGTGAGGCACCGACTATTTGAGCCCTTGACCATCTTCGAACAATTGGGAGAACCTGCCTGAAATCTCCACAAAAACCATAGTCTTCCCCCCAAACGGCAGGTTAAGACGGTCCATGATATCACGGAGGTTGTTTTCTAGCGCCTCGACACCTTGCCTCTTCATTATCGTCACCTCGTCCCAAATAATAAGGGATACGGTCCGAAGCAGCTTGGCGGTACCACTCTGTTTCGTAAAGCTGCAAAAGGCCCCATCGTCAAGGGTGAGGGGAATCTTGAAGCTCGAGTGGGCGGTTCTGTCACTAGGCATTTTTGAGGCAGCAACACCAGCTGTTGTTGTTGCCACAACAATCTTGTTCTGACTACGTTTAGTAGTGAGTAGGGCCCTGTATAGATAAGTCTTTTTGGTGCCGCCAGGTCCATCCACAAAGAACAAACCACCATGATCGCTATCAACAACAAACATAATCTCATTGTAGGCAGCCTACTGCTCCTTGTTAAGGGTCTTTGATAGTGCCATATCATCAACGCTTGCCTCAACGCTTGCCTCCTCGAAAATCTCCATGAGAATTTCGCCAGACGGATCATATGTGTCATCGATATCAGGAAGTGGGTACATTTTTATGTCCTTCTGCATTGATTCTAACAACTTCCAAATATCTATGAGGACCATCTGCTCCATTGCGAAGCTGGACTGGTTATTGCGCTTGTAGTCCTCTGACATTGCCTCCTTATGCTTTTCCCAGAGTTCTAACACATCACTCGGCTCACAAAATACCAAGATTGTTGCAAAGAACCTTCGCAGTGCATATGACATCATCCACAGAGTAGCTTCAGCAAGGCCCTCATGCAGTGTGTTGCCCGCTTCAATGAGGCCCCTTCTTTCTGCAGTTTCACAAAAAGTCAGTAGGAGTACGCCAGAAACCGTCCTTAGATTAGTGAATGAGGTTGCACCAGCCACGTGGTTTAGAAGAACCCTAAGATAGTAATGCTCCCCTTCGGCTGGATTGGCACATACAACTCTTCTGATCTGTCTTTAATGATTCTTTTGCGCCCTCCTAATCCATGATCAGATGTGTTGTTCTTCTCAAAGTAGGTTATAAGCATCGACCTTTCAACACCTGAACGATTAAGCACTCGTCGAACACCCTCGCGCTGGTGAAATGACACCATGTGCATGTTAGGAAGATGGAGTTGCAAGGACAACACCGAAGGGGACCTATCACTTATATCAAAACCATATATCCTCCACAAGGCTTCTGGTGGAGTTACCCATCTAGCATCCATGTACTGTTTGATCTCATCGATGTTGCCTTCATTGTCCTCCTTGTCAGCCTCTCTCACAGCCACAGACACGTGGTCATGACCCTTGTAAATGTACTTAAACAAATACTTGACGGCCTTGATGCTCCCACACGCCTCAACATTGATGTGGCAATTGAACAGACGTAGGAGGTATGGGTTGTAAGGCATAACCTATTGAAAGGTCTTGATGGCTAGAGGGGGGGGTGAATAGCCTTTTAAAACTTTCTACAAAGACAAGCTAAACAAGTTTATCAATATAACAACTAGCGAGATGCGAGTTTTGCTTAGCCTACGGGGTGTTTGCAAGCCACCTATCCAATTCACAATTCTAGTATTTGCACTCAACCGCACAAGTCAAACCGAGAAGGTAACTACAATTACAACTAGCAAGCTACACAAAGGAGCTACTAAAGCAAAGCTAACTAGCTAGCAAAGATAACTAAGAAAGTAATGCGGAGTTGAGTTAGGAGGGTATCACCGAGGGGCGAAGTATTGAGCCAATCAATTAATATGATCAAAAGATGAATACCAAGATAACCGAACACCGGGATCAATCAATCACAATATGAAAGTGATGACACGAAGATTTATCCCGAGGTTCACGTGCTTACCGGCACGCTAGTCCCCGTTGTGTCCCTCTTCACCACGTGGTTCGGTGGCTAATCGGTCACACACCGAGCCTCTCAAAAGGCGCCACAAGAACCTACCAAATGGCAAAAGGTTGCAATGACACGAGCAATTCACTAGCGTTGCCTTTGGCACTTCGCCGAGGTAGGCACAAACCCCTTACAATCACCGGAGGTGGCCAAGATACAATCACCAACTCTTGCCAACGCCTCCAAGCTGCTCCAAGCCGTCTAGGTGGCGGCAACCACCAAGAGAAACAAGAATCCCGCAGCAAATCAACCACCAAGTGCCAACTAGATGCTATCTCACAATGCAAATGCACTTGGATCACTCAATCTCACTTCGAATATGCAAAGAAGCAAGAGAGATGAGTGGGAGGGGAGTTGCTTAGCTCAAAGTGCTCACAAGTATGTCAAATGTTCGAGAGAGAGAGCCTTGAGCCGGCCAACGAGTATTTATAGACGTACCCCTTCGAATATAGCCGTTAGAAACTTAAACAGCCGAAATCGGGCTGACCGGACGCGCCGGTCCAACTGACCGGACGCGCCGGTCGCGCAACGGCTAGTTTCGCAACACTGACCGGACGCGCCGGTCGCAACGACCAGACGCGCTGGTCACGACCGGACGCGCCGGTCCCGTGACTGACCGGACGCGCCGGTCAGCACTGAGTCGCACAAAACGAACCAGTGACCGGACGCGCTGAAGAACTGACCGGACGCCACAGTACCCGCGTCCGGTCGGAGTCCAGTAAGCTCCCTGGACGACCGGACGCGTCCGGTCGCCTGTGACCGGACGCGCCTCGCGTCCGATCAAACAACTGAAAAACGCGCAGATACTGGACACTGACCGGACGCGTCCGGTCACACCGTGACCGCGTCCGGTGCAGCGTCCGGTCACCATTGTGACCTCCATTCGCTTCCGTTTCTTTTTCTGACTTCCGGCGTAGTGGAAAATAGGCATTTCATATCCCCGAAATCGCCTGAATCCCGCGCTCGCACGCTCGGCGGGAGGGAGAGAAGACCCCAAACCCTCTCTACCGCTCAAACTCCAACGCCGTCGTAAATGTGCTAACATCACCAAGTGATCATCACCATGTGCATGTGTGTTAGCATTTTCACAATCATTTTTCGAGGCGTTATTAGTTCTATCCAAATGCATATGACATGAAATGCACACCTAGAGGAACTTAGGAGTTCAATAGCCGCGTCATTCCCCTCTTTATAGTACGGCTATCTATCCTATAATGTAACCACACCCACTAGGTGTCTTGGTTACTAAAACACAACCCTTAAGCATATACCTTTGCCTTGATCACATAGGGTTGCGTCCAAATCCAAGTGTGGCCATCATGATCACCATGTCCATCTTGCCACCAACCTTGGAATGTACTAATCCTCATATGCTACATACAACTTAGGCATAGGATTAGTACTTAGGTATTGTCACTAATTACCAACACCAAACATAGGACTTTCAATCTCCCCCTTGTTGGTAATTGGTGACAAACCTTTCACAAAGATATTATGATAAAATTTTGATTGAACCCATGTCACATTGTCCAAGTATATTACCATGTGTAAGAATTATGGACATGTGATCATGAATTCAAATTGATAGCAATGGCTCCCCCTACATGTATGCTATATGTTTGGATTTTGGAAGCATACATGTTAGATAGGAAAGATTAGGAGCATTGTCTACCAATAGGTGCTAAGTGTTTTAGATTATAGACCTTTGAAGCGTGATACCATCGGAGTAGCGATAAACACCATCTTAGCACCTTGTGTAGTTAGATTCCACTTGGAAAAGCACAAACATAACTAGAAACCTCGTGAGATCAACATTATAAGCAAGGCTCTAGTACCACTTTGAAAAACATGAAGCAAGAAAAATCTAGCTACTTCCTATTCATACTAGTACCTCAATGCATCATTCAAATTATACTATCAAGTCACCACACAAGCAAAGTATCAGAGAAAACGAAATGCATAACTATGCATCATACATATGAAGTGCACATGGAAATGCAACATTCATGCTTAAGAGTTTGCTCCCCCTACTTGTGTGCTCAAAATTTTAGTTGATCCCCTTCTTTTATCAATTCTCCCCTTTTAGAATCTATCTTGTGAACAACATTTTTCTCCCCCACAACATTGTCTTCCCCTTTGAGTTCTATCTTTGTGAACAATATTTTCTCCCCCTTTGGCACCAATTGACCACAAGGGGCAAACTATAGATAGATTATCATGTTGAAATATGGGGTGAGGATCAAGTTTATGATTCAACCTAGATTGCTTGCATAAATAAAATACTTCGGTTTGATCCAAGGGCAAGCTTCTTCACACCTCACTAGAAGGGTTATCATGCACCATGTTGAAGCAAATATTTAGACAAGTTTTCTAGATTAAATACTTAGGATCACAAGCTACTTAAACAAGTTATATGCTACCACTAGATCATACAAGTCATGGAAACAATAGTGGCACCATATAAACTTCAAATTTATTTAATTTTCATGAATGATCCTAGAACATAAGAAATCATGACTAGATGCACTAAACAAGTCCTTAGCATAGAATGTATGACATGTCAACCAATTGTACCTTGGGGCTCGAAGGAGAGGCATGTCATATATGGGGTGCATCAACTCATGTTGGAGAAGTCAAGTATGTTCAACTCATTCTTTAGCTTGTGAAATCTCTTCTCATCAAGTGGCTTGGTGAATAGATCGGCTAATTGATCTTCGGTGCCCACACTCTCAATAGCAATGTCACCCTTTTGTTGATGATCTCTAATAAAGTGATGGCGAACATCAATATGCTTTGTTCTTTGATGTTGAACCGGATTGTTGGTTAGCTTCACGGCACTTTCATTGTCACATAGCAATGGCACATTCTTGAAATTGATTCCAAAATCCTTTAATGTTGCCTTCATCTACAAGATTTGTGCACAACAACTACCCGCGGCGATGTATTCGGCTTCGGCGGTAGATAGTGCAATACTATTTTGCTTCTTGGATGACCATGAGACAAGTGATCTTCCCAACAATTGACATGTCCCGGAAGTGCTCTTTCTCTCCACTTTATCACCGGCATAGTCGGAATCCGAATATCCAACTAGCTCAAAACTTGCACCTTTGGGATACCACAATCCAACATCTTGTGTATGCTTTAAGTACCTCAATATTCTCTTTGTTGCCTTCAAATGACTTTCTCTTGGTGAGGCTTGAAATCTTGCACACATACATACACTAAACATCACATCGGGCCTTGATGCCGTCACATAGAGTAGGCTACCAATCATCGATCTATATAGCTTTTGATCCACCATGTTGCCACTCTTGTCACTATCCAAACTTCCACTAGTGCCCATTGGAGTTGTAATACTCTTTGCATCTTCCATGCCAAACTTCTTGAGCATATCTTTGATGTACTTAGTTTGGCTCACAAATGTACCTTCTTTCATTTGTTTGATTTGAAGTCCAAGAAAGAAACTAAGTTCACCAATCATTGACATTTCAAATTCCTTTGCCATCATTTTCCCAAACTCATCACAATAATCTTGATTGGTTGAACCGAATATGATATCATCAACATATATTTGCAATACAAATAAGTCTTTCCCAATCTTCTTGGTGAATAGTGTTGTATCAACTTTGCCCATGACAAATCCTTTGGATAGCAAGACGTCCCTCAATCTTTCATACCATGCTCTAGGTGCTTGCTTCAATCCATATAAAGCTTTTCTCAACTTGTATACATGATTGAGTTTCTTGTCATCTTCAAAACCGGGAGGTTGCTCCACATACACTTCCTCTTGAATGTACCCATTGAGAAATGCACTCTTCACATCCATTTGATATAGCTTGATATTGTGAGCACAAGCATAGGCAAGTAAGATCCTAATTGCTTCCAACCTTGCAACCGGGGCATAAGTTTCACCAAAGTCAAGACCCTCTATTTGTGTGTAACCTTGAGCCACTAGTCTTGCTTTGTTCCTTACTACTATCCCATCTTAATCTTGCTTGTTGCGAAAGACCCATCTTGTTCCAATGACATTGTGATCCTTAGGCCTCTCAACTAGTTCCCATACTTCATTTCTCTTGAAGTTGTTGAGCTCTTCATGCATTGCATTTACCCAATCCGGATCTCTCAATGCTTTATCAATGTCCTTGGGTTCTTCCATTGACACAAAAGAAGAGTGACCACAAAATGATGTCAATCTTGATCTAGTTTGAACTCCTCTTTGTATGTCACCAATGATGGAATCCAATGGATGGTCTCTTGCAATGTTAGTTGGTTGAAGCACTTGGACTTGATTGCTTGGATGTTGATGTTGATCATGAGTTGGAGATGATGAACTAGCCACTTGTTGATCTTGTTGCACTTGAGATGATGTACTAGCTTGATTTTGCAATAGAGAACCACAAGCTTGAGTGATTGGACTTTGGAGCACTTGATCTTTGTTGTCATCTACATTAATAACTTGCTTTGGTCTAATATCACCAATATCCATTTCTTTCATAGCATTACTCAATTGAGTTCCTCTCACATCATCCAAGTTATCTTCTTCATCTTGAGAGCCATTTGTTTCATCAAATTCAACATCATGCACTTCTTCAAGTAAACCACTAGCCAAATTCCAAACTCTATAAGCTTTGCTAGTAGTTGAGTAACCAAGTAAGAATCCTTCATCACATTTCTTCTCAAACTTGCTCAATCTAGTGCCCTTCTTCAAGATGTAGCATTTGCAACCAAATACCCGAAAGTATGCAATGTTGGGCTTTCTTCCATTTAAGATCTCATATGGTGTCTTCTCTAGAAACTTGTGGCAATAGAGGCGATTGCTATAGAAGCAAGCCGTGTTGATTGCTTCGGCCCAAAATGAATGACTCACATTATACTCATTCAACATTGATCTTGCCATATCAATTAAGGTTCTATTCTTCCTTTCAACTAGGCCATTTGATTGAGGTGTATACTTGGCCGAGAATTGATGCTTGATTCCAAGCTCCTCACATAGCTCATCAATTCTTGTGTTTCTAAACTCACTTCCATTGTCACTTCTTACTTTCTTGATTGTGGTCTCAAACTCATTTTGCACTCTCTTGATGAACTTCTTGAATATGTCAAATACATCACTCTTGTCCACAAGAAAGAATACCCATGTGTATCTAGTGAAATCATCCACAATCACAAAACCATACTTGTTGCCACCAATGCTTGTGTATGTAGTTGGCCCAAATAGATCCATGTGCAACAACTCAAATGCCTTGGAAGTACTCATAATGCTCTTCAATGGATGAGTGTTGCCTACTTGCTTTCCGGCTTGACATGCACTACATAGCTTATCTTTCTCAAATGTGACATCCTTTAAGCCTCTAACTAAGTCATGCTTTACTAACTTGTTCAATTGTTTCATGCCAACATGACCAAGTCTTCTATGCCATAACCAACCCATACTTGATTTGGTGAGCAAGCATGTTGAAAGTTGAGTGTTACTAGCATTGAAATCAACCAAGTATAGATTTTCAAATCTAAAGCCTTTGAAGATCAAGTTAGAGCCATCAACACTAACTATCTCCACATCATCAACACCAAATATGCACTTGAAGCCTAGATCACATAATTGAGCAACCGACAATAAGTTGAAATTGAGCTTTTCAACTAGTAGCACATTGGAGATGCTATGATCATTTGAGATTGCAATCCTTCCAAGAGCCTTTACATTACCCTTGCTATTGTCACCAAATGTGATACTATCAATGCCACTATCATTTGATTTGAGAGAGTTGAACATTCTTGAATCACCGGTCATATGTTGAGAGCATCCACTATCAAGCACCCAATGCCTTCCTCCGGCCTTGTAATTTACCTACAAAACAAATTAATGTTTCTTAGGTACCCATACTTGCTTGGGTCCTTGGAGGTTAGTAACTAAGCTCTTTGGTACCCAAATGGCCTTCTTCTTTGGGCCCACGATTGGTGTACCAACAAACCTAGCATGCACACCTTTCTCACCCTTGGTAAGCACATAACAAGAATCAAAAGGAATGCAATCCATTTTAGCAAGAAACTTATTGTTGTTCTTGTTCATTTTATTACAATTAATCTCTAGATGCCCAACTTGCTTGCATCTATTGCAATAACGACCATTGCCCTTCACAAAGCGAGGCTTTGGAGTAGCAAAGGCCGCCTTGCCCTTCTTGGGAGTATAGCCTAATCCCTCTTTGTTAAGAGAGAACCTTTGGCTACCCAAGCATTTTAGCAAGCGAGCATCCCCACCATAGGCGTTGCCTAATGCGCGGGTGAGATCATCCACCTCTCTCTTGAGAGTCTCAACCATAAGTGATGAATCACTAGTAGTAGAGGTAGAGTTGGTTGTGGTGGATGATGATGAGCTACATGAAGCATTAGTAGGACCAACAAGTAAAGAATCATCAATAATATCACATGTTAGTCCAATATCACAAGTGACAATCACTTGCTCCTCCTTAGCTTCCTTCATGAGCTTCTCCAACTTGATGTCCTTTTCCTTGATGAGCTCAAGTAGAGTGGAGTGGGCTTCCTTAAGCCTAGTGTGAGCAACTTCTAGGTCCTCGTGGTCTTCCTTTAGACACTCACGAGAGGCCTCTAGCTCATCAAAGGATTTCCTAAGAGCTTTGAGCTCTTGTTCAATTCCTTTGCACTCCTTACTCTTTTTGAGAGCAACAAGTTCCTCCATCAAGGCATCATTTTCATTGCACTTAGCAATGAGCTCTTGTTCCAAGATTTTGCACTTCTTGGTTGTCCTCTTGTAGCCCTTGCTCATTTGATCTATTACGCCTAATAGATCATCCTTGGAGTAGTCCTCATCCTCCTCCTCATCACTCCTACAATCATCACTAGCACAAGAATCATCATCACTATCATCATATTTTACCTTGGTAGGCTTGGCCATAAGGCATGTCGATGTAGTGTCGAAGATGGATGGCTTGTTGGAGAGGGCGATGTTTGCAATGGCTCGCCGAGTGATCCTCTCATCATCACTAGAGCTTGCATCATCATCACTATCGGAGTTGTCACTATCCCAAGTGACTACATAACCACCACCCTTCTTCTTCTTGTTGAAGGTGAAGCTCTTCTTTATTTTCTTCTCATTCTCTTTCTTATCTTTCTTGTTCTTCTTGAGCTTCAAGTCCCCATTATGAAGTCTCTTATCTTCATAGGGGCAATCCCCCACTATGTGATTGGGGTTATTGCAATTGTAGCAAAGGGTCTTTGCCTTTATAGTGTCTCTCCTCTTTCTTGCCCCATATCCTTTCTTCTTCATGAACCTTCCCATCTTGTGCACAAGGAGGGCCATGGTCTCATCATCGTATGGATCATCATCATCACTCTCCACCTTGCTCTTGCCCTTAGAGGATGAAGCCTTGAATGCAATGGGCTTCTCTTGCTTGACCTTGGTCTCCTTCTTCTCTTCTACCTCATCTTCATCATCATTGTATTGGGCATCGGTCATTATATCTCCAAGCACATTGGTTGGTTTGACCTTGTCCAATCCCTCTCTAAAGATCATTCTTCTCAAGGTGGCAAACTTCTTGGGTAAGCACATCAAGAACTTGTGTGAGAAGTCCTTGTCCTCAACCTTCTCCCCAAGCCCCTTGAGATCATTGACAATGACTTGGAGCCTATAGAACATCTCCGGTATGGACTCATCATCCTTCATCTTGAAGCTTGCAAACTTATCCTTGAGCATATAGAGCTTGGCACTCTTTACCGTTGAAGTGCCCTCATATGTTTCCTCTAATCTTGTCCAAAGCTCATTTGCCTTTTCAAGATCTTTGATTTGCTCAAATACTTTATCATCAACGGCCTGACAGATTGTGGCAAGTGCCGCCGTATTGCATTGTTTGTTGATGCGGTCATTGGGAGTGAGGTTTTCCTCATCAAGAATGATGTATCCTTCTTTGGTCACATCCCAAACCTTCTCATGTATATTACCTAGATATAGCTTCATCTTCCTTTTCCAATGATCAAAGGAAGAGACGCCATCAAAGAATGGAGGCTTGCCATTAACATGATTGAACATAACTTGAGCCATCTTACACCGAGGTTGTTAAGCCTTACAAAACGGTGACCACGGCTCCGATACCACTTGAAAGGTCTTGATGGCTAGAGGGGGGGTGAATAGCCTTTTAAAACTTTCTACAAAGACAAGCTAAACAAGTTTATCAATATAACAACTAGCGAGATGCGAGTTTTGCTTAGCCTACGGGGTGTTTGCAAGCCACCTATCCAATTCACAATTCTAGTATTTGCACTCAACCGCACAAGTCAAACCGAGAAGGTAACTACAATTACAACTAGCAAGCTACACAAAGGAGCTACTAAAGCAAAGCTAACTAGCTAGCAAAGATAACTAAGAAAGTAATGCGGAGTTGAGTTAGGAGGGTATCACCGAGGGGCGAAGTATTGAGCCAATCAATTAATATGATCAAAAGATGAATACCAAGATAACCGAACACCGGGATCAATCAATCACAATATGAAAGTGATGACACGAAGATTTATCCCGAGGTTCACGTGCTTGCCGGCACGCTAGTCCCCGTTGTGTCCCTCTTCACCACGTGGTTCGGTGGCTAATCGGTCACACACCGAGCCTCTCAAAAGGCGCCACAAGAACCTACCAAATGGCAAAAGGTTGCAATGACACGAGCAATTCACTAGCGTTGCCTTTGGCACTTCGCCGAGGTAGGCACAAACCCCTTACAATCACCGGAGGTGGCCAAGATACAATCACCAACTCTTGCCAACGCCTCCAAGCTGCTCCAAGCCGTCTAGGTGGCGGCAACCACCAAGAGAAACAAGAATCCCGCAGCAAATCAACCACCAAGTGCCAACTAGATGCTATCTCACAATGCAAATGCACTTGGATCACTCAATCTCACTTCGAATATGCAAAGAAGCAAGAGAGATGAGTGGGAGGGAAGTTGCTTAGCTCAAAGTGCTCACAAGTATGTCAAATGTTCGAGAGAGAGAGCCTTGAGCCGGCCAACGAGTATTTATAGACGTACCCCTTCGAATATAGCCGTTAGAAACTTAAACAGCCGAAATCGGGCTGACCGGACGCGCCGGTCCAACTGACCGGACGCGCCGGTCGCGCAACGGCTAGTTTCGCAACACTGACCGGACGCGCCGGTCGCAACGACCAGACGCGCTGGTCACGACCGGACGCGCCGGTCCCGTGACTGACCGGACGCGCCGGTCAGCACTGAGTCGCACAAAACGAACCAGTGACCGGACGCGCTGAAGAACTGACCGGACGCCACAGTACCCGCGTCCGGTCGGAGTCCAGTAAGCTCCCTGGACGACCGGACGCGTCCGGTCGCCTGTGACCGGACGCGCCTCGCGTCCGATCAAACAACTGAAAAACGCGCAGATACTGGACACTGACCGGACGCGTCCGGTCACACCGTGACCGCGTCCGGTGCAGCGTCCGGTCACCATTGTGACCTCCATTCGCTTCCGTTTCTTTTTCTGACTTCCGGCGTAGTGGAAAATAGGCATTTCATATCCCCGAAATCGCCTGAATCCCGCGCTCGCACGCTCGGCGGGAGGGAGAGAAGACCCCAAACCCTCTCTACCGCTCAAACTCCAACGCCGTCGTAAATGTGCTAACATCACCAAGTGATCATCACCATGTGCATGTGTGTTAGCATTTTCACAATCATTTTTCGAGGCGTTATTAGTTCTATCCAAATGCATATGACATGAAATGCACACCTAGAGGCACTTAGGAGTTCAATAGCCGCGTCATTCCCCTCTTTATAGTACGGCTATCTATCCTATAATGTAACCACACCCACTAGGTGTCTTGGTTACTAAAACACAACCCTTAAGCATATACCTTTGCCTTGATCACATAGGGTTGCGTCCAAATCCAAGTGTGGCCATCATGATCACCATGTCCATCTTGCCACCAACCTTGGAATGTACTAATCCTCATATGCTACATACAACTTAGGCATAGGATTAGTACTTAGGTATTGTCACTAATTACCAACACCAAACATAGGACTTTCACCTATCTATTGTCAAGGTCATGCCCACAAACCTTTTCTTTTCTATCATCATCACGTTGTCTATAAACTGAGTATGAATCCTTGTCCTGTAATGTGGCATCACAGAAAGGTCGCGAGTAACTGTATGATTCACGGCCCTTTGTGCATGGGCAATTGTGATTAAGTACTCCACAAGGGCCATGCATCATATGCTTTGTAACCATTTTATACAAGTCTGGATACTTCTTCTTGTTTGAGAGCTCGGCTGAGATGAGAAGGTCATACTGCTCTAGGCATGTGATTTTGTAGCGTCCCTCCATGATTAGCAAAAAAAATGTGTGTGCGGTAGACCCCTCTTTTGGAACTCCACAACATACACGTGTGCACGAACCTTTCCGAGGATATCCTTTTTTATCAAAATGTGCTTAAGCTCTTCTAGTTTTGCCCTAAAGACCCGATCAATAAGATCTGGACGATCCTGTGGTGTTTGTCCAGGGTACAACTCATGCGTGGTCTCATCCCACTTTGGATTACATGTCATAGTCAGGAAGATGTCTAGTTTTCCAAACCTCCTCACCAGTGCCATGGCATCTAAGTACCTACGCCTTATGTCCCTCGGGCCTCCGATAAAAGAGGAAGACATCACCGTTCGCTTTCCAACAGCTTCTGATCTTCCCTCACCAGCATGCAGCCTATCAACCAATCCTTGGTAGAGGTCAGCCCTGATCTCTGTTTGATGATTGCGTATGTAATCCAATCGAGAACTCTCAATTTTGATGTATGTGTCCACCGTAAACTGTTGGAAAAGACACTAGCCATAAAGTATGGGATTAAAGATTTTTGGCCGTATCTGGAACTTGTACCAGTAGTAGTCACGCACAGAAACACAAAAATTTCCTAGAGAGTCTAAAAAAACTATGGTATTAGAGGTGTTTCAAGGATAACGGTTTGGTATACATGAAAAGTACAAGAAGATAAACAAACATGTTTCTTCTTCTATACCACTATGAGCCTTACACAGGGCACGAGCCGTGTTGACATCCTCCATGGTAACACCTTTCTTCGGGATATCCATATGTCATCCAAGCTCACCGCTAGGGAAGAAGAGTGGGTATGAAAGAGCATCATAGCATCCATGATATGATCGGATGCCATGCCTACTCCTATCTTTCCCATGCAGGACAACACTATTCTAAAATTGACCAAGGAGTTCACTACCCTCGATCCAAACAGTACCCACCTCCGAAGCCATCGGCACGTTGTATGTCCTTTGATCCAATCGCTGATCAAGGTTAAATGTGAGACGATAGTCCTCGAGATGTTTAGCCTGCCCCATACTCCTCAAATGTTGTGAGTACGGGTTGTTATGAAGGATGGCCACCAATCTCTCTATAACTTCTTTATCTTTTTGGCACTTCTCTTCTCGACACCTTTGGTACCGGTGCTCAAGGTTCGGATCGTCATCATAGAAATAAAGCTCAAGATGTATGTGCTCCTTACCATCTTCTCTCACAAATGACCTTATGTTGTGATAGATCATGCCATGTGCACGGAAGGTATATATGCCGCTATTTCTGATGTTAGCAGTAGCACTGTCGAGGCGACAGTAGAGGGAAGTGAAAGAGAAGTAGCCATTGAAAAACCTAATATTGTTATGGAAGTGCCTAGCGTCCGTGTCGGAGCTCGTCCAAAGCCTCATGAGCTGATCTGGGTATGACGGGTGCATTCAGTTCGACCTTTTCGCTGTGGCAATAGAACCCAGGAGGTTCTTTTGGAAACCTCTTCGCACCACATGATGGCAATCTGGGACATGTTTTAGCATGTGTGTCTCCCTAGGCATGTTATATACACCTTTTCGTATGGGTCAAGTACTTCAGGGTTAGAAGCCGTGTCTTCCTCAGTAGTTCACTTTGGACATCGTCATCTGATTCCTCTATTGAAATGACATTTTGAACATAAAAATGAAGGTTAGATAAAGGAGTAGATGTTTAGAAAGGTATTCGGTACTTGGTACAAATACCTTGCCTACCAAACAGGTATCCCTCATCCTCTTCCTCATCATCTTCAAATATATTGCCCTCATCATCGTTTTGTGATCGTCACAGTTGCCATGAGATATTACAACTTAGGTAACAATAATGGAAAGCCAAATATTGTACACAATGTTAAAAGTAGTGCAAATTACCGGTATCATCAAATAATGGTTGTTTAGGTGTAGCTAATGCATTTTGATTGCTTGGTCCAGCGCTTTCTGTCAATCACATAATGGACATGGTTGAGATAGGAATAAAGTTGTTTCATGTCAAGGAACAAGGATAGGGAGGCCTCATTATTTACCGTTGTTGGTCACAGTTGACTGAGGTAAGGGCGTGTTTTCATCCACGTGGTCTTCACCATCATTGTTAGATACTCCTGTGTTCTGACTGATGTGGTGCTCAAATATAGTGTTACGATGGGCTAACAATACATGTCTTTGCCCAGATGGTACATTTGGTCTATGTGTCGTATGACCAGGTTGTATATCACCGCATTCATCTTCATCATCATATGTCTCCTCTGTAGCTTGTGGGAAGCGAATATGGTTGCACTGGATTCTAGGATAGCCCAATCACTGGGGCTTACTGTGGGACCATGAGGCCCAGATGAGTTTGCAGTGGGCCACTCCGTTGTTGGGTTAAAGAGTGGATTTCTCCATTGCGATGGACTCACTGTTTAAGGTGTGTCTCTGCACCTCCCTGGAGCGGTTTGTAGGAATTTTCATTGCCTCTTTACGAGATGGAGCTTGATTTTAAAGCCTCTGTCGCTTGTGCCTTTGTTCCCGTTGTGCAGGTGTCATGTTTGCATGGCTCTTCCTACACGACGCACGATGAGCCATGATTTGCTCCTGGGTGCATTGTGATTGCATTTGATGATTCATAACTATGCTGCGAGCGGTAATTGCCTCACCACCAACATAGTTGTGTTTAAGTTAAAATAGTAGCAAAACAATCAAAACACACCAGATATCCATCGACAATCCTCTTGTCATCTATAAAGCTACTGATAGATTCACCAACACAAAAATATAGGTGTCGGTACCATATTAACAACAATTTAATTACCTGGTAACTGATTGGAAATAATTTCATCGTCAATGTTGTTTGCATGGAACGAATCATTCCTATGCAACCAATCATCTGTTTCATTAGGATCCATATTTTCCTTGTTTGATGCATTCACACCATTTACCAATTGTGACACATGAAATATAAGAAACATCAATAATAATATGTATATTATCATTCACCATCATTTTTACTATACTACCATTGGTAGTTTCGATATGCAGGTGTTGCTCCTTTCTCTCCTTTCTTCTTTTATATGCTTCTTGATGTTTTCTATTTGTATCGTCCCTTTTCTCTTGAGACATTGCGTGCCATCGAGCGCTATCCGTTTCCCTTTTGCGAACTCTAGATCTGTCTGTTCACAGTCATGAATTAGCCATGTTACATCATGTAAAATTATAATGTAGTAAAATGATGTTTCGTAAGAGTACCTCCATTGGTACTGTTGGTATTGTCTCCGAGTGGTGTACGTGAACCGCTATTCTCCATTTAATGGAACCCTATAGAACTGTAGAACATATTTTTCATATTAGTATTTATCGGATTGTTAGCAATGTCTTTTCAAAAAACTATTGGTGCATCTTGTATACTCAATCCTATGAACGAATGAAAGTTACTTGGTGTTTGCCTATTCCTCTCCGGATTGCAGCATGAGAAAAAACTGAGATATACAATTATGGCCATAATTCAGCTTTTGTTAAAAAATATCATAAATGCTGAATGACATGATATACTAAAAGATTTGTGCTCAGTTTAATTTTAACAATGTCAATTGGCAGTTTCAGTCATGGTACATGGAAGTTCAGAAAGTGAAGGCAACAGAATAGTTGTTGAATTGTTTCCTGGTGTGGATATACAATTATGGCCATAATTCAGCTTTTGTTAAAAAATATCATAAATGCTGAATGACATGATATACTAAAAGATTTGTGCTCAGTTTAATTTTAACAATGTCAATTGGCAGTTTCAGTCATGGTACATGGAAGTTCAGAAAGTGAAGGCAACAGAATAGTTGTTGAATTGTTTCCTGGTGTGGCTAGTCATTAGATGTCTATCAGTTTGTAAACACTCACTGTGAAGGAAAGCACAAGCTCTGGTCATACAACCTTTATCTCTTCATAGGTGTAGTCTTCTGATTTTGTTGCACAAGTTCAAGCAAGTTAATTGAGAAAACATATGCAGGAAAGCTTATGCAGAGTGGAGGGGTCAAAATAAAGGATTTTGCAAACCTTGAATTCTCCAAACGCGCCGAGTTGCTTGAGAATCTACTCCACTGGAAGGAGAACACCTGAAGAGCAGATTTACAGCAGAGCAGTAGAACCTATTAACCTAAAAAAAATATGAACACAATATCATCATTCATAAATATGCACTTAATGTGATTAACTGCTATTATCACGGATGGAATCCGATAGAGAAGACACTTGTCATGCATGCCATCTTGTTAGTGAAGAATCGCTTCAAAAGATTAAAAAAGAAATAAACACCATTACTACTCCATTTTATAATTTATTGCCTCATTATCTGCATAAGCACAGGTGCTATATCATGCATGAAGCAAATGAAGTTTACTACTGCTTGGGTGCCCGTACGTTGCTACGGGCACTAAAATTTATTCATGAGATA
Source organism: Saccharum hybrid cultivar R570 (assembly GCA_038087645.1). Lineage (NCBI taxonomy): Eukaryota > Viridiplantae > Streptophyta > Magnoliopsida > Poales > Poaceae > Saccharum > Saccharum hybrid cultivar. The sequence continues at coordinate 21,202,232 of JAQSUU010000553.1, read as the reverse complement.
ACATGTCGTGATCAACATCAAGTTTCTCAAAGATAAATCATTGAGATCACTATTTTTTAGCTTACACTATTTTCCTTTTGACAGCGGCCAACATCACTCACTCATTTTCATTAGCAATTTTTTATACGCAAAGCTAAATATTAACGATACGAGAAAAAGACATGTTAGAAATAATATAACCATCAGGTTTTAAATTATATATAATACGTATATCCAATCAATAACATGTCAACAAGTCATACGGTACTCCAATTTTTTTCGGACTTCCTCTACTACCTGAAATACAGATGGATATGACAAACGTCAGTGATAAAGGACAAATCTAAAATATAGAACACTTGTGCAAAACAAAAAGGTTTCAGGTGTTAAGTATACGAAGGCCCATCTAATATAGGCCCATATGGCCTATGAGGCTCTATATATATAGCTATCTCCACTACGTGATTATCTTCTCAAATTCCAAAGGTTAGTAACATGGTATCAAAGCAAGGTTTAGGGGCCGAATTAGGGCTAATCTGATCCCTAATCACCCCATATCCATTTTTTTCTCGTCGGTGCCCTTCGCGTGTGTCGCTATCTGCCGCCCGTCGCGGTTCCTCTGTTTTCACGTGGGTCGGCCCGTCGCCGTCGTCCGCACATCTGCATCTTCATCACGTGCGGGCCGGGTCTCCTTCCGCCCGCGGCCGTCCCCGTCTTCACGCGCGCACGAGCGGCCATCTGCTCTGCCTGTATACGTCTTCCGCCCGCGGTCGTCCCCGTCTTCGCGCGCGCACGAGCGGCCATCTGCTCCGCCTGTGCACGCGGCCCTTTGCTCCGCCTGCACGTGCGCCTGGCCGTCCGCCCGCCTGTGCACGCGGTCTTCTGCTCGTCGTCCGCCCGGCTTCCTGCTGTCTGCCCGGACACGTGCGTCGTCTGCACATGGAGATTTCGACTCGTGCTATAACCGGCGTCGTCCTCTGTCTCCCGCTGCTTCATCCTCTGCTTCCGCAGAGACCATCTCAGGCTGCTTCCAGTCATGGTGGTAACAGAATTTTTCTCCTTGTTGGTCTACTGAAGTTTTCAGTCATGTCGCAGCTCAACACTATTGTTATCAACATTACCCTTGATGGTCAGAATTACCCAGAGTGGGCATTTTGTGTGGAAACTGCTTTAAGGGGTCATGGGCTCCTTTTTCATCTCACTGATGATCCTCCTGCGCTTCAGCCAGATCGAAGTAACGTTGCTGATGTCAAAACTTGGCAGACTAATGATGTCAAGGTGATGGCTGCCATGGTTAATAGTGCTAAGCAATCTATGATTATGAGTTTGTCCAAGTGTAAAACAGCCAAGGTTATCTGGTCATTGTAACACCTCGGGTGTTATAATGGCTAAATAACCTGTCATGTCATCATATTGCACCATAAAGCATCCGTGATTAGGTTAACTACGATATGCATCAACTAAAACGAGTTTACATTCTTAGGTTGGATATGCTTCTAAGTGGTGTGATTCGAATCGAAAACGCTAATTTCGAATGTCACCGCAAATACTTAGTTTATGCCCTGCGTAATTTGAGGTGTGTGACTGTGTTATACACTAGTGCCAAGTCTAGGGAATGAACTCAAGTCCAACACATAAAATGGAGCTTCAAGTTTGAGTTTGAATTGGAATCCAAAACTTGTCGCGAGTTTTCCGATTCGAATTTGAATTCAAATTTTGAGAAATATTAAAAGATTTTTAAAAGTTAAATTGGTCAACCAAGAGTGACATTTGGTCAACCATGTGATGCTTGACCCAATGATACCCTTGGATGATGGTTTGATCACTAATAATCACCAATTAAAATAGCAACAAGTTTCAATTTGAAAGTCTTCCGAAAACCCTAAATTTTAAAACCCTGATTTTACCCCTTTTGAAATAATTCAAAATCTATGCAAAAAATTGGGAAAAAGTTTAAAACCATGTTTGTAGATCTTTTAAAGGGCTACAACTTTGGTGTTTTGAGTTTTCAAATTTTTAGTGCAAAATGTGGAGCAATTTTGAAAAGAAGCAAATTTCAAAATTGACCCCTTTTCAAGTTGCTACATGATTTTGGGAGTAATTTGGCAAAAACGGTTTGAATTAGAAAATTGAGGGGGTGCTACGGTGACCGGCGAATCACTGCCGGGCACCGAGCGGCATGGGCACCGGCGAGCCGTCGGGCTGCTTCCAGGCCGTTCCCGCGAGCGCTCGATCGCCACCTCGTTCGCGCGCGTGCCTTCTAGCACCACTGGAGACCTCTTTAAAAGGCCGAGCACATCGTCGTTCTTCTTCTTCTTCTCTGTTTTTGGCCGTCGCCACCGCATAGCTCCGCAGCTCACCGCTGCCGCCGTTGAGCTGCCTCCGGCTAAAACAACCGCACCATCACATTCGCCTCGCTCTTGCGCGCCTCCTGGTCCACCTGCACCAGCCCAATTCCACCCGAATCACCCGCACGACTGTTTCCTTTCCCAATTCCGGTGACAGAGCGCCACCGAGCCGCCTCACATGGCCAGCCACCTCCACTGCCTCTCCGTGCTTGCAGATTGCTCCACTGCACTCGCGGTGAGCTGCTGATGCTTCCCATGCCTTTTAATTTAGCCGCTACTAGTTGGTATCGTCAGGACGCCGGGTGCCGCTGCCACCGTGCCGCCATGGCCGGTGGGGTGCTACCTCCGGGGGGTTTACGGTCGAGAGAATGGTCCGGTGAGGTTTGCAAGGTGATGTAGATCATGTTGGTCGAGTTGGTTGAGTCACCGGCGTCGTGGTCGTCGGCCGACCGCCATGCGGGCATGGCCGGGACGCGGGAGGGAGAGCGAGAGAGGTAGGAGGGAGATGACATGCGGGGCCGGCGTGTCAGCGAGCTAGCGAGCGGGAGAGAGCGAGCGCGCGGGCAGGCCGCGCTGATGGGCCGCGTGCGATGCAGGGCCAGGTGAGCGCGGGCGCAGGCACGTGTGAGCGGTTGGGCCGCGCGAGCGCGCGTTGCTGGGCCGAGCCGGAGGGAAGGAAGGAAGTCAGCCCGAGCGGCAGTTTTTGTTTTTTTCTTTTTCAAAAATGGGAATAGTGTTAGTTTTTGTTTATTTTAATAGAATTTTTGTAGAGCTCCAAAAATAGTGATAATTTTTGTATAAGCTTTTTAAGGTGTAAACTATTTAGGAAAAATGTTAAATATCAATTTTGATTATTTTTGTAAGTTAATTAATTAGCTCAATTAAATGTTAAATGCAACTTCCAGGAATTTTAGTAATTAAAATATTAATCCAAAAATTATGAAATTTGTTTTGACAATGATTTAGGCCATGATTAACCTATAGAAAAAGTTTGAGCTCAATTAGATGAAGTTTAATTTATTCTTAAATTATGCCTTAATTAATTAAGTGTTTAAATAAATGTTAAATTGATAACATTAAGTGTTGTGTGCTCTTTTGATTGAGTGATGACCTTGGGTCACTAATTCTTGGTGATCCTTGGCACCTTAATTACTTGGTTGAGCTCGTTAGTAGCATGTTCTGTAAAAAGCGTTAGTGTTGCTTAAGTAATCACTGTTAGTTAGTAGGTTTTGTTGTTTTGTGACTTTACCACGAAGGAAAGTTATACTCCAGTTGTTAACCGTGGCATGTCATCTTTAAGCATCATGTTTATCACCGCATCATGTTGAAACATGTCATATGCTCGTGTAGTTTCCGCTTTCGAGAAAGTCGACGTTGTTGAGCAAGCCTCCAGAGAAGAGCAGTCACCGGTGGGTTCTGGATCGGACATCGGAGTTGTTGAGCCCGAGCTAGTCGTCTCGTCTGAGCAAGGCAAGCCCTGGTGCATTTAAAACTTCCTTGAGTTTTATAAATTGTTATTGCTGGTACTATGGTTTACCGCATTAAGTAATTAGGAGTTGAGTGATAACCCAATTGTTGCATTATCATTCTTGATTATTGTAATATCACCCTTGGTACTTGTTTTATTACAAAATGCGTAATATGCTTCGCTATGCTTAATGAGTTAGGCTTTTAAATGAAATGTTTATATGGCCATGTTGACATACTTGAGGAATAATGGAATATAAGAATGAACTTGAAGATCGGGCAGGTGGTTTGGACACTACTAACTTGCATTGAGAAAGGAGTCTCAATGTAATGTTTCCGTCTTGTCAGTTAAAGACCGTTCGTTGTAGGCCCGCTTGTCTTTTGAGACTTTGCAACTAGCCTCATGCCTTGGGTAAGCCCAAGATGTTAGTGATTCCATTTTGAGAACGTCTAACCTCGCACTGGAAGTGGAGAGATGGCGGGAGTAGTGTGTACCCTTAGGGGTAGAATTAGACTGGGTTCGAGGAGTACTGTACTCTCGGGTGGCGATGAACACGTTCTGGTTTTGGGAGATCTAAATGAGGGTTGACATATGCAAGATTGGGTTCTACATATGTCATGAGGTTAGAGATCCCCAGCTAGGTATAATCGGTTCGAATCGTCGTTGTTCCTCGGTTATGGAGACTCGATCACCTGTCCTGCATCGTAGCTAAGAAGTGGAAATGTTGAAAGAATCAGAAAGAATTTTGAGGAGAATTATTTGATCTAGTTTAGGATCACTTAGAATTGGTTAACGAACCATCAATGATAAAAATAAAATATTAAAGGTAAGAACTTACTTAGTAAGCTTTTCTGAAAAAGAAATTTTGATTCTTGAATACTCGTACCTTGATTCCCGAAAGCTAGCATGCCCTTGGAGTCTTTATCTTAGTCGGGTAAGTCTTGTGGAGTACTCTCCATACTCAGGGTTTGTTAAACCCCTTGTTGCAGGTGTGGTTCATGAACAAGTTTGCTTTGAGCCTTGTTGCATGACCGTTGTGGTTGAAGAAAGTGACGAGTAGGTTGTGTGGCCTCCGGGCAAGGCATCTCGTTTGGGTGTTGTAATGAAGTTACTACTGATACTTCCCTACTACTGGTTTGTAATAACGTTACTTAAGGTTTGAAATTTGGAAACTGTGGTTTGTAAACTTAAGTTATTGTAAAACTTCCGCTACTTTACTCGGTATTTTAAATAAACTGTTGTAATATTGCAATACTCCTGTAATTGGATCCTGTTTGGAGGAAAGCATGCCTTTTAGGCTCTAAGGAACATAAGTACGGCTGTCAGAGGTCATTATGACAATGACAGCTATATGTGGGCCCTCATAATTAGGAGGTTCTGTGACAGTCATCCTTGAAGGCGCGCTATGTTCAGGACAGTGGTGCTCTTTTGCACACTCTTATGCAGCAAACTCATGCTATTGAGCAGCAAGACATGTCTGTTGATGAGTACTACTCAGCTTTTGGCCGTCTAATGGGATCCTTGACCTCTATGGTGCCTGACTGTACATCTGATGATTGTCCAGCACACAAATTTATTGAAAAGTTCCTTACTTATCGTTTTGTCATGGGTGTAAGAGCGGAATTTGATTCCATATGTACTTGGTTGCTTCATGATTCTTCCACTCTAACCGTGGCAAAGGCACTGTCAGAATTGCTCGCTGAAGAGACACGTCTCCGGTCTATGACCTCTTCTATGACCTCTCCCATGCATGTGTCTCATAGTGTGTTGGTTGCTTCTCAGAAGTACAGTACACCAAAGAGTGCCTCTCAGGAGCCTTGTCCGCATTGTGGCAAAACTGGTCATACTCCGGACAATTGTTTCTTGCATCATCTAGAGAAATTGGCTGAATTCCGTGCTCGTCGCGCTGCTCGAACCACTAGGGGTCGTGGTACAGTTTCTACTCCTAGAGGATCTGTGTCAGTTGCTGCTGCTGCTGGTTCTTCATCTTCGTCTTGGGTGCTTGATTCCAGGGCTTCTTTTCATGTGATGTATGATCAGTCTCAGCTTGTGGCCTGCAAGCCGGTTGATGATGGTGCTTCTATTCAGACAGCAGACGGTACATCTTGTCCTATCACTCATCAGGGTTCTCTTTCAAACTCTTATTTCCCTGTTCCTGATGTCTCTTTTGTACCTCAGTTGTCTATGAACCTCCTTTCTGTTGGTCAACTTGCTGACCATAACTGTTTTGTTGGATTTGATGACTCATCTTGCTTTATTTAGGATCGGCGCACTGGGACGGTACTTGGGACTGGCCATCGCCGTAACGGCTCACCTAGCCTCTACGTTCTCAACACCTTGCGTCTTCCTCACATTTCTGCTCATGTGTCATCAGTCGTTTCATCATCATCGCCATCTACCTCGTCCTTTGCCAAGTGGCATCATCGTCTTGGTCATTTATGTGGGTCTCGTCTGTCTAATTTAATAAATAAAGGTTGTTTAGGTCCCACATCTATCGAGTCTAGTTTTCATTGTAAAGGTTGTAAGCTTGGGAAACAGATACAACTCCCATATTCTATTAGTGATTCCCATGCTGCTAAACCTTTTGATCTTATTCATTCCGATGTATGGGGTCCTGCACCTTTTGCTACAAAGGGTGGTCATAAATATTATGTTATTTTTATTGATGATCATTCTCGATATACTTGGATTTACTTTATGAAACATCGGTCTCAATTGTGTTCTATTTACCAAACCTTTGCTCGCATGGTACACACTTAGTTTTCTACCCCGATTTGAGTTTTTTGTTCTGATTCTGGTGGGGAGTATTTATCCGCTGCCTTTCGTGGGTTTCTGGACTCTGAGGGTACTCTTGCTCAGCTCTCGTGTCCTGGTGCTCATGCTCAGAACGGGGTTGCTGAACGCAAACACCGTCATCTGATAGAAACAGCTCGCACACTTTTGATTGCTTCTTTTGTTCCTTCACACTTTTGGGGAGAGGCTGTTTCGACATCTGTGTATCTTATTAATAGACAACCATCGTCCAAATTGTCTGGCAAGTGTCCTGGTGAAGTTCTTTTCGGGACTCCTCGCTATGATCATCTTCGAGTTTTTGGATGTCTATGCTATGTTCTGCTTGCCCCTCGTGAACGAACAAAGTTGACCGCTCAATCGGTTGAGTGTGTTTTCCTAGGATATAGTCATGAGCATAAGGGTTATCGTTGCTATAATCCCTCTTCTCGCCGCATACGTATCTCTCGTGATGTCACCTTTGTTGAGGATCGTCCTTTCTTTTATACCTCCTTTACAAAGTCATCGTATGCTCCTACCGAGTCCACCTCCTTTATGTGCCTTCCTCCTATTTCAATCAGTGATGATGCCACTCCACAATGTGTGTCCCCTTCCAGCCCACTTATTCATATTCCTTCATCTTTCGACACCCTTGATAATCAGCCACCTAACCTTCCTACATCTCCACTGCCGCCTCCTCCACCACCTCTTGTTGATAATCAGCCACCCAACCTTCCTGCATCTCCACCACGTCATCCACTAGTTACAAAGACCTACTCTCGTTGTCCTAAACATCATATTCCTATTCCCACTTCCTCGGCCAGTCCTGATGCTCCCAGTCTTGCTGATTTTACTAATAATGATGAGTCGTGTGCTATTTCTGATGAAACACAGGTTGGTCCACGATATAATCTCCGGAATCGTGCTACTATTGAGCCTCCTGACAAGTTCGGATTTCCACGTGCGAGTGCTGTTGTTGATGAGCCATCCACTTATCAGGAAGCTTCTAGTATTTCAGAGTGGCAGCTTGCTATGTCTAAGGAGCTTGCTGCTCTTGATCTTCGAGGCACTTGGGAGCTTGTTCCATTACCTTCACATGCTGTACCGATCACCAGTAAGTGGGTTTTCAAGATTAAAACCAAGTCAGATGGTTCTATTGAGAGATATAAAGCCCGTCTTGTGCACAGGGGTTTTAGCAAACTCCGGGATTGGATTATGAAGAGACATTTGCCCGTTTTAGCAAACTCCGGGATTGGATTATGAAGAGACATTTGCCCCCGTTGCTCACATGACCACAGTTCGTACTTTACTTGCAGTGGCTGCTTCATCTTCTTGGGCCATATCTCAGATGGATGTTAAGAACGCTTTCCTTCATGGTGATTTGAATGAAGAAGTTTATATGCATCCACTTCCAGGTGTTGATGCCCCTTTAGGTTATGTTTGTCGGCTTCGCCGTGCTTTATATGGTCTTAAATAGGCCCCTTGTGCTTGGTTTGAACGTTTTGTATCTGTGATAAAGGCTGCTGGTTTTACACCTAGTGATCATGACCCTGCTCTATTTATTCATCTCTCATCACGTGGTCATACTTTGCTTCTTTTATATGTTGATGATATATTGATTACAGGTGATGATGTGGAACATATTTCTCTTGTGAAACAAGAGCTTGGTGAACACTTTCAAATGTCTGATTTAGGTCCTCTCAGCTATTTCTTAGGCATTGAGGTTAAGCAATGTGCCAATGGATACTATATTTCTCAGACGAAGTACATACAAGATCTAATTGCTCGTTCCGGTATCACTGACAATCAGATGACTGCCACACCCATGGATCTTCACTTGCAACTTCGTCCTACTGATGGTATACCTCTTCCGGATCCTTCTAGATATAGACACCTTGTGGGTAGTCTTGTTTATCTCACCGTTACCGGACCAGATATCGCTCATGCAGTCCATATTTTGAGCCAGTTTGTGAGTGCTCATACTTCTGTTCATTTTGGGCATTTACTTCGTGTGTTACGGTACTTAAGGGGGATAGCATCTCGATGTTTATTCTATGCCCATAATAGTCCGCTTCAGCTCCATGCTTACTCGGACTCCACTTGGGCAAGTGACCCAACGGATCGTCGTTCCATCACCGGATATTGTATTCTTCTTGGCTCCTCTCCTATTGCATGGAAGTCCAAGAAGCAGGCAGCTGTATCTCGCTCTAGTACAGAGGCAGAACTCCGAGCACTTGCCACTACTACTTCAGAGATTGTATGGCTTCGATGGTTGTTGGCTGACTTTGGGATTTCTTGTGATGTCACCACACCTCTTCTTTGTGACAATACAGGAGCTATACAAATTGCCAATGATCATGTGAAGCATGAACTTACTAAACATATTGGTGTTGATGCCTTCTTTACTCGGTCTCATTGTCATCAGAAAACTATTGCTCTTCGGTATGTGCCTTCTGAGCTGCAGTTGGCTGATTTCTTCACTAAAGCACAAACTCGAGAGCAGCATCGGCTTCACTTGATCAAACTCAATGCTTCAGATCCTCCACTTCCGCCTTGAGTTTGAAGGGGGTGTTAAGTATATGAAGGCCCATCTAATATAGGCCCATATGGCCCATGAGGCTCTATATATATAGCTATCTCCACTACTGGAGTGATTATCTTCTCAAATTCCTAAGGTTAGTAACATCAGGTTTGTGGTTTCGTATTTTAACAATGTCAATTGGCAATTTCAGTCATGGTACATGAAAATTCAGAAAGTGAAGGCAAAAGAATAGTTGACGTTGCAGAGAAGTCAGAGATCAGAACCTTGCTATTCAGAAAAAAGCTCGCAGACAAAAAAAATGTACATGGCCAAAAAAAAATTGACACAAGCCCTACTCTGCATCTAGGAAACAGAGAGAAGCAGTTCACAGCACAACTGAACTGAACATATTTTTGTCAGTGCAGTAATCAAATTCTGCATTTAGTTTCCTATGCCAAACAACCAACATGTTTGTGATTTAGTAGATAGAAAATTGATTGAACGAACGACATTGGCAAACTGTAAAAGTTTCATTAGGCCTCTGAGAAAGTGACGAGACGAACCTCTTGATGACTATAGCGACCCCTCCACGTCCTTCCGGCTTTGCATCAAAGAAAAACAATGCTATGTTTTTCACTTCACCTAGACAAAGGAATGGCCAACAGTAGTTCATTGTTTTTTTGTTTAGACTTAGCATAGAGGAGAATCTCGTAGACCGTACACCGCAGCTATGTGGCCATTGTTTTGGTTCCCCTTATATGTGAGTAGGTGCAGCAAGAAGTGCCTTCTCAATTTGTACACACCCTGTCAGATTTGTTAAACACATAGTTAAAATGTATGTAGGGAAAAAAGAGAAATTATGTACGAATAAAAAAGAACAAAATTGGTATTTCTATTCTTTTGCCATTCCACGCATGCATGGCAAGTGGAACAAAATAACCAGATGACATTGAGGAAGAATTAAACTGTTCTTACTGTATATATAGTAGAATATAAAGAAGAAGGTTCCATTACAAAGGTAGTTACCGATTTAACTCAAATTACCCATCATTTGCAACTCTATGACAACAGCACAAGACACTATTCCTTCAAAGAGGTGTACATAGCCACTGTAAGGTTAGATGGATGATCTGAATTTTGATTCAAACATGGACCAGTAAACCCACTGAGAGACAAATGAATGCTAACTGTGGCTGTGGCACGGAAGTGACATTTCACATTCAACAAACAACGAGCTACTATACTGAACTAATTAAAGTTCTGAACAATGATGCAGCCAAGTTGATGATGGCGGAAACCTCCCTGCTCCTGTTCTACATACATGCACATGGCAATGACAGAGGTTGCCTGCAGTTGAACTGATGAAAACCAGATCCATTTTGCCACTGTCACTTGCAGATAGCGACTCAAACTGACGAGCTGGTACTCTTATTTCATAATTGAGTGATTGAATAGTTAGTGCTAGTCCCAGCTATGAGCGAAATTGAATAGTATTGCCAGAACTGCACCATAATTAGTTTTTATGAAACAAAACTATTTTATGTCATCAAGCACTGCACCATCATCAATATAACTTGTGAACTAACATGCTATCTAGCTCTTGATGTTGTTCCCCCAAAAAAAAAAGAAGCTCTTGATGTTCGCCATGAACTTACAGGTCACCAACCAGAGAGGAAAACCAATTATTTCAGCAGGCTCCAGTACCCGTTGAACCCTGCTAAAATCTGAATCAGTGCTGTAATCCTACCCATATGTATCAGTTCTCTTTGACCTATGTCTGTGATCCAGCTGTGAACTATACTCCCAGGATGCGACATGTGACGCCATATTCAACCAGCTATGATGTTTTACATACCTTGCTGCCAAGCTCTAGTCTACATTTTTTTACAAAAAAAAGAGGTACAAAGTTGCATCAAAAGCATATCAGAGTAAAAATCATGCTGAAACATTCTTGAGTAAAATCTGAAGCACATTAGATAAAGCTACTGGAAATATGATAGACTGCATATTTGTACAGTCAGTACCAAATGCATAGATATACAGTCAGTGCCAAATGTAGTAGAGATTGTCGAATTGTCTCCGGGAACATGCAAATATACCTGCTTAATATTTTTTAGAATAGTAATCAGGATAGTGCATCCACAGTTGGTATTGATCACATTTAGAGCAGCAAATCCTTGCCCCACGAGTAACACAAAGCTGGATCGCAACAGAGACAAACTCACACTACTGAAGAGGAGCTCTTGGCCTCCTGCCCGCCTGGCCACGATGGTTCCTGGACGAGAGGACCTTTGCACTGTCTAGGTAGACTTGCGCTGACAATTGAACACTCGGAGGAAGGGGAAGGAGGAGATGGTGCAAATGAGGAAGGAGCTGGGAAGGGGATCTGGAGGAGGGGCACCTGGATTTACGCATCGGCCTCGGCGGTTAGGGGTAGGTCGGCAGCGGCGACCGGACGGCGCGGCGGCGTCGTGACGGGACCGGAGCAGGCGTCGGCCTCGGCGGGGCGGCGGCGGCCACCGGACTGCACCAGATATAAATTCCATTTCCACTAAATGGAAAGGAAAATAATCACCACAACATAGGGACAAATAGAGTGTAACAGATTTCTTAATGGTGAGGAATAGAATAGATTGTCAAAATTATGAGTGAGTAGCACGAGAGACTTCTCCTTCCAATTATTTACAAATGTCACCCAAAATTGGGTCACACAAAGTCAGAGAGATAATGCAACAACCTTCCTATAATAAATCAATTTTTTGTCCATTAGAACAGTTCTAGCAATGAACAAGATGACATTCTATAGTTATGTCAAGCTACTTTAGCCTGATAAAAATTGGCCAAACAAATAGACATTTGTTTTTATGCACGTCAGGCTAATAACTCCAGTGTTATGGAATTACCTATTCCAATTGGTGTCTCTAGTTGGAACGTATCATTCCTAATAAATTAATGACACTAGTTTTTCAAAGCAAATGTCAGTTACCTGCACAGAGATGGTACTCGCCTAGTCCGCATCTCCCTCCTGCTTTGCCATCGATAGCTGGTGCTTCGTAGTCCAAGAGATGGCTCTGTCCACCGTGGATTCAAGACGTGGAGAGCTCAGAAAGGTACCTAAGCAAGGTAGGGAGCAAATCAAGGGTCGGGCATGGGCGACGGCGGCGTAGATCGGGGATGTACGAGGCGGCGGCACCGGTAGTGGATCCCATCCGCGGTTGGCTGCAGATCCGGGTCGCCCAACCTGTCGGCGCCAGTTCTAGTAGCAACAGCGGCGCTAGACTTGGGGACGATGAAGGTGGGGGGTCCTCCTGGTCGTGGCGGCGGCGATGTTGGCGTGGGCTTCGGCGTGGCGCGCCCGTCGATGAAGAGGAGCAGCCGGACGTTGTGGAGGAACCGGTGGTGGCGGCGCCCTCAGCCGCGGTTGAGCGCGTCGAAAATAGCGTCGGCTACGGTCGGCGATGAGGTAGATGCGCGTCGGGGTCCTCCTGCTGCCCCGAGTTGCGATGCTCGCAGCGGCGAGAAGGGCCGTGGAGGCTGGGCGGAGCAGGTGCTTGGTGGCGGCGCAATGGAGCAGGGACGGGGCGTGCGCGATGGGTCAGGGTGGCGTCGACGGCGGGGAAGGGTGCGGAGGCCGACAGGTCTGTGGTGTGGCCTCGTGGGTGGGTGGATTGTTGGGACGAGTCGTGGTGACGGAAGAAGACCTGGGACGGAAACCGCTGTTCAGCAATCGGTGCAATTACGGAGAGGTGAAGCGATTAGTACTAATCTGACGATAACATCCGATTCTTTTTAGTTGCACAGACAGAGATAGAGATTCATGTGTTGGAGAAAGTAAATTTTAATGTTGCGGTTACCTTTTTTCAAAAAAAAATGTTGCGGTTATCTTTTTTCTCATGGTGTTGCAATGTAACACCCGTGTTACAGACTCGCTTAGCACCGTGGTTAAGGTCTAAAAGAAATTAACTAAATAAGTTTTTTGAAGGTTAAATTTAAAACACACATGAAATAATAAATCACTCTTATGTGACTTATAGTTGTAGTTGAGAGAAATCAAATATATAACGAAGTTAAATTACTTAGTGCATAAATGTGCTGATGTAAACCCTAACAAAAAAGGATAGGATGGGTTGCCTGATTGTTGGGCATGAAAAACAAATTTTTACAAACAAAAATGAAACGTAGCTTGAGCATTGCGCTTAAGTAAAAATTGATGCGCAAGCTACGCAGATGAAAGTGCAACTTTTATATTGGAGAATAAATATTGTTAACTAGTGTTTTGCAAGCTCGGTAATTGAATTCGAAATCCAACTCCACCTCAACTTTAGATCTCGTCTAGGTCGGAAGGAGGTGCTGACAAGGTTAGTTTGGCGTTTAAATTCTAACCAAAATGCCTAAGCGCTAACACCACGTTGCGTAGTTGGCTACTTCTAACCTAGCACTTGAGTGTGGTGTAGGTGGTAGTTCGGTTGGGTGTCGTGTTGCTTGCCTTAGAAGTTGCCTAACTTCGCTCGAACGCGCTGTGAACACGTGTGTTGACGCTCTGTTTGTAAACCTGCACGTCAGCGACGAGCCCATCTTGGCATTCGTTTATCTTCCTCCCTAGTTGCTCTTCGATCATTACGATTGCTTCATTAGGTAGCTGGCAGTTTCGGCTATAGACTAGTGTAATGGGTCGTACCTTAGTCGAGAGAATTAACCACTTTTGCTTTGCTTTCATCTACGCACTTCGCAGTCTGCGGCCGCTCGGCCTAAGGCCGTGGTCACCGCGTGTGAACGCTATGAGCGTCGGGTCGCGCTGTGGCCGAGCTACAGCCGTCGTCTAGCTCGTTGCTGGGTGGACCCATGCAGCGCTCGCCCTGGTGTTGGCCAGCCCGCGCTGGCTGCGGCTTGGCCCCTGCTGCCGTGCACACGGGAACGCTTGGCCACTTGCTCTGCTGCTCCGGCTGCTGGCCGCTCGTAGCTGCCTGCTCTGTTCAGCGCCGTCGCGTCGCCCTGTATGGTGCTGCGCAGGGCCGTGGTCCCGACCGGGTGAGCACATGTTTCGTCTGGCACCGTCCCAGCCCCTTCGATTCACCGACCGTGGACTTGTGTCGCTGTCGTCACGTCAAGGTCACTGGACCCCAGTCGCACTGTTGGCGATGACTCTCTACCCCTGCTTGCTGCTTGGCGACGCTAGTGGCTCCCGCTCGGTTTGGCCGCTCCAATTCACGCATGTCGTGTCAAGGCCCACGTCCCATCTTCTAGGTGCACGTACTCACTGCCACCCTCAGCCGGAGCCGCTCGTCTTTACTTGCCTGGTTGGCTCATGTGCCCCTCTCCACAGCCGCGCGCCAGCACACCGTTTCTTCGCCCTTCCAATTCGCCCAGCTCAAGGCTTCATGTGGCGATTCCTCGCACCGGTAGGTAGCTTAGGAAGTCGGCTAGCCAAGACAGCCCGATCGGGGCCTTGCTGTAACACCCCAGGTGTTGATCACCAATTAAGTAGTGGGTTTAAGCTCAAATACGATAAATTAGTGGAGATGACGATGCCAAAGTCAAACCTATGGAAATAAACCATAATCTAAACATGGATGCTGCACCCTTCTTTGCATATAGGCCATTTTTACGATATATGCTTGGGTGTTGTTATCAAAGTATCTTCACATGTCTCACATCAATAACTATATTGATCCCTGGAAAAGTTTCATGAAGTTTGAAATCAAAAAGTCACATGAAATGATAAGTTCCATTCCTATTGGAATTTGCCCCATTAAGTTAATGAAACTATAGAACATCCACCAAACCTTGCAAACTATCCAAATGACTCTAGATGAACTCTACAACACCTTAACTACACTTAGGGCACTTAATGGAACAATGTTCATGTTGATCATTTTGCCTAAATGTGCTTCTAAGTGATGGTTGACCATGTATGGACCCGAGAACACTTTTGTTTGACCGTTTCAAAAGTGTGACCTAGAAGCTTTGCATGACTGTGCACCCTTTGACAAAGTTGTAGAAAATTTTATAAGGAACATACTTTGTTTAAGAGTCAAGTCATGAAATTGTGTGGAACATGCTCAAACAGGGACCACAAGTTAGTTTTAGGGCTGATTTCAGCACTTAGCCATTTTTAAGCCCTAATTCCAGTAACATCGACGTTGGCATCCCGCGTTCTCGTGATTTTGCTAACCAACATGATTTGACCCCTTAACAAAAGTTGGAGTTTATGTTATGGAGAACAACATGTAAAAAGTTGGGATCAATTTGACCAAGTTTGGCATTACAAAATCCCAAAACCGAGCCCTAGCTTAACTTATTGACACTGGTAATTTGGGGACTGATTATCTCCTAATCGGTGGGTCTTATGACCATGGTGCTTAAATAAAAATTGTAGAGTATACTGAGGTGAACAACTTTGACAATTGGTCCATAGCCCAGTTCAGCCCTTAGCCAGCCCAAACACAGCCTCCAAGTCGAACTGGTTCATGCACACCACGTGTTCGGTTGAAGGCTTCAACGGGCGACGCGCGTCCGGACGTGGCTTCCATGCGCTGGCCACGCCTCCACCATGGCTGGACACACGCCCGTTCCTCTCCACGCGTCTTGCGCCTCATTGCCGAGGGGAAAAGCACCAGGACGCGCGCCCAAGCTCCACTCTAGCCCCTCTACTTCCTCTACCTCTCCATCCCGACTCGCGCGCGCATGCCACTGTGACCGTGGCCGCCATTGCCGCCCGTGCTCGAGCTCGAGGTGGTTATGCCGCTTCAGTCCACCATTGTCTGAGCTGTGCTCCTCTGCGTGTGCGTGCTCCTCCAGGCGAGCCACCGCGCACCTTCCCTGGCCAAGACCGTCGCCGGGGCACGGCCGGGCGAGGTGGCTCTGCTGCCGACCGCAGGCGCCCGTGGCCCCGCCTCCTCCGAGCCGTTCGAGCAAGACTGGGTGCACTGGTGGGTGCGCGTGGGCCCCCTGGTGCCGCACGGGCACCCTCGCCGCCGTCGACCGCCCCACCACCGGTTGGCCGGCCGGTGTTCGCCCTCCCGCGCTCGGCCGACGGAGGTAGAAGACGAAGACCCGATTCCCCCCCCCCGTGACTCTCTCTCATATGACAAGCGGGCCCGGCCAGACTCCGAGGCCCACTTGTCGGTTTAAGGAAGTGTCCGTCCTGGGTGTGTTTTCGGGTGCGCCTAGCATATTCGGTTAGGTATGGATAAATCATGTTTTTGAAATTCAGATTTTATGTAAATCTTCTAAAATGCATATCTCTTGCTAGGTAAATCCAAAAATAGCAAAAGTGGACTTTTTGGAAACCTTGAGAAAAGATCTATGCAGTGGAGTCATAATATGTTACATGTTTGTAGGTATTTTCTAATGTCTTTATTTAAGTTTTAAAAATACTCTAAAAATGCCTTTAAACCTAACCAGAGCAAGATCTGGAGTTTTAGACATCCAAAAATAGTGATTCTTATTTTGTTAATTTTATAATGACTTGTACTTGCTAGGAAAAATATTAAATACACTAGTTGTTCACTGTTTTCTTAAGGTTTTGATTTGACCTTGTTAAATAAGGAAATCTATATTATATTGCTTGTCATTTTTATATCTTGAGTTGTGTTGCTTCAAATGATGTGAAATTTTTATGGTAGTCTTTCCATGCTATGAATGTACTGTGGTATAAATTTCATGGTCATTGCTTACTGTATGATCAAGTTATTGGTTTAACTTGTTTATGTCTTGATAACTAGCTTATAAATAATATATAAATGATAAAATGGAAAATGTTGTTCCATTACCTTAGTATGATATTTATCTATCATATTGATTCATTCTATGGCCATGTGTTCATAGAAAATATTGAGTTTTAGGTTTAACTTGCTCTCACATGATTTATTGTAATAGATATTTGTCTTTTTCATAGAGGTTGATATACTTGTCCAAATGGCATGAAAATTGTACATTAGACTTTTTGGAGCATATGTAGGCCACTGTAATTTTGGTAGAATTTTATTGTGCACTTTTCATATGTGTTGATAATTCCACCTAATTATATAAATAAATTAAGAAATGTATTAAAAGAATTTATTTAGTAATGGACATTATGTTTTCTGGTGTTCATTAGTCATGTGTGACTTGTTGGTAAAGTTGGTTTTGTCTAATTATATGTTTGCAACATAAGTTAATAATTATTTCTTGCAAATAAGGTTTCTGGACAGATCTGGGAACTTAGCAAAGTTCTTCAAGATAATGTGCTTTGTTGTGAAACTTATTTATACAAAAGTTGTAGATAATTTATGGAACTAGCTTCTGTTAAAATTTGGTGGCAGTTGGCCATATGGTTTAGGAGTTATAGCTGTTTAAAGTTGGGTTACAGAATTACTTGCTCTCTGTCTTGTTAGACCAGTTTCTGTATTTGTGTAAATTCGACATATTAAACTTTGAAATCATGCTGTGATGATATTAAATGAAATGTAGAGAATTTCATAAGGTTTCCATAATGTCTTCTTGCAAGTCATTTGGAATTGTAGATCTCCAGTTATGATTAAATTACTTAGCTGCTATTCTGATGCCCTTAATGTGGCAATTTCTAGTTCTAGCGCTTTGATTAACTTTGCCATGCTTGTGTATTGAAGTGTGACACCTATATTTGTTTGTACTTAGTTTGGTACCCTAGGATCTTATAAGAGTTGTGTCTTGATTGATGTATTTGCAATCTTCTATGTTATGCCCTATTGTGGATTAAGTTAATTAGCTCTAGGTGTTTATGAGAACTTTGGTATGCTTGTTTGATTTCTTTGTTTATTGCACTTCTATGCATTCATACATATGCATTGTTGTACCTCATTTAGGTACGTTAGCTGAAGCACGTGAAGGACCTAAGGTGGAGCCAAACCCAAAGATGGAGTTGGTGGATCCATCCCGAAGATAGAAGGATCGGGCAAGTGCTAGATGGGAGGATACTCGCCAAGTGAATTCATCTGACATACTCTAACTTGAGTCGGATCCCAGGCAAGCCCTGGAGCATTATAAGCCTCCTATCTTCAAAACAATTAATTCTATATATATTATAAGTATTGTTGCATTAAGTGATAGGAGTTGGTTGGAAACTCTTGCTGCATTATATCATTCCTTGTCCAGATATATGAATCCTTGAATCCTACATAGACTAGGATTGAGTAGATGCTTAGCCCTGCTTTAAGCGGTAGAAGTCAGGTGATTTCCTGTCACCTGCGAGATATAGGGATATTCATATATGGCACGGTTGGCTATATTTGCTATCGTGGATTGGAACCATGTGTTAATAAAATAAAATGAGACCGGGCGGGATGATGATAGTGAAGCAACAAGGCATGGAGGTCTTGGGTGTGAATCTATCCCCGTCTGATTCGTTTAAGGACCGATTCGCTGTACGTCCTTGAGTCATGTTGAACGCAGTCTAACACTTAGTTGGCCGGATAAGTCGTTCCGACCGCGAAGCCGAGTAATGTGATTCAGGCCGGGAATCGAATGGTAGGTTGCTTCTTGGAGGAGAGAAAGGATGTGCTTGGGGACATTGGCGTGAGACCAAGAGGGGTTAGAGTCCCTATCACCTGGCAGAGTGTCGCCCTTGGGGTCGCGACATCATTCGGACCCGCGATTCCTGAATCATATGAAAAGGTGGCTTGTGCGACCCTGGTAGGGGCCTGCGCGGTGAGTGTTAGAAATATCCCTCCAGCTAGATAGGAATTCGATTCGAATCGCCGTCGCTCCCGGTTAGTGAGCACTTGACTTGAGCAGCGGCAACGTAGATTCCATTAAATTGAACGGATGGTTAATTGGATCACGATGGAAAGGTTGCCTCAATTTATACCTGCTATGGTTAATATTGTTTGCTCCTAATAAAGTGAGTGCTCTAGTACAGGTGCTAATATAGATGACAGGTTAATGATGATTAACTTGATGCTTAAGCATTAATGATTACTTATCTGTATTAAGCTTTTATGCAAAATGTTGTCAAGTCAGCCCACTTTATATTAGCCTTGCATGATCCTTGATGTCACCTTATTTCTGGTTTCTGATGGGTAAGTCTAGCTGAGTACCTTCTCGTACTCAGGGTTTTATCCCCACTTGTTGCAGGTTGTGCTGTATCTTGGCGACTGCAAGAGTTGGTTGACTCCTGCCGTAGTGGCGGAGTGTGATCACGGGCATGATCCTTCTTATTTACCTTATCTCTAATGCTTTTGTTGGAAGTCGACTGTGGTACTGGCATGTATTTGAAATAAGATTAATGTTAGTTTCAAATTACTTTGCTTCCGCTACTTTTCAATGTAAGTTGTAATAACTTTGTTGAACTCCGATGTATATTGAATGACTTGAGAAAATGGATGTAACATGTGACTTGTTATGTTGAATCACTATGATCTTAGCTTGTATGTTGGTTGGTTTGAAATCCCTCGTGATTTCATTGGACTACCGGAGTTATATGGGCTCAAGTGTGAGAATTTGATCACTTCGGTGATTGTTTTTATACTTGTGCTCTTATAATTTGGACGGTTCTGTTATAGCTGGTATCGGAGCAAGATTCAACATTAAACTTGTCGTATGTGTATTTAAAACAAAGGTTTTGTTTTATAAAATTAGTTTTATCAACTTATAGCTATATATAGGTTTGTGAAAACTGAATTCTAAATCTAAGTATGCCAGTGGTCAATTTCCTTATGCCCATATAAGGATTATTAGGTGGCTTATATAGTACTAACTTGGGGGTTTTTCATTTATGCATCTACGCCCAGGCCAAGGTATGTATGTGTGATGACTCTCCCACACTATGCTACCCGGTGTGTTAGATTGGTGGTAGCCTTCGTATATGAGATAGTCATATATGTCGCTAGTTTACTTTTATGCAACATCACACCTACGCTCAGGTAAGTGTGAGTTGTGAGAGCATGACCGTACAAACTGCGGTCTAGGAGAGAGCTAGTTTTGGTTACTGGATTATTTACATGTTACACACATGTATATATGAAGGTACTTAATTGTGGGTGATCGAATGATTCGGGTAGTTTTGGTGCTACATGTGTATATACGGGGGTATATGTACATGGGAGTACTTAGAATTTTACTTCTCTGCTTTTATTGTGTGCTATATTGGGAAATGTTGGGCTGCAATGAAACTTTTCTGCAGGTACGCTAACCACGAATGCGTAAGTCGAATGTAGCTGACGACTAGCTATATATCGAGAGAGTGCGTGTTATGCCACCGACATAGAACGTGATCGCCACCTTAGGTTGGCAATCTGGTGAGGACGAATAGGACGAAGCATGCATCTTCATGATTGTTGCTTTATGCATAGCTATGCTCCTCTCACCCTTGTTGTAGTGATGTTTTTATGGTCATAATGGTGTTTTCTTTAGTTATAGAGAATACCAAAGTTGTAGCTAACTTACTTATCTAGCTTGTCCTAAAATTTCATGACCCTAGGTCTTATGGTTTGAGAGTTAGGAATTTTAGAAGTTTACTGTCAAGTTTTGCTTATGCTCTGAATAGATCTGAATGTTTGGTTTGTTTGACCTATGTGCATATGGAATCATGTCTTGGATATAATAGAAGAATTGTAGTACTTTTTCTAATCTTTCCAAAGTGTCCTATAGCACTAATTTTGATGGTCGAAATTTCTAGTTATGAGCTTGCCAAGTAGAATGACAGAATCTGTCCAAATCTAGGCAGAGCTGTCTTCTTTATCTTGTTTGGCCTTGTTAGATATAGAATCATCTTAATATGATAATAAGAAAGTTATAGAAAACTTAATAATCTTTACATAAAGTGAAGGCTCAGCCTTGTTGTATCCCTAGAACTCCAGTTGTACATTTTTAAAGTTCTTGTCAGTTTTCTGTCCATATTAGTATAGATCTGCAACATTAGCAATTTTGGTCATGTTAATCTATGAATTTGCTTTTGGTATGAATAACTAAAGTTTAGTCATCTTCCTAAGCTTTCTAGAAAGTCTAGGATCACCTTTGTGGGATGTCTATAACCCCAGTTATGGTTAAAACAAGTAACTACGGTGTTGCTGTCCAGATTCTGTGCAGATGCTAAGTTGGCTCCCTTAGCTAGTGTTTGTTTAGAGCTAAACTCGTAGATAGTTCTTGCTTTAGATAAATATTTATTTTGGGTGAGCCTTGTGTCTTGTATTGATTGCTTAAGCTCATTCGTTTGAATTTTCTCAATTTTCTGACTGACGGTGATGTTATATGTATGATTGTTACCTAGGTAGTGCTCTAATTGTCACCTCGATTGTCCTCGGTGAGCATACAAGGGTCACATAGCTTTATCCTAGAACAACGTTCACGTATGTAATTGTACGGTTGTTGTCTTCAATTAGGTTTTCTCTCTTAGGAGCCTAAGCCTGTAGACTTGGTGGTTAGCCCTTGAATGTTTGGATCCATGCCTTTGCTTGACCGAAAGCCCAAAGTTTAGTTCTCCTATATGTTTGCTTAAGCCATGGATGTTTTGCAACCCTTTTTTGTGAAGACCCTTGTCGACTGACCAACCAAGTTAACTTCCACCAACGCTAGCCTTTGACCATGGTTAGTACGCTGCCAGTTGTGGAGACCATACCTGAATCCATGTTGGACCTATCGATTGCCTCTCCTACAGGTGATCTGGTGCAATGATAATCTTTCGTCGTCTGATCTCAAAATCGATTGCTTGTAAATTCGTGTATCTACCTTATCAACTCAATCTGTGACTGACATATTGGTTTTCGTCTTTGAAGTTTGAGTAATCCATCCCTAACCTTCCCAAGTCTCAGAATGTTTATCGATCTTGATCTCATGTTGTTGCCAACATGAATGAATCTCCTATTAATCTTTTATCTGGAACTCACCTCGGTGGACGCAAGTCATGCATAGAATTTAAGCAAGAGTCCATTGATCAGTTGTCTTTAGGAATTGAGCTATGTTCTCTTGTGAGGTGTTTTGATCTACGGATAGCTTCCTTGTTGATTCTAAACCTTGTGACTACCTTTGCTTGCTATCCCTCCATTGTATAATGCTTGTTTTTACCACCCAAATTGTTTCACTTGAAATTTCACCTTGGTGGTGTGATCGGTAATGGTGTTATGAGTAGCAACTAACGGTGCCGCGACGAAACCAAGAGCCTCCTGTGGGCGGCCGACACAAGGTTGTGCTGCTCGGCACGCGCTGGTATCGTGGTTTCTAGTCATGATCCATTGCGAAACAACATCAACGTGTTATTCTCATGTGAACTCTTCCTTGGTTATCTCTTCATATCGTATCGTAAGATCCATATCTTAGACCGAAAGTAGTGGAGTTTCCTTCTGAAGTTGCTAAGAAGATAACCTTTGAAGAACCGGTCACTGACATAAACATTAACAGACTACAAGAGGTGGTAGACAAGTGACTCTATTTAGTTGTCCCCGTATTTACGAACATCATCTAGTGAGCAAAGTATCTCATCTCTGTTGGATAAAAAGGACACACAACACTTAATGTTGGACAAGTTATCTAAGGGATGAGAATCGATTGTCACATTGTGCATGTGACCGGAGCTATCCAAGTCGCAATCTTGGGTGCATAATGACCATACAATCGAAATCAACCATCTCTAGATTAACGTCGTGTTTGCTAACTTCGATGGCAACCATCTATTCTGCATCAACCACAGTTGTTGGGGTCGAGAGTGAAGATTTGGAACTTTTTAGTGTTGTGAGACAACTGATTAGTTACCAATAGGAAGGTTAATCTTTAGTTAGGTAACGACTCTTTGGTAGCTACGAAGGCTATGTCTTACAGAGCAATAACCAACAAGAAGTTAGTCAATTAGCCAATAACTGGAGTGATACTCTATCTTCTAGAGCCATTGCGACCAAGTCATTTCCATCTTGGACAATCACACAGATAGTGCAAGGTGTTCTATCAGCTAAGGTGAAGAAGTAGAGAAAGTATGTGTTTTGCCTTGCAAAAGTAACCCGCAAGTTCAAAGCGTGTGCATCCTTGAATTGGTATGTAAATTAATAGTCGAGATCTACTGTTGGATGGCCCTTTTGAGGTCTCACAGATACTAGTTTACACTCTTTTAATTGCTTTTGCTTTCTCGTATCCCCAATGTACGAGCAACCTTGGTTTCTGCAAATCAATTTATACTATCGCGAATTAAAAGCAATTTGAAAAGTGTCAAACAACAGATTTCTCATCTTAGAGCTGTTGTTTGATCCTAAAAAGGAAGCCTCAAGGTGAAAGTTGGCCTGACAAAGTTGTTATGCTGTAAGTCAACTCAACTTACAGTACAACTAAGTCACCAAGGAAAATTTTACTCAATCGCTTGGTGGTAGACTACTTCCCGCGGTTTAGTAAATATTACAACTTTTGTTGTCCTTAAGACCTCACTACATTTTGCGTTGGTACTAATTTTCCAATGATGACATACTTTAGTACCTTATAAATGTTTTTACCCAAGAGGTTGCATCTGATTCAACCCAGATAACTGTTGTCTTAGGATGAAAGAATCTTTTAGATAGTTGTTGGTAGAAATACGAAGCCGACAGAGTCAGCTATCACATTCACTGACCCCTCGACAGACTCAGATAATACAGTGTTGTCATCAGAGAAAGGGAACTGCACACATGGAACCTAAAGTAGTTTTCCATTAGTTGATATATGAATGTTTGAACATTTACGACCAACATAGACCCTGTCTATTGTTTAGTCAGTATCCTATAACCTCAGAGGATGTTTGTCATCTATGGTCTCACCCTTTTGGAAGGTTGTGCTCAAGCCATTTTGGTAGAGGACTGCTTTTCAAACTTTGTGAACATAGAGTCATTTTAACGAGTATACTTCTGAAGATTTCGGTCTAGAGTCAAGTTCATACAGACTATGTTGTGTTCACTAAAGAATCAGATACTTGTTAGTGGTTAGCTCATGGACCTAAGGATTTATGTACATTGGGAATGAAGTACTGAGTTGTCTTGGATTCCTCCCAAAGTAACAATGCTTCATGGAAGTCAATGAAGGAAATTCTTCAAACAAATTTTACCATGAAGAGTCAGTGTCAGAAAGTGCCTTTGACCAAATTGTTCGCCGATGTTGAAGCTTTATAGCTGAATGCTATAGCAGATGTTGGGAACTAGATAACGTGTCTCTCTTTCTTAAAAGATCTTCCATTCCGAATCTCGGGACGCGATTCTTTTAAGGGGGAGGGCTGTAACACCCCAGGTGTTGATCACCAATTAAGTAGTGGGTTTAAGCTCAAACACGATAAATTAGTGGAGATGACGATGCCAAAGTCAAACCTATGGAAATAAACCCTAATCTAAACTTGGATGCTGCACCCTTCTTTGCATATAGGCCATTTTTATGATATATGCTTGGGTGTTGTTATCAAAGTATCTTCACATGTCTCACATCAATAACTATATTGATCCCTAGAAAAGTTTCATGAAGTTTGGAATGAAAAAGTCACATGAAATGATAAGTTCCATTCCTATTAGAATTTGCCCCATTAAGTTAATGAAACTATAGAACATCCACCAAACCTTGCAAACTATCCAAATGACTCTAGATGAACTCTACAACACCTTAACTACACTTAGGGCGCTTAATGGAACAATGTTCATGTTGATCATTTTGCCTAAATGTGCTTCTAAGTGATGGTTGACCATGTATGGACCTGAGAACACTTTTGTTTGACCGTTTCAAAAGTGTGACCTAGAAGCTTTGCATGACTGTGCACCCTTTGACAAAGTTGTAGAAAATTTTATAAGGAACATACTTTGTTTAAGAGTCAAGTCATGAAATTGTGTGGAACATGCTCAAACAGGGACCACAAGTTAGTTTTAGGGCTGATTTCGGCACTTAGCCATTTTAAGCCCTAATTCCAGTCTGCCTGTGGATCCTTAAGGGTAAGCAATCGACTGCTTGTATCTATGACTGCTCCCCAGTCTTTCATCCAGTTCATTCCTATTATTACATCCAAAACTAGTCCCGGCATAACTATCAGGTTTACTCGAAACTTCCGACTCTCTAACTCAAGGGTTGCCCCTCTAACCATCTTATTGGTTAGCACATCAGCCCCTGCTGAACTTATGCGATAACCATAACTCAATTCTGTGCATAGTTGTTCATGCTTCCGTGCAAATGCTTGACTCATAAAAGAATGCGAGGATCCAGAATTAAATAGAACAACTGCAGGGTGATGGTTAACAAGAAACTTACCGGTAGTTACAGGTTCTCCTTCAGGAATCTCATCAACAGTGGTATGGTGTACACGGGCAGTGTAAGTCTGTTGCTTCTTTCTAGGCGGATAAGGGCAGAACTTTGAAAAGTGGCCTGGCTGACCACAATTGTAGCAGGGCCCCTTCATTGTACCAGCAGATCCTATTGCTCCCTTAGAGTTGCTTTGTTCTGCAGCTGCGGTGATCTTTGCTGGCGGCACGGCCATCTTGTACGGCTTCTGTGGTCCCTTGTAGTTCTGAGTTTTATGCTGTGGAGGCCTGAACCGTGCACCAGGTGTGGATGGACGATAAGAAAGACGATTGGCAGTGACAACTCTGGACTGTGATGGTCCTGACTCAAACACCCTCTTGCGATTCTTGGATGCAGTGTAGGCGTTGTTGTTCTTTTCTTGTTTCAAACAATCACTGACAAAGTCATTGAACCTGGCGCGGGTATTGGTACCCATATGCTTCATCATCTTCGGACTTAACCCTCTCTTGAAACTAGCAATCCTCTTTGCATCTGTGTCGACCATGTCGGGAGCATAACGGCACAAGCTGTTAAAGGCATGCATATACTGTGTCACAGTCTTGGTATCCTGATTCAAGGCTAAGAACTGTCCAAGCTTCATCTCAACCAACCCTGGGGGAATATAAACTCCCCTAAACGCTTCAGTGAATTCTATCCAAGTAATCTGGGCATTGGGAGGAAAGGTGGTGCGGTGATGCTTCCACCACATTCCAGCCGGTCCCTATAACTGATGTGCAGCATATTCTGTCTTCAGAACTTCTGTCACTCTCAGCACACGAAACTTATCTTCCATAGTGTTGATCCATTCTTCAGCGTCGAGTGGCTCGGCTGCTTCCTTAAAAATAGGTGGTCTA
This sequence comes from Saccharum hybrid cultivar R570, assembly GCA_038087645.1. Taxonomy (NCBI): domain Eukaryota; kingdom Viridiplantae; phylum Streptophyta; class Magnoliopsida; order Poales; family Poaceae; genus Saccharum; species Saccharum hybrid cultivar. The sequence continues at coordinate 21,176,072 of JAQSUU010000553.1, read as the reverse complement.
GTATCCATGAAATCCTTGAAATTGCTGTACTAGTTCACTCCATGGCCACCACCTTGATTATTTCCTCTCTGAACATTTTCAGCAATGGTACGCAGAAAATCTTCCATATTCCTTTGTGACTCCTCGGCGTTGCGCTGGCTTCCAAGAAACTGTGCGAAGAACACTTCTGCAGTGAGCGGTGGAGGAGGGGGCAAATGTGGCTCTGGCTGTGGCTCCTGGTGATTGACGTTGCTTGCGCCACCCCCACCAGCCCCTGCACCGTTGCCACCAGTTTCAGCGGCCTCATACGTGGCACGGCGAGTGTTTGTCATCTGTATATTTCAGTAACAAGTAATAATTGAGCGAAGTGGTAGTAATTGTATCCGAATGAACAATCATGCCATACTGAATTTATTGGAGAGAACAAGTCATGCAATAAAACAGAGGCACAATAATCACATTCCAATTAAAACAACATCACTAATCAAATTACTTCGAATGCAACATCGCGTTCCATACAACCATGTTGCCAGCATACATACACTGGACTTTTATGTGTTCAAGCATCACATACACAACCAAGACCCAAAAGATCGCAAGTCTCAAGATCGAACAAGATACAACACGATACATGGGAACCAAAAGAAGGTCATCGCGATAAAGCCTATCACTAACGCAAGGCAACTAGCCTACTCCTCGGGGCCGTCGTCGAGGTCGGAGGCGTCACCATTGCTACCATCAGTAGCGGCGTCGTCGTCGACGTCCATCTGAGCAGCGTCCGGAGGAGCATCCGGCCCATCCCGTTGTAGAGGGCATGGAACTCTTCATGCAAGTTGGCGTTATACCCTTCTAGCTCCTCGACCCTCTGCCTCAGAAGGTCCCTCTCGTTCCAGGCTTCATTCTTGTCCTGCACTAGTTGTCCCATCATGCGATCTGCATTTCTGTTGGCCTGAGTCAACGTCTGCACCTGCTGCATAGCACTCTCACCTCTCTCGAGAGCCCGATCTTGCTGCAAGCTCATGTCGGCCAACTGCTCCTGCAAGCTAGCTATAGCACGTGCTTGCTTCTTCTTCTGCTTCCTTGCTTCAAGCCGATCATCACCACGTAGGCCAGTCAAGGTCCAATAGGTATTCTCCAGACCTTGGTATGCTCTGATGGCTGCATACATGGCACTCATGGTGTGGTTATCGCTAGCTCGTCCTTCACTGGGGCCTCTAACCAGGGCACTTCCCTGCGGCTGTACCCAAATGGTATCGCGAGGATCATCTCTCGAGAAAGTACCGGCCAAAGCTGCTGCCAACTCATTGGGGAACCTGCTCATGATGTCTCGGATGACGCGAAAGGCTGCACCCTCTGCACCCTCAACTGGAGTGCGTCCTTCAAACTCCACATGCCAACCATCCCATTCTGGCGCATCACCAAGGGCAGGGACGGTGATCTCCACTATTGCAAGTCCATCCTCAGCTAGCTGGCTCTCATTCCAAGAGTACACCGGCTCTTGACCCTCTGAGTACCCCACATCATGGAGCACTCTCCAAAGTAAGGTGGGCATGCCAAACTCACTTAGAAAAGTGTCCGTGCTGCGGCGCTCCCGCGGGGCCATCTGGTGACGTGGCGCTCTTCCACCAGTGGACTTACGGGCAGTCTTCTTCGTGCGGGCCATCTGTAGCACAAGTTTTAAATTACCCGGTGAGAACATATTTTAAGTTGATGTCACTTTTATCAAACTAGGATAATCCTTTTATAAGGGGAGGAATGCAGGTTATGAATGAAATGCTCAGGCAGTATGATGCATGCGCGAGTCTTATGTTCTCACAAACTTAGAAAATAAGGACATATAACGATGAATTCGGTGGCATACAAACGATCTCTCATATACGTAACTAATTCGATCTACACGATAGACGCTGTTATGTACCTGCAGAAAATTCATTTCAGCCCATTCCCCATGAATGCATGAAAGCAGTAAATCTACCTACGCGCTCTACACGAATCCCTAGATGCGTGTACAATGGTAGTAACTACCCACACACATCGTCCTATTGACGGCATCGCCTCAACGGACGAAACACCCACACATGCGATACTTTCATAAAAACATGTGTACAACATGTAATTATTCTAGTATCATATAAAACACTCTCCCTAGATCGGCGGTGTATCCGATCATGCTCTCATAGCTCACACTTACTAAAGTGTAGAGGTAACTGATCCATACATTACCACTCAATTAAGTGGCACTCATACAATAGCACGCCGTATGAGCAACGAAAGAGAAATATGGTGTAAGAACCCCAAGTTAGTCCTTAAGTAGCCACCTAGAGTCCTTAACTGGGCATACAGGATATGACCACTGGCACATATTTAGTTTTAAATCACACTTTTTAAATAGAATTTTGTTTTAAATACACTTATGAACAGTAATTACGCTAAACCATGCTCCGATGCCAGCTGTAACAGAACCGCCCAATTATACGAGATTAAGTAGGAAATCATCCAACGGAAGGATAATTTAACAAACTTAAGCCCGTATAACCTGGTAGTCCGTGAAATCTCAACGGATTTCAAACCATTTCACCTGACAGCCAAGATCGTACTAAGTTTAACGGTTACCATCATAAGTTACATAGAAGTTCGTGGCACAAAATATATCGGAGTTTAAACATAGTTATTACAAACCAGGTTCGAATAAAAGTAGCGGAAGCATTAGTTTAAAACACGCACACACACACACACATTGTTTTGAGATAAAGTGCCAGCTTGTGATCATTTCCAGCAAAAGCATCAGGCAAGAAGTAGTGAATGACCATTGCCCATGGTCCTAAGCTTCGCCCATCGCAGGGTAGAGACAGTTGATACAATAACCATAGTACATCTGTCTATCTGCAACAAGTGGGAACAAAGCCCTGAGTACGAGAAGGTACTCAGCTAGACTTACCCGTCATAAACCAGAAATAAAAGACACCAAGGAATCATGATAGGCTTTCTGGTGGGGTAGCTGACTCATTTGCAAAAAGGCATTTTTAGCATTTATGAAAACCTTTACAACAGCTATGCATCAAGTTAAATCTTTATTAACCTGTCAACTACATTTGTACCTGTACTAAAGTAACATGGAATTAAACAGGCAATGATAACCAATGATCATTTACAACTTCCATTATGTCATAATTCATATAGCTGTCCAAGTGTTCCATCAATATTACTACGATGAAGTAGCTCAAGTCAAGTGTTCACTATCCAGTGAACGATGGCGATTCGAATCGATTATTAACCAGCTGGTAAGTTATTCCTCACACAAACCTCACTCACCCGCTAAAGTGAGGTGTTGGTCACCGAGTCAACCATTCAGGTAAAGTCGCGAGCTTGCCAGGAACCACTTGTACCCGGGGGCCGCCCGACTGCTCATTGGCCTTATCATCACGCCCCCGTATCCTGCCACTACTGCTCCGGTACAGTGCGTTGCGGGCAATCCACTCGGCCCGAATAATCTCCTAGTTTCGCGGTCGGAAGGTACTTTATCCGGCCAGCTAAATGTGAGGCATGCGTTCAACATGACCCGAGGGACAACAACGGACGGTCCTTAATCGACACAGACGGAAAACACTACAGTCCGAAACCCTGCAAGTTTCCGCCCGGTCTCAAATTCATTTCACACTTAGTTATACCATGACTTCATAGTCATCCAAACAGATCCAGGTAACTACCTACAGCTCGCAGGTGATAGGAAATCACCCGACTTCTACCGGTCTAAGCAAGCTAAGCACTGACTCGACTGCGGATACCAAGGTAACAAGGATATAATATAACAAAGGTAAGCAAGGTATAATGCGGCAACGTTTGCAAACAACTCCTAAACGTAATGCATCAAATTAAGTAAAGTTAATAATAAATTATTTGCAAACCGGGAGAGAAATGCTCCGGGGCTTGCCTCTCTCGAAGGAGCTCGGACGGTGATCGGGGCACTCCGGGAGATCTTCACCGACCTCTTCTTCGGCTTCGGTCACCTCCTGCTGCTGCGCCTCGATCTGCTCCTCTGGCTCCTCGGGTAAGACGACTGGGTTCTCGGTTTGCAATCCTGTATGATGCAATATGCGTAAGTGAGTATGCAAGTGTGCATCGAAGGAGATGAATGCAATGAATATGTTGAAATGCAAGGTAGTCAACATCATCCAAGAAACTATACACTACAAGCACATGTCATCTACTGTATTCTCTTTTACTACTATTATGTTAAGTTAACCTATCTTATGAAATGCTTCAAAGATACACCAAAGCTTTACTAATTTCTTAATCACACTTAAAGCAACACTTGCTTAAACCCTAAGTAATAATAGTAGGTTTGAATAGCAACATATATTTCTGATGCTCCTAAAAATCTAAGAAAAATTACAGTAGCATAATACTACTCTAAACAGACTACCATAAAAATTTCATGGTATTTGGATAAGTAAATCATCCTATACAAAAATGACAAGCTATAGCATAAAAATGAGCATGAAATTACTTTGTACTATGGAAAGTGTCAAACAACAGAATTAATATTTTTCCTAGGTTCTTTATAGCATACTATGACTGTACAACAATTATCACATGCATGTTTTATACAAAGTTTGCTCTCTAGCAAAAATAACAAAAATCAGCCATTAAAGGCACTTGAACTACACCTCAATATTTTCCCACAGCACATGCATGAAACATATTTTTCCTAGTAAGTACATGATATATGAAGATCAACAAACTTAAAAATCATATTTTTCTAATACATATAGGATTTACTAGCTATTTTACAAGATATCAGTAATATTAAGAATTAATTAAAGCTCTACAGAAAAGTATTCCAAAAATGACATGCAATATTTTTAGATTGTAGATCTGGTTCCATTGAATCCCTAGAAATTTATTTCACAATTTTTGGAGCTGAAATGACTACTAAAACATTTTTTCCAAAGCATTTTCAACAAGAATAATAAAAGAAAATGGAAATGGATTTTTATAACGGCACTGGGCCGTCCCGGGAAATCAAGCGGCCCATGGCCGTCGCGGCCCGGCTTGTGCGCACGGGGGAAACAACCGAGCCGGCCTGCTCGGGGCTCGGCCCATAGCGCAGCCCAGCCCACCGAGGGGGGGGGAAACCGAGCGCGGTCGCCGGCGTTCACGGCTTCGACGCCGCGGCGACGGTCGCGGGCCAACGGCCGGCTCCGGCCAAACCGAGGCCGACTAGCGCGCGCAACACGTTCGCCAGAGAGTGGCTAACACGTGAAGGTGACGCGGGAGGGCAGAGAGAGGACTAGTGAGGCGGTGGCGAAGCTCGGCGTGGCGGCACCGCCGCGGTGGCGCGGCGAGGCGAGCAGAAATTGAGCCCTACCGTGGCCAAGGAGGGGATGGCGGTGCTCGTTCGGAGGAGGGGAGGATGGGGCGGAGCCTCGAGCACGGCTAATTGGACGGAGGTGGTCCACCGGAGCAGGAACAAGGAGGAGATGGTGGCGGAGCACGGTGACAAGCGGCGTTCCGCTGCGGCTGTCACCGGAGGGAGGAAGAGAGGGAGCAGGCGAGGCGGAAAATGGGAGGGAGACCCAGCGCTCGGTTGTTTTTGAAGCTGGACGCGGGCGCGGGGTCCACGGTGGCCACGCGGTGGCGTTGCCGGCATGCGAACGCCACGCGGCGAGCGTTTGCTGCCGGGGCGCCAGCGCGCGCGGGCGAGAGCGGGAAGAAGAGGGAGGGGGCCGGCTGGGCCGGGCCGTGGCGGAGGCGGCTGCGGGCGCGCGCGCGGGAGGAGGAGGGAGGCCGGGTGGACGCGGGCCGCTTCGGCCAGCGGGCCGAAACCGAGGCGGTGGCCTGCTAAGGTTTGAAATGGATTTTTCAAATTTCTAATTTCCAAATAATTTCAAATGCAGTTTTCAAACACAAATTTGAACAAGAAAAAGACCTTTTCTGGAATTGACCCAAAAATAAAAGTTGCTTAGAATTAAATTCTCTACAACTTTGATTAAGGGGCCAAGTGAAAATTCTTAATAGATTTTGAACGGCAGAATAAAAGCTAAAATAGGGAGTATTTTTGAATATTTAGAATTAATATTTTTGAATAAGTTTTTGACAAAATTTTGAGTCATCTGGTTGCTCCAAAAATTGAACTAAGGTTCCAAGTGATGTAAAATTTATAGTTGCAAGATTTTTGGTGTAATGTGATTATCATATTAATATATTTCATCACATATATTATTTCCAAGCTTTTATTTCATTCAAATTATAACATTATCACACATGATTATGATGATATGAAATGCCATGCAATATGATTGTCATGCAATGCATTGCATAACACCGGAGTGTTACAGCCCTCCCCCCTTATAAAAATCTCGTCCCGAGATTTGGGTTACGAACCATTTATTATAAAAATCTTCGTATGCTTTTTGTAAGTATTCACCCGTTTTCCACGATGCATCTCCCTCATCATGATGACTCCATTGTATCTTATATGTTTTCACCACACTGTTTCGAGTAGCCCTTTCTTTGGAATCCAAAACTCAAATTGGCTGCTCACGATACATCAGATCTGACTTAAGTTTTATGCTTCGGGGTTCAATTATTTCCTCTGGAACGCGCAAATATTTCTTGAGATGTGATATGTGAAAACTGGGAATATAGCACCCATTGACTCCGGTAATTCCAATTTGTAAGCCACTGGACCCTTCCTTTCCAAGATTTTGTAAGGTCCAACAAATCTGGCGGCCAGCTTTCTGCGTATACCAAACCGTTTCTTTTTCATCGGCGTGACTTTTAGATAAACATAGTCACCAACTTCAAACACAAGCAGTCTCCTTCTCTTATCTGCATAACTTTTCTGACGTGACTGCGCTGCTCTCATATTCTGCTGGATGATATGAACTTTCTTTTCGGCTTCCTCCACGAAGTCAATACCATAATACCTCCTTTCTCCTGGCTCAATCCAGTTTAAAGGTGTTCTACACTTTCGGCCATACAGAGCCTCAAAAGGTGCCATCTTGATACTTTCTTGATAGCTATTATTATACGCGAACTCTGCTAACGGTAACCATGACTCCCATGAACCTCTGGAAGACAACACACAAGCTCTTAATATATCTTCTAAAACAGCATTAACTCTTTCAGTCTGATCATCTCTTTGAGGATGATAGGCAGTGCTACGAATCAGACTAGTCCCCAAACCTTTGTGCAAATGCTCCCAAAAGTGAGCAGTGAACTGTGATCCTCTGTCAGACACTATAGTCTTCGGTATGCCATGCAATCTCACAATCTCTGCAATATACTTCTAGGCATATTGAGGTGGTCTATAAGCTGTCTTGACAGGCAAAAAGTGAGCGGTCTTGGTAAGACGATCCACGATTACCCAAATCAAATCATGGCCTTTCTGAGTAGTGGGCAAACCTGTGATGAAATCCATACTTATATCATCCCACTTCTAACTAGGTACTGACAAAGGTTGCAACAATCTGGCAGGTTTCATGTGAATAGCTTTCACTCGACAACATGTGTCACATCTGGCTACATAAGCTGCAATTTCCTTCTTCATCTTTGTCCACCAAAAACGAGGTCTTAGTTCTTGATACATTTTACTACTGCCAGGATGAATGGATAACTTAGAGTGATGAGCTTCATCCATAATTTTATTCTTAAGCTCTCTATCCTTTGGAACAACAAGACGGTTGTCGAACCACAACACGTCCTGCTCGTCCACTCTGAAGTGTTTTGAAGGTTCTTCTTTAATTTTCCTTTTGATGTGGAATATCCCTTTGTCTGCTTTCTGACCTTCTATTATCTTACTCTCCAAGGTACAACTGATCTGAATACTATGTAACACGACAGGGTGCATGAGATTAAAACCATCTTCGAGTAAGGGTTGCATATTCAGACAATGCGGCTTTCTACTCAAAGCATCGGCTACCACATTGGCTTTCCCAGGGTGATACTGTACATTCAAGTTGTAATCTTTAATTAGTTCTAACCATCTTCGCTGTCTCATGTTCAATTCCGGTTGGGTGAAAATGTACTTGAGACTCTTGTGATCGGTAAAAATATTGCACACATTACCAAGTAAATAGTATCTCCAAATCTTTAAGGCATGCACCACGGCGGCAAGCTCAAGATCATGTGTTGGATAATTGATTTCATGTTTTCTCAACTGATGGGAGGCATAAGCAATGACTCTTCCTTCTTACATTAGAACACAGCCTAATCCTGTTTTTGAGGCGTCACAGAACACATCAAAAGGTTTCTCGATGTCTGGCTGTGCAAGAACTGGAGTAGTGGTCAACAGTTTCCGCAAGGTGTGGAAAGCTGTCTCACACTCCTCTGTCCACACGAACTTATGATCTTTCTGTAACAGACTTGTCATTGGCTTAGCAATCTTCGAGAAGTCTGGGATAAAGCGACGATAGTAACCAGCTAACCCTAGGAAACTCCTGACTTCTGGCACTGTGGTTGGAGTTTTCCAATCCATAACCTCTTGCACTTTGCTCGGATCTACCGAAACTCCATTCTCAGATAAAATATGACCAAGGAAAGGAACTTTCTTCAACCAAAATTCACATTTGCTGAACTTAGCATACAACTTATGATCTCTTAATCTGGTCAAGACAATTCTCAGATGTTCTTCATGATCTTTCTCATTCTCAGAGTATACCAGAATGTCATCAATGAAGACAACTACAAACTTGTCCAACTCTGGCATGAAAACCGTATTCATCAGATACATAAAGTATGCAGGAGCATTTGTTAAGCCAAAGGACATAACAAGATACTCGTACAACCCGTATCTGGTAGAAAAGGCGGTTTTCGGGACATCTTGTGGCCTAATCTTTATCTGATGATACCCTGATCTTAGGTCGATCTTGGAGAACACTCTAGCTTTAGCCAACTGATCAAACAAAACATCGATATGAGGCAAAGGATATTTATTCTTGATAGTTACAGCATTAAGAGGTCGATAATCCACACACATCCTGAGAGTACCCTCTTTCTTTTTCTTTACGAACAGGGCAGGACATCCCCATTCAGACTTACTTGGGCGGATAAACCCCTTCTTTAGCAATTCTTCCAGTTGCTTCTTCAACTCAGCTAACTCATCTGGAGGCATCCGATAAGGTCTCCTCGAAATAGGAGCTATTCCGGGTATCAACTCGATTCCAAACTCAACATCTCTATCTGGAGGAAGGCCAGGTAACTCGTCTGGAAACACATCCGGGAACTCACACACTACCGGGATCGGGCGGATAGGAACAACTTCCATGGCACAGGTCACACTCACAAGGTCTGTTCTTTTGGGCAATGGTACCTGAAAAGTACCCTCTGCCTGTGGATCCTTAAGGGTAAGCAATCGACTGCTTGTATCTATGACTGCTCCCCAGTCTTTCATCCAGTTCATTTCTATTATTACATCCAAAACTAGTCCTGGCATAACTATCAGGTTTACTCGAAACTTCCGACTCTCTAACTCAAGGGTTGCCCCTCTAACCATCTTATTGGTTAGCACATCAGCCCCTGCTGAACTTATGCGATAACCATAACTCAATTCTGTGCATAGTTGTTCATGCTTCCGTGCAAATGCTTGACTCATAAAAGAATACGAGGATCCAGAATCAAATAGAACAACTGCAGGGTGATGATTAACAAGAAACTTACCGGCAGTTACAGGTTCTCCTTCAGGAATCTCATCAACAGTGGTATGGTGTACACGGGCAGTGTAAGTCTGTTGCTTCTTTCTAGGCGGATAAGGGCAGAACTTTGAAAAGTGGCCTGGCTGACCACAATTGTAGCAGGGCCCCTTCACTGTACCAGCAGATCCTATTGCTCCCTTAGAGTTGCTTTGTTCTGCAGCTGCGGTGATCTTTGCTGGCGGCACGGCCATCTTGTACGGCTTCTGTGGTCCCTTGTAGTTCTGAGTTTTATGCTGTGGAGGCCTGAACCGTGCACCAGGTGTGGATGGACGATAAGAAAGACGATTGGCAGTGACAACTCTGGACTGTGATGGTCCTGACTCAAACACCCTCTTGCGATTCTTGGATGCAGTGTAGGCGTTGTTGTTCTTTTCTTGTTTCAAACAATCACTGACAAAGTCATTGAACCTGGCACGGGTATTGGTACCTACATGCTTCATCATCTTCGGACTTAACCCTCTCTTGAAACTAGCAATCCTCTTTGCATCTGTGTCGACCATGTCGGGAGCATAACGGCACAAGTTGTTAAAGGCATGCAGATACTGTGTCACAGTCTTGGTACCCTGATTCAAGGCTAAGAACTCTCTAAGCTTCATCTCAATCAACCCTAGGGGAATATAAACTCCCCTAAATGCTTCAGTGAATTCTCTCCAAGTAATCTGGGCATTGGGAGGAAAGGTGGTGCGGTGATGCTTCCACCACATTCCAGCCGGTCCCTGTAACTGATGTGTAGCATATTCTGTCTTCAGAACTTCTGTTAGTCTCAGCACACGAAACTTATCTTCCATAGTGTTGATCCATTCTTCAGCGTCGAGTGGCTCGGCTGCTTCCTTAAAAATAGGTGGTCTAGTATCCATGAAATCCTTGAAATTGCTGTACTGGTTCACTCCATGGCCACCACCTTGATTATTTCCTCTCTGAACATTTTCAGCAATGGTACGCAGAAAATCTTCCATATTCCTTTGTGACTCCTCGGCGTTGCGCTGGCTTCCAAGAAACTGTGCGAAGAACACTTCTGCAGTGAGCGGTGGAGGAGGGGGCAAATGTGGCTCTGGCTGTGGCTCCTAGTGATTGACGTTGCTTGCGCCACCCCCACCAGCCCCTGCACCGTTGCCACCAGTTTCAGCGGCCTCATACGTGGCACGGTGAGTGTTTGCCATCTGCATATTTTAGTAACAAGTAATAATTGAGCGAAGTGGTAGTAATTGTATCCGAATGAACAATCATGCCATACTGAATTTATTGGAGAGAACAAGTCATGCAATAAAACAGAGGCACAATAATCACATTCCAATTAAAACAACATCACTAATCAAATTACTTCGAATGCAACATCGCGTTCCATACAACCATGTTGCCAGCATACATACACTGGACTTTTATGTGTTCAAGCATCACATACACAACCAAGACCCAAAAGATCGCAAGTCTCAAGATCGAACAAGATACAACACGATACATGGGAACTAAAAGAAGGTCATCGCGATAAAGCCTATCACTAACGCAAGGCAACTAGCCTACTCCTCGGGGCCGTCGTCGAGGTCGGAGGCGTCACCATTGCTACCATCAGTAGCGGCGTCGTCGTCGACGTCCATCTGAGCAGCGTCCGGAGGAGCATACGGGCCCATCCCGTTGTAGAGGGCATGGAACTCTTCATGCAAGTTGGCGTTATACCCTTCTAGCTCCTCGACCCTCTGCCTCAGAAGGTCCCTCTCATTCCAGGCTTCATTCCTGTCCTGCACTAGTTGTCCCATCATGCGATCTGCATTTCTGTTGGCCTGAGTCAACGTCTGCACCTGCTGCATAGCACTCTCACCTCTCTCGAGAGCCCGATCTTGCTGCAAGCTCATGTCGGCCAACTGCTCCTGCAAGCTAGCTATAGCACGTGCTTGCTTCTTCTTCTGCTTCCTTGCTTCAAGCCGATCATCACCACGTAGGCCAGTCAAGGTCCAATAGGTATTCTCCAGACCTTGGTATGCTCTGATGGCTGCATACATGGCACTCATGGTGTGGTTATCGCTAGCTCGTCCTTCACTGGGGCCTCTAACCAGGGCACTTCCCTGCGGCTGTACCCAAATGGTATCGCGAGGATCACCTCTCGAGAAAGTACCGGCCAAAGCTGCTGCCAACTCATTGGGGAACCTGCTCATGATGTCTCGAATGACGTGAAAGGCTGCACCCTCCGCACCCTCAACTGGAGTGCGTCCTTCAAACTCCACATGCCAACCATCCCATTCTGGCGCATCACCAAGGGCAGGGACGGTGATCTCCACTATTGCAAGTCCATCCTCAGCTAGCTGGCTCTCATTCCAAGAGTACACCGGCTCTTGACCCTCTGGGTACCCCACATCATGGAGCACTCTCCAAAGCAAGGTGGGCATGCCAAACTCACTTAGAAAAGTGTCCGTGCTGCGGCGCTCCCGCGGGGCCATCTGGTGACGTGGCGCTCTTCCACCAGTGGACTTACGGGCAGTCTTCTTCGTGCGGGCCATCTATAGCACAAGTTTTAAATTACCCGATGAGAACATATTTTAAGTTGATGTCACTTTTATCAAACTGGGATAATCCTTTTATAAGGGGAGGAATGCAGGTTATGAATGAAATGCTCAGGCAGTATGATGCATGCGCGAGTCTTACGTTCTCACAAACTTAGAAAATAAGGACATCTAACGATGAATTCGGTGGCATACAAACGATCTCTCATATACGTAACTAATTCGATCTACACGATAGACGCTGTTATGTACCTGCAGAAAATTCATTTCAGCCCATTCCCCATGAATGCATGAAAGCAGTAAATCTACCTACGCGCTCTACACGAATCCCCAGATTCTTTCATAAAAACATGTGGAAGAGCGCCACGGTAGTAACTACCCACACACATCGTCCTATTGACGGCATCGCCTCAACGGACGGAACACCCACACATGCGATACTTTCATAAAAACATGTGTACAACATGTAATTATTCTAGTATCATATAAAACACTCTCCCTAGATCGGCGGTGTATCCGATCATGCTCTCATAGCTCACACTTACCAAAGCGTAGAGGTAACTGATCCATACATTACCACTCAATTAAGTGTCACTTATACAATAGCACGCCGTATGAGCAACGAAAGAGAAATATGGTGCAAGAACCCCAAGTTAGTCCTTAAGTAGCCACCTAGAGTCCTTAACTGGGCATACAGGATATGACCACTGGCACACATTTAGTTTTAAATCACACTTTTTAAATAGAATTTTGTTTTAAATACACTTATGAACAGTAATTACGCTAAATCATGCTCCGATGCCAGCTGTAACAGAACCGCCTAATTATACGAGATTAAGTAGGAAATCATCCAACGGAAGGACAATTTAACAAACTTAAGCCCGTATAACCCGGTAGTCCGTGAAATCTCAACGGATTTCAAACCATTTCACCTGACAGCCAAGATCGTACTAAGTTTAATGGTTACCATCATAAGTTACATAGAAGTTCGTGGCACAAAATATATCGGAGTTTAAACATAGTTATTACAAACCAGGTTCGAATAAAAGTAGCGGAAGCATTAGTTTAAAACACGCACACACACACACATTGTTTTGAGATAAAGTGCCAGCTTGTGATCATTTCCAGCAAAAGCATCAGGCGAGAAGTAGTGAATGACCATTGCCCATGGTCCTAAGCTTCGCCCATCGCAGGGTAGAGACAGTTGATACAATAACCATAGTACATCTGTCCATCTGCAACAAGTGGGAACAAAGCCCTGAGTACGAGAAGGTACTCAGCTAGACTTACCCATCATAAACCAGAAATAAAAGACACCAAGGAATCATGATAGGCTTTCTGGTGGGGTAGCTGACTCATTTGCAAAAAGGCATTTTTAGCATTTATGAAAACCTTTACAACAGCTATGCATCAAGTTAAATCTTTATTAACCTGTCAACTCATTTGTACCTATACTAAAGTAACATAGAATTAAACAGGCAATGATAACGAATGATCATTAACAACTTCCATTATGTCATAATTCATATAGCTGTCCAAGTGTTCCATCAATATTACTACGATGAAGTAGCTCAAGTCAAGTGTTCACTATCCAGTGAACGATGGCGATTCGAATCGATTATTAACCAGCTGGTAAGTTATTCCTCACACAAACCTCACTCACCCGCTAAAGTGAGGTGTTGGTCACCGAGTCAACCATTCAGGTAAAGTCGCGAGCTTGCCAGGAACCACTTGTACCCGGGGGCCGCCCGACTGCTCTTTGGCCTTATCATCGCGCCCCCGTATCCTGCCACTACTGCTCCGGTACAGTGCGTTGCGGGCAATCCACTCGGCCCGAATAATCTCCCAGTTTCGCGGTCGGAAGGTACTTTATCCGGCCAGCTAAATGTGAGGCATGCGTTCAACATGACCCGAGGGACAACAACGGACGGTCCTTAATCGACACAGACGGAAAACACTACAGTCCGAAACCCTGCAAGTTTCCGCCCGGTCTCAAATTCATTTCACACTTAGTTATACCATGACTTCATAGTCATCCAAACAGATCCAGGTAACCACCTACAGCTCGCAGGTGACAGGAAATCACCCGACTTCTACCGGTCTAAGCAAGCTAAGCACTAACTCGACTGCGGATACCAGGGTAACAAGGATATAATATAACAAACGTAAGCAAGGTATAATGCGGCAACGTTTGCAAACAACTCCTAAACGTAATGCATCAAATTAAGTAAAGTTAATAATAAATTATTTGCAAACCGGGAGAGAAATGCTCCGGGGCTTGCCTCTCTCGAAGGAGCTCGGACGGTGATCGGGGCACTCCGGGAGATCTTCACCGACCTCTTCTTCGGCTTCGGTCACCTCCTGCTGCTGCGCCTTGATCTGCTCCTCTGGCTCCTCGGGTAAGACGACTGGGTTCTCGGTTTGCGATCCTGTATGATGCAATGTGCGTAAGTGAGTATGCAAGTGTGCATCGAAGGAGATGAATGCAATGAATATGTTGAAATGCAAGGTAGTCAACATCATCCAAGAAACTATACACTACAAGCACATGTCATCTACTGCATTCTCTTTTACTACTATTATGTTAAGTTAACCTATCTTATGAAATGCTTCAAAGATACATCAAAGCTTTACTAATTTCTTAATCACACTTAAAGCAACACTTGCTTAAACCCTAAGTAATAATAGTAGGTTTGAATAGCAACATATATTTCTGATGCTCCTAAAACTCTAAGAAAAATTACAGTAGCATAATACTACTCTAAACAGACTACCATAAAAATTTCATGGCATTTGGATAAGTAAACCATCCTATACAAAAATGACAAGCTATAGCATAAAAATGAGCATGAAATTACTTTGTACTATGGAAAGTGTCAAACAACAGAATTAATATTTTTCCTAGGTTCTTTATAGCATACTATGACTGTACAACAATTATCACATGCATGTTTTATACAAAGTTTGCTCTCTAGCAAAAATAACAAAAATCAGCCATTAAAGGCACTTGAACTACACCTCAACATTTTCCCATAGCACATGCATGAAACATATTTTTCCTAGTAAGTACATGATATATGAAGATCAACAAACTTAAAAATCATATTTTTCTAATACATATAGGATTTACTAGCTATTTTACAAGATATCAGCAATATTAAGAATTAATTAAAGCTCTACAGAAAAGTATTCCAAAAATGACATGCAATATTTTTAGATTGTAGATCTGGTTCCAATGAATCCCTAGAAATTTATTTCATAATTTTTGGAGCTGAAATGACTACTAAAACATTTTTTTCCAAAGTATTTTCAACAAGAATAATAAAAGAAAATGGAAATGGATTTTTATAACGGCACTGGGCCGTCCCGGGAAATCAAGCGGCCCATGGCCGTCGCGGCCCGGCTTGCGCGCGCGGGGGAAACAACCGAGCCGGCCTGCTCGGGGCTCGGCCCATAGCGCAGCCCAGCCCACCGAGGGGGGGGGGGGAAACCGAGCGCGGTCGCCGGCGTTTACGGCTTCGACGCCGCGGCGACGGTCGCGGGCCAACGGCCGGCTCTGGCCAAACCGAGGCCAACTAGCGCGCGCAACACGTTCGCCAGAGAGTGGCTAACACGTGAAGGCGACACGGGAGGGCAGAGAGAGGACTAGTGAGGCGGTGGCCAAGCTCGGCGCGGCGGCACCGCCGCGGTGGCGCGGCGAGGCGAGCAGAAATTGAGCCCTACCGTGGCCAAGGAGGGGATAGCGGTGCTCGTTCGGAGGAGAGGAGGATGGGGCGGAGCCTCGGGCACGGCTAATTGGACGGAGGTGGTCCACCGGAGCAGGAACAAGGCGGAGACGGTGGCAGAGCACGGTGACAAGCGACGTTCCGCTGCGGCTGTCACCGGAGGGAGGAAGAGAGGGAGCAGGCGAGGCGGAAAATGAGAGGGAGACCCAGCGCTCGGTTGTTTTTGAAGCTGGACGTGGGCGTGGGGTCCACGGTGGCCACGCGGTGGCGTTGCCGGCATGCGAACGCCACGCGGCGAGCGTTTGCTGCCGGGGCGCCAGCGCGCGCGGGCGAGAGCGGGAAGAAGAGCGAGGGGGCCGGCTGGGCCGGGCCGTGGCGGAGGCGGCTGCGGGCGCGCGCGCGGGAGGAGGAGGGAGGCCAGGTGGACGCGGGCCGCTTCGGCCAGCGGGCCGAAACCGAGGCGGTGGCCTGCTAAGGTTTGAAATGGATTTTTCAAATTTCTAATTTCCAAACAATTTCAAATGCGGTTTTCAAACACAAATTTGAACAATAAAAAGACCTTTTCTGGAATTGACCCAAAAATAAAAGTTGCTTAGAATTAAATTCTCTACAACTTTGATTAAGGGGCCAAGTGAAAATTCTTAATAGATTTTGAATGGCAGAATAAAAGCTAAAATAGGGAGTATTTTTGAATATTTAGAATTAATATTTTTGAATAAGTTTTTGACAAAATTTTGAGTCATCTGGTTGCTCCAAAAATTGAACTAAGGTTCCAAGTGATGTAAAATTTATAGTTGCAAGATTTTTGGTGTAATGTGATTATCATGTTAATATATTTCATCACATATATTATTTCCAAGCTTTTATTTCATTCAAATTATAACATTATCACATATGATTATGATGATATGAAATGCCATGCAATATGATTGTCATGCAATGCATTGCGTAACACCGGAGTGTTACACCCTCGCCTCCGTCGACCGCCCCACCGCCGGTTGGCCGGCCGGTGTTCGCCCTCCCGCGCTCGGCCGACGGAGGTAGAAGATGAAGACCCGATTCCCCCCGTGACTCTCTCTCATATGACAAGTGGGCCCGGCCAGACTCCGAGGCCCACTTGTCGGTTTAAGGAAGTGTCCGTCCTGGGTGTTTTTCGGGTGCGCCTAGCATATTCGGTTAGGTATGGATAAATCCTGTTTTTGAAATTCAGATTTTATGTAAATCTTCTAAAGTGCATATCTCTTGCTAGGTAAATCCAAAAATAGCAAAAGTAGACTTTTTGGAAACGTTGAGAAAATATCTATGCAGTGGAGTCATAATATGTTACATGTTTATAGGTATTTTCTAATGTCTTTATTTAAGTTTTAAAAATGCTCTAAAAATGCCTTTAAACCTAACCAGAGCAAGATCTGGAGTTTTAGACATCCAAAAATAGTGATTCTTGTTTTGTTAATTTTATGATGACTTGTACTTGCTAGGAAAAATATTAAACACACTAGTTGTTCACTGTTTTTTTAAGGTTTTGATTTGACCTTGTTAAATAAGGAAATCTATATTATATTGCTTGTCATTTTTATATCTTGAGTTGTGTTGCTCCAAATGATGTGAAATTTTTATGGTAGTCTTTTCATACTATGAATGTACTGTGGTATAAATTTCATGGTCAATGCTTACTGTGTGATCAAGTTATTGGTTTAACTTGTTTATGTCTTGATAACTAGCTTATAAATAATATATAAATGATAAAATGGAAAATGTTGTTCCATTACCTTAGTATGATATTTATCTATCATATTGATTTATTCTATGGCCATGTGTTCATAGAAAATATTGAGTTTTAGGTTTAACTTGCTCTCACATGATTTATTGCAATAGCTATTTGTCTTTTTCATAGAGGTTGATATACTTGTCCAAATGGCATGAAAATTGTACAGTAGACTTTTGGGAGCATATGTAGGCCACTGTAATTTTAGTAGAATTTTATTGTGCACTTTTCATATGTGTTGATAATTCCACCTAATTATATAAATAAATTAAGAAATGTATTAAAAGAATTTATTTAGTAATGGACACTATGTTTTCTGGTGTTCATTAGTTATGTGTGACATGTTGGTAAAGTTGGTTTTGTCTAATGATATGTTTGCAATATAAGTTAATAATTATTTCTTGCAAATAAGGTTTCTGGACAGATCTGGGAACTTAGCAAAGTTCTTCAAGATAACGTGCTTTGTTGTGAAACTTATTTATACAAAAGTTGTAGATAATTTATGGATCTAGCTTTTGTTAAAATTTGGTGGCAGTTGACCATGTGGTTTAGGAGTTATAGCTATTTAAAGTTGGGTTACAGAATTGCTTGCTCTCTGTCTTGTTAGACCAGTTTCTGTATTTGTGTAAATTCGACATATTAAACTTTGGAATCATGCTGTGATGATATTAAATAAAATGTAGATAATTTCATAAGGTTTCCATAATATATTCTTGCAAGTCATTTGAAATTGTATATCTCCAGTTATGATTAAATTACTTAGCTGCTGTTCTGATGCCCTTAATGTGGCAATTTCTAGTTCTAGCGCTTTGATTAACTTTGCCATGCTTGTGTATTAAAGTGTGACACCTATATTTGTTGGTACTTGGTTTGGTACCCTAGGATCTTATAAGACTTGTGTCTTGATTGATGTATTTGCAATCTTCTATGTTATGCCCTATTGTGGATTAAGTTAATTAGCTCTAGGTGTTTATGAGAACTTTGGTATGCTTGTTTGATTTCTTTGTTTATTGCACTTCTATGCATTCATACATATGCATTGTTGCACCTCATTTAGGTATGTTAGCTGAAGCACGTGTAGGACCTAAGGTGGAGCCAAACCCGAAGATGGAGTTGGTGGATCCATCCCGAAGATAGAAGGATCGGGCAAGTGCTAGATGGGAGGATGCTCGCCAAGTGAATTCATCTGACATACTCTAACTTGAGTCGGATCCCAGGCAAGCCCTGGAGCATTATAAGTCTCCTATCTTCAAAATAATTAATTCTATATATGTTATAAGTATTGTTGCATTAAGTGATAGGAGTTGGTTGGAAACTCTTGCTGCATTATATCATTCCTTGTCCAGATATATGAATCCTTGAATCCTACATAGACTAGGATCGAGTAGATGCTTAGCCTTGCTTTAAGCGGTAGAAGTCAGGTGATTTCCTGTCACCTGCGAGATATAGGGATATTCATATATGGCACGGTTGGCTATATTTGCTATCGTGGATTGGAACCATGTGTTAATAAAATGAAATAAGACCGGGCGGGATGACGATAGTGAAGCAACAAGGCATGGAGGTCTTGGGTGTGAATCTATCCCCGTCTGAGTCGTTTAAGGACCGATTCGCTGTACGTCCTTGAGTCATGTTGAACGCAGTCTAACACTTAGTTGGCCGGATAAGTCGTTCCGACCGCGAAGCCGAGTAATATGATTCAGGTCGAGAATCGAATGGTAGGTTGCTTCTTGGAGGAGAAAAATGATGTGCTTGGGGACATTGGCGTGAGACCAAGGGGGGGTTAGAGTCCCTATCACCTGGCAGAGTGTCGCCCTTGGGGTCGCGACATCATTCGGACCCGCGATTCCTGAATCATATGAAAATGTGGCTTGTGCGACCCTGGCAGGGGCCTGTGCGGTGAGTGTTAGAAATACCCCTCCAGCTAGATAGGAATTCGATTCGAATCACCGTCGCTCCCGGTTAGTGAGCACTTGACTTGAGCAGCGGCAACGTAGATTCCATTAAATTGAACGGATGGTTAATTGGATCACGATGGAAAGGTTGCCTCAATTTATACCTGCTATGGTTAATATTGTTTGCTCCTAATAAAGTGAGTGCTCTAGTACAGGTGCTAATATAAATGACAGGTTAATGATGATTAACTTGATGCTTAAGCATTAATGATTACTTATCTGTATTAAGCTTTTATGCAAAATGTTGTCAAGCCAGCCCACTTTATATCAGCCTTGCATGATCCTTGGTGTCACCTTATTTCTGGTTTCTGACGGGTAAGTCTAGCTGAGTACCTTCTCGTACTCAGGGTTTTATCCCCACTTGTTGCAGGTTGTGCTGTATCTTGGCGACTGCAAGAGTTGGTTGACTCCTACCGTAGTGGCGGAGTGTGATCACGGGCATGATCCTTCTGATTTACCTTATCTCTAATGTTTTTGTTGGAAGTCGACCGTGGTACTGGCATGTATTTGAAATAAGATTAATGTTAGTTTCAAATTACTTTGCTTCCGCTACTTTCTAATGTAAGTTGTAATAACTTTGTTGAACTCTGATGTATATTGAATGACTTGAGAAAATGGATGTAACATGTGACTTGTTATGTTGAATCACTACGATCTTGGCTTGTATGTTGGTTGGTTTGAAATCCCTCGTGATTTCATTGGACTACCGGAGTTATATGGGCTCAAGTGTGAGAATTTGATCACTTCGGTGATTGTTTTTATATTTGTGCTCTTATAATTTGGACGGTTCTGTTACACTTGCTGTGCCTCGGCATGGACGTATTTGGAGATTCCGCGACCGTCGGTCATCTCGCCGCCATGAACGGCACGCTTAGGGGTAAGGCCCGCACAACTGGTAGCAGTTCGATTTCTCGTACCTATGGTTTCACCGTGACTCTCTCTACTCGATGCTCGTCCTTTCTTGGCCAGTGCACTCGTCGGGGGTGAGCTGACGCGTCGGTGTCAGCCGCGGAGCGCCGCCACACCGCCCCCTCGCACGTGGCTAGGCCCCTCGGTGCTCGCCCGCCCCAACCATCACCGCAACTGGACCCATGGTAAGATCCTGATGCTCAACCGCTCGCTCGTCGACCATTTAGTTGCTTTAGCTCGCCGAAACGACCTCGCCGCCATCGCAAAACGCGTCGTCCTAGCCACTGTCGTGGTCGGCTAGGCTGCGGTACCCCTCCGAGCCCCCAACCACCTTCCAGCGTAACCATAGGAGCCATGGATGGCGGTCGGCTCCTCAGTTGTGTTAGCGGGGACTCCCGGTGCCTGGCATAGCAGCTGTGTGCTAGCGGACGCCGCGCCGTCGCACGCAGGGTCGTCGAGGACCAATCGGATGAGAAGAGGGGATAGATGGGGGGGCTTGTTCGCAAAACTGCTGACAGTATAAATAGTGCAAATAGTGGTCGTAGCAATAACCAGAAGCATAGGGACCTTTCTGCAAAATCTCCATCGCGCGCGGGGGTTCCCCCGCCTTGGGCCGGCTCTCTGGGCTGCTGTTGGGCCAGCCTGGTGGGTGCGGTCATCCCGCGCGGGGCATGTTGGGCTGCTAGGCCGCTTTGCTGCCGCTGGCCCCTTTTCCTTTTATAAAGCAATTTCTAATATTAGCTTCTAGGCAAACTTGTAAATTCAATACCAAATTTTGTAGGGATCCAAAAATTATGAAACCAATTTTGTTAGGATCGAAAAATTATGACCTATCTAAAAGTACAATGGGTTCATGTAGTTTCAGAATAATTTTAGGGTAGGTTCATAATGTTATTACATGCTCACTGCCATTGCTGCAGCTTCCAATTAATTAAGTTGCTGAATTAATTAATGAGCCCTAGTTAGAGTATAAAGGTTAAATCGATAAAATGAATAAAGCAACACCTTGGGTTCATATGGTTAAAATGCCGGTTGGGGAAATCATGTCTTTTCCACCGTGGGGTACGTAGCCTAGCACGTTAGAGTTAGCTCGTGAGTTTGCGAATCGTATCGTGTTCTCCTAGTTGCAATTATCGTTGTTATTTACGTCTCTACGTTGCATCCACGAATGTCATAATAGGAGCGATGGTAGATCGTAGAGTCATCCGGAGGTAGCAGCAAAGATGTTGCCTTGATGATTGTGTCATCATGATGGAATGCTAACTTTTGGTTAAATCTTACCCAGGCAAGCCCCGGTGCATAACCCCTATTATTCTGCACTTTAATTTATGCTTATGCATTAAGTTTAAAGGAGTGGAATGAAACTCACTTGCATATATATATCCTCATCCTATGAGTCTTACTAGTATGATAGGATCGTGTAGCGTGTTGTGCTATAGGATCCCGGTAGAAGTCGAGTGATTACCTGTCACTCGCGAGAGATAGGAAATATATTATTATTACTATTATCATGTTACTATCACATGAAATAAATATGTATAATAATTAGAGACCGGACATAACTAGGCTTGGATGGACTTAGACTTGGTTGGACAATAGAGCGAGGCTCTAGTTGCAGTTGTCCCGCCTGTGTCGATTAAGGATCGTTCGTTGCATTGGATTCCATAGTCATGTCACAGACCTACTTGTCCTGAGCATATACTTACTTATGGGAGCGGGAAGACTTGTTTCTCTCTTGTCATGGGTTTTGGCTCTTTCTAAACCGGTTTTTTAGGTGGTTATATATATTGGGTTGAGGAGGTCTAAGCACCATACTGAGGTCGGGCCTGCAGTGTTAGGGGCTTAGAGTCCGAGCTTGGACGGGGACCTGGACCCCTTGACAGGAGTGGAACGGGTTGGTCTTGCTTGTGCCCGGGGTACAAGCAAGACGTGTGTTTTTTGGGCACCCAGCTGGGCACATTGATTCGCGAATCGTCGTCAACTTGGTGGTACAACATGACTATAATCTGGCATCATAGTAAGAACTATGTAAGATGGTGAAATGGTTCTGATTGCTTACCACATATTTGAAAGTAGCTTTAGTGCTTACATAGAATGGTCGGTTAATGAACTAATGATGACTGCTAATAAAAAGAAATATAAGGATGCACATTTAGTGATGCTTCTTGCAGATGCAATAAACCCACAAGCCAGAAAGCCTTGCATAATCCTTGGAGTTTTTTTCTTTCTTCCTACCGGGTAAGTCTTACGAAGTACAATTAAGTGCTCAGAGTTTGTTCTACCCTGTTGTAGGTGACAGGTGTTGATAAGCTGACACTTGTGTGTGGAAACCTCCTGGTGGGCTCAGCGAGGATTTTCTTTACGATGCGAAGTAGAGTTTACCTCACAGAATCTCACCAAAAGTTTCACCGAGAAAATACTTGCAACTTGTTACTATTTCATTCATGCTTATAAAAGTTTACCATGTAGTGTTTAACTTATCATTTAGTAGTTTCATTTTCGCTGAATTCTGATAACATTTTATATTCTGCTGTTATAATCAAATAATGAATTACTCTAATGTTGTGTTGAAAGTGATGTAAGAATTGGCAAGGATGTTGTAAGCTTTACTCCCTCATTTGTGATCTTGATGTAAAAATGTGGATATTCGAGTTCTCCCTTGCGGTGTGCTCGACGGAATCGCATAGTTTAGTGCGCTCTCTTGGATGCTTAGTGTCTAGTGAAAGACGAGTACTCTTGGAAGGACATTAAATTAGACGGTTCTGCCACATGCAATATCCTATTGATCAATCGATGCAACATTAAGAAATGCTAATCTAAACATTTTCATTCGACTAATGCAACAATCACAAAAAAAAACATTAAATCTGAAACATGCCACTCTCTGCAACATGGGAAAATATAATCCCTATCGACCTGATGAAACACCAGATTCAAAGACATGACTTGAAAGGGAAAAATAACCACCATCGTGGTATGCAAAAAAAAACACTAAATGCAACATCGATACAAAACTAAAACCAGCAAAGCAGCATGTAGTGACATCTTAATTTGCTTGCTGCAGCATAAAAATCACCTATTAAAACATAAACGCAACATGCTTCTCGATGACTTGCTCCACCAGAGCTGCCATTGCTAGCCCCGTGCCTAGCAGCCACACCGACTCCAGTTCCTTGTTCATCTTGAGAAAAGAGATACTACAGTGCACGGAGAAGCCAGAGTTGATCAGAACTTTGTCGAATGCCTTAGCTTAGTAGTTCATGTTAAGTTATTAATTGCTACTAGTTGATGCGTGAGATATTTAGGGGGCGTTTGGTTTGGGGTGTTAAAGTTTAACAAACACTGTAGCATTTTCGTCTTATTTGACAAAAAATTTCCAATCTTGGACTAATTAGGCTTAATAGATTCGTCTCGTAAATTACTCCTAATCTGTGTCGACATGCATGCAATTAGTCTACATTTAGTACTCCATGCATTTGAGGGAACATTGATGTGATGGGAGTTAAACTTTAACAAAACCTAACCAAACACGCCCTTAGATTCATGAGAGCTAATTTTAGTAGGTACTACATCCATTATAAATTATAGGTTATTTTGAGTTTTCAAGATTATATAGTTTTTACTACATATCTAAACATAGTGCATATGTCTAGATGTATAATAAAAACTATATGCATAGAAAAAGGTAAAATAACTTACAGTTTGGAGGAACAGATGGAGTAGTTTGAAAAGTGAGCTCTTAACTCGACAGAGTTTGAGAAGTAGACTGTAGCTCAAGAAATTATAGTCTCTTTGATAGGATTTTTGTTGTAGCTTTTCCACCCGCTTAATGAGCACGCACAAGAACGACTTTGAAGCCAAAACCAGTAAAAAAACAGTGAAGCCAAAATCGTTTTATTAGAGACAGAAGCCAAAATCACTAAAATATAGCTTTTCTTGGCTTCTCCGGTATTATTTTAGAGAAACCCAAACACTATTAAAGAGAACCTCATCTAGGCAGGCAGCTAGCCTACCCGATTATAAATAATAAAAAAACAGCCAGCCAATCGCAGCGCTTGGGCCAGGTCAGGTGTGTAAAGAGCGTGAGGCACGCGACTCGCGCGCGATCCCCCCCTCCCCCTTGGCAAGAGCTCACAGTCACGAGCCGGACTCGACTCTCACGCGGTTCGCTGTTCGCTCGCTCGTCTCCGTCCAACCAGCCCGCACCCAGCAGTGGCACTGGCGTGCGATCGCGCCAAGCCAGCCGGGCAGCCGCCCAGGGCGGGCGAGGCCGAGGCGTACGAGTACGAAAGAAACGCACGCCGTGGTGCGCCCACGGCCCCCACCGGTAGTACCACGGATTTGGCACCTTGTTAACGAAAAGCCCTCGAGATTATTATATTAGCCGGGCCTGCTGCCAAAATTAATGGAGCATGCTGCTTCCCTCTTTGATTACCGACACCAACGGCCTCCAGTCGTGTCACGTCTCGTGGGCTTCTGCTGTTACCGGACTACCGGAGTATTTTCGCGGGTGCATCCTCCTAACGATACGGTATTCACAGATAAGCCCCTGTACTAAAATTTGAGAGACTTGAAACTTGAAAGGCAGGCAGGCAGCAGAGGAAAAGTTTACAGAAACACCCTCGGTTGGAGTAAGATAATATCCAAACCAACCCTGTCGCGGCGCCGCGAGCAATTAACCAGCTCACCCTTGCTAACACCCCGCACTTACTACCAGGAGAGAGAAAAGCGACTCCACTCGTCTCGTCTCCCCTCTCTCCTCCGGTCCTCCCCTCCTGAGCCGTCCCCCCCCCCCCTCTCTCTCTCCTCCGCTTTCCTCTGGTCTCTGGTCATCGCGCCCGTCTTCCCCGCTCTGACTCCGTCCCGAGCGGCCGACTCCGCCCGCGCCGCCGCCTCCCGGACGCGGCCCCCCACCTCAGCGCCGCCGCCTCGCCCCGATCGACCCTCGAATCGCCGGAAACCGTGGACTTCGCGAGGTGCGATTTCGTGGGCCGCGTCTCAGCTTGATTTAGTTTCTGTTGGTGGTCTGAGCTTGGGATTTGGTCCGGGTGGGGGTCTGGTGGAGGTGCTTGGTTGCTTCGTTGTGTTTGATTTGGTTTCTAGGTTCTTTTTAGGCGAGTAAATATGGCCTGGTTTTGCCCTTTTTTTCGTTCCCCTTTGTTTGGTTGGGCGGGGCTTGGTGATGATTTGTTGGAAACCTGCTGCTTCCATGATGGTTTCCATGGTTTTCTAGTGGGTTTGGGATGCTTAATGGCCGCACTCTTGCTCAAATTCGTCGGTTTCTGGCCATTTTGTAAACACAAGTGAAGTTCCCATCCCAGGTCGGGACGTCGGGTTGACATCGTTTCGGTGCCTGCAGCTGTTTTTCAAGCGTTTCTTGAAATTTTACCTCTAAATGTTCGTAACTTTAGACCCTAGTTACATACATACAGGCTTACAGCTGCTTGCAATACCTAGAATTAGCTCTTAATTCTGATGTACTCTTGCTGTGCAGGTTGTGTCTTTACCTCCAAGCGGTGAGAGAAAGATAACAGGGCGACAGGTTAATTTCCGAGAAAAAGAGAACATTTTGTTGTTGCATGATGGTGGAAGGCCCCAATTTCGCTGGCATGATTGGTGGCCATGACAATGGTGGGAATTTTTTGCGACATGGCATACTACCGGAAGCTCGGTGAGGGCTCAAACATGTCGATAGATAGCCTTAACAGCATGCAGACCAGCACACATGGTGGCTCCATCGCAATGTCTGTGGACAATAGCAGCGTAGGGTCCTGCGACTCCCATACTAGGATGCTCAATCATCCTGGCCTCAAGGGGCCTGTTGTTGGCAATTACTCGGTCGGTGGGCACAGTATTTTCCGTCATGGACGGGTGTCTCATGCCTTGAGCGATGATGCGCTAGCACAGGCGTTGATGGACCCAAGGTACCCGACTGAGACACTCAAGGATTATGAGGAGTGGACAATTGATCTGGCCAAGCTCCACATGGGAATGCCCTTTGCACAGGGTGCCTTTGGAAAGCTCTACAGGGGGTACCTACAACGGTGAAGATGTTGCGATTAAGCTTTTGGAGAGGCCAGAGGCTGATCCAGAGAGAGCTGGGTTAATGGAGCAGCAGTTTGTGCAAGAAGTTATGATGCTTGCAACCTTGAGGCACCAGAACATTGTTAAATTTGTAGGAGCATGCAGGAAGCCAGTGGTTTGGTGCATTGTGACGGAGTATGCCAAGGGTGGTTCAGTTAGGCAGTTTCTGGCGAAGAGGCAGAATAGGTCAGTTCCACTAAAACTGGCGGTTAAGCAAGCATTGGATGTTGCAAGGGGGATGGCATATGTTCATGGTCTTGGGTTCATCCATAGGGATCTTAAGTCAGATAACCTCTTGATATCTGGTGATAAATCTATCAAGATAGCTGACTTTGGAGTAGCTCGGATTGAAGTAAAAACTGAGGGGATGACACCTGAAACGGGAACCTACCGTTGGATGGCACCGTAAGTTGAACACTCTGATATTGTTGGTGCTGCTTACAGAGCTTTTTTAGCCACATGATATTAATTAAAATTAAAAGTCACATCATATATTGAACTTTAGTGTTGATCAATTCAATAGTATGAAAGTATGGGTTATGTAATTCCACGTATATTTTTTTTATACTGGACTTTTATGATTTTAAGGTGTTTGCAGGTTGCTCGAATGATGCTTATCCAGGAATTATTTTTGTTTGTAGCTTTGCTACTGTTTTTGGCATCATTTACCTGTTGAGCTGCTTTGGGACTGAAAGAATGTAAATTCATGCATTGTCTTTGAATATTTAACATAAGCTTTGATCCCAGAATAGATTTGGGTTTATTACATTGTTATCTCCAGATGTGTTAAGACATAAACTGAAAACTTTATCACATTTCACATATTCCTCTTTTGTTGGCAAAAATAATTAGTGGTTACTGAAAAGAAAAGAATTGCTCTTAAAACACCACCTACTGTAAAGTTTATAGAAATGGGCGTTTTCGCGCCAGGGTTAATTAAAATAATTAGTAGTTTTCGCACCACTGTTCTAAAACAGTTGTTGCATAGTACTTCCTCCGTCCCAAACTGTAGGCTGTTTTACTTTTAATTTTGTTTTAAGTCAAACATAGAAAAATATTGACATCCACTAATCCAGAATATGAAATCAATGCACTTCAAAGACATTTCATGGTGGATTTTAATAAAACCAATTTGATGTCATAGGTGTTGGTACATTTTTGTACAAACTTAGTCAAAGTTTGATAGATTTGACTTAGGATAAAACTAAAATGACTTACATTTTGGAATAGAGGGAGTAGTAACTTATGTCTTTCTTCAATTTACTTTTGTAATGGTTGATTATGATGCTTTTGGTGGACTGTATAGGGTAATACCCAGCTGCCCATGGGCCGTACATTTTTCTTGTTTGAATCTAAGTCATTCATGCATACACATTTAACAAAGTTATAAAAGAAGAATTGAAGATGTTTACATATTGTTTTTTAATCTTGCAGAGAGATGATTCAGCATAGGCCATATGACCAGAAAGTTGATGTCTACAGCTTTGGCATTGTGCTGTGGGAGCTCATAACTGGCATGCTCCCTTTTGCTAACATGACAGCAGTGCAGGCTGCTTTCGCTGTGGTGAACAAGGGTGTCCGCCCAGCTATACCCCAGGACTGCCTGCCCACCCTTGCTGAGATCATGACCAGGTGCTGGGATCCAAATCCTGATGTCCGTCCGCCATTCACTGACGTTGTGAGGATGCTGGAGCATGCTGAGATGGAGATCCTGAGCACTGTCCGCAAGGCCCGATTTCGGTGTTGCATCTCCCAACCGATGACTACCGACTGAATCAAACAAAAGAGAGTCGAAAGGAACTCCATGGAAGCATAATTGAGTGTATTTATCATGTGTCCAGACTTCGCTCAGCTGAAGTAGAAAGCACACCTGAGTGTATGGCTGTGTGTGTGTATACTCAGGTGTAAGCCTGTTGTCTTTGAAATATTCCTGCCCTTAGAAATATACCTAGTTCGCGTTTTCAGACACTTGAGATGTTTTAGGGCTAGCCTATGTCCTGTCGAAACATCATGCAGGCTTCCTATTCTTGTAATGTCCTTGTGATCCTGCTGCTTTGTTCATGTTATAACCCTCCTACTGGAATATGCACAAACACTTTGTTGCTTATGAGTATATAGCATGTATAATTTCCTGGCAATGATTTGTTCTGATGACAAGAGTTCTGATAGTGTCCGTCTTAGCTAATGTTAGAATTTGATCAGGACTAATAGAGAATAATATTTTGATTATTTTCCTTTTTCCTGGCTAATTGGCTAAAACACTTGATCAATTCTTCAGGGGGTTCAGTGGAAATAAGTTACAGAAGCAATGAGTGAAAGTGGAGGAAAACGGTGACAACTTAGGAAGCTCAGTAATTATACTATATAGCCTCCCAAACTGAAGGTGAAACAAACGAGGTCTACGCCTATGCCTCTAGCCCCATGCTGTACAAAAGAAGCAGCTGCTGCAATATTTGCATAACCCTCATTCTCTCCTCCCTGAAATACCATCAGAAATTGAAAGGAGAACAAGCAATCACCCGCTTTCTTTCAAGAGGCCCACCCAGCTGCTACTCTGGATTAGTCATGAAAGGAGAACAAGCAATCACCCGCTTTCTTTCAAGAGGCCTCCCACTTCCGCTGTTTTCAGCATGGCTTCTTCGATCTTCACAGGACCAGCAGGAACGTTATCAGCAGCTGCAGCATCTTCAATCATTGGTTTGTTTTCTTTGTCACTGGTTTCTTCCAGTTGGACAGCCTCTGCAAAAGCGTCCGAGATACCAATCACAATGTCCACTGGTGCACTGGTCTGCACCTGCTTCCCAGTCTTGGAACACTGTTGCTTCTGTTGCTGCCTGTCATCTATCATAGCTTTCTCTCGTTGCTCATAGAATTCGAAGTCCTCAAGGATGCTTGTCTCGGCTTCATGGTTCTTGAAGATGGCTAACATCTTGAGACCCTGCTCCAGTTTCACCTGCAAGTTAGCTTGTCAAGTTAATGAACTATTGTTCAAAAATTGCCCAGATAGGGGCTATGTGCATCAGTTATACCTCCTGCGTGTCCCTGCTATTTGTAACTCGCTTGTTCTCATTGTTCTCCAGGATGATGTGCCGGACAATGTTGTTTGGGACGTCCTTAACAATGTGCCATTTGACAGGGAATTGGCCATTCCATCTGTCATTCTGCCAGTAATCAACACTCTTGTCAAAATCGACAGGCCCAGCCATCTCAGCTACACCGCAGAATTGACCACTGCCATTAACCTGCAAAGAAATAGTTATAAATTCATAAGTCATCTTGAGCACAGTGACCGACTCTTAGCCAAAATCATATGGTAACCTGGCACCCATAGGCATGGAGATTGTTCTATTTCTCCCTCAGCAAGAAAGCAAAAGATTAAAAAGAAAATCTAGCGGTAAAGTGAATAACCATACTGAGAAAAACAAGAAAATAGGACAACGGTCTTCCTTCTCTTTCGCCTCACGATAACAAGCATTTAACTTCCTGTTCCCTCTGGGAGTGCTGGCCCAAACATTATACTTTATGCTCTTGTGAATGTGATCTTCAGTGTAGGATTTTATTACAAAAAATTTGGCATCGTTGTACTCTGTGACAAAACCAGGGTGGTTGTACTTCTCAGAATCAGCTATTGGCAATGTCTTCTTATTTTTGTCCTCAGCTGAAGATCTCCCCACTTCTTTCTGTGTTTTGGTGGCCCTTGGGCCACGGCATTGCTCATTCAGAAAGTCAAGAGAGCCCTTCTCATTCTTGAAGCCTTTGTTGAAAGTGCCGAATCTGCAACTAGCAGTGCTCCAACTTTGTGTAGTGCCTCCAAATTTACCACCTTGCTGGAATGCCTTGTATGATCCAGAATTAGACATGGATTCCTGATGCTAAAAGAATGCATGCTATTAGTTCCAAAACAGCATAACTGGCATGTAAAGTGCAATGAAACTATAAAATCTAGTTATATAGAACCATCTTTGGACCATAAACACTAATACAATCAATTAATAAGAACAAGTTAAAATGCAATTAAATAACCGCTTACCATTCTAGAAGCCAGGGGTATGTTTCCTTGCTCAAAAAATCCAGGAACACCACTAGATTGCATTGGAACTGTAACAAATTCACAAAATGGCATGTGAATAATATAGTAAAATATGTGACAATGAAAACAGATATCAAATTCCATACATATTATAAAGAGCCACAAAGATATCAACAAAATGAATTCTTACTTCCATTGAAAGAACCAAAAGGCTGATAGAAGCCAGGAGTTGGTGAGTAATGAACTTCGTCAGGAAAGTAATACTGGTGCATCGGATCAAATTGTGATATTCCAGTACCAGGACTTGAATATCCCGTGTTTGAAGCAGGTGGCTGGTAGCAAGGGCTTGACATGGGGCAGAGCAAAGAGAAATATGTATGGCTGTCTCCAATGGCTGACAAAGGGGAATAAGCTCCATACATCACCTGTGAATTGTTTGCATATTGAGGAGATACATGAGTAGCTAGTTTTGCAGTAAAATCACTTAAGTAAACATGACCAAGAAAATTAAGAAACAGGGTTACAGGGTATGCAGCATCAAGTCCCTCTGCACTCACAGCATATGGGTATCCCTCCCATTGACCCAAATGGTTCAAGTATCCTGTAGATGAAATGATGAAAGCAAAAGCTTAGATCGTCACGCAGAGAAAACTATCACGGGAGCTAAAAGGTAGAAAATCATGAACGGGACAATATCCTACCTTAATAAAACCAAAAGAAAAAAAAATACTCAAATAGTAGGTAATTCTGCCCTACCATAAGACCAGGATAGAGGTAAGGGCGTGAAATTGTCTTTTAGGAAAGCGGGGCAGATTTTAAACCATACTATGCAGCATCAGCGCATGCTGTCTCGTGCAACAATGTACAGGTAGGTGTAAGCATCAACACAGAGAAACAAAAACGTAGTCTAACCTCCAGAAAAGGGTGTGTGTGGCTGAGGGGCATACACATTGGGCTGGTAGCCGAACTGTTGTTCTCCACCTTTACCCATAAAGCTAGCCTCCTCTTGAACACCTTTTGGTGACGTTAAGGAGCTTGCATCTTGAACGACAGTGGTAGATGTGTTCTGATCTTTTGTCAAAACAAGCTGACAGACAATAAATATTACTGTTAGTCAAACTTCATGTTTAGCAAAGAAGAGGAAAACAAGGAATAAGCATTACTATACTATACTGTTATAACCTCTTTGGCATCCACACTCGTGGAAGGGTTTTTCTCAACTACAATCTGTGACTCCAATGGCACCATATGAACTAATGAAAAGGAACAGCCATAAGTAAGTTGAGTGAGGAGTAGAAGTTGCATTGTGATGAGCGCAAAGTAAACTAATAATGGGATGCGACTAACATGCCAAACCAAACACACGAACTAGTTAAAGAAGTTCTCATAGTACTGAATAAATAAGTGCAAACGGGTCCGTTACAGTTTCTGTGGCTAAATTGAGAGAAATTTCATGTGAATAGGACATCGGCAACAGGTTCCCATTACACGCCATACAGGACAGCAATGCTGATTCTTCAGTGAAGACTGAAGAGCACTGAACAGGAGATACATGATACATCATGAAGCGACACCTGCGGGCTGCGGCCGAAGTTTCACAAGTCTTAAACATTTGCTCAAACACAAATGGTCAAATGCCCTGCGAAGCAACACAGGAACTCCAGTCCCTAGAAAGCTGATCACGGGCGAACTTCACGTCGGGCATGAGGGTTCGGCTGAACTTGAACCCCACTCAGAAATTTTGGACAAATAAGCTACCACTGGCACTCCGCCAAGCAAATAATCCGCCACGGACTGAGCGGAACCAAGCATCCATCGAGAACAAAGTAGCATTTCGAGACGAGGGATCACGGCAAACAGAAGAGTCCTCCTTACCCGCGAAAGGAGAGCTCAATCCAAGTCCAGACGGATACCCACGAGGCGGAAGCAAGAGGACGCCTACGAAAGCAGGCAGGAAGCGAGGACTGGAGCGCTGCAGCGGCGTAGGCGTGCTCGGCGAGCGGCTGGCGTGCTGCGGTGTCGAGAGCGGACGCAGGAGTTGGGGACGGAAGCGGAACGAGACGGGGTTTGCGAGTGGTCTCTGAACGAGTACTGAACTTGCGTGTGGCCGAGTATAAAAAGGGTGCCTGGAGACAGTTTGCGTGATTCCTCATGTTTAACTCTGGTTCCTTAGACAACCAGTCAGCTGAGCGTGCGCTCAGGCTGCCCGCCCGAGTTCGAGTGCTGACACTCGCTCGGGTGCCTCACCCAGGGGATTTATTTCCTGTTTTTCAGTTGCCTCACGGATGTATCACCATTGTCATATCTCTCGGCCGTATACTCTCTTAGCCTTAGATATAGGTTGTAGATCTATCTATATAGATTGTAGATCTAGCTTACGTACTAGGGGTATGAGTGTGTTTGTGTGTAAGTCTGTGGCGTGAGTTGGTACGTTAGTTCAGATACTACAACTTGTACTCAAAGGTTGAGGCAATAAAAAAAACTCCACAAAAAAAACACTCTGGTTTCTTATCTTTAGTCTTTAGACTATCCGCACTCATGGAGCTCTATATTCATCCTTTATACGTCCTTGTCAGCAAGATTCTCTCCTCTATACTCAATTCTCCCGCACCCATCCATCCTCTATATGCTCTATCCACTATATCCACTGTGGGACTCACTTGTCACTTTATCTAAATATATCCATGTGTGATCTAGTTTTGAAGGATTTATTGAGACGAATTTAATGGTGCAATCGAAATTTAATTTGGATTTTTGGTTTGTGAGTTATATCATTTTTTTCCTTTGTTTAGCTAGTGGGGTCGTCACTATAGAGTATAGAGTAAGCACTGTATCACTCTAAATATAGAGTGAGAAAAATGACAGAGTATCGTTTTAGAGTACCCAGTGCAGCAGTTTTTACTCTATATTCATACTCTAAAGCTTTAGAGTATGAATATAGAGTAAAAACTGCTGTACTGGGTACTCTAAAACGATACTCTGTCCTTTTTCTCACTCTATATTTAGAGTGATACTGTGCTTACTCTATAGTGGGTAGTGGCGGGCCCTAATAGCTAAACAAAGGAAAAAATGCTATAACTCACAAACCAAAAATCCAAATTAAATTTCGATTTCACCATTAAATTCGTCTCAATAAATCCTTCAAAACTAGATCACACATGGATATATTTAGATAAAGTGACAAGTAAGTCCCACAGTGGATAGAGTGGATAGAGGATGGATGGGTGCGAGAGAATTAAGTATAGATGAGAGAATCTTCCTGACTAGAACATGATAATCTCGTTCTCTGTGGCATGGCCACGTAGGATCTTGTCGTTTTAGCCACCCAAATTAGGTCCAATCTAGTAAGTGTGGTGGGTTAAATTCGGTCAAAATCAATGCTTGAGACGCTGGATTTTTTATCCCAACTAAACCCTTTAGTAATTGAACTGTACGTGTTCTGTGCAAACATTGTGCTAATCGGTGACAAGCTACTACTGCTATGCTGGAAAGGGTTTTTGCATAGCAACAGGGAACTCATGCATGAGTCCCATGTGAAAACCCTCGAAAAAGCTAAGAAAGTCGACATCGAGAGGAAAAAGATAAAGATGTGTGAATGCTCGGCAATGGTCACTCGTGGCTTGCTCGGCCCTATTGTCATTTTCGCCTTCCCCAAACCATCTTGACACGGCGACGTACGTGGTGATGTGGACCCTCATTCTTGGGAAGAAAGTTTGGGTAGCAGGGAGCTGAAAAGCGAGGACTGGGCTCCGGATCGGATCTGCTCGCCGATGAGGGTGGATGGATGGTGGAAGCTGTGAAGTCTGAGTCAGAGCGCAGGGACCGTGGCCATAGCGCGTACGTAGTACACGCGGTATTCTCGCGACGTACTCCGCCTGCATCCGGTTGATTCGAGGCGAAGGCAGCGCAGGGTGGAATCAGATGTCGTCATGTTACGAGGCAGGCAGCCCTCAGCTTTGCTGAGGCCCGGTGCTTTAAAGTTCTAAAAATTTTACAAGATTCTCCATCACATCAAATCTTTGGACGTATGCCTGGAGCATTAAATATAGGTAAAAAAATAACTAATTATACAGTTTGGTTATAAATCACGAGACGAATCTTTTGAACCTAATTAATTAATGATTAGACACTAATTACCAAATAAAAATAAAAGAGTTACTGTGCTTCAAAAAAAAATTACACCCCATGTAAACACAGCATAAGCGAACGAGTCGTGAGTCGTCGTCCTTGGGACCTTGACTATGGAGAGGACAAGAGAGACAGAGACCTGTGCGTTGAGGCTGACAAGACGAGGGTGCTTCTCACTTTCTCAGAACAAGAGACGTCGCCTCTCCGGGGCCGATAAAGATTACGCGACGCACGTCGCTGCACGTACGTAGGCAGGAACCGAGGGCGGTACTAGGTAGGGAAGGAACGTGCCGAGAAATTTCGTCGCGGGAACGGCCGCGGCGACAGAGGTGCGGTGCCAGCGTCAAGCGGGACGCGGGCCCAACGACCGATGCCGCAGACCCGCAGTGCAAGCCGCGCGGGATCGGCAGTTCGGCACGCGGGCGCAGCCGCGCAGGGCGCTACCGGGCCGGCGTAGCGCGCGGGGCGCGGCGTTCCGCAGCGGAAGCGACGCGCGGGCCACCCGGCAAGCTGAACCGGGGCACGACGGAGACGGGTCGAATGAGACAGGGAGGGGAGGGAGAGGGACCCCGCGCGCGCGGCATGGGTAGGCCCGACACGCGATCGCACAGCCGCTTCCGCGACCGGGGTTCCGCTGCGGTGCCACGCCTGCCGGCCCGTCGCGAGCCCTCCTCTCGTGGCCCGCCTGCGCGGAACGGCCGACTTGGACCACGACACGCGAGAGGATGGCAGGCCGCGGTGCGGGGAGTGGAGGCCGCGCGATCGGTGGTGCTCTGTGGTCTCTGCAAAATGCCACTGGGCCACACCGGTGTCGTTTCAGCCGAGATCGCGCACAATTTTGACGCAAAACGCTTTGACAAGGTGAAGCTGCAGCTCCAACCAGTTCTCTTTCACAAGCTGGGGTACATAGAGAGAGTATAGCAGAATACTGTCGTCCTGCCATCTGAAAACAGACCACACTGTTCAACCGAAGATATGCAACCAGGTGCCAATTAAATTCCACCGTGTTCGCTTGAACTTATCAGTTATGGTACAATATTTTCCTCTCACAACAAATTAGCCAACAGTACTTTCAGCCATGGCTTATCAGCTAAGCGAACGGAGCGGAAACTCGTAGTCACGTAGAAGTCGGTAAATGTTCGAGCAGGGAGAGCTCTATGATAAAGTGACCAAAGTTCACCATTCATATAAAATCCATCTCGCATCATAGTTAAAGGTACCACCTCCTGCGGCTCGATGCAAGGAACCCGCGCAGGTTAAAAGTCTAGTCTAGTTACAAAATATATTTACACCAATATCCACAAAGGATACACCCCCGTTAACTAAATCTCAAAGTCTAAACCTCCGTAGGGGGCTCATCCTTCAAATCTTCACCAGAAATAGATTCTCCAATCTTCCCTTTAGCCTTCCTCACCTGAAACACAATCAAATAGGATAAGAATTTGTACCGCAAACAAACAAATGAAGGGGAGCGGCAATACACGAAAAGAACAAACCTCTGCCTGACGAGCCTCGGCAAGACTTCGGGCATGGTCTCTCCCGTGCGAAGCCCAAAACTCCCGAAAGAACCGTCGCCGGGCAATATTCACAGTCCTTGATGGCTCGCCGAGTTCGTTAAGAGACGGAAACGCATAACTCTTCTTCAAGAATTCTTGGAGATGCCCGCATCCAAATTTCTCCATCATAGATAAGAGGTTGGTCACACCGGACAAAGTTCCGAAGTCTCCAACCTTGCCAATAAAATCCGGTAGCTCAGCAAACTCAGACTTCATCCAAGCAAACAAGTCCTCAATAGATGCGCTATCGGAAGGACCTCCGCCAAGACCACCAAACCTCTGAAGCATCTGGCAATACAGCGTTGAAGCTTCCAGGCCCTGCGCTTTGGTTGATTCCACCTTGTCTTCCAAAAACTGAACCCGGCTCATAAGATCAAAAGATGCAGTTGACTCTTTAGCAACCTGGGCCCGCAGGCCCTCAATCACATCCTCTTTATCACGAACTTGGCCCTCAAGCTTAGTCTTCTCATCATTCAAATAATTAAGCTCCAGGACCTTTTCTTCGAGGTTCTTGGAAAGGTCAGTCGACTTAGCAATTGCAGCATCCCACATCTTCTCAAGCTCCTTCTCTAGTGAGGTTTTGTCTCTGCATGCGGCCTCATAATCCTTGCGAAGAAGCTGCAGGACAGCTTGATTCTCGTTCTCCTTATCTTTCAGAGACCTCTCCAGACCGGCCTTGTCCTCGCGAAGCTGTGCAACTACCCCCTCAAGGGAGGTAACTTTATCCTGTAGGTCAGACAAACTCTGGTTGCGAAGATCAAGTGCACCCTTAACCTTAACCTTCAGATAGTTAGCCATGACAGAAGTCTGCAAGTGAAACACCCTCTTTTTTATTTTAGAAATAATAAACACGAAAACCAAAGAAAAAATGAACAACAGGCCAACGCCAGCCCACCTGGTAAGCATGTTCATGGGTAAGGTGAAGAATATCATCACACGACAAGCTATCCAAGTAACTTTCGAAAGCTGGTGCACAGAGAACAGTGTAAGAAGCATCTACAACCAATGTTGTGAAACCCCCACCCCAATAGCAAAGAGAACGAAACACATACCATGTCTTGTCTGTAACAGACGCGCCCCAATATCCTCATCAGCTCTAGTTATCTTGGGAATACCTTCGTGATCACCTGCTAATGCAAACAAAATCAAGTAAGGAAAGCAGGCAAAAACATCCAAACAAGTCTAAACCAAAGTCTATTATTCACCTTTGAAGGAAGCTCGAACCCCCCTGTTCCTCAACAATGCCATGACCTACCCCATCCGCACCCGCCGCCGGAACTTTAGGCATCACACTTGCTCCAGCGACCCCAGCAGATTCAGTTGGTGTAGAGCCCACAGCCTCCACCACAACCCCTGAAGAGTAGCTCGAGTCAAAATTTACCAAGCTAGAAAAAGAGCTAGAACCCCCTCCAGAACTGCCAAAAGATGGGCCCTGCTACCTCGGCTGGAAGAAGGGCTGGAAAGAGCAGCGCCTGACACGTCAATAGCAGCAGCCACTTCCACCGAAGCTACTGCAGCGATCTTCGGATCAGCATCACCAATGGGGTCCACATCTTCTTTCTCTTCAGCAATAGCTCCTTGCAAAGTGCTAGTAACTAACCCCGAGTCATCATCGTCAATCAATTCCATGTCCTCAACGTCATCATCGAACACGGAAGGCAGACGACATTCACGAACTAATCCAGCCACGTTCTTATCCAAAGAATCACCACTGCTGCACAGATCGGTATCCTCGGCCTCCCCATCCTTGGCCAACTCAGCAACCGGAGACAATGTTGGAGATAGATACTTCGCCTCATGTTGCCCAGCATCCAAACTCTTAACCCTCTTATGATAAGCCACAGACTTCCTCGACAGATCCTTGCGCTTTGAACCACCAGAGGTTCCAGAGGTATTCTCCTTCCACAAACAGGCCACCTGCTCCCTGAGCCAAAACTTCTCAGGAACAGGCCGCTCAGAATATGTCACCTTCATCTCTTCAAAAACCCTATTCAACCTCGGACAGGTACCGAGTACAGCCACTCGGGCATCATGTTCCTTGTCAGAATAGTCACCAAGGATCTTGTTGGCCTCTTCCTCTATGCGACGCACAAATTTACTATCATTTTCAGACTTAGGCCTGCTCAAACCAAACCGAGGAAACGGCATATGCACGCCTTCGTCAAGATATCGAAGTTCCATTTTCTCAATAGTAAAATCCGTCCAGGTATCTCGACCTAGGGGGTAAATCCCAGCAGCAAGGAACTCCTCAACCAAATCTCGACCAGAGCATACACGAGATGCCAAGTCAAAAGCCTTCTCACATGCCACCTGCAAAGAGGTCTTCACCGATGGTATAATGCTCTTCGGCTTAAAGGTACCCATCAACGAACGCACCAAGTCCTCCTTCCCATCCTTATCCTTTCGCTTCAAACCAACAGTCCTGATATAAAACCAATGACGGTTCCAATCATCGTCCCAGCGGTTACGCTGAGCATAGGAGAGTTCAACCTTCGTATGTCCCCCAAGCGCGCGACGTGGATGAAACGTGCATCGAGCATACTGACCATCCATAAGCCTCTCCTCCGCGCCAATCAGAACCTTCTTCGGGCCCTGGTTGTGAAGTTCGTAATACTTGCAGAAGCAATCCAAGTCCGGCTCCGCGCCAAAGGTCCGACAGGCCCAAACAAACTTGGACAAATTCACAATGCTGTTTGGAGTCAAATGATGCAGCTGAACCTCAAAAAGCTCCAAAACTCTATCTACAAAGGGATGTGTAGGAACGCGAAGCCCCGCAACGAAAAAATCACGATACACTACGGCCTCACCGGGCTTCGGCCGAGGCTCCGTTTCACCACCAGAGCACCTAGCCCTATCACGAGTAAACCACCCGAATCTAGCATACTCATCCAAATCTTCCGCGACAGTTAGGGAGGGTTCGAACTCGAAGGTCTTAGGAAGCTTCATCCTCTCCTTCATTCCAACCAAATCACCAGTAGGGGGAGTGGGGGGCGAAACTACAAGCTCTAGTAAGAACTAAGATACCAAATGTAGTCAGTTTGGTTTTCAATCTAGCAAAATCATACCAAAATAGCTAGTAAGAATAGGGAAAAGAAAGATTGGGAACTGAAGAATACGCAGTTACCTGTAGCAAAAGGTGAGGCGGAGTACAGGACAGCAAGGCTGCAAGAGGACGAGAAGCCGCGAACCGGCGAGTGCGCAGCTCGGCAGCCGGCGGCCTGGCCAAAGCACGCGGACGCGAGTGCGGCGGCGGCGGTTGGCAGCCTGGTCGCTGGCTCGCCGCCCTCTCTGATGCTGGAGTGCAGCAGCAACTTTACTCTGGTAAGTCACCACGTGACTTAGCTCTCATCTCATCCCTCCGTTTCACATCCAACAGCTCGTACTGATCCAAAGCAAGATTTTCAGGACTTCCGTCATTTCGTCTTCTGCTGACTCCGGTCTCACAAATCACTTCTTCGACGGTAGCAGTAGCATGTTGGAGCAGCGTCCAAGCCTTGCCGACGAGCCTATCTGCGTAGCGCGCGGGGTGCGGCGTTCCGCAGCGGAAGCGACGCGCGGGCCACCGGGACCAGCGCCTGTTTACATTGGCCGATTGGCGTGACGAGGACAAGAATGCTACATTCACATTTGCAAGGCTGGACCCCGAAACTGTGTATTTTTGACGCCGTGTTCAGTTCATGTATACTCGAGACTTTGCGTTCAAGCTCCATATTACGAAGGTAGATCAGACACGGATAGAACGCACATAGAATTCAGCAGGAAACAGACAAGTATATGCTCACAGGTGCCCAGCGTCGACATTTGTGCAATACCAGCATTGCAACAGATAATGAAACCGTGGCAAAATTGTGTTCCAGAAAAAATACTTGAGCATATTACATCACAGGGAAAAAAAAAAAGCGAGCAAGCGGGAGCGCAGGGATTGACCCAGGTGATATCCCAGATTTCCAACGTTGACCCTATAGTGCCAATTCAAGTAAAATTCTCTGCTCATGTTTCTACAAAAAGTCTTCCAACCAACAACAAATTTCCGCACACTACATACTAAGGGTTAAAAAAAGAACAAAAGACCCAGGCATCTAGGCTTATGAGGTGTACTCAAAGGGTTGCGGCGGCTGTGGCTCGTTGTCGACAGCCATGGCAGATGATCCGGACCCCTGTTGGCCTGCAGCAGGGGCAGTGTTGCCGGTGCTTCCTGCAACGGATGTGGGAGCATCGGTCAGTGCAAGGTCCTCAGCCTCAGTGGGCTGCAGGTCTCGGAGGAGGATGAATCCAGAAGGCGCTGGTTTCACAGGGACGTATCGGCTGTTTTCAAGGAACTTGATGAACTTCTCCTGGGCAGGGATCACGCGAGCTGGGTTTGTCAGGAGCTGATAGGTTGCTTCTGGTTCAGGAGCTTTCTTCTCAGTGCCATTGTCAACCTTGAAACAAAGATTGAGTCACTTAAGTTTACGGTGTAACTTCAAATAGCTCCAAGCCAGTTTAGGTAAAATAGCAAATTCATTTGGATTATAGATCATGGCAGTAAATTATAACCAAATGTCCAATAAAAAAAATGCACTGATCGTTTATGAGCTTATCACAGTGGTCTTCACTGGCACTGCAGTGGCTTTTCAAAAATACTTTTTTTCTAGTTTGAATAAGTTCATTGAATTTTTGGGCTGCCATGATCAGTGGAGACTTCCCAAGGTATGCAAACCCTAGCCCCTAGGTGACGGTATATAACATGACTAGATGCCTAGATGTAGATATATTTAGCTGCAAATTAGTTAAATTGATTGATGGGTACATTGCTGGTGCATTATGTACTTTGTTGAATTATGAAGAGGGATTGAGATATAAAAAAAAAGTAAATTTGAGTCGTATTGTGTTATTTAGTATCTGTGTACCGTGGGGCAAATACTTTGATTGTTTATCAATTTCCTAAATGTGTTTTACCGAATTACATGTGGAAATATTGTTGCGGCATAGCCCATGAAAAAATCATAGGTCCGCCACTGCCCATGGATGTTTACACAATGAAGAGAAAGACATATAGTTGTTACCTGCGTTGCATCAGCATCCTTCTCCTGAGCTTTAGCCGCCTTGCTTGAGGTAGAACCCGAAGCCTCTTCTGTGGCCTTCTCCTGGTTAGCTTTGCTTTCTGCATCCTTCTTTGCCCTAGATTTTGCCTTCGCATAAGTTGACAAAATGGCTGTTGGCAGCTTCACTGTTGAAGTAGTAGTCTGCTGAGTTGTCGGTTTGGGATACTCAAAGAGAGACGGTTTAGCATGTGATAGGAACTCAAACTTAGGCACTTTCAAATCAGAGTTGAGCCCAATGAAGGCTGTTGGCGAGAAGGCCAGGCTGATGAAATACAAGAGAGGATACCAGTACCAGAACTGACTGAAAACGGCAAGACCAACCACAGCAGTGAGTTTGTCATGCTTGTTTCTTGAGAGGAGCTTGATTGTAACATTCCTACCACCAGCATCGAGGATACCAGAAGCTAGTATGGCACCCATCTTGCTCATGGTGTCCTCATGTTTGTCAAGAATGATCTTCTCCAACTGACGCCTAAATGCTCCAACACGAGAATCAAAGGATTCATTCGTTTGGATCATTACCATTGCCATGGCAATGAGAGCTCCCTGACGCACAAAGTCAACAACATCTGATGTAAGAGGCTCCAACAAGGAAATTGCATCACTTAATCCAGACCCAGCACATGATATCCCAACAGCTAAGGCTGCACCATAGCGAACATGTGGGTTGTATGATTCAGAGAGCAAGGATACGATTCTTGGAGTCTGCAAAAATACAGCAGATGTAATGTGCGGGTTAAAAAATGGGATTGATGCTTGTCGGTCAAATTTCATGTATGATAATCAACGAAACAGATTTAGGCAAAAGGCATCTAATTAATAAGATAATGCAGCCTGGCGAGTGATTCCAGTATTCCACAAACCTGCTCGGGCTCATTGTATAAAACAAATCCAAGAGCCATAACTGCAGTCCTCCGAACATCATCACTGACATCTGATACAGCAAAATGCAGCAGCTGGTGGATGGCTTTGTTGTTTGCAGTTCCCCTGTAGGCTAGAGCCAATGCATACATACCACCATAACGTAATATGGGATCTTGATCTCTAGTCATTTGTTCAATCAAGGTGTCTGCTTCCTCTTCCCTGCCATATACTGTCAATGCAATTCCCAGTGACAAACCCCTGGAGAAAGAGAGAACTGTCAGGATTGTTCTTGAGATCAAGTGCATATGCATTGTACAGCAATCAAACAGCACCAACCTTATAATCTTTTCATGCTGCGTATCATGTGCATAAGCAAGCATCTCACTAGCCTTCTCACTGGCAGTCCCAACCATGAGCAAGCCCATGCCAATACCAGCTGCCTCACCAGCAACAGCACTGTCGGTGTAAAGGACATTCTTTATGTCCTCATATATTTCCTCATCTGCTGTGCCCAAAGCTGCAAGCCCAAGCCCCAAACATGCACCATGCTGGATGACCTGTATGACATTGGGGGATGGAGTTAGCACAATATGCATGAAATGAATAACAAAACAAAAGGACAGAAATAAACAATAATCACCTCTGCACTGGTGTTGCGAAGACTTTCACGGAGGAATTGTTTGATTCCTTCACCATGATTGGCATGAATCAGACCTAGTGCGTAGAGGGCACCACCTTCTGAATAAGGACTGCCACCGCCAACTGCACCACTTTGAGGTAGGTAGGGGGCCATCAAAGCCCGGCCTTGTTGAAGGTGGCCTCTATGAATGACACCTAGTCCAGCAGTTGCACTAAATTTCGCCCAATTGGTTGCCCTGCTTAACCACTCCTGGAACACAATGGCAACATGAAACAGTGCAACAGCTAAAATTAATGCAGAGGCAGCAAGTAGAAAAAACATATACCAGGTTTTCTCTTAGAAAGGTATCTACAGTAGTTCCCGCATGCATGATTGCATTGGCACATATGGTTGCACTGTGGCAAACGCTATTCCTCATTTCCACAGCCTGCTTTATTGTCTTCAGAATTAAAAGATCAGATCTGTTGAAACAACCAACCACACCACATCAGTATCAGGTGGAAAAGGCATATGCTCAAGGCCAGTTGCCACCATTTAGCAAGAAATAATTGCTTTACCTGTTGTGGCTATATAGAAATTGCAATGTCAGCTGAATAGAAGTCTCCCCTGACAGTATCCCTTTAATTTTTGCAAGCCTGTCAGCATGTGCTACCTCATTTGGATCCACAGTGTGGGCATTTCCGTTTGGTGTAGTTGTATCATCTCTCATTTGAACATCTCCAGCTGCTTCTGTGCCTGTACCCACAGTACTGGCAGTTTGATCATCTTGTACAGCTGGATCGCTCTCAGGGTTAGATGGCTCAGGAGTCGGTGAGGCCAAACGATTCCTCACATTCAAAAGGAAAGCCTGATTTTCATTCTCAACAAGATCGAAGGCAATTTGATATGCAAGTAGAGCATCATCCTGGAGACCGAGCATGACATCTCATATAAGCAACTGCAAATGCCATTAATAATGTAGCAGAAGAAAGAACAAAAATGTACCTTGCTTCCAGAAAGCAGCTTATCCAATATGCTTGCAACAGTTTCGGGCTCACCCAAAAACATAAGACACTGGCAAATGCTCAGATAGTCTGGGTTTGGCAAAGTTTGGTATATTTTAACAAGACAACGGAGAACCTGCAAAAAGTGTAAGATAAGTCAGTTAATTTCATTTTAGCAGCATCTACTATATGCCAGAAACAGACACAAAAATCTAAAAAGATCCATGCATTTGCCTCCAACAAAGCAAAAGGACTAAATACCTCAAAACGATATTCACGGTGATTAACATATTGATGAGAAAGATTGATGCAATATGATAGAGCCCCTTGAATATTATCACACCGAACAATTGCTTCCTCCAGCTTATCCAGCCTTCTGCATTCAACAGCCATACCCATGGCCTGTTGATATTTCCCATCAAGAATACACCTGAGCCAAAGAATTTATATTAGATTCATAACCCATCCGACAAATTGACGGCACCAAACAATATAATCTTATCATACTTTTCAAGCATCCTCTCCACTATGGCCTCTAATCGAGGATCAATGTTCTCTTCCTCCTCTGTAGCTTTAGAGGCTCTGGTCTTGATACTGGCATATTCATCTAATGCTTTGGCTGAAAAAGAATAACCAGCAATTCAACATGATGACCAAAAGATCATGATAAAAACTATCATTCATAATAGCTCAAAACTTATGACCCTTCTCACCTAAAAGAGCATGGGCATAGTCAGAATCATCGGAAACATCAAATAGGGGTCCAGCACCAAGTGCATATGACAGTGAATCATTTAACTCGCCCAGGTAGTAAAATACCTACATGATATACAACAAACATCAGCATTAACATTTAACAATATAGAAGAATGATCTTTTCATA
This sequence comes from Saccharum hybrid cultivar R570, assembly GCA_038087645.1. Taxonomy (NCBI): domain Eukaryota; kingdom Viridiplantae; phylum Streptophyta; class Magnoliopsida; order Poales; family Poaceae; genus Saccharum; species Saccharum hybrid cultivar. The sequence goes on along the minus strand of JAQSUU010000553.1, from coordinate 21,131,297 downwards.
GGAATAAAAAAACTATTGAGGCATAATACCTTAGAAACAACAAGTGCTGCAAGTTGCCTCTGCTCAAACTCCTCATCTTCATACAAGCTCTCGCTGCAGGAAATAGATAACAGTTGGAAACTAATTAGTGATTAAAATTATTGGAAATGGGCAATACAAGAAAGGCACACTTTTTGTGCTTGTCCAATCATGAACTTTAATTGATGATCCAATCATCTTCACCGCAAAAAATAAGGGGCAGAGTAGCTCCACAAACTAAACGAGAATTAAAATTAAAGCTACATTTGTATCAAGAAGTCAGATAGCTACCATGAAACAAACATAGGCATGTAATGAAATCTAACTAGCTGTATAGCAATTAAAAACAGAAGTTGTGGTTAATAATTCAAACAAAGAAGGGTGGTCCATGTGGAACAGGCATTCCAGAAACAAGAGGTTCATAATATATATAAGAAAGCAACTACTATCGAGATACATAACCACCAAAAACAACAAGCTTATCACACTGCAACCAAATTATGCATAACTGAACCGAACAGGGAAGCCCCTAAAAAATTAAACAAAATTGTTGAAGGAAGATGATGCATGTATTCATTTTCCTTTCATATGTGAAGACCAAGCCTTCCCATCCTCACTTCACAGTTTCACACAATATTTCCCTTAGTATATCAAAACACAACAACAACTATAAAATGTAAACCTGTCCACCCATGAAATTTCAAAAAATTCTGAATTACCTACACTCAGCTCACTCCTACTGATATCCTTTCCTCATATAGTTGCCTCGAATAGCTTTAGCCTCTCCACTAAAACCCACGCTAAATCCAAGTAAGGGCAAAAGAAGTACAAGACTGGCACCAATTCAGCTACAATCACTGTACGAAAGTATGGTTATCACACTCTTGCACACGGACGCGAATTGGGCCTCTGGAATCCGCATCTAACATATCAGAACCAACCCGTGACCTACGGTTACCTTGCACAAACCCTGATTCTGAACGAATTGCGCAAAAGAAAAGGAATCTAGGTCAAGGTCTCCTCCAGAGTCATCATCATCAATAAGAGAAGCAGATCGAAACACTTAAGAAATTCAGCCAAACCAAGGTGGGCGCCTGAACAAATCGCGCAAACACTGCAGCTACAGCGGCGGCAACCGGGCACGCTCAGCGGAAGCGAGGAGCGGAGGAGGCTGGGCTCACATGGTGGGAACGCTGGTGGAGATCTCGGGCCAGAAGAGGTGGACGACGGAGTTGAGGCTGGCGAGCGCGTGCAGCTTCAGCTCCGGCGCCGGCTCCTGCAGCATAGCAAGGAGCCCACTGGCGGAGCTCACCGTGGCGACCGCCGCCATGGCCACCTCTGCCGTCCCGTACGACGCCGCCGCCGCCGAGAAGGTGCGAGGGTTTGGGTATCGCGGGTCCTGCTTGGATGAGTCGACGACAGCTGATGAAAACAATAAGGAACGAAGGTGCGGTATGCAAATATAGAGAAGATATAAGGGTTTATATGTCAACGTAATTCCGTTTTCTTAATATATTCCAAATTATATAATCCTTTGTCGCTTCTAGATTTTTGTGCCAAACAAATTTTCTTGAGAAGGACTAAATTTATAGAAAACATTAATAATAACATTTGTATCTCAAACAAGTATATATTATTATAAAAAAAAATACATGCAAATGATTACTCTAATAATATTTATTATGCACCATAAATATTAATAGTTTATTTTATTTATTTGATTGCTCGAAATGTGAGAACGATAGTTAAAAGGAAACGGAGAAAGTACTTAATTTTAGTTTGCCTACGAGTCTAATAACTTAGACTAAATTTATCACAAGAAGAGTGTCTTAGACTGTCTCCGACAGCCCTCACCCAAATACGAGATGTATTCGTTCGTTTGGGTCTCGCATGAAAAAGGGGTCACGCACCCAAACCTTCCGGTTTCCAAAAGTGGACCCAAAAAAGAAGAGCCCTTGAGCAGCCGAGCCTTCGAGCGCCGAGCAGATCCCGCTTCCCTCCCCGTCGAGCCGCTGAGCGGTGAGCCTCCACCGACGCCGTCCACGCCAAGCACTAGGCCGTGCCATCGACCACCATCTGCAGGCCATCCGCGTCACCCCGACGACGACCCGGATCTCTACGGCCTGCCTGCCGAGCACGACTCGGATCCCGATTGGCGAGCTCCCTCCCCTGCGCGGCCTCCCTCCCTGCGAGATCCGACGAGCACCTCCGCCCCCACGCGGTGGGGTAGCAGTCCTAGATCCGACGAGGCAGCCAAGGTCGGCGGCTCCGGAGGTGCTCCCACGGAGAGCACGCCTCACCGAGCCGGCCACGTGTAACAAAACCGCCCAATTATACGAGATTAAGTAGGAAATCATCCAACGGAAGGATAATTTAACAAACTTAAGCCCGTATAACCCGGTAGTCCGTGAAATCTCGACGGATTTCAAATCATTTCACATAACAGCCAAGATCGTACTAAGTTTAACGGTTACCATCATAAGTTACATAAATGTTCGCGGCATAAAATACATCGGAGTTTAAACATAGTTATTACAAACCAGGTTCGAATAAAAGTAGCGGAAGCGGTAGTTCAAATCACGCACACACACAACATTTTGAAAATAAAGTGCTAGCTTGTGATCATCTCCAGCAAAAGCATCAGACTAGAAGTAGCGAATGACCATTGCCCATGGTCCTAGGCTTCGCCCATTGCAGGATAGAGACAGTTGATACAATAGCCGTAGTACATCTGTCCATCTGTAACAAGTGGGAACAAAGCCCTGAGTACGAGAAGGTACTCAGCTAGACTTACCCGTCATAAACCAGAAATAAAAGACACCAAGGAATCATGATAGGCTTTCTGGTGGGATAGCTGACTCATTTGCAAAAAGGCATTTTTAGCATTTAAGAAAACCTTTACAAAAGCTTTGCATCAAGTTAAATCTTTATTAACCTGTCAACTACATTTGCACCTGTACTAAAGTAACATGTAATTAAACAGGTAATAATAACCAATGATCATTAACAACTTCCATTATGTCATAATTCATATAACTGTCCAAGTGTTCCATCAATATTACTACGATGAAGTAGCTCAAGTCAAGTGTTCACTATCTAGTGAACGATGGCGATTCGAATCGATTATTAACCAGCTGGTAAGTTATTTCTCACACAAACCTCACTCACCCGCTAAAGTGAGGTGTTGGTCACCGAGTCAACCATTCAGGTAAAGTCGCGAGCTTGCCAGGAACCACTTGTACCCGGGGGCTGCCCGACTGTTCTTTGGCCTTATCATCGCGCCCCCGTATCCTGCCACTACTGCTCCGGTACAGTGCGTTGCGGGCAATCCCCTCGGCCCGAATAATCTCCCAGTTTCACGGTCGGAAGGTACTTTATCCGGCCAGCTAAATGTGAGGCATGCGTTCAACATGACCCGAGGGACAACAACGGACGGTCCTTAATCGACACAGACGGAAAACACTACAGTCGAAACCCTGCAAGTTTCCGCCCGGTCTCAAATTTATTTCACACTTAGTTATATCATGACTTCATAGTCATCCAAGCAGATCCGGGTAACCACCTATAGCTCGCAGGTGACAGGAAATCACCCGACTTCTACCGGTCTAAGCCAGCTAAGCATTGACTCGACTGCAGATACTAGGGTAACAAGGATATATTATAACAAATGTAAGCAAGGTATAATGCAGCAACGTTTGCAAATAACTCCTAAACGTAATGCATCAAATTAAGTAAAGTTAATAATAAATTATTTGCAAACCGGGATAGAAATGCTCCGGGGCTTGCCTCTCTCAAAAGAGCTCGGACGGTGGTCGGGGCACTCGGGGAGCTCTTCACCGACCTCCTCTTCGGCTTCTGTCACCTCCTGCTGCTGCACCTCGAGCTGCTCCTCTGGCTCCTCGGGTAAGACGACAAGGTTCTCGGTTTGCGATCCTATATGATGCAATGCGCGTAAGTGATTATGCAAGCGTGCATCGAAGGAGATGAATACAATGAATATGTTGAAATGCAAGGTAGTCAACATCATCCAAGAAACTATACACTACAAGCACATGTCATCTACTGCATTCTCTTCTACTACTAACATGTCAAGTTAACATATTTTATGAAATGCTTCAAAGATACACCAAAGCTTTACTAATTTCTTAATCACACTTAAAGCAACACTTGCTTAAACCCTAAATAATAATAGGTTTGAATAGCAACATATATTTCTGATACTCCTAAAAATCTAAGAAAATTACAGCAGCATAATACTACCCTAAACAGACTACCATAAAAATTTCATGATATTTGGATAAGTAAACTATCCTATACAAAAATGACAAGCTATAACATAAAAATGAGTATGAAATTACTTTGTACTAGGAAAAGTGTCAAACAACAGAATTAATATTTTTCCTAGGTTCTTCATGGAATATAATGTCTGTACAAAAATTATCACATGCATGTTTTATACAAAGTTTGCTCTCTAGCAAAAATAACAAAAATCAGCCATTAAAGGTACTTGAACTACTTCTCCAAAGTTTTCCACAGCACATGTATGAAACATATTTTTCCTAGGAAGTACATGATATAAGAAGATTAACAAACTTGAAATCATATTTTTCTGATACATATAGGATTTACTAACCATTTTACAAGATATTAGCAATATTAAGAATTAATTAAAGCTCTACAGAAAAGTATCCCAAAAATGACATGCAATATTTTTAAATCATAGATTTGGTTCCAATGAATCCATAGAAATTTATTTCACAATTTTTGGAGCTCAAATGAATACAAAAACATTTTTCACAATATTTTTCATCATGAATAATAAAAGAAAACAGAAAACGATTTTTATTATTGAAACTGGGCCGGCCCGTGGAATTAAACCGGCCCGTGGCCGTTTTTGGCCTGGTTCACGCGCGCGGGAGGGAAAGAGCGAGCAGGCCGCTCGGAGGCGCGACCCACAGGGCGGTGGCCTAGTGAAGCTGACGGGGAGGAACAGAGGGCGGCCTCGCCAGCGCTCTGGACCGCGACGGCGTGGCGGTGGCCGATGGCCAACGGCCATCTCCGGCCACGAGCTGACCAGCGGGCGCGCGCACAGTGTCCACGAGGAGATGGCGAACTCAGGAGAGGTGCTCACGGGGATGGAGAGGGAGCGAGGACGACGAGAGGCGGAGCGCGAGCTCGGCGGCCCCGTCGTGGTGGCGCGGCGGGAAGAGCTCGATTGAGCCTTACCGTAGGTGAACAAGGCGAACGGAGGTCCGTTCGGAGGAAAGGAGAAGGTGGCGGAGCTTGGAGCACAAGCAATCGGGCGGTGGCGGTTCACCGACGTCGGAACGCGACGGCGGAGACGAGGAAGTGCGGTGGAGAGCGGCTCTCCCGCTCGGGTTCTCCGGAGGAAGGAGAAAGGGAGCGAGCGAGAGGGCGAGTGGAATGGAGGCCAAACGCGCGCGGTGATTTGAGGCGGAGCGCGCGGGGTCCACGAGCGGCCACGCGGGGTGGCGTCACCGGCATGCGACCGCCACGCGGCGAGCGTGCTCTGCCGCGGCGCCAGCGAGCCGTGCGCGCGTGGGAGCGGGAGGGGAAGAGAGGCCGGCTTGGGCCGGGCCGAGGCGGGGAGCAGGCGCGGGCGCGCGCGTGCGGAGGCGGGCCACTTCCGGCTGCGGGCTGAAACCGAGGCGGCGGCCTGCTAGGTTAGGATTTGATTTTTTCTAAATTTCTAAATTCAAACCAATTTCAAATACAGTTTTCAAACCCTATTTTGAACAAGAAAAAGACCTTTTCTGAAAATGACCCAAAAATAAAAGTTGCTTAGAATTTAATTCTCTACAACTTTGATTAAGGGGCCAACTCAAAATTCTCAACAAATTTTAAATTTTAGAATAAAAGCTAAATAGGAAGTATTTTTGAATATTTGCAGAATATTTTTGAAACCAGTTTTTGACAAAACTTTGAGTAATTTAGTTGCTCCAAAAATTTGACCTATAATTCTAAGTGATATAAAATTTTTAGTTGCACAATTTTGATGAAATGTAATTAGCACATTATCACAACATGTTATGCAATACTAGTTTCCACATTTTTAGTTTATTAAAGGTACACCCTAAGCATATATGATTATGAATGCCATGACATGTTATGCTCATGATTTGCGATGCAAATGCTTGCGTAACACCGGAGTGTTACAGCCCTCCCCCCTTATAAAAATCTCGTCCCGAGATTTGGGTTACGAACTATTTATTATAAAAATCTTCGTATGCTTTTTATAGGTATTCACTCGTTTCTCAAGATGCATCTCCCTCATCATGATGACTCCATTGTATCTTATATGTTTTCACCACACTGTTTCGAGTAGCCCTTTCTTTGGAATCTAAAACTCGAATTGGCTGCTCACGATACACCAGATCTGACTTAAGTTTTATGCCTCGAGGTTCAATTATTTCCTCTGGAACGCGCAAACATTTCTTAAGATGTGATACGTGAAAAACAGGGAATATAGCACCCATTGATTCTGGTAATTCCAATTTGTAAGCCACTGGACCCTTCCTTTCTAAGATTTTGTAGGGTTCTACAAATTTGGCGGCAAATTTTCTGCGTATTCCAAACCGCTTCTTCTTCATTGGCGTGACTTTTAGATAAACATAGTCACCAACTTCGAACACAAATGGTCTCCTTCTCTTATCCGCATAACTTTTCTGACGTGGCTGAGCTGCTCTCATATTTTGCTGAATGATATGAACTTTCTTTTCGGCTTCTTCCACAAAGTCAATACAATAATACCTTCTTTCCCCTGGCTCAATCCAGTTTAAAGGTGTTCTACACTTTCGTCCATACAGAGCTTCAAAAGGTGTCATCTTGATACTTTCTTGATAGCTATTATTATACGCGAATTCTGCTAAAGGTAACCACGACTCCCATGAACCTCTGGAAGACAACACACAAGCTCTTAACATATCCTCTAAAACAGCATTAACTCTTTTAGTCTGACCATCTGTTTGAGGATGATAGGCAGTGCTACGAATCAGACTCGTTCCCAAACCTTTGTGCAAATGCTCCCAAAAGTGAGCAGTGAACTGTGACCCTCTGTCAGACACGATAGTCTTCGGTATGCCATGCAATCTTACAATCTCCACAATATACTTCTCAGCATATTGATGTGGTCTATAAACTGTCTTGACAGGCAAAAAGTGGGCTATCTTGGTAAGACGATCCACAATTACCCAAATCTAATCATGGCCTTTCTGAGTAGTGGGCAAACCTGTGATGAAATCTATACTTATATCATCCCACTTCCAACTAGGTACTGACAAAGGTTGCAACAATCCGGCAGGTTTCATGTGAATAGCTTTCACTCGACAACATGTGTCACATCTGGCTACATAAGCTGCAATTTCCTTCTTCATCTTTGTCCACCAATAGCGAGGCCTTAGTTCTTGATACATTTTACTACTGCCAGGATGAATGGACAACTTAGAGTGATAAGCTTCATCCATAATTTTATTCTTAAGCTCTCTATCCTTTGGGACAACAAGACGGTTGTCGAACCACAACACGTCCTGCTCGTCCACTCTGAAGTGTTTTGAAGGTTCTTCTTTAATTTTCTTTTTGATGTGGAATATCCCTTTGTCTGCTTTCTGACCTTCTATTATCTTACTCTCCAAGGTGCAACGGATCTGAATACTATGTAACACGACAGGGTGCATTAGATTAAAACCATCTTCGAGTAAGGGTTGCATATTCAGACAATGTGACTTTCTACTCAAAGCATCAGCTACCACATTGGCCTTCCATGGGTGATACTGTACATTCAAGTTGTAATCTTTAATTAGTTCTAACCATCTTCGCTGTCTCATGTTCAATTCTGGTTGGGTGAAAATGTACTTGAGACTCTTATGATTGGTGAAAATGTTGCACATATTACTAAGTAAATAGTGTCTCTAAATCTTTAAGGCATGCACTACGGCGGCAAGCTCAATATCATGCGTCGGATAATTGATTTCATGTTTTCTCAACTGGTAGGAGGCATAAGCAATGACTCTTCCTTCTTGCATCAGAACACAGTCTAATCCTGTTTTTGATGCGTCACAGAACACATCAAAAGGTTTCTCGATGTCTGGCAGTGCAAGAACTGGAGCAGTGGTCAACAGTTTCCGCAAGGTGTGGAAAGCTATCTCATACTCCTCTGTCCACACAAACTTGTGATCTTTCTGTAACAGACTTATCATTGGCTTGGCAATCTTCGAGAAGTCTGGGATAAAGCGGCGATAGTAACCAGCTAACCCTAGGAAACTCCTGACTTCTGGCACTGTGGTTGGAGTTTTCCAATCCATAACCTCTTGCACTTTGCTCGGATCTACCGAAACTCCATTCTCAGATAGAATATGACCAAGAAAAGGAACTTTCTTTAACCAAAATTCACATTTGCTGAACTTATCATACAACTTATGATCTCTCAGTCTGGTCAAGACAATTCTCAGATGCTCTTCATGATCTTTCTCATTCTCAGAGTATACTAGAATGTCATCAATGAAGACAACTACAAACTTGTCCAACTCTGGCATAAAAACTGTATTCATCAGATACATGAAATATGCAGGAGCATTTGTTAAGCCAAAAGACATAACAAGATACTCGTACAACCCGTATCTGATAGAAAAAGCGGTTTTTGGGACATCTTGTGGCCTGATCTTTATCTGATGATACCCTGATCTTAGGTCTATCTTGGAGAACACCCTAGCTTTAGCCAACTGATCAAACAAAACGTCGATATGAGGCAACAGATATTTATTCTTGATAGTTACAGCATTAAGAGGTCGATAATCCACACACATTCTCAGAGTACCCTCTTTCTTTTTCTTCACGAACAAGGCAGGACATCCCCACTCAGACTTACTCGGTCGGATAAACCCCTTCTTTAGCAATTCTTCCAGTTGCTTCTTCAGCTCAGCTAACTCATCCGGAGGCATCCGATAAGGTCTCCTTGAAATAGGAGCTGTCCTGGGGATCAACTCGATTCTAAACTCAACATCTCTATCTGGAGGAAGGTCAGGTAACTCGTCTGGAAACACATCCAGGAACTCACACGCTACCGGGATCTGGCGGATAGGAACAACTTCCATGGCACAGGTCACACTCACAAGGTCTGTTCTTTCGGGCAATGGTACCTGAAAAGTACCCTCTCTCTAGGGATCCTTAAGGGTAAGCAACCGACTGCTTGTATCTATGACTGCCCCCCAGTTCTTCATCCAGTTCATTCCTATTATTACATCCAAAACTAGTCCAGGCATAACTATCAGGTTTACCCGGAACTTCCGACTACCTAACTCAAGGGTTGCCCCTCTAACCATCTTATTGGTTAACACATCAGCCCCGGCTGAACTTATATGATAACCATAACTCAATTCTGTGCATAGTTGTTCATGCTTCCGTGCAAATGCTTGACTCATAAAAGAATACGAGGATCCAGAATCAAATAGAACAACTGCAGGGTGATGGTTAACAAGAAACTTACCGACAGTTACAGGCTCTCCCTCAGGAATCTCATCAACGGTGGTATGGTGTACACGGGCAGTATAAGTCTGTTGCTTCTTTTTAGGCGGATAAAGGCAGAACTTTGAAAAGTGGCCTAGCTGACCACAATTGTAGCAGGGCCCCTTCACTGTACCAGCAGATCCTATAGCTCCCTTGGAGTTGCTCTGTTCTGTAGCTGCGGTGATCTTTGCTGGCGGCACGGTCATCTTGTACGACTTTTGTGGTCCCCTGTAGTTCTGGGTTTTATACTGTGGCGGCCGGAACCTTGCACTAGGTGCGGACGGACGATAAGAAAGACGGTTTGCAGTGACAACTCTGGACTAGGATGGTCCTGACTCAAACACCCTCTTGCGATTCTTGGATGCAGTGTAGGCGTTGTTGTTCTTTTCTTGTTTCAAACAATCACTGACAAAGTCATTGAATCTGGCGCGGATATTGGTACCCACATGCTTCATCATCTTCAGACTTAACCCTCTCTTAAAACTAGCAATTCTCTTTGCATCTGTGTCGACCATGTCTGGAGCATAGCGGCACAAGCTATTAAAGGCATGCAGATACTGTGTTACAGTCTTGGTACCTTGATTTAAGGTCAAGAACTCTCCGAGCTTCATCTCAACCAATCCTGGGGGAATATAAACTCCCCTAAACGCTTCAGTGAATTCTCTCCAAGTAATCTGGGCATTGGGAGGAAAGGTGGTGCGGTGATGCTTCCACCACATCCCTGCCGGTCCTTGTAACTGATGTGCAGCATATTCTGTCTTCAGAACTTCTGTCAGTCTCAACACACGGAACTTGTCCTCCATAGTGTTGATCCATTCTTCAGCGTCGAGTGGCTCTGCTGCTTCCTTGAAAACTGGTGGCCTGGTGTCCATGAAATCCTTGAAATTGCTGTACTGGTTCACCCCATGGCCACCACCTTGATTATTTCCCCTCTGAACATTTTCAGCGATGGTATGCAGAAAATCTTCCATATTTCTTTGTGACTGCTCAGCGTTGCGCTGGCTTCCAAGGAACTGTGTGAATAATACCTCTGCAGTGAGCGGTGGAGGAGGGGGCAATTGTGGCTCTGGCTGTGGCTCCTGGTGATTGACGTTGTTTGCACCACCCCCACCAGCCCCTGCACCGTTGCCACCAGTTTTAGCGGCCTCATACGTGGCACGACGAGTGTTTGCCATCTGCATATTTTAGCAACAAGTAATAATTGAGCGAAGTGGTAGTAATTGTATTCAAATGAACAATCATGCCATACTGAATTTATTGGAGAGAACAAGTCATGCAATAAAACAGAGGCACAATAATCACATTCCAATTAAAACAACATCACTAATCAAATTACTTCGAATGCAACATCGCGTTCCATACAACCATGTTGCCAGCATACATACACTGAACTTTTATGCGTTCGAGCATCGCATACACAACCAAGATTTAAAAGATCGCCAGTCTCAAAATCGAACAGGATACAACACGATACATGGAAACCAAAAGAAGGTCATCGTGACAGAGCCTATCACTAACACAAGGCAACTAGCCTACTCCTCGAGGCCATCGTCGAGGTCGGAGGCGTCACCATTGCTACCATCAGTAGCGGCGGCGTCGTCGACGTCCATCTGGGCGGCGTCCGGAGGAGCATACGGGCCCATCCCGTTGTAGAGGGCATGAAACTCTTCATGCAAGTTGGCATTATACCCTTCTAGCTCCTCGACCCTCTGCCTTAGAAGGTCTCTCTCGTTCTAGGCTTTATTCCTTTCTTGTACTAGCTGTCCCATCATGCGGTCTGCATTTCTGTTGGCCTGAGTCAACGTCTGTACCCGCTGCATAGCACTCTCACCTCTCTCGATAGCCCGATCTCGCTGCAAGCTCATGTCGGCCAACTGCTCCTGCAAGCTAGCTATAGCACGTGCTTGCTTCTTCTTCTGCTTCCTTGCTTCAAGCCGGTCATTGCCACGCAGACCAGTCAAGGTCCAATAGGTACTCTCAAGACCCTGGTATGCTTTGATGGCTGCATACATGGCACTCATTGTGTGGTTGTCGCTAGCCCGTCCTTCACTTGGGCCTCTAACCAGGGCACTTCCTTGCGGTTGCACCTAAATGGCATCACGAGGATCATCTCTCGGGAAAGTACCGGCCAAAGCTACTGCCAACTCATTAGGAAACATGCTCATTATGTCTCGGATGACGTGAAAGGCTGCACCCTCTGCACCCTCAACTGGAGTGCGTCCTTCAAACTCCAAATGCCAACCATCCCATTCTGGCGCATCACCAAGAGCAGGGACAGTGATTTCCACTACTGCAAGTCCATCCTCAACTAACTGGCTCTCACTCCAGGAGTACACTGGCTCTTGACCCTCTGGGTACCCCATATCATGGAGCACTCTCCAAAGCAAGGTGGGCATACCAAACTCACTTAGAAAAGTGTCCGTGCTACAGCGCTCCCGCGGGGCCATCTGGTGACGGGGTGCTCTTCCGCCAGTGGACTTACGAGCAGTCTTCTTCGTGCGGGCCATCTGTAGCACAAGTTTTTAAATTACCCGGTTAGAACATATTTTAAGTTGATGTCACTTTTATCAAACTAGGATAATCCTTTTATAAGGGGAGGAATGCATGTTATGAATGAAATACACAGGCAATATGATGCATGCGCGAGTCTTACGTTCTCACAAACTTAGAAAATAAAGACATCTAACGATGAATTCGGTGGCATACAACGATCTCTCATATATGTAACTAATTCGATCTACACGATAAACGCTGTTATGTACCTGCAGAAAATTTATTTCAGCCCATTCCCCATGAATGCATGAATGCAGTAAATCTACCTACACGCTCTACACGAATCCCCAGATGCGTGTACAACGGTAGTAACTACCCAAACACATCGTCCTATTGATGGCATCGCCTCAACAGACGGAACACCCACACATGCGATACTTTCATAAAAACATGTGTAAAACATGTAATTATTCTAGTATCATATAAGCACTTTTCCTAGATCGGCGGTGTATCCGATCATGCTCTCACAGCTCACACTTACCAAAGCGTAGAGGTAACTGATCCATACATTATCACTCAATTAAGTGGCACTCATACAATAGCACGCCGTATGAGCAACGAAAGAGAAATATGGTGCAAAAACCCCAAGTTAGTACTTAAATAGCCACCTAGAGTCCTTAACTGGACATACAGGATATGACCACTAGCACACCTTTAGTTTTAAAATCATACTGTTTAAACATAATTTTGTTTTAAATACACTTATGAACAGTAATCACGTTAAACCATGCTCCGATGCCAGCTGTAACAGAACCACCCAATTATACAAGATTAAGTATGAAATCATCCAATAGAAGGACAATTTAACAAACTTAAGCCCGTATAACCCGGTAGTCCGTGAAATCTCGACGGATTTCAAACCATTTCACATAACAGCCAAGATCGTACTAAGTTTAACGGTTACCATCATAAGTTACATAAATGTTCACGGCATAAAATACATCGGAGTTTAAACATAGTTATTACAAACCAGGTTCGAATAAAAGTAGCGAAAGCGGTAGTTCAAATCACCCACACACACAACATTTTGAAATAAAGTGCTAGCTTGTGATCATCTCCAGCAAAAGCATCAGACTAGAAGTAGCGAATGACCATTGCCCATCGTCCTAGGCTTCGCCCATTGCAGGATAGAGACAGTTGATACAATAGCCGTAGTACATCTGTCCATCTGCAACAAGTGGGAACAAAGCCCTGAGTACGAGAAGGTACTCAGCTAGACTTACCCGTCATAAACCAGAAATAAAAGACACCAAGGAATCATGGTAGGCTTTCTGGTGGGATAGCTGACTCATTTGCAAAAAGGCATTTTTAGCATTTAGGAAAACCTTTATAAAAGCTTTGCATCAAGTTAAATCTTTATTAACCTGTCAACTACATTTGCACCTGTACTAAAGTAACATGTAATTAAACAGGTAATGATAACCAATGATCATTAACAACTTTCATTATGTCATAATTCATATAACTGTCCAAGTGTTCCATCAATATTACTACGATGAAGTAGCTCAAGTCAAGTGTTCACTATCTAGTGAACGATGGCGATTCGAATCGATTATTAACCAGCTGGTAAGTTATTCCTCACACAAACCTCACTCACCCGCTAAAGTGAGGTGTTGGTCACCAAGTCAACCATTCAGGTAAAGTCGCGAGCTTGCCAGGAACCACTTGTACCCGGGGGCCGCCCGACTGTTCTTTGGCCTTATCATCGCGCCCCCGTATCCTGCCACTACTGCTCCGGTACAGTGCGTTGCGGGCAATCCCCTCGGCCCGAATAATCTCCCAGTTTCACGGTCGGAAGGTACTTTATCCGGCCAGCTAAATGTGAGGCATGCGTTCAACATGACCCGAGGGACAACAACGGACGGTCCTTAATCGACACAGACGAAAAACACTACAGTCCGAAACCCTGCAAGTTTTCGCCCGGTCTCAAATTTATTTCACACTTAGTTATATCATGACTTCATAGTCATCCAAGCAGATCCGGGTAACCACCTATAGCTCGCAGGTGACAGGAAATCACCCGACTTCTACCGGTCTAAGCCAGCTAAGCATTGACTCGACTGCAGATACTAGGGTAACAAGGATATAGTATAACAAATGTAAGCAAGGTATAATGCAGCAACGTTTGCAAATAACTCCTAAACGTAATGCATCAAATTAAGTAAAGTTAATAATAAATTATTTGCAAACCGGGATAGAAATGCTCCGGGGCTTGCCTCTCTCAAAAGAGCTCGGACGGTGGTCGGGGCACTCGGGGAGCTCTTCACCGACCTCCTCTTCGGCTTCTGTCACCTCCTGCTGCTGCACCTCGAGCTGCTCCTCTGGCTCCTCGGGTAAGACGACAAGGTTCTCGGTTTGCGATCCTATATGATGCAATGCGCGTAAGTGATTATGCAAGCGTGCATCGAAGGAGATGAATACAATGAATATGTTGAAATGCAAGGTAGTCAACATCATCCAAGAAACTATACACTACAAGCACATGTCATCTACTGCATTCTCTTCTACTACTAACATGTCAAGTTAACATATTTTATGAAATGCTTCAAAGATACACCAAAGCTTTACTAATTTCTTAATCACACTTAAAGCAACACTTGTATGAAACATATTTTTCCTAGAAAGTACATGATATAAGAAGATTAACAAACTTGAAATCATATTTTTCTGATACATATAGGATTTACTAACCATTTTACAAGATATTAGCAATATTAAGAATTAATTAAAGCTCTACATAAAAGTATCCCAAAAATAATATGCAATATTTTTAAATCATAGATCTGGTTCCAATGAATCCATACAAATTTATTTCACAATTTTTGGAGCTCAAATGAATACAAAAATATTTTCCACAATATTTTTCATCATGAATAATAAAAGAAAACAGAAAACGATTTTTATTATTGAAACTGGGCCGGCCCGTGGAATTAAACCGGCCCGTGGCCGTTTTCGGCCTGGTTCGCGCGCGGGAGGGAAAGAGCGAGCAGGCCGCTCGGAGGCGC
Source organism: Saccharum hybrid cultivar R570 (assembly GCA_038087645.1). NCBI lineage: Eukaryota > Viridiplantae > Streptophyta > Magnoliopsida > Poales > Poaceae > Saccharum > Saccharum hybrid cultivar. Next base: position 21,116,199 of record JAQSUU010000553.1, on the reverse strand, counting down.
GGCCCACAGGGCGGTGGCCCAGTGAAGCCGACGGGGAGGAAGAGAGGGCGGCCTCGCTGGCGCTCTAGACCGCGACGGCGTGGCGGTGGCCGACGACCAACGGCCATCTCCGGCCACGAGCTGACCAGCGGGCGCGCGCACAGTGTCCGCGAGGAGATGGCGAACTCAGGAGAGGGGCTCACGGGGATGGAGAGGGAGCGAGGACGACGAGGGGCGGAGCGCGAGCTCGGCGGCCCCGTCGTGGTGGCGCGGCGAGAAGAGCTCGATTAAGCCTTACCGTAGGTGAACAAGGCGAACGGAGGTCCGTTCGGAGGAGAGGAGAAGGTGGCGGAGCTTGAAGCACAAGCAATCGGGCGGTGGCGGTTCACCGACGTTGGAACGCGACGGCGGAGGCGAGGAAGTGCGGTGGAGAGCGGCTCTCCCGCTCGGGTTCTCCGGAGGAAGGAGAAAGGGAGCGAGTGAGGGGGCGAGTGGAATGGAGGCCAGACGCGCGCGGTGATTTGAGGCGGAGCGCGCGGGGTCCACGGGCGGCCACGCGGGGTGGCGTCGCCGGCATGCGGTCGCCACGCGGTGAGCGTGCTCTGCCGTGGCGCCAGCGAGCCGCGCGCGCGTGGGAGCGGGAGGGGAAGAGAGGCCGGCTTGGGCCGGGCCGAGGCGGAGAGCAGGCGCGGGCGCGCGCGTGCGGAGGCGGGCCACTTCCGGCTGCGGGCTGAAACCGAGGCGGCGGCCTGCTAGGTTAGGATTTGATTTTTTTTCAAATTTCTAAATTCAAACCAATTTCAAATACAGTTTTCAAACCCTATTTTGAACAAGAAAAAGACCTTTTCTGAAAATGACCCAAAAATAAAAGTTGCTTAGAATTTAATTCTCTACAACTTTGATTAAGGGGCCAACTCAAAATTCTCAACAGATTTTGAATTTGAGAATAAAAGCTACATAGGGAGTATTTTTGAATATTTTCAGAATATTTTTGAAACCAGTTTTTGACAAAACTTTGAGTAATTTAGTTGCTCCAAAAATTTGACCTATAATTCTAAGTGATATAAAATTTTTAGTTGCACAATTTTGATGAAATGTAATTAGCACATTATCACAACATGTTATGCAATACTAGTTTTCACATTTTTAGTTTATTAAAGGTACACCCTAAGCACATATAATTATGAATGCCATGACATGTTATGCTCATGATTTGCAATGCAAATGCTTGCGTAACACCGAAGTGTTACACTCCCGTCCTGCTACAGTTGAGAGAGGCGAAAAGGGAGGCGGTTCCGCGGTTGTGTGCTCCCACCGGCGAGAGCTTCGGTCCCCTTTGCATCCAGCGGCCGATAGGCCTCGGATGTGGAGGGGAACGCGACTTCTCTCCCCCGGCGGTGTAGAGTAGGTCTCTTTAGGGGTAGGTTTCCTGGTGGCGCATGCTCCGGTGTCGGTGATGGGCTTGTGAGGTTGGGTGCTACCGGATCTTGAAGCCCTTTGGCCTTCACGGACCGGTCCAGCCTCTATATAGGAGTTTTGTTCTGTTTGGTGGTTTCACCGGCGGTGAAGTTGTCGACGACGGTGTGGCACTTAGGATGCAGAGGAGGTGGGTATGTGCTTGACAGGTATGTGGATCTGGCCTCTCCTTTCTGTCGTTTTCCGGCGATGAGCTCAGATCCAAGGCCAAGACGGCGTGGGGTGCGTCCCTAGCCGATGCTCTTCCTTGGTGGTTTGGCTCCCCTTTGTGGCGGACATCTTTTGTAGCTCTGTTCAAAGCCTTGGTGCGATGGCGCTTGTCTTAGTCTGCAGCGGCCAGCTATCTTCATGGTCTTCCTCCAGCGACTTCGGCGGCGGCGGAATCTAGCGTTGAATGGCGTTTCAGAAGGATGCAGAGACTCCAAAGGACTGGTATATTATTTCCATGTTTTGTAGGGGCCTCTATGTAGGTTGGTTGTTATCCCTGTATCCTTGTTGTATGCGTCGGTCTATGTACGTGTATATGTATGTTTTGCTTACAATCTAACATAGATACGCGTGTTATCAAAAACGTTAAAAATCACTTGCATGGCTCCATTTGAGTCACCGACAGGCAGGCCCAGGTGGCCAACTGCAAGGGAGGCCCATGCCCATCCGTAAAAACTGCAAGGGCACATCTGCCATGAGAATTGAGTGACGAGGGCGTTAGTGCAATTATCCATGTGATTTGTTCGGCTTCTTTTATCCTGTTCCCTTCAACCTTCAGTCTCCATTCCGGACCCCGATTTCCCTGTCGTCAAATCTGCCCGCCTGCTACTTGGAGCAAGGAAAGGAATTCCTCTTATCTTAGCATAGAATTCTTGCGAAGCTTCCATACATGGCCACATTTGATCAGTTAACTGTTAATCCTAAGGTAATTTTCTGCAATCATGATGTGCTCCTTTGTTTGCGTTCTTCAAATTTGAAGCCACCGTTTTTCTTATGATTCTGAAACTGCGACTTGGAAACCAATATATGTAGCGCCATTAGAACTCTTCAAGTCTTCAGTCATACTATGATTCCTAGAAATAAAGGTACAACTTTCATGTTTGTCCGTGTGTTAATGGCTGCATGCCATGTGTTTGATGAAATAGCTATATGGGATTTTCCATGGGGTCGAAGCTGCTGCACAAAGAGGCATTCTGAAACCGGTGGTACCAAAGGCAGCCAATTTATGCTGCTCCCTCTACGCCGATGATGCGGCAATTTTCGCTGACCCAAGTAACGTGGAACTCGATCATCTCTACAAGATTCTGAATTTTTTTGGGGAGTGCTCCAGACTAAGAATCAATATCTCTAAGACTGAAATATTCCCAATAAGAGTAGACATCGCGGTGGTGAATCAATTGCTACAGAACTTCCTGGGAAAGATAGTTAAAATTTTCAGAAAATACCTAGGGCTCCCTCTTCATGTTCGGAAGTTATGGAAAGTGGAAGTGCAGCCGTTGATAGACAAAATAGGGGCTAGGCTGCCGGGTTGGAAAGGATGGTTTCTTTCCACAGCAGGTAGGGAAACACTGGTAAAGACAGTTCTATCATCGCAGCCTATTTACCATATGACCGCGTTCCCAGAGCACAAATGGCTAATCAAGAGGTTTGATCGACTGCGAAGGAGTTTCCTTTGGAGGGGCAAAACGCCAGATAAAGTATATGGAGGACATTCTATCATCAAATAGCCAATGACATGCCAGCCCAAGAAAAAGGGAGGATTAGGGATTCTAGACCTTGAACGCTTTGCAAGGGCTCTTAGACTAAGATGGCTATGGTTTCAGTGGAAGCATAGGGAGAGGGCTTGGAACGGCCTAGATCTACCAGTTGATAGTAGAGATAGGGATCTCTTCGCCGCGTCAACAGAGGTCACAATAGGGGATGGAAACAGGGCAAGTTTCTGGCAGTCATCATGGGTGGATGGAAGAACGCCAAAAAACATTGCTCCGACTCTGTACAAGAAGGCGAAAAGGAAAAACATGTCGGTAAGAAAAGCTATACAAGATAACCGATGGATCTCTCATATAACCCCATTAAATACAGCACAAGAAATAAGAGAATACGTAACGTTATGGGAGGCTATAGGACAAACACAACTCCATGAAGACAGGGAAGACAGTATCCGGTGGCGATGGACAATAGACGGGGAATACACAACAAAGAGTGCTTACGGCATTCAATTCCAAGGATCATTTAGCAAATTGAGAATCCTACCGATTTGGAAAGCGAAGGCGGAGCCCAAATGCAATTTTTTCGCGTGGTCGTTGCTATAAGAAAATCCTAACAGCAAACAACTTGAGCAAGCGAAACTGGCCAAATGATCCAATTTGCAAGTTGTGCGGTATTGATCCGGAGACACCAACACACCTTTGTAAGGATTGTGTTTTCTCAAAGCAAGTTTGGTCAGTTTTGAAACAATGGCTTGGACTATCGGTGCTAGACATGGTGCCAATGGGGGGCTCAATTCACAATTACTGGAGAAAGTGCCGTGCAAAAATTAATAAAGACCAGAGACGTGTTTTCGATGGAATAATGATCTATCTATGGTGGAATGTGTGGAAGGAGCGCAACTGAAGAATTTTTCTTCAGAACACATCGATGCAGCCAAGACAGGTAGCTTTCCTTTGCAAAGAAGAAATAGAGCAGTACTAGTTGGCGACGAGGAATCATCGGGGAATCCAACAGCATCAACATTCTTAGCTTTAGCTGTTTTGATCGGCCAGGTTTTGTTCAGTGGCATGTCTTCCTATCTTCCTTTTTCATAGGAGGCTATCTCTATTTTCAGTCATTGGGGAGGGGGAGCAGGCCAGGGAGGCGGCAGGGGTGCCGAGTTAGTGTGCTGTTTAGTGGCCTGTTTCCTATTGTAATTTGGTTGTAATTCGTTTTTCTATCGTATAATAAAAATCCGGCAAAGCTCTTGCCGCCTTTCTAAAAAGATTTTCCATGGGGTATTATGACCGTATGGGGGAACTACTGAATGTCCATTGTATTTGATGAGGAATCCAGCAATGTTCCTAAAAACCATCATGTAAACATATTGTTATTTAAGTCTTTAGAATCCATCCTTTTTATACTATGGTATTCGAGGAACTAAGACTCTTGCCCATTACTTTCGTCGAGTCTTATAGAGTTTAGAGTACAATAGAAACATTTTCCAGTCCACTTTGATGCTAGAACTTCATACTTTTAACTATATACATATCTTAGATGATGTCTGCCTTATTTTCTAATACACAAGAGGGATGAAGATCAAAGTTGCACTGCTTACAAGAGAACACCCAATACCCCCCCTGCTTCTGGCATTCATCACAAACATAGGCCTTAGCCATGTCCAACTCAAGCACGTGTCTGTGTCTTGGATCATTCACTTGGCGAGGCAGCTTGTCTCCTTCCTTTCTGAGTGCTTCATCCAGTTCAGAAACTCTAGATTCCGTGAATGGGAATGCTGTTGCACCATAAGTTGATATTGCTGTCCTGCCATCTGTTTTTAGAACTTTACCATCCAAACCAAGTATCAGGAGTCCTGGGATGCCCTTGACAGTGAAGATTCTTGTGAGCTTTTGCCTGGCAGTGTCAGAATAAGGGATGGCAAGCCATGGCATTGAACTCATGCTTGCTTGGAATTCCCCCTTATTGCGGTCTATAGAAATGAAGATGACCTCGAAGCTTCCAGGTTTCAAGATTTTCAGCTCATTATACACCTCCTTGAGTTGTTTGGTGAAGACATGGCAAGGTGGGCACCAATGTGCTCCAAAATACAGGCCGACTGTCTTGCCAGTAAGGTCAGCTATAGGAATCTGAAAAAACATTGTCATAGGAGAAATTGAACTGTAAAATTAAACCAAATTAACTAAATGGTCAGAATGAAAAATGCAAAGGAGACATGGATCATGGATTGACTTAGTATGGCAACACATTTACCAACAATTGCGTATCATCTATAGAAGTGTTTTTGGTTAATGATGCTCTACAATCTAATTATCTGCAAATTTGTCGTGCCCCAATGGTGGCTACATAGTTTGCAAATGCATAGTTTGCAAATGCATTATTGAGATATCACACCCATTTCCCCATTTCTAGTTTTGTATTCTTTATATGATTACAGCTTTAAGCATAGCTAGATTAACAATATTTATTAATCTTCCATTTCCAATTTACATGGTATATATTCTTCTACAATAAAATTAGAGAGATATTAGGAAGAACAAGATTGTGCTTGCATATTAGCTTCTATTATGTGCACTATTGGGATCCTTGCTATAATGCCTTTCTTTTATTTGCAAGATTGTGTGTTGTTCTTGTTCCCTGTCATAGGACATACCTACTGACATAGTTTCTCAAGTCTGTATCTAGACAATTTTCTCACCTGAATCATGTCCTATTTTTTTTTATCAAAACTTGCAAATGTAGTATGTAGTATTAAACATATTTCCTATTAACAGAGGCATTTCATGAGTTTTTTTTTTGTTCACCTTTATGTCATCTGCACTTATGACATAGTCTCTCTCCTTGCAGCCAAGAAGCTCCTGAAGCTTACCTCCTTTTCTCCTGGCATCATCCATGGCCTCCAGCTCCCTTCTCCTCTGTGCACTGAAGGGGTATGCATCTTCTCCATACTCGTCAACCAGCTTCACTGCGTCCTCTTCAAATCCTACCCCACTGGATGGCGTTGCTGACAAAGGGATCAATGCTGGGATATGCTCAATGCCAAAGTGTGCACACAACTTCTGCCTTAAGCTAGTGTCAAATGGTAACGCAAGCCACGGCATGCCTTTGAAGTGATCCCAGAAGCTTGCGTCGTCACGGTCCAGTGATATGAAGATTATTTCAATATTCTTGCCGGTGTTCCGGAGCGCGTGTAGATCTGGACAAGATTTGGGGTGAAGTTCCTGCATGGCCTGCACCAGTGAGCTGAGAAGAAGAGGCAGGTCGTCTTCCCTTCAATGGAGGACAGAGGTACTTCCTGTTTTTTCACAAACAAGAAATCATTTTCTTATTAGAACTAGCACAGCAGAACTTTGGAGATTCGTGTGCTATGGCACTGTTTAAACTATAGTGTCGTTTAAATGAAACAGTAAGTCAGTAAGTGCTATTACTTTAGAAAAATCAGGTCAGATACGCGTGTCTCAATGTTAAACTTTAGCAAATATTTCAGTTTACGCTTGAGGAAGGAGCACTACAAAAAGTTCTCTAGAAAGATTCACATAAGTTGGATGCTTGTTCATTGTAGTAAAGGCTTGCTCACAGAACATGTTTTGGAACAGTAAACACAAACTGGTGTAGGAACTAGTGACGCAGACTAAACTGAAAAGCCAAGCTTTGTTTCTGGGCATATGATTAATTCTCATGAGAGAGCTAGAAAACACAATACATCATATATAGAAAACTATATGATTCCTCTCACCTTTCCTTCATTGGAGAGAAGAAATTGAACACCGGCCAACTGTGACATGTTGACCTCTTTCTTCACCTCTTCCCCTCCTCCCATCTCTCCCGTATGTCTGTGTGGTGCTAACAACGGAACAAGAAAAACTGCTGCTGCTTTGTGGTTTCGTTGTAAACATCGATGCTTGGGGTTTTAAAGATTACCGTATGCTAGGATAGGATAGGAATAGCATCTTCGGCATGTTGTGTGTGCGATTGGTCGAGTAATATTCTAGCAATATGCTTTCCAGTATCCCAGCGGAGGGAGCAGCCGTGGTGGAAACATCAAGGTTACTTTGGATATATGTAAGCCTAAGGATAAAGATGGACAGCGAGCTGGGGCGAGGCATGAGAAGGCAAGACAGAATGTGCTCATCCTCCAATCAGCAGGGATGCCGATGATGCGGACCGCAAGCTGCTCCACCCCGTGCAAATTCCTTTCACCGCGGTTGCTGTCATGTATGCTGTGTGCTGCCGCAGAGTTGCCCTGCTATCTGCTAAGCAAATGCAATTTTTGTAGTTTGATTACACAGTATTACAGTCACAAGTCACTTGTGGAATTGCTGACATTTAATTCCAACGCCAACTTATCTGTGTGTGAAACTGTGGATGAATTGGCACCTGATCGCATATCTTCGGTTGGACGCTCTGGTCTGTTTCAGATGGCAGGATGAGCAGACATCAGTATTCTGCCCAACGCTTATATGTACTCCAGGTCTCCAGCTTGTTAAAGAGCACTCGTTGGCGTTGCAGCTTCACCTTGTCAAAGCGTTTTGCGTCTGAAATCGTGTGCGATCTCAGCTGAAACGACACCGGTGTGGCCTAGTCGCATTCTGTACAGACCACAGAGCACCGCGGCCTCCGCCTGGCATCCTCTCGCGTGTCGTGGTCCAAGTCAGGCCGTTCCGCGCAGGCGGGCCACGATAGGAGGAGGGCTCGCGACGGGGCCGGCTGTGCGATCGCGTATCGGGCCTACCCATGCCGCGCGCGCGACGGCGTAAGTGCACGTGCTCCCCTCCGACCCTCCCTCCCTGTCTCGTTCGCCCCGTCTCCGTCGTGCCCCGGTTCAGGTTGCCGGGAGAGAGCGAGCAGGTGTACCGGAAAATAGCATTCTTGTCCGTCAGCCTCAATGTAAGGTGTACCGGAAAACGAACAAGAGGCGCATGTGCTGTGACTCTGATCATGGAGCAACTGGCAACGTGCTAACCATTGAAATTGATCCAAGCGCGAAGGCACGTGCCGTAGGCCGTAGCAGTCGAGCACCGACAGTGCCACTGCTGCCCCCACCACCTTTCTGCATTCTGCAGACATCGATGGGCACTCTACAACTTCTAAACACGTCGTCGCCTGTCTCTCCAGGTTTCGCCGAGAACCTTTCAAAAAAGAAAAAAAAAAGTTTCGCCGAGAGTGCAATGTGTGGCAACGATCGGCCACGCGAGCTATTTGCCACGTGTATGCACCTTCTGCCAATTTTGCCATCTTCAGCCTTGACTCTGTTGAACGGCGAAGGTAAATGAACAGTGATTTGAGGAACAACCCTCTCTTTCATTGATCTCTGAAATATATTTATACAAGTAAAGGGGTGTCACGAAGGGACACGACTGTTCGCAAAGGACATGCCCTTTGGGAGTAAAACTAACTGTCTAATCCTAACCACTAATCTTGTAATTAATGGATGAGATCACTTCGTGAACAGGTGTCTGTTCGTGGCTTCTTGATGAGATCACCGAAGAGGTGTCTGTTGAGAGACACCGTTTCGTAACACTCCCCCTTGATCGAATCTTCCTTGAGATCAATGTAGCTGTAAGTTGAGATTCCTCGAAAAACCCTATAGGAAAAATCTGAGGAATATATAGATATGCTATAAAAACTCCTTTAAACCTTATTGAAAAATAAGGGGAAAATAGCGTATTTGTTTGTGATTTAAATAAACCACTATGTCATTGGTATCCCATTAAAAACCCTAGTGGGGAAAAATATTGGAGATACGACATAAAGATAACTCCCCCAAAAACCTTTCAGGAAAAATATGAGGAGCAATATAAATTGATATGCCGCTAAAACTCCTGTAAAAACCCAGTGGGAAAATTAGGAGAAAATGTGGCGACATATTATTGGTATTGCCTCTTGGATAACTCACATGAAAAAACCTTTTCAGGGAAAAACATGGATGAGTTGTGAGGGCAATATGTGTCTTTGATATTTCCTACAAAAACCCCGGTGGGGAAAATAGAAAATATGACACATGCTTATGTTAATATTACCTCATTAAAAACTTTAACAAGAAACCTTGTGAGTAAAACTTGTCAAAGAAAAGAGTATAATATGATACTGGTACAGGTCAACATCTAGGAGATGTCTCCCCCTAATTCTTGCAAATTTCGAAGTCATCGCGTACCAATCTTATGTACAAATTTTGAAACATAGAATTTGGTAAGGACTTAGTATATAGGTCGTGAGATTATCTCATGACTTGATTTGCAAGATGTTTATTCTCGCTTTCATGGGGATAAAACAACTTAGGAGCAATGTGCTTAGTGACATTACTCTTTATGTAACCTGTTTGCATCTATGTAACATAAGCGAAATTATCTTTATAGATAATTGTAGGTGATTCAATCGAACCAATACCACATGACTGTTGCATGTGGTTAATCATTATGTGAAGTCATACACATTCATGTGATGCCTCAAATAGAGCAATAATTTTAGAATGATTAGTAGAGGTCGCCGTCGGAGTCTGTTTAGAAGACTTCATGAAATAGTTATACCTCCATGTGTTGTTTGGGATTGGTTATAATGGGGACCAGATAAGTAACCAACATCTATGTATCCAATCATATTGAGATCATGATTTCTCTTAAAGAATAAACCAAGATCCTTTGTGCCACTAAGATATCTGAGGATATGCTTCGCTCCCGTCTAATGACGGTGAGTTGAATTTGCACCATATCTAACTAGTATGTTCATTGCAAATACGATATCAGGTCTTGTGCAATTTGCAAGATACATAAGTGCTTCAATGACACTAAGATATGGAACCTCGATCCCAACATCTTTTCTCCAATATCATGTGGTCTAAATAGATCTTTCTCTATTTCTAAAGAGCGAACAACCATCAGAATTTTGTTATGATATGATTTATCCATATTGAATTTCTCCAATATTTTCTGAATATAGGCTGATTGATGCACTAAAATCCTTGAAGGACGGTGCTCAAGCTGTAAGCCTAGGCAATATTTGGTCTTACCCAAATCCTCCATCTCCAATTCATATGATGGTATTTGTATCTTAAATGATTACATTAATTAATATGCGCAATCATGCTTAATTATACACATAATGTATGTTGCGATTTGTATTTGGATTCAGAATGTGAAGTCCGCTGGGACTTATACGTCCGAATCTATCAAATTCATTTGATATGCCAATTATTGAATTTGGAAAACTTTATTTTCACACATACCATGGGTATGCTATGCTGGGTCTCTGCGTGAAACCATATGCTACAAGCTCTCATTGTTCACCACCTTGCTTCTAAAAAGAAACTATGTGAGAGAAGGCATTACTATGGTAATACTTCGATCTCATAATTGAACAAGAGCAATTCTCCTTAATTGCCACCTTTTAGTTTGACCAAATAGGAGTGTGAAGACACCCTTCCTAGGACTTTTGGTCTGGATCCAGTAAGGTGAAGAGCAATCTTTGAGGAGTATATGTCGTAACAATTTATAGTCTTTAAATGATTGATTCATTGTTTGGAATCAATACAGCATGTGAAAATGTTAACCCTTTTGGACTCCTAGTCATTTCCCATATGGAGTCAGGGTGTTCCAATGTCCCAGGATTAGAATTTGGGTGCACCATTGATCCAGGTAGATTTTGATCCGGGTTTTGGATGCTCATCTATTTGGGTGTCTATCAACTTGAGGTTGGCTTGGATTTACCAAATTGAAGGATCTTGTCCTCGATATCCTCAAACGCTTACTTGAAGCATTATCCTTAGGAGCGGCTATACTTCTCCCCTTCTTCTTTGGAAGTGGGAACTGAATGGTTTTAATTGGTACCTCCATTCTTTAGGGTGCATTATGAGAAGGATAAGAGGATTTTGTGACACCCTTATTATCAGTAAATGCTTCTGGCAGATTCTTTGCAATATGATGCAAATATAAGATGTTCTAAACAATTAGGTTTAGATTCTTTGGTACGTGGATGTGAGGATTGCTCTTTTGATTCCTAGCATTCGTTGTGTGGTATAAGTCTCCCCCTAATGCTTGGAATTATCCTCAAATATGATCAACATACGGGCAATTTATAAATCCCATGCAGAGTTACCTCTTGTGATCCCTAATGCCCATTGGTATGTTGGGGGTGGTGATATGGGTATGTGAAAACATACTCAATGCGCAGATGGAAAATGTTTGGCTGCGGCCAAAGTTCTACGTACGTACTGCAATGAAGGGAGTTGTATATGTGCAGTTTGATGAATTTGAATTAACGATGCGGTGTCTAAGGCCGCATGAAAACAACTTAGTTAAATTACAATTCTATTTTAATATGTCATGCAAATAATTTGATTCTCAATAAGAGATTCAATCAAACCATTATTGATATGGACATAAGGTACTCGATATATAGTTCCCAAAAACCAAACAGTTCCATGTAAAATGGATTTGATCCCATGTCCAGAATAATTTTCTCTAAATTGAAGATCTCGAGCAATAAGTTTGGTATAGCGATAGTTCTCATGACTAAGAGACACACCTAGGACTATATTATGAATGCATAAATGTGCATTACATAGTATCTTTATGGTCCATAAAATGGTAAATAGAGTCACATGTATGTTCTTGAATTTCTTCAAGAAATTTAGTGGCTCATATTGATGCTATGACCAATAGAATTGACAATAATTCTCATGTTATCCCTATGGTTGGATAACCTAGGCAAATCTGCCAAGTCTTGTTGATATCAAGACAGAGAATTATTTTGTACGCAACATTGGATACGGGTTATGTATGTGCAGTGCAATCCAACTCAGGCTGTTTTGTTTAAGTATTGCCATATCCGTTGTTAAGAGAAAAAAAAACTCCTCTTAGTTGTCATCTTGGAGTTTCCATATAAAAACCACATTGACGGATGTCTCTATAATTTTAATTGGGTACATTATAGAATCAGAATACAAGAATGGATTCATGATTATTATTTGAGTACCAATAGGAAGTATGATAGTAGCACGACTAAAGCCCACTACCATGACATCGCGTCAAACGATTAACAAAATATTTTCTTGTCTCTATGTAAGAGTTTAGGAATATTTTGCTTCCCTATGTATAGAGTTTGTGGCACAACTATCCACTAGGCAAAATTCCTCTTTGCATGTGGATTGACTTGCGTATAAGTCTATATATAGCATAAAGAATAAATGATATTCTTTGCAGATATATAGATTACATACAAGTTAATTAATGGAATATCAAATGCGATGACACATTATTGTGACATTCAATTGGAATTGATGACAACATTTTATATTACAACACCAAAATAGGACGTAGATACTAGGTATCTTTGTAAATGGGAGACAAATTTTGGTCTCCAAAATGGATCCATCCAGTGAAGTAAATTTGATGATTGTCTTATCCATGCTCATAAGACCCACTTATTAATTAAGTGTTTGGTTGCTACTTGGTTTCTTCATGAAACTTGTTGTGAACAACTGGCCTTCCTGGTGGTGTCAGGTTGAAGATAGAAGCGTGCTTCATATCTTTATTGTTGAGCCAGATATTTATGTCCAATGGATTTGGTTACCAATCAATTAAATGTTTCAAGGCATGACATTTCCATGTTGTGTGGCTATTACATCCACGGTTGGGACAAAATGGTTTTGTCATATTTGGGAAATGCCTTGACCCTAAGGAATGCACAGGGCTGCTTCTTGTTGTTGCGTTAATCTTACCATCAAAAGTCTTTGGATGACATTATTACATGGCATCAAATCAAATTAGTTAAAATTTTGAAAAATTCAACTATACTTTAGGCAATAGGGCATCGCTATGATGCTAATGATGATTGCTCAATTAGAGTTTATCATTCACTTGGACCTGAAGTATTGTAGGAATTAATCCAGAATTCATATGGTAAATTATGGGCAATCACAAAAACACAATATGGAGAATATTTGTGGAACAACATAATTCTATTCTCAAGTTGACAAAGTCCAAGAGATAAAATTGTGGCCAATCATAGTTGGCATTTGGGCAAAATATTGCCTTATGTTGTTCGTATCACTCAGTGAGAGGTAGCCATATAGTGCATCAACTTATATCCATTGAGATACACATATCTTGTGATCTGGATGTATATGGTGCTTTATTCAAATAAAACATCATAATTAAATTGATTAGAATAGGAGATGCTCTCTTATCAGAAGCATCAAGTATTGATATGAATCCATAGAACAATAAAATTTAACTTTACGTCCATTGTCCATGTTGGATAATAGTGATCATCAAGAGTGAGAGATCAAACTCTTTTGTGTCCATTATTCCAACTAGGTGCAAACTATAGTTTTCTGAATTTACTTTTAAGGGTAAATTAAAATTGCTATGGTAGTGTTGTAATGGGATGCAAAATAAAGACAAGATAAATCTTGCATTAATGATTATGTAAAAATCTCATATGCATAATAACATAATGGAGGTAGTCACCATAAAGGTGTAGACCTCAAAATAGGCATAATCTATGTTAACAGTAGATGCCAAGTAATTAATGCAAGTTGTATGAACACGACCTTAGTTAATTCGCAAACGAATTGGGTACGCACGTTGAGGATAGTCACTAAGTTGTGGACTTAGTGTAGATCCCACAGTAGCAACTATGCTGCTACCTTATGTATGGCCAATAGGAATACAAATTAATGGTAGTCATCTTTATAAAAAGATGTAGACCAAATGTTCTAATTTGTGATGTTGGGTACTCACTTTGAGGATAGTCACTAAGTGTTTACTTAGTGTAGATTCCACAGTAGCAACTTTGGTGCTATCTTGTGTATGACCAACAAACAAATATAGAACATGCGCGTTATACAATTGATGAGAAGATACACATAAAATGTTGCATCCATAATTTAAGCGCGTAGAGCTTTAAAATGGAAAAGCTTAAATGGACTTAAATAAAATGATCGATTGCAAAATAAATAAATAAATTGCAAGATCATGTCCGTGATAATAATATTACATGTTTATTGGTTTGCCAATTTCAACAAACACTTTGAACAATGTAATACTAGTAATGCATGTTTATTGGGTTTGCCAATTTGGACAAACGCTTTGAACAGTACTAAAAGAATTCCAGAAAACATAGTATCTGGAAAGCGAATTTACAGTGGTAAATTCATCTGCAGCAGTACATGCCATGATGCAATTCTTGATGACACATGGGTCTCAAAAATACTTATCTACATGAGGTAAATATTATGCATCATAATGCATTTTAAACCTGGGGTCTAAAATGAGCATTTACGTGGGGTAAATATAGTACACTGCAGTATATTAACCTGAGGGCTTAAACATAAATCTGGAATACATTAATAATCCATTTGGACTATCATGTACCTCACAGAAATACAAGGGTGTTTGTGCAGAAATGCACCATCTTATCCAAATCCCATCCCACGCACGGTCGGTTTGCTTTGCTGCGGGCAAAAGAAAAACCGCTGCTCCTGGGTGGTGTCGCCGGCCGCCTCGCCGTGCTCGCAGTGCACAGGGCACAGGGCAGCGGGAGTAAGGGCCGGGACCGGGGCCGTTGTTCGCAGTGCAAGGCCACAGGCGGAGGATCGCAGTCCGGACGCGGTGCGAGGACGCTGGCGCTGGCCGCCGGCCTCGGGACTCGCAGCTTCGCCGGCACGGGGCAGCCGACCTCGGGCTAGGCCTCCGGCCGTAAGCCGCGGTCACTGCCTAGGCGTAGCGGAGGGCCCGCCGCCGCTAGGCCGCGCTAGAGCGCCCGCTGCAGGGCCGCTGCGAGCGTTGGCCGCGGGCCTGGTCGCCGGGAGGCAGACTGGCCGCGGGCGCGGAGGGTCCGTGCAGAGCCTTCAGCCATGGGCGCTGCAAGCGGCGTGGCGCGGGCAGGGGCCGTACGGGCGAGCGAGCCGGCCGTTGGTGCCAGGCCGCCGGGCACGGGCGCGAGACCGTGCGGGGCCACTGGCCGCCGAGAGGCAAGCCGGCCGCAAGAATGCACAGCCAGGCGTCGCCGAGGCCAGGATGAACTGCGCCGTAATGTGTGCGCCGCCGTAGAAAAGTAAACAACAGAAATCATGTTTACCAAGGATTTGGCGTCGCGTGCCCACTTCTTGCCGTGGTTGATGAAGACTGTATCATCTCCATGCTGATGCAACGAAGAAACGGATGTCTTTCCCTGTTCTTCCTTCGGGCCTCACTGCATCTTCTCGTGAAAACTCAGCGAAGAACGGCTTCGTCAGTCTCTGAGGCCGTATGGCTTGTTCTTGTAAACTCACGAACTCAGTGGTACTGAGCGTGCTGATAACGTGTTGAACGGCGAAGGTAAATAAACAGTGATTTGATGAACAACCCTCTCTTTCGTTAATCTCTGAAATATAAGGGGTGTTACGAAGGAACACGACTGTTCGCAAAGGACATGCCCTTTGAGAGTAAAACTAACTGTCTAATCCTAACGACTTCGTGAACAGGTGTCTGTTCGTGGCTTCTTGATGAGATCACCGAAGAGGTGTCTGTTGAGAGACACCGTTTCATAACAGACTCTACGCAGATGTGTTTACGGTAGCTGAAAGGATCAAGATGCCCAAGAGGGGGGGTGAATTGAGCTTTTCTAAAAATTAATTGCAAGAATTAAATTCTACAAGCCAAACTTCACCCCTAGTGTCTACTTGTGTTCCTTGTGTTTCTACCGATAAAAGTCATGCACCCTAAGTTTCAATCCTAGACTAGCAAGGCAATTCTAGAAAAGTAATCAAGCAATGAAAGTAATGCAAGAAAGTAAATGCTTGAAAGTAAGGGATAGAAACACGGCGATGTTTTGCCGAGGTATCGGAGAGTCGCCACTCCCCACTAGTCCTCGTTGGAGCACCCGCGCAATGGTGTAGCTCCCCCTTGATCCGCGCAAGGATCAAGTGCTCTCTACGGGTTGATTCTTCGATACTCCGTCGCGGCGAATCACCCAAAACCGCTCACAACTTGAGTTGGGTCACCCACAATCTCGTCGGATGATCACCGAACTCCCAATCACCACCAAACCGTCTAGGTGATGGCGATCACCAATAGTAACAAGCTAGAACTCTCACTTGACCACAACAAGTCTAATGAGAAGATGGATGCACACTTGCTAGACTCTTGTCACTAGAGAGGATTCTCAAACTTTGATTCACAAATCTCAATCCTCACTATGGCTCTTGCACTCCTTTGCACTTCAAAGATGTTTCTCAGCTAAACAAATGAGCAAGAGACCTCTAAAAGAGGTGGAGGAGTTGTATTTATAGACCCCTCAGACAAATCCAACCGTTACCTTCTGAAACAGCCAGACGCGCACTGACCGGACGCGCCTGTCGATATGACCGGACGCGTCGGTCAGTTGTAACGGTCGAAAACGGAAACCTGTACTGAGAGACCGGACGCGCTGATCTGTGTTGACCGGACGCGCCGGTCTGAGATGACCGGACGCGCCGATCAGGGATGATCGGACGCGTCCGATCATCCAAGAGCTCTCTGGAAATTTGACCTGACGCAACACCGCGTCCGATCATAGGTGACCGGACGCGTCAGGTCATCACGGGACCTTACTGGAACAAGACCAGACGCACCGGTCTTTTTCACAGTCGCGTCCGATCTTTGCTGTTTACCCTCTGAAACACGTGTCAGCCTGACCACCGCGTCCGGTCCTCTCAAGGACCGCGTCCGGTCAGTCAGCCGAAAACGCAGTTAAGACTTTATACTGACCGGACGCGTCCGGTCATGACCAGGACCGCGTCCGGTCATAGGTAAACGGCTCAAATGTCTTCTAAACGCAATGCAACTTAAACCAAGTCGTTTCTAACTGTACTCTAAGCTTTTCTCGAGCTACCTAGTGCTAAGTTTGATAAGTGTGCACCACACCTAAACATAAGACTCACCTAGGTCAAGCTACTCGCTTATGCCCCTCTTCATAGTACGGTCAAAGGAAGAAACAAAGATCCTAACGACTATTCCAGATGTATCTCAACACCTTGACATCCGGAACTAACCGTCTTTAATCTTATCGTTGATCCTTTGAAAACCGAAACGATTTCCATCAAGGGACATGACTGCCATATTGCTCAAAGCAGTTATCATCTCCATGACCTAACTTACCGATGTTTCTGCAAAACACACGTTAGTCATGGTAATTATGTGTTGTCATTAATTGCCGAAACCAACATCGGGGCCTAGATGCTTTCAATCTTCCCCTTTTTGGTGATTGATGACAACACTTAGATTCAGAAGATATGAGTTGAGGTTTTTTGATCATGCTTGGTTCACATAAGCATAGAGCTGTAAGCACAAGGGGTTAGTCAATGCTTATGTGTTCTAAGCCAACTGAGTGTACTCATAGGATAAAACATAAAGAGTTAGTACACATAAAACAAAGCTCGTATGAAATCGGAGTAAGGCACGAAAGCACAACCTTATGAGCTAAAAACAAACAAGTGACATGTTTTAAAGCTGTGATTAGATAAACCATATAGACTTAAGATATCTCATAAGATCACATGTCACACGAATGCAATTACTGTAAAGTAAACATGATGCATGAGAGTAGCACACAAGAAAAGAACGAAAACCCTTAAACAAAAGCTCCCCCTGAATCTACTCTCTCTCCCCCTTTGGCATCAAACGCCAAAAGCTAATCTAAGGATCTGACGGGGGAACAAATGGAGTCGAGTCGTTTGCCGAGGAGCGCGGAGTAATCACAAACTGAGAGATGTCTCCCTCGGACTCAGAGCTATCTGGCTGACCCTCTGAAGAAGCACGCGGCTGTGAAGCGGTCTGGGTCTGATCAACAGGAACAGGTGCTGCCGAAGTAGCGATAAGTGAAGCAGTCTCTGTGATCTGAGCCTGAAGTGAGCCAAAAGCTGGGGGATCTGTCGAGGCAACGGACGACGGAATAGTCTCTGTAGTGCCTGTCCCTGTCACTGGAAGGAAAACTGCCTCTGAACCTAACAACCCTGAAGAAGTAGCAAATGTGGTGTGCGAGGGTGTCGGCTGACCAGTCAACTCGCTATATGTGGCACTCAGATCAATGAACGGTGTGCCGGTCAACATGTGAGGGCGAGGCTGGTCTGAAGGAGTAAACCCCATCTGAATGGGCATGTAGCTCGGGGACTGGAATGACTGAGGAACCTGCAGCTGTGGAGATGTGAACTGAAAGCTCGGCTGATCCTGACTTGAAGGTCCACTGAATGGTAAAGCTGAAGTCAGGATAGATGCAGGTGGAGGAGCCCCAACTGTGACTAGGTGACGCAGAAGCTCCAAGTACTGCTGCTGGCTAGCTGCACTCTGTCGCTGCATCTCATACTGCTGACGCTGCATCTCGACCTATTGGCGCTGTATCTCAAGCTGCTGTTTTTGGAACTCATCCTGTCGAGCTTGTATCTGTGCAAACGCAGCAGCTATGTCCTGAGCCTGTCTCTGTAGTTGAAGCTCCTGTCGCTCCTGTGCCTGGGTCAACCTCTCAAGTATAGCCACCATGGCTGGGTCTGAGCGGGAGGCTGAACCAGAGCCACCGACCTCGTGGTCGTGAGGCCTAGGAGACTGATACCTGGGGATGGGCTGATAGTCCTCGTCAGTGCTGTCAGAGGCCTCATCCTCAGCTATATCAGCGGACTGAGCATCTAGATCTGCAAGTTCTGCCTCAGCAAGACCCTGTATGGTCGCATCCTGCTCAGCCGCTGTCTCGGGCACCTCAGGTCTCTCTCTCTGTCCTAGTGCAGGGGCCTGATCTCTAGTAACTGAAGCCCATAGCTGATGAATATCATACTCAGGAAAAGCAGTAGTGGTTTCAGTTATCTCAGCACTTATTTCTGAAGGCAGCTCAAGTGCAGATCTGATGATGAAACAAATCCAATGAGCATAGGGCAGCTGACGGTGTCCCTTGAAGCCTTCTACCAGGGTGTCCTCCATCTCACTGACCATAAGATCCCAAATGTCAAAAGGTGTCTGTGAAAGAAGGTGGTGAACTACCCAAAGCTGCATCCTGATGAGTCCCTCTCTGTAACCAAGTCTGGGAAGAAGAGTGTGTAACGGAACCGTCCAAATTATAAGAGCACAAGTACAAAAACAATCACCGAAGTGATCAAATTCTCGCACTTGAGCCCATATAACTCCGGTAGTCCAGTGAAATCACGAGGGATTTCAAACCAACCAACATACAAGCCAAGATCGTAGTGATTCAACATAACAAGTCATATGTTACAACCATTTCATAAGTAATTAAATACACATCGGAGTTCAACATAGTTATTACAACTTAAGTTCAAAAGTAGCGGAAGCAAAGTAATTTGAAACTAACAACACCCTTATTTCAAATACATGCCAGTACCACAGTCGACTTCCAACAAAAGCATTAGAGATAAGGTAAATAAGAAGGATCATGCTCGTGATCACACTCCGCCTCTACGGCAGGAGCCAACCAACTCTTGCAGTCGCCATGATACATCATAACCTGCAACAAGTGGGGATAAAACCCTGAGTACAAGAAGGTACTCAGCTAGACTTACCCGTCAGAAACCAGAAATAAGGTGACACCAAGGATCATGCAAGGCTGATATGAAGTGGGCTAGCTTGACAACATTTTGCATAAAAGCTTATTATGAATAAGTAATCATTAATGCTTAAGCATCAAGTTAATTATCATTAACATGTCATCTATATTAGAACCTGTACTAGAGCACTCACTTTATTAGGAGCAAACAATATTAACCATAGCAGGTATAAATTGAGGCAAACTTTCCATCGTTATCCAATTAACCATCCGTTCAATTTAATGGAATCTACGTTGCCGCTGCTCAAGTCAAGTGCTCACTAACCGGGAGCGACGGCGATTCGAATCGAATTCCTATCCAGCTGGAGGGGTATTTCTAACACTCACCGTGCAGACCCCTGCCAGGGTCGCACAGGCCACCTTGTCATATGATTCAGGAATCGCGGGTCCGAATGATGTCGCGACCCCAAGGGCGACACTCTGCCAGGTGATAGGGACTCTAACCCCCCCTTGGTCTCACGCCAATGTCCCCAAGCACATCCTTTCTCTCCTCCAAGAAGCAACCTACCATTCGATTCCCGGCCTGAATCACATTACTCGGCTTCGCGGTCGGAACGACTTATCCGGCCAACTAAGTGTTAGACTGCGTTCAACATGACTCAAGGACGTACAGCGAATCGGTCCTTAAACGACTCAGACGGGGATAGATTCACACCCAAGACCTCCATGCCTTGTTGCTTCACTATCGTCATCCCGCCCGGTCTCATTTCATTTTATTAACACATGGTTCCATTCCACGATAGCCAATATAGCCAACCGTGCCATATATGAATATCCCTATATCTCGCAGGTGACAGGAAATCACCTGACTTCTACCGCTTAAAGCAGGGCTAAGCATCTACTTGATCCTAGTCTATGTAGGATTCAGTGATTCAGATATCTGGACAAGGAATGATATAATGCAGCAAGGTTTTCAACCAACTCCTACCACTTAATGCAACAATACTTATAACATATATAGAATTAATTGCTTTGAAGATAGGAGACTTATAATGCTCCGGGGCTTGCCTGAGATCCGACACAAGTCAGTTTAGTTAGCTTGCACCGTCATGGTGACATCTCCGGTCCTAGCACTTGCATTCAGGGGTTCTTCCATCTTCTGGACAGCCCACCGTTACACCATCATCTGTCTCCATATCATGCGCTCCACGTCTGTACCTAGCGTACCTAGGATGAGATGCATAGATGCAGATGCATGAACATAAAGAATACACATGAAGGAATGCAACAAGCATACTAAACAAGCATATGTTACACTATACCCACATAAGCATGTCATACAACCAGCTAGCTATACATGATCAAGTACTTCACAATTTAGCAAAACATTTTAGGCATGCTACCTTAACTCTAGGTGTCCAAGATAACCATTTGCAATCATACAAACAAGAGCAAGTAGAAGCAAACAATTCTAGATACAAGTAGATTTGGCCAGCAGCAAACAGTCACTTGTTTCAAACATAAATTAAGCTACAAACATCCCACAAGGATGATCTAAGACTTTATGAAAATCCATAGAAATTGTCTACAAGATTGATGTTTACATAAAAAGCTAATTACAAAGTTAAACAGGTCAAACATGTAGATGTTTCAGACCTAACCAGACATGGACATAAAACTGATTGCAACTTCAGAGAAGAATAACTGTAGTTACACAAATCCAAATGACTTGCAAGAAGACATTTTGGAAAGATTATGAAATTATCTACATTTCATCTTTAATCATCTCAACCTGATTCCCAATTTATCATGACCAAACATGCCAATCTTTAAAGTCTGCACAGAAGGTAATTAAAATCTGACAGTAGACTTATTAAGCATGCAACTCTTAAACTATCAGACCTGGGATCATGAAAATTTAACACAAGAAAGATAAGATAATTATCTACAACTTTTGTATTTACCAAAATCACAGTAAACATCATTTACACCATGAAACTAGTTGCACGAGTAACACCACACATGCAGCCCAACAGCAATGGTAAAATTATAGACAGAAAACTGATAGAAACTTCAGAGAAGCATAAATGGAGTTCTAGACCTCCAACAAACATGATTATCAACTTTATGGAAAGCTTATAAAGTTACCTACAACTTTCTTGTAATCATCTTAAGATGATTCTACAGTTAACATGGTCAATTAATTAAATAATTGCATCTCTGTCCAAAATATGGACAGAATCTGATATGCCACTTTAAACCGTTATAACTTGAGTTTCACAAATCCAATAATTATGGTTCTAGACTTTTTAGAAATATTAACAAGTTGCGAACAATTTTGTTATAAACATCTAGAGCTAATTGTGCTACTAACTAGGTCACACATTATAAACAAGGCAACCCTGTCTGGGTTTGGACAGAAACAACTACAGCACTTTAGACTACTATAGTTAAACATATACTTAACCAAAAATTGTGCTCTTTAGCTTTTTGAAAAGCTTAAGAAAATTACTACAAATCATTTATTGTCATCAAGGCATAATTCATAACTTAACTAAGCCAAACAATGCATATATGCAGAACTGTCCAGAATAGAAGCAAAGCAGCATATAGCATTTGTTATTTTTATAGCTCCTAAACTATCAAGCCTAAAATCTTGAAATTTTTACTAGACATCATACATCACAAGAATAACACGTCACAAAAATTTCACTTCATTTGGAGTTATATATTTACAGTTATTAAAAATAACAGATCCAACTAGCATTCAAAACCTAGTTGCATAAATCTATTTTTACAGCTAAAACTTTAAACTAAAACATGCCATATTATAGATCCAATGCATAGAAAATTTCACAAGGATTCCAAA
This sequence comes from Saccharum hybrid cultivar R570, assembly GCA_038087645.1. Taxonomy (NCBI): domain Eukaryota; kingdom Viridiplantae; phylum Streptophyta; class Magnoliopsida; order Poales; family Poaceae; genus Saccharum; species Saccharum hybrid cultivar. The sequence goes on along the minus strand of JAQSUU010000553.1, from coordinate 21,093,674 downwards.
AAGTCCTGATTTGCTATTTTACGATTTTTCTATCATTTACTATGTATTTTCAAAGTTCAGCCATTTGAATGCAATACTAATTCCGAAAAAGAAAAAAAAGAAAACATTATGCAGAGTGAACACAAAACTTTCCACAAATCATGTAAGCCCCTATATGTAAATCCTTTGTCTCTAGCACTTTTGCAAAGTGAACACAACAAAGAGTTTCTGCCTCGCTAGATGGTCCTTCTTCCTCACAGTGACGGAAAACAGCGAAGGGGATGGAGGAGGCCGGCTTGATTCCGGTGAGATAGCGGCCCAGGACGACGAAGGAGCAGATGGCAGCCAACAGCAGCGGCAGGAGGGAGGAGGAGAGGGGTGGCTGGTGTTGGAAGAGGAGGGGCAAAGGAGGGGTGACGGCAACAGCGAGCTCTAGCCCGACTCGGCCATGGCTTCGGGCACGAGAGAGCGAGGGAGAAATAGACCGAGGAAAAGAGGAGAAGTGAGCGAGTGAAGGGTCGGGCTCGATCCCCTTTTTCTCCCCCTCGACACAGAGCAGCCCGGGGAGGTGGCGCTCATGCACGGGCACGGAGGCCACACGACGCTCGGTCCTTTCCGATGTCGGCCACCAAGTTTCAGCGCCTCCAAAACTGCCATCCAAAAGCGACGTATTTACGAGTCTGCCACTCTTCTAATCTCACCTCTATCTCTTAAACCAGATGACAATTCGACCAACAAATTATATCGCTGCGTAGGGCTATGAGAGTACTACAACATTGCTTATAGGAGCTCAGTCAAATTCCACTGGTTTGCGAGATATTAATTCCCACCATAGGGTTGCACAGGAGGAGTCAAAATTACACTGTGATCAGCTTGACAGCACTTCGGGGTGGGATTAGGACGCGGTCCAAAAATAAAGTTTGTTGCATACAAACTAAACTCCAATTTTCATTAAAGGTCAAACTTCATATCTCGAACAAAAATAGTAGTTTCACTTCGGTCAACACCGCGTCGGAAGAAACCCTAGTTTTGAGGTTCGGGACCGATTTGCGGCATCTTCTTGTCACTTGTTCCACATGAGCCTTTCATAAGTGTTGTTGTAGGGTTCAATTGGAGTTGTTTGGTCAAGGTTGCAAGACTTGGTTGATGACATATGTTCTCATTCTCTAAATAAAACAATCCAAGCAAGATATGACTCATTCCTTCAAAAATTTCAACTCTACTATGACTTATCATTTCATTTGACTTCTTGATTCCAAACTTCAAGAAACTTTTCCAGGGATCAATATAGATAGTTATTGAGGTGAGACATGTGAAGATACTTTGATAGCAACACCCAAGCATATATCTTTTAATTGAGCCTATATGTAAGCGAGGGTGCAATATCCAAGTTTAGGTTAGGGATTATTTCCATAGGTTTGACTTTGACATTGTCATCTCCATTAATCTATCATGTTTGAGCTTAAACCCACTACTTAATTGGTGATAAACACCTGGGGTGTTACAGCCCTTCCCCCTTAAAAGAATCGCGTCCCGAGATTCGGAATGGAAGATCTTTTAAGGAAGAGAGACACGTTATCTAGTTCCCAACATCTGCTATAGCATTCAGCTAAAAGCTTCAACGTCGGTGAACAATTTGGTCAAAGGCACTTTTTGATACTTACTCTTTATGGTAAAATTTGTCTGAAGAATTTCCTTCGTTGACTTCCATGAAGCATTGTTACTTTGGGAGCAATCCAAGATAGCACATACTGCGTTCTCAGTGTACGGAGATCATTTGGTCCATGAGTGAACCACTCACAAGTATCTGACTCTTTAGTGAACACAACATAGTCCGTATGAACTTTACATCAAACCAAAGTCTTCAGAAGTATACTCATTGAAATGACTCTATATCCACATGGTTTTGAAAAGCAGTTCTCTACCAAAATGGCTTGAGTACAACCTTCCAAAAGGGTGAGATCATAGATGACAAACATTCTCTGAGGCTATAGGATACTGACTAACCAATAGACAGGGTCTAGGTTGGCCGTAAATGTTCAAACATTCTGATATCAACTAATGGAAAACTACTTGAGGTTCCATGTGTGCAGTTCTCTTTCTCTGATGACAACACTATATTATCTGAGTCTATCGATGGGTTAGTGAATGTGATAGCTGACTCTGTCGGCTTCGTATTTCTGCCAACAGTTATCTAAAAGATTCTTTTATCCAAAGACAACAGTTATCTGGGTTAAATCAGATGCAACCTCATGGTAAAAACATGTATAAGGTACCAAAGTATGTCATCATTGGAAAATAATTCCCAAATAAAGATGTAACGAGGCCTTAAGGACAACAAAAGTTATAATATTTACTAAACCGCGGAAAGTAGTCTACCACCAAGCGGTTGAGTAAAATTTTCCTTTGTGACTTAGTTGCACTATAAGTTGAGTTGACTTGCAGCATAACAACTTTGTCAGGCCAACTTTCACCATGAGACTTTCTCTTTAGGGTCATATAGCAGCTCTAAGATGAGAAATTTGTTGTTTGACATTTTTTTTAAATTGCTTTTGATTCACGATGGTATAAATTGATTGGTAGAAACCAAGGCTGCTCGTACATTGGGGATACGAGAAAGCAAAAGCAAATGAAAGAGTGTAAACTAGTATCTGTGAGACCTCAAAAGGGTCATCCAACAACAGATCTCGACTATTAAATTACATATCAATCCGAGGATGCACACGCTTTGAACTTGCGGGTTACTTTTGCAGGGCAAAACACATACTCTGCCTGGAGAACATTCCTACAAGGATAAGGAACCGCTTTCGAATATTCCTTGACACTTCGTCCAATCAAGTTATGGACAAACCATTTGTGGCACCTATGGCACAAGGATATTAATTGAAACTAGGGTATACTTTCTCTAATTCTTCGCTTTAGCTGATAGAACACCTTGCACTATCTGTGTGATTGTTCAAGACAGAATTGACTTAATCACAATGGCTCTAGAAGATAGAATATCACTCAAGTTTTTGGCTAGTTGATTAACTTCTTGTTGGTTATTGCTCTGTAAGATATAGCCTTCATAGCTACCAAAGAGTCGTTACCTAGCTGGAGATTAACCTTCCTATTGGTAACTAATCAATTGTCTCTCAACACTAAAAAGTTCGAAATCTTCACTCTTGACCACGACAACTGTGGTTGATGCAGAATAGATGGTTGCCATCGAAGTTGGCAAATACGAAGTTATTCTAGAGATGGTTGCTTTCGATTGTACGGTCATTATGCACCCAAGATTGCGACTTGGATAGCTCTGGTCATATGCACAATGCGACAATCGATTCTCATCCCACAGATAACTTATCCAAAAGTAAGTGTTGTGTGTCCTTTTTATCCAACAGAGCTGAGATACGTAGCTCCCTAGATGCTGGTTGTCAATACTTGGGCAACTATGTAGAGTCACTTGACTACCACATATTGCAATCTGTTAAAGTTTATGTCGGTGACCTGTTCTTCAAAGGTTATCCTCTTAGCAACTTCAGGAGGAAGCTCCACTACTTTCGGTCTAAGATATGGATCTTACAATACGATATGGAGAGATAACCAAGAAAAAAAACACGAGAAAATAACACATCGTCTGTCGTTTCATAATGGATCATGACTAGAAACCGTGATACCAACGCGTGCCAAGCAGCCAGCCATGTGTCTGCAGCCACAAGAGGCCCTTGGTTTCGTCGCGGCACCATCAGCGACTACTCATAACACCATTACTAAACGCACAACGAAAGTGAAATTTCAAGTGGCACCAATGGGCTGTAAGAGCAAGCGCCATACAAGGAGGGACAGCAAGCAAAGGTAGTCACAAGGTTTAGAATCAACACAAAAATGATCCGAAGATCAAAATATAGCACAAGAGAACATCACACAAATGCCAAGGATAACTGAGCAAGAGACTCTTGCTTAAATTCTACGTACGACTTGCGTCCACCGAGGGGAGTACCAGATAAAAGATTAACAGGAGATTCATTCATGTTGGGCAACAACATGAGATCAAGACTGATAAACATCTCAAGACTTGAGAAAGTTGGGGATGGATTAAGAAAATTTTAAGGGCGAAAACCGACACGTAGTCATAGATTGAGTTGATAAGGTAGATGCACGAATTTGCAAGCACACGATTTAGAGGCCATAGCAGAGATACATTGCGTCATACTAGCTAACCTTTGGGAGAGGTAACCGGAAGGTCCAGCATGGATTTGGGTACGGTCTCCACAATTGACAACGTACAAACCATGGTCAAGGGCTAGCATTGATAAAAGTTAACTTGGTTGGTCAGTCGATAAAGGTCTTCACAAAAATAGTTGCAAAACACCCATGGCTTATGCAAACACATAGGAGAACTAAACTTTGGGCTTTTGGTCAAGCAAGGGTATGGATACAAACACTCGAGGGCTAACCACCAAGTCTACAGGCTCAGGCTCCTAAGAGAGAGAACCTGATTGCAGACAACACTAAAAGATCAGTTCTCATAACTCGAGTGTTGCCCTAAGATAAAGCAATTTGACACTCGTGTGCTCACCGAGGACAAACGAGGTGACAACTAGGGCACTACCTAGATAACAAGCATACATACACGCATCACCGTCAAGTAGACAATTGAGAAAATTTAAACGAATGAGCTTAAGCAATCAATACAAGAACAAGGCTCACCCAAACTAAGCATTTATCTCAAGCATGAACTAACTACTAGTTTAGCTCAAAACAAACGCTAGCTAAGGTGACTAACTTAACATATGCATAGAATCTAGACAGCAACACAGTAGTTACTTGTCTCAACCATGACTGAGGTTGTAGACATCCCCTAAAGGTGATCCTAGACTTTCTAGAAAGCTTAGGAAGATGACTACACTTTAGTTATTCATACCAACAGCTAATTCCTAGATTAACCTGACCAAAATTGCTAATGTTTCAGATCTGTACCAATATGGATAGAAAACTGACAAGAACTTTAAAAATGCATAACTGGAGTTCTAGAGACACAACAAGGCTGAGCCTTAACTTTATGTAAAGCTTATTAAGTTGTCTATAACTTTCTTATTATCATATTAAGATGATCCTATAGCTAACAAGGCCAGACAAGACAAAGCAGACATCTCTGCCCAGATTTGGACAGATTCTGTCATTCCACTTTACAAGCTCATAAGTAGAGATTTAGACCACCAAAATTAGTGTTATAGGACATTTTGGAAAGCTTAGAAAAATTACTACACTTCCTCTAATATTTCCAAGGCATGATTCTATAATTACATAGGTCAAATAAAGCAAACATTCAGATTTTTTCTGAACATGAGCAGATTCTGACAACAAACTTCTAAAATTTATAACTCTCAAACCATAAGACCTAGGGTCATAAAATTTTTGGACAAGCTAGATAAGTAAGTTAGCTACAACTTTGGTATTCTCTATAACTACAGAAAACACCATTATGATCATAAAAGCATCACTACAACAGAAACAGTTCTAGCAGCCAACGTTTAATAAGCAAAACAAAGCTTGCCTTTGTTCTACTTAACAAGAGAGCACACAAACATATTATTCTAGCAGCTCTAAACATTATTACCTTAGACCAACACCAATTTAATTCATTTATGAGAATCCATAATTATTTAAGTGAGGTCTAAAGCATTGGCAAACGCTTGGGTGAACAACATATCCACCACTTGGCTAAGCTAGAGGATATCTCTAAGTTCAAGCATGTAGCCACACTTATTTCTAGTAAGGCTAAGCACATATTTTTCTCAAGCAACATGGAACAAGGCATTTTTGTTTTACTTCACTCAAGAAAAATAGTGTAACACATTGATCACAAGTTACACACTATAGAACAAGGGTGAGAAGAGTATAGCCATGCATAAAGCAACAATCATGATAATGCATGCTTCGTCCTATTCGTCCTCACAAGACTGCCAACCTAAGGTGGCGATCACGTTCTATGTCGGTGGCATAACACGCACTCTCTCAATATATAGCTAGTCGTCAGCTACATTTAACTTACGCATTCGTGGTTAGCGTACCTGCAGAAAAGTTTCATTGCAGCCCAACATTCCCCAAATATAGCACACAATGAAATAAGAAGATAAAATTCTAAGCACTCCCATATACATATACCCCTGTATACGTATATGTAGCACCAAAACTACCCGAATCATTCGATCACCCACAATTAAGTACCTTCATATATACATGTGTGTAACATGTAGATAATTCAGTAACCAAAACTAACTCTCCCCTAGACCGTAGTTTGTACAGTCATGCTCTCACAACTAACACTTACCTGAGCGTAGATGCGACGTTGCATAAAAGTAAACTAGCAACATATATGACTATTTCATATATGAAGGCTACCTCTAATCTGACACACCAGGTAGCATAGTGTGGGAGAGTCATCACACATACATACCTTGGCCTGGGCGTAGATGCATAAATGAAAAACCCCCAAGTTAGTACTTATATAAGCCACCTAATAATCCTTATATGGGCATAAGGAAATTGACCACTGGCATACTTAGGTTTAAAATTTAGATTTGACAAATCTATATATAACTATAAGTTGATAACACTGATTTTATAAAACAAAACCATTGTTTTAAATACACATATGACAAGTTTAATGTTGAATCTTGCTCTGATACCAGCTGTAACGGAACCGTCCAAATTATAAGAGCACAAGTACAAAAACAATCACCGAAGTGATCAAATTCTCGCACTTGAGCCCATATAACTCCGGTAGTCCAGTGAAATCACGAGGGATTTCAAACCAACCAACATACAAGCCAAGATCGTAGTGATTCAACATAACAAGTCATATGTTACAACCATTTCATAAGTAATTAAATACACATCGGAGTTCAACATAGTTATTACAACTTAAGTTCAAAAGTAGCGGAAGCAAAGTAATTTGAAACTAACAACACCCTTATTTCAAATACATGCCAGTACCACGGTTGACTTCCAACAAAAGCATTAGAGATAAGGTAAATAAGAAGGATCATGCTCGTGATCACACTCCGCCTCTACGGCAGGAGCCAACCAACTCTTGCAGTCGCCATGATACATCATAACCTGCAACAAGTGGGGATAAAACCCTGAGTACAAGAAGGTACTCAGCTAGACTTACCCGTCAGAAACCAGAAATAAGGTGACACCAAGGATCATGCAAGGCTGATATGAAGTGGGCTAGCTTGACAACATTTTGCATAAAATCTTATTATGAATAAGTAATCATTAATGCTTAAGCATCAAGTTAATTATCATTAACATGTCATCTATATTAGAACCTGTACTAGAGCACTCACTTTATTAGGAGCAAACAATATTAACCATAGCAGGTATAAATTGAGGCAAACTTTCCATCGTTATCCAATTAACCATCCGTTCAATTTAATGGAATCTACGTTGCCGCTGCTCAAGTCAAGTGCTCACTAACCGGGAAGCGACGGCGATTCGAATCGAATTCCTATCCAGCTGGAGGGGTATTTCTAACACTCACCGTGTAGACCCCTGCCAGGGTCGCACAGGCCACCTTGTCATATGATTCAGGAATCGTGGGTCCGAATGATGTCGTGACCCCAAGGGCGACACTCTGCCAGGTGATAGGGACTCTAACCCCCCCTTGGTCTCACGCCAATGTCCCCAAGCACATCCTTTCTCTCCTCCAAGAAGCAACCTACCATTCGATTCCCAGCCTGAATCACATTACTCGGCTTCGCGGTCGGAACGACTTATCCGGCCAACTAAGTGTTAGACTGCGTTCAACATGACTCAAGGACGTACAGCGAATCGGTCCTTAAACGACTCAGACGGGGATAGATTCACACCCAAGACCTCCATGCCTTGTTGCTTCACTATCGTCATCCCGCCCGGTCTCATTTCATTTTATTAACACATGGTTCCATTCCACGATAGCCAATATAGCCAACCGTGCCATATATGAATATCCCTATATCTCGCAGGTGACAGGAAATCACCTGACTTCTACCGCTTAAAGCAGGGCTAAGCATCTACTCGATCCTAGTCTATGTAGGATTCAGTGATTCAGATATCTGGACAAGGAATGATATAATGCAGCAAGGTTTTCAACCAACTCCTACCACTTAATGCAACAATACTTATAACATATATAGAATTAATTGCTTTGAAGATAGGAGACTTATAATGCTCCGGGGCTTGCCTGAGATCCGACACAAGTCAGTTTAGTTAGCTTGCACCGTCATGGTGACATCTCCGGTCCTAGCACTTGCATTCAGGGGTTCTTCCATCTTCTGGACAGCCCACCGTTACACCATCATCTGTCTCCATATCATGCGCTCCACGTCTGTACCTAGCGTACCTAGGATGAGATGCATAGATGCAGATGCATGAACATAAAGAATACACATGAAGGAATGCAACAAGCATACTAAACAAGCATATGTTACACTATACCCACATAAGCATGTCATACAACCAGCTAGCTATACATGATCAAGTACTTCACAATTTAGCAAAACATTTTAGGCATGCTACCTTAACTCTAGGTGTCCAAGATAACCATTTGCAATCATACAAACAAGAGCAAGTAGAAGCAAACAATTCTAGATACAAGTAGATTTGGCCAGCAGCAAACAGTCACTTGTTTCAAACATAAATTAAGCTACAAACATCCCACAAGGATGATCTAAGACTTTATGAAAATCCATAGAAATTGTCTACAAGATTGATGTTTACATAAAAAGCTAATTACAAAGTTAAACAGGTCAAACATGTAGATGTTTCAGACCTAACCAGACATGGACATAAAACTGATTGCAACTTCAGAGAAGAATAACTGTAGTTACACAAATCCAAATGACTTGCAAGAAGACATTTTGGAAAGATTATGAAATTATCTACATTTCATCTTTAATCATCTCAACCTGATTCCCAAGTTATCATGACCAAACATGCCAATCTTTAAAGTCTGCACAGAAGGTAATTAAAATCTGACAGTAGACTTATTAAGCATGCAACTCTTAAACTATCAGACCTGGGATCATGAAAATTTAACACAAGAAAGATAAGATAATTATCTACAACTTTTGTATTTACCAAAATCACAGTAAACATCATTTACACCATGAAACTAGTTGCACGAGTAACACCACACATGCAGCCCAACAGCAATGGTAAAATTATAGACAGAAAACTGATAGAAACTTCAGAGAAGCATAAATGGAGTTCTAGACCTCCAACAAACATGATTATCAACTTTATGGAAAGCTTATAAAGTTACCTATAACTTTCTTGTAATCATCTTAAGATGATTCTACAGTTAACATGGTCAATTAATTAAATAATTGCATCTCTGTCCAAAATATGGACAGAATCTGATATGCCACTTTAAACCGTTATAACTTGAGTTTCACAAATCCAATAATTATGGTTCTGGACTTTTTAGAAATATTAACAAGTTGCGAACAATTTTGTTATAAACATCTAGAGCTAATTGTGCTACTAACTAGGTCACACATTATAAACAAGGCAACCCTGTCTGGGTTTGGACAGAAACAGCTACAGCACTTTAGACTACTATAGTTAAACATATACTTAACCAAAAATTGTGCTCTTTAGCTTTTTGAAAATCTTAAGAAAATTACTACAAATCATTTATTGTCATCAAGGCATAATTCATAACTTAACTAAGCCAAACAATGCATATATGCAGAACTGTCCAGAATAGAAGCAAAGCAGCATATAGCATTTGTTATTTTTATAGCTCCTAAACTATCAAGCCTAAAATCTTGAAATTTTTACTAGACATCATACATCACAAGAATAACACGTCACAAAAATTTCACTTCATTTGGAGTTATATATTTACAGTTATTAAAAATAACAGATCCAACTAGCATTCAAAACCTAGTTGCATAAATCTATTTTTACAGATAAAACTTTAAACTAAAACATGCCATATTATAGATCCAATGCATAGAAAATTTCACAAGGATTCCAAAAAGTCCTCATTTGCTATTTTACGATTTTTCTATCATTTACTATGTATTTTCAAAGTTCAGCCATTTGAATGCAATACTAATTCCGAAAAAGAAAAAAAAAGAAAACATTATGCAGAGTGAACACAAAACTTTCCACAAATCATGTAAGCCCCTATATGTAAATCCTTTGTCTCTAGCACTTTTGCAAAGTGAACACAACAAAGAGTTTCTGCCTCGCTAGATGGTCCTTCTTCCTCACAGTGACGGAAAACAGCGAAGGGGATGGAGGAGGCCGGCTTGATTCCGGTGAGATAGCGGCCCAGGACGACGAAGGAGCAGATGGCAGCCAACAGCAGCGGCAGGAGGGAGGAGGAGAGGGGTGGCTGGTGTTGGAAGAGGAGGGGCAAAGGAGGGGTGACGGCAACAGCGAGCTCTAGCCCGACTCGGCCATGGCTTCGGGCACGAGAGAGCGAGGGAGAAATAGACCGAGGAAAAGAGGAGAAGTGAGCGAGTGAAGGGTCGGGCTCGATCCCCTTTTTCTCCCCCTCGACACAGAGCAGCCCGGGGAGGTGGCGCTCATGCACGGGCACGGAGGCCACACGACGCTCGGTCCTTTCCGATGTCGGCCACCAAGTTTCAGCGCCTCCAAAACTGCCATCCAAAAGCGACGTATTTACGAGTCTGCCACTCTTCTAATCTCACCTCTATCTCTTAAACCAGATGACAATTCGACCAACAAATTATATCGCTGCGTAGGGCTATGAGAGTACTACAACATTGCTTATAGGAGCTCAGTCAAATTCCACTGGTTTGCGAGATATTAATTCCCACCATAGGGTTGCACAGGAGGAGTCAAAATTACACTGTGATCAGCTTGACAGCACTTCGGGGTGGGATTGGGACGCGGTCCAAAAATAAAGTTTGTTGCATACAAACTAAACTCCAATTTTCATTAAAGGTCAAACTTCATATCTCGAACAAAAATAGTAGTTTCACTTCGGTCAACACCGCGTCGGAAGAAACCCTAGTTTTGAGGTTCGGGACCGATTTGCGGCATCTTCTTGTCACTTGTTCCACATGAGCCTTTCATAAGTGTTGTTGTAGGGTTCAATTGGAGTTGTTTGGTCAAGGTTGCAAGACTTGGTTGATGACATATGTTCTCATTCTCTAAATAAAACAATCCAAGCAAGATATGACTCATTCCTTCAAAAATTTCAACTCTACTATGACTTATCATTTCATTTGACTTCTTGATTCCAAACTTCAAGAAACTTTTCCAGGGATCAATATAGATAGTTATTGAGGTGAGACATGTGAAGATACTTTGATAGCAACACCCAAGCATATATCTTTTAATTGAGCCTATATGTAAGCGAGGGTGCAATATCCAAGTTTAGGTTAGGGATTATTTCCATAGGTTTGACTTTGACATTGTCATCTCCATTAATCTATCATGTTTGAGCTTAAACCCACTACTTAATTGGTGATAAACACCTGGGGTGTTACAGAGTGCGTCTGACAATAGCATCTAAGACTCGGGCAATCGGTGTCAGACTGGCAGGTGTGCGACGAGACCCTTCGCCAAAAGGCTCATGAAAACAGGGTTGGATCAGGTCTGTAGGTGGCACAGAACCGCCATGAGGGCGTCTAGGTGGAGCTGTCTGACCAAAGCAGAGCTGGTGAATCTTCGTGTCTGAAGCTGGGAGTCTGAGAATCTCCTGTACTCTGGAGCTGTACAGTCTGCGGTCACAGCCTCTGAATGCAAAGTGTATGAACTCATGGGCTGGATCAATCCATAATGAAGCATAGAACTCCCTAACCCAAGTGCCGCAGTATGCACCTGTCCGTCCAAGAAAATCTGACAGGCCTGGTAAATAGGACATGTGCGGACGTAGCTGCTCACCCACTACCTCAATAAGTGACTCAATGCGACAGACCCTCTGTGGTCGAAAAGCAATGCCACTATCAACAAGAGCTCTGTAAAAGTCCTCCTGGAGAGGAGTATAGAATCCCTCTGAAGCTCTGGAGTCCCTCTGAGGTGGGAACCACCGGCTGACCTCAACAAATCTCAAACTTTGCACCTATCATGCAGTAGCACCTCTCAAGTCAAAGTGCTCAACTGGGGGTGTACCTCTAACTCTCGGAGGTGGACGTCCTCCACGACGCTGGCCCTCTGGCCTGGGAGTCACCTGAGTCCGTGTGCGTGTGGAGCGGCGATGTGATGGAGTCTGAGCTGGCTGTTCCGCTGTCTCCTCTGAAGGTGCTGCAGGTGGATCAACTGACATAGTATCTGCATCCATTTGCACTTCTGTGCCCTCAATGGTCTCTGTACCAAGCTATCGTCCTTCAAGATGAAAACGACTGTCTCCAATGCGTATACCACTGCTCCTTCCACCCCTTTCTACTGCATCTGCTGCTTCTGCCACTGCCTGAGCTATCTCTGCATCAGTGAGAGTCTTCTTCTTTTTTCTGGCCATGATCTTTATGCGCTTTCCACGCGCAACCTCAGACAGACGAGGAGGACTGTCGTCCCCATCACTAGGAGCACCACCGGCATTCTTGCAACGAACCATACTGTCACACTGTCAGAAAACCTCTGAAAGATGATGTACTGACACTCGAGAGGCTTGGCCTCAATCCGTATCCGCAGGCTTGGCCTCGGATTCAATCAACAGAACAGCAGTTACCCCGACACACCGACAAACTCGCTGAAAAGACGGAATAGATGGATCTACTATAAGCAACATATATGATCTAAAGGTACGAAACCCTAGAGATAGCAAGCATATAAGATAAGACGTGAAATGAAACGCGATGGCTACCTCAGATCGACGAGAAAGCGATGATGAGATGAGATGACCTAGGTCGCGAGACTTCCCGATGCACCGGACGAGCGCTGATTCACCGAAATAGAAGTCGATTAGAGTTAGCGAAGACAAAATTTCGACAAACCCTAATACGAAGATCAAGGAAGTGCGAAGCAACCTCGAGCGAAGACGTCGCGTGAGGGATGTTTCGATGACGAACGAAGGAGACACTGCAGAACGAACCCTAGGGTTAGGGCGACGCGCGATGGCCGAAGATCGAGGATGAATGCGATGGCAGGGACTGGTCGGAGGTCGTGCACGGTCACTGGCAGCAGCAGCGGCTCACGGCGGCGGCGGCAGTGGCGGAGATGGCAGCGCGGTGAACGGCGCCTGCGCGGGCGTGGTGGCAGAGACGGCGCGTGCTCGAGAGGAGAGCAGCTGCAGGGCCAAGCGGTGGCGCAGGCGCGGCGGAGAGCTTCGGCGAGCGGCGGCGCGGCGCGTTAGGGCACGGAGGCGGTGGTTGCGAGTTGTACGGGCGAAGAAAAAGAAGGAACGTGAAAGATTATATGAGGGGTTAGATCCTGCTCGATACGCGATGACCGAACGCGGTGGTCGATATGACCGGACGCGGAGAGGCAGCGTCCGGTCACATTCCAGTAAGCTCCTGGAATGACTGGACGCGTCCAATTATTCGCGATCGGACGCTGACAGCGTCCGGTTTTGATTTGCCCGGAAAACTGAGACGGATGACCGGACGCGGTGGTGGTTACCGGGACCGGACGCGGTGGTGAAGCAACACTGCGTCCGGTGCAGCGTCCGGTCCAGCGTCCGGTCACTGTTTTTCACCCTTTTTCATTCCGAACTTAGACGCGACTTCTCCCAATCAAGTTCCAATTCAAGGAGACACAGATAAACACCAATTGGAACAAGATATGAGTGACCTCACTCAAACCCTCAAGTTTCTCAAAATAGTTTGCCTTAGGCTAATATTATTTTTAGGAAAGTAGGCAACAAACACCCGAGGAGCAACATATGACCATGCAATAGAGCTTTTGAACCCTTGGGAGCATCAAAATGCTCTCTCTACCCATGGACGAACACAGAGGTTGCTCAAAACTTAACCGAAAAAGGAACGACAAAACAACAACCATGCATATGCAATGCAAAACAAGTAAGTAAAGCTAGGTTGCTTGTCAAGTTTGATCCACGGTTAGGCTTCTTCACTCCTCCAAAGGAGGGTTATCGTAACCATGTTAGTCAAGCCCTAGATGCATTGCGGGTAATTAAACATGACATATAATACAAATGCAATGCAAGAGACAACACAAGCTCATCTTTTAAAGTTACTAGAATCAAGCACATTTAGTTCACTTCTCAACCTACAAAAAGTAGCTTCATCCAAAGGTTTAGTGAAGATATCCGCTAATTGATTCTCACTTCTTACACCTTCTAGTGATATGTCATTTTTAGCAACGTGATCTCTTAGAAAGTGGTGGTGGATATTAATGTGCTTGGTGCGAGAGTGTTGTACCGTATTATTAGCAATTTTAACCGCACTTTCATTGTCACATAAAAGCGGCACCTTTTTAAGAACAACTCCATAGTCTAGAAGGGTTTGTTTCATGTATAGGATTTGTGCACAACAAGCCCCCGCGGCAATGTATTCCGCCTCGGCGGTGGACAAAGCCACACTATTTTGCTTTTTCGATGACCATGATACTAAGGATCTCCCAAGCAAATGGTACCCTCTGGATGTGCTTTTTCTATCAATTTTGCAACCGGCATAATCCGAATCGGAGTATCCAACTAGTTGGAATCTAGCTCCTTTGGGGTACCATAGTCCGATGCTTGGAGTATACTTAAGATATCTTAGGATTCTTTTTACGGCACTTAAGTGAGGTTCTTTAGGGCACGCTTGAAAGCGGGCACACATGCACACACTAAACATGATGTCGGGCCTAGATGCGGTAAGGTATAACAAGCTACCAATCATAGAACGGTAAAGAGTTTGATCGATTAGTTTACCTCCCTCATCTAGGTCGAGATGTCCATTAGTTGGCATTGGGGTCTTGATTGGCTTGCATTCTTCCATCTTGAATCTTTTGAGAAGATCCTTGGTATACTTCTCTTGAGAGATAAAGATCCCTTCTCTCGTTTGCTTGACTTGAAACCCAAGGAAGAATGTTAGCTCACCAATCATTGACATCTCGAACTCTTTTGACATCAATTCACCAAATTCTTTGCAATAGTCTTCATTTGTTGACCCGAAGATGATATCATCAACATATACTTGACAAATGAAGATCTCTTCTTTGAATTTCTTGGTGAATAGTGTGGTGTCAACCTTCCCAATGGTGAAGCCCTTCTCAATGAGGAAGTCCCGAAGGCGCTCGTACCACGCTCTAGGGGCTTGCTTGAGCCCATATAGCGCCTTGGACAACCTATAAACATGATTAGGATATCTAGGGTCTTCAAACCCGGAAGATTGTTCAACAAAGACTAGTTCATTTATAAAGCCATTTAAGAATGCACTTTTCACATCCATTTGATATAGTTTCATATCATGATGTGATGCATATGCAAGTAGGATACGGATGGCTTCAAGTCTTGCAACAGGTGCAAAAGTCTCTCCAAAATCAAGACCTTCAACTTGAGAGAACCCTTTTGCCACTAGTCTTGTCTTGTTTCTTACCACTACCCCTTGATCATCTTGCTTATTGCAGAACACCCACTTGGTTCCAATGACTCTTGCACCTTTTGGATGCTCTTCAAGTGTCCATACTTGATTTCGGGCGAAGTTGTTCAATTCTTTATGCATGGCATTCACCCAATCTGGATCTTGAAAAGTTTCTTCTACATTCTTAGGTTCAAGACAGGAGACAAAAGAGTGATGTTCAACAAAAGAATTAAATTTTTGAGATCGAGTCGTTACACCCTTTGTAGGACTCCCTATGATGAGATCTTGTGGATGTGCTTGAATTAGAGGTGAGTTTCTTCGATCAACCATTTGAGGGGTGGGATGAGGAGCATCAACGTCTTGTGCTTGTGCCTTGGCTTGATGATGAGAGACATGGGTGTCTTCATTTTCAACTCTCTCATTCTTGTCATCATCTTGAGGCACATATGATGATGATGGTGGATTGATAATTTGTACATCGTCTTCATCATCTTTAGGCTTGATGTCACCTACCGGCATGTTCTTCATGGCCTCACTCAATGGTTCATCACCTACATCATCACAATTCTCAATTGCTCCTTGGGAGCCGTTAGACTCATCAAATTCCACATCATATGTTTCTTCAACCAAACCGGTGGCGTGGTTAAATACTCTATATGCTTTGGACTTTGATGAGTAGCTAACAAGAAAACCAATATCACAACGTCTTTGGAACTTCCCTAGGTGTTGACGCTTCTTGTAGATGTAGCATTTGCAACCAAACACCCGGAAGAATGAGACGTCCGGCTTCTTCCCATTTAGCAACTCATAAGGGGTCTTGCAAAGGAACTTTTGTAGGAAGAGGCGATTTGAAGCATAGCATGCGGTGTTGATTGCCTCGGCCCATAATTTTTCCGGTGTATTGTACTCATCTAGCATTGTTCTTGCAAGAGTGATCAAGGTCCGGTTCTTCCTCTCAACTACACTATTTTGTTGAGGAGTGTAGGTTGATGACACTTCATGCTTGATTCCAATTTTATCACAATAGGCTTCAATGTTGGTGTTGTCAAACTCTTTTTTATTGTCACTTCTAATCTTCTTTATCTTGACTTCAAATTCATTTTGAGCTCTCTTTGCAAACTTCTTGAAGCAACTTGCCACTTCGGATTTGTCATGAAGAAAGAAAGTCCAAGTGTATCTTGAGAAGACATCCACAATCACAAGACAATAAAGATTTCCACCCAAACTCTTGTAAGTTGTAGGACCAAACAAATCCATGTGAAGGAGTTCTAGCACTCTTGATGTTAACATGTAGGCTTTGGTTGGATGAGTGTTTGCAACTTGTTTGCCGGCTTGACATGCACTACAAGGTTTGTCCTTTTCAAACTTTACATCCTTTAAGCCTCTTACTAGTTCTTTCTTCAATAGCTTGTTGAGAGTATTCATTCCAACATGAGCAAGCCTCCTATGCCAAAGCCATCTAAGTGTGGTCTTGGTGAACAAACATGTCATCAAGTTTGCATCTTCGGAGGTGAAGTCAACAAGATAAAGATTGTTGTATCTAAAACCTTTAAAAATCACTTGCTTGTCATCTATCTTGGTAACAACCACTTCATTTGGACCAAACAAGCATTGGTAGCCAAGATCACAAAGTTGCCCAACGGATAGTAAATTGAAAATCAATGAAGCAACATAGAGCACATTGGAGAGAGAATGATCATTTGATATTGCAACCTTGCCTATACCCTTGACTTTGCTCTTGGAATTATCCCCAAATGTGATCTTGTCTTGGCATACCCCATCCTCTTCAAGTGAGGTGAACATACGAGGATCATCGGTCATGTGTTGTGTGCAACCACTATCAATCACCCAATGAGATCCACCGGTCTTGTAGTTCACCTACACACAAGAGATCAAGCCTTTTGTTTAGGGACCCAAACTTGAGAGGGACCCTTAACTTTTTCAACTAGTGACTTGGCAACCCAAATTTTCTTTGGCCTATTCTTGTTAGGAGGACCCAAGAACATAACTTTCATCTTTCCACTAGAGTCCTTTCTAAGCATGTAGTGAGCATTGAAAGCAAAGGGTCTAGCATGCTTGGGCAAGGGTTGTGGTGGTGGAGTTTTGCACTCATGAGCAAAATGACCTTCTTGTCCACACTCAACACATCTCTTTGGCTTGGGCTTTGACTTGCTTTGTTGTTGTTGAGTTTTGACCTTCTTCTCTTGATTTACCAAATAGCCAATGTCACTCCTATCCAACTTCATGATGGTGTTCATGAGTAGCTCACTTTGCAAATGTTGGCCTCTTGTGAACTTGCTTAGGCCGGTCTTGAGATGCTCTTTCTCTTGCTTGAGCTTCTTGTTTTCTTCAATAAGTGACTCATTTGAAGCTTGCTTTTCAAGAGCCAACAACTTCTTGTTCTCAACTTTAAGCATCTCATTTTCACTCTTGAGCTTGACATACTCATCATAGTCATTGGCCTCAACCACACTCTTGCCTTTGCCACTAGAGCCTTGCTCAAGGTTCTCAATAATCAAATCATCACATGATGTAGCTATATCAATCTTAACAATTTGGTTAGTAGCATCATGTGTCTCAAGAGCTAGCTCATTAGCAACAATAAGAGTATCATAGTTGATTTTCAATATAGTATATTCTTCTTTTAGAGAGTTGAGTCTAGTCATGAGTTCACCATGCTTCTTCTCAATTTTATCATGTTTATCTCTAAGCTCCTTGTTAGAGGTTTTGAGCTCCTTGAGAGAAGAAGACATAGTTTCATTTTGATCTATGAGCTCATCCCTAGTCTCATGTGCACTTTCAAGCTTAGATGAGAGTGTTTTATTTTCATGTTGAAGCTCATCATTTTCATTTCTAGTCCTCCTTATGATTTTAGAATATTTGTTTAACAATTTTACTAATTCATCATAAGAAGGTGCATCATATTCATCATCACTATCACTATCATCACTATCACTATTTTGTACCTTTCGATCACCTTTAGCCATGAGACATAGGTGGGAAGTGGATGATGACGGTGAGGATGGCGGTGAAGATGGTGATGAAGACATTGATGACGATGGTGATGGCCCAACCAAAAGTGCGGCGATCTTCTCTTTTTCATCATCACTTTCATCGCCGGAGGACTCACATGATGATTCAATGTCGGTGAGCCAATCACCAACAATATAAGTCTTGCCTCCCTTCTTCTTCTTGTAGAACTCTCTTTTCTTGCCATCTTTCTTCTTGTATGGTTTGTTCTTTCTTTTATCATCTTCTTTTTCACTTGAATCATCTTTCTTGCCCTTGTACTTATTCTTGTTTTTGTCTTTTGGAGGCTTTGGGCATTGATGAGCTAGATGGCCAAGTTCTCCACAATTGAAGCAATCCATTTCGGAGATTGGCTTCCTTTTAGTACTAGTGAAGAATTTCTTCTTCTTGCCATCGAACTTGATGTCACTCTTGTTGAGCTTCTTTAGCATCTTGGTGGTTCTTCTCACCATGAGTGCAAGTGATTCATCATCAATATCACTCTCACTTGTGCTCTCTTGCACTATCATGGCTTGGTCCTTCTTCTTTTTCTTTTCATAGCTAGCTTTGAAGGTCAAGTCCTTCTTCTTGGAAGATGATGAACCCTCTTCTGGAGTGATGTGCATGTACATCTCATGTGCATTGATCTTTCCCAATACTTGAGTCGGTGTTGCGGTGGAGAGATCACTTTGGTGAAGTACGGTGACAATATGTCCATACTTCTCAATGGGAAGAACACTCAAGATCCTCCTTGCAACATCCGATTGACTCATTTTAGTGAGTCCAAGAGCATTGAGATCTTCTACAAGAACATTCAAGCGAGTATACATTTCATTAGCACTTTCTTTAGGAAGCATCTCAAAAGAATTAATTTTCTTTAAAACAATATGATAGCGTTCCTCACGCTCACTCTTAGTTCCCTCATGGAGAGCACAAAGATTCTCCCACAATTCATGAGCGTTTTTGGCATTACGCACACGATTGAAGATATCTTTGCCTAGTGCCCGGTAGATTGCATTTTTTGCTTTTGCATTCCACCGGTCGTATTTCTCCTCGTCACCACTTGGGTTAGCGGGATCCCTTATGGGGGGAAGCCCTTCGGTTGCGGCTCTAAGGCACCCAATATCTATGGCTTCGAGGTACGCCTCCATACGAATTTTCTAATATGGAAAATTGTCTCCCTCAAAGGTGGGAGGTGGTCCTTCCCCATTAGACATCTTGCTCTAGGCGGTAAAGCCTAAATTTAGACCAACACGGCTCCGATACCAATTGAAAGGATCAAGATGCCCAAGAGGGGGGGTGAATTAGGCTTTTCTAAAAATTAATTATAAGAATTAAATCCTACAAGCCAAACTTCACCCCTAGTGCCTACTTGTGTTCCTTGTGTTTCTACCGATAAAAGTTATGCACCCTAAGTTCCAATCCTAGACTAGCAAGGCAATTCTAGGAAAGTAATCAAGCAATGAAAGTAATGCAAGAAAGTAAATGCTTGAAAGTAAGGGATAGGAACACGACGATGTTTTGCCGAGGTATCGGAGAGTCGCCACTCCCCACTAGTCCTCGTTGGAGCACCCGCGCAAGGGTGTAGCTCCCCCTTGATCCGCGCAAGGATCAAGTGCTCTCTACGGGTTGATTCTTCGACACTCCATCGCGGCGAATCACCCAAAACCGCTCACAACTTGAGTTGGGTCACCCACAATCTCGTCGGATGATCACCGAACTCCCAATCACCACCAAACCGTCTAGGTGATGGCGATCACCAAGAGTAACAAGCTAGAACTCTCACTTGATCACAACAAGTCTAATGAGAAGATGGATACACACTTGCTAGACTCTTGTCACTAGAGAGGATTCTCAAACTTTGATTCGCAAATCTTAATCCTCACTATGGCTCTTGCACTCCCTTGCACTTCAAAGGTGTTTCTCAGCTAAACAAATGAGCAAGAGACCTCTAAAAGAGGTGGAGGAGTTGTATTTATAGACCCCTCAGACAAATCCAACTGTTACCTTCCGAAACAGCCAGACGCGCACTGACCGGACGCGCCTGTCGATATGACCGGACGCGCCAGTCAGTTGTAACGGTCGAAAACGGAAACATGTACTGAGAGACCGGACGCGCCGATCTGTGCTGACCGGACGCGCCGGTCTGAGATGACCGGACGCGCCGATTAGGGATGATCGGACGCGTCCGATCATCCAAGAGCTCTCTGGAAATTTGACCTGACGCAACACCGCGTCCGATCATAGGTGACCGGACGCGTCAGGTCATCACGGGACCTTACTGGAACAAGACCGGACGCACCGGTCTTTTTCACAGTCGCGTCCGATCTTTGCTGTTTACCCTCTGAAACACGTGTCAGCCTGACCACCGCGTCCGGTCCTCTCAAGGACCGCGTCCGGCTCAGTCAGCCGAAAACGCAGTTAAGACTTTATACTGACCGGACGCGTCCGGTCATGACCAGGACCGCGTCCGGTCATAGGTAAACGGCTCAAACGTCTTCTAAACGCAATGCAACTTGAACCAAGTCGCTTTTAACTGTACTCTGAGCTTTTCTCGAGCTACCTAGTGCTAAGTTTGACAAGTGTGCACCACACCTAAACATAAGACTCACCTAGGTCAAGCTACTCGCTCATGCCCCTCTTCATAGTACGGTCAAAGGAAGAAACAAAGATCCTAACGACTATTCCAGATGTATCTCAACACCTTGACATCCGAAACTAACCGTCCTTAATCTTATCGTTGATCCTTTGAAAACCGAAACGATTTCCATCAAGGGACATGACTGCCATATTGCTCAAAGCAGTTATCATCTCCATGACCTAACTTACCGATGTTTCTGCAAAACACACGTTAGTCATGGTAATTATGTGTTGTCATTAATTGCCGAAACCAACACCGGGGCCTAAATGCTTTAAGTAGCAAAAACAGTAGCAGTACCGGCACAAAAGTGGGAAAAGAGCAGCACGTTAAATGACAAACAAACAGCCTATACCTGACGGGCAAAATAAACAAGCGTCGCTACTAAATCCTAGTACAAGCCAACAAGCCAAATAATGACACAAGAGCAGCAAGTAAAAATGTCCCCTAAACGATAGCCGTATTCGAATCATGTTCGATCACTCTGTTCTCATTTCTCAGGCACAGGCCATCTCGCCTGTACTACTTACTTTTCCAGTACCATTTGCTGTCATTACTCATTACCCTCAATCGACAATCGTAAGTCTGCAGCTTCAGACCACGCAGTACACAGAATACCAAACCTACCGGTCCCGATCTGCAGGAGGAAAAAGGTGAAGCGGTTTGCACGTGCTTCTGGAGTGCTAGTTACATCACGCTGACATGCAAATGCAGTTCGCGACATGTGTAGAGGTTCTGCTGCTGCAATCAAGGGCAGTCCACAGGCCCAACCCTTCCGCGGTTTCGCCCCCACAGAAAGTGATAACAAACAGGCTCCTATGGATCCTGTACAATAAGTCGCATGGACCTGCCAACCTATTGTTCCTGGTTCTTGAGTTCATGATCAATAAGGCGCAGCTTCAGATTGTTCTCTTCGTTGAGGAGAGAGAGCTTCTCAAGCGAAGATTTCAGCAGTGACATCTGGGATTCTGAGACATGGCTCCGTCCAGCCTTTGGTGCCTGCCATGGTGTCACTCCTGTGCTAGCTGCACCGCCCATGGATTGCTGAGCAAACCGTTTCATCCTAGCACTCAGGGCGTTAATGGAAGAGCGCAAAGCATCCAACTCCACATCTGCAAACCTATCTGCAAAAGGTTTTAGCAGATACAAATTCAGTTAGCACATGAAACTGCAAGGTGAAGAATGTGAAATCAGATAACACATAAACGGACCAAGCTGTGCCTTGAACTCCTGCTCTGCCTGGGATAATGGTTTCTTGTTTGCAGCAGGAAGCATCCTGAAGCTATCTATTCGCTTCTCCAACAGTTCATACACCTTGAAGGCCCGATCTATCCTCTTGTTAATGTCTCCGTCTTTGGCTTCTATGGATATAAGTGATTTCTTCACTGCTTCTAAGCGTTTCTGTTTGTCTTCCATTTCTGTCTTCAAATAGTCCGCATGCTCCTTGAGTTCAATGAAAACCTAATTATCAATAAATTAACCTCTTGATCAGCGCATTTTCCTTTCATCCCTTCATTTATTATTACTGGATCAGTAATGACGCATTTATATTATGGTGTACAGAATCAAGTAATTTTCAGTTGTCCACCAAACTTTGGCTAATAATTCCGGATAACATGTTTTACGGCCTGAAAAAAAATTCCAAAAACGGTAATGGTTGAATACAGAAATATCATTGTAGCAATTTCTTACCTTGTGCCCGTACTCCACATAGTACTCATGGAAGACCTTAATATAGTGATGAAGCGTGGATTTTCCTTCAATAGAGTCAGGGGTCAATGATTTCAAGCTTGATGAAGATGGAAGTATGGGTGGGTCTGGACCAGCAATAAGCTCTTTGCTGATCATCCCAGTTGCAGGAGGCTCTACATCCTTGGTGCTCTTGCTTTCTATGTCTAGCTGAAGAGGTGTCGGTTCCTTCCAACCCTTCATCTCCACCACAAAACACTCACCCAAGCATGTGATGCCAACTAACTGTACATGACCATATGCATCAGCTATGGTAACAAATCCAGAAAGAAAAGGAGAACTTGTTTCGCTGTTGCCCGTAGTGAGGACAGGATGCACAGAGGGTGGTGTTGAAGACATTTCGGGGTATGAAAAAGGTAGGAAGTGCAGTGTGACCATGTCAAGCCCCCCCACCATGCGCACAATAAAATCTCTCTGGAACAAGGGGGTCAGGAAACAATGACAGAGAGTTATCATTAGGAGTTTTTGGTAGTGCCAAATCCACAATTGCGAGCCTTAGCAAAGGAGGAGAGTTCCCCATCCAAACAGCTTCTATGTTGCTCTTCACGTTTGATCCTGTACTAGATGGTCGATGTGATCTCAAAGCCAATGGATCTTGTGAATTGGAGTCACATATCATGGCAACACTCTTTATTTGTCCATGTGAATCGACATTAAGGCGAGAAGGAACCCCAATGTTCCATTGCGGTTGAATTTCATCTGCAAGAGCATCAATCTGGAGCTGCCCACTACCCCAGGCAGTCACAAGAACTGAATCTTTGCCAGCAGAACTATACATAAAACCTACAGCTTTTCCTTCGCAACTGCTGCTCTT
The DNA here is from genome assembly GCA_038087645.1 of Saccharum hybrid cultivar R570. Classification (NCBI taxonomy): domain Eukaryota; kingdom Viridiplantae; phylum Streptophyta; class Magnoliopsida; order Poales; family Poaceae; genus Saccharum; species Saccharum hybrid cultivar. Next base: position 21,070,009 of record JAQSUU010000553.1, on the reverse strand, counting down.
GCCTTCAGATTCATTACTTTCCTCACAAACTCTACAAAGAGGCCCCTGCATAGGTTCTCAACCAGATCAACATAGATCGTGATTCATGAGCTTCACGTTAAAAGCAAAGAACACAAGTTATACACAATAGGATGTTCAAATTTGGAATGCCAAATCTAAACGAATGAACACTTTTTGAGTAGTTTTTCAGTTCCATGATATTTAAAAACTTTCCTTTTAATAAAAACTGTAAATTCCATATATGTTTTTAACTATTAAGATACACCAATGAGAAAAAATAAATGGCAATCAAAGAAACTTCAGGTTTACAATAGATCGATTTATAGATGTTAGACCTATTGAAAGTAAGGTGACCTTCTACTATTTGAGTTCGGTTATCCATAAATACTGTGAACCTCCAAAAGTGTAGATTTTTATATACCCAAACTGGTAGAGATTATATCCTCTTTTTACACAAAATGAAGTGCCATCTATAATTTGGGAACATAGCCATCCCCTTCTTTCCTTTTAAAAGTATTGACTTGCTGTCAATGCACAAATAGATGCAATAATGTAGTATGAGGACATGTTACAAAGCTAACCATCCCACACCCCAACATTTGATAAAACTAGCTAAAATTAAAGGTGAGAAATACCAGCCCATACTCCAAAATAAACAATGAATTTCTTCACCATTTTCAATACTAATCCATTGAAAAATTATCTTGTTACCCAACACGCAGTCTATCAGTTATTGATGCATAGCACAAGGTCTGTTGTTCTCAGACAACTATCTCATAAAATCAAAGTAGAAGAAGACCTGTAATGTTAGAGAATCATCTACTGGCGCATATGCATGAGCTTTTGACATCAGAAAACTGGTATCTGTTGATTGATGTAACAGGTCAGGAAATGTTGCCTCCAACCAAGCTATGGCCAAATGTGAATTAGTGACAACATTTGGATTTGAAGATTTCAATCCAAATGCATTAACATCTTCATATATCTCTTGAATCTGTTTCTTGCTATAGTCACTGCATCATGAAAAAGAAATTTCAAAATTTAAAACCAATCCACAGGCCACAGATAAAAGAGAATGTATATTACGGATTTAAGAATACTGAGACATTTCCATATCATTGCCTAATTGATGCACCATATTTGCCTTTTACAAAAGAAAATCAGCTCAACAATTTGTATCTTCAACAATGCCAGGCATTATAGAAAATCATAAGAATTCAACAAATAAAACAGAAAAACGTCATATTACCTTCCAAATGGAACAACAGGACAGAGCACAAAAATTGAACCATCACTGAATAAGATGAAAACCTGCATAAAAGATGGGTTTGCATGTGAATTGTGAAATCAAGCAGAAGAACGAACCATCCAACACAAAACTAAATGATAGCTATAAAGAGTACGCATGTCCAAATGGTAACTTAAAACCAAACCTGATATACGGCAATCATGTCATGTATTTGTGTAACTCTACTATGACTTACAGTGTGGGCATAGATTCACGCCAAAAAGAAAAAAAATACATGCACCATCTAAACACACAAACAAACAAACAAAAACAGCATGACATTCCCATGTTCATTTTACAAAGATGTCACTATGCAAATCGTGTAGATTAATATTGTGAAAACCTTAAGACTTAAAAAAATTACAAGTAAATTGACCTAAGGATGGTTTGAACAAGGCCTATCTACTTGAAGTAGGAACTAACTAGACTTAAAAAAATTACAAGTAAATTGACCTAAGGATGGTTTGAACAAGGCCACTATCTACTTGAAGTAGGAACTAACTTTGTTATAATCTTCATTAGTAGTTACCATAATAATCCAGGAATGTGAAATCAACTCTATTTTTTCTCCTTGGCACCTAACATAAGTTATCAACGCTCCTGGTAAGTGGTAAGTAATTTTTTTTCTAAAGGACTTCTATAAGATCTTGATATGCTTATTTATGTGAATTGTGACATACCGAAAATCTATCCCATAGATGATCACTCCCATAAGAGAAAGCCACTGGACAAATCGCTGAAGCATTTTGACATTTCCCAGGTAGAATTGGCTGCAAATAAAATTCCTGTTCTGGCTGTTCTAAATCGGATGAGAGATCAAATAACCTGCAGAATGGTTTCTTGATTTTCAATAAAAGGCTTATTCAGAAAAATATAAGAAAACGGGTGAGACACACTTCTTATCTTTCTCAGTCACACCAACTATAAACTGGACAAATGAGGTTATATGGCACTCATCCATGTAGCATACCTGAAAACAGCATCTGATGTCAAAACTGCAAAATGGTTGTTGCTAAAGGGATGCCAAGATGCCTGGAGAACTTTTATGCCATCACTGTCACTGGGTAGGATCTGAGAAGCAACTGGTGCAGTCCTGTTGTGAATTTCATATGTACAAGTCAAATGAAGCAAAGAGATAGCTAAACAGCTCATTAACCTATAGGGCAGAAGATCGCAAGTTTTTTTAGCACAATCTTCAAATAATTAATAATCTAGTGCATGACCAACAGAATGTAGGGGACACAAGTTTTCCATTGATTTTAGTTCTGTAACTTACATAACCACAACAGTTATTAGGTAATGAAGTAAAAAGAGAATGCTGTCAGCATGTGATAAAATCATAATGGAGCAACATACCTGCATATGATTGTATCCCCATCTTCAGACACCCTCTCATGTACATACAGGACACTTAAGTTATGTGATCCAACAAGTAGCAGTGATGAACCGTCAGTGTTAAGTGATATGTGAGTGACCGTATAACCAAGATCAGACTCTGGTGTCAACAACTGTATAGCAAAAGCAACATATCGGAATGAGATAACATGGAATATGATCTCAATAACAAACGATGCATAATTATGAAAGAATTTCATGTACAAAACTGAGGTCAGATGGGGCAAAAGTGCTAAGATAATTCAAATGGGTAGACAGAAGAATTGCATTAAACGCGACGAATTTCAGCTCCCATGAGGAATATCACAAATACACCAGCACAAGGAGGGAATATGAGAAATTTCTTTGCAAAAGTAATAAGGATGGGGAGGGATGCTGCATCCTTGTTGGAGTCAAATCACAATAAGTAGTGCAAGTTTCATGTGTAAACTTCAATACTTCATGTTGCACACAAACTACTACTGTACAGTGCTACGGGCTGTCTGGCAGAGCTCCAGCTCCTAGATCCATGCAGGATTTGGAGTTTGTATGATAGATAAAAGTGGTCCAAACTTCTGTATTTAATCCAAAGCAACAGAATGACTCAACTAAAAGCCCTCCCTAGTCTGCCCAAGGCTCCAGCTCCAAGACTTTCTGGAGCTAGGAATGACCAGCTACAAATATTCTTGGAGCATACCAAACAGGCCCACTAGTTATCCCTTTACTGAACGACACTAGTTATCCAGTTTTGAACTAACACAATGACCTCGTTGAAACTTAGTGCTGTTGACCTGTTTTTATGACACACTCAACATGATTGGGAGAGGGGAAAGGGCCCTTAAAGCCATATGGTAACAGAGATAGGAAGGTAGTCCTGCCTCTTCCAGTCTTCCCCATCTTGCTATGTATGATGCTGAAAACAAGCTTCCCATTTCTACAAATTCGAAAGTACAAGCTACCACAGAAGATAATATAGAGCAAAAAAGTAGTGTCTGAATTATAATACCCCTCAGAACACTAAAATCCCAACATGCTATCAAATTGGATATCCATGTGGCAGTGAATTGTGTATTAAGCTCGTCCCTAGGTCGATTCCTCAAGCATACGTCCCCTATCAGATCGAACACGGGGAGGACAGATGCTATCCTAGCACTTCACATGGCAGTATGGCACTAGCAGCAAAACGCAACAACAACGGGGAAACACCTCACCTCGGAAGGCACGGCGGCTTTCACGGCGACATCCACCTCACCATTCTCCGCGTCCGGGTCCCTAGTCCGCACGCCAATCCGGTGGGCGCCGCACGCTGAAGAGTCCCAAGCGTACAGCCGCGACGCTGCGGCGTCCCACGCGGCACCGCCGCCACCGCCGTCGCGTCGGGAGAAGACGGGGTGAGAGTTCAGAGGAACCCACTGCGCCGGAGAGTAGGCCCGCTTCGGAGTGGGCCGCAGCTTCGTCCTCGAGGAGGTGGAAGCGGAGGAGGGGGTGAGCGCGAGGGATGGGGAGGGCGAGTGGCGTCCGCGGCGGCGAGAGGGCGGGGTTGCCGGCGCTGGGGAGTGGCGGATGGGTGGCGGGGACCCCGGGGGCGAGGACGGCGGCGGCGGCGCGGTGATGCGAGTCATCGGCGGCGACGAGGACGACGAGTGTAGTGGAACACGGTCGGGAGCAGGTTATTTGGGCTGAAGTTGCAGTTTTGGTTGAGATTATCCAAAGTGGGTCACACGTCACAACACAACAAACCCAACTGTGTCATAGGCCCATCTATAGAACTCATATGGACACATCATGCGCCCATTCGGCCCATCTATACAACAGCAGCCTTGTCTCTAGAGAAAAAAAAATGGAAACAACAACGTATGATAATCTCCTAGATTCCTACTCTTCGTCATCTTCAATTCTTGATGACAGCGCAGCGGGAGCAGATCATGATTCATGAGACGACCCTGTTCAGTACTTTTCAGCGAACCAACAGTGCTTTCCTCTCACAGCATTTCAGCATAAGCCAAATTTCAGCGAAACGCTGTATTTGCTCAAAGCAGCTGTTGTGAACCCATTTCTGAATGGCTTCTCTGCCTGCCTATCTCTCTGGTGTCTGGACATGTGTAGTTACTCAAAGCGTCCATATAACAGGTTGCTCAGGACAGCAAAACGTGGAGCCAAAACCTCTGGCGTACCTCCGGCACATGGATGGCATGGCCACAACGTCTGAATCCATGTGTGGGTTCATGAGTCGATGCAGCTGGGAACGAAGTGCAGATCTGTCAGATGATTCATCTATCTTCGTTTCTCGGTCAGTCTGATGTGGTGATTCTGATAGCGTATCGTGCGAAGCCGTCTTGTCTGCGCTGGATAGCGGTTGAAACTACACAGATCCATGGTTAGGCTACAGGATTTTAGGCATCCCTACGACAGCAAGATGCAGGAAACATGAGCTAAGATCTTGTCACATGAATGACATCAGTCTTAGTATTAGGCGACGTATGCTTGTCACCTTGTTCTTCTTTTAATTTCTATATCTTGGATGACATTGGCATCGAAAATAAAACAAAGCAACCAAGGAAACTGCGGTCGTAATCAATACTTCTATATTCCATTTGCAGAGACATAGCAAGCAGCCATACCATACCAAACATGTTCTGAAGCCTTTGATACCCTCTCATAATCTCACATGATTAGAAAATCGGGATCAAGCCTTCTTATTCTTCCTTTCGCACATGAAACTTGGGCACAAAACGTGTTATATGATTTAGGTCATGTGCATCCATATCTTCTTTCTTTGGTAAAACCATGTGTGCCTTCGTTTGTCATCTCTCTCGCTCGCTCGCTCTCTTCAGTTGTCGATCTTGGTTCTGCATGCTGCAACTCAGACACACATATGACATACCTCTGACACGAGTTGGAAGCAAAACACGAGCAAAATCCTTCTCCATATCCCGTCACGTGCAGATGAATGACAACAGCTTTGCATAAGCTTCTGATGCTCCTGTGTTATGGACAGTTGCAAAACATCTGCACATGAACAAGATCTCCCTGGCCATCCATCCGTAGGGCAGAGCAAGTAATGCGAGTTGTATGCTGCCTTCATTTCGAGGTGCCTTGTCACATGCGCCTGCATGGCAACATCATTTCGTTCACGCTCTGATGTTTGCAGTTTGCGGAACATGAAACCATTCCAATCCGACGTATGGTTTCAGCTGAATAACTGTCAGTAGGCCAGGAGCACTGACTGAACAGAGGTGGTTGTTTGTTAATTGGTGCTACCTTGCTGTGGTCCACCCTTTGTTTGCAATGTCACGCTACAACAAGAAACTTCTTTTCAGACAGACGAAACATGACGATCATTTGCCTGACAATTGAATATGGTGACCCACCGTCGTTCTTCGCCTTGAATTAATTGTCAACACCTACCATCAAAAAAAAAAATTGTCAACAGCTGCAGAAAACAACCAAATGCTCGGTCTAACTTTCTAGCTTTGAATTTCTTCAGAATTCAAACATGTACTGACATTCCTTCCAAAAAAGAATCTTATACTGATAAGCGAAGATGCAAAGTAGACTCAAGCTTCCTTCGTGGTCCATTCAATAATACTTCTTTAGCTCCACGATAAACCATATGGCAGCAAATTATTGCTTCCTTTACTTTCATTCCAGCTCCAACTCTGTTGGATTTTATTGCAACCGCGACAGTGAAAAGAACATGACGTCTGTTTCACACGTCAGTTACGTCTCACAATTCAAACTTTGTTTTCACATTTCATACTTCTCTCTGCACAAGAAAACGAAGAAACTTTCTCATCATCTTTGTTGTGCCTGCCGAGCAATGCTGCTCTTATTTCCTTATCATCAGCAATATTCAGGCAGCGACAGCTAGAGCAGATTACTCAGACCTTGTTTAGATGGAAGATGTTAGAAAAATTTGAAACTGTAGCATTTGGTTTGTATTTGATAATTATTGTTTAATCATAGACTAACTAGGCTCAAAAGATTCATCTCGTGATTTATAACTAAATTGTGTAATTAATTATTTTTTATCTACATTTACTGCTTCATGCATGTGTGCAAAGATTGATGTGATGAAGAGAGTGAAAAAATTCTAACTTGTCGAGACAATCTAAACAAGGCATCAGTACAACTATCCTATTGTCTATGATTGCATAGGCCGGCCCGGCCGGTTCTCCTCATCGACAGTCGCGTGAACGGTGAATCCCACATGAGGCGACCCGACTGCCGAAAAACAAGCAGCGGTAGCCGGCAACCACTGGTAGTTTGCGGGTGGATGCAATGCGTGTGCTGCACTGCACTGCGCGCCTTGGTAAGGCCTTGTTTAGATGGCCAGTGAGTGTAAAAAAAAATGTACAGTACCTGTCACATCGAATCTTTGGACGCATGTATAAAACATTAAATATAGATAAAAAAAATAACTAATTGCACAGTTTGTCTGTAAATGTCGAGACGAATCTTTTGAGCCTAGTTACTCCATGATTAGACAAATTTTGCTAAATAACAACGAAAAGTGCCACAAGAAATTTTTCCCAAAAATTTTGCCATCTAATCGGGGTCTAAATGCGATTCAATGGATCCGTGGGATCCAACTGTGTTTAGTTTCTCCAAAAATACACTATGCAAAAAAAATATTTCCCGTCACGTCAAACTTGCGATACATGCATGAAGTACTAAATGTAGATGAAATCAAAAACTAATTGTACAACTTGGTTGTACTTTGCGAGACGAACGTTTTGAATCTAATTAGTCAACAATTAAACACTATTTATTAAATAAAACTAAAACATGCTACAACAAATTTTTTACCTTTTTCAGGAAACTAAACACAGCCACAGACGCAATGCATATGCATATGCGAGTACTGGAGCCGCACTGCAGGTACGTCCTTGCAGGTACCTGGGCAACGGCTGGCGACTCATCCATGGCCATAAATAAAACAAGTCCGCCTGCCCCCCCCCCCCCCCCCCCCCCCCCCCCCACCCAACCTACGGGGATGCTCTCCGTTGCTTGCTTGGCACTTCGCAACGTGCCGAGCACATGCTCGCCCGCGCTCACATGGCCGGTGGTTCTTGCAGTTTCGAGAGGCTCATGGGGATCGGCATGAAATCCTAACAAGTTTTCACTTTTCTTTCTCAGATGTGTAACGGTCGAAGATGGCGGTGGTTCAAGAACCGGGTAACTGAGGAAATTCACAGTGCGATTAAGTCACAAATCTGAATGGTTCAGAAATCTTTGACAGCTTCACCTCTCAGTCTTGACAAATGATAGATAATTGAACCGGCACAAGTCATTCCTTTCACAGGCGAAATCCTCTTGCTCATTGAGAAGCATGCGCGAAGAATTTGCGGCAAGTTCTTGACAAACGGCTCATTTGTTCACAATTTCGTATAACATATGCACTGGATGATTGGGTTGGACTGAAGCTTTCAAAATATAGAAGCTGATAATTGGGTTGGACTTCAGGGGAGGGCGAACGACCTTGTGCTTCTAAGGCCTTGTTTAGATACTCAAATTCACCCTAAATTCTACTATGCAAAAAGAAGATTCCTCATCACATCAAAATGACAACACATGGAGTATTAAATGTAGATGAAATCAAAAACTAATTGTACAATTTTATTGTACTTTACGAGACGAATATTTTAAACATAATTAATTAATATTTAGACAATTATTACTAAATAAAAACAAAATTACTACAGTACTACACGTTCGGGAGGTGCCGAATCAGGCATTAGACAAGGCCTAACCCGAATTTCAACGTAGGCGACTAGGCGTAGTAGACCTCCGGGTGAGGTACTGCATGCGCTTGCATTGGGAGGCGAAGCCGCACCTTATCGAGATGAATTGTTGGACCAGCTGATGGATGGACCTTTTTGAGAGGCCAAGATATAAGCACGAGAAGCGATCCGAAGCTTGATCATTTGAAGCTGGAGTACTTTTCTTGGAGTAACATAGAGATCTCTTCATAATTTAGACTAATTTTCTCGCCACGTTTAATGGGAAAAATGCACTAGTAAGACGACAGATGAAATCATTGGGCCGTTCCTTTTAATTGAGAAAAAAGACCTTCGCTTTTCCTTTGGGTTCAAGCCAACGAGAAAGGAGGAAAACAACGGACAAAAACAAAACATTGACCTGAAAAGGTGCAGAAATAGTACAGAACTCTCAAGGATAAGTAGGAATAGACCATTAGATAACTAGTATCACCACTAAGAAAAGGAAAAAATAAAACAGCAAAATGAAACAAAATAAGGTCAAAGAAACATCAAACTCAGATCTCCTCATTGTTTTAGAGAAAAAAACATCATACTTTTACAAGAGTGAATTTTCTCAGATATCTTGTGCTTACAAAGTTTTTTCCATTTTCAAAGCGAAGATATTGTGCCAATCATCTTGAGATAATTTCTTATCCACCATTCCTTGGTTGCCAACGCAAAAGTTCTCATCTCTCATATACAGTACATCAAATTTTCCTTCTCCTCTATGTCACTGCCGTCAAATTGTATAGATGACAACGGTACAAAAGGGTGAAAAGAATTAAGCTTTGTCATCCCCTATGTGCCATTATTAGAATTAAGTCCGTCATAGCCACAGTGGCATATAAGGGAAGAAAAATGTCAAGCAACAGCGCATGAGTAAGAACTTTTCTAGCAGCAAATCGATGAATTCAGTATTTTCAAGAAATTCTTTAGAAATAGATTGAAATACTGAAAAAAAAACAAATATGCATTCATCAGGAATATGGAGATTGAATAGGCTTAGTATAGAGGAGGTGAAATCTCATGCAACTTCGGTGTTCAAACCCTTCTCAGAAAACATACTAGGTGTGTCATGGCCTCATGGGAACAAACATGTATACATCAGGTATCAACATATCTCTTCAGGAATTCAAAAGCTGCGTTTTTCTATATCAAACAACTTGCTGCCAATTTGCAGCATATCAGTATCAGAGCTGTTGCTCATTTCTTCGCTCAGGTAAGTCTTGACTGATGCATACCTCATACTTTTTTTTGAACACTATACCTCATACTTTGCCTTCATGTGAAGTAGTAGTCAAAACTCTCATCCGAACAAAAAACAGCAAAAGTTGGTTATCACTTTAAACAACAACTGATATTCCAGAGTCCATCAAACTATGCACAATTTAATTTTAAAGTAGTAACCATTTCATTACGATATCACTGCTACATAAATGTACTGATGAAGTACATAATGTACATTATATTTTATAGTATGCCCAACTAGTCAAGATTCTTTATAAACAAACAGTGATGTACTACATAAAGATAGAATAGCAATTACTGCAAATCAAGGATGACAAAGGACAAACGGAAAGGGGGAAAAAATCGAATCTTTCAGTTAGAGGTAGCTCCTCCTCATTGCCTTTCATAGAACACAGAAAACCCTTCGTTTCCACATCAATTTTTCCATAATTCGTTGCATCCATGAGGGCTGCATTGTCCAGTCCAGATCAGCTCAGTTCAGCAGAAATAAAAATCAGGCAGTAATTCTAATCCGCGGGGGGAGATACTATCGACTCATCCCTCACCGCACCACGTTACAAAGAACAAGGGGAAAAAAGAGGAAGAAAATATTCCTTTTTGTTTTGTTCTTGAGCTCCACCTATCTGCAGAGCGGGTTGTTGGGCGTGCCAAGTCCGACCTCGTCGGCGGCGTACTCGACGCTGCAGTAACAGAAGGCGGCATCCTTCTTGTTCTTCTCGACGGCCTTGAGGATGGACTCGAAGACGGGGACCTCACAGGGGATGCGGAGCACGCCCTCCTGCTGGAACCCGAACTCCTCCTCGGCCTCCCGCAGCAGCGCCGCGAAGGCGCGGTGCTTCAGGTACTCCATCGGGATCACGAACCTCTGCATCGCGGGGCCCACGCACACGGCGAGGTGGCCCTTGGGCGGCGGCGGAGGGGAGCCCGACGGCGGGCCGTCCGTGAAGGAAAGCGTCCGCTTCAGGAACTTCTTGGCCTTGCTCTCGCCGGCATTGCCGCCGCCGCCGGCGGCGGCGGTGGGCGAGCTTGGCTCCTTGGGGGTGACTGAGAGCTTGCGCCACTTCTTCAGCATCTGCTGCATCCGCACGATCTCGGTGATCTTGTTCGACTTCTTGGCGCCGGACTGCTCCATCTGCGCTGCTTCTTTGTGCTGGGGACGATCTGGGGAAATCTTCGGGTGGTTTTGAGGTGCTCTCAACGAGTTTGTTTTGATGGTGTGGTGGAGCTCTGCCACGCCCATCGAGGGGGTTTTAAAGGCAGGAGAGCGATGGGCCCCACCGCCCCAGCTTAAGGCTCTTTCTCGGATGGGTCCCACTTTAGTATTTTATTTTTTGGATGAATTTCTCCCTGCCGATTATCTTAAGCTCTACTGATTCAAGCAAACTGTCGATTAGTTTAACCGGTCAAGAAAGCTCCTCTCTCCATCTTCTTAGGCATGATTTTTAACTGGTCAAGAAAGCTGCTCTTCTCCCTCCATCTTCTTAAGGCATGATTTCGTCCGTCCTTTCAAACCCAGAGAGGATAATAATGTCCTAAATTTAATCTGATTCATAGCGAAGATTATTAATGTCTACTATATCAAAATCATAAATCATGAAAATACATTTCGTAGTGAATATTATTGTTCTTTTTATCAAACTTGGTCAAACTCAGAGTGATTTGATTTAGGATAACTGAAAATCATCTCTTATTTTAGTACGTATTAAAGAAGTAATTAATAAAGTTCTATGACATGTGGACCCATGTTAACTTTGAAGAACAAGTTATAATTTATCCATTGGATATGTTGTCTACATCTTCGATTGATGTGTATTTTTTTTTGAAAGGAGGTTAACTCGGCTTTTAAGAAATTCAATAATAGTTTGATTCAGATTGGGAATACCAGTTTCCAGCACAAGCACAAACAGAAAAAACAGCGGTTGATGTGCATGTTTCTTATAGATAATGACTTTACCACTAGAGACATCCTAAATTGCCTCATTTTCTACTATATAGAACAACAAGAGCTGCCCATGTTCGTGTTGGAGACGGAAGTGGATCCACCGAATGACAACCTTTTATGACAAAACAAGCACAAACAGAAAAAACAGCGGTTGATGTGTTTCTTATTTGTCGTTGTGTCATAACATATTAAATTTTATCCTTGTTTTTCTATAAAAATAATTGTTAATTATTAATTGTCTTTGTGCCAATATAAATTAGTTTTTATCGGGTTTGTGGTTTTGTGTAACGGGTTTTTTATTCTCGATTCTGAAAATTGCAGATTGCGTTTACAGAAAATGCAATAAACGAAATCTATAATTTTAGAATAAAATCTATATCTCTTATAAAGATAAACTCCACGAGCAATTTATCTTGCCATGCAAAAGTGTCCACATCAACATTCACTAACACATGATGTCTTCATTCAAGCTATTCACATTAACAAACCACATCATCTACTAATATATATTTAGTTGTCCATATCAGAATGCTAAAAATCATCCACTAGCATGTATTATGATGTTTATTCAATCATATTAGTAAATATAAGTAGTATAATTTTATCAAAAATTCCCAAAGAATGAGCGGGGCGTTCTTCTATTATATGCAATAACAGTCGCAGGAAAGGAAACTAAAATTCAGGCATCTGTTTTTTTTAAATGAGATCCAACTAGATGGTTTTTTTATTAATCACTAGCAAATAGGTCCAAAATTAAGCATTCCTAGAAAATGACAACAAAATACTATATATCTATTTATGTTCCACTATTTTTACAAAATTTAAAAGCTATAACTTATTTATAATGATAATGACATCCTAGGCCATTATATGATAATGTCCTACTTAGCTGTATTGAAATAAAATACAACGTTGAAAAAAATTTATCTGGTTTGAAAATAAAGAAATATTTACTTGTAAATATTTTAACTTTAATTTTTATATTATTTAATTATTTGATTCGATTAATTGGACAATTGATTCACCCATTCGCACTTATAGAGATGGAGTCAGGCAATGCAAACACACCTTACGGGACCCAGCCGCCACCCGCCAGCGAGATGCAACCGGGTTCTCTACAACTTTCACACACTTCAAGCTTGAGCGCAAGCAAACACCACCAACGACGCTAAGCATCTAAGCTACACAAAGGTTCTAATCTGGCATAGTTCTTACTCAGGCAGTCAGGCATCGCCCAGAACCCATGGCTCCGGTTTTCACAATCACCGACGTCACCTACATCACTGTGACGGCTGGCGCACTGCCGTCCGAGCCTAGCATCAAGCTCAACGCCATGGAGGCGCAGTGGATTCTAGTTCTGCTCCAACACCTCTTGCTCTTCGAGGGTGACCATCTGCCACCCTTCGACAACATCCTCCATTCCCTTCAATCCTCCCTCGTGACGACCCTGGCCATCCATGTCTGGCTCATCGGCAAGCTCTACTACCTTGCGGACATCGGCGATGTCGCTGTCTGTTACTCCATCGGCTGCGGTGGCGACAACGACTGTGTCAAGTTTGTCGCCACACAGTATGACACTGACGTGCGCCGCCTCGCGGGCGACAACCATGATGTGCTCACGTTCGTGCGCCTCATTCCGGAGCTCAACATGAGCCTGCTGTAACGGAACCGTCCAAATTATAAGAGCACAAGTTCAAAAACAATCGCCGAAACGATCAAATTCTCAAACTTGAGCCCATATAACTCCGGTAGTCCACGAAATCACGAGGGATTTCAAACCAAACCAAGAGCAACTAAGATCGTAGTGATTCAACATAACACAACACTTGTTACAATAGTTCGTAAGTAGCTCTCATACATCGGAGTACAAATAATTTTATTACAAAACTAAAATAAAGATTAGCGGAAGCAACATAATTTCTGAAACAATTTAAAATCAAATACTGCCAGTACATAGTCACATCTGAAAGTCCCTAGTTTGGTTTTGGCTAATTGATGAAACCTAGGACTAACCTTTGTATCTAAGTGGATGTTTTAGATAAAGGTGGTCATTGAATATGAGACATGACATTGACTCATATGACCAAGATGGTGAAGACCAAGATGAGGCTTGGCTCGATGGACCGGTTGTGAGGGTGAAGGGCAAGTCGAGGCTTCGAAGCGAGGGACCATGCGATGGTGAAGCTTGAGCAAGACTTGGCGCCGACGGACCAATGCAACGGTGAAGAGCAAGTGAAGTCAAGGTCGATGGATCGAGACGGTCATGTGATAATATGAAGTGGATCATATCATTTGGAGAAACAAAATGGGCTCAAGGCAAAGGTATAACCATAGGGGCCATTTTGTTTTACACTCAAGACACCATAGAGGGTGTGAGTGGTTTAGGATCGATAGCCGAACTATTAAGAGGGGAAGTCTTATCGGTTATTCGATGCACGGGTGCCACTAGGTGAATTCATGAAGTGCATTGCATGTAGGGCCTAGTGAGCTATTTGGAAAACCTTTGAAAATGATTGAGAAAAAGCTAACACACAAGCACATGGAGATGTACACTTGTTGGTGTTGGCACATTTGCAAAGGTGGCGTTGGTCACGCTGTGGTTTGCGGGTAGAGAGGGGTTTGGGTTCCTCTCTCCCTCCCGCCGAGCGTGCGAGCGCGGGATTCAGGCGATTTCGGGGAAATAAAATGCCTATTTTCCACTACGCCGAAAGTCGGAAAAGAAACGGAGGCGAACGGGGTCACTGAGGTGACCGGACGCTGCACCGGACGCGGTCACGGTGTGACCGGACGCGTCCGGTCAGTACAGCGCGGTTTCGGGCGCGCGGGCTAGGGTTTGCAACCGGCGCGTCCGGTCACTCACGGGACCGGCGCGTCCGGTCAGTCGCCCAGAGGGAACTGCGGTTCACGAGGATGATCGGACGCGAGGCGCGTCCGGTCACACATGATCGGACGCGTCCGATCGTTGAAGGAGCTTACTGGACTCACACCGGACGCGGGCACTGTCGCGTCCGGTCGTTGCGAGGAGCGCGTCCGGTCGTTGTTTCGCGGGCGCGGGTGCTGTGCGGATCGGCGCGTCCGGTCGTTCGACAGGCGCGTCCGGTCATCGGGACCGGCGCGTCCGGTCGTTGCGACCAGCGCGTCCGGTCGTTGCTTCGCGCGCGCGGTGCTGAGCGACCGGCGCGTCCGGTCTGTTGAGAGGCGCGTCCGGTCATGGGATTTGACCGTTGACGCAGTGACCGTTGGAGGACCGGACGCGGTTGAGCGCGTCCGGTCAGTTTCGACCGGCGCGTCCGGTCGTCCCGAAAAAACGGTCAGTGGAGTTGCAACGGCTCTATTTGGATGGGAGGCTTATAAATACTCGTTGGCCGGCCCTTGGGGAGGCAACGAGTGATTTCTAACATTCTTGTACATCCTTTGAGCTAGAGCATCTCCTCCCACTCATCTCTCTTGAGTGATTGCAAATCATAAGTGAGATTGAGTAATCCCAAAGTGCATTGCATAGCTTGAGGGCATCTAGTGGCACTTGTGGGTGGTTTAGCCGGTGGATTTCTTGTTACTCTTGGAGAGTACCGCTCCTAGCCGGCTTGGAGATTGTTGGAGGCGTTGGCAAGAGAAGGTGATTGTTCTTGGCCACCTCCGGTTGTTTGTAAGAGGTTCTTGTGCTTTCCTCGGCGGGACGCCAAAAGCAACTCTATTGGATTGCGCGTGTCATTGAGTTACCTCACTTGAGAGTGGAGTCTTGCGGTGCCTTGCGGGGCGTGCCTTGAGGGGCAAGTGACTTGAGGGTCACACCGAGGAACCATCTAAGTGTTGGTCGACACAACCGGTGACGTAGCTTGTCGGTGCACAAGTGAACACCGGGTGAACAAAAATATTGTGTCTCTTGTCTCCCGGTGATTGGTCTACATATTGTGTTGTTGTCAATATTAATTGATTATATATCATCTTGGTGATTGGCAACATCTTCACTCCACCGTCGGTATAAGATTCACAATCCTATCTCTTGCACTTATCTTTACTAGATTATCTTGTGTTGCTCTAGTAGTAGCTTGGCTAGTAGTGTTGTTAGCTTGTTCTCTAGTGTAAAATTAGTGACATAGCTCTTGTGTGAACTAGAGATCATAATCTACTAGACTTGTGGATAGGAGGCTTGCATCACAACCTTTGGCTAAGCAAAACTCGCTTTACGCCATTTGTTATTCTAACAAGTTTGCTTAGTGGTGCTTGTAGAATTTTTATAGGCTATTCACCCCCCCTCTAGCCATCTAGGACCTTACAAGTGGTATCAGAGCCGTGGTCACCGTTTTAATCAAGGCTTAACATCCTTCGGTGTGAAAAATGGCTCAAATTGTGTTCAATCATGTTGGGGGCAAGCCACCGTTCTTTGATGGTGTTAGTTCTTTTGCTCATTGGAAGAGAAAGATGACAATGTACCTCGGTTCTATTCATGAGAGAGTATTGCAAGTCACTGAGAATGATTTTGCTATCATTGATCCCAATCATCTCACCGATGAAGATAGAGCAAATAGAACATGCAATAGAATGGCTCTCAATACACTCTATAATGGTATTGACACAAAAGTGTTTGAGGGCATCAAAGATTTGGAATTGGCTAGTGAAGTATGGACAAGGTTGAGTGAGACATATGAAGGCACTAAGGTTGTGAAGAGTGCCAAGCTATATGGGCTCAAGAGTGAGTTTGAGAACTTCAAGAAAAAGGATGATGAAACAATCATTGAAATGTTTCATAGATTGCAAGTGATAGTCAATGATCTCAAGAGCTTAGGGCACAAGACTCAAGATCAAGATTTTTGTCACAAGTTCTTATTGAGCTTACCTAGAAGATTCAAGATGTTGATCATGATGTTGCAAAGAGATGGGCTTGAAGCAATGAAGCCTAATGATTTGCTTGGTGAAGTATTAACCTATGACAAATATGATCAAGATGTTGATGACAAGGAAAAGGTGGAAGATGAAAAGAAGAAGAAGACCGTGGCGTTCAAGGCCATCTCCTCCAAGGGCAAAGCTACCATCATTGAAGAAGAAGACAATAGTGAAGATGAAGATTATGAAATTAATGATGAGGCATTTGCTTTTGTAGTCAAGAAAATGGGTCACATGTTCATTAAGAGAAGAGGCTTCAAAAAGAGAAATGACAACTTCAAGAGCAATGAGCAACAAAGGAGGTGCTTCAATTGTGATAGCACCGAACATCTTCAAGCCGAATGTCCCTATGATAAGAAGAAGAACAACAAGAGGGGCAAGTTTGAGAAGAAAAAGAAAGAAGCCAAGATAACATTCAAGAAAGGCAAGAATGGAGTCTATGTGGCCACTTGGGAAAGTGATGATGATGATGAAGAAGAAGAATCATCCAACAAGGCTTTTGCTTCCATTACTATCAACAAGAAGCCTTTACTATTTGATTCATCCTCTTCGTGCTTCATGGCCAAAGAAGCTAAGGTATTATATGATGAGAGTGATGATGAAAGTGAAATGGAATATGTTCATGATAGTGATAATGATAAATATGATAATGAAAATGATGATGATGATGAACCAACTAAAGAACAACTATATGACTTGTTGCAACAAACTAGAGACATAGCTATTGCCAAGAACAAGGAGTGCAAGAAGCTTTCAATGAAAGTAGCAATACTTGAGAAAGTTCTTGGTGAGCTTAAGACCACTCATGAGAGTCTAGTGGAAGACCATGAGGATCTTGGTAAGGCTCATTCCAAGCTTGAAAAGGCTCACTCATTGCTACTTGAGCAACAAGAAAAGAAGGAGGTTGTTGTATCATGTGATATAGGTGTTACTTGTGATATAATTGATGAATCCTTTAATGAACCTATCATCATGTCAAATACTAACCCTTCTTGTAGCTCTTCATCCACCACCACCAACTCTACCTCTACTACTAGTGATGGTTTCACTTGTGATGCCTCACTAATGGTTGAGAATGAGACTCTCAAGAGAGAGGTGGATGAGCTCACTCACGCCCTAGGCAAGGCCTATGGTGGTGAGGCCCGCTTGCTTAAGTGCTTGGGTAGCCAAAGGTTCTCTCTTAACAAAGAGGGATTGGGCTACACCCCCAAGAAAGGCAAGTCGGCCTTTGCAACTCCAAAACCTAGTTTTGTAAAGAGCAATGGTCGGTTTTGCAATAGATGCAAGCAAGTTGGGCACTTAGAGCATAATTGTAATAAAGAGAACCAAAGCAAGAAATTTGTTAATGCTATACCTTTTGATTCTTGCTATGTGCTTACCAAAGGTGTGAAGGGTGTGCAAGCTAAGTTTGTTGGTACACCAATAGTAGGCCCAAAGAAGAAGGCTATTTGGGTACCAAAGAGCTTAGTTACTAACCTACAAGGACCCAAGCAAAAATGGGTACCTAAGCTTCATTGATTTGCTTGTAGGTCAATTACAAAGCCGGAGGAAGGCATTGGATTATTGATAGTGGGTGCACTCAACACATGACCGGTACATCAAGAATGTTTGACTCAATCAATGACAATAATAGTGGTGTTGATTCTATCACATTTGGCAATAACAAGAAAGGCAAGGTTATTGGCTTGGGCAAGATTGCAATATCAAATGACATGAGTATCTCAAATGTGTTGCTAGTTGAAAGTTTGGATTTCAATCTTCTATCCGTGGCACAAATATGTGATCTAGGCTACAAATGCATCTTTGGGGTTAATGATGTGGAAGTTATTAGTGTGGATGGTTCAAATGTGGCATTCAAGGGATTTAGATATGAGAATCTCTACCTAGTTGACTTCAATGCTAGAGAAACTTCTTTGACAACTTGCTTAGTCTCCAAATCAAGTATGGGTTGGCTTTGGCATAGAAGGCTTGGTCATGTTGGCATGAAACAATTGAAGAAGCTTACAACTCACAATCTTGTCAATGGTTTGAAAGATGTTGAATTTGAGAAGAATAAGCTTTGTAGTGCATGTCAAGCCGGGAAGCAAGTTGGAAGCTCACATCCAAAGAAGAGTACAATGAGCACATGCAAAGCATTTGAGTTGATGCACATGGACCTATTTGGACCAACAACATATACAAGCATAGGCGGCAACAAGTATGGCTTTGTCATAGTGGATGACTTCACAAGATTCACATGGGTATTCTTTCTTAGTGACAAAAGTGAAGTGTTTGACACCTTCAAGACATTTCTCACTAGAGTTCACAATGAGTTTGAGATTAGAATCAAGAAAGTGAGAAGTGACAATGGAAGTGAGTTCAAGAATACAAGAATTGAAGAACTTTGTGATCATTATGGTATTGGACATCAATTCTCGGCCAAGTACACTCCACAATCAAATGGCCTAGTTGAGAGGAAGAATAGAACATTGCTTGATATGGCTAGATCAATGCTTCATGAGTACAATGTGAGTCAATCATTTTGGGATGAAGCAATCAATACCGCTTGCTACTACATCAATAGACTATATTGTCATCCATTGCTAGAGAAGACCCCATATGAGCTACTTCATGGAAGAAAGCCCAATATTTCTTACTTTAGGGTGTTTGGTTGCAAATGCTATATCTTGAAGAAGGGCACTAGATTGGGGAAGTTTGACAAGAGATGTGATGAAGGGTTCCTACTTGGTTATTCAACTACAAGCAAAGCTTATAGAGTTTGGAACAACTCAAGTGGCATTCTAGAAGAAGTCCATGATGTGCAATTTGATGAAACCAATGGGTCACAAGATGAAGAAGAGAATCTAGATGATGTTAGTGGAACTCTATTGGTGGAAGCAATGAAGAACATGGACATTGGGGACATTAGAGCAAAGCAAGTTATTGATATTCAAGATGATGATAAAGATCAAGTGCTCAATTCTCCATTCAAGCTAGCTAGTGACTCTCAAGTGCAAGATCAAGGTGCTAGTTCATCTCATCAAGATACATCAAGTGATCAACCAAGCTCAAGCAATCAAGTGCAAGTACTCCAACCACAACATGTTGCAAGAGATCACCCCATTGATAGTGTTATTGGTGATATTAGAAGTGGTGTGCAAACTAGATCAAGATTGACTATGTTTTGTGAGCATGCATCATTTGTGTCAACCATAGAACCAAAGAAGATAGAAGAAGCTTTGAGGGATGCCGATTGGATTATGGCTATGCAAGAAGAACTAAACAATTTCATAAGAAATGATGTTTGGGAATTGGTAGAAAGGACAAATGACTACAATGTAATTGGAACCAAGTGGGTGTTTAAAAACAAGCAAGATCAAGATGGCATTGTAGTGAGAAACAAAGCAAGACTAGTTGCTCAAGGTTACACTCAAGTTGAAGGTCTTGACTATGATGAGACATATGCTCCCGTGGCAAGATTGGAGGCAATAAGGATTCTATTGGCTTATGCTTGTGCACACAATATCAAACTATATCAAATGGATGTCAAAAGTGCATTTCTCAATGGGATCATCAATGAGTTAGTATTTGTTGAGCAACCGCCCGGATTTGAAGATGACAAGAAACCCAACCATGTCTATAAGTTGAAGAAGGCTTTATATGGCTTAAAGCAAGCACCTAGAGCATGGTATGAGAGGCTAAGGGATTTCCTTCTCTCTAAGGGATTCAAAATGGGCAAGGTTGATACTACTCTATTCACCAAGAAGATTGGAAATGATCTATTCATAGTGCAAATATATGTTGATGACATCATCTTTGGATCAACCGATCAAGCTTATTGTGAAGAATTTGGTGCTATGATGGCCAAAGAGTTTGAAATGTCTATGATTGGTGAACTTAGCTACTTCCTTGGTCTCCAAGTCAAGCAATTGAAGAATGGAACATTTGTGAGTCAAGGGAAATACATAAGGGACATGTTGAAGAAGTTTGGAATGCAAGATGCAAAGCAAATTTCAACTCCAATGGGTACAAATGGAAATTTGGATAGTGATCTTGATGACAAAATGGTGAATCAAAAGGAATATCGGTCTTTGATTGGAAGTCTACTCTATGTCACCGCATCAAGGCCGGATGTCATGTTTAGTGTTTGCATGTGTGCTAGATATCAAGCCTCACCTAGAGAGAGTCATCTCACGGCCGCAAAGAGAATATTGAGGTACTTAAAGCAAACAAGAGATGTTGGACTATGGTATCCCAAGGGGTCAAAGTTTGAATTGATTGGATATTCGGACTCCGACTATGGGGGTTGCAAGATCAATAGAAAGAGCACAAGTGGCACATGTCAATTACTTGGAAGATCACTTGTGTCATGGTCTTCAAAGAAACAAAATAGTGTGGCAATCTCTACCGCCGAAGCCGAATATGTGAGTGCGGGGAGTTGTTGTGCACAATTGCTATGGATGAAATCAACTTTGAAGGATTATGGCCTCAACTTCAAGAATGTGCCATTGCTATGTGATAATGAGAGTGCAATCAAGATGATACAAAACCCGGTTCAACATGGAAGAACAAAGCATATTGACATAAGACATCATTTCATTAGAGATCATCAACAAAAGGGAGATATTGCCATTGAAAGTGTTGGCACCGATGATCAACTTGCCGATATTCTCACTAAGCCACTTGATGAAAAGAGGTTTTGCAAGCTAAGGAATGAATTGAACATTCTTGATTTCTCAAACATGAGTTGAATGCACCCCACCCACTTATTAACATGCCTCTCCTTCGACATTGCAAGGTAAAATTGATTGACATGTCTTTCATCCTATGCTAAGGACTTGATAGAGCATGTAGACATAATAAGTGGTACGCATAAGCATTCATGATAAATCAAATGAATTTTATGGATATATGTTACCACTATTGCTTCTATGCTTATTTTGATCTAGTGGTGGCATATGACATGTTTGTGAGCTTGTAAACCTAGTGTTGAATCTAGAAGATTTGCTATAAGTGTTTAATTCAACATAGGCAAGATAACCCTTATTTTGAGGAGTGAAGAAGCTTGTCTTTGGTTCAAATCGAATTAAATATCTTTGGCAAGTATTCTAGGTTAAACCAAATTTGATAAATTTTTTAACCTTACATATGGTATCGAATTAATTTCAATCTACTACATCAAACACTTTTCCTTCTCTCCACAATTTGATCCCATTTTTTGGGTAAGTTGTTGACAAAGGGGGAGAGAAAAAGATGATTCAACTTGATAAAGGGGTAAATAAAATTTATGATGAGAAAAAGATGATTCGACTTGATAAAGGGGTAAATAAAATTTGTTGATGCACACAAGTAGGGGGAGCAAGCTCATAAACAAAGTTGTTGCATTTGTTTGTGCATTCTCATATGACTTGCTCATTGCACATGTATTTAAATTCAATATACATGCTTGTGTGGTGCAATGCTAGTATAGAAATTGGATGATGAAATGATCTACTAGCATGCATAGGAATAGTTTACATGTGGTATCTAGACTTGCCTAAAGCTTTATAAGTGGTTAGCTTTACAAGTAGTCCAAGAACCTTTGCATATAATGTTGATCTCACGGGGTTCTTGAGTTTTGATGGATGTCTAGTTACTTCATGATGCTAAGGATGGTGTAAAAGGCAACTCCGATTGGTATCACGCTTCAAAGGTCCATTTCTTACACCTTAGCATCATTTTGGTAGAATTACTCTCCCAACATTTCTATCCATGCATATGTGCAAAGCTTTCAATCCAAACTCTATGCACATATGTAGGGGGAGCTAATGCTACCAAAACCGAGCTTGTGATAATTGTCCAAACTTTACTTATGAGCAAAATGATTGGACAAGTATGACAAGTTCAAAACTTTTATTATCAAAATCATCTTTGTGAGGGTTGTCATCAATTACCAAAAAGGGGGAGATTGAAAGTCCCTAGTTTGGTTTTGGCTAATTGATGAAACCTAGGACTAACCTTTGTATCTAAGTGGATGTTTTAGATAAAGGTGGTCATTGAATATGAGACATGACATTGACTCATATGACCAAGATGGTGAAGACCAAGATGAGGCTTGGCTCGATGGACCGGTTGTGAGGGTGAAGGGCAAGTCGAGGCTTCGAAGCGAGGGACCATGCGATGGTGAAGCTTGAGCAAGACTTGGCGCCGACGGACCAATGCAACGGTGAAGAGCAAGTGAAGTCAAGGTTGATGGATCGAGACGGTCATGTGATAATATGAAGTGGATCATATCATTTGGAGAAACAAAATGGGCTCAAGGCAAAGGTATAACCATAGGGGCCATTTTGTTTTACACTCAAGACACCATAGAGGGTGTGAGTGGTTTAGGATCGATAGCCGAACTATTAAGAGGGGAAGTCTTATCGGTTATTCGATGCACGGGTGCCACTAGGTGAATTCATGAAGTGCATTGCATGTAGGGCCTAGTGAGCTATTTGGAAAACCTTTGAAAATGATTGAGAAAAAGCTAACACACAAGCACATGGAGATGTACACTTGTTGGTGTTGGCACATTTGCAAAGGTGGCGTTGGTCACGCTGTGGTTTGCGGGTAGAGAGGGGTTTGGGTTCCTCTCTCCCTCCCGCCGAGCGTGCGAGCGCGGGATTCAGGCGATTTCGGGGAAATGAAATGCCTATTTTCCACTACGCCGAAAGTCGGAAAAGAAACGGAGACGAACGGGGTCACTGAGGTGACCGGACGCTGCACCGGACGCGGTCACGGTGTGACCGGACGCGTCCGGTCAGTACAGCGCGGTTTCGGGCGCGCGGGCTAGGGTTTGCAACCGGCGCGTCCGGTCACTCGCGGGACCGGCGCGTCCGGTCAGTCGCCCAGAGGGAACTGCGGTTCACGAGGATGATCGGACGCGAGGCGCGTCCGGTCACACATGATCGGACGCGTCCGATCGTTGAAGGAGCTTACTGGACTCACACCGGACGCGGGCACTGTCGCGTCCGGTCGTTGCGAGGAGCGCGTCCGGTCGTTGTTTCGCGGGCGCGGGTGCTGTGCGGATCGGCGCGTCCGGTCGTTCGACAGGCGCGTCCGGTCATCGGGACCGGCGCGTCCGGTCGTTGCGACCAGCGCGTCCGGTCGTTGCTTCGCGCGCGCGGTGCTGAGCGACCGGCGCGTCCGGTCTGTTGAGAGGCGCGTCCGGTCATGGGATTTGACCGTTGACGCAGTGACCGTTGGAGGACCGGACGCGGTTGAGCGCGTCCGGTCAGTTTCGACCGGCGCGTCCGGTCGTCCCGAAAAAACGGTCAGTGGAGTTGCAACGGCTCTATTTGGATGGGAGGCTTATAAATACTCGTTGGCCGGCCCTTGGGGAGGCAACGAGTGATTTCTAACATTCTTGTACATCCTTTGAGCTAGAGCATCTCCTCCCACTCATCTCTCTTGAGTGATTGCAAATCATAAGTGAGATTGAGTAATCCCAAAGTGCATTGCATAGCTTGAGGGCATCTAGTGGCACTTGTGGGTGGTTTAGCCGGTGGATTTCTTGTTACTCTTGGAGAGTACCGCTCCTAGCCGGCTTGGAGATTGTTGGAGGCGTTGGCAAGAGAAGGTGATTGTTCTTGGCCACCTCCGGTTGTTTGTAAGAGGTTCTTGTGCTTTCCTCGGCGGGACGCCAAAAGCAACTCTATTGGATTGCGCGTGTCATTGAGTTACCTCACTTGAGAGTGGAGTCTTGCGGTGCCTTGCGGGGCGTGCCTTGAGGGGCAAGTGACTTGAGGGTCACACCGAGGAACCATCTAAGTGTTGGTCGACACAACCGGTGACGTAGCTTGTCGGTGCACAAGTGAACACCGGGTGAACAAAAATATTGTGTCTCTTGTCTCCCGGTGATTGGTCTACATATTGTGTTGTTGTCAATATTAATTGATTATATATCATCTTGGTGATTGGCAACATCTTCACTCCACCGTCGGTATAAGATTCACAATCCTATCTCTTGCACTTATCTTTACTAGATTATCTTGTGTTGCTCTAGTAGTAGCTTGGCTAGTAGTGTTGTTAGCTTGTTCTCTAGTGTAAAATTAGTGACATAGCTCTTGTGTGAACTAGAGATCATAATCTACTAGACTTGTGGATAGGAGGCTTGCATCACAACCTTTGGCTAAGCAAAACTCGCTTTACGCCATTTGTTATTCTAACAAGTTTGCTTAGTGGTGCTTGTAGAATTTTTATAGGCTATTCACCCCCCCTCTAGCCATCTAGGACCTTACAAGTGGTATCAGAGCCGTGGTCACCGTTTTAATCAAGGCTTAACATCCTTCGGTGTGAAAAATGGCTCAAATTGTGTTCAATCATGTTGGGGGCAAGCCACCGTTCTTTGATGGTGTTAGTTCTTTTGCTCATTGGAAGAGAAAGATGACAATGTACCTCGGTTCTATTCATGAGAGAGTATTGCAAGTCACTGAGAATGATTTTGCTATCATTGATCCCAATCATCTCACCGATGAAGATAGAGCAAATAGAACATGCAATAGAATGGCTCTCAATACACTCTATAATGGTATTGACACAAAAGTGTTTGAGGGCATCAAAGATTTGGAATTGGCTAGTGAAGTATGGACAAGGTTGAGTGAGACATATGAAGGCACTAAGGTTGTGAAGAGTGCCAAGCTATATGGGCTCAAGAGTGAGTTTGAGAACTTCAAGAAAAAGGATGATGAAACAATCATTGAAATGTTTCATAGATTGCAAGTGATAGTCAATGATCTCAAGAGCTTAGGGCACAAGACTCAAGATCAAGATTTTTGTCACAAGTTCTTATTGAGCTTACCTAGAAGATTCAAGATGTTGATCATGATGTTGCAAAGAGATGGGCTTGAAGCAATGAAGCCTAATGATTTGCTTGGTGAAGTATTAACCTATGACAAATATGATCAAGATGTTGATGACAAGGAAAAGGTGGAAGATGAAAAGAAGAAGAAGACCGTGGCGTTCAAGGCCATCTCCTCCAAGGGCAAAGCTACCATCATTGAAGAAGAAGACAATAGTGAAGATGAAGATTATGAAATTAATGATGAGGCATTTGCTTTTGTAGTCAAGAAAATGGGTCACATGTTCATTAAGAGAAGAGGCTTCAAAAAGAGAAATGACAACTTCAAGAGCAATGAGCAACAAAGGAGGTGCTTCAATTGTGATAGCACCGAACATCTTCAAGCCGAATGTCCCTATGATAAGAAGAAGAACAACAAGAGGGGCAAGTTTGAGAAGAAAAAGAAAGAAGCCAAGATAACATTCAAGAAAGGCAAGAATGGAGTCTATGTGGCCACTTGGGAAAGTGATGATGATGATGAAGAAGAAGAATCATCCAACAAGGCTTTTGCTTCCATTACTATCAACAAGAAGCCTTTACTATTTGATTCATCCTCTTCGTGCTTCATGGCCAAAGAAGCTAAGGTATTATATGATGAGAGTGATGATGAAAGTGAAATGGAATATGTTCATGATAGTGATAATGATAAATATGATAATGAAAATGATGATGATGATGAACCAACTAAAGAACAACTATATGACTTGTTGCAACAAACTAGAGACATAGCTATTGCCAAGAACAAGGAGTGCAAGAAGCTTTCAATGAAAGTAGCAATACTTGAGAAAGTTCTTGGTGAGCTTAAGACCACTCATGAGAGTCTAGTGGAAGACCATGAGGATCTTGGTAAGGCTCATTCCAAGCTTGAAAAGGCTCACTCATTGCTACTTGAGCAACAAGAAAAGAAGGAGGTTGTTGTATCATGTGATATAGGTGTTACTTGTGATATAATTGATGAATCCTTTAATGAACCTATCATCATGTCAAATACTAACCCTTCTTGTAGCTCTTCATCCACCACCACCAACTCTACCTCTACTACTAGTGATGGTTTCACTTGTGATGCCTCACTAATGGTTGAGAATGAGACTCTCAAGAGAGAGGTGGATGAGCTCACTCACGCCCTAGGCAAGGCCTATGGTGGTGAGGCCCGCTTGCTTAAGTGCTTGGGTAGCCAAAGGTTCTCTCTTAACAAAGAGGGATTGGGCTACACCCCCAAGAAAGGCAAGTCGGCCTTTGCAACTCCAAAACCTAGTTTTGTAAAGAGCAATGGTCGGTTTTGCAATAGATGCAAGCAAGTTGGGCACTTAGAGCATAATTGTAATAAAGAGAACCAAAGCAAGAAATTTGTTAATGCTATACCTTTTGATTCTTGCTATGTGCTTACCAAAGGTGTGAAGGGTGTGCAAGCTAAGTTTGTTGGTACACCAATAGTAGGCCCAAAGAAGAAGGCTATTTGGGTACCAAAGAGCTTAGTTACTAACCTACAAGGACCCAAGCAAAAATGGGTACCTAAGCTTCATTGATTTGCTTGTAGGTCAATTACAAAGCCGGAGGAAGGCATTGGATTATTGATAGTGGGTGCACTCAACACATGACCGGTACATCAAGAATGTTTGACTCAATCAATGACAATAATAGTGGTGTTGATTCTATCACATTTGGCAATAACAAGAAAGGCAAGGTTATTGGCTTGGGCAAGATTGCAATATCAAATGACATGAGTATCTCAAATGTGTTGCTAGTTGAAAGTTTGGATTTCAATCTTCTATCCGTGGCACAAATATGTGATCTAGGCTACAAATGCATCTTTGGGGTTAATGATGTGGAAGTTATTAGTGTGGATGGTTCAAATGTGGCATTCAAGGGATTTAGATATGAGAATCTCTACCTAGTTGACTTCAATGCTAGAGAAACTTCTTTGACAACTTGCTTAGTCTCCAAATCAAGTATGGGTTGGCTTTGGCATAGAAGGCTTGGTCATGTTGGCATGAAACAATTGAAGAAGCTTACAACTCACAATCTTGTCAATGGTTTGAAAGATGTTGAATTTGAGAAGAATAAGCTTTGTAGTGCATGTCAAGCCGGGAAGCAAGTTGGAAGCTCACATCCAAAGAAGAGTACAATGAGCACATGCAAAGCATTTGAGTTGATGCACATGGACCTATTTGGACCAACAACATATACAAGCATAGGCGGCAACAAGTATGGCTTTGTCATAGTGGATGACTTCACAAGATTCACATGGGTATTCTTTCTTAGTGACAAAAGTGAAGTGTTTGACACCTTCAAGACATTTCTCACTAGAGTTCACAATGAGTTTGAGATTAGAATCAAGAAAGTGAGAAGTGACAATGGAAGTGAGTTCAAGAATACAAGAATTGAAGAACTTTGTGATCATTATGGTATTGGACATCAATTCTCGGCCAAGTACACTCCACAATCAAATGGCCTAGTTGAGAGGAAGAATAGAACATTGCTTGATATGGCTAGATCAATGCTTCATGAGTACAATGTGAGTCAATCATTTTGGGATGAAGCAATCAATACCGCTTGCTACTACATCAATAGACTATATTGTCATCCATTGCTAGAGAAGACCCCATATGAGCTACTTCATGGAAGAAAGCCCAATATTTCTTACTTTAGGGTGTTTGGTTGCAAATGCTATATCTTGAAGAAGGGCACTAGATTGGGGAAGTTTGACAAGAGATGTGATGAAGGGTTCCTACTTGGTTATTCAACTACAAGCAAAGCTTATAGAGTTTGGAACAACTCAAGTGGCATTCTAGAAGAAGTCCATGATGTGCAATTTGATGAAACCAATGGGTCACAAGATGAAGAAGAGAATCTAGATGATGTTAGTGGAACTCTATTGGTGGAAGCAATGAAGAACATGGACATTGGGGACATTAGAGCAAAGCAAGTTATTGATATTCAAGATGATGATAAAGATCAAGTGCTCAATTCTCCATTCAAGCTAGCTAGTGACTCTCAAGTGCAAGATCAAGGTGCTAGTTCATCTCATCAAGATACATCAAGTGATCAACCAAGCTCAAGCAATCAAGTGCAAGTACTCCAACCACAACATGTTGCAAGAGATCACCCCATTGATAGTGTTATTGGTGATATTAGAAGTGGTGTGCAAACTAGATCAAGATTGACTATGTTTTGTGAGCATGCATCATTTGTGTCAACCATAGAACCAAAGAAGATAGAAGAAGCTTTGAGGGATGCCGATTGGATTATGGCTATGCAAGAAGAACTAAACAATTTCACAAGAAATGATGTTTGGGAATTGGTAGAAAGGACAAATGACTACAATGTAATTGGAACCAAGTGGGTGTTTAAAAACAAGCAAGATCAAGATGGCATTGTAGTGAGAAACAAAGCAAGACTAGTTGCTCAAGGTTACACTCAAGTTGAAGGTCTTGACTATGATGAGACATATGCTCCCGTGGCAAGATTGGAGGCAATAAGGATTCTATTGGCTTATGCTTGTGCACACAATATCAAACTATATCAAATGGATGTCAAAAGTGCATTTCTCAATGGGATCATCAATGAGTTAGTATTTGTTGAGCAACCGCCCGGATTTGAAGATGACAAGAAACCCAACCATGTCTATAAGTTGAAGAAGGCTTTATATGGCTTAAAGCAAGCACCTAGAGCATGGTATGAGAGGCTAAGGGATTTCCTTCTCTCTAAGGGATTCAAAATGGGCAAGGTTGATACTACTCTATTCACCAAGAAGATTGGAAATGATCTATTCATAGTGCAAATATATGTTGATGACATCATCTTTGGATCAACCGATCAAGCTTATTGTGAAGAATTTGGTGCTATGATGGCCAAAGAGTTTGAAATGTCTATGATTGGTGAACTTAGCTACTTCCTTGGTCTCCAAGTCAAGCAATTGAAGAATGGAACATTTGTGAGTCAAGGGAAATACATAAGGGACATGTTGAAGAAGTTTGGAATGCAAGATGCAAAGCAAATTTCAACTCCAATGGGTACAAATGGAAATTTGGATAGTGATCTTGATGACAAAATGGTGAATCAAAAGGAATATCGGTCTTTGATTGGAAGTCTACTCTATGTCACCGCATCAAGGCCGGATGTCATGTTTAGTGTTTGCATGTGTGCTAGATATCAAGCCTCACCTAGAGAGAGTCATCTCACGGCCGCAAAGAGAATATTGAGGTACTTAAAGCAAACAAGAGATGTTGGACTATGGTATCCCAAGGGGTCAAAGTTTGAATTGATTGGATATTCGGACTCCGACTATGGGGGTTGCAAGATCAATAGAAAGAGCACAAGTGGCACATGTCAATTACTTGGAAGATCACTTGTGTCATGGTCTTCAAAGAAACAAAATAGTGTGGCAATCTCTACCGCCGAAGCCGAATATGTGAGTGCGGGGAGTTGTTGTGCACAATTGCTATGGATGAAATCAACTTTGAAGGATTATGGCCTCAACTTCAAGAATGTGCCATTGCTATGTGATAATGAGAGTGCAATCAAGATGATACAAAACCCGGTTCAACATGGAAGAACAAAGCATATTGACATAAGACATCATTTCATTAGAGATCATCAACAAAAGGGAGATATTGCCATTGAAAGTGTTGGCACCGATGATCAACTTGCCGATATTCTCACTAAGCCACTTGATGAAAAGAGGTTTTGCAAGCTAAGGAATGAATTGAACATTCTTGATTTCTCAAACATGAGTTGAATGCACCCCACCCACTTATTAACATGCCTCTCCTTCGACATTGCAAGGTAAAATTGATTGACATGTCTTTCATCCTATGCTAAGGACTTGATAGAGCATGTAGACATAATAAGTGGTACGCATAAGCATTCATGATAAATCAAATGAATTTTATGGATATATGTTACCACTATTGCTTCTATGCTTATTTTGATCTAGTGGTGGCATATGACATGTTTGTGAGCTTGTAAACCTAGTGTTGAATCTAGAAGATTTGCTATAAGTGTTTAATTCAACATAGGCAAGATAACCCTTATTTTGAGGAGTGAAGAAGCTTGTCTTTGGTTCAAATCGAATTAAATATCTTTGGCAAGTATTCTAGGTTAAACCAAATTTGATAAATTTTTTAACCTTACATATGGTATCGAATTAATTTCAATCTACTACATCAAACACTTTTCCTTCTCTCCACAATTTGATCCCATTTTTTGGGTAAGTTGTTGACAAAGGGGGAGAGAAAAAGATGATTCAACTTGATAAAGGGGTAAATAAAATTTATGATGAGAAAAAGATGATTCGACTTGATAAAGGGGTAAATAAAATTTGTTGATGCACACAAGTAGGGGGAGCAAGCTCATAAACAAAGTTGTTGCATTTGTTTGTGCATTCTCATATGACTTGCTCATTGCACATGTATTTAAATTCAATATACATGCTTGTGTGGTGCAATGCTAGTATAGAAATTGGATGATGAAATGATCTACTAGCATGCATAGGAATAGTTTACATGTGGTATCTAGACTTGCCTAAAGCTTTATAAGTGGTTAGCTTTACAAGTAGTCCAAGAACCTTTGCATATAATGTTGATCTCACGGGGTTCTTGAGTTTTGATGGATGTCTAGTTACTTCATGATGCTAAGGATGGTGTAAAAGGCAACTCCGATTGGTATCACGCTTCAAAGGTCCATTTCTTACACCTTAGCATCATTTTGGTAGAATTACTCTCCCAACATTTCTATCCATGCATATGTGCAAAGCTTTCAATCCAAACTCTATGCACATATGTAGGGGGAGCTAATGCTACCAAAACCGAGCTTGTGATAATTGTCCAAACTTTACTTATGAGCAAAATGATTGGACAAGTATGACAAGTTCAAAACTTTTATTATCAAAATCATCTTTGTGAGGGTTGTCATCAATTACCAAAAAGGGGGAGATTGAAAGTCCCTAGTTTGGTTTTGGCTAATTGATGAAACCTAGGACTAACCTTTGTATCTAAGTGGATGTTTTAGATAAAGGTGGTCATTGAATATGAGACATGACATTGACTCATATGACCAAGATGGTGAAGACCAAGATGAGGCTTGGCTCGATGGACCGGTTGTGAGGGTGAAGGGCAAGTCGAGGCTTCGAAGCGAGGGACCATGCGATGGTGAAGCTTGAGCAAGACTTGGCGCCGACGGACCAATGCAACGGTGAAGAGCAAGTGAAGTCAAGGTTGATGGATCGAGACGGTCATGTGATAATATGAAGTGGATCATATCATTTGGAGAAACAAAATGGGCTCAAGGCAAAGGTATAACCATAGGGGCCATTTTGTTTTACACTCAAGACACCATAGAGGGTGTGAGTGGTTTAGGATCGATAGCCGAACTATTAAGAGGGGAAGTCTTATCGGTTATTCGATGCACGGGTGCCACTAGGTGAATTCATGAAGTGCATTGCATGTAGGGCCTAGTGAGCTATTTGGAAAACCTTTGAAAATGATTGAGAAAAAGCTAACACACAAGCACATGGAGATGTACACTTGTTGGTGTTGGCACATTTGCAAAGGTGGCGTTGGTCACGCTGTGGTTTGCGGGTAGAGAGGGGTTTGGGTTCCTCTCTCCCTCCCGCCGAGCGTGCGAGCGCGGGATTCAGGCGATTTCGGGGAAATGAAATGCCTATTTTCCACTACGCCGAAAGTCGGAAAAGAAACGGAGGCGAACGGGGTCACTGAGGTGACCGGACGCTGCACCGGACGCGGTCACGGTGTGACCGGACGCGTCCGGTCAGTACAGCGCGGTTTCGGGCGCGCGGGCTAGGGTTTGCAACCGGCGCGTCCGGTCACTCGCGGGACCGGCGCGTCCGGTCAGTCGCCCAGAGGGAACTGCGGTTCACGAGGATGATCGGACGCGAGGCGCGTCCGGTCACACATGATCGGACGCGTCCGATCGTTGAAGGAGCTTACTGGACTCACACCGGACGCGGGCACTGTCGCGTCCGGTCGTTGCGAGGAGCGCGTCCGGTCGTTGTTTCGCGGGCGCGGGTGCTGTGCGGATCGGCGCGTCCGGTCGTTCGACAGGCGCGTCCGGTCATCGGGACCGGCGCGTCCGGTCGTTGCGACCAGCGCGTCCGGTCGTTGCTTCGCGCGCGCGGTGCTGAGCGACCGGCGCGTCCGGTCTGTTGAGAGGCGCGTCCGGTCATGGGATTTGACCGTTGACGCAGTGACCGTTGGAGGACCGGACGCGGTTGAGCGCGTCCGGTCAGTTTCGACCGGCGCGTCCGGTCGTCCCGAAAAAACGGTCAGTGGAGTTGCAACGGCTCTATTTGGATGGGAGGCTTATAAATACTCGTTGGCCGGCCCTTGGGGAGGCAACGAGTGATTTCTAACATTCTTGTACATCCTTTGAGCTAGAGCATCTCCTCCCACTCATCTCTCTTGAGTGATTGCAAATCATAAGTGAGATTGAGTAATCCCAAAGTGCATTGCATAGCTTGAGGGCATCTAGTGGCACTTGTGGGTGGTTTAGCCGGTGGATTTCTTGTTACTCTTGGAGAGTACCGCTCCTAGCCGGCTTGGAGATTGTTGGAGGCGTTGGCAAGAGAAGGTGATTGTTCTTGGCCACCTCCGGTTGTTTGTAAGAGGTTCTTGTGCTTTCCTCGGCGGGACGCCAAAAGCAACTCTATTGGATTGCGCGTGTCATTGAGTTACCTCACTTGAGAGTGGAGTCTTGCGGTGCCTTGCGGGGCGTGCCTTGAGGGGCAAGTGACTTGAGGGTCACACCGAGGAACCATCTAAGTGTTGGTCGACACAACCGGTGACGTAGCTTGTCGGTGCACAAGTGAACACCGGGTGAACAAAAATATTGTGTCTCTTGTCTCCCGGTGATTGGTCTACATATTGTGTTGTTGTCAATATTAATTGATTATATATCATCTTGGTGATTGGCAACATCTTCACTCCACCGTCGGTATAAGATTCACAATCCTATCTCTTGCACTTATCTTTACTAGATTATCTTGTGTTGCTCTAGTAGTAGCTTGGCTAGTAGTGTTGTTAGCTTGTTCTCTAGTGTAAAATTAGTGACATAGCTCTTGTGTGAACTAGAGATCATAATCTACTAGACTTGTGGATAGGAGGCTTGCATCACAACCTTTGGCTAAGCAAAACTCGCTTTACGCCATTTGTTATTCTAACAAGTTTGCTTAGTGGTGCTTGTAGAATTTTTATAGGCTATTCACCCCCCCTCTAGCCATCTAGGACCTTACAACATCCTACAAAAGCATACCAGAAGAGATACTACAGAGACCATGCCCAAATAGTCTAGTCTTCACACCCACATGGCGAAGACAATACTTGCAGCAACAAGTACGAATCTGCTACCTGCAACAGGGGGGAATAAACCCTGAGTACGAGAAGGTACTCAGCTAGACTTACCCGACAAAAACCAAAAACAACGGTGACACCAAGGAGTATGCAAGGCTTTATAAGGTGGGCTAGCTTGACTCATTTGCAGAAAAGCTTATTACAGATAAGTAATCATTAATGCTTAAGCATCGAGTTAATAATCATTAACCTGTCATCTAGATTAGCACCTGTACTAGAGCAATCACTTTATTAGGAGCAAACAATATTAACCATAGCAGGTATAATAAGGCCATCATTATCATTATCATCAATTCTGAACCATCATTAATAATTAGTGTATCTACGCTGGAGATAACCAGTCAAGTTTCTCACTATCCGGGAGAGACGATGACTTGAATCGATTCCAACTCAGCTGAGGGGGGTATTCCTGACACTCACCCGGCAAACCCTGCTAAAGTCAGCCGTAGATAACCTTTGGTACAACTCAGGGTGGGCCCAAACAGCGCCGCGTTCTCGGGGATACCAGTGGCCAGGATGCTCAGGACTTTTAACTCACCTGCCCTTGGACCCTCTGGCTCCCTTCCGAGGCGACTTTCACTTTTCGACTTCGCAGCCTGAGTTGAGCTACTAGGCTTCGCGGTCGGCAACCTCAGGCCGGCCAACTAAATGTCAGGCATGTGTTCAAAATGACATAGAAGGCTCCAGGTCTCGGTCCTTAATCGACACAGACGGGGATAGATCCACACCCAAGACCTCCATGCCTTGTTGCTTCACTATCATCATCCCGCCCGGTCTCATTTCATTTCATTAACACATGGTTCATTTCCACAATAGCAAATATAGCCAACTGTGACCTGACAAAGCCCTATATCTCGCAGGTGACAGGAAATCACCCGACTTCTACCGGTCTAATTTAGCAGGGCTAAGCATAGATACGATCCTGTCTACATAGGATTCAAGGTTCAAATTGCTGGACAAGGAGTGTTATTAGTGCAGTAAGGGTTTCCAACCAACTCCTATCATGTAATGCAACAATACATATAACATGTATATAAAGATAATTGATTTGAAAGTAGGAGGCTTATAATGCTCCGGGGCTTGCCTTAACCGAAAGAAGATAGATGAAGGGTCAGCTTCAAGAACGGTTTCCACGTCTTTTCCGGCTTCGTCGGACTGGGCCTCCGGCTCCTGAACGGACTCCAACTTCGGGTTCCACGCCTAGCGAGACTTTGCTCGAGACACGATCCTCGGCACACCTATTGCATGTATATGCATCCAATGAATTTCATGTATGCACCAAGGATGACATGATGATTTATGAACATGCATGAATGATGTGAAGATGAATGTAATGATATTGCAACATCATTAGCACAAAACCAAGTCATAAGGCGCTCTAATCAAATCACTTCAAGCTTAGGTGCAAATTTCCTCTCCGGTATTACAGGTTTGACATCCCTAAGAAACCACTAAGTATCATAAAGTTAAGACTAAACACACACATAACAAGATTCCAGAAATTTAGTATTTCCAACATATTATCAACAGTAGCTAAGAAAACTCATAACTGGAGTTCTACAAATCCAAATGACTTGCAAGAGGACATTATGGAAAGCTTATAAAATTGTCTACGTTTCATTTATAAACATCTAAGCATGATTTCATCATTTACTAAGTTGAAATAGCACATGTACCAAATCTGTTCTAAAAGACAGAGAGCACTTTTCAAAACTGAACTCAGCTTGGGACAGCTGCCATCTCTAAACTATAAGTCCAAATGCTACAAAAATTTACCAGAAACTAGTTTATGAAATCCTCAACAACTTTGCTATAGATCACCAAGCATGAAAACCTCATTAACATAGCCTAACTTACTTAACCACCAAATCTGTCCAGAAAAGATAGATTTGTACAATTAAATATTAAGTGATGTTGAGAACATCACAAATGACCTATCCAACTTCACTAATAGTTAGATCATGTTTAAGTAACATTAAATCAAGTCATGGCACTAGCATAATCATTTATCTAATCCCCTTTTCTATTTATTTAGAGTGCATAAGCATAAATGGCATCACATATAAAATGTAACTAGAAAATTCTAATAAAATTACAGAGGAAAATAAATGCTACCAAGAGGCTAACCTAAAATTTTCACCTCATTTTGACAAGTAGATTAGGAGATATCAAAATAAACAAAAGTATAAGCAATATAAAGCATATACAAAAAGGGAATTTATAACTGAAGCATGTGACCTCCAAAATTCATGAAAATTTGACTGGAGTAACATTAAAGCAAGCTTAGCATCTCACAAAAATTTCATGGCCAAAGGATTAATACACAGAGAGCTACAAAATTATCTAAATCACCTAATTAAATAAAATGCCTAGCAAGATTAAATACAAACTTCAGAAAGCACTAACTAACATACCATATATTATATTTTCTAAATAAACTAGACATTTCATGGAGCACAGTGCAAGTTTAATCATCTCAATTGGACATTTCTAGCCCTAGTTATGATTCTACAAACTTTAGCACAATAAATTCACTTTCTGGAAAAAGAAAACAATTCCAAAAGCCTAAACGGGCCTGAACTCCACCGACCTGCTAAGGCCTTGGGGCCAACCGTGACCCGCCGGCCCACCCGAAGCCCAGCAATCAAACAGAGGGGGGGAACACGCGCTGACCAGCGGGGCCCGCCCGTCATAGACGCCGGACAGGGGAGGGAGGAGGCGGCGGCGGTAGCTTGCCGCCGGTGGTAGCTCTGGCGTGGTCGAGGGCACCAACATGCTCCTCGAGCCATCCCGCGTCGATAGAGGTAGGTCAAGGGTAGGCTAGGGTTAGAGGAAGTGCTCGCCGCCGGTGATGGCGAACGGCGGAGGGATACGACGGTGCTTCGGCGAGGTCCGGCCATAGCTGGCGCAACGAAGCTCGGTATGAGCTTCTTGGACTCACGGGGAAGCTGAGGGAATGGGGAAAAAGAGGTGAAAGGGGCCCGGTGATAGCTGGCCACGGTGAGCTCCAACTCCGGCGAGGTCGGTCCGCGACGGTGATGACAGAACCGGCGAATTTCACCCTCACCTTTGCTTGATCGACTCGTCGGAGGGGCGAACGAGGTAAAGGAGATGATGGCGAAGCTATGGCCGCAATTAGGCAGGCATGGGATGCGGTGGTGGGTGTGCACATCGGCGACAGAGCTGGCGGTGCTCGGTCCTCAGCTTCAGCGCGCACAGAGGGAGGGGAAAGGAGAGAATGGAGAGGGAGAGGCGGGCTATGGCGTCGTGGAGGTCTTGAGGAGTGCCATGGCCTGACCGGTGGACCCCAAGCCGGCGTACGGCTGCCACGACCCGCCCACGCGGCATCGACGGCCTGAAGCCGGTCGGCCATGACCGAGTTCAGTTACTGAACTGAAGACGCCGATTCAGTCAAGAAACTGACTGACAGACGAACTTCACTGCCCTAGAGCTCCCAATCTAAATCGATTCAGTGCAAATTGTAATTGACAAACTTGTAGAGCTATGTGAGGGCTTCAACTTTGTCAATAAGGACTTAGGCTAGTTTGGCCTGGATTGGAAGATAAAATGTCCCAAAGTGAGGCACCTTGAAACTGAAATGCCCCTGACTTAGAATATTTTTCTAAGTATAGAAACAACATGAATTCCTAGATTGTGGGCCCTGTTTGAGCAGGTTCTAGCCATTTTCATGAGATGGTCCTATTGAGACTTTTGTTCCTTGATAAATTGGCTACAACTTTGGTAAAGGGTGCACAACCATGCAAGGTCTCTAGGTTGGACTTTCTAATCAGTCAAACAGAGTCACTTTGTAGGTCACCCCAAGTCAAACCTCCCCTAGAGGGCAAATTAGACATTTTGGTCAACATGAAGAGTGCTCCATTAGGTGTCCTAAGCATAGTTAAGCTACTAGGGATCATGTAAGAGCATCACAAGTGTCATCTACATAAAAACCCTAGCAACACATAAAGGAAACACATAGAAAACCACAAATGTTGCAATTGTCTCAAATGTTGCAAATGAATGTTTCAAGAACAATGCACATGAAATGATGATGCTTATGGTAATGCCATGCTATGACCATGCTCAAATGATGCTAAAATGCAAGGCAAACACCTGGGGTGTTACACCTGCTATCGGGGCTGCTGCTCACCATGCAGGCAACGCGTCTCGCAGTTGCGGGAGGCAGGGTGAGCGTTGAGCGCGAACCATGTCGTCGGCAATGGCCCCTCCCTGTGAAGCTAACATGTTTCTTCTTCCTTATCCTATGGATCAAAGTGCATTGTTATTTCATTGTATTAGCTGGATAGACGTCTGCGGCCCGACCTCCTTGAATCTCTGTGAATCCAAACGGCAAGGCCGACCAGCAGGTTGACGAGGCCGATCAGACGCTCGTTCTTCGCTCGATAAACCCATAAACGCCCGCCGTAAGAATGTGTGATGGGGTGTTCTAGGATCGGCTAGTCCACCTAGAACGCGGTCATATCTTGTCGAGAGATGCGCCAGACAGCAGGGGTTGGAAAAGCTTGAGGTATAAGATAAAAGTAATAGATGTGTTTTTTTGACAATTGGGTGTTGTATGTCTTAATTGGCTATCACCCTTTATATTTACTAGCAAATATGTCCGTGCGTTGCAACGAAAAACATAAACAATTGAATATTCATAGGAAATGATAATAGGAACGATGTAGATCTATTTGTATTTTACTTTTAAAGCTGCAATCAATAATATGACAATGTTTTATTAAACTTGTATATCAAATTAATGTATGACTTTGTATATAAGTACATGAGCGCCGGTGCCAGCAGAGCTGGCTCGCCCCACCCAGCATCCCCAGGCTGATCACGCGTAGGTCTGTGCCGGATAGCCCGCTCTGCGGTAGCGCAGCCAGGTCTGCGTAGTCCAACAGCGACCGCGCATACTCCTCCCCGTGCCCTATCGCCCCGCGAAGCTGACGAGCGCCAAAACCCCAGCGGGTTGGTCAGGAGGTCACCGACGCGGCCAAACACTGAGCCAGGTGCGCACCACCGAGGTGGGACTCAGCATCGGGAGCCAGCACGCGCAACGCTAGACGTGGACCACAAGCGCGTGGAAGGTGGACACCGTGCCGGTCACACGTAGGATCGTGCTGGCGTACTCCGCCTTGTTGCCACCGGTTATTGCTGGCTTGGAGGTGCGACCGCGCGCCGTACTCGTGGGTGTGGTTAAACAGGGCAATCAGCCGTGGGCGTGCCCGGACTCCTGGAGGGGCGTGAGGAATGCGGTCAAGAGGCTAGGGCACGACGACGACGGTGATGTCTCCGCCAGCGATGTTGGACCACGTCCGAAACTCCGGACAAAGTGGACGACACTGCTGCCGTCGATGACGAAGTGGTGCATCTCCGTGACGAGCGCTTGCCGCCGCACATAAAGAAGGTGATCTGCCAAATCCCAAAGGCAACCTCGTTTCATCTTTACCACCATCCTTATCTCGTTGAATCATTCTATTCATTAACCATGCCATGCATGCATAAACTCCATCGAGAAAGCGATGATTTGTTCTAACAAACAGGAAGTCAGCGCATGCAGCAACTTGAAGCAGGAGGTGCGTCAGGGCCCATGGAGTCGTACTTCGGCACAAACGTGTCATTCATGGCCTTGGATGGCACGAAGTCATCAAAGTCCTTGAGCGTGGCCGCGGACCATGCGATGATGAAGAAGCGCGCCCGCGGCATTGCAGTCCCACGTCGGGCGAGAAGAAGTCCGGTTGAGGCTGGTCACTGCCTCCCTAGGCGGCGGAACAAGTAGACCAGGGTGTAGCCGTTTCACGCGGCGAGGTCGAGGTTGGACAACCAGAGCACACCACTGCATGGGCGACGTGAGCTGTTGCGCGGTTCACGGAGTCCAAATCACAAAACGATATGAAGAATGTGAACCAATGCGTATTGAAATCAAACTTTGTATCCATTGTAGTCCATAATTATTTCCTTTTTCTTTGTTTGAGAAAAGCCATAGAAAAAATTGAGAAACGAACAATCAATAGAATATATAGATGAAAAACGGCCAAAGAAGAAAATCTAACGCGAAATAGATCACGACGGCCATGACAAACGTGTCGTAGTCCAACCGGCCACAAAACAGTCGTATTTATCTATTTTTTCTATTTGATTAGGATATCTATTCCTATTCGGTTTATATCTCAGAATCTGACTCCATATCAATCTAGACGTGAATCACGAGATATATATAAGTCTGGACGGAAGAAACTCTGTTGTTCGGTAGTTAGAGGAAGATGAACAAAAAAAAAGAATGGATAGACGAAAAAAGAGCCTGAAATTTTACCTCTTTATTATTAGGTATAGATATAGATATAGATATAGATATAGATATAATAGCACAGCTAGTCTTTCCAGTATATAGAATAGAATATAAAATTCTGGCTAGATTAGTCACGTAATAGGGCAGCTAGCATTTTTGGTATATAGAATATAATATAAAATTTTTGGGCTAGATTAGTCACGTTAATTTTTCATAATTATATTTGGACTTTAACAAACTTCTAACCTAGATATCACATACGTGTACCTTGTTGTTGCCTTCTTGTGCACGTTATACCATGTATTATGGTCTAATCACCACTGTCCAAAATTAATAGTAAACGGACTTGGTCCATCGGCTTTTCCCATAGGTACCATCCAAAATTCCTATTTAGTCAGGTCTTTCTCATGGAGATCGATGCAGATACTCTGTTATTGTCTGTCACCACGTAGCTAGGACCTCTGCATGTCGTGCTTGTCTTTTTTTTTTCAAATTTAGGTGTCAACATACAAGGTGCAATACATTTTGAACTCAGACTTCGTATCGCACTAGATAAGATTTATTCTAACTCGTATAAGCATGTGTTATATATATAAGTCCGGACGGAAGAAACCCTTCATTGTTCACGAAGTTAGTTAGGGGAAGACGGACCAAACAAATGGATAGACGAAACAAAAGAGCTTGAAATTTTGTCTCTTTATTATTAGGTATAGATATAGATATATTAGGTATAGATATAGATTAAGAAGAGAAATAAACATCCAAATTCAGTCTAAGAATGGATTTGAACCTGAGTGGTTGGGTGCACACACCTCTCACCCAACCAGTTGAGATAGGCTCACTTCCTACATCTAAATTTTAGCAAATCCCTTAAATTTGAGAGTGCCTAAATAAACAAACTAATCAAATAAAAAAATATATATTTTGAGATGAATCAAATAAAATATATTAACATCTTGATATTGCATTTATTTCAAATTTATAAATGTTAATATATATTTTTAGAAAAGCCCTAACCATACTTGGATAAGTCTTAGAACGAACGAACGGAATAGATATAAACCCGCATGTATTGTTTTGCAGAGTAATGTTAACTTGTGAACGAGAACTAGCGGTGCTCCCTTCTAGTTGACGTGTCGGAGACGCTGGTAGATTTCTCGCGCCATGCATGCCATTGCCATCTTGGACAAAAATGCTGACCTTTGCGTCCGTCTGTGGATGTGCAAAAGTTATCCAAAACTCCTCGCTTTTCTGACGGCGGCTCAGTCAGATCTAGCGAAGGGAAAATGAATGGATCCAAGACCACCGCAAATCTACCGTCACCTGAACTGAAATATTCAGTCAAACGAAGCGTTGCCGATCTCCAGAGCGTTTTGCCAACAAGCAACAGCCCGGCCGCCTCACTCCGAAAATCACCAGTTGACCAACAGTCCCCCCCCCCCCCCCCCCCCCCCCCCCCCCCCCCCCCCCTAGCTTCTGCTGCAGCTGCAACAGATCTACAGCAGGTCGGGCGTGTCAGAGCCTCTTGCGGTTTGGGCGGCCAGGAATCCAGCGACCAGCGAGATCTGCACTGCATGCATATGCGTCGTGTCGTGTCTACGGGGTCGCTCCATCGTACAGGACGTCTCCTTCCTGAGGCCGGGGATCAGAATATGAACACACGGCAGGTGGAAGAAGCTACTACTAGCTACATGCATGTGACGAGCACACTTAATAATGCACCAGCCAAGCCGAGCATTATACTACTAGCACTAATTTCCTAAGCTTAATTAATTAGCCAACCTGCTGCGGCCTGTGATTGCCTTGCCCTGATCATTTTGGCGGTTGGCAATGGCTGTTAGAATAGATCTCAACCGAATTGGCCCAACGGCCAACTCGGACCCTTTGACCGCGTCCTGATCGGGGATGCTTAACCGACTCCTAGTCGGTGGGCCCCTGTCGCGCAGCCCTATAAAAAGGAGGTGGGGGCCAGGGGCACATGACACGGGGTTCACCGTCATAGTAGCTACCCCACCTCGAAACCCTACCGATCGGGAAGGCGCTGCCAGCGATGGGAAAGTTCCACCGACTTCGACACCGACGCCGGACCTCACTGGTACCCCTACACCGACGGTCAGCCACTCTCTCTTCTCTCTCGGTTAGATCCACTGGTTTATCCCAAATGGAAAGTGTTGTACTCGCTAGATCTACGCCTAGTGATCCTAGAATGTATTAACATTGGTATCGGAACAGAGCTATGTAGTAGATCTAGGTCGGGTAAAAGAAAAACAGAAAAGACCCGAACCCTAATCCTAACCGGGAAAAAGAAAAGAGAAAGAGGGATCCGATTTTTAATCGGGTCAAAGAAATCTAGCATAACCCTAATCCTAGAAGGGTCAAAGAAAGAGCTGGGGGCGGTTGTACCTACCTGGACCCGTCCCCATCACCGCAGTCGTCTTGGACACCGTGCGGCAAAGTTGACCGTCGTCGGCTCTTGGCTGTGGCGCACGCACATGTTCAGGGCGCCGTCGCCCAGACCGCTCGACGGCGACGAGCTCAGCCTAGGGCGAGCTCGCGCGCCGGCGAGGGGTCTAGCAGTGGTGCCACCTCCTTCTTCGGCCAGCCATGGGGCCGGCACTGCAACTTCTGTGCCGCGCGTGAAAGAGAGCTGGAGAAGGAGAGGGAAAAGAGAAAGGGAGGAGGCCCGACCGCGGGGGACGTGCTCCGGCTCACCGGACCGGTGGCGCTCTCATCACTGGCAGCGATGGCCATGACGGCGGCCGCCGCTGCTCCGTTGTGGGCTGACAGAAGGGAAGAGGAAAGAATAAAGAAAGGGAGTAGAAGTTCCAGTGGGCGCCGGCGAGGGTGCCACCCAGCGGCCGTCGGTCACCTCGATGCGGCGCCGGCAAGGCAAGAAGCTAGGGGAGGAAAAGGATAGAATGAGTCTAGGGTTCGGGGAAAGGAAGTAGCCGCCGGTTTTGATCCACCGAGGTGCGCGGACAGCCGTCCATTCGCGATCAACGGCGGAGATTGCCTCGGGCCGGTTATGGCCTAGGTGGGAGGTGAGTTTCCCGGCCCAGGCCCAGGTTGCGGCTTGGGCGCGGGGGAGTAGCGCGGGCAGCACTCGGCTGCTGGGCCGCGGGCCGGCACAAGCGACCAGGCCGCTGGCATGTTGCTGGGCCGGGCCAAATGAGTGGCAAATAACTGTTTCAAGTTTTATTGCTTTTCAGAAACTATTTTGAATGACATTTTGATGAAATTTGTATAAAGTTTTGATCTCTATTCAATTTTGCACCAACGTGCACATGGTTTAGAGAATAGATAAGTAAAAAATGCTTCTAAAAAGAGGATAAAGTATATTTTTCCGCTGCAAAGAAAGTTTTATTGTCTTCTCATTAAATCCGATCCAACATGAAGATTTAATTTGAAGAGCAATTACAGTTATTTAATAAATGATGAAAAGTTTATCCTCGAGTTAAAGTTGAAACCGATGGAAAAAATTTAATTGGAGGAATAGTCGGTTCATAGCATAAGATAAATTATAATATCGTTATTTTCTGACCAACGTTGATGATAACAATGTTATAAGTTTATTTATGATTTTGAGTTTAAAGTTAATTATGATATTGTTATTTTCTGACCAACGTTGATGATAACAATATTATAATTCTATGAGTTTTATGTTTAAAGTTTAAATCTCTGATGATTTTTGCATCAAAGTGACCAATTTTTTAGAGAATAGATAAGAAACAAGAGATGCTTCAGAGCGAGCAGAATGAAATGTATTTTCATGTTTCCGCTGCAATGATGATGATGATCTTCAAAATTAAATTGGGAGAATTTAATTTTGAAGAGGGTTATAATATAATTGAGTTTTCATATGTTAATTCCATTTCTGCCCAACGGTGATGTAGAATTAATGTAGAAGAATGTTGTTTTATTCTATTTCTGCCCAACGGTGATATAGAATAGAACATAAAGTTTTAAAAGTTTAATGAGCATTATTGATGATTATTGATTAATGTTTTCAGACAAAGTACTTAATGCTTTCATTCTTGAAGGCAAAAAAGAAAATGTGCTGGGTACTTGTGACTCAGAAGATAATAAAGAAAGAAGATCATTGCATGAGAGACTGTGTTCTCTTTAAAGAATGGCTTCAACAGAAAAGAATTCTAGGATATTGATCCAAGAAAGAAAATAGAAGAATAAGAGCTTAGCTTAAGAGATGCCTTTTATGTACTCTTTAAAATAATAATAATAATAATAAGTAATAAAATTTTAGTCTTAATCATCATGATATGAAATGTAATAAGTGACATGCATGTTTAATTTGACCAACGTCGGATTAAACATGTGTGTTAAAGAGTATTTAGATTTATTTATAAATTTGATGATTGAATATGAGCCAATATTGAATTTTATGTCCCTTCAAGAAAATTATCTCGCATGGTGGGAAAAAGTTTGTGATAGTACCCGTATGACGGGAAAAGTTTGAGAAAATACCCGCATGGCAGGGTAAAGTTGGCATAGTACTTATGTT
The DNA here is from genome assembly GCA_038087645.1 of Saccharum hybrid cultivar R570. Lineage (NCBI taxonomy): Eukaryota > Viridiplantae > Streptophyta > Magnoliopsida > Poales > Poaceae > Saccharum > Saccharum hybrid cultivar. Next base: position 21,025,492 of record JAQSUU010000553.1, on the reverse strand, counting down.
AATCAATCCTGCATGGCGGGAGAAATTTGACATAGTATTTATCCTGCATGGCGGGAGAAAGTTATGATGATTCATGTGCTTTTAGTGTATCCCGCACAGGGAGAAAAGTTTAGGGTAGCTCTTATACTATCCTAGTATGAGTTTAAGAACGAAAAAAGTTACAGACAAACCTCAGATAAGAATGACATGCAAGTGTGACTTGCGAAAGTATTAATAATAAAAGACTCTATTGAGTTCTTGAAGTGAAATGAGGACAAAGTACTCACGTACGAATAAGAAACAATTTCTTTTGCGTGATGTAATCATGTGAATGGAGTAAGTAATCAAAGTTTCCTCATTCACAAGAGTTCTGAATAATTTTCGAAATTGTGGTAGAAAAGTTCATACCACATTTCGAGGGGGAGAAATGTGAGATCAATTAAGAAAGACAATTAAGAAAGATACTTCCCCATAATTCAGACAATGCAATACATACTAAAGTGATCTATAAAAGATGAATGTGATCGTCGGGGGAGTAAGACGGTGAAAGTCCTATGTTTGGTGTTGGTAATTAGTGACAATGCCTAAGTACTAATCCCATGCCTAAGTTGTATGTAGCATATGAGGATTAGTACACTCCAAGGTTGGTGGCAAGATGGACATGGTGATCATGATGGCCACACTTGGATTTGGACGCAACCCTACGTGATCAAGGCAAAGGTATATGCTTAAGGGTTGTGTTTTAGTAACCAAGACACCTAGTGGGTGTGGTTACATTATAGGATAGATAGCCGTACTATAAAGAGGGGAATGACGCGGCTATTGAACTCCTAAGTGCCTCTAGATGTGCATTTCATGATCATATGCATTTGGATAGAACTAATATCGCCTCGAAAAATGATTGTGAAAATGCTAACACACTCACACATGACGTGATCACTTGGTGGTGTTAGCACATTTGCGATGGCGTTGGAGTTTAAGCAGTAGAGAGGGTTTGGGGTCATCTCTCCCTCCCGCCGAGCGTGCGAGCGCGGGATTCAGGCAATTTTGGGGAAATGAAATGCCTATTTTCCACTACGCCGGAAGTCGGAAAAAGAAACGGAGGCAAACGGGGGTCACAGTGGTGACCGGACGCTGGACCGGACGCGGTCACTGTTTGACCGGACACGTCCGGTCAGTGTCCAGTATCTGCGCGTTTTCAGTTGTTTGGTCGGACGCGTCCGGTCATCCAGGGAGGTTACTGGACTCCAACCGGATGCGGGCACTGTGGCGTCCGGTCAGTTCTTCAGCGCGTCCGGTCGCTGGTTCGTTGTGCGCGGCTCAGGGTTGACCAGCACGTCCGGTCAGTTACGGGACCGGTGCGTCCGGTCGTGACCGGCGCGTCCGGTCGGTGCTTCGCGAAACTAGCCGTTGCGCGACCGGCGCGTCCGGTCAGTTGGACCAGCGCGTCCGGTCAACGCGACTTTGGCTGTTTCAAGTTTCTAACGGCTATATTCGAAGGGGTACGTCTATAAATACTCGTTGGCCGGCTCAAGGCTCACCCTCTCGGATATTTCTCGAACATTTGACATACTTGTGAGCACTTTGAGCTAAGCAACTCTCCTCCCACTCATCTCTCTTGCTTCTTTGCATATTCGAAGTGAGATTAAGTGATCCAAGTGCATTTGCATTGTGAGATAGCATCTAGTTGGCACTTGGTGGTTGATTTGCTGCGGGATTCTTATTTCTCTTGGTGGTTGCCGCCACCTAGACGGCTTGGAGCAGCTTGGAGGCGTTGGCAAGAGTTGGTGTTTGTTCTTGGCCACCTCCGGTGATTGTGAGGGGTTTGTGCCTACCTCGGCGAAGCGCCAAAGGCAACATTAGTATATTGCTCGTGTCATTGCAACCTTTTGCCATTTGGTAGGTTCTTGTGGCGCCTTTTGAGAGGCTCGGTGTGTGACCGATTAGCCACCGAACCACGTGGTGAAGAGGGACACAACGGGGACTAGCGTGCCGTCAAGCACGTGAACCTCGGGATAAATCTTCGTGTCATCACTTTCACATTGTGATTGATTGATCCCGGTGTTTGGTTATCTTGGTATTCATTGTTGATCATATTGGTTGGCTCAATACTTCGCCCCTCGGTGATACCCTCCTAACTCAACTCCACATTACTTTCTTAGTTATCTTTGCTAGCTAGTTAGCTTTGCTAGAGTAGCTTCTTTGTGTAGCTTGCTAGTTGTAGTTTCCTTCTCGGTTTGACTTGTGCGGTTGAGTGCAATTACTAGATTTGTGAATTGGTTAGGTGGCTTGCAAACACCCCGTAGGCTAAGCAAAACTCGCATCTCGCTATTTGTTTTATTGATAAACTTGTTTAGCTTGTCCTTGTAGAAAATTTTTAATAGGCTATTCACCCCCCTCTAGCCATCAAGACCTTTCAGACGGTCATAATAATGATACCCCTAAAGTAAAGAAATAGATAAATTCATTGACCTTTTACAGTTCTAATATAAAGATAGCATAGTCGGTCAGTATTCATACTGGACGCATTCAGAGTTATTAAGACGGTGCTAAACGCGCCATATGAGTTTTAGCAGATTAAACCCAAAATAAGAAAGTTTAAAGATGGGACAATCTGGAGGAGCATGGTACAAAGAGACCTAACTCCACAAGGAGGATGAATAATATAAACAAGGATCTTGTTACACATGACCTTGTAGAATCAATTGTCTTTTGGTAATAAAGATCAAGAAATGCTAGTAACTAAGGCTCTAGAAAATCTCAAAGAATAAGAAAATCAGATATTTCGGATGACTATAAAGTCTATGTTAGTGAAATTCAAATGGAGGGTAATCCCACCTTATTTGAAGAAACCATGAGAGGCGTTCACTCGTCCAAGTGGCAAGAAGCAAAGAAAGATAAAATAAAATTGATGATACCAATAATATTTTAGGATTCAGAATAAATTCCTAAGGAGCCAAAACCGTAGGCTATAATGGGTCTGCAAGACTAAATGTGACTCCAAAGGGAATATGTAAAGATGTAGAGCGCGACTTGAATCAAAAGTTTTACGCAAACCGAATGAATAGATTACAATGAGTGCTAGTGGCACATTATGATCTAAGTTACATCAGATGAAAGTAAAGACGATATTTCCCAAACGGGATTTGTTTGAAAATAATTATGTGGCACAACCTAGAGGTTTTGTCATGGAAAGAAAAGAACGTAAGGGATGCCACCTGTAGGAATCTCTTATGGACTAGAGTAAATCTCTAGACAATGGCATTTAAAGTTGAAAAGTCAATTGAAAATTTTGGGTTAAAGAGAATGAGAGGACAATTGCATTTGTACAAAGTTATAGAATGGAAAATTTATTTTCTAATCATGTATATGTGGATGACATCTTACTTGTTAGTAGTGATGTCAATCTACTGCATGAGAAGAAGAAGCTCTTGTCCTCAAGGTTCAATAAGAAAGTTCTCGGTGAAATGTCTCTCGTTATAAGAATTGAAACTCACCGAGATAGAAGAAAAGGGGTATTAGAAATATTGCATAGGCATGATAAGAAAAGTTTCTAAAGAAATAAAGTACCTATGCGGGCAAACATACGCCTGTTCCTATGGTCAAGGGTAATATTTTTGAGAACTTTATGTTCCAAGAAGCAATGTGAGATTGTTATAGAAGGACGTCTTATATGCTTTAGCTGTTGGAAGCTTAATGAGTACACAGATAAGATATTACCCTGATATAGTTCATATATCCGGGTTATTTTGGCAAAAGTCCAGTCCAGATATAGATCACTGGAATAGAGTTAAGAATATCGGCCTCATGCTAAGAAAAAAAGAACAAGTACTCTCAAGTAGTTGTGGGTACAAATATTAAATTTTAGCGAGATGTTTAGTGAAACCCACATAGTAGCTAACACTCGCAGTTGGAGTTTTATTGTGGAAAAGCTCCAAAGAAACAGTTTTAGTATCATCAGTAACGCAAAGTTACAGTATAGCATGATATGAGGCCGCGGGACAGGCAAAATAGTTAAAGAACTTTACCCGGAATGGATAATGGTTGTCAACAGCAATGACCATTTGAATAGTTTGCTCCTAAGACAATGGGTCAAGTGTACTGCCAAACACATTGACATTAAAGTTATACGTTGTAAAGGAGAAAGTCCGAAATCATACTAAAAGGTATTGAACATATAAGTAACAAGAAAGTGCTTGTGGATCCGCTTACTAAAGGTTTACCACCCAGTGTGTTCAGAGAACACACAGTCGACATGAGTTTATGGTATAGCCTATGATTTCCGGACAATAAAGGGCCCAAAGTTAAAGAATCTGTTTCAGATCAGAGATGTGTATTGTAGCTGTTAAATTTATCGGCGACTGACCGTGACGATGAGGCATGCTCTATACACTGATTTGTGATGGAACAAATAAAAGTGAAATCAATTAAAGTCAAAGTTTAAAGTTAAATGATAAGTTGAGATCAAGGGGGAGAATGTTAGAATAGATCTCAACCGAATTGGCCCAACGGCCAACTCGGACCCTTTGACCGCGTCCTGATCGGGGATGCTTAACCGACTCCTAGTCGGTGGGCCCCTGTCGCGCAGCCCTATAAAGAGGAGGTGGGGGCCAGGGGCACATGACACGAGGTTCACCGCCACAGTAGCTACCCCACCTCGAAACCCTACCGATCGGGAAGGCGCTGCCAGCGATGGGAAAGTTCCACCGACTTCGACACCGACGCCGGACCTCACTGGTACCCCTACACCGACGGTCAGCCACTCTCTCTTCTCTCTCTCGGTTAGATCCACTGGTTTATCCCAAATGGAAAGTGTTAGTACTCACTAAATCTACGCCTAGTGATCCTAGAATGTATTAACAATGGCAGCATTTACTGGGATAAAGGGGGAAAAAAAGTTGCCCTGCGCTCGTTTACTTTAAAAATGTTCTCCATCAGATTTCGGCATCTACGGCCTCGCCCTCCTATCCTTCTCTCCGTCGTCGTGCTGTGTGCACCGGCGCGGCGCAACCGCGTGCTGTCCCGTACGAAACGTACCACATGATCGGTGGAGTATTCTGTACATTCTCTAGTCTGTCTGCTCAGATCGGTTGGTTAACCAAAGTCGGAATGCCGCCACGCACTGCAGTGGTTAATTAAGCGGGCCGGCGCAACGGCAAGTGTGTCCCAAATCGCAACGCCAACGGGTTCGTGTTCGTTGCGTCGTCATCGTCGTCGTCCTGTCCTTATATCAAGGAGTTGCTGGCTGGTGGTGACGGATTTTGTTCGCGATCGAGGTCATCATTTGCATTAGTTGGTAAGATCGATTACTTGCGAGTTGCGGCCACGACGGGAGGCAGAACAAACCAATCATTTGTTGCCGCGTTCGGTTAGCTAGTTAGAGAGCGGCAGATTCCGATCCTCTTCCACCTTTCTGCATTGTTATTAGTCTGCTCTGAGAATTTGGCCTCTTCCTAGCTATCGGTCGATCGATAAGCTACAAGCTACTCCCTCAATTTTAGGCGTTTTATCTTTTTAGATATATTGATTTTGTTATGTATCTAAACACAACATATATCTTAGGTACATAGCTTACATGTACCGAACGACAAAACAACTTATAGTTTGAAATAGAGAGTACACTAGATGTAATTTGGAAGTACTCCCTCCGTATCGAATTTAGAAGTCGTTTTGATAAGGTTTGGATCAAACATTGCGAATATAAATCATTAATAACTTTTAAGTTGTTGAGTTTGCAAATATAAAAATTATATGAATAGATTTGTCTTGAAAAATATTTTTATAAAAGTATACATATATCACTTTTCCATAAATATTTTTTTATAAAAACAAGAGGTCAAAGTTGTGTTTTGGAGATCGTATCGCTGTCATAAACGACTTCTAAATCCGATACGGAGGGAGTATATCCTAAAACTACATGTTCATCTGCCAACGTGTACGCCTAATGATAACCCTGGCCCGTAGCACACAGATGAAACAAAGCATCTGCGTTCGTCTTCTTGCCTGAACCCAGAGATGAGCGAGGTAACATGATCGACACCTGCATGGGTGATCGCAACTTGACTGCCTTGACTAGTTGACATGTGGCTGCTCCTGTTACTAATACTAGTAGAGCACACTAGTATACTAGGGTATTCTTCCAGGCGGCCAGGCTTGTATGTTATGCGTTCTGATCAGCGCTCGCGCGCGTCGGCGACGATCGAGATGGTTTGTACGACTGTGACAACCAGCCAATACAATGTGCAATCATATTTGTCTCCATTACATTTCCGGGCTGTTCTTCGTCGTAAACTACTCGCAAACTGCGGTGAGGCACGTGATGAGAGACTTAGGCATGCTCCAGTAAGATCGGCACTAATGAGAGCATCTATATTTCATCGCTAAACCAACTAAGCAAACACAGTTGATTATCGCTAGTCAAGCGCAAGTGGAAGTACTTCCACTTCATAATGCTGTTGTATGCCTATATATATAACATCATTCTTTAGACTTGGGGCGGTTCAGTTCCAAAAAATTCTGCAAAATGACACTATAGCGATTTTCGTTGTTATTTGGCAATTAGTGTCCAATCATGGTCTAATTAGGCTTAAAAGATTTGTCTCGTCCATTTCGTCCAAACTGTGTAATTAGTTTTATTTTTTATCTATATTTAATGCTTCATGCATGTGTCCAAAGATTCGATGTGACGGGGAATCTTGAAAAATTCTGCAAAATTTTTTGGAACTGAACAGGGCCTTGGTCATCCCTAGAAAGTTCATGTGTTTTTTTCCCAATACTAACATACCACTATTATCATATATGGCGACTCATCATCCGATCAAAGCACAATAATTTGCATAGTTGATTACTCTAACATGAACCATTATTATTAGAAGACTCTCGCTCTCGCTCTTAGACTTACTAAACTGGCTAGTGGAGAGTGGGTAGTTCCACCTAGCTAGGCAGCCCACATTGGAGCTCTTACTCTCGCAAAACCTAATGAAGCACTTTGGCAGTTTGCCGGGTCCCTTTCTAGTCTCATTGCATTTAACCACCTTATAGCTTGTTCGCATGAACCAAAATGAACAAGCTCTTTACAAGCCATTGGGTGAAATAAACCCAAACAAGCTCAACCCATAACCATATCAGCAAGACATGAGTGACGAGACACTAATTAGAAACACGTGCCATGCACGTTCTCGAAAAAAAACCGAGACACTATAATTAATAGCATTAACATGGCTAGTTGTTCAAGGACTACTTCTATACCCTGTGAATAGAGAGTTTCTCTTGGTTCACACAACATGCAGGTCATGTGGATTCCTCCTTGGCATCACGATGATCCCTGCTGGCAGGTACAGTACCGTACGTTCCTCTGAATTATACTTTGTTTGGTAGCCGGCCTTGCTAATTGAGACATTTATGAACGGAAATTAAACGTGACACGACAATTTGCAAAGCAAAGAACATGGAACTATTCCGCTAGCTAGCCAATGCAACACTACTTAAAAGAAGAGTAGTACTGTTAAAACTTTGAGATCCAGCGGAAACAGAATTAACAACCTCTCTCGTGATGCGCGAGGATGGTGTACTTTAATATGTTCTCTCTTGCAGACCGTCACAAGTAACAACTGTCATGCATGCTGCTATAGTTCACTAGGATTTCTTCTAATCCAATCTCCCCAAATGCTAATCTATGTCTGCGAACACCGTGACTCTCTCTGCAAATCTGTGTAAATAGAAGAACAAGGGATGGGAATGGGCCGGTTGGGTAGTTGACCGACGTACAAAGCAAGGTCAATATATCGTTAGTAGTCGGACTTAGTACTTACCATAGTAACAAAAAAAACTATATAACTTGCTTTAGGTTAAATGGGTCGATCCATAGAGCCCCTAAAGTAACCTTGAGGATACGGGACTGGGTCCAAGACCAGAATTAGGTTGACCCATTTCCAGCCCTACAAAGTTACTAGTGATTCAGGCCAAGACCATAAATCCTAAATGGAAATGAAACTGAAAGGTGGCCAGTGATACCCACATCGACCTCCAGGCCCTATCCTAGGATCAGAATTCAGATTAGGTCTCAAAAAGTTTTAGGTGATCAGCATATGTTTAGTGTTAACTACTATTACTAGTAACATATTTCTGGATGTTAATTGGTGCCTTATTTAGCGACATCACTAATAATCTGCAACTGCGAACCTAAAATAGCTAGTTCAAAATAAATCAACTTCTAATTATATACCTAGACAGGAATGAAAGGAATAATTGGTAATGCAGCGCTAATTTACATATGACCCGGACCTGCATCCTCGGTAACATGAGGCAGCAGTATCCTACGCTATCCGAGATTCTTGCCCGGTCTAAGTTTGACTTTTCATCTGCTACGCTGCATGCAAAGGCAACAGTACCGCCGCAGGAAGAGGCCAAACTCCAAAGCATTGAAATTCGAGACTGCACAGCATGCATGCAGCAGTTCTACCACTGGTGGTTGGCACAGCCAAACCCTAGCAAGCTAGGAGGAAGAGGAGGAGGAGGAGTAGAACTTTGAAAGTCTATTGTCTGATTGTCTCCAACCAACGGTCAATCTGATGACCGGACTTTGAAAGTGTGGACACCCATCACATCGTAGGGTCCCGTTCGTCTTTTGTCCTTCTTTGATTGGACGAACCATTTTATAGTTTTCTCCGACCATACAGTACTCCCGCTAAGAACATTGATACTAGATTTGACTAAGTTTATATACAAGAATATTTATACTTTTTTTACTAAATAAGCGTTATTAGTTCCATGATGTACCTATTTGGTCAATTAATTATATAAAATCTGTAAACTTGATTAGACTTAAAATAGTTTGATTTTAGGACAAAGCTATAGTTTTACGTATCTTTTTCCACAGAGTTAGTATACAAGAGATCTATTTTTTTATGCCTATACAAGAGATCTCTTTAATTATACTATTCTCCTCCTGTGAATATATGTCCAACACAACGTTCAGCGAGAGGTGGTTGCGCACGAGCGAAAATATAATGATGTGACAAATCTGAAAGCTGAATAGTATGTTGGGCGGCTACGAGACGTCATTGTTGCAAGTTTCTTCAGCTGAGGTGCATGTGTGTGTTTGCTACTGAAATTTTCAGCAGAAAACATGCACGTAATGACGTAGCTTACTTTCAAAGCCATGATGCTTGCATCCATATAAGCATCGGAGGGAGATCTCTCGTTCGATCTCTAGAAGCTCTGGGTCTTGTGATAATCAAATTGGTTGATCTGCCTGCATGCTAGCTAAAAGGTGACGCATGAGAGTTGCATGTAAATTTGACAAAATATATTTGTGCTCGACAGGGGCGAAGCCAGCTCAAAAATGAGCCTAGTGCACACTCTATTGAATATAAAGGAGTGTATACATTTTTAAAGAAAATACATGGAAAATTTGAAACAGGTATTAAGAAATTTTTGTTTTACCCTAGTGCACGTGCACCGGGGAAGGCTAACGTGGCTTCGCCCCTAGTGCTCAAGAAGGTTGACCAATAGATCTGAATAAATAGCATCATGTCCATATACAGTTTGAGTCTTTGGCTCATCACCAGCACGTATTTTGGGCTAGCTAATTATTCTCTCAACACTAAATGTTGTAGCCATCCACAATCCACATTTCCACAGACCACAGCTATCAAGGACGTCGTGTTCTCGAAAAAAAATTAGAAGGACGAGCCTAGCTGCTGAGACTGATCGTCGACGTCTGTTGGAAACCTTGCGCGCTCGCACCAAATTTCTCGCGCTTGGGGGGCAATTGATGCGACAACCCTAAAGGCATGGACATGCATGCAAAATGTCCAGCATGTGCGTTTGATTTTGCGGGCAAAAGTTGTCGAGCGACGAGCTTTCTCCCGAGTCCAAAATGCATGCAGTTCCTAGTTGCTACAGCTGCGAGGAGCCGACGACTCGCGCGCGCGTGTCGCTGGTCCGCAGGCAGAGGCAGGCAGGCAGCATGCCGCATTCTGCGTCCCTCCGTCAATACTCACTTGAGTAGGGTTCACTATCGACTGGTACATGCACAGGAAAAAGTGCACGCAGGCAAGAACTGGTGGAACGCAAAAGCAATGGCTGCCACTCATTTGTCATCTCTGCACTTTTACCCTCCCTCACCTTTTCACCGTCACCTTGTACTGGAGTAGCAACACAGTCCACCACAGCACAGCACTGGCCTCCGAGGCTCCGACTGCTGCTCGAGCTTTCAGCGTCGATACGTCGGCAAGGGATTCTTTATCCATACGAAGAAAGCAGTGCAGGGATGCACAAAACTAAGGGTTCATCTGGAACGCTAAATTAAATTTTACATAAATCGCTTCGATTCTATATAGGGAAAAACGTAGAATTAAAAAAAAAAAAAGAGGGTGCTTCGAAGGGGCTAGCTAACAGAGATACCAGCTACGTAATAGATTGACGAGACACTCAACATGCGGCACAAACCGAGAACCTAGAGTTCAGGTCACGCACGGATAGATAGAGTTGTACGTCAACAGTCACTACCAGTGACCCAATCGTCACGTCGAGGACGAAGACGGGTAACTTGGTAGTAGAATGATTGTATGAACATGGAATGCAGAGCGCAGATTCCATGGCTAGCTTAGCATGCGAGCTCATCATCTTCTCATATCTTTTGGAAATGTCCGCCGTCGACATCAGCCAGCTGGCCGCGCGCGTGTTCTTACCGCCCGGCAGTATTCGCCGTTCAACCCTGGGACTGGGATACTAAGCGAGCCGGTCGTCCGCGGGCCGCTGCAAAGAGCCAAACATTCGTCGCCCTCGTCGTAGTCCTAGTCAGTCGATCGCCGCAGTTTGCCCGTGCGCAGAACGTCCGACGCCGACGCTTCTTTCTTTTCCCCTGCCGAGAGACTTGTGGTGTTTCTGATGACGCTTGTGTGTATTGACCTGGAAACGGAACGTCCGCTTTGGGTCGACCTGGGCTGTGGGCTGCCTTCTGCCTAGGAGGCTCTTGTGTTCGCGGGTCCGCTTGCTTGCCTTGGGTTGTAAATAAAAAACGCCCACACAATGAATGACTTTTTTATTTTCTCATCAATCCATTCAAATTCTACGTTATACTGTACTGTGTAATTCTAAAAAAAAGTAAATTTTCTGAATGAAAAAATTCAGAAATATAAATTGAACTGTCCATATTTTAATTGCATGCACCAATTAAATTCGCGGAATTTCCATTTTTTGCCCATTCAAATCCAACAGGCAAAATTTCTCTTTTCTGCACAGCGTCCTATCTTGAAGAGATCATAACTTTTCCTTATATACTTGGATAGAGATAAAGGGTCTGTTCGGAACATGAGATTTTTTTCCCGTTCCTGTGTTTTTTCCTATAAAATTAAATTGATTCTTGTGAAATTATTATGTAAATCCTACGAAATTCCTGTGTTTCAAACAAACCCAAAACGGGTATGAAAATTGTCGGGCTATAGTGTTGTAGCTTACAACCTTTTCATTAGGAGTCACCTTGATATTCACATATATAAATACATGCTTGAAACTCTGAACATTGTATAAATTATTTCGCTACCAAAATACCTTCACACAAAAATGTTATAAAGTCATAATCGGACGTTGTAATTTTTATATAATAAATAAAATGCTATCTTCATACTAGGTCATATAAAAAAGTTATAAATTTCTTGGAAGCTTGCTATGTAGGGTATATTTAATAAAAAAAAAAGCCCCCGCTGTATCCGCTCACTAGCATAACACATCTATATCATATGACCTCGTATGAATATGATTTATAAAAAACTATAGGGATTGGCCAAATCTTCAGTTTTAAATTCCATAATAACCTTTTTCGTTTGAAGCCATCTTGACCTGATAATGCTCGGTTATGTATCTGTAGATTTGAACATCATATTTGATTATTTTGGCTAGCAAAAAAAATTATATACCATAAAGTTATATAACTCATCGACCAGAATCTTCATGTAAATTTTATCCCCATTCAGGCCACATGGAAAGCTTATGATTTTCTTTAATACTCAATCCATTTCAAATGGTAAGTCGCTTTAACTTTTTTTTGGTACAACCATTTTGCTATGTATCTGGATATAATAATATGTCTAGATACATAGTAAAATGGATGAAACAAAAAAAAAGTCAAAATGACTTATAATTTGAAATGGAGGGGTATGTTATCGAAAAAGTTGAATCTCGTCGATTCATTAGCACATAAGGCTATTTCCTTTGATCGTCTGCGTCGCTGCTACTAGCTCCCTTTTCCGTCGGACTCCCGCCTATCTTTGCGTCTGGTGCTGTTTTGCCGTCCAGCTCTTGCCGCCTGGGCCTTATTTTACCAAACATTCTGGGCATCACACGTGTGGGCCAAACCAGACCAGCGCTCCCTGCGTACGCTGCGTAAGCTAGCCGAGTAGACTCGTGACGGCCCAGAACAGTGGGCCATGACTGCGTCAAAGCAACCCTGGAGCGGGCCTCCGTGGCGACGAGCAAGAGTGGTCCTTTGATGCTGACGAGCAAGAAGAGGATGATCCCCTGATCGGAAAGGGAAATGGGGTGGCCATTATTTCATTTGCCATGATCGGAAAGGGAAACGAAAATGAGCGCATAATTGCATTTGGCACGGTCTCTTCTGAAGGAAGAGAACAGAAACAAGGACCATCGCCGTATGCGGCGGCGGCGGATCACGGGCTCACGGCACAGAGAACCAAACCGACCGTTTGCTCTGTCCTTTGTCGTTTGTCCCCGTGCCCGTGATCCGCTTCGCGGTCATTTGTCGTGCATGGCCTACAATTACATCCTGTGAGCGAGGTATGCCAGCCAGGTGTCCGCCGATGGCAGCGTGGGTGTAATGCAACAGAGAGAGCACAGCAGCGCACCTAGTCCTTGTGGCTCCACCGCTATCCCTTTAACCTTTATCCGTCCGTCGATGCACATGCACCACATCGCCAAAAGACCACAGCCCACCGACGCTACCACTCGCGGCGTCAATCCAATCCACCCCAACAAAAAGAAAGATCCACTCGCGGCGCGGGAGTATTTTAACTCTACGGGAGCCTGTGGCCATGAACCTCGAGTCCTCCCGGAGACGCCAATGACTCACGCGACCTATAGCAAAACGACACGCCGAACGAACGGTCGAAACGCACAGGGGAGTTAAGCTGACCGCCGAACGGCCGAAGCAATCAAAGCAATCCCCCGATCCCACCACGAACTGTATATAGGAGTACGATCGCCTCGCCACCAGCACGGCCGCACCGCACTCTGTCGCACGCGCCACATCCCACAGCTCACGTTGCGCCTTGGCCACTGCGGCCGCGCCGGCGCCGCCACCACGCGCGCGGGAGAGAGAGACCACAGCCACAGCCATCGGCGGGCGGAATAGGAATGGTGGCGCCGGGGGGAGGAGCAGGAGGAGGTCCGTCGCGGTGGCCGGCGGCGGAGGAGGTGAGTGGTTGCGTTGCGCGCGGCATTGCACCGAAATGGGGGTGGGGGCGGGGCGGGGGGATTCGCGTGGAGCTGCGGGCGGCGGGCGTAGGTTGTTGGGTCGCGATCTCGCGGCCGCCTCGGGGGGATTCAGGGGTGAAGCCGCGGGCCGGCGATTTCAGATTGTTGGGTGTTGTGGGATGCCGTGTCCCGTGTATGGGGCCGGGGACGCCCATCGAAGGCGGCTCCAGTTGGCAGCCTTTGCCGCTACTCGATTTACTTGTCGCTTAATTAATCTCGGAGTAGTTTATCTGGATCCGTTCATGCCGTTTTTGCTTGTTGCAGATGCATCTCTTTTGATTATTAAGGTTATGCACCTGAGACGTCTCTCTTGGCTTCGAGTTGAATGTTAGAATGCTGGGTGGTAGTTAGTGAGACCTGACTTATTTGGGATAAGATCGTGCCCTGCTTTTGCTTTCTGATGATGTGTCCGGTAGAGGAAAGTAAGGTGCTATTATTTCCCTTTTGATTTGATTGATGAAACAAAAAGGATATCCAGTATGCTTTGTTTGGATAATGGGTTCGCATTGTTGGTTCGAGTCTGGCTATAATGACCTGTACCTTTCTATACAGCCTGAATCTTCCTGGTTTCAACTTCCAAGTAAGCAAGGACCATATGGCTGGCCATTTCTGTGGACACGAAGAATGTGTGCATATTATTGTGCTATCTTAATTTTTTGATGACCCCACCTGCTCGTGTACCTAGCTGAACAAATGGGACTGAAACTGATCTTTGTCAAAGTTGCATGATCTCAAATGGGAAACCCCATGTTAGTGCAGGGTGGCTGACCTTGAGTTCATCTTGTTGGTTAGTGTATGGCAATGTTTTCTTAATACATCTTGTTGCTGGTATTGCAGCTTGACATTGTACGGAAGAAGGTGGTGGAGATTAGTGGAAGGGATGAACAAGAGGTTAGGGTTGCTGCTTGCCCCTACAGAATTTGCCCTTTGGGGGCTCACATTGATCATCAGGTGACCTTGTGTTACTATGTTGTTCATATTTTATTCCCCAGAAGATAAGGTCACGATTAGAATCAGGAAGTTAAAGTACGTCTTAGTTAAATTTATCTTAGTTTGGCCGTTGATATTAGTTCAGTCGTTATTCAGACAACACAGATTACACAGAGCATGTTCCAGAGGTCACGTTGTTGCCATATAAATGTATTATTCTGTACATATATTGACCTAGTGCCATCTCCGATATGGACCAGGCTTAGATGACTTCCAGGACAACATTAGGCCACTCCCTGTGCAAATGTTTGAAGTTGCATCAAGCTATGTATAGTGACAGTGATGAACGAGCTTTATGGCTTAACATTGTGGTGGTAACTAATCACCACCAATAAACAAAAAACCATTTGAGTATTGTTTGGAACATGTTCTGGTATTTTCATTTAGAATATTATGCTTGAATACACTATGCCTTCTACTAATTTGGTAAAAAAATTCAAAACCTATGGCAAAGACAGTCCAACTGATCAGAGTGCATGAACCCATAATTTCAGTTTGATTAATGCTTGAATGTTATACTATTACAGCAGTAATTGATTTTAACTTCAAACAGTGTATAGACAGTCATCACACCATAATTGTTATCTAAATGCTGGTCTGCAATCTGGCAGGGTGGAGTTGTCACAGCTATGACCATAAATTATGGAGTACTCCTTGGTTTTGTTCCCTCTAATGGTTCCGAGGTTGGTCAAATTACTACAATTTACCTAATTTTCTTATTAAAAAAATCAAGTCGGCTTCTTTTTCCTGTAATAATATATTACACTGCCTTGGCTCCTTGTCACTCCGTGTTTTGGTATTCATGTCTGCTTGTTTACATGTTTGGTAAAAATGCATCACAAGCAGAACTTATGGTCCCTGTGCAAAGTTGAAGTTCTTGTGCACTATCATTCATGATTCAGGACAGTGCTATATTATCTATAAAGTCAGCAAACTTTATTTTTCTTTCAGGTTTTACTTCAATCTGGTCAATTTGAAGGTGTTATAAGATTCAGGTAACACCGTAAAAAAAATCTGTTTTTCCTTGATCACAGTTTCCACTGTGTTTCAGCGCTCCTAACACTGCGTATTATTGAAAACTAGCCCCATCTGTGGGATAACATTGCTTAGGAAATACTCAAGGTCACTCTGTGTTACAGCTGTAGTTCTTATACCTGAATCCTTGCTTATTTAAGCTTCCAGTACTGCCAAGCTAAGATGATCATACATATTCCATCATTTTCTTTCCCAACAGAGTTGATGACTTGCAAAAGCCTATTGATAAACCTGAGAACATAAACTGGGAAAGTTATGCAAGAGGTGCTGTTTATGCACTGCAGAATAGTGGATATGATCTAAGGAAGGTAACCCATCACATTTATGTCTTAAACAGTCCAGATTGTGTTGTACTATAAAATTTTTGGCAAATGATTTCTTGTAGGGTATCATAGGATATATTTCTGGTGTGAAAGGTCTTGATAGTTCAGGGCTCAGTTCTTCTGCGGCGGTAAGCTTACTGACATATTGTATACATTTACTGAGTTGGTGTTACTTCTAGGCCTATCTATTGTTTGTTGGTAGTGTTAAATTAGGTGCTGGAAGGTGGCAGTAAATTTTATTATGTGTTTTCATCTCAATGAAACTCTGATATATAACCTGATTAACTTCACAAGCATATAGATTGGAATTTGTCCCAGATCACTGATTTTCTCTAGTACATTTCCATTATCCTACAACCTCAAAATGAATTTTAAGAAAATTTGACCAATGATATTGATTATAAGATAACTGTTTGTCTGTTCGCTTCAACAGGTTGGCATCGCCTACTTGCTGGCTTTAGAACATGTAAATGATCTGGTTCTATCACCAGTGGATAACATTCAGTTAGACAAGTAAGTTTTTTTATTCCCGTTAATATCCTACAAGGATAAATTTCATGGGTGCATGCACCTGATTGATACCTGTTTTAATTACAAACAGCTTTGTTGAACTCGCTGCAAGCCTGCTACCATAAGCTAATGCCTTAGCAATGTCTTAATGCAAGAAAGTGCTGTTCGTACTTTAGACTTTACTACTTGCTTTATAATAAATTAATTGTTGTCACCCTCTTAGAAGGATATTCATGGTTGTTAGGGTTTCAGCTGTCCACTTAACTCTGTTCCTATATGTCAGGTACATTGAAAATAAATACTTAGGTCTCAAAAATGGCATTCTAGATCCATCTGCCATTTTGCTTTCACGGTATGGCTATCTCACTTTCATGGATTGCAAGGTAATACTTTTGCATTTTATACGAAGTTTATTTAATTTCTTATTGATATGAAGAGTTTTTTTTTTCTTATAATGTTTCAACTTTCAAGGCCACTGAGTTATTTAATAAAACACATGTGAGGATATGTTTGCATGATGAACTAGTGCCACAAAACACGAGGATATATATTTCCGTAAGTTCAATTGTTGATCAACTAAACTTTGAGCCCCTTTAATTGGGTTAACTCTGCCAAGTGTCTGTTTGTTTGTGCTGTACATGCACATACTTTGTTAGATAATGTTCATTGCAGTGTTCTCTTTCTCTACTACCTCCAGTTACAAAGAACAAGTTGTTTAGGCCAAGATTTGGTCATACCTTAAAAACTACTACAAACATCAATAACTATTACATTATTTAGTTTCGAAGCGTGGAAGTTATACGTGTTGATTTGTGTTCAAAATACTTGCAAAATCTCTTATAAGGATTTTACAACATTATTCTAGAAGTAACCAGTGGTGAGTGGTCAAAGATATGCATCGAACCGTGCAAAGTTAAACGTGTCAAGTATTTGTGACTGGAGAGAGTATTTGTATTTGTTGTGACTGAGACTCTCTTACTTGAGTAGACTGCTTCACCTTCCTACGTCTGCTTCTCGGAGCTGAGTAAAAGCCAACAGCCTCAGGGACAGCTACCATTCAAGATTTTATTGGCATTTTCAGGACTGCAACATAATCTGCCAAAGAAGAGTGGATATAATACGCGGGTTTTTGAGTGCAAAGAGGCTGCCCGTGCTCTTTTGCAGTGAGTTCCTCTGTTAGTAACTTAAGATAGCTATATTTCATCATGCAAACAGATATACTCTTATGTTTTTCAATTTTATATGGGTTGACATTTGTCGTTCTTCTACAGTGTTTGTTATTCATTGTCATGTTCAATGTAGTCTGATTCATTGATTATGTATTTGTTTGAATCCTCAGTGCTTCAGGCTGTGAAGATACGCCAAATATACTTTGCAATGGTACATGTTCTAAGTAATATTTCTTGTCGTTACCCAATGCAAAAGTATAATTTATCTGACATTTTCTTTGTTATTACAGTTGATCCAGTTGTATATGAGGCCCAGAAGGTACTTATCACTTCTAGGTCCAATTTCTTAACATTTTCATATCATTCCAACATAATTTATTCCTGCAGTGTGTATTAGAAGAAAATCTTTCCAGGAGAGCTGAGCACTACTTTTCTGAAATGAAGCGGGTTTCTAAGGGTGAGCTAATCACATATTGGTGTATGTGTTCCTGCAGTGTGTAAGCTACTTGTTCATGACATATTTCCATGGTCGCGACTACAAAGTGTTGTTTATTGTTTCAAAGATCATTTCAATTTTCACCATATCAACCACTCACCAACACAGCAATCTTAACAAAGAAAGTCAGTTAGGTTCGTTTCAAAAAAAGAAAAGAAATACAGTTAGGCCACCTCCGGCTTCTGCATAAATGTACTGTTTGCATAAGTACTACTCTACCTTTGTATTCATGAATGAATTGGACTTCTAGTATAACCTTACTGACCACTTATTGTTTCCCTTTCACAATACAGTTATTCATTGGGTATGCTAATGCTATCCAGCAACAGTTAACACTTCACTCTTTTACTTGTATCTCCACGCAAGCGTCAAATGGCTCTGCAATGGCCTGATAGTTCATCGCTGATCTTTGTTCAGGCAGGGATGCATGGGCTCATGGGAACCTACAAGAACTTGGACAGCTGATCACTGCATCTGGTCGCAGCTCCATACTCAACTACGAATGTGGTATGCTACTTGTGTACTTGAAACACTTGGCACCATGTGCTTCACTCTACAATTCTAATCGTCCCACTAGCGCTTGTTGATCGTCAGGTAAACAGTACGTGATGCATTGATGATTTATCTGAAACCGCAGGGAGCAAAGAGATGATCCAGCTGTACGAGATCCTGCTGAAGGCCCCCGGCGTCCTCGGCGCCCGGTTCAGCGGCGCCGGCTTCAGGGGCTGCTGCCTGGCGTTCGTGGAGAGCGAGCGCGCGGAGGATGCGGCCGCGTACGTCCGGGCCGAGTACGAAAAGGCCCAGCCCGAGCTGGTCTCCAGGATCCCCGCGGATCGCCGTGTGCTGGCCTGCGAGCCCGGGGACTCCGCGCGCGTCATATTGCCCGATCCTCACCTGCGCTCCTGATGGCATTTCGTGGCCCAGACGGAGATGGAGGCAGCCGGCGGTACGGCATAAACGGAACGGACCTGCTGCTCCCCGCCTCGATTAGATCTCTCGTGCAGTTGTATATGGTGCAGCTCCTTCGTGTACGTGTTTTGACCATTCCATCCATTCGTTCGTAGTACGAAGCAATAAGCGTGGCATTGCCGGTTCGTTTGTGGCCGGTGGCCGTCTGTTTCCGCTGCGTGCAGGCGTGCAGCAGCACGCCGTGTCTAAGCCAGACGCGAGATCGAGGACGCGTCACGCAATTCAAATCTCGGTCTCGCATGCGAGGGCGGAACCGA
Organism: Saccharum hybrid cultivar R570; assembly: GCA_038087645.1. Classification (NCBI taxonomy): domain Eukaryota; kingdom Viridiplantae; phylum Streptophyta; class Magnoliopsida; order Poales; family Poaceae; genus Saccharum; species Saccharum hybrid cultivar. The sequence continues at coordinate 21,006,270 of JAQSUU010000553.1, read as the reverse complement.
CAGGTGGACGTCTGGACGGACGCCTGTGCTGCACTCTGTTTCTCGCTCTTGGGCCAGCACGCCCCTGCCCAAGACCGTATTTTGTGTGCCCATGCGAGGCTTACGCCACCAGACCGTGCGCTGGGACTGCTCGTGTCCCCTTCACTTCTTACACGTATTGTAACATGTGTAACATCCGATTTACTTTTGCAACATTCAAATGAAATATTTGCAACATACGTCTGAAAAAGCTGAAACACTTACCACGTACGTCTAAAACACTTGCAAAACACTAGAAGAAAAAACTTGAAAACACGTATGTAACCATTGCAAACATATGCAAACATCATGATGAAACACTTGTAACATACATATGAAAACACCTGAAACACTTGCATCCCGACCTAGTTTTGCAATATTTAAATGAAACACTTGCAACATACGTTTGAAACAGATGAAACATTTAGAACATACACTTGAGATATACATGTATAGACCATTGCAACATGTGCAACATCCCGATCTACTTTTGCAACATCCTTATGGAACACGTGCAACATACATCTAAAACATTTGTATCGAGTGCAGCAGCCGTAGCAGGAGGCGAGGCCGGAGGGCTTCCGCGCTAGGGCTTGACGCTTCTCCTTGTGCGGCGACCTCAGTGGCTAGTTGGTGGCCGAGGGAGTGGTCGCCACACGTGGGAGCCGCAGATAAGAAGCAACGGGGCGGGGCGGCGGAGCAGGAGAAGGAGCAGCGTGGGGTAACCGTCGATAGCGGAGCGACCACAGAGCAGGAGCAACGGGACGATCGATGGAGTAGTAGGCGGGGTGACCGTCGTCGTGCGGAGCAGAGCAAAGCATGTCTCTCGTCTCCTCCTTTCCTTATCTAATCGACGCAACGTAAGAGATGAACACGGATACCCTAATTAAAAAAACGAGCAAACATAGAGCAGCGGTCTATTAGACTGGTACGCTGGCTGACGAACGGGCGTCCGGACAGACGGATAGCCTTCACGTAGCATTTTCGATTCATATACCGTTGGTGGGCAAGGCATTTCGTGCCTCCCGGGCGCGATCTCATCTCACTAGTCGCTATCCACGAGACCACAACCGATTCCCACACTTAGGCCACGTTTAGATGCTGAAAAAATTTCAAACCGATGAATAATACCATTTTCGTCTTATTTGGCAAATATTGTCCAATCATGGACCAACTAGCCTCAAAAGATTCATCTCGTGATTTTCAACTAAACTGTGTAATTAGTTATTTTTTTACCTACATTTACTACTTCATGCATGTGTCCAAAGATTGATGTGATGGAGAGAGTGAAAAAATTTTAACTTTTGAAGTACATCTAAACAAGACCTTACGCGAACTATCCGTACATGCTACGCGCCACTCGCCCAATGGCGCGGCGGTTTGGATGCCCCGACGCGTCTTATCCGCGGCGGCCTCAAGAGTTTGTCAACCTGTCCTTTTGTCTTGGTGGTTGACTAGGTTGTTGTCTACAGTAGAGGAAGCAAAAGGACAACACCGGACTGTGCTACCAAGGACGACAGAGGGACGAGGCACGTGGCAGAGCAGGTGTGAGTAGTGACTTGATGGCTTGGGCCTGGTTTCCTTCTCTTCCAAATTATAAATTTTTACGCTCTCTCTATCACATCAATTTTTAGACACATGCATGGAGCACGTAAGTAAAAAAAATAACTAATTACAAAGTTTAGTTGTAAATCACGAGACGAATCTTTTAAACTTAATTAGTCCATAATTGGACACTAATTGCCAAAACAATAGCAAAATTTTATTATTATTATTTTTTGCATCTAAACACCCCCTTGATCGATATCAAATTATCAATGCCACTAGAACATCAGGCGCCCGCAGTGATTTTAAAATAAAAGCTATTATTCATGTCTAATGGGCATGGCTTTATAATTAGATGGTAAAGCTAAGATTCAAATACAAACATTTTTATATATACGATCACTGTCACCAGCATCTAATTAAGATCTGGCATATCGAAACAATAGATGCAGAGTACAAATTGAAGCAATCACATATCTTCATTGTCCTGATATGCAAATAGCGTGGTTTGTATGGCAATGAAGCTTCTTTGTAATATTCAGGGACATGTTTATATCTTCTCCATTCGCAGGAAGCAGCTACAACACATGAGCAGACATGGAACAAGAAACTCAAAGCAAGGAAAATCACTTTTGCAGACCCTAAAAAAATGAGTCATGACTATAGCTCATTAGCTCTCTACCAACCTTCGTAAGCATGTGCATAACCAATGCAATAACATTAGGTGGAGGCCAATTCAGAACCATGTCAGTCACTACTGCATTGGCCAACTGACTATATACACGTAGCATATATCATGTAAACTGAAGAAAAGATCTTAACACAAGCTAACCTAAAGTAAATAACAAGTCACTGAGTGGAGTATATAGGCACATGCACTATAAATTCCAGATGTAAATCTACCTCTTCTCTGCATATAACCCTCTATGAAGGCAGACATAAGATAGAAATGGCATTCCCCCCAACAAGCTCCTGGACGAGAAGCTATCAGCAGTCCATCTTCACTACCTGTAGGGCTGCAGGTGATAAGCCTTCTTTCCCTGAAAACAAACAGGATTTTGATAATTCCATAAGCACAGTTGTACCATATTTCTCATTACTAATCCATAAACACGCTACGATTTTAAAGTGCAGACTAAAATCAATTTCCATCATTTTAAAAATCCCTTTCTAAACACAAGATGCCACACATCAACCAAAAAGAGGAGACTAACTGTTTCCCACACATTACTGAATATAAGCAGGTGAGGCCACTCATAAGAAACTGTTTCTATTTTTTTTTTTTTGCAAAATAGCCGAAACAGTAATTAAATTGTATATCAAACGTGTACCTTCAATTAAATCGTTTCTATTTTTTTTAGCTAGAACCTAAGATGGTTCTCAGAAGAAAATTACAGGTCATAGTACATATAGAAAATCAGGTGTGCTATCATGAATAAAAGAACACAAATGTGGCAGGCTTCCAGCACAGACACAGCGAAAAGAAAATGTACAGACCATCATAATTCAGGCACCCAGGAAACCAATAAACAAACAATTGCATCATGCTTGAATGAGAAGCAGGTGTTCCCTTTTATTTTCATTGTGACCTACACATGGATATAGATTAAAACATATCTAACTAAGACCAGGACAGGCCTAGATAGCAGGTACAGGCGCCTAGTATACACTACTCTACCTAATGTGGCAGGAAGTTCACCCTCAGATAGCCATAAGCGTTATCATATAACAAGCTTATCAAGAAAGTTGGATGCCTCTCACGAAATCCAACAATACAAAAAAATCAGTAAAAAAAAGGATCGGTATATACATTAATGCTGCCTTAGAAAAGCATATATAAACCAACAATATCCATGAAAATAAACATGTGTGCACGACTATATGTTTTTTCACACAGAATCAACATCAGGAACCCAATAAAAACGGATAGGTAGGCTATCTATGTACCGGCCTGAAAGGTGAAACAAAACTTAAGGGTATTTAGTAACATAAATCATTTTGTAGTATTTATTTTATATATAAGTTTTCTCCTCCACATAAACAGCGCTGTCTAAGCATTCTTCCACCTTTATAACACCAAATACTGAACACACCTGAGTAGCAACGACAATAGCAAACTGGAGAACAATTAAGGATTAGTGTCTATTAAATATTTAAATACCCTGGAGACTCCTAAAAAACTTAGCTTTAGTAGCATCATCCAACTCTTGTAGGAAAGGAGGTATGGTCGTATGGATTTAACTCTTGGTTTCCCCAAACATCCTTCATCTGCTGCATGCAGATTTAAGGTACCAAAATGAGTCATATTTCAGGGGAAATGAATTCAGAAGAACAGGTGGCATATAGCAAAGAGATTACACAGAAGTTTTTTTTTTTACCGAAATCAGATGCTTCAACTTTAGGGCCATAATAATTAAGCAAGCATGTGCTAGCCTCTCCGGTTCAACCTATATCATGTTCTCTGCAGTTAACGAAACAAGTAGCCTTCAATATCTGGCATGCTATCTGATAGAGCAGGCAGTAGAAAATCAGGTATACCTAATAACAAGCTAATGAAAGCTCTGGTTATTAAATGACACACAATGAATTCCACTGATTTGATAAAACAATGGTAGTGTCGTGAAAATCTACTTCCCTGCACCATAACTGTCACAAGAATTCTGCAATAGAGAACCAAGGTTATCTCTTTTCAAACAAAACCTGGAGAGGACAGCGAGAGACAACGAGGCTAACACAGCTTACCTCTCTGCCGGTGTCGGGTTCTCCTCGCCGTAGCTGCCGTCGGTGCTCGCGAACGCGGCTCGCCTAGACAGTAGTGAATCCTCATCTCTGGACGTCGATCCCTGGGTCCCCTAACGCGGATCTAATTAGTTTGAGTTAGGGGAGGAAGCAAAGGAAACTACAGGCAGCAAGAGGGAGAAATAGTGAGGGAGACGCCGGCTTACATCTCCTCTGGTGCTGGCCATCGCACACCACCACTGCCTGTGCTCGTGGATGCGGCTTGGATCATCATATCTACCTATGAGCCGCCTGGATCTGAGAGAGATCCTCGTCCATCCGTCTGTGGAGGAGACGGGGAAGATTGAGAGCCGCGGAGGGAGAGGGCAAGAGGCTGCATCTCATAGACGGGGGCACGCGGTAGCTGGGGGAGGAATGCTCGCCGGCGAGCCGGGAGGCGGGCAGAGAGAAAAGAGAGAGAGAGAGGAATGAGGACCTGAGGAGGAGGAGCTTACGGTTGGGCAGACGGGTAGGTGGACTGCAGGTTGATTTCTAAAAAACCAGATGACCTTTTTGCAAAATAGGCTGAGACACGTATCGTCACGCAGATGAGCCACCAATGCCTCGAATTCTCTGGCGGTAGCAAAGGGCAGCGGGCAACCCCGATGCTGCTGCTAATGGCATCGTTCCGGCGTATATGCTGCTCGCGCGGACGACCGAGCCCTACAGTTAACGCTTAACAACAACAATAATATTGTGCACTATTGCTAGCTCTAGGGATAAAATAAGCCGAATCATTGAGAGGTACGTTGCTAGTGATCGAGTTCGAGGCCTTCGTGAAATTTTTTAAAAAATGGTACCGTAGCACTTTCGTTGTTATTTAGCAATTAGTGTCCAATCATGATCTAATTAGACTTAAAAAGATTCGTCTCGTGAATTTCGTCTAAACTGTGTAATTAGTTTTATTTTTTTATCTATATTTAATGTTTCATGCATACATCAAAGATTCGATGTGACGAAAAATCTTAAAAAATTTTGCAAAATTTTGGGAACTAAAGAGGCCCCGAGTCCAACCACGTACGCTAATCAGGTGAGGGGCTTGGGCCTCGTTTAGATGCACTCCAAAAGTTGAAATTTTTTCACTCTCTCCGTCACATCAATCTTTGGACCCATGCATGAAGTAGTAAATATAGGTAAAAAATAACTAATTACACGGTTTAGTTGAAAATCACGAGATGAATCTTTTGAGCCTAGTTGGTCCATGATTGGACAATATTTGTCAAATAAGACGAAAGTGGTACTATTCATCGGGTTGAAATTTTTTCACAATCTAAACGTGGCCTTGGTTGCTGAAGTCCGCTGCGTTAGCGGCAGAATCATAGCGACGGTCGATAATAATGTATTAATGTGCGCTCTAAATAGGACGCATGTGCTAATCACCTACAAAGACCCTATTCATCTGGCTTATAATCCGTCTTATTCGGCTTGTTTTTTCAGCCGAAACAGTATTTTTCTCTCACAAAAAATCAACCAACAGTGTTTTTCAGCCGGCTTATAATTTCAGCCGAACGGCCCCAAAGATAGATGTCCTAAGGATGCCATCTATATAAATTGACTGTTATTATTAATAGAAACGGGAATTTCAAGGATGAAGATAAAATTTATAACAAATTGAGGTGGGATGAATATAAAAAACTTAACATTTTCATTTGAGGTCGGTTGAAAATAAAATTTATAACAAATTGTTGAGTACACTGTGATTTGCGACTTTGTAGTTGATAAACTTTTTATTTTAAATTATTTAGAGTCCAAAACATTCATTTTAAGTTCTCAATTTTTGAAATCTAAAGTATAAAATTTTCAAGCGACCTTAGATTTCAATGTGACCTACCAATTTGTAGTTGAAGTTAGTATATACTCCCTCCGTCCTTCGATAAAGGACGTTCTGGCATTCAAAAAATAGTACCACAAAGAAAGACGTCTTCACCAACTTCTCCCCAAATTTCACTATGCAAAAAAAAGATTCTCCGTCACATCGAAATGTCGGCATATGTATGAAGTACTAAATGTAGATGAAATTAAAAACTAATTACATAGTTTCGTTGTACTTTGCGAGACGAACATTTTGAGCCTAATTAGTCAAAATTTAGACAATTTTTATCAAATAAAAACAAAGGTTGCTACAGTACGATGTGACAAGTACTGTACCAAGTGAGGTGCCCCAACTTGACATCTGAACACGGGCTATGGGTGTGTTTAGATGAAAAAGTTGGGGTGAAAAGTTACTGTAGCACTTTTCGTTGTTATTTGGTAAAATTTGTCCAACCATGGATTAATTAGACTCAAAAGATTCGTCTCGAACTTTACAGACAAACTATGCAATTAGTTTTTTTTTACCTACATTTAATGTTTCATGCATGCGTTTAAAGATTTGATGTGATGGGTGGAACTGGAAATATTTTGGGTTACTGTAGGAAGTGAACGCGGCCTATGTATAGAACACCACCGGTCCCATCCATCACACCGTGTCCTCCACTGCTATGAATAAAAAATGAAAAAATAGACGGTGGGGAGGAGCCTCGTCCTTTCCATCCCGTCCCTGGCGTAGTGCTCGCGAGTTCTCCTCTGTTCTTTCTCCCGTCCCACCAGCGCTGTCGCACCGGTCCTCCTCTTCCCACACGGGAGGCACCCCACCCTCTCCTCTTCCGCGCGTGGTGCCGAGGCGAAGGCCGCTAACATCGAGGTGGAGCAGGCCAGCGTCGGTGCAGATCGGAGCAGTGGTCGAGGTGGAGTGCTTGTCCCTGAGCGGCCGATCTGGAACGAAGATGGAGCGGCCCGACATCGAGCGCGCATCCCAAGCGGGCGCCGTCCCCTTCCTTCTTCCTTGTCCACCGCACCGCCCAGATCCAGGCGCAGCCGAGGTCGACGGCCAGCTCAGGATCCAGGGCACCGTGACCTCCTTCCACCGCACCCCTCCTACCGGCCATCGCCTCCTTCTATCCGTGCATCGCCTCCCCCGCCGGTCGCCTTCACCGCCATCGCCTCCAACACCGACGCTCTCCCTCTTCTCCACTGGCCCCTCCCTCTAGCGTGTGTGTCCCTCATACGGGAAAGGAGCACCGGAGTCCAAGAAATCCATATCAGAGCGAAGCGGAACGCAGGAGAGGAAATAACGTGTGGGGATGGACCGTCTTTTTTTGCTAGGCCTTTTTCGAAAGATTCTCTTAAATAGGCTCCTGGCCAAAAGATTTTAAAAATAGACCCTGTTTTTGACGCCATAGTCTTTGGCGCCAAGATATAACGTCATGGCGCCAGCCTCATTGGCGCCAAGCCCCTGGCGTCATGGCGCTAACGTGACAGGAGTCTTGGCGCCAAGCCTTGGCGCCAAGACCCCACTCTTCAACCAGCATCACTCTTTCTCCCCGAGCCATTCTTATTTTCTTTCTCCTCCTCTTCGGGTATTTCCTTTGTCCACTTCAGCCAACCTCTTCCATCAACATATTGAACCATGGAAAGTTGGATTTTATCCGTCGATCTTCGAGAGCCAGGTATCCTCTCACCCTTCCTTCTTTATTTCGAATCGATTTGGTAAAATAAAGTCGTATTCTTAACCTATGAAACTTCACATGTTATTGGTTAATGTACTTTTTAAAATTCGTATGTATTGTACAACCGTAGGATGCCTAGGCGTGGAAAAGTTAGAAAACAAAGGTATGTGTCGATCTTTTTCATCATATGTTAAACCCTCGGTTTTAGGGTTTATTGTTATTTGTTTTGTTATATTAGAACGGAATTTGTTGAATTATAGTTATGGACGGATGACCGAAAGTCCCTACGTTCCAAAGCCGCTCCCTAGCGGTGTGCCAATACTCATGTGCTTCTGTGACGATCCTTGCAGGGTAGACATTTCTGAAAATGAGGCAACATATAAGCAGAGGTATTGGACATGTTCCAATTTTGCATGGGAGCCTACAGAGCGTCAGCGCTGCAATACATTTATTGTGAGAAATTGCTATTGTTTATTAATTAATTTGTGTCATATGAAGTCTTGCATATTAATTAGATTTGTAACAATTGCCTTTGCTATAGACCCCTCCACCGCTTTTATGATTTTGAGCAGTGGATCGACACTGAGATCAAGGAGGCGGACATGCGACTTCTACAAGGCCTGAAGGAGTGGGATGTGAAGCGTATGGAGATATTAGAGAAGAGACGCAGAGAGGAGGTAGCAGAAAAGGAGCACAAGGAAGAGGAGGAAAGGAGACGTATTGCTACGCATAGGGAGGAGAGGGAGAAGAAGCTTGAGCGCGTGCGCCGAGCGAAGGCAGCGATGAAGGAGAATCCCGATGCCTAGAAAAAGAGAAAGTGGCCTCATTGCACTTAGCAGTTGGCTAGTTGTATGGTTTAATCATAGACAATGTGGTCGATGTAGTATGCAATGTGTTTAATGTAATGCACTTTAGGTAAATCATGTACCTAGGGCATGTTCTGTGTTATTTAGTTCATCATCATGTACTTCATATGCACTTTAAGTGTTTGGACCTTTCATAGTGTTATCATATATTAGGTTTAATGTTGTTGAGGTATTGAGACTAGTTCTCGAGGTGCACATAAAACATAAGGAAGTAGTGGATTTTACAATTCAACACGTATAATATAGAGCATGGCATGTCAGAACATGTACCAAACTAGGGCACATATGTCCTGGACTAAACCTAACATGCCTTAGGTAATTAAAGCGAACAACAAGCACATTACATGGCATGCGTACACGTTAGATTTGTTCTATCTAGTAGTGCGGCCACATAGCAAATTATGTTGCCCCTTCTCCACAGTACCCTCCCATTATTGGTGGTGGAGGTGGTGGGGGTGGTGGCGGAGGCCCGTTGTTCTTGTGATTAGGGCAGGTGCAATATGGATCATGGCATAGTCCCTCCTGTGAGTAGAGGAAATTGGTTTTAAAATTCGTTACTCAAACCCTAATAGGTGCTACATGCTATCAGTGTATTGCATGATTTGACATGTGGCAGAAAATTTTGGCAGAGTTTTTCCTGTTTTTTGATTCAATCGAAACACAAATATCACATTAACATATGTCATCAGCATATATATATATATATATATATATATATATATATAATATATATATATATATATATATATATATATATATATATCTATATATATATATATATAACATTCATCTCAAACAATATATATGAGCAGCCTAAAAACGTATAAAGTCCTTAATATGCCATAAACTCCATAGTAGCTCATACAGTACATAATAATAGGATATAACAGTCCATAATAATAGTTCATACAATCCATAATAATATATAATAAAAGTCCACAAGTCCATCACAATCCATGAAAACATCTAACTTAAAATCTACCAAAGCCCTCACTGTCTCCTAGACCTACCCTTGCCCTTCTGTCCAAGAGCGTGGGTGCCTAGAGTGTAAGGGTTAGGTGGTCGACGTCGTCTGGTATCGACCTACTGCGTAGGCTGAGTCGAGAGAGCATCCTCTAGCTAAGACGGTCCAAGCTCCTCGTGCCCCTAGTCCACGTCCTCGTAGTCATCGTCCTTGTCCTCGTCCTCGGTGCAAATGCCTCGCAACCCTGTAGGTGCATGGCTAGAAGAACCTATGCCACCTCTGACTGCAGAAGGCACGTGCACGTCCTACGCCGTGGCTGTACTGCAACCACAACACGCAGCGGCACAACATAGCCGACGTGCCAGTCTCTAGTGTACAAAATCATGTCAACTTAATGTATTGAACGTGTTAATAATCTACTATTTGCATATTTATAGAATCTTACATCAAGGAAGCTACATGTGTCGTTGTTCCTCACCCTCGGACGAAAGCGTTCTATTTCTTCGAACGACACCCTGAGGGTGTTGCCCTACAACAAAGTTCAAAGTTATAATTCATTGTTACGCAAATCGATATAGAAAAGTAAAGCAAATGACACACCACTCTATCCAAGATCGGTCCTGCTCCCATCTGGCGACCTACACGAGTAGAGTGACCGTACGCCGTGTCCTCATCCTCGGACGACTCAATGTCAGTATAGTCATCGTGTGTCCATTGTAGCCTAAGCCTCGGACGAGTCGCTTGGTGGTACCAAGCTTGGTACCGCATGTACTCTCTATTTGTGTGCGGCTCGTCGTTGTCGCCCATGTTTTCATCGAACATCTCCCACTCATCGATGTAGTCTCGGTGGTGCCAGGCCCAATCAAAGATCTCCCTGTTTTTCTTACGATCGAGCCTGCAAAACACGTACACCAAAGTTAGTGAACATCGTGTGACTATAACATGCATGTATGGCAAAGTTAAAAATTTTGGCAGAGTTTCCTTTGTTTGTTGAAGCAAACCACACATATATGCATTCCATAGACATACAAATATACCAACAATTATTTCATCCATCTTATTCGACATTCATCATGTGATAATAATAGAACTACAACTCTAGGAAAATAGTCCAATTAAAAGAAGAGAACACTTACTTGTGCTAGTCAACACCGGTCGACACTGGAGACAATGGCCAAAGCTGCCTTGCTCCAAACTGGCGTGCAACTCTATGTGGAAGGGGTACTTGACAACATAGAAGCAGATAAGAGGGCATCTCACCCTGTAGAGCTCGCTATCGCTGTCACACACGTTGCTCACCAGAAAAGGAAGTGCGCCCTTGCCCGCGTACGGCTCCCAAGTCACCTGCAACGTGTCCAAACAAGAAGTTAGATAGCACAATAAATAATTTATTGAATCCACCATGTATAATAATTTATACTTACACTAGAGGCCATGAGCCTGTCTAGCTCATCCATGTACTCTTTGTACGCCCGCTCCATCCTCGCGTGAGGAACTATCACCTAGTCCCACTGGTACGCCCACGTCGGCTGTTGACGTGCGTGCTAACCTAGGGACCAGTAACGAGGAGCCAGCACCATGGGATGAGCAACTGGAAGCCGCGACCACATCCACAGCTGGAGTAGGTACACACACCCATCAAGTGAGGCTGACTGTGAAGACCGCCGACACGTCTCGCAAAGCTGGCGATAAAGGAAAGCCAACACTGCAGAGCCCCAGCTATAGTGACCTGACTGGTCCTAGTCAGTGAGGCAGTGGATCCACATCCATGACACAGTGTCCCTCGTTTCGTTAGGGAAGAGAACACAACCGAACAAGTGTAGGATCCACGCCCTGTAGTAGTACTGAACTGTTTAGTCGTCTGCCCCTAGAGGACACTGTGCGAACTCTGCCCAGAGCCAGGAGAGTAGAAGACTAGAAGTGCGCGCCCCTTGCTCACCCACCTCACGTCCAACGAAGGCCTCCACCCGAGCTCTCCAACCCTCTGACCTACACTACCCTGTCACTGCCCTCTCACGAATCCTCAGACCTAGCATCTTTTGACAGTCCTGTAGCATGACTATCATCTCCCCAAACGCCATGTGAAAGCTGTGAGTCTCAGGCCGCCACATATAATTTTAGCAAAACAAAAATGCAAGTCAGAAAGATAAGCGCGTGAACAAATGATTATGAATAGAACCTATGTGTTCATAAAATACCTATCAACCAGCGAATCAAGCCCGCCGAGTTGAACAAGGGTAGCCCACAATGAACCTGGAAAGAGATGACGTCTAGGCTAGCTATCGCTAAGTAAGGTGTGTACCTGTCATCGTACTACATTTCTAAGAACCCTCCATGTACTCTAGGACAAAGGAGCGGAAGGTCCTGCATGGAAACAAAATACAAATGTTACTTGACACACACATATGCGCTTATAATTCGAAGTATGTGATATGAAAGTGTAAAATCTTACCTGCCCCGCCGCTACGAGACGTCCTCGGTGGGTCTCGTCGTACACCAGGTCTAGAAGGTGGAATTGCGCCATCCTACAAAATGAAGATAGTCAGTAAGTTATAAATTAAATATGCATTGAAACATAAAGCGAGAATTGTACAATCAATACGATAGGTATTAAATAATAGAAACAACTACAAGTCGCACCTCACTAATTTGCCAATGGCAAGTGCGTGAATTGTGGCCAAGTCTACCACACTTGCCACACTCGTACTGCTCGGGGTCAGTAAGAAATGGGGTTGCTCTCCCACGTCGCGTTTTATCGGGTATCTGATCCATAACCATCCTATGCCTCGTCCTCTTTCTAGAGCCCCGCTTGTCCCGACGGTAAGCTAGATTCGCAACGTACTTTGGACCGTCATATGGAGGCCACTCTCCAGGGTCCTAGAAAGGCACGAAGCGGGGCCTCCATGTTTGGACAAGCATGTCCACACTGAACTCGTGAGGTATCCTGGCCTCGATATCTTAGTTGCGATGCCTAGCAGCTGCCACAAGGTGAGAACATACAAAGTGATATTGCCTTGGTTTACCACAAGTGTATAAGAAATCTTGGAGGACTACCACATGAATCCTCGACTCTCGAACCTCGCCGTCAGACGTAGTACCGTCGGTGTGCTTCACCTCATATCTCCCTATGGCGTGGTCAAAACATGTGACCTCATGTGTGCCAGCCCTGTCCTTCGCCTTCTCTAGATGTGCCTGTGGTGTTGGAGCCCAAATTTTACCATCACTCTGCAACTGCAATGCATGGGCGTGTCTATCGTTGAACCAGACAACAAGCTTGTAGAATGTGAATTGCACGATATCGTTTACGGGCATACCACGAATCCCCAGTAGCAACTTATTAAAAGACTCAGCCATGTTGCTGCACTGAAACTCATACCTCCAATCACCTGCATCGTGAGCTCTTGTCCATTTCTCCACATCTCTCATCAAACCTATCAGCCATTGTCTACCTTCTCCATTAGATGCGGTTCTGACCTCCTCTACCTTCCTCCAGAAGTACCCGTCCTCAAGCTGTCGAGCTGCCTCCTAAAAAAGATTAAAATTATCCTTGACACCATCCTTTCGGAGTAGATTCTCAGCAAGATGCCGAGTACACCAACAATGGTGCAAAGGTGCATACCCCTCTATCTCCTCTCGCACAACATTAAGTATGCCCTGGTGCCTATCAAATATGATGCTCACCTCCCTGCCAGGCCCAACCACATGTATCCGGACTAGCCTTAAGAACCATCCCCAACTATCATTGTTCTCCCTCTCAACCAAAGCAAATGCCAAAGGAACAAGCTTGTTGTTTGCGTTACATGATATGGCTATGAGAAGTGTGCCACGGTACTTGCCAATCAAGAATGTATCATCAGTGGAGAAGATAGGATGGCAGTGCCTAAAGGCCTCGACACACTGAGGGAAGCACTAGAAAGCACGAAAGAATATCTGTCTCCCATCCTTCCATACGTCTGGTCTAGGGATGTACTCATAATGTATGCCTAGATTCACTACTTTGATTGTATTGAGAAGTACTGGAAGTTGCTCGTAGCCATCCTCCCAGTCCCCATATATCATCTTCCACGTCTGCTACTTAGCTCTCTAGGCTTTGCCATAAGTTATGTCATATCCTCCATAGATCTCATTAACTATTTTGATAATTGTCCTGACCTTCATGTTCGGCTCTCACTGTAATACTTTCATCAACCGCTTGGAAATGAGGGTAGATGTCAACTACTGATGCTTCGTGCTGAGGTCATGTGAAGCACAAGTATGTGGCCCGACAACTCTTGTGATCTTCCACTTTTCGAAGACCTTTTGCTTCCTTACATAAACCCTCCATGGGCAGCGTTCCTTGTCACACACAACCGTGTAACGCCACTCCACATAGGAATGTAGGACCTTGTAAGGTCTCTTACGTATCATTGCAAATGCCTACAACCACCTCTTCAATGCAGGGAGGTCATTGAAAACCCTCTCCTTCTCTATCTCCATGCTAGGACCAGCCTCTGGAGCTTCCTGTAGCTCATCATCACGTCCTTCTGCAAATGCCTGATCTGAACGAGTAAGATCACTAAACTCATGAACCATAGGATCATGGTGGTCGGAGAAGATACGCCTCAGCATCTCAATGTCACTCTCCGTGAGCTCTCCAACAGGACGATCATTGTCAGAATCAACAGCCCTTGCGAACTCATATGGCTCTGAATCATTCATAATTTTAACACTATTAGAGGCACGGATTCCATCTCCAATCTAGACTTGAGCATCAGTAGGAGGAGCGCCCTCATTGTCGGGAACATCTCCTGCAACATAGCCATAAATAGGAGGAGATGATAAGAAAAGTGGATGAAAAGAAGAGACTAAGCTACAAAGAAAAAACGATGCCTAATTGACACTTACTCGGATGATTCTGTGTCAAAGGGATCTCCTAAGGAGGATGTGCCACATCATTGGGGGGCAGATTGGGCATCGAGAACGGTAGGCGGAACCACCGCATCCACATCACGTTCCGGGATGAGAGGGTCGAAGTATGCCTGCTCACCCATTGGCGGGGAAAACTCAAGAGGGATGGGATCAACTAGCACCCGATGCATGACCACGTCCAAACTTTGGAACTGTCTCTTCATAGCTGATCTTACATAGTTCTCTCACTGATCTGAACACCCTATTGGGATCATCTTCCTTAGCATGTTGGGTGGGGAACCTAGGTGAAGTACACCCTCAACTATGATGCCATCATCTCCATGGCAATGTACCTCCTCGCAAGCCCTTACAACCAACTCACTAAATGATGGCTTCTCATTGAATAGCACAAGCACACTTTGCATGTCAACAAACTCAACATATCCATATCGATCTCATTTCACAGTGCCTCCATGATATATGCTCACTAGGTTGTCGAAAGCCCAAGTTTGGTTTTGGTAATTAATGACACCAAGTTGCTAATGCCATTATGCCAAGTGAATTGAGTTAGGCATAGCAACACATGTGATGAAGGAGCAAGGAACATGAAGGTGATGGCCATAAGATCACAAGTGCATAAAGATAAAGATGATGGTGAACATGCACATAGGTGATGAACAAGGAATGAGATGATCAAGGTAAAGGTATAATCATTGGATTCTCTTTTGTCGGTCTAAAGATGAGTAGAGAAGTAATTGACCGGGTTTAGGATTGGTAGTCGACTATCAAGAGGGGCAATCACGGTCATATCATGAATCAAGTGCTACTAGGTCCATATTCTTGAGCATATGCATTTAGGATCTAGTGAGATGCTAACTCCTTGAAAAATATTTAAGAAAATGCTAACACACGAGCACAAGATGGTGAACACTTGGTGGTGTTAGCACATTTGCGAAGGAGGTGGAGTTTGAGGGGTAGAGAGGGGTTTGGGTTCCTCTCTCCCTCTCGCTAAGCTTGTGAGGCGAGATTCAACACTTTTGTGGAAGTAAAACGTCTTTTTTCCACTCGCTAGAGGCAAAGAAACGGAGGTGAAAGGAAGTCACTGGGTGACCGAACGCGTAACCGGACGTGCGACCGGACACTGGACCGGACGCGGTCTCGGCACGACCGGCACGTCCATTCAGTGGCAGCAGCTGTGTGCGGTGCGGGGCGCCGGGGTTTGCAACCGGCGCGTCCGATCACTCGTGGGACTGGTGCGTCTGGTCACGCACCCTAGAGAGTAGCGCACAGGGAAGTCTGATCGGATGTGGTGGCACGTCCGGTCAACAAAGTCGCTCTCTAGAACCTCTCTGGACAGCGACCGGACGCTGGCACTGTCGCGTCCGGTCATGGCGTGGAGCGCGTCCGGTCACACTTTACCTAAGAGCATAACGTTTCATGACCGTTGGAAATCTAACAAGCGAGTTTCAAAAAGGGACACATGGCAAGCATCGGCGTAGTCACACAAGTGTGACTGGACGCTGGTCGCGTCCGGTCGATCTGACCAGCGCGTCCGGTCAACGCGCGCAGAGCGGCATCTCGAGCCTAACAGCTCTATTCTTTGGGGATGCTTATAAATAGTTGCTTGGCCGGTTTTGGGAGCTCTCTCTTGACTCTTTGAACACTTGAGACATACTTTGAGTTAGAGAACTTTCCCTCCACTCATCTCCTTGCTTGGTTGCATACTTTAGTGAGATTGAGTGAGATTCAAGTGCATTGCTTAGTGATTTGCATTTAGTGGCACTTGATCCTTGAGTTGGCTATGGATTTCTTGTTACTCTTGGGTGTTTCCCGACATCCTAAATGGTTTAGAGTAGCGGTGGTGTTGAGCTCATGATTGGAGATTGTTTCGAGCCTCACCAAGTGATTGTGAGGGGTTCTTGAGCCTTCCTCGTGGGAGTTTACGAATTGGCTACTCTAGTGGAGCTTATGGCTTGGAGGATCCTCATCTTTGTGAGTGGATGTGCGGCACCCACTGAGGGTTTCACTCTTGATAGTCAATTAGCTCATGATCCATCAAGTGGGTGCATCACCACAACGAGGAGTAGCTTGCCGGGAAGCAAGTGAACCTCGGTAAAAAATCTTGTGTCATCTCTTGCCGAGGATTATCTTTATGATTATGTGTGATTGATTCTTTGGATACATCTCATCTCTACACCATCGGTATAAGAATCAATTCATTCCTACTTACTTCTTACTTTATATCTTGCCTAGTGTGCTTAGAGTAGTTTGTATCACATAGGAGTAAGTAGCTTAGTGACTTAGCTTTATTGGTGTGAATTAGAGATTATAGCCTTGTTCACTAGAATTGTATAGATGGCTTGCTTAGTATAGTTAAGCTAGGGCTAGAATTAGCGTTGCCATCTTTTATACTAACAATTGTTGTTTAGTGAAGTTTGTAGAATTTTAAATATGCTATTCACCCCCTCTAGCCATTTGGACCTTTCAATTGTCCATCTAGTATTCCATACACAAATACAAACACACCGAGTTTAGTCCAAAGTAGGTTTCATATAGTACCTATCTAATACATACTAACTAACTAGAACCTAAGTAAATAGGTTAACAACTAAGTATATGGATATAATCTAATAACTAATTAGCTAAATCTTACCAAAATAACAACATATCTAACTACATCTAAGTACATATATATCTATGTATGTACCTATTTACATATCTATATCACTAAATCAATAAACTACCAACATCGTCACATTTACTATCAATTCACTTCTAAATACTACTAAGCACTACTATGTCAAGTAACTATGTCAAGTAACTATCAAACTAACTATGTCAAACACTACTAAATATATAACTATTTAACTAATTATTAGCAAATACTAACAAAGTTATACAACTAGTTCTACCTTGCGTGGGGCAGGGTGGACGGCGCGGGGCGGGGTGGACGGCGCGGACGCCGCGGGCGTGCAGGGCGCGGGGCGGGGCGGATTGCGCGGGCCGAATGGCGCGGTGAGGAGCGGGCGCGCATGGGGCACGGGCGGCCGGGTGCGGGGCGCGGGCGGTCGGGCGCGGGGCGCGGACACCGAGGATGGCGCGGGCGGCCAGGCTCGGGCGTGGCCTACCGGGTGGCCGGACGAGGGCGCGGGCGGCCGGGCGCGGGGCGCGGACGCCGAGGACGGGCTCGGGCGCGGGCGCGGGCTGCCGGGCGGCCGGGCGCAGGCGCGGGGCGCGGACGCCGAGGACGGCGTGGGCGGCCGGGCGCGGGGCGCGGACGCTGAGGACGGGCTTGGGCGCGGTAGGACGGCGCAGGGCCGGGCTCGGGCGCGGGCTGTCGGGCGACCGAGCGCGGGCGCGGGGCGCGGGCGCCGAGGATGGCGCCGGCGGCCGGGAGATCGGGCGCGGATGGCGCGAGGTGAGCTCAACGGCGGTGGTGGGCGTGGGAGAGGAAGAAAGGAGAGAGAGAGAGGAAGAAAGAAAAGAAAACATGTGTTTTTGTCATCCCAGGTCTTGACGCCAAGGCTTTGTGCCAAGAACTATGGCGCCAAGGCTTGGCGCCAATGAGGCTGGCGCTAAGACCCCTGCCACGTCAGCACCACGACGCCAGGGGCTTGGCGCCAATGAGGCTGACACCATGACGTTATATCTTGGCGTAGGAGACTATGGCATCAAGGGCAGGATCTATTTTTTGAAATCTTTCGACCAGGGGCATATTTGAGAGAATCTTTCGAAAAAAGCATGGGCGGATTTAATGGTATTCCTGGGTATTACCGGGAATACCCAACTTTTTTGTACAAGTTTTAATAGATATGTATGTATAATCATATATATAAATATATAATGGTGTATTTCTGTCGTCTGTTCGCTATTTTAGCCCAAAATGGCCCAAAAACAGCCTACCTCCCTTCTCCCATCCTAGACTCGCATCGCAGGCCAGCCCATGACTCCTGAGGCCCATCTCGCATCGCAGACCAGCTCTTCTCCACGGCGGCACCAAAGACTCGAAATCCCGTTGTCTCCTTCAGTCCTTCTTTCTACCCGTGAACTCAGTCCCCACTCCCCAGCAACCCTAGATGGCGGCAGCGAATCGGCGGCGCCGCAGCGGCAAATCGACGGCGGGCGGCGGCGAATCGGCGCGGCACCACTGGGCAAGGCGCGCGTGCGGCCGGCCGGCGGCCGCGCGGCAGGCAGGCAGGGGGCGACTTCACTTGAGCTTGAGCAGCTGAGGTATGTTGTGTCTATGGGAATACCCAAGTTTTGAATCCTGGCTCCGCCACTGGAAAAAGGGCTAAAAAACAAAAAAGACTCGGGGATGGATGGAGGACTGGACACTGGAGTAGGGGCATGCATGTCTTTTGCCATAAGTGTTCTAGTATTGTGGGACGGAGGGAGTACAATTTACAATGTCACATTGGTGATGAGGATTAGAGAGAGTTAAAAAAAGATTTTAATGGTAGGAGATTTAATCTCTCTTAACCGCTTTGAATCTCTTTGGATCTCCACTCCACTAAACCGAGTGAGGCTTTGATGAGACAATGACTATGACTAGTGTGAGTGATACTAACCTTGTAACGTCTCTCCTACGTACTCTCTTCATTCTAAATTAGAAGTTATTTTGACCTTTTTTTTAAGTACATTGTATCTAAAGGCATATCAAATTCGATATACTAAAAAAAATGTTAAACCGACTTACCAAGCTACACACATAGGCTCGTTGTGATTACATTTTGCACCGAAGGAATCGAAGGCACTGATCCACTGAATGTGCACGCATGCAGCAGCAGCTGTTCGGACCAGCGTACGTGTACAAGGCATGTCCTAGACCGTACATCGACACCGTGCAGGCGCGTACGTACTTTGTGCAATTATTTCAAGCTCAGAAAAGGGCACTAAACCAACGGATTAGATCACGGATGGCGGGATGAGACGATGCAATGTGCGCACCTGATGATTTGGCATCTTCTTCCTAGCTAATAGTACGGCAATCATGCGGTGACCAGTTTATACTACTCCCACGGCATGATTGGGCGTCAGGTGTTCGCTATCGTCCTACGTTAATCAACTCAGGTTCAGGGTAATACAAGGTTGGACAATAATAGAATTATTAATCGCCTATAAGAATCTTAAATGAGTACTGATTGACAGCATATAATAATAATAATATATATAACCTGTAGTTCGGCTGATGATTTTTACGGTTGATAAGCCGGTTACGGCTATTTTGTTGTGAGAGAAAAATATTGTACCATATTTGATAAGTCGGCCTCATAAGTTCAGGCTAATATAAAAAATACGTGACTGACATTATTTCTGGTGAAGACTAATAGATTTGGTGAAGAAATATAAACTAATTAAAATATACTTCAGTAACTCGAAAATTTTAGTTCATCCATAAATGCTAATATGAAAAAGTTGAGATTTAAATTATTTTTTTGAAATGTTAATAGAAATAACAGAATTCATGCAAATGTGTATTCAGACACAAAAACATCATATATATAACTTGGAATAGAGGAACTGCTAGTGCCCGAACGTGATCGGGTGTTGATCCGTCGGACAGTACCATGGACTGGCCGATTTGTTTCCCCGGCGCGCGCCTGTACTCCGCACCCCCCTCCTGCCTGTGCCTCACACGGAACCCGCGCCCGCGGGGACCGCCGGTGACTTGCACCTGCCGCTCATCTCCGGATGAACGGCCGCGCAGCCCGCCCCCGTCCGCCTCGCCCTGCCTCGCACGCGCACTCTGCCCCCGTCGCTGCGCCACACTCTTTTCCTCAGACCCCTCCTCTCTCTCCACGTGGGCGAGACTCGGGAGCCAGTCCCTAGCTTGCTGCGCTCCCGTCCGCTGGTCCCCAACTCTGCTGCGCCCCATCCCGGCGCCTGGGCCATGCGCCCATCACTCACCGTGCCTCTGTGAAACAATAGCAACATGAAATACTTGAATGTAACATACATCGGATATAGATGAAACATTTGAAATACACTATTGCAATATATGTGAAACATATGCAACATCAAGATAAAACACTTGCAACATGTGTGTGAAACATATGCAACATCCAGATAAAACACTTGTTGCAACATACATCTGGAAACATTTTTTCAAAACGCTCGCAACATAACACTAAAAACGCTTGAAAAAATATGTAACATGTGCAACATCCCGATATACTTTTGCAACATCAATATGTAATAATCGCAACATAGCTCTGAAACATCTGAAAAACTTAAAACATACATTTGCAACATAGGAGAGGGGAAGGCTGGGCCGGTCAATTCCGGTCATCGGGGTGGGATCGAGCGGTGAGCGGCGGCACGCGAACACCACTAGCACCAGCACCAGCGCAACACGCGAGCACCACCACTATCCAGCACGAGCAACACCGGCCATGGCTTAGCCTGGCGGGCAGCGCGCGCTACAAGAGGGAGCGGGCAGTGCGGCGCACGGCTGAAGCGAGAAGTGAGGTGCGGGTAGGGCGCGCGATGGGCGGGGGAGTGGACCGAGGAGCGAGTGGCGCAGGTGGGAGAACGCGACCGGCACAGGGTGGGGCACGCGATGGGTGCGGGAGTGAGCAGCGCAGGGTCGGGGACGCAGTAGAGAAGGCTGCTGCATCGAGCGGAGTGAGGCGCGGCATTCAGATGAGAATGAGAGACATGGAAACGATCAGAGAATAAAAAAAAAGACAAAGTTGTGATGCATGTTACGCCAAGCATCCGTCCGGAGCGAGTCGCCGGGCGTCGGACGTCTAGCGTTACCGTAGTTTTTGCGCTTTGGCTGAAGACGTGGTTTCTAGAACGCGACCGGCGGCAAGGAAGGCGGACTGGTAGCGGTTGCGTCCTGGCATCATATCCTAGCCAGTTGCTGCCTACTCCCGGGGCGTGGCCGGTCCGGGTGCAGCCTACAACGGCTTTGGCGACACATGTTACTAGCTGAGTTCAAGTGTGGTTTCAGAATTTCGCCGTACTACTTGTTGGTTGGCTGCCTCGAGGATTTGGCTTGACAGATTGAGATTGTACTAGCACGGTGGGCGCGCTACGCCGCGCCGGTCTTTACCAAAAGGTCAAAATATTGTTACTAATGTATGAAGTAAGCAGTTGCTATTGCTTTAGAGTGACACTACACTGACTTTATTTACTGACTTTATTTTGCAACCTGAGACGAAAAGAATACTAAGATCTGTAGCAGTAGAAATTACTATTTACAATTTAGTGCACAGTGCTAAACGACTGATTGAAATTTTGGAGGGTTCAGCTGAGCGTTTCAGTTAGTCTTGTCACCGACATTTTTAGTCCTCCTTGACCTGCATTATGCAGAGGCGCTGTCATGAATCATTATAGGTATGATGTAACCTAACTGAAACGATCTCAACCCAAGTAGATTGCCCATACATAGAAACATAAACAGGAAGTAAGCAACGTACTGAAAATGCATAGCAAACATTTTCGGCGATTCATGGGACCTCCAATCTTTGTTTGCCTTGTCCAGGATTATTGAAACGCTCAGTGGTAGAACTGACAAATATGTGGGCCTACACCACACAGGAAGAGAAAAGGCCATTATAGAAACATGCACCTCTGAATAGTACAAAAATCAAAGGACAAAATATGTGCCATATTGTCAGCATTCAGTACTGTATATTTAACATGTAATAGCAGGATTATTATTACCAACTACAGCAATAGGCCAAAAGAACTCAGAAGATGAGAATATGAACTGCACATAAAAATCCCTTAATTTCCTCACGCTGTGTATCTAATAGTCTGGTTCCCTTAATAATTGTGCTCATGGAATTACAGATATAAGGTTCAAAGAAGAGTAAGATGCAGGTGACACAGCAGAACATATCAAAATGGAGTCTCCTCTATGGACCTCCGAATTTTATTGAGTTGCTAAGCAATAAACAAATGACAACCCAAAGGAAAGACCTACATAAAGAATAATAATTTGTGGCAGCACTAAGCAGTAGCAACCATTGTTCAGTTGCATTCAGGTGATATCCATTCCTAAGCAAAATAGGACACAAGCAATATATTGTTGTGAAATCATTAAAAACAGTAGTGTGACCTCATTTGCTTTCATGCCCAAAGCTTGCAAGACGACAGCTTGAATCTGCAGCTGAGAATGATCTACGATATGCTCAATAACTAAAAGAGATGAAGGAAGTGACCTGCAGGCCTCTAGCACCTATTAGCCGTTCGAACAAAGAACACAAATAATGTCAATCCAGTGTGTAGGTAGACATTTGAGAAATGTATGATTCATGGAATCATGATTTACAGTATATACAATTGAAAAATGGTAGTATATCCATCAGAGAAAACTTGGAGGGTATAAAATAAAAATCGCAGAGGCTAGCCACCATATTAGCAGAACAACAGGCGCATAACACAAAAAAAGTATTTGCAGAGGAAAGTCAAATTATCATTGAACTTATAAGAGCAAACACGGAAAGAAAAGCTTAAGTGAGACCACGAAGCATGGTTGGACTGACCATTTTGACTGGTAGGTAGATGGGTAGTATATGATAAGGATAGGGTGTGTATAAGCAAATAATGGATTGCTACATAATAGGAGAACAGAGTACACAGATTTGCTTGGTTCAGAGATAACTGTGTTATATATACAGGCAAGATTAATGTGCCAAAAAAAGATGGTAGGGGTTCCCAGTAAGGCATGTATGACACTTGTTAGAACAGATAGAGATCAGCTCAATTTGAACACTGGAAATTACCTTAGCTTTTATCTAACACCGCTGGGATTCAGAACGGCGATAATGTGGTAGCAGGCTTTAAAGATTCCCATGTTTGAAAACGGTGAAGAGGTTATTCCAATGTTTGCAATGTACATGATCACATGAAAAAATAAAGTGTCCTCTTCCAGGATGATGTGCTCCTAGTAGTCCTGTATAACAAAGTAGACGGTGAGTCCCTACAAAAAAATATTGTAGAAATAGGGATCTATAGTGAGAACATATTATGTAACAATAGCAATCACAGGAATTAGAACATACAAATCAACAAATTAACAAACATTTAAACACAAACTAAGGATCTCCATTGATACAGAAATGTTAAACAGTATCCTTTCTGTAGCTAGAAAATGGCTCAGTAGGTAAGCATAGTGTACCCAACATGGAAAAACTAATCAGAATGTAACTCCTCTCTTGTAGGGGAAATGTGTAACCTCTTGTTGGTACTGGAAGGATTGTTAATAGCAAACAAACCTGAACCATATCGTTCTGTTGCATATATTGTAAGAGACACTGAATGGATCATATAGCTATTTCAGATGCTAAATTTTCAGTCATCACAGTGAGAGCACATGTGAACCTAACTGCATAGAATGCATTTGGCTATAAGAAATTTGCAGACAATATAAGCAAATATAATATAAAGGTAAATTAGAGGAGATAGCGAAGTACATCTTAAATTTAAGCAAACTGAGCAAACATAAATTAGAGGGCCACCTACAGTGCATTTGGCTAAGAGGCCCATAAGGAAATTACAATGCTAATTATGGTAGCAGCTGTAAGCAGGAGGAGAATATAATCTGAGAAAACTTATTGCTTTGAAATTTGATGGCTACATAAATAAGAACATGCATGTATGCAATCAGAAACTGAACATAAGATACCAATGGAAATCTGACAATGTTGGAAACAATGGCATACCTTTATAATCAGTGTATGTGTGAAGGGCCCAAACCTTAGACGGGTTGACTTGCATTCAGCTGTCTATTGTAGAACAACTTGACTTGATATATTTTAGTTACCTCTCTCTCTATCCCAATCTGCAAAAGGGAACCGCCATGAGATTTGCTTATCGGTATCTATTTTATCAGGATTAAACTGTGAACAAATAATGGTTGCAGAAAAGTTGTTCTTTTTGGCATACTGATATGGCACCTAGAATCCAAATGATATTCAGGGCTGCATGTATAATATAACAGGAACATAAAATTTGCATACCACCTGTCTTGTAACCTGAAGGTAGAAAGAAAAGAACTATAGCCTCAGTAAAATTCTTATATTTCAATCTATACACTGAAAGGCACACTAACCATAACAAAGTCTCAGTAAAATGTCCCTATCTGTGCAGCAAGAGGGTATGGCTGGCCGGCTTGGTCGTTGGGCACGGAGGAACCGCAGCAGGAACCGCAGCAGGTCCTGTTGGCTGCTGGGCCTCTTCGTCTTCAGCAGGGCAGAAGAACCTACGGCAGGGCCTCCTGGGCCTGTCGAGTGCAATCGGCGGCGCGAACACAGAGCATCGTCCGGTGACACCAGTTGAACGCCACGATGTACTGAAACCCTAGTAGAAAAAAAATCAATTGAGTTCGAGAAGAATGCAGGCCGAGATCGGTAAACTCAGAAGGCAAACATCAAGGAGGAGGAGAGACACAGACCTCAAGCGGCGAGGTAGTCGAGGACGTTCGTGAGGCAGACTTGAAGGAACCCCATGCTTTAGCGGTGGAGATGAGGATGAGGGCGGCCTGTAGCAAGCGCTTCTGCCCTGGGCCGGCCCCCGCCACGGAGTGCAGCCGCCGTTGTCGCCTGTCGTCCTGACGCGCCCGCACATCCACCGGCGGCGCGCCGCATCCACGCACGGCGTGGCGTGGGCGAGGAAGCCCGGGCGTTGCGTCTGCGGTCGCCGCGGCCATGGCAGAGGAAAAGGCACGGAAGTAGAAGCGGAGGCGGAGGCGGAGGCGGCGAGGCACGGTGCTTTCTCGCGGAGGCGGCGAGGGGTTTTTTTTTTTTTTTTACTTTATTAGGTGAGAGGCGGGGACGGAGATTTGTTTTCTTTAAGCAGATGAAGAGACTCGGAAGGCTCTCGGCACATCCGATTGGAGGACACGTGTCGCGTAGAGAATGGCTAACAGGAGCTGAATCAACATGATGCCTCCGATTTATTCGCGTTTGAGAGTTATCTTATGCAGTATAAAATCACCAATCATTACAAGGCGATTAGAGAGGATAGATGTTGACCATACATAGTATAGTTCATCACAAACGGGTCATACATGAACATGACTACACGAATCATGCATATCACTGGCGGATCTGCAGCATACGAGAGAGATGCTCTCAACTGGTTGTTTTCCCCCTTGACAGTTTAAGCTTTTAATTAGTTACGTGTTCGAGGTTGTTCATCAAGGTATCATCAAACTTTCATTATTGACGATATTTAAGCTTGTAGGAGTAGCTAAGTCCTCAACACAATGATTACTAGTTAATTACACACATAATGCATGCCCTCAAATGTTCAAGTCTATCATCATTAACATTGAAATAATGCAGTCTTTAGTCCTGAGAAAAGTCTCAATGTGTACATCATATCATGCACAATAGATGAGTGTGTCGCATATAATTTTCAAGTGACATGATGACACAGAGTTAATCGAAGAGTTAAGGAAGTTGTATTAGGCCAGTCTCAGTAGCGAGTTTTATATTGTTGTTTTCAAAAATGTCACATCAAATAAAATACAATGAAACTTGAATGAAATAACCACTCTCAATGCATAGTTTCATTCTATAGTTTCATAAACATTTAATTTTATAACTCATTGCGAGTTGGTAACTGAGCCAGAAATGAAACTCATTTCTTCTCTCTTTTTAAATATGGTGCCGCATAAAAAACACCTACGTGGCAGCTTATTAAATGTGAATGAAACTCTCGCTGTGACTGGTACTCCCTCCGGTCGGATTGCTAAGGCATCCTTGATAGTATCTAGATATATATAGAGCTTCGCCTTGATATCAAAACCACGAAATTGTGTTAGTGTTTTGGGTTCACTTTTGTATATAGACAAAAACTCACAATTATTAATTGTTTTGAGTGGCCTAAGGTCTCGTTTGGGGGAAAACTGCTTGGTTCCAGTTCCTTCGTGTACTATAGTAAGGTTGTGTTTTTATCAATCTTCTTAAAATGAATTAGGAGCCGGTGAATTTACTTTATTTTTGCTTCACGAGCTCTAGTTCCTCTACATACTGTAGCAAGGAGACGGAGCCGCAATCAGATAAAACTGTGCCAAAAAAAGCCCTAAGAAATAACAATATAATCATACTTTGTCGAAAGAACAATATACTTCCTACTACGATCCATTGTGGGAATTTATTTCTACATATCAATTATATTTAATGCTTCCTTGGTGATATGGCATACTTGCTTATTGAATATAACAGCACAGTACTACCTCCAAGAAACATGACATTATACTCCCTCCGTTTTAAATTATACTATGTTTTTACTTTTCTAAATACATATATATTTTTTTTATACACTTAGATATACACTTTATCTAAATACATAATAAAAGCAATGTATCTAAAAAAACTAAAATGTCTTATACTTTGAAACTGATGGAGTGGATTTTTCTTAGTGAAATCATAGTAAGCTTGACCAAATTTATTGAAACAAGTAATACCAAATTAGTTAGTATTATTAGATTTATTATGAAATATATTTGTTTGGTGTTCTAAGTTTTGATACTTTTTTCTATAAAATTTAATCAAATCTAGGATAGTTAGACTTAGAGATATTATAACACATTAAGAGTAACCCAGCAAGAGTTCTTGCAATTGTGACAATTAAATACCGACTTGCATCGGGACGGAGCAAGAGCGTCAAGGAAGTAAACTCTACTAACACAATGGTGTCAATTCAAACGCATTTGAGTCGAGCTGAGCTAAACAAAAATAATCCGGAGTTCACACCTCGTCGCTTGAGCTTGAGCTTGAGCTTAGTATAAGTGATGCAGGAAGCAGGGCGGAAGAACATAAGTACATTACCATACTCTCAGACTCAGTCAATACATTCACCATACATTATATTTTAAGCCTTCTGCGCACTGAGCGGCTGGATTCATGAGACTTTGTATCTGATGATGTAGTTAGCATGTAATGATCCTCAATTAAGTTTGTCCAATAATGTACCACAGAATAAGGCATTCATCCAATATTTTCCAGTTAGAACCGTCTGCTGCTGCTGACTTGCCTGGATGAAGACCCCAGTTGTGTGTCGGTCCAGGCTAGTTAGGTTAGCCGTGCCGCGGACAATTCGCCGTGGGGTTCTAGGTGTCAAACTTTTTCTGTAAGGCTAGCACAGTGGGTTGCAACATAATTTGTTTCGTTGTCATTTGTGCTAGTACGTTTTAGAATCATACTATGTATCGTGGTTGTACGGGTGTTATCTAACTCATGTACGTAAGCATGGATTGCGGTTCGGATCATGCATGGAACAATCTCTATCTCTTCTGCATTAAAAAAAACTCTAAAGTAATCGGCTACCTAGTGATACAAAAAACTCATACTATTCGGTCACAAAGACTAAAAAAATTATACCAAATACGTATATTATCCGACCAAACACTTACACTATCCGGCCATCGTTCCCCTACAAATCCAAAGTCGTACCAAATACGTAGATGGGAGCGGTGATAGCCCTATATGCCTTTCTCGTCCAGTGGAAGTCACGACACAGTGGGTTTACTCAAGGCCCTCGTCCCTCCCTTCCCTGCGATTTTTCATCTCTGCCTACACGTGCATTAATTAATTAATTGTATTTCACTTAAGAGAGTATGGAGGCTTTCAGAGATTTTTTATGGATCCAGTTTCAAGTTGTGTGCTTTTACGGTCTATTTTTAACTGAGCTAAAAAAAGAGATGCATCATGTATTGAAAAAAATGAGAGAAAAAAAATCAGATGCGATGTGCGAGCTCTCAATCAATTTTGTCTCAATTAGACTATTATTAGAGGAAAAAGTATTATTACAGTAAACTGGGCCTACCATGCCGTTGCGCTATAACGCCATTCCACATAGGTGTCGAGGATGAGAGATCCGAGGCCGTCATTGCCAAAGGACAACCTAGCGCCGCTCACGTCGAGAAACTTCCCTCATCCTCTGTCGAAGGCCGAGCCAGGGACGCCTCGCCGGGGCACCGGCGGGCCGATGTGCCACGTCCCACGTTGGGGTGTCCCTCCACGCCATGACTGGGGTCAGGCCTCCACGCTGCACTGGGAGACGTAGCCTCCTCATTGCCACATGGACGCTCATTGCCGGAGAAGAGAGAGGGGATTGCTACGCAGATGCGTCGAGCTGGGAGTTTCCGTTGCCGCTGCCGCTGCCGTGCGTTGTTGCTCTCTATAAATCATTTTTGTCGCAGTGATTAGGGAGCGTGCGGGGTGCGCGTGCCATCCATTAAGTGGTTGCGGCGACTGCAAGGACTACTTGACTGTTGGTGTTTGTCGTGATCAAATTTATCGTCGTAGGTGTGATAAAAATTAGTGGCCCCGTGCAACGCAGGGCATTCATCTAGTAAATCAATTAAAACTCTAATATCTAATTCATTAGTACTACTACTGTTACTAATAAAATCGGCTAGTATTACGTATTATGCTCCGGAAAGTGGACGGACACCCCCGAATATGCCGGAACTTCCCTGCCATTCTCCAAATCGTATGGAGGCTCGGAGACCAACAGCAGTTGGTGGAACGAGATCCTCTAACGTAGTGTTCGCTTCTACGTGAGAGGGACGTCCAAGCCTCCTGCCCCGTTGGTGCACCACCATCTGACGGCAACATCCAACAAACAAAGCAAACGATCCATCGGCCCACTATCACGCCGGCCTTGTTCGGCCCACCCGCGCTGATCAACTGACACTCTACTAGACTACTAGGACGGAGTATGCGTGCAAGTGCAAGGTCGTCAACCCACTGCTTCACAACGGGGCTTTAGTTTAGTCCCGGTTTAAAAGGACCTCTAGTCCCGGGCTGCGAGCCGTGACTAAGGTTTCGGAACTAAATGTCCCACCTTTAGTCTCGGTTCGCAGGCCCGGGACTAAAGGACGACTACTAACCGGGACTAAATTTTCTTTTTTCTTTTTCCTTTTTCTTTCCAATTCATTATTGATTTTGGTTTTCAGTTATATTATTTTCTAATTTATTTCGCGTTGCTATTATCCATATACGTTACACCTATACGAGAGCGTTATTATTGCACACAAATAAAGTATGAAACTATATATATATATATATATATATATATATATATATATATATATATATATATATATATATATATATATATTATAGAGCTATACATATACGTACATACACATTACATTTATAATAATATACAAGTAATCAAGTGTTCGGCTGTCGGTTAATGAGTTACACAAATATTTGCCCGTCACTCCAAGCTCATACAAGTGTTCGTTCTTGTTTGGACTCTTCAAATCCAACCTAGGGTTGTGATGAAACTCGCCGTCTTTCGGGATGACATGATTGTTGATAAAAGCTGCGATCGTCTCCTGGATTGCGACGAGTATTGTGTGCTTGAACACTTGTTCTTTCAATTCCCACTCCTTCCATTTGCATTAATTAAAGGAAAAGATATTAATATACATAAGATTTATTTAGTTTCAACAAATAAATAAGATATGAATTTACTGTATACACATGTTACTTACTTTTAACATCTCTTTAACAGGTGTAAATTTGCTACACCGCATGTACTCGCAAACGTAGTATCCACATAAATTGGTTCTGTACGGTTGTCTGGACAGCCACTTATGTAGAATAGGAGAGGAGAGTGACACTTTCAGATTCGTACGATGTCTTTGTTGTAGCCAAGCCCAAGCCCTGCCCAATAAGTCGGTCGTTGATTAGGTATAGCATAGTAAAGTAAAGGAGCAGACAACGATAATTAAAAAATGATAGAACTTACCTCCGGATCATGTCTATCATGTCTTGGTACATTGCTAGCTCTTTTTTCATTGAGTCCCACACATTTATAGTTTGTTCCTTGATCTTAATCTCAATGAGTATCCAGTGATACCTGCATTTGTTTATAGAGTCAACTTATATATATATATATAAATGTTAAATTGACTAAGACATGATATAACACAACACTTTACCCCATATTGTAAGGAAAGAGTATCAAATCCTTATGTTTTTGGTTATAAAAGAATCTCCAGAGGTTTTCTCTATTTACTTGATCTTCAGATTGAATGGATCTTTAGTCTTTGTGTCCTTGTACACGACATACGGATCGATAAAACCAATTCGATCATCTTGTTTCAATCTGAGTTCTCTCATCATGTGTCTGCACATCATGAGCATAGTTATTACGAATACGTACATATGCTAGAGTGAGATTATTGATTAAAAGAAAGAATCACTTATAGACAGTAGCAGCTTATAAGAGATTTGTCAAGAGCATCCATATAGAGAAGCTGATGTACTTCACTAAACTCTACCCAGATGATGTCATCTCCATGGAAGTAGTGACGGTCTCTGACTTGGACGCCCAGATATTGTTCAATTTGATGTTATGCATAGAATCTCAAGTAGTACTCGTGCAGCTTGTACATTTATGTACCAAGATTTTTTACCTTTGCAGGGTCGCATAGACTCCTGCCATATACGTACTTCCTCTACCATTCATCAACAACTTCGGCCTCTTTAACAGTTGTCAGTTCCTTCCGACCGAGAAGTTGTTCTAAGGAAAGCCCAGTCATATTCATCCACTTGGCGAGTTCATCTAAGTCCACATCATCAGGTACCGATATTTGCATCAAGTTCATGTTGGAACCATATTGATTCTCAACCACTAGTAGCGGCACTGATTGTTGCACTTTGTCGGTCGAGCTGTGCAACATCTTTCCTGGCCGCCTTCTGTTTCCTTTTGTCCTCCTTGATTTTCTTTGTGATAGTACGCTCATAGTCTGATAGTGGCGGCGCTGGTTTTTTACTAGCGGCACACTTCTCGTCTTGCATAGCCTGCACCACTTGACATAGCTTTACATGAGGATACATTAGGTATGACTTCTCTTGCTTTGCTCGTGCGTCAGCTTTGGTCTTTTCGAAGAACGCTTTCACTTCTGCCTTGACTAAAGTATTAAGTTCTTCATCAGTCTTCTCGTATGAAAGCTTGGTCATCTTTGGGATCTTCGTGACCACAACTTATTTCTTTGACGGAGGTGGTGGGACCGATCTCTGTGGGCCAACGGGTCTCTTGTTCCTCGATGGACCAGCCGGTGCCGATGAGGCGGCCATTGTCGGCATTGGCAGAGGCGACGGCGGTGCGGTTGGAGCTTGCTATTGTAGAGGAGATTGGGTCGCTAGCGGCGTTGGAGTACGTCGTGGAGGAGATACGGCCAGCGGTGGGGATGCAGCCTTGTCTTGTATGAAATCGTCATCGTCGTCGTGTCCCACGGCACTGTGGTCATGTGGTGAATGGATAGACGGACTTGGGGAGGTCCTGGATTTGAAAAAAAACAAACAAGGTATATACATGAGTGAACCATAATCAGATACAATACATAATTATTGAAAAGCAATTGCGTTCACAATCATCCACACCTAGGGTTCGGTTATGGTGGCGGCGCCCCAGGAATAATGATGTACCGTTTCTTCCAACATATGAATGTCTTCTCCGCTTCACCTAGGGTCTTCTCTCCATCACCACCTTCGATATCTAGAGCCACATTTTCATGGCCTTTGACCACTCTATCCACTGAGACACTAGCATATCCGGGTGGTATTGCGATCGAGTGGATCCTTGGTGTCTTGGTGGGGTCGATAGGAGATACAACACCGGTAGCCACCTTGACTGTGGCATTCCCCTCCAGAATATGCAGCTCACAGGACGTCAACGGAGTGGTGACGTCATCCACTGGGAAGCGCATCCCTGCGTCATCATCTTGCCTCATAGGCACCTCCGTAGAAGCACAACTGCTTTTCAACTGAGCTGAGTCAGTGTTGATGTTGGTGACCGACTGTGACAAACTCTAGAGGCAGGAACTTACAACTTCCTCCACTATCTTTCTGATTTGCTCATTCATAGTGGCCTTAAGCGCTTCCTCCCGCTCTAGTGCCTTACGAGCCACTTCACTGGTCTTCATAACAACCTCCTCCAACTTGCGTAGCCGTTCCCTGTCCTCTTCCTTCTTTCTCTAGCGGCTTCTATAAGTTTCTCTGTCCTAAGGGAAGGCATGCTCCCACGACATGGAGCCATAGCCTCTCGTCCGTCCCCCGTGCTCAGGGTTCCCCAAGGCATATGTCAGCTCATCTTTATCTCTGTTCGGCTGTCACTCTCCACTTTGAGCGATGGAGCGGGCTTGATGAAATCTTTCTGCTACAGGTTGGATGCGTTCCCCATACACGCCCTTTCTGGTCTCTAGGTCTAGGCGGCCTCCGTGAGCGAAAAACCAGTGCTTGGCGCGCTCAGGCCAGTCGAGGGATTCTAGCACCAACCCCCTGTCAATTAGCTCTTGCTCGGCTTTTTCCACTTAGAAATGGCAGTAGGGTAGCCATCTGATCCCATCATATGGTGGTAGGTCTTGTGTTGGTCATTCTCTTGGTTCCCTCTCGCCCGTTGCTGACCCTCTTCCGATGTCTTGAACTGTACAAACTCGTCCCAAAACGGCCGTAACTTGACAAAGTGCTTACAGTTGAAATCCGAAGTCTTGTTCTTCTTGATATAGTCGTTATATAGATTCTTCTTATAGCACTAGAACTGTGTGGCCATCTTCTTTATAGACCAATCCTGAACTCTTTTCTTCAACTGTTCATCGTTTGTGTCTAGCGTGAAATGTTGCAACACGTCACCCCAAACTAGTTCCTTGTCACGGTCAGAGACATAACTGATTTCTAGGTGTTTAGCTTTTTCTGCCCATCTTCGGCCGACGGGTAGAGTAACTTCTTGTGATTCTCTAGTATTTGGTCAAATTTAGCCTTCTCCTTTTTATTTTCACAATCTCTCTGTGCGTCATGAATGACATCACCAAGAGCATCGTCATCTTCAGCGATACTGTTTTCTGCATCCGCCTCTTCTTCAAATTCCTCCATCGTGAAGTCATAGTATTGAGCAAAAACATCGTCAGGGTCCGCTTGTTCTTCTTCACCTTCTTCCATCATAACCCTGGTCTCTCCGTGCTTGGTCTAACAAATATAGTTTGACATGAAACCCGACTTGAACAAGTGCAAGTGAATACTTCTTGATCTACAAAATTCTTTCAAATTCATACACACGACACATGGGCAGCACATAAAACCATCTCGCTTGTTTTCCTCTGCCACTCTGCAGAATTCTCGCACGCCCTCAATGAACTCGTTGGAGCGGCGATCGACATTGTACATCCAATGGCGTGTCATTATCTGCATTATATGGCTCACATAATTAAAAACCCAGCATGAGAAAAGAGCGCGACACAACCTTGTCTAATTGAGTTTAAAATTTTATAAGTGGTTCATCATTTCATAAAATTAATTTGTGAACGTTAATAAAAAGATAGCAAAATCATAAAATTTGTATTTTTCTATTAAAAGGTGTAATTTTATCTCTAAATAAAATTAATTTGAAGTATTTTTAAAGTTGAAATTAATTTGTTTCAAAATTACAAAGAATCAACATTATTTAATATTTTAAAATGAGAACATGAACAAATTAATTTAAAAAATATCCTAAAAAGTCTATAATAGAACTAAACATTATATTATATGTGTATACTACTTTCTAGGTACTATAATTAGCATCATTCATTAAAATTCAAATATGAAAAGTGATTGGAGCTAGCAATATGAAATAAAATAGCCATATACAACATGGATTTACATATGGTGCTGCTAAAATATAGGAGGATAAAACTAGCAACCTTTCAAACAAATTGACGATGGCGTAGAAGCGTTTGAAGTGGATTGATCGCCGGAGATGAGATAAGCAAGAACAATGGAAGAACAAGCAACAAGAACATGAACCAGGAAGCTCGGGCTCGGACAGGGAGGAAGAAGAGGGAGGTTCAATTTGTAGAGGCGCACTACAAGAAATTCCCTTATACGTGACAGTTTAATTGTGACCTTTTAACAAATCATCATAAAATTTAGTCATCTGTGACGGTCTAAATCCAAGGCGATGTATATATGACGATTGGTTAAATTATCATCAATAATTAGACGTCACGGATTATTATGGTAATCCATGACGGACTCACTCGAACGTCACACATGGAACATTCAATGACGGACTCACTCGAACGTCACACATGGAACATTCAACTACGTGTCATGTTGAATGGGCGCTGGGCTAGTGGGACCCACCTATCGGTGAGAAATGTAAACAAGGAAGGTGGGAAGAAGGTAAATGTAACGGACTTACTCGAACGTCACACATGGAACATTCAACTACGTGTCATGTTGAATGGGCGCTGGGCTGGTGGGACCCACCTGTCGGTGAGAAATGTGAACAAGGAAGGTGGGAAGAAGGTAAATGTAAAAAAAGACGTTGCTGGGATTTGAACCATGGACCTCTTGATCATAGCAGCAGGATCTAACCACATGGATATCGATTCACATTTGTATATTGCTGATATGTTTTTCCATTTGTCTAAAACAAATTAGGAATCCTTTAGTTTAAGGATTGTGACCGTGTATCCAGACTCCAACGAGAGTCCGCGAGACGCGACCCTGTCCGCGATAGGCGCTGCCGCCCCCGGTCCTCGCCGGCCGCCCCTGTCTTTGGCGGCCGCCCCTATATGCGCTGGTCATCCTCAGCCCCTGTCCTCCTGGCCGACCTCCCTCCGCTCGCGTGTCTGCTCCGGTGACCGCGGGATCCTGGCCCGAACTCCCTCCTCGCGCGCGTCGCCTCCGGCGAACGCACGCTGCAGGTGACAGGGACAGCGGCCACGGGGTTGCAGGCGAGAGTCGCCGCGGAGTTCTGTGCGCCTTCTCTCCTAAAGCGCGTCTGCTCCGGCGGCCGCGGAACGGCCGGCGCTGGGAGCTCCAGCCACAGCGACCTCGGGGCTGAGTGGAAGAAAGGGGAGGGAGGCTGATCTATTTTGACCAGACTGAGGGAGCAGTCTATTTTGACCACAGGAAGGAAGAGAGTAATTTGAAACCCAAATTTCATTATACAAATAAAAAAACAAATTTCAGGAAAAAGTGTAAATTTAAACGAACATAGGCGCGCGCCCTAAAATTTCCGCGGCAAGTGGCCTTCCCACCTCCAATATTTGGCAGAGAATTGACCATTATGCCCCGCCCGCCTGGAGACCACTACATCCTGCAAAGGAAACGATGAGGATATTTTGGTAATATTGCAACTCCATATATAATCCGCCTCCAGGGTCTTGCAGGCAACAGTGCCACCAAATTCCCTAATCCTCCATTTCGCCCAGCCAAAGCCACCCAAATTCATCCCACAGCCTCCACCATCCCGCAGCTCCGCCGTCTCGCAGCCCCCACCATCCCGCAGCTCCGCCGTCCCGCAGCCCCGCTCCACCATCCCGCAGCCTCCAAATCCACCGATTCCTCCACCACCGCTTCACCATCCTGCAGCTCCGACATATCCCCGCCGCTGCTCCGACGCCTAGCAGCCTGCGTGCGCAGCCTCGGTGGTGGAGAAGGTGACTAGCGCGGCCTCGGTGGTGGAGATGCCTACGTGCGAGGCCTCGGTGGTGGAGAAGGTGACGAGCGCATCTGGCGCGGCCGCCACCATCCTGCAGGAAGCACCGACGTCCTTGTACAGATTATGAACTGTAAAGCAATTAGGAGAGGGTCCTTGTACAGATTAAGGACTGCTGGTTGTGGCCTTGCTGATTCAATTGAATGCTTAAACATGTTCTGTGCTTCCCTAATTTTATCTTTGTTTCTTCTCATTGTAGAACCTCCGGTCAATCCTTATGAACTCCTACGGATGAGAAAGTGTATCCGCAACCACGCACACCTGCAGAAACTTGGACTTCCTGTGTTAGCTCAACTGTTTGCGAACACTACTCTTTCCCCAAAGAAGCGGCAACAGAAGGAAACATAAAACTCTGGTTCGGAGTACAATGGATGCAATTTCTGTGAACTTATGTAAGGTCTGATGCATGCTTTTGTTGTGCTCAACTTCATATGTAATTGATAGCCATATTAGATATTTAGATGTATGTGTGATGACGGGACCTCTATCTATTTATATGTGATGGCGTATTTATGTGTATCTGTGATGGTTTGTGGTCATTTGTGACGATATGAATCATGTGAATTTAAATTTGAATGTGTTGTCAATTTAAATGTGAAATTGGTGTCCATTTAAATTTGAATTTGGCGTAATTTAAATTTGAATGTTTAATAAATGTTATGAGCCACAATGGGCCACTTCTGCTGTGCAATTAGGCAAGCCCAATAGTGCCTACTAAAATATGGTCCTAACTAAAATAAAAAAAACACAAAACATGGGCCTAATTGGAGAAAATGGGCCATAGAAAGCCTACTGATGATGTGGCAAGGTGGCTGCCACATCAGATCCAACATCACTAAATGACATGGCAACAACTGACATGGTAACAAAACCATTGAAAGCCCAAGTTTGGTTTTGGTAATCAATGACACCAAGTTGCTAATGCCATGTGTTAAGTGTTTTGAGTTAGGCATAAGCAACACATGTGATGAAGGTGTATGTGGCAAGGAGTGGTGGCCACAAGATCACAAAGAGATGGTGCATGGACATGAAATGATGATCATGGTGGAGATGCACATAAAATGAAGGACATGATGATCAAGTGAAAGAGAAGGATCTAAGAGCGCAAGGCAAAGGTATAACCATAGGGTTTTTCTTTTGCCGGTCTAAGATGAGTAGAGAAGTGATTGACCGGGTTTAGGATACATAACCGACTATCAAGAGGGGCAATCACGGTTAGCTCGGAAATCAAGTGCCACTACATCAATGTCTTGAGCATATGCATTAGGATCTAGTAAAGAGCTAACATAACGCCTTGGAAAATGATTGTGAAATGCTAACACACATGCACATGGTGGTGTACACTTGGTGGTGTTAGCACATTTGCGAAGGCGGTGGAGTTCAAGCGGTAGAGAGGGGTTTGGGTTCCTCTCTCCCTCCCGCCGAGCTTGCGAGGCGGGATTCGGCGCTTTTTGGAGAAGTGAAATGCCTATTTTCTACTGCGCCGAAAGTCAGAAAAGAAACGGAGGCGAAAGGAGGTCACTGCGTTGACCGAACGCTGCACCGGACGCGGTCACGGTTTGACCGGACGCGTCCGGTCAGTTCATCGTGGTGCGAGCGCTAGGGTTTGTGACCGGACGCTGGTCTGGCCTGACCAGCGCGTCCGGTCAGTTCAACTGGGCGTAAAAGAAAAGCACGCGACCGGCGCGTCCGGTCCTTCACGGAACCGGAGCGTCCGGTCAAGCGTCCAGAGAGGCCGAGCGCAATGTAGCGCCGATCGGACGCGGGGCGCGTCCGGTCACGTGCGATCGGACGCGTCCGGTCGCAGCTGGAGCATACTGGAACGCGACCAGATGCGGGCACTGTCGCGTCCGGTCAATCGACTCAACGCGTCCGATCATGGCAACGGCTAGTTCTGACTCGCACTGTTTCTTGCTGTCGTGTAGTGACCGGACGCGTCCGGTCACCCTGACCGGAGCGTCCGGTCAGCGTGTTTTTCGCTGCGTCGTCTGTAACGGCTAGCTGCGTACCTCTTCGTTATAAATAGAGGTTGGCCGGGGTTTGAGGGCAACTCTTACACATTTTGAGATATAGAGACATACTTTGAGCTAGAGAACCACCCCTCCACTCATCTCTTTGCATAGTTGCACATCTTGAGTGAGATTGAGTGAGATTCAAGTGCATTGCTTAAGAGTTGCATTCTAGAGGCACTTGATCTTTGAGTTGCTGCGGATTTCTTGTTACTCTTCCATGTTTCCCGACACGGTAGACGGCTTGGAGCAGCGGAGGTGATTGAGCTCGCAATTGGAGATTGTTGGAGCCTTCACCAAGTGTTGTAAGGGGTTCTTGATCCTTCCCCGCGGGAGTTCGTGAATTGGATACTCTAGTGGAGCTCGTGGCTTGGAGGATCCCCATCTTGTGTGCGGTTGTACGGCGCCCGCCGAGGGCTCGACTCTTGATAGTCGATTAGCTCGCGAACCGACAAGTGGGTGTATCGCCACAACGGGGAGTAGCTTGCCGAGAAGCAAGTGAACCTCGGGATAAATTCTTGTGTCATTCTCTTCCCGAGGATTTCTCTTGTGTGATTGATTGATTGGTACATCTCATCTCTACACGGCGGTATAATCAATCAAAGCTCTTCTCTCGTATTACTTCTTGTTTCTAGCTTGTAGTTGTTGTTGTGTTTAGTGAATAGTCTTATACTAGACTTGTGTAGGTGGCTTGCTTAATTAGTTAGAGCTAGTGCTTTTGTTTCGCCACCTTTCGTACTAACTCGTGGTTAAGTAATTCTTGTAGAAGTTTTAATTAGGCTATTCACCCCCCTCTAGCCTATTTGGACCTTACAAGTGGTATCGGAGCCGAGGCACCGTTTATTTGAGGCTTAACAACCTACGGTGAAAAAGAAATGGCTCAATTAAGCTTGCACATCAACAACACCAAGAAGGCACCTCACTTTGATGGCACAAATTATGCATATTGGAAGGTTAAGATGACCGCACACCTAAAGTCAATCAATAGAGAAGTGTGGAAGGTCACCGAAACAAAATTTGAGGTTGCCAATCCGGAAGCACCTACACCGGTAGAGGAGAAGAAGCTCCAATGCAATGATATTGCCATTAGTGCTCTTCATGAGGCACTAGATGACAAGACATTTGAGCAAGTAAAGAACATAGAGATTGCTCATGATGCTTGGGCAAAGCTAGAAGAAACATTTGAAGGCACCGAAGGTACAAAGACCGCTAAAGCATATATCTTGCAAGAAAAATTTTCAAGCTTCAAGATGCAAGATGATGAGAGTGTACCAGAGATGTTTCATAGGTTGCAAGTCATTGTCAATGAGCTCAAGGCACTTGGTGAGGAGGTCAAGGACAATCAATTCTCTATGAAGTTCTTGAGAAGTCTACCCAAGAGATTTGATACATTGATCACCGTGCTAGTGAGGACTACATTGAAGGATTCAACTCCTCAACAAATATTTCAAGAAGTGATGACCGATGATTCATATAGAGAAGATGATGAGAAGGATGAGTTGGTCAAGAAGAAGAAGAAGGAAAATGAGAAGAAAGATGATGAAAAGAAGAAGAGTGTGGCATTCAAAGCCACCACATCCGAGAGCAAATCCAAGATTGAATCATCAAGTGATGAAGACTCAAGCTCTTGTGATAGTGATGACATTTATGAGAAGATGGCTCTCTTTGTCAAACAATTTGGCAAATTCATGAAGAAGAAAGGCTATCGTGCAAGAAGGAGGAAGAACTCATCCAAGAAGAATGAGCATACCATGAGATGCTTTAGATGCCATAGCAAGGACCATCTCATTGCAAAGTGTCCTTATGATAGTGATGATGAAGATGCTATCAAGAAAGAGAAGAAGAACCAAGAAAAGAAAAAAGGCTCTTATAAGAAGAAGAATGATTCTCATGTTGCTACATGGGATAGTGATGATTCCTCAAGTGATGATGAGGATGACTACAAGAGCAAGAAGAAGGGACATGCTAGCATTGCCATCCAAGAGAAGGTCTCCCTCTTCGACACTCCATCGTGCTTCATGGCTAAGGCCGCTAAGGTATCATCCGACGATGAGAGTGATCATGATAATACTAGTGATAGTGATAGTGATGAAGAAGAATTCACTAAAGATGAACTAATCACTATGCTAGAAGATTGCACTCAACATTTTAAAGAATCTAGAAAGGAGTGCAAGGGCTTGCTTAAGGAAAAGAAAAACCTTATGCAAGAACTTGATGAGCTTAGGGCATCTTATGAGAGTCTAAAGGTAGACCATAAGAAGCTTCAAAAGTCTCACACTAAGCTTGAAGAAGCTCATTCATCTCTAGTTGAAAAATGTGAAAACATGCCAACTAATGTTGAGAAAGCTAAAACTTGTAACATAGGCATATCATGTGATATAATTGATGAAACTTTTCATAAGCCTATTATTGTTGCTCTCACTAATCCTTCATGTAGCTCATCTACATCATCCTCATCTAGTAGTGATGGTTTCACTTGTGACTCCACACTTATAATTGAGAATGAACATCTCAAGAAGGAGGTAAAAGAGCTCAATCACACCTTAGCTAAGGCTTATGGTAGTGAGGACCGCTTGCTTATGTGCTTGGGTAGCCAAAGAGCGTCTCTCTACAAAGAGGGATTGGGCTATAACCCCAAGAAAGGCAAGGCTGTTTTTGCTCCTCACAAGACTCGTTTTGTGAAGAACAATGGTAGCTATTGCAAAAGTTGCAAGCAAGTTGGTCACATAGAGCAACATTGCATGAACAAGAAATCCAATGCAAATGTATCCTCAATTAAGTTTAATTCTTTCTATATGCTTACCAAGGGTACAAATGGTGTTCATGCTAAGTTTATTGGTACTCCATGGATGGGCTCAAAGAAGAAAGCCATTTGGGTACCAAAGAGCTTAGTCTCTAACCTTGGAGGACCCAAACAAGTTTGGGTACCTAAAAAGAATTAATCTTGTCTTGTAGGTCAATTACAAAGCCGGAGGAAGGCATTGGGTGCTTGATAGTGGGTGCACTCAACATATGACCGGAGACTCTTGTATGTTCAATTCAATTGATACAAGTCAAAATGGTGGTTTTGATGCTATCACTTTTGGCAACAACAATAAAGGCAAGGTCAAGGGGCTTGGTAAAATTGCTATCTCAAATGACATGAGCATATCTAATATGTTGCTAGTTGAGAGTTTAGACTTCAATCTTTTATCGGTGGCACAACTTTGTGATCTTGGCTTCAAGTGCATATTTGGTAGTGATGATGTTGAAGTCATAAGTGTTGATGGATCAAATTTGATATTCAAAGGATTTAGACATGGAAGCTTATACTTGGTTGACTTCAATGATAGTGAGACACAATTGACATCATGCTTGCTTAATAAATCTAGTATGGGTTGGTTATGGCATAGAAGGCTTGGTCATGTTGGAATGAAACAATTGAACAAACTTTTGAGGCATGACTTAGTTAAAGGATTGAAGGATGTCACCTTTGAGAAGGATAAACTATGTAGTGCTTGTCAAGCCGGCAAACAAGTTGGAAATTCACATCCTAGTAAAAATGAAATGAGCACATCAAAAGCATTTGAGCTATTGCACATGGACTTGTTTGGGCCAACAACATACACTAGCATTGGTGGCAACAAGTATGGTTTTGTGATTGTGGATGACTACACTAGATACACTTGGGTGCTCTTTCTTTATGACAAGAGTGATGTTTATGATCTATTCAAGTCTTTTGTCAAGAGAGTGCAAAATGAGTTTGAAATCACCATCAAGAAGATTAGAAGTGACAATGGTAGTGAGTTCAAGAACACAAGAATTGAAGATTTGTGTGATGATCTTGGTATTGGGCATCAATTCTCACCAACATACACTCCTCAATCAAATGGTGTAGTTGAAAGGAAAAATAGAACCTTGATTGATATGGCTAGATCAATGCTTAGTGAATACAATGTTAGTCATTCATTTTGGAGTGAAGCTATCAACACGGCTTGCTATTGTAGTAACCGTCTCTATTGCCATAGGAAGCTTGGAAAGACACCATATGAACTATTGAATGGAAGAAAGCCCAACATTGCATACTTTAGAGTGTTTGGTTGCAAATGCTATATTCTCAAGAAAGGCACTAGGTTGAGCAAGTTTGAAAAGAAATGTGATGAAGGATTCTTACTTGGTTATTCTACCACAAGCAAATCATATAGAGTTTGGAATCTCACAAATGGCACCTTGGAAGAAGTTTATGATGTTGAGTTTGATGAAACCCAAGGGTCTCAAAATGAAGCTCAAAACCTTGATGATGTGAGAGGAGATCAATTGTCAAATGCAATGAAGAACATGGACATTGGTGATATAAGGCCGATGCAAGTTGATGATGATGGTATTCATGTGATCAACCAAAGTGTGCAAATTGATACAAATCAAGCAAGCTCTAGTGGTTCTCATGATGAAGTGCAAGATCAAGGTCAAGCAAGTGGAAGCAATCAACTCCCAATACTCCAACCTACTAGCATTGCAAGAGATCATCCGTTGGACCAAATCATTGGTGGAATTCAAAGTGGTGTTCAAACTAGATCAAGATTAGCATCCTTTTGTGAGCATTACTCATTTGTCTCATTAGAAGAACCAAAGAAGATAGAAGATGCATTGAAGGATTCCGATTGGATAAATGCCATGCATGAAGAACTAAACAACTTCACTAGAAATCAAGTTTGGAAACTTGTTGAAAGGCCAAAGAAATACAATGTGATTGGTACTAAATGGGTCTTTAGAAACAAGCAAGATCAAGATGGCATGGTTGTGAGGAACAAAGCAAGATTAGTAGCACAAGGATACACTCAAGTTGAGGGTCTTGACTTTGGAGAAACATATGCACCGGTTGTAAGATTGGAAGCAATTAGAATCTTATTAGCATATGCTTGTTCACACGATATCAAGCTCTATCAAATGGATATCAAGAGTGCATTTCTCAATGGCTACATCAATGAAGAAGTTTATGTTGAGCAACCTCCCGATTTTGAAGATGACAAGAAGCCCGACCATGTTTACAAGCTAAAGAAGGCATTGTATGGTTTGAAGCAAGCACCTAGAGCATGGTATGAGAGGTTGAGAGACTTTCTCCTCTCTAAAGGGTTCAAGATGGGAAAGGTTGACACCACTCTCTTCACCAAGAAGCTTGGAAATGACTTGTTTGTGTTGCAAATCTATGTGGATGACATTATCTTTGGATCAACTAACCAAGACTTTTGTGAAGAATTTGGAAAT
This sequence comes from Saccharum hybrid cultivar R570, assembly GCA_038087645.1. Classification (NCBI taxonomy): domain Eukaryota; kingdom Viridiplantae; phylum Streptophyta; class Magnoliopsida; order Poales; family Poaceae; genus Saccharum; species Saccharum hybrid cultivar. The sequence continues at coordinate 20,963,009 of JAQSUU010000553.1, read as the reverse complement.
ATGATGGCTAATGAGTTTGAGATGTCTATGATTGGAGAGCTTAGTTACTTCCTTGGACTTCAAATCAAGCAAATGAAGAATGGCACTTTTGTAAGTCAAGGCAAGTACATCAAGAACATGATCAAGAAGTTTGGATTGCAAGATGCTAAGCCAATGAGCACACCAATGGGCACTAATGATCAATTGGGTATTGATGATAGTGGAAACATGGTAGATCAAAAGCAATACCGGTCTATGATTGGAAGTTTGCTCTATGTCACCGCTTCTAGGCCGGATGTGATGTTTAGTGTGTGCAAGTGTGCAAGATATCAAGCTTCACCTAGAGAAAGTCACTTGAAAGCAACCAAGAGAATATTGAGATATCTCAAGGGCACTCATGATGTTGGACTATGGTATCCCAAGGGGTCTAACTTTGAGTTGATTGGATATTCGGACTCCGACTATGGTGGATGCAAGATTGATAGAATGAGCACAAGTGGCACTTGTCAATTGCTTGGAAGGTCTCTTGTTTCATGGTCATCAAAGAAACAAAATAGTGTTGCACTATCTACAGCCGAGGCCAAATACATTAGTGCCGGTAGTTGTTGTGCATAATTGCTTTGGATGAAAGCCACCTTGAATGACTTTGGAATCAAATTTAAGAATGTGCCATTGTTTTGTGACAATGAAAGTGCTATCAAGATGACTCAAAATCTGGTTCAACATTCAAGAACCAAGCACATTGATATAAGGCATCATTTCATAAGAGACCATCAACAAAAGGGTGATATTAGCATTGAAAGCATTGGCACCGAAGATCAACTAGCCGACATTTTTACAAAGCCACTTGATGAAAAAAGATTTTACAAGTTGAAGAATGAATTGAACATACTTGACTTCTCTAACTTGAAATGAGTGTACCCCCACATTCTTATATGACATGCCTCTCCTCCAACATAGCAAGGTAAAGTTGTTTGTCATATCATTCATACTTTGCTAAGGACATGTTTAGAACATATAGACATATTTGCATGACAAATAGGCTCATTCATGAAAATTAAATGATTTTGATGTATATATGGTACCACTATTGCTTCTATGTTTGATTGATCTAGTGGTAGCTTATGACATATTTGTGGGCTTGCAAACCTAGTGTTGAATCTAGAAAATAAGCTCATGATGTGTAATTCAACATGGTCAAGATAACCCTTATACTTTATGAGGTGTGAAAAAGCTTGTCCTTGGATCAAACCAAATTACATATTCTAGGCAAGTAATCTAGATTGAACCATAATTTGGACTCTCTCATAATTAATTGACTTATCTCTCACTAAAATTGGCACCTTTTTGGTGATTGTTGACAAAGGGGGAGAGAAAAGTCACAAAGATATTGCAAAGAGGGAATAAGATATAATAAGGGGGAGAGAAAAGTCATAAAGATATTGCAAAGAGGGAATAAGATATAATAAGGGGGAGAGAAAAGTCACAAAGATATTGCAAAGAGGGAATAAGATATAATAAGGGGGAGAGAAAAGTCACAGGGGAGAGAAAAGTTACAAATGGAGAGAAATCAAGGGATCAATTAAATTTGAGCACACAAGTAGGGGGAGCAAGCTCATGGATTATTTGTTGCATTTGTATGTGCATTAACATGATAAAATGTTGCATTGCAAAGTTTAATTTCGATATTCATGATTGAATGGTGTATGCTAGATATAGAACTTGAATGATGTTTTGTTAAGAGTAGCTTTACATATGGTATCTAGACACCTTTGCTTTTAATGTTGATCTCACAAAGTACTTTAGTGTTTGTGATCTTTACAAGTGATGTATTACAAGTGGTGTCTAGCTACTTCGATGCTAAGGATGGTATATAAAGGCAACTCCGATTGGTATCACGCTTCAAAGGTCCATTCTATATACCTTAGCATCAATTTGATAGTAGTAACTCTCCCAAAATTCGAATCCATACATATGTGCACAATTGAACCAAACTCATGGAAGCACATATGTAAGGGGAGCTAATACTATCGAAATTGAAAATTGATTTCATTTCATATCTTTGTGATGGTTGTCATCAATTACCAAAAAGGGGGAGATTGAAAGCCCAAGTTTGATTTTGGTAATCAATGACACCAAGTTGCTAATGCCATGTGTTAAGTGTTTTGAGTTAGGCATAAGCAACACATGTGATGAAGGTGTATGTGGCAAGGAGTGGTGGCCACAAGATCACAAAGAGATAGTGCATGGACATGAAATGATGATCATGGTGGAGATGCACATAAAATGAAGGACATGATGATCAAGTGAAAGAGAAGGATCTAAGAGCGCAAGACAAAGGTATAACCATAGGGTTTTCCTTTTGCCGGTCTAAGATGAGTAGAGAAGTGATTGACCAGGTTTAGGATACATAGCCGACTATCAAGAGGGGCAATCACGGTTAGCTCGGAAATCAAGTGCCACTAGATCAATGTCTTGAGCATATGCATTAGGATCTAGTAAAGAGCTAACATAACGCCTTGGAAAATGATTGTGAAATGCTAACACACATGCACATGGTGGTGTACACTTGGTGGTGTTAGCACATTTACGAAGGCGGTGGAGTTCAAGCGGTAGAGAGGGGTTTGGGTTCCTCTCTCCCTCCCGCCGAGCTTGCGAGGCGGGATTCGGCGCTTTTTGGAGAAGTGAAACGCCTATTTTCTACTGCGCCGAAAGTCAGAAAAGAAACAGAGGCGAAAGGAGGTCACTGCGTTGACCGGACGCTGCACCGGATGCGGTCACGGTTTGACCGGACGCGTCCGGTCAGTTCATCGTGGCGCGAGCGCTAGGGTTTGTGACCGGACGCTGGTCTAGCCTGACCAGCGCGTCTGGTCAGTTCAACTGGGCGTAAAAGAAAAGCGCGCGACCGGCGCGTCCGGTCCTTCACAGAACCGGAGCGTCCGGTCAAGCGTCCAGAGAGGCCGAGCGCAACGTAGCGCCGATCGGACGCGGGGCGCGTTCGGTCACGTGCGATCGGACGCGTCCGGTCGTAGCTGGAGCATACTAGAACGCGACCGGACGCGGGCACTGTCGCGTCCGGTCAATCGACTCAACGCGTCCGATCATGGCAACGGCTAGTTCTGACTCGCACTGTTTCTTGCTGTCGTGTAGTGACCGGACGCGTCCGGTCACCCTGACCGGAGCGTCCGGTCAGCGTGTTTTTCGCTGCGTCGTCTGTAACGGCTAGCTGCGTACCTCTTCGTTATAAATAGAGGTTGGCCGGGGTTTGAGGGCAACTCTTGCACATTTTGAGATATAGAGACATACTTTGAGCTAGAGAACAACCCCTCCACTCATCTCTTTGCATAGTTGCACATCTTGAGTGAGATTGAGTGAGATTCAAGTGCATTGCTTGAGAGTTGCATTCTAGAGGCACTTGATCTTTGAGTTGCTGCGGATTTCTTGTTACTCTTCCGTGTTTCCCGACACGGTAGACGGCTTGGAGCAGCGGAGGTGATTGAGCTCGCAATTGGAGATTGTTGGAGCCTTCACCAAGTGTTGTAAGGGGTTCTTGATCCTTCCCCGCGGGAGTTCATGAATTGGATACTCTAGTGGAGCTCGTGGCTTGGAGGATCCCCATCTTGTGTGCGGTTGTGCGGCGCCCGCCGAGGGCTCGACTCTTGATAGTCGATTAGCTCGCGAACCGACAAGTGGGTGTATCGCCACAACGGGGAGTAGCTTGCCGGGAAGCAAGTGAACCTCGGGATAAATTCTTGTGTCATTCTCTTTCCGAGGATTTCTCTTGTGTGATTGATTGATTGGTACATCTCATCTCTACACGGCGGTATAATCAATCAAAGCTCTTCTCTCGTATTACTTCTTATTTCTAGCTTGTAGTTGTTATTGTGTTTAGTGAATAGTCTTGTACTAGACTTGTGTAGGTGGCTTGCTTAATTAGTTAGAGCTAGTGCTTTTGCTTCGCCACCTTTCGTACTAACTCGTGGTTAAGTAATTCTTGTAGAAGTTTTAATTAGGCTATTCACCCCCCTCTAGCCTATTTGGACCTTACAACCATGACGATTCAGTTCGTCACCATAGCCTCTTCCTATAGTTGCCCTCCGGTTTATCCATGATGATCTCAAAAACTAACCCGTGATGTTCTATTTTGGTATGAAAAATGTATGACGAGGAATACGTGATGTTTTAATGGACCGTCATCGATAGTTCACCGTGACGGATTTTTGCTTGTCCATGACTAAATCAAAACGTCACGTAAAGCCAAATTTCTTGTAGTGGAGGTTTTTACCAACCGGGAATAAAGTCAGTCCTATAGTCCCGATCGGTGGCACCAACCGGGACTAAAGGCAGGGCTTTAGTGCCGGTTGGTGTTACCAACCGGGACTAAAGGTCCCTCCCGATAGCGTCTGACAATAGAGCCGTTAGCGAGGGACCTTTAGTCCCGGTTGGTAACACCGACCGGGACTAAAGCCCTATTTAATTCCTGACGTCGAAATCGCCGAGACTAAAGGTATTTTGACCGGTCGACCAAAGGTCAGTTGTGTAGCAGTGACATCCGGGCTCCGCCGCTCGTACGTACACTGCCTCCGTGGGCAAATGTACGATCGACAGCGATACCGGCGAAACGGCAGATCTTCGTTTGATCAGGCGCCGCGCCAGGCCGCTAGCCGTACGGCACAAGGTGAACAGTCGACGACCCGAGCAAGCTAAAGGCATGTCGGAGAAGAGCGTGGTTGATTCACGATCCTGCGTTCATGCTTCCTTGCTGAACACGCGTGGCCAGCCGGTTTGGTTGTGCGGTTGCGCCGGCCACACACGTACGCACCGGCACCGCCGCGCGCCGCCGATCTGAACGGACACCGGCCGGCTCGGCTCACCAAACTCCCCCGTGTTGCGCCCGTCCATACCGCGTCCGCCCCTGCTTCCCTTCTTCCATGTTGGTTCTTTGCAAGCTGCAAGGGAACAAAAGTGTAAAATGCGTGTTCTGACAAACCAAAGGAAAAAAAAACTCCAGAAAGGTGGTTAACCGTACCAACAATCACATTTTATAACCCTGTGTCGTCAAGGTTTGACTATCATATATTTATATATACACATGCTGAGCGGCAAATAAACATAGACAAGAGAGAACAAACATATTGCTAAATGCACGCATGCGTTTTAAACGAAGGGATACACATGGTACTCCCTCCATTTTTTTGTTTATAAATTATAAAGTGCCTCTGCACTTTAACAATTTTCAAACGTGGTAGGTACTTAGCTTTTCAACTATTAATTAGTCATATAAGATGTAAACTTTTGTCGTACAAGGGTGATATATATAACTGGAATTTTATATTTGAAAGCGCTATATATCTTGTGTGATTATGATTTTGTTGCTGGAAATGTATCTCTAAAATATAATAACTTCTAAAGACCGTTTGGGGTCAAGCCATGACTTATATTTTGTAGTGGGGTGTATGTATGGAAAAAAATTGCATGGCCGATGGGTGCAGCGTGCAGCGCGTGTGCCTCCCAGCCGGATCGACGACACGTGCACGGTATTTTCATCAAACGGCAGCCGTGAACAACGGCCTGATAGGCTCCAAATCGACAGACGATGGCTCGGCTCCACATTAGCTCAGCTAGTTCGTTCCCATCCCTATCCTCGGATGCCGCCGTCGCCCATACCGGCCTGCGTTGCCTATGACCTCGCCATCCGCGTCTACACGGAGCGCCCTCGCCATGCAGCTCTTCCAGAGCGCCCTCGCCTTCCTCCTACAACTTGCCAGGGAGGCTGTTGGTTCATCCTTGGAAGCGGCAGCGACCCGCTCCCCCGCGCGCCCAGTCACGATAACGCCCGCCATGGCCGGTCTGCCACTGAGCTTGGCGACCCGGCTCCTACGCCCCTCCCTCCTTTTATAAAACGCACCCTCGGATTCGCAGAAGCACGCCGCCACCGCCAGTCCCCTATCGGTGCCTCCTTCCTCGCTGCAGCGCCCCAAATCGCCGCCACCGCCGCCATGGCCGATTTCGGCCCAAGCTCTCGATCTCCCCTGTCCGCCCACCTTGCGCCCCACCGCCTACTCCATTGTCCTCGCAAGGGCACACCGCACCCGCTGCCCGACTCTTTGGCTTAAATGCGTGGCCACATACACCTCCCCACCACACGCCGGCGAGCCTCTGCCCTCCCCCACCGCCGCTGTTCACCAAGACCAGAGCGCACGCGCCGCGCGCCGCACCCATCGCCCATGCAATTTTTTTTCCGTAGGTATTGACCACACGCTGGTTCGATTATTACCACAGCATAGTCTCCGAGGTGCTAAAAAATATTTCGCATAATTCACATGCAGGCCAAATTATACACATGAAACGGAACTTCTTGTCGAATGCCACGTGTCCGATAGATCGAAGTGTAGCGCACGGCAATGAAAAAAAAACAGTGGTAAATGTGAACTTGTATCTTATAGGTGAGTAGTTTGACCAGAACTACTACGCTTTCAGCCAGAGCTGTTTTCTGTAGTTACCAAATTAATGCACGGCCACGTCTCATAGACAGAACACAGAAGATATTAACGTGCACATCATCTCTTTATTCTGTTTTTTAGTCAACACTCGGGGGAGAAAATCCTCCCCACCTGAATTTTCATTTCACACATGCTGGGCATGCCGGGACATGGAAGGGCGTGACACCAATCCAAATACAAAGTTCCGAGAAGTACATGACAAGGAGAGAAATAGATTACAACACTTGATAAAACAACAACAAACACAACATGATTCAATACCAAGTCCGTAAGCGAGTAAGCACAACCTCCTAACCTGTGCCACCACCAAAGACATATTTCGAAGAGCTCCACACCGCATGTAGCTGTAAGGTATTGAGTGAGATTCGACAAACGACAGCCAGGAAGCTGCAAGGCATTGAGTCGGAGCTAACAGACGGCAACCGTGAGTAGCATCGCCTAATAATGAGTTGCCACGTGTTGCAGCTAGAAGCGAAGGTTCCGTTGATGCCCTCCGCGTCACTTGTGTATATATATACAGGTGCAGGTGTGTGTCGAAGCCACCCAAGGCACGCACAGAACGCGCATGCACATGCACATACCTCGACGAGTCCCACTCCCACATAACAGCGCCAGCACTACAATGCCCACCGGAGCGCATAAGCTCGCCGGGTTCCTGCAGCACCTGCGCCGGTGCTCGGCGGCGGTGCTCGACTGCGCAATGTCCCTCGTGTGCTCGGTCTCCAAGGCCTACGCGCACCACCAGGTCACGGAGCGCGTGGCACGGTCGCGGCCCACGCTCCGGTGCAGCGCGGGCCAGGCGTGGCGCCGCGCCGTCGACGTTGCCGCGCGCCTCAACTCGCTCCTCGTCCACGTCGTCTACTTCGTCGCCATCTCCTGCGTCGGGTGGGGGCTCCTCGAGGCGATCAAGGTGCGGGCGCCCGGCAGGAGACCCCGCGGCATCGACATGTTCTTCACCGCCGTGTCGGCCGTGACGGTGTCCAGCATGTCCGCCGTCGAGATGGAGGTGTTCTCCAACGGCCAGCTCCTGGTCCTCACAGCTCTCATGTTCGGCGGCGGCGAGGTGTTCCTGTCGCTCGTGGGCCTCGCATCCAAATGGTCCAAGATGAGGAAGCAGATCATAAACAGATCCCGGCGCGTCGAGAGCCACGACGACGATGTCGAGCTCGAGGCCACCGGCGCCGAGACCGATGACGCCGACGCCGACGCCGACGCCGATTCGAGGTCGATAACCACTACGGTCACCGAAGAGAACGACGACATCCCGGTAGAGGCGAAGATTCTGCGGCGCAATGCGGTGCGCTCGCTGTTCTACATCGTCCTGGCCATCCTCGTGGTGGTGCACGCGGTGGGCGCCATCGCCGTCGCGGCGTACGTCTACGCAGCGCCCGGCGCGAGGCAGACGCTGCGGCGCAAGGCCCTCAACGTGTGGACCTTCTCGGTGTTCACGACGGTGTCCACGTTCTCCAGCTGCGGGTTCATGCCGACGAACGAGAACATGATGGTGTTCAGCCGGGATGTGCCGCTGCAGCTGCTGCTCGTGCCGCAGGCGCTGGTGGGCAACACGCTGTTCCCGCCGCTGCTGGCCGCGTGCGTGTGGGCCGCGGCCGCGGCCACGCGGCAGGAGGAGGTCGTGGAGATCGCCAGGAAGGGCAGGGACGCGACGGGGTACCACCACCTGCTCCCCGCGCGGCGGTGCTGGATGCTCGCCGGGACGGTGGCGTTCTTCATCGCTGTGCAGGTGGCGCTGGTGTGCGCGATGGAGTGGGGCGGCGCGCTGCGGGGGCTGAGCACGGGGGAGAAGCTGTCCAACGCGCTGTTCCTCGCCGTGAACTCTCGGCACACCGGCGAGTTCACCCCCATAGTCACGTAAAACGGGTTCACCACCTTCGACCCTCGACCCGGATTCATCGACCCCGACCCGGATTCACGGGTTTATTTTCGACTCGAAGTGTAAAAATCTATCATGAGTAGCGTACCACGTACCGCGACCCCGTACCTCGACCCCATCGACCCAAAAATTTTGTGACTATGGTCCACCCTCAACCTCTCCACACTGGCGACGGCCATCCTCGTGCTCTTCGTCCTCATGATGTGAGTGTCTCCGTGACCCCCCACCGCCCCCACCCCCCGCGCTCTCACTCCGTCGCCTTCTCGGCTCGTGTGCATCGCAGTTCACGTTATGATTTGGAGCTCAAGAAGCAGCAGTACGCTATCAGTTGCCAATGTCTACGAGAATGCACCGCGTGGGTGTCTTGGTTCCTGGCTTCCCCCTGTCTAGTCTCCACGGAGCCAACGACCTGTTTGGTTGGCTTAACTTGTGTTGACAATAAAAAATGTATATTTTGTGAAGTTATCAAAATGTGTAACGGACTTCACCATTGCATTCCTCTCGTTAGGATGGTAAAAAAAAACATATATGGAACATCCAATTTAGAGTCCGGATGAAAGAGTTATGCCTCCGAGAAAATGTATAACTACCGGTACTACCGGTCCGGGATCACTGGTACTACCGGTCCGAGAAGGTTTAACGCAGATTTGAACTACTGGTACTACCGGTCTTTGACCGGTACTACCGGTGGCTGGCGGAGGAAGGCACATTTTTGCGTGAAAATGAACTACCGGCTTGACCGGTACTACCGATGGAGCCTGACCGGTAGTACCGGTAGGTGTTTATTCCGAATCTGACTTTCAGATTTCGAACTGATTTGTTTCTAAATCGGTTTTTGGACGTGAAAAATTTAGAAAATAAGCCTTGGAGAGGTTTTCTACTGGGATAAGACCACCCCCTATATATATGAGAGGATCATGGCCGATTGAGATCTCATCTATCCAATCGATAAAACAACAACCAAAACTCTTATTCTACCCTAGTTTTCTCCTCTCAACCCTCTACCCTGCTGTTCGGCAAGCCTCTCCACGAGATTTGTCGGCATCCTAGGCAGCCTTGCTGGTCCTAGGAGATCCTCCACGTGCTTCTCCCTGACGGATCCTTCCAGGAGCTGTTTCAGCCGAGAACGAGCTCTACATTGGCCCTATCGATCCCTAGATCGGTTACGCCGGTTACGCTTCGTCTCTTGCTGCGTTGCAGGTCTTGTGAGACCTCTTGAGCGTCCAAGGCCCTTGCTGGTGTGTTGGCTTGGAGCGATCTTCAACGTCAACATACTTTTTGGAGACTCCGCTGGGGAACGCTAGATGAAAAATCAAGTTTTCTTCCAGCAACATGGGAAGTAATGTTGAAGATGCTGGGGATAGGACCCAAGTCCCTCATGAGGGCAACATCAACCATCCCATGAACATTGATGAGCTTCCTGAAGAACTGAAGCAACAAGTGGAGGCCAAGTTCAACGCCGTTCTGAAGGCTTTTCTTCAGAGTTGCACTAAAGATCGGCGGGAAAAGATCACTCAATTCAGGGAGCCGGATTTCAGCGAGTTGATCACTTCTACATCTTCTGCACCCGCTGCACCTGAGGTAAGATCTTCTGAACCTAAGTATGATGACATTGTCGATCCTTACCCTACACATGCCAATTATGCTACTATGATGGATGATCATAAGAAAGTAATAGATAATAATCTTCTCACTGCTGTAAACATGATCATGGCCCGTTTTGATAAGTTAGAAGGAAAAACAACCGATGACAATCCTTCGGGTGTTGATTCTTTTTCTAAAAACCCTGAATTTGGCATGCCATTGAATTTGTATGACAATCAAGATTTATATGCAGCAGCAAATAAAGGCAAATCGATCTCTTCAGCAATTGAAATCGATAAGACCGGTCTAGCTAGAAGTGCTTCATCTAATCAAGTGGTTGTCTATGGTCAAAATTCAGCTCGAAACACCGATCAAAGACCAATAACAAGTCGAGCTTTGGCGGGGGCAAAACATTCTTCCCAACCCACCGAAGTCATCAAGCCAAGTCCCCATACTTGATGATACACCTGCTGCACCTGTTGCTCCCTCTACCGATTTCAATGACACTTTAAATCGGTTTAGAGAGGAATTATCTAAATCACTTGAAGAGAGTTTAGGTGTACAAATCAAGCCTAGTAGGACTACCGTAAGCCGTACCCTTCACATTTTGATTTTATGAAAGCACCTGATGGGTGGAAGGTACCTGATTTTAATAAATTTAGTGGTGATGATAGTAAATCTACCATGGAACATATTAGTATGTTTCTTGCACAATTGGGTGAAGCTAGCGCTTATGATTTTATGAAAGTTCACAATTTTCCATTGTCCCTTACTGGCACAGCTTTTGCATGGTTTACTTTATTACCAGCTTGCTCTATTAGTTCATGGGCTGAACTAGAAGAAAAGTTTCATAGTCATTTTTATACTAGCGTCCATGAAACTAGATTGTCTCATCTTGCATCGGTTCGTCAAGGTCGTGATGAGTCTGTTCTTGATTTTGTTAAGCGATTTAGAGAAATTAAGAATCGATGCTTTCATTTAATGATTTCTGAAAGAGATTTAACTGACTTATGTTTTGCTGGTTTACGTCCTAGTATTAGGGATAAAATTGAACATTATGAGTTTGTGAATGTTAATCAACTATTGCAAAGGGCCGTTTCGGCTGAATCGCGCCTTAAAAGAGTCTCGTGAAACTTATAAGTCTAATCGTCATAATGTGCATGTTGTTGATGATCATTCCGATTGTTCTAATGATGATAATAAGGAAATTTATCCCGCTAAAATTAAATGGTCAGTAGAGAATAAGATGGTTACTTGTCCATCCCTCAAACCGATTCATAAGAATCGGGGTGAAGAGATGAAGTTTACTTTTGATTTCTCTAAATGTGACTGAATCTTTGATGAATTGTTGAAATTCGGTTATATTAGAATTAATTATACATTGCCTTCAGCTGATGAGTTAAAAAGAAGAGCTTATTGTAAATATCATAATTGTTTTTCTCATGCCACTAATGATTACAATGTTTTACGTCGGCAGGTCCAATCAGCTCTTAATGAGGGACGATTGAGTCTTTCTGATATACAAGTTGATAAGGTCCCTTTTCCAATGCATGCAATTGAATAGGACCACCGCTGTTTTGATTCGTCCTGAGCAAGCCGATACAACTCAAGGCAAGAATGTGCTTATCGGTGAGCCACGTGTAGCACCGAATGTCAAAATGAATTCGGGGCACAAGGTGGTGCTAGAGAAGAACGATGAAGGCAAGAACAAATTAGAGATCACCGCTGGATCAACGTAGTATTTGAGAAGGCAGCGGTGGTATGAAATGGTGGCGGCACAGCAGAGGCCGGCTAGGCCGACTAGAGCAGTCGTCCATGCCGACTCCACTCAACACCAGGGCCAATCGATTAAGCCAACTCAGGGTGTTGGTTTGGTCGACTTAGCCTCCCTCTCAGTCAAGTCGGCTGAGCCGACTGCCCCAGTCGGCTTAGCCGACTCCCCTGGTTCCAGCAGCCTCGGCTCCTCTGACGTTCAAGTTTTGCGCACATTTATTCCACACAGGCCGGAGATTGGTACCTGGAAGACTAATGAGAAGAAAAACCAAGGGAAATTTGTGCCGAAGCCGCCATGCACCTTTGATAGGCTTATGGCCAAATACAAGCAAGAAAAGGCCGATTCCCAGAATCGGCCGTTAAAAAAAAGAGAATCCACACTGCCCAAACAAGAAGATAAGAAGAATAAGCAATTGGTGGTGATGCAACTAGCAGCTCCAATTCAAAAGGTTGCTCCTCGTGTATCTCGTTGGGGACCCCCGATTCCACCTCCAGTCACACCACAATGGGGTCCTTATGGAGTTTGGGTGCCGTATCCCTCGCCTGCACCTATGCAAGGCTAACAAAGAAGGAAAGAGCCTGCTGGTCCAGTTCAAAAACCTTCTGTTTTTAGCCGATTGAACAATAGTCAATCGAGCTCTAGCGGCGTGAATCAAGGTCAGATGATTACATTTAAGACTCTGGCTTCATAAGGTTCAGAAAGGGCACCAATGCGATAGGTTTATGTGCCTAAGAAGGTTGAGGCTCCTGTTATTCCTTCGTCAAGAGCTAGGCCTCAACCAGTCATCACAATCGGCTCTATGGAAGCTCCTGTCATTAACCATGATGGGCCAATTATAATTGAAGAAACTCCAGCGCAAAAGCAAGATAACATCCCTAAAAAAGTTGCTGGAGATAAGAAGGAGTGCGCCAAAATTGATTCCAAGTATCTACAACCTAAGTGGTGCCCACCAAGGTTGAATAAAACTCAACGATGCAAGTTATAACGTGTTCGGCACAGGCAATAGGAGCGGGAGAAGCTCGCCAAGATGGAGGGAGAAGTGGTGAACTCCGAACAAGTCAAGAGCCCTCCGGAAGATCGGCATGCCGCTGCTGCTGCTGCCAACCTGGCTAAGCCAGCCCCAGGGCCGGCTAAGCAGGCACACCCTACTATAGAGACAGCTAAGCCGGCCTCAGAGGCAGCTAAGCCGGCCTCGTCTACTGCTGCTACTCTAGAAGTTCCAGAATCGGCTAAGCCGACTTCAGAGTCGGCTGAGCCGACTCCCATTGTCCTGATGGCCTCTGAGGTGTCCTCCGATGACTTTGCTCATACTGTTGCTGCTATGGTTGGCATGGAGGTTCCTGAGGTCCTAGAAGAAGAGATGGTTGACTATGAACCTACCCCGGAGAGGGAAGTCAATGTGGTTGTCTTGTCCGTCGATTATTATATCGTCGAGGATGATTCAGCTGCTGCGGTTTTCAACTTCCCCATAGAAGATGCTATATTCAAGAAGCCCAGAGATCCTGTTAACCATCTCAAGCCTTTGCATATCAAGGGCCATATCAATGGTGCTCCAGTTCAAGGCATGTTGGTGGATAGTGGGGCAATTGTGAATGTGATGCCATATCCGCTTTACAAGAAGCTTGGTGGCATTGATGATGAACTAGTCAAGACCAATATAACCATCACCGATGTAGGAGGAGGCACTCCCATCCTAGCCAGGGGAATTGCTAACATGGAGCTCACTGTTGGAAGCAAGACCCTGACTACTGTGTTCTTTGTGGCAGATGTACAAGGTAGCTACAATTTAATACTTGGGCGTGATTGGATTCATGCCAATTGTTGTGTGCCATCTAGCTTGCACCAGTTTTTAATTCAGTGGGTGGGAGATGCTATGGAAATTATGCATTTAGATTCATCGGCTGACGTTGCTACAGCCGATGCTCCCGCGCTCGGGGGGCATGATGCTTTTGGTTGATTGTCTAGTAAAGATCTTTCTGGCTATGAATTTATTAGTGCTACTAGACAAGGGTTTGTTCCTATATCATTGAAACCGATTGATAATCGGTTCAATATCATCATGTAATCTTTTATTAATGGATTCTAATAAAGAATGGTTAAAACATCATGTTGAACAGTATCGGGCTAATAAGACCGATGCATGTGAAGTTATTGATGATTTTGATGAGCTCGATAAGTTGGGCCAAGGATTTACGTCGGCCGACCCTTTGGAGCAGGTTGATATTGGGGATGGCTTTGTGCCCCGGCCGACGTTTATAAATCAAAACTTGGAAGCCGATTATAAATTTGAGCTAATCACGCTTCTCAAGGAATATGTTGATTGTTTTGCATAGAATTATACAGAGATGTCTGGGCTGAGCCGAGAGCTTGTTGAGCATCGGCTCTCCATCAAGGATGGATTCAAGCCATATAAGCAACACCCCCGCCAATTTAATTCTATAATTTATGATTGGGTTAAAGAAGAGATTAATCGACTCTTGCAAGCGGGGTTCATTCAGCCATGCAGGTATGCGGAGTGGGTCTCTAATATTGTGCCTGTTGAGAAGAAAGATTCTTGGAAGATCAGAGTTTGTATTAATTTTAGAGATCTGAATAGAGCTACTCTGAAAGATGAATATCCTATGCCTATAGCTGATATGCTTATCAATGATGCTACAGGACACCGGGTTATTAGCTTTCTTGATGGTAATGCCGGTTATAATCAGATTTTCATGGCTGAAGAAGATATGTCAAAGACAGCCTTTATATGTCCTGGGTTTGTTGGTCTCTTTGAGTGGGTTGTGATGACATTTGGGCTAAAGAATGCAGGTGCTACTTATCAAAGAGCTATGAATTTGATTTTCCATGATCTAATTGGGGTGATTATGGAGGTTTATATTGATGATATTGTGATTAAATCGGCTGCCCATAAATCTTATTTGGCCGATTTACGTCTTGCTTTTGAGAGGATGCGCCGTTATGGATTGAAGATGAACTCACTCAAATGTGCTTTTGGAGTATCGACTGGAAAGTTTTTGGGCTTCATAATTCATGATAAAGGCATAGAGATTGATCCCACGAGGATAGAAAAGATCAAGGGAGTTCAGGCACCTACATGCAAGAAAGACTTGCAAAAGTTCTTGGGAAAAGTGAACTATTTGAGGAGATTCATTGCTAATTTGTCCGGAAAGATTATTCCTTTTACCCACATATTGAAACTGAAGGATGAATCTGAATTCACTTGGGGGGCAGAATAACAAGAGGCATTTGAGAAGATAAAGAAATATCTGTCAAAACCACCGGCTCTTCGTGCACCAAGGAGAGGAGTTCATTTCAAATTATATATTGCTGCCAAAGAGAAGATTATCGGAGCTGTTTTGACTCAAGAAGACAAAGGTAAAGAATATGTAATCGCTTATCTTGGTCGTCGTCTTCTTGATCCCGAGACAAGGTATGCCCATATAGAAAAATTGTGCTTATCACTGTACTATGCTTGTTCCAAGATACGATATTATCTTTTGTCTAGTATATGTGTTGTTGCTTGCCAGGCCGATGTGATAAAACACATGTTATATCGGCCAATTCTTCGTGGAAGGATAGGCAAATGGGCATTCACACTAATTGAATATGACTTGACTTATGAGTCATTGAGAGCTTTAAAAGGACAAGTCCTTGCTGATTTTATTGTTGAGCATGATATTGAATTGGATAATGAAATCAATTACCTTACTTTTACTCCCTAAAAATTGTATTTTGATGGATCGGTTTGCAAAGATGGTCAAGGTGTTGGCATTGTGCTTATTTCCCCTGGTGGTGCTGAATTTGAGATGTCAAGCCGGTTGGATTTCTATTGCACTAATAATCAAACCGAATATCAAGCTCTATTATTCAGATTAATTATGTTGCGCTCCATGGGGGTAAAGCATTTTGAAGCCTATGGTGATTCCTTACTAGTGGTGCAGCAAGTTGCTGGAGAATTTCAATGCTTGGAAGGATCACTACGAGCTTGTCTCGATGCTTGCCTTGACATCATTGGTTCATTTGCCGAATTTCAAATTCGGCATGTTTCGAGACATGAAAATCAAAAGGCCAACATGTTAGCTCAGCAAGCATTTAGCTATGACGTTGGTGGACGTAATTTTCATATTCAAGAACAGATGATGCATGAAGATTTATATTTTTGCCGTGTAAGTGTAGAAGAATCGGCTAAGCCGATAGCCCTAGCCGGTCTAGCCGACCCAGATTCTCTGGCAAGTCAGTCGGCTTGGCCAACTTTACCAGTCGACCTAGCTGACTCCCCTATGGCCAGCCTAGCCAATGTGCATGATGAACTCTCAAATCTGCCTAGCAAAATTCCTAGTGATGTTGGAGCCGATTTACATGATTGGAGGACTCCCTTATTGGCATATCTACGAGATCCAAGTGCCAAAGTTGATAAAAGTGTTCGGCGAAGTGCTTTCAAATATGTGTTGTACAATGATGAGCTTTACCGAAGGACCGCTGAAGACTTGCTGCTAAAGTGCTTAGGAACTGATCAAGCAAGAATAGCTATGGGAGAAATCCATGAAGGTATTTGTGGTATGCATCAATCGGCCCCAAAGATGAAGTGGTTATTGCGTAGAGCCGGTTTCTATTGGCCTACTATGATGACCGATTGCTTTCACTACTACAAAGGATGTGAAGAGTGCCAAAGGTTTGAAAATATTCAGCTAGTGTCTGCTGCTATGCTTCATCCTATAATCAAACCGTGGCCTTTTTGCGGTTGGGGGCTAGACTTCATTGGCCAAATTCATCCTCCATCTTCCAAGGGACATCGCTTTATGTTGGTTGCTAAAGATTATTTCACTAAGTGGACCAAGGCAGTTCTTTTGAAGAATATGACACACAAGGAGGTGATTGAGTTCATCACTGAGCATATTATTCATAGATTCAGCATACCCCAAACATTAACTATAGATCAATGGACTTCATTTATGTCCAAGGAAGTGAGGGACTTTGCCGAATTATATAAGATCAAGTTGCTCATATCATCTCCATATTATGCTCAAGCTAATGGCCAAGCTGAGTCTAGTAATAAGACTTTGATCAAGCTTATCAAAAAGAAAATTGAGGAGAAACCAAGAAGGTGGCATGAAGTATTGTCTGAAGCTCTATGGGCACATCGTATTTCAAGGCATGGTGCTATAAAAGTTACTCCTTTTGAGCTAGTATATGGTCAAGAGGCCGTGTTGCCTGTCGAGGTAAATTTGGATGCATACAGGCTTGCTAAGCAAAATGATCTATCAACCATTGTGTATCATGATTTGATGATGGATAACATCGATGAGGTAACTGATGTAAGATTAAAAGCTCTCAAGGAGATAGAGAAAGATAAAGCTCGAGTTGCCAGGGCATATAATAAAAAAGTCAAGAGCAAATCTTTCTAAGTAGGAGAATTAGTGTGAAAAACCATACTACCTATTAGATCGAAGAGCAATCAGTTTGGCAAGTGGTCACCAAATTAGGATGGTCCTTATAAAGTGATCAAAGTCATGAGCGGTAATTCTTATTTACTAGAGACATTGCAAGGTGAACGTCTCAAAGTAGCATTCAATGGAAGATACTTAAAAATGTATTTTCCAAGTGTTTGGCAAGAAGCCTAAGTGCTCTCCAAACAATGGCCGATACATGTATCGCCCTTAGAATAAAATGGCCAATGTATACATCACCCTTAGTCACCATACAACCAATGAGATGGGTATCGTTGCTGTTTGATTTAATTATGTTTGTTTGATCAAGTATTTTCATGTTTATGCATCATAAACCTGAAAACAGGGGGCATATGTTGACAACCAAAAATGTCTATTTTGTGAAGTTGTCAAAATATGTAACATACTTCACCATTGCATTCCTCTCGTAAGGATGGTCAAAAAAACATATATGGAACGTCCAATTTAGAGTCCGGATGAAAGAGTTATGCCTCTGAGAAAATATATGAACTACCGGTACTACCGGTCCGGGATCACCGGTACTACCGGTCCAAGAAGGTTTAGCGCAGATTTAAACTACCGGTACTACCGGTCTTTGACCGGTATTATCGGTGGCTGGCGGAGAAAGGCACAGTTTTACGTGAAAATAAACTACCGGTACTATCGGTGGAGCCTGACCGGTAGTACCGGTAGGTGTTTATTCCGAATCTGACTTTCATATCTTGAACTGATTTGTTTCTAAATTGGTTTTTGGACGTGGGAAACTTAGAAAATAAGCCTTGGAGAGGTTTCTTACTGGGATAAGACCACCCCCTCTATATCTATGAGAGGATCATGGCTGATTGAGATCCCATCTATCCAATCGACAAAACAACAACCAAAACTCCTATCCTACCCTAGTTTTCTCCTCTCAACCCTCTACCCTGCTGTTCGACAAGCCTCTCCACGAGATTTGTCGGCATCCTAGGCGGCCTTGCTGGTCCTAGGAGATCCTCCACGTGCTTCTCCCTGACGGATCCTGTAACAAAACCGACCAAATTATAAGAGCACAAGTACAAAAACAAGCGCCGAAACGCTTAAATTTTCAAACTTGAGCCCATATAATCCCGGTAGTCAATCAAAATCACGAAGGATTTCAAACCAATTCGTTTACAACCAAGATAGCATCATTCAACATACACATCACACGTTACATTCATAAGTAGTTCGGAAGTTCACTGACAACACACGGAGTCACAAATTATTACAAAACCAAGTTCATAAAGTAGCGGAAGCATAACACACACCTTTAGTTCAAATACTACTGCCAGTCTTATAGATCAATATCCCACAAAAGCATTAAGGAAAGTAACTAGCAGACAATCACGCCCGAGTGATCTAGTCCTCATCACCCGCGGGGTGGAGGCAAGTCTTGCAGAAGCCCTGATAAAGCATGTCATCTGCAATAGGAGGGAATAAACCCTGAGTACGGGAATGTACTCAGCTAGACTTACCTGTCAAAATGGAAAATAAGAGACACCAAAGATCATGCAAGACTTTCATAAGTGGAGCTGGCTGACATCACCTTTGCGGAAAAGCATAAGTAATTTAAACTCTTTTAACCTGTACTAGCAGTTATTTTAGCATTAACCTATCATCTATCTTAGCACCTGTACTAAACATTAACTTGATTATAATCAAACAATAATCTTATTATATCCATAACAGGTATAAATTTGCGGCAACATTATATCATTCGCTTAACCATCTGTTCAATTTTAATAAGATCTACGTTGCCGCTGCTCAAGTCAAGTGCTCACTAACCGGGAGCGATGGCGATTCGAATCGAATTCCTATCCAGCTATAGGGGTATTTCTAACACTCACCGCGCAGGCCTCTGCTAGGGTCGCACAAGCCACCTTTCGTACAATTCAGGAGTCGCGGGTTCGAATGATGCCGCATCCCCAAGGGTAACACTCTGCCAGGTGATAGGGACTCTAACCCCCCTTGGTCTCACACCAATGTCCCCAAGCACATCCTTCCTACCTTCAAGATACGACCTACCATTCGATTCCCGGTCTGAACCGTATTACTCGGCTTCACGGTCGGAACGACTTATCCGGCCAACTAAGTGTTAGACTGCGTTCAACATGACTCAAGGACGTGCAGCGAATCGGTCCTTAAACGACTCAGACGGGCATAGCTCCGTACCCAAGACGTGAAGTGTCTTGCGGCTGCACTATCAAACTCTCGCCCGGTCTAAATTTTATTTTAAGGCATAGTTCCATCCACGATAGCCAACATAGCTACTCGTGACCCATTCCTACACCTCGCGGATGGCCGGAAATCACCCGACTTCTACCGGACTAAGCAGGGCTAAGCATTAACACATGCCTAACCTAATTTAGGGTTTAAGTACGATATCTGGACAAGGACAGGTATAATGCAACAAGTGTTTTCATACAACTCCTACAACTTAATGCAGTAAACAAGTAAAAGTACTCAAGATTTATATATAAAACAATTGGGTCAGCGTGCACCGGGGTTTGCCTTTCAGGAACGAGGACGGGCGATGATCCGGGCACTCAGGTAGATCGTCTATGGGAACTCCTTCGCCGGCTGGGTCCTCGAGCTCCCTCGGCTGCTCCTGATCCTCCTCCAGAATCGCTCCCTTGAACTCGAGGAGTGTCACTCACTCTGGTACACCTATTGCATAATACACAATAAATCTCATGGATGCATAAGAAGGAATGCAGCATGCTCGGAATGGAATGCACTTCAGCAATTCTAGTGCTCTATTCAATTCACTTCAATAATAAGTGCAAATCTCTTCTCCGGTGGAGAAGTACTTACCTAGTCTACACAACCTAATGTATAATTATTCCTCCTCAGTTAAAGCCCTAACACCTAACAATCAACAAGAACAACATTACTCAAGGTTACCACCAATCAAATCACAAAATATCATAACAACACCTACTGGACAGCAGCTTAGTATTTCCATCACAACTGTAGATTCAAAAATCCAAATGGCATGATACAAGATAATCTGGAAAGCTTATAAAATACTATACAATTCATTTTCAGACCTCAACACTTAATTCCAAAGTTTATCTAGTCGAAATTCTAAAGTTCCAGAAATCTGTCCTCTCCAAACAGAGAGCAGTCATTTCTGGACAGCCACTTTAAACAGCTACAACTCCTAGACCACTAGGCCAAATGCCACCAAATTCTGACACAAGCTAGTTTAACAAGTTTACTACCACTTTGGTATTCACAAGTTTCCCAGCAAACACTTTTATCAAGGTTCAAATCCAAATTACCAGCTGTCCAGAGAACCTAGAGATGTGAAAATTAAATATTTATTCATGTGTCAAACTACCCTTATAACCAAACTAATGATGCTACTAGTTGACACATGACCCAAAACCACCAGAAAGTAAGGTGTGCCAACCCAAAACATTTATTTTAACCCATTTCTTAAATTACTTAATTAATTAAGTGGAAAAATAAACTTATATACAAGCTATTTAGAAAATTCTACAAAAATTACAAGGGACTCTCTAACCTACTAGGAGGCTACTGTAAAAATTTGAACTAAAGTTATTCACAGAAACTCCCTACACAAAATTCACAAGCCCAAAAAGTCTGATTTTTGCATAATTAATAAATCATATTAAAAGTGTCAAACAACAGAAAACATATTTTTATTAGCAACCTTATGGTTCCAGGACACTCTCCATAAAATTTTATGAGCATTGCACATACAGAAATATTATTAAAATTCATGCAATTATCTTCTAAGATAACATGACAACCTCATAACTTAAAAAGTATTTAAGCACTAGTACCCAAATTTTTACCAGAGCTAGTATAGACATGGAATAGCATACCCACCAAATTTCATAATTTTTGGAATACTACAACTCCAGTTATCCATTTAACAAGTTTGCATTCAATTTAAAACACATTTCAAAAGCCTAATTAATTCTTCTAGAAAATAAACATCATATATGTATTTGATATTTTTCCTAAACACTACACTTCATACAGAGTCCAACAAAATTTAAATCACAATTTTTGGATAAGTCAAACCCTAGATATGAAAATCACAAACAACATTCAAAACTGTGAAAAGAATAAAGGAAAAACCAAAAACGAAAACCTAAACCGGTCACTAGGCTGGCTACACCACGCACGGCCCACTATCTCGAGTGTGGCTTCACGCGGTTGCCGCGACCCAAGTGCGCGCACGGCCCGCTACGGCCATCCCGCCCGCGCGCGCGACTGCCAGGCGGGGCCCGCCCGTCAGAGAGGGAAAGGCAGGGAAGCGGCGAGCCGCGCGCTCCGGCGAGCTCTAGCTCGTTGGAGGCGAGCTCTCACGGAAAACCAAGTCCACCCTCGTGATCTCCATCAAGCCCTGCATCGATTCGTGTAGGTAGGGTGGCTTGGGTTGGAGTGGAAGAGACTCGCCGCCGACGATGGCGGCTCGACGGGGCGGTGGTGGCGCACCCCCGTGCTACCCTGGCCCCGATGCGTCATCAAACACTCGAAGAGGATGGCCTAGAGGCCTTGGCCACGACGAGCCGTCGCACGGACGAACGCCGATGAGGTCTTGCGGTGGCGGGATTGGCAATGTGGCCTTACCGTGGTGCGTCTGAGGGCAGGGATGGGACGAGGGGGTAGAGGGGCTCAAGGCGGAGCTGGTGGCCGGTTAGGGGACACGGTGGTGCGGTGGTGAGCGCTCGCGAGCACGTCGGAGCGGGCGACAGCAATGGCGGCTCCGTTTTCTCCGCCAGGAGGGAGAGCGAGGAGGGAGGAAGGAATGGGAGGAGCAGCCGCGCCCGTGGCGTCTTTGAGAGCGTCGCGGACTGACTAGTGGGGCCACGGCCGGCGTACGGTTGCCACGGCGCTCCCATGCGGCGGCCAACGTGTGAACCCGGTCGGCCACTGTCGACGGAGTCGATCTCTGAATGGAGGTGGGATGATCGACTGACAGGCGACTTTCGACCGAGTAAATCTCCTAACCTAGCCCAAGTTAGCGATAGGTGTTAACAACAGAATTGTAGAGCTATGTGTGGACAACAATATTGTCAATTTGAGTTTGGACTAATTCGGCCTAGATTTGAAACTACAAGGCCCTAAAGTGGGATACATTGAAACTGTAAACCCAGTTCATGACTTAGAAAATTTTCTAAGTCTGAAATCAGCATGGAGACCTGACTTGTGGGCCCTTTTTGAGCATGTTCTGTTCATTTTCATGAGATGGCCATATTAGAACTTTTGTTCCTTATGAATTTCTATACAACTTTGCTTAAGGTTGCTCCTCCATGCAAGATTTCTAAGCTAGACTTTTTAAATGGTCAAACCAAGGCTTTCTAGGGGTCAAAACATAGTCCACAACACTTAGAAGGGCAATTTGGTCATTTTGGTGAACATAAACATTGCTCCACTAATTACCCTAAATGTAATTAAGGTGTTATAAGATATAATTAGCCACTCTACACATTGGTTACACAAAATTCCTAGTGTCACATAAGTTGAAACCAGCAAAACAATTGTCTTCCACAAAATGTTGCATTACCATGTTGCACATGTTTCAAGACCTTGTTGCATCAATTGAGCCTATCATGGTGTACTAACAACATTGTCATGTTTCCAAGTATGAGATCCCATGTTGTATCTACAAGTTGCACCACTCACATTTCATAAGCAAGTAAATGGTGAAACAAGCACATTAGGGTATGTTGCATACTCATGTTGCAAGCAAAATAAAGACATGAATGAGATGAATGATGCTCATGCTTATGAAATGCAATGCAATTATGGAAGCCAAACACCTGAGGTGTTACAGATCCTTCCGGGAGTGGTTCGGGAGCTGTTTCAGCCGAGAACGAGCTCTACATTGGCCCTATCGATCCCTAGATCGGTTACGCCAGTTACGCTTCATCTCTTGCTGCGTTGCAGGTCTTGTGAGACCTCTTGGGCGTCCAAGGCCCTCGCTGGTGTGTTGGCTTGGAGCGATCTTCAACGTCAACAACTTGCTTCCAAGCTAGGCCCAGCTATGCACTAACCACGCCAAAGTCAGGCTAGGTGAAAACAAGGAAGGTGGGTGTTTTCTCTTAGCTAGGTTTGCGCCCGTGCTCGCTTCACCTCCCGATGTTTCTCTTCATCAATGTCGGAGGTCCTAGTGTCGTCACCGCCTGGTCCTAGCCACCCTCGATGTTCGCACCGAGTTCACTAGAGGACCACCGCCTTCCCACTCTTGTCCGTCCGGGAGATGCAGTGGCGGTGAACTCCATGAGTGGTGATTGAGTTAAAGTTCACCTTCACGGGAACAAGATGACTATCGAGCTATTCGACTGATTGTTTTTGCGGCTGATAAGCCGACTGATGTTGTTTTGTTGTGAAAAAAACACTGTACCATAGCTAATAAACCGGGCTGATAAGTTCAAGCTGAACTAACCAGTCAACTAAAAAGGATCTAGATAACTCAGACATACCTAGGAGGCTAGGACAAGCAAACCAAACAGCAACCTCTTTCATTGCAGGAGTGCTAGCTTCGGCTGCCCCTGGCTAGCTAGGCTAGGCTAGGCTAGGTCTAAGATGAGAATCAAACATGTCCATGTATATGGCGCGTGTACTTTCAATTGTTGCATGCACGTACTTGCATATCACTATAGTACTAGCTAGTTCCATCCGTCCGAAAGTGTGAAATGCTCTTTTGTAGTATCATTGAACACAGTGAAGTACGTAGGCCATATATCATTATGCACGATGCAATATAAAGTAAACGATTAGGAAAAGTTGTGTGATGCATGTTCACTTGCCTGTGAAGCCTAATAAACTGATGGTGATCTGCGATCCTTGGGAATCTTCTCCGTGCTACGGGCAAGCACCGGAACCGAATTTTCAACTCATGAATCATTGCTGCTTTTTTTAAGAGACAAATTGGCAGGTACTTAGGTTTCCGTCTTAGGTAGCTGACGGCACAATTTCTTATTATTCATTCAAGGGCATGGGTTACCTCCTCGGCTCACCGTTCTGCCAATAATAGAGCAAAATAACTAGAAAAAATGGAAGAGTCAGCGAAAAAACACGCAAAAAAAGTTTTTTTTTTCCGCAAGCACCCAATATTGGACCGGAAATGAAGAGCGGCCGGTGAGCTTCACGTAAGCACAAAGCAACATTCAAATTCAGTCGAGACAACCAGAGAATCAAGAATTCAAGATGTTGATTGATAGCTTCCAGGTCAAAAAAGGCCCATGCTACCTCCACATGCTACCTTCGTTCAGCTGCTTCCGAGAATACGCTGTGGCGTTCCAATTCCCAAGCAAACCCGGCCTGGTGGTAGGAAGAGCACCTTTTCTTTAAATTTCTCGTGAAATGGAAGCCTACCATTTACGAATGACAGCATCCAACAGAGACTCTTATCAGTTTTATCCCAAGCAAACTCAGGTGGTAGGAAGACCACCTTTTCTTTTCTCGTGATGAAATGGGAGCCTACCATTTACGAATGACAGCATCCAACAGAAACTCTTACCAGTTTTATCCCAAGCAAACCGAGGTAGTAGGAAGACCACCTTTTCTTTTCACGTGAAATGGGAGCCTACCATTTACGAATGACAGCATCCAACAGAGACTCTTATCAGTTTTATCCCAAGCAAACCCAGGTGGTAGGAAGACCATTCTTTTCCCGTGAAAATGGGAGCCTAACCATTTACGAATGACAGCATCCAACAGAGACTCTTATCAGTTTTATGGATCGGGAGTGTACCAGGATTGGTTTGGGTAGTCTCTTGTCCAAATTGGGCTCTTTGAAGCCAAGCCAAGCACTAATATCTAGTTTTGCAGACAGGCAAAGTAGCTATATAGCTCAGCTGACCTTGCCCGCATACCAAGAGGATCCCATATGGGTCAAGAACATCAGTACAGAATAATTCACATAAAAACTTCCTGAATTCTCTCGATAAAGTGGATGAACTCTAGCCTGGCATGAGCAGATATTGAAAATGAAGGCAGTTATTGAAGATCATGGCATCTAAAATGGCCTTCAATTTGCGTAAAGCAGTCTGACCTGTTCCATCTGACCAATAAAAAAAATTGCCGGTCATGTACTGTAACTTTAAGTAAAAATGGTAAATAGGAGGTGATGTTTTGTTTGTCTAGTATTTCTCATCTCAAATCTGCTTGTTTTTTTTTTTTTACTTCTACTAGGTATCTTCCTCCATACACGACATGGTTTCCATTTGAAGAGATTTCCAAGAGGGGTCATCATTCCACGGAGAGTCAAGGAATAAGGCTGCTCAAGAGCACTGTCTTGTCACAACTCTCCTACTTGACCATCTTTGTGATCGCCATCTGCATCACCGAAAGGAGAAAGCTCAAAGAAGATCCCCTCAACTTCAACGTGCTCAGCATTCTCGTCGAAGTCGTCAGGTAAGCGTTACTCCGAGTAGTTCATGGAGAAAAAAAATCCCATAGTGAGAATGAAGAAATATATGCAGATTGCAATTATTGTGGTAAACAATTGCAAGATGTCTAAGTAAAAGTAAATGCACATGACTGATGACTAGAATGGAGATTGAAACAACCACATTTGTGTTCATGTTTCTTGGAAGGTTTGCTACCTTTGATCTGACATGTCTTGGCTACGTTCTGCATGCAGTGCTTACGGAAACGTTGGTTTCTCAATGGGCTACAGCTGCAGCAGGCAGATCAATCCAGATGGGCTCTGTACAGACAGATGGACTGGTTTTGCCGGGAGATGGAGCGACTCCGGCAAACTCATACTCATTGTTGTCATGTTCTTTGGGAGGCTTAAGAAGTTCAGCATGAAAGGAGGCAAAGCCTGGAAGCTTAGTTAGGTGCAGGTGCAGGTGCAGCAACTGATACACAATGCAGGTGCTTGTGGGTATATACGTAGTCTGATGAAAAAAATCCACAAAGCCCCGAAACAAAAAGAGATGTCTTTTGTTCTCTTCTCGCTTGCACAGATGCACCTGCAAGTGTTGGCAGTTGTAGATTAGGTTAACTAAAGAAAATTAATCACGGAAGAAAAAAAATCGAAGATATGGCATTAGCCTGATTCTCTTAACATTTGCAGTTGCCCGATGCCAGGAACGCTGGATGTTATAGTGGTCGCGTGCAATTTTTAATACCCATGTACAAAAATCTGTTGCAGTGCGTGCTTACAGAGATGTCAATCCAGTAGCGACTAGTTTATATTGTACTCCCTCCGTTCCAAATTATAATTTGTTTGACTTTTTTTTTAATCTTAAGTTTAACCGCTCGTCTTACTTAAAAAATTTGTGTAAACATAATCAAATTTAAGTCATTCTTGAAAAACTTTTGTTAATAAAGCAAGCCACAACAAAAGAAGTGATATTTAATACAAAATTTTGAATAAAGCAAGTGGCCAAACTTTGGATTTAAAAGTCAAATGAACTATAATTTGGAACGGATTTAGTATATATCTAGAAGTACCTGCCATCATGAAGACTGCTTTCTGGGGGAACACTGGATTAAATCACTCAGAGAGGTTACGATACATTATCGAGAAAAGGAGGGAACGAAAAAGATAAAAGCTCCACTACACTTTTGTGTATGGATGCTGGCACATTTGTTCCGCAGCAACAGATATCATGAGCGATGAAGTTATTTATAATAATAATAATAGTCTTTGGGCTTTAAGAATTTGAAAGATAAAGTCACAGCCCACAGTTACAGTAAAAAGAACAAGAAAAGTAAGTGCAATCTGTGTTATAAAGTCGAAGTCTAGTAAGAGCGCAAATGTTGCAAACCAAATTAAGTCAGATCCAGCCTTTATATTTTCAAGACCGTGCCGTGGCATGTTTTTTATGAAAAGAACGCAAAGGCGTTAGACTTACACACCATCTTCAGGAAGCCTAGCTAGGCTTAAAGAGTTCCGTAGTCAGTTAGGTTTATATTACAGAATTCGTTTGCGACCCACAAGGCCACAAGCTCTAGCTCAAGAAAAAAATCCTAAGAAAGGCGACGAATGATTCTGCAGCAAATTTGCATGCGAAAGCAACTGATGGTATAGCCCGCGAAGTCCACTTGACAGAAGTGCTTGGGGGCGGCGATGCGACGGCGGTGCCTGCCATCAGGCTATGGGCCGGCCCGATATAAGGTGACGAGATGTACCCACGCGGGCCGCCGTCGCGACGAACTCGTCGGAGCCTCAGCGGGAGGTTGCGATTGCAGTTGCAGTTGCAGCCTGGCCCAGGCTTGGGCTGCGATTTAACATTCTAGGCAACAAAAGCTGGGCCTTGGGCCAATACAGGACGCTACTTTGGGCCGATATGTGAGCCTAGTAAAACTAGGGACAATGACAAAACCAAAGCACACACGCCCAACCAAATAGGATGTCCTTCTCTTTCTTTCATCATATATACTCCCATCTAATTTCTATTTCTTATGGATTTGGACATGATAAAGATCAAAATTCTAGAACTATGACTATCAAGAAATCTGAAAACATTTAGTAGACACTATTAGTTTTCAAAACCACATTAAAAGTTTTAGTATTTGTTATTTTTTTTGTCTATTTAAAGATAGGAAACCACTGTCAAAGCTATGTTTGGGAACCATGTATTTGTGCAAAACGACAAGAATTGTGGAATAACGTAGGGACACATAGAATTACCATATAGCCACTTATGCACAAAGCCGTCCATCATTGCACGTTGAAACTTGAAAAGAGGCGCACAATTGAAAGCATCTTCGTTGTGGACACGATCGAAAACATGACTAACCATGCTCTGCTTGACATGCATAGATGCGCAAGCACTACTTCGAAGATGAAACATGGAAGTGACACCGGTCGTTCCATCAGTTCCTTTTTTATACAGTATCTGAAAAGGTGTGAACAAAGATTGAAGCAGGATTTCTCTTTCATCAGCACCCAATGCAAATAATCATCCCCAATAACTTTCCAGGTTTTCCCTCAAAAAATAGCTTTACAGGCGCTCTAGGTCGTTCGTTCTCCCTCTTTTTTTTAGAGAGACACTCACATTCAACAAAAACAATAGCTCATACAAAAGAACAACCTAACACAAAATGACCTTCAGAAATAAGAGTACATTGAAGATTAAACTAGTCATTATTTTTCTTTGATCATCCATTGCCTGTTGAAGATTATGCACTAAAGAGACAACAAAGAAAAGGGACACCTGCAAGCACCCTCGCATACAAGGTTTTGAAAACCACAAAATCCACTCTTGCTGACAAAGAGATCTAGAACCCCACTGCATTAACATCAGTTGGAGGAACCCTCCAAGGAACACTGACTTACAATCCTTCACCATAAGATCAGAGTATTGGAGATGCCCATGCCTTGCAATAGAACAAACCAAAAGAAAAGGTCAAAATCGCTATAAAGAGAGCCAACTGACTGCTTCTCCTGATAAATACACCAACTACCACCAAGATCTGAAGAGAACCGACATATCTTTTTTCTCGAAAAACGCAGGAGAGCTGCACATCATTATATTAAGAGATAAAAATGGGAAAGAACCCATACAACATACCCTAGGCCAGTCGAAAGGCAAGCCCTAGGGACACAAACTCACTCACACCAACTCACGCCAAACTCCCCCAAACTCTCTGGTCCTTATGATAGAAGAGCACCACGTCTGTTTCAAAGGGCAGAACCAACAGATCTAACAGACCATCACTAGCACTTCGTCAACGCCGGAGCAAACATCCACGGGTAGGGAGAGACCGGACAGACTTTACTTTAGTGTGTCATCGTCGCCACCACCTCGTTGATCATACCAAAAAGCAAATCTTAGAAGAACAAGAATCAATAAAAAACTAAAAATTACGGAGGAATCGGGTCCCCACTCCTCTGAACACCAATGAGGGCGCTGGATGAAAGAGAGGAGGGAGACCGAGGCGTTGCTATGGGAACAAAACATACATATAGCAACAACCGTACGTACGTACCACAGCTAGCTAGCACAGGGTCGTGGTGTGCACTCGATGGTCCATGATCGAGATTGGATCCTAGCTAGCTTTGCATGTGCACCGTGCGCGTGATCGATCCGGTCCATCGCCTGTCTCGTCCGTCCGTCCTTATCCTGCAGAAAAAACACGACATGAGATCTAGCGGAATCCAGAAAAGAACATCGTCAACGATTACGGCCCCAGAGTTAGATGCCGATGCCAAGCACAGAGATGGATTAAACAAAACGTGTCACCCGACAAGGCCACGTCGACCTTGCAATGCAACAGAGAGAAGGTCGTCAGATGGAGATAATTTATTTAAATATAAGAGCCGCTAGCTCGCTAGCTGGCGCACACAACAATGGAATTTTGGAATGGAGTAGAGAACGAGGAATAACAGCGCCGCACCTTGATCGATCGCTCTATATATGTGCTGCCAAAATAAAGAAAAGGAGCACCGTACCGGCCGGCTCTTTAGCTAAGCTACAATCATCCCCAGCCGCGCGTATCTGACCGGTTTCATGCTTCACACCGGCCTTGTTTAGATACGAGATTCGGGACACCCGAATTACTGTAGTAACACTGTTTTGCACGGTAACATTTTTGTTTTTATTTGATAATAATTGTTAAAATATTGATTAATTAGACTCAAAATGTTCGTCTCGCAAAGTACAACAAAACTGTGCAATTAGCTTTTGATTTCATCTACATTTAGTACTCCATGCATTTGCCGATATTTCGATGTGATGGAGAATCTTTTTTTTATAGTAAAATTTAGGGAGAAATGGAAACTAAACCAGGCCACTATCGTTTTCATCTCCATTAGGTTGCTTACGTAACTGTTGTTCAGGCGGCACAGACACTGTCTGGCATGCACGTACCTTTGTACTGGCGGTACTAGCGGCACTGATAGATAGATAGTGTCATTTCAGTCGTGCATGCAGCGGCGGTCGACGTGTCGACGCTCCAGAGTCCAGACATGGCCACATGAAGGCCACCAACAATGCAAAGGCCATTCCGATATGCATTGAGTAGTGGACTGCCTGCTGCTTTAACACCATGTGAAGGTAAACAGGCGTCGCGTCCAAGAATCTAATTCCCCAAAAAAAAGGCAACAGAAATTGCCGACCTGGTGGTGCCAAAACAGGCATATGTGCACAGCCGACACCCCCGGGCCCCGGCCCCTATCCCTGCGTCAGCCAGCCAATTAGGCAAAAAAATAAACAAATAAAGAGCAGACATGCACCGACAAACTAGCCAAATCTCTCTCTTTTTTTTGAGGACAAACTAGCCAGATCTTGAACCCAAAGGCCCAATGTTGTGATTAAATTCATAACCTTTGTATGTCAAGTTTATATTCCAACCGGGGGGGGGGGGTTGTCACTAAAAGAGCATCTAATCTAAGGCAAATAGGTGGGTTTTAGTGTATTGATGACTATGCAAATAAGGGCCTAACGGGATTATAACATGTTATAAATAAGGTAGGCCATGACATGAGTGGTGCGGCGCCAATAACGATGGTTTTGCGGCTCCAAACTCAAAGCGTATGCCAACAACAGTTTTGCAACTCCAAAAACTCAAATGAGAAGTGTGAGAGTGATGGATGAATGACTAGTGGATGGAAGAGGAGTTAGGTGGAGAGAGTGAGAGATAGAAGAAAGAATTTTGTGCTCTTTAATCTTAGGTATAAATACATAAATGTCACAGCACTAAAGGGGAAAATGGGTAAAGAGTAAGGTCACACCCTCATATGCCTTACAACCACACTGGGGAGACCGCTTCCACAAAGAGTGATTCCGTTTGGCAACCACTAGCGGGGCTTGACAAAGAGAATTAAATACTATTGCGGAAATGATTCCACAATCAGTCAAAATGGTTTTTAGTGGCGATGTATAAAACCGACACTACGCCATCGATTGTAAAGATGTGTACTTTGCATTGTCAGGCTTTCAACCGAACCTAGAAATACTTTTTCAAGAATGGTTGCAATAAGAAAACCTTCTCTACCAATCCATTTCCAAAGGCGACTGCATTAAAAAACCGCCTCTAGAAATCCATTTCCATGGACGGTTCAATCAAGAAAATAGATGGTAGAAATCCACTTCCAAGGGCATTTGAGCAAGAAAATTGCCTTTGGAAAATGATTTTTAGGGCCAGTTGCTTTTATGAAAATGGTTTCTAGAAATAAATTTCCATGAGCGGTTGGCTTAATGAAATTGCCCTAGCTCAAAACTGATTTCTAGATGCTTGAGCAACCACCCCTAAAGATTCATTGTTAGAGGTTGTTAGCTTAATAGAACCACTACTGGAAATCTGTTTAAGGTTTGTTGGCTTAACATAACCGCTATTGAAATTCTATTTCCAAGGCCGGTTTCTTTTAAATTTGACCATCCCTGAAAACGTTTCTAATTTTTCATATTGCCTGACATACTTGAAATCGTATCATGACCAAATATTTCACCATTTCACAGATAGTTTATACAATGTTTCATGACAATTTATGCATGCATTAATGTACTAGTTAATGAAGTAAACATAATTGCAAACTATTAACAATATATTTGATGATGATAACAATGAGAAGAAAGTCATATTGCCTGCGGCGTGAAGTCTATCGTACTTAGAATCATGTGCATAATCAAATTTGAAATCATAGAAATAACCATCCTTGTTGCTTGTTGATCACCTCGCGCATCAGAAACTTGCAAAAATCATCTTTTATTTTTTCAATATCCTTTTGGGTGAGTCTAGGAGATCACATAATATTGTGTTGCTAGTGTCGGATGAAAAAAAGGAAAAACATGACTAGCCCTAAAAAATGCATTTAGGGGCGGTTCACTTAACAAAATCATCCCTGAACAAGGATTTATTTCTATGACAAATTTCATAACTGAATTGTCTGTGAAAATTGGTTTCTAGTGTCGGTTCATGAGCTATAGTGCTCGTCGTCCTAGTTAGAGGAGTTTTTTTATGTGAACCATCTCTGTAAAAAATGGACTAATCTACAAAAAAGATCTATGCAATAGTGATAAAATGGTGATTTGATTTTTAGCCTCGATCCTTTGTTTACTTATTAGTGAAGGAAATTAAGGAGGATAGATTACGATGGAATTGTTGTCATCTTTTTTGGTGTGTGGGTTTTGGAGTGAGAAATTGTATCATAAGTCATGATGAACTATGTAATGCATTTATCTTATATGAGTGTGTAGCAGATCCAGCCCAACCCACGACTGTATCGATGAGTTGGTGCCACACAAGGCCTAATCCCACCGGAGCCCACAACAAACCAAGACCTTGAACCTAACTCAATCCAAAAGACTAGTCTAATGAGTAGTAAGGATTACCCCAACCTTATATGTTATGCTCCCCACCATCAATTTTTGTTATAGGACTAAGTCTAACAATCTCCAACATTAGACATCGAGCCCACTCTTCACATCACCCCCTCGTGTAGTCATGTGTGATATCTGAAAGACGTTATCTGAGGCCCCAAGTCCAACTCTCCATGTCACACACAACCTGTGTGACCCTCTAGAGATGATAACAAGCTCTTTCATAACCATGTGAACCTGACATGCTATAGGTTTACCAACCATTTCTGATACCACTAGATAGAATACACATTACCAAAATCCTAATGAATTGTGGAAACATAAACACCATAGAAGAAAATACTCAAACGAGAAAAACATTTAGAGATGATGCTTTTGACGAGGTTCAACCATATGCCTACATCCTTACAGCATGATTAAGACCGCTTCTCCCCATAAACAGTAGCTATACTAGCATCTGAGCGCTCCTGCGTCCTTGTTATCACCCAAACCAATCATCTCATGGTTGCAATAGAGGTTGCCTCATATTTATTGGCCCATGGGTACACAGTTCTACTCAAACTATATCTAACTATGAATGCAACCCAAGTCCTAACGTAACCAAATTGTACACATATTCGACACACATCTAACATAACTTTCACTAAAGCACAATTCTCAAACAATTCTACCCTTCCCTGGGAATCAAGTGGGTGGAAGTTGGCCCTCTAAAGGTCATTCCCCTTCCCATCAAAACTAACACTCCCATGGTCCCAACCAACAAACAAATGAGGGATTTTAAAAACTCCCACCCTAATAGCATGTATCCCTTCCCTTATGAATGTTGTGCTGACCAAATAAACTGCAAAGGAAATTATTCCTCATCAGTATCTTTGTTGTCACCTCACTACCACCATAGAAACCAAACCCTAGACAAACTAAAACATAATAATACTCATACTATGGAGAATCACCAAGTCCGCTCACCTAGTTGAGGGGTGTTTGGATCCAAAATCTAGAAACTAGACTTGGGTTTTGGTTGGCTAATAAGAGATAAGTGGACTAATTGGTGCCCATTAGCTTTTGTTAGTTCATATTTGGCCAATTATCTAATAATTTTCAGTCCTAAGATCCAAACCCCTTGAATTCTTTTTTTTATCTCACTGTAACATCCCTGAGATTCAAACATCCAAAAATCACAACTACAAAATTTTTCTTGAATAAACCATTGCATGGTGAGTGTACATACTAGGGAACCATCTTATAGTTGCACAAGTAGACCCCAAGTAGCATGTTTGAGCATTGCATTAATTAACCAACATGTGATTTGGGTCTTTGTGATTTTATGTGATGTTAAAAAAATCAACAATCTATGGCTAATTAAGTTATTTAACCAAACTCTTGTGTGTGTGCCAACCCTTGGATGTGGACCCCACCACCCTAGACGCCTAGTGGACCACCCCTAAGGGTGTGTACATGCTTGGCACACGTTATACACACATGGGAACCATGTTTTAGCATAGAGATGGAAGAAAGGAAATAGAAAAGACTTTAGAATAAAAAAAGATAAAGAAAGGCCATTTCAGCCTGGATCACCAGCCGTCCTATCCGCTACCAAGCCGGCCCAGCGTAGAAGATGGCCCACCAAGCATCCGCTCGCGTGCAGCCACAACCCAGTAGGCCAGCTCCGGCCAAAGTCAGCCACAGCCGTCCTAGCCCCGTCGAGCCGGCCTAACCGAGCGACCTGGATTCCCTGCTTCACCATGTCACGACGAGACGACTCCGTCATCTTCCCCATGTCGCTGCCAGAAGGGCCCCATGTGTCATCCCCTTCCCCTCAACCCCTCCTCTATTTTCCCCAAAAGCAGAGCATCGGCGCCCGCTGGGAATCCTAGGCGGCCAGGGCTACTCCTGGCCATCCGCCTACGCCACCTACCTCACCAGCGGCCAGATGAAGGCCACGTCTACGATCCACACCCATGCCTCCCCTTTTCCCTGTTCAAACTTGGCCGGGGTAACGTCGCCCGCCGTGGCCCGAGCTGCTGATGCCATGGCGTTCGCCCCCTTTTCCACCGGCGCCCGAGAGCGGACGTGGAGATGCTCGAGATTATGCAGTGCGCCAACCCTAGCCCAGTGCATCCCGGCCCTCCACGTATCCCTCCTTCATCCTCCACCATTCGCCACAAACACCATGGCCAGACTCGGCTATATAAGCCACCCGGTGCCCTAGCCCCTAGACCCTCTCGCCGCCGCCACCTCGTGGCAGCCCACCAACTGTGCCAAGCCAAGGAGAAGGGAGGAGGAGGCTAGGAGAAGAGAGATGAAGGAAGAGGAGGAGAACCCGCCGCCAGAGCCGTTCATGATCACCAGAGGCAATGACGACGCTGCGGTCATCTTTGTCTCGGGAGGAGTTGGCACGACACTGGTTCTGGTCGCCACTGCACCAAATCACCCTGCACCAGCAGCCTTCGACTTCACCATGACCGGTGAGCCGTCGTCGCCTCGATGCCTCTCCTTTGTTCGCCGCTGCCGTTCACGGCCGGCACCGCCTTGCCGTTTCTACACAGAGGATGACTGAGGCTGCAGTAGCGCCGCACACGCGTGGGCATGAGCATGACCGCCGCCTAGCCTTACCAAGCCGCAGGAGCTCAGGAACGCCGGTGCCCCGTAGAGCACCTGCACGTGCATGCCATTGCTGGACCCACCGTGGCGAGGCCCCACTATGCGTATCCTAAACCGGTAGAGGCGGGGGTCGGAGCGCTGCCCGTTCCTCCCTATCGGGGAACATGTCGTGCACAAGGAGAGGGAGCAAGAGGAGCGTGGGAGTAGCTTGTTGCCTCCGCCTCGTCGGGGTCGATGCGCCCCATGGTGCCGTCGTGGCGAGGTTGTCCCGGCAGACTCTAGC
This sequence comes from Saccharum hybrid cultivar R570, assembly GCA_038087645.1. Classification (NCBI taxonomy): domain Eukaryota; kingdom Viridiplantae; phylum Streptophyta; class Magnoliopsida; order Poales; family Poaceae; genus Saccharum; species Saccharum hybrid cultivar. The sequence continues at coordinate 20,927,666 of JAQSUU010000553.1, read as the reverse complement.
CACCCCACTCGACGAGGGATTGTCGTCGAGCAACGCCTAGACCCCTCAAACCAGCCGAGCAGCCGAAAGGGGAAAAAGCCCCAGCCTTGACCTGGCTCGACAGAACCACTGCCGCCAAGCATACGCCGGCCACCGGAGATGCCAAGCCGCCGCCCTAGGCCCTGTTGTGCTAGCCGGGGATCCCGGTAGCCAAAGGGTCATGAGAGGCCGGTGCCAAGCCATCGAGGCGCGAAGAAGCGCGACCTCGCCGCCAGCGTAGCGCCGCCATGAGAGTAGGGGAGGCCCAGGGGGAGGAGCCGGGCCACTGCATGGACGTGGTTCACGGTGAGCTGAGGGAGCTATAACAGAACCGACCAATTATACAAAATTAAGTAAGAAAATCACCCGCCAAAGCAGATAATTTAGCAAACTTAAGCCTGTATAACCTGGTAGTCCGTGAAACCACGAAGGATTTCAAACCAACCAACATACAAACCAAGATCATACAAGTTTAGCAGCCATAGTCACATATTATATAAAGTTCACAACGACAGTTCAATATATCAGAGTTTAGAACATAAAGTTATTACAAACCAAGTTTCAAATAAAGTAGCGAAAGCAAAAGATTTCATAAACCACACACACACGTAGTTCAAATACAGCGCTAGAAGATAGTCACTTTCCACAAAAGCATTAAGTAAGACATACTGTTAGGTACCTAAATTAGGGGTACCCAACACCAACGATTAAAAGGAGCAAACCCCCGTGGAATCCACGCCCTAAAGGGGATCAGGTTAAAACTCCACCTACACGGATACACCGATCTGGGCCATGCACATATACAGGCAGGGCGCCCTCGACAGCATTCTGACTCGTACGAGGCTTGCTCGACGAGAAGCCTCAACCCCAGAAAATCTCCGACTCGCATGACCCAGGATCGACCCGGTTGACCCCCTCACCCACCTACTCATTGACAGAGCATTTAATGCGACCACTCCCACCAACGTGGCCACTGCGCCACCGACGTGGGAGCGACATCCGCGTCTAATCTTACTTTTGCTGCCCATCCCAGGATGGGCAACGAAAGGCAGCCACTATTCCCACCATGACTAGCACTATCCGACCATCATATCCTGGGACTTCTGGAGCTCAGCCTTATCCATTTCCCGTCGACCCTCACTCAGCTATGTTTCGACCCAGCCTCGACCGCCATCAGTTGAATAAGGAGACCACGACCCATACATCGACCATAGGGAATCGCACGACCACCGCAGCACTCTGGATGTCCCGTCGTCCCGTCATCAACATCACCATGACGCCCTAGGGATGGCCGGCATGCACCGGGGCACGTCGCCACAGCAACACCAACAGTGCTCGCTTCGCCTTTTCCTCCAAGGCACCTCCTAGGGTCCGTTGTAAGTCTTATCCTCCCCTTGAGTCTATAAAAGGGGAGGGCAAGGAGCTCTCCGGGGGGACGACGGATGACAGAGGATGAAAAAAGAAACAAGATAGACATTTCCCACACTCCTGAGATCAACATCTCAAGCAACACTCCATTGTACTCTTTCTTTGAGACTTGGGACCGGTTCCCTCTCTCACGGCTTGTAACCCCTACACAAGCACTTAGGTGCAAGGAAATACAACACTCTCCTTTCCTCGCTGGACGTAGGGCCTTCTCTTGTCTGAACCAGGATAAACCCCCGTGTATTCTCTTTGCATCACCATCCAGAGTAGGGAACACGCAACACAAATTCACTTATCGGCCTAGGGCCATCCTGGGTCTTAACACCGATAGTTGGCACGCAATGTAGGGGTCGCTGCGTGACAACATCACTTTCCTGCCACATCTCTAGATGGCTGACTCTGAACACTCGCTTCCTCTCGCTACGGTGATCTGGTTTAGGAGCTTGGAGTTCATGTCTCTTGGCTATGGCTATGACATGGTCCTCCTTCCGCCCAGACACCTGACTGACCGCGACTATGATCTCTCCTAGCGCGGGGAAGCGCTGCGCTGGCATCACCATTCCCACTGGGCTCGAACAGCCAGGCGACGGCATACCCAGCGTAGCCATCATCATCGTCCCGAGGAGGGCGATACAACGCTCCATTTTGGTGCCCCTTAGCCAGACCCACACACAGCGTCTCTCATTAAGGACCTACGTGGGATGAGCCTGGCTGCGGATAAGACGTCGACGGGGCATCCCGTCATCCCACCATCCGCTACGACCCCTTTGATTAGATCAAGAGCAGCCTCTCCGATGGCAGGGTCAACACCGCCACAGATGTTCCCATATAGGCTGAACACGGTTGCCCAGCAGTACGCTTCCTCCATAAGCACTAGCATGCGCATCTACAGGGAATTCCCTAGGCACCATCCATGTTTTGCCCTCGACCTCGTAGCATCCATGCCAGCTTTCGAGTACCAGGACTCTGCGGAGAGCCCTGGTACGGAGCACCGCACGATTATTTCTGGCTGCTACAATGCTAGAAATTGACGACCTCACATGCACCCATCGTATTACTATTTTGGCGCCTCGAGCTCTGACTCTGCCGATGACAACTACGATCTGACCCGCAAATGCTTCCATATCGATGGAGCCATCGCGTCAGATTCAGAAGCCGAGGCAGCCGTCAGAGGAAGGAACGCCATGCCACCTCACATTGAGCCCCCCCGTGCACGGGATGAGGCCCAATTTCTAGGTGCGGATCAAGGAGCACAACTTGAGCAGATCTAGGAATTACAAGCCACGCTCAACGAAGAACGAGAAAACCTGCGCCTACTTCAGCAAACCCTCGAGCAGGAGCACGTGGCGCACACACGTGGCGGAGGAGCTCGAGAGAGAGATAGAGCTTGCGATGTCAATCGTCGCATCATCGAGGACCGGGCGGGCAAACCCCTAGTCTTCAACCGGGCCAGCCAGAATGTCGTCGCCACCGCCATGCTTCTCCACAATATGCTTGAGCTGTCTACCCCTGAGGCCCGTCGAGCCCACGATGAGATTCGAGGTCTCCTCGAGGCTATGGCCAAGCAGCAGGCTGAGAGTTTAGCCTCGAGGCACCGTGGGTTTGCGTCGGAGTAGCCTGCGGAGCCCTCCCGACAGGAGAAAGAGGCCTCGGTTCATCCTGAGCCCGCGCCATAGGGGGACAAAGCGACCTCTGTCCGTGACCGCGTCATCGACAATCACGAGCCCCGAGATGCCCATGATGACATCAACAAGCGTTGTAGGCGTAGAAGCGATGATGGTGCATCTCGAGGCTACCACGTGCACAAGGGCGGACGTTATGATAGCTCAGAAGATCGCAGTCCATCTCCCGAAGCACTGGGCCCTCGAGTCTTCAGCAAGGCCATTCATAGGACCTAGCTTCCAATCCGATTTCACCCCCCGATGACTCTCACCAAGTATAACGGTGAGACCAAACCTGAACTTTGGCTCGCTGATTTTCGCTTGCCGTGTCAGTTGGGAGGGACCACCGACGACCGTGTCATCATCCGACAGCTCCTCCTATTCCTATCGGACACCGCTCGAGCGTGGCTCGAGGACCTCCCGCCTGGACAGATCCACAACTGGAACGATCTTGTGAGAGTGTTCGAAGGGAACTTCAAGGGGACCTACATGCGCCCAGGCAACTCTTGGGACCTTAGGAGTTGTAAACAGAAGCCGGATGAATCCCTCCGTGACTATATCCGGTGTTTATCTAAACAACGCACCGAGCTTCCCAATATCACCGACTCCGACGTCATCATGGCCTTCCTTTCTGGAACCACCTGCAAAGAATTGGTCTGAGAGTTAGGTCACAACACCCCCATCACTGCCAATGAATTAATGGACATCGTCACCAACTACGCCGCTGGCGAGGAGGTGGTCGGTGCCATCTTCGGTGGTGACCAAGATAAAGGGAAGCGCAAGGACGAGGAACCTGAGGGATCCAATCGAGGCGCCAAAAGGAGCAACAGGAAGAAGAAGAAAAATCAGCAGGGCAAGCGCGAAGCCACGGCTGACGACCTCGTCGCCGCCACTGACCACAAGAAGCCTCGAGGACCCCCTGGAGGGGGCATTTTTGACAAAATGCTCAAAGAACCGTGTCTCTACCATAAGGGACCTACGAACCATAACCTCGAGGACTACCACATGCTGCGAAGGTACTTTGAAAGCTTGGGCATCAAGAAAGATGACAAGAAGGAGGACCCTAAGGAGAAAGATGACAACAAGGATGAGGGGTTTCCCAAGATCCATGACTGCTTTATGATATACGGGGGATCCTCGACGCGTCTCTCAGCGCGCCAGCGCAAGCAGGAGCATAGAGAGGTCTTCTCCATGTAGCTGGCGACCCCCCTCTTCCTTGACTAGTCCGAGATGGCCATCACTTTTGATCGTGAAAACCACCTAGACTACGTCCCCAATCCTAGAGTCTACCCGCTCGTCATCGATCCCATCATCGCCAACACGCGCCTCACCAAGGTGCTCATGGACGGCGGCATCAGCCTCAACATTATCTACGCCCAGACGCTCGACCTTCTGGGAATCAAGAGGACGCACTTCTGACCTAGCGTTGGGGGCTTCCATGGAGTTGTGCCGGGGAAACGAGCCGAGCCCATCGGGCGGATCGACCTGCCCGTTTGTTTCAGTACCCCCTCCAACTTTAGGAAGGAGACCCTCACTTTCGAGGTGGTTGGGTTTCACGGGACCTACCACGCCATTCTTGGGCGCCCCTGCTACGCCAAATTCATGGCGGTTCCCAACTACACCTACCTTAAGCTCAAAATGCCGGGTCCCAAGGGTGTCATCACCATCGGACCCTCCTATGAGCACACCTACGAGTGCGACCATTCGCAGAGACCGCACAGAATGCTTGCGGAGCCCCTCAATGTACTCCCAGTGGTGTACTTCATCCTTATCATCAAGGGTGAAGAAGGGCTCGGCGTCGGGGTTAGCCACATCCCTGAACTCAAGGGTCGACTGACCCCAGTGTGGCAGCTCCTCCTCCGCTCGCACAAGGGCTAGCTCCGCAAAGTTGGGCCACCCGCTCGATGTCTCTGCTGTGTCACCATCTGGCACCGCAGAGGTCCTGGGCTGATCCAAGGCATCGACCATCTCTACGTCCGCCTTTTGCTTCCCCTTGTCAGAAGGGGAGTCATCAAGCGTGAGATCGATTACGCCTGGCGTCGACCCTTGGGGTGGGAGCGCCCCCCACGAGCCGGCACCTCCTCCTGAGCCTCGAGCACTGACACAACCGCCTCCTGCTCTGCCTCGCCCGCTGGCTCCTCCGGCTAGCCCGGCTCGCGCCGCTCTGCTTCCGGTTGCGGCTCTAGCGGTCGCTCTTCTTGATGTTGCTGCGGCGACTGACGGGGCGGTTCCTCCCGCCCCATCAGCAGTCCCGGTAGCACCTTCCCCTCTTTCCTCACGTCTCGTGGGGCCTCCCCCGCATTCCTTGTCCCTTCTACATCCGCTTGCCCGACGTCATGGGCGGATGTGGCAGCCTCTATGGCCTCGACAGCCTCCAGGGTCCTCACGGTCGACCTCAGTTCATGACCGTCTTCAGACTGGCCAAGCCCGGTAGCATCCGGGGCCGCCTCAACCAACTTAGGCCACCGAGCGGCCTCCTCGGCTCTGACAGCCTCCTCGGTGCTCCCACTGGCCTGAATGGAGGACCCCGTCGACTTGAGTCGCTCCGCCGCTGCTCGGTACCTTGCGAGCTAGGTGGCGTCGTCGGCCGATGTCCGCATCCTCAACGTGGCGCTGGCCTTAAGCGCCTTGGCAGGCGTCAAGGCTGCTGGCTCCACCTTGCGCTTGAGGCTACACAAATAAACTAGAATATGAGAACAAGGAACAAAATAAGACTTGTTTGGAAAATGAAGTAAAACACTTACCTGGACATGGGGATCAGGGCTTAGTCCCCAGCTTCCCCGAGCCCCCTGAGGCCCTCGGTGATGGCCCTTTCGTCAAGCCTTTGGTCCGCACAGAACTCCCTCAAGCCTAGGCTGATGAGGCCCCCGCAGCCATCTAGCCTCGAGTCTTGACACCCGATGACGGTGCCTCGACCTCGAGCGTCGATGCCACCACCCCACCTCTCGACGAGGTGCGTTGTGACTAGGCACACGTCCTCGGTGCCGCCGACATCCTCAATGGAGCCTTTGGCTCGGCAGATCTCCTTATCGAGGGCTCCTCATGGGCCCTCTCTTTCGGTCGTTCCTCCTCCCTCTCGACAGGCACCGAGGCCGCCCTTGATGCCCGGGAAGTCGACCCCCCGTCGACGGGTCCCTGTAGGGACCGCACGTCAGGGAGGTGCGAGAGGAAAGTCATGGTATCGTACCGCGACCCAGCGTCACTGTTGCCGCTGTCGTCGCTCTCCTCCTCTGAGGCCGTCTCAGAGGGGGACTCCTCTTTAGGGAGACCCTCGAGCCATTGTTGGTGATGGCCTCTTAGCAGCGCCTCGCGCTCACGAATCTTCCTATTACGCCATGTTTTTGTGGCGTCTTTCTCCTTCTTCTCCTGGGCGGCGGAAAGATGCCTCACCTCTCGAGCGGCGCGATTCTCCGAGACCGGTGGCGGCGAGTCTTTGACCGTGGACAGATCCTATGCGGGAGAATCAACAAGGTTAGATCTACGAGACCCGGAAAAGAAGGGGAACCCAGCACCGGGAAATCCACACTTACCAGGGGCTTGAATCCTTGAGTGGGCCACATCGGGACCCTGTCGATGTCCTCCTGCCTGAAGCTGCCCACCATCCACCACGTGCGTCGGGCAACCTCATCGAGGGGAAGGGTCTCGTGCGACATCCGGCTCCCCTCCAATGAGACGCCCGGTGTCATCTCATCGATCCGAAGCCGGTGCTGCATCAATGGCAGCACCCTCCGACGGTGGAACACAGCAGCCACCATCACCACGGTCAGTCCGCGCTGACGAAGCCTCCTCAGCGTGTCGAGGAGCGGCTGTAGCTTCGGCTTGTCTTCCTCGATGACGCCATACGACCAGTTGTCCTTGCGCGACATCAGGACTCGACCGGAGAACTTCGGCAGGCGGTCGTCATCGTTGCGCAGATAGAACCAACCATCGTGCCACCCGCTGTTTGACGAGATGAGCTGCGCTGGGATGTAGAACTCGCCTCGACCTGCCCGCACTTGAAGGGTGCAGCTGCCCGCGTGCACCGCCCGCTGCACCCCCCTCTTGCCTGCCTTCTTGGCGAAGTGCTCCGCCTTGAAGAGGTGGAGCCACAACTTCCAGTGGGGCTCCATCCCCATGTACCCCTCACAGACTGTCGCAAAGATGGCGGCCTGCAAGACGGAGTTATGGGTGAGGTCATGGAGCTCCACCCCGTAGTAATGTAGGAGCGCCCGCATGAACCGGCTCGGTTTCATCCCGAGCCCCCTCTCGTGGAAAGCGATGAAGCTCACCACGTAGCCCTCCGAGGGCGCCGGCTCTAGGTGGCTGGTCGGTAGCACCATCCACTCCGGCTGGCCCCGACTTTCCCTCGGTCGCAAGAGACTATCACGAACCAGATCCTCCAGCTTCCTCTCCGTCACCAAAGAACGGACCCATGCCTCCACAGGGAGAACTTGGCTCTTTCCCGCCATCAGCATTTAAGTCGGGTTACGGCGGCGATGGGGGAAGGAATGACGGTGGCGGCAGAGGGCGGCTAATGAAGGCAAAGGAAAGAAAGGGCAATTGTGAAAGACTAGTGGGGGGCATGTGGAACCCTAGGCTCTATACTTATACCCCGGTAGAAGGCGAACAGACACATCCGGTGAAAAGGTAGGAACAATTTTCGCATTTAATGCTCCGACCTAACCGCTCCCTCGAAACTCATGTACCAGGACACATGTCCACTTCCCGCTCCGCAACCGTCACGCCACGTCGCCCGCTATCACGTCGTTCCCGCTCCCCTCTTGAAAAGACACGCCCCCAACGGGTTAGAAGGGAGACCTACAGACGAACATTTCCAGGCAAAGGAACAACGGGCTCTAAGCCCGCTATAAACCTCGAGGGATCAAAAGCTAACCCTTGATCAGGGTTCGACAGCTGCCCTCGAGTAAATAGAGTAAGGGATGTCTGAGAACGAGCCCATACAAGGCTAGGGCTCGAGCCACTTTCTCAAGATGCCCTTAGACATATTCAAGGCTAAAAGAGAGGTCGACAATGGAATCCCCTCAGGGGGAGGCATCGAGCCCTCAGATCCTACCAAACGGAGCTGAGATCCATGCGATAACTCTTTGGCACTCTTGGAGAGCGCCTCCGTGGCCACTAGCCGACCCCTATCGAACGGGGCACGAGCTCCCACTCGAATTCCCCGCTAACAGCTCACCAGGGACAGTCGGAACTCGCCCGTCAAGGGTAGTACGGCATTCCCGCCCCTACTCCTTGCTCAAAGGATGCATGAGGGTCGAATAATAAAGACGGCCAAAAGCCATGACCGGCCTTATGCATGCAAAGGCTCGAGGGCTTGCCTGCAACTGGCCAACTCTGACGGAAGGAGACCGAACGTGCTTTAGGAACTAACAAAATGACATCCCGCGATACGACGTACTAAAGCCCTCGAAGGAGTCATACACTCCTCCGAGGCCTCGGGGCTACACCCGGTGGGTGCACTCGCACGCACCCACCAGAAAGCAACGACGCCATAACCCCAGTTCATGACTCGCTCAAGCCTCTGCGAGAGTGGCCACACTCGCGCAAAGGCTCGGGGGCTACTGTCGGGTACCTAAATTAGGGGTACCCAAGACCAACGATTAAAAAGAGCAAACCCCTGTGGAATCCGTGCCCTGAGAACCTCCTAAAGGGGGATCAAGTTAAAACTCCACCTACATGGATACGCCGATATGGGCCACGCGCATATACAGGCAGGGCGCCCTCGACCACGTTCCGACTCATACGAGGCTCGCTCGACGAGAAGCCTCGACCACATAAAATCTCCGACTCGCATGACCTAGGATCGACCTGGTCGACCCCTCACCCACCTACTCAATGACAGAGCATTTAATGCGACCACTCCCACCAACGTGGCCACAACGCCACTGGCGTGGGAGCGACATCCGCGTCTAATCTTACTTTTACTGCCCATCCCGGGATGGGCAATGAAAGACAGCCACTATTCTCGCCATGACTAGCACTGTCCGACCATCATATCTTGGGACTTCTAGAGCTTGGCCTTATCCATTTCCCATCGACCCTCACTCAGCTACGTTCCGACCTAGCCTCGACCGCCATCAGTTGAATAAGGAGACCACGACCCATACGTCGACCACTGGGAATCGCATGACCACCGCAGCACTCTGGATGTCCCGCTGTCCTGTCATCAACATCACCATGATGCCCTAGGGATGGCTGGCATGCACCGGGGGATGTCGCCACAGCAACACCAATAGTGCTCGCTTCGCCTTTTCCTCCAAGGCACCTCCTAGGGTCCGTTGTAAGCTTTATCTTCTCCTTGAGTCTATAAAAGGGGAGGGCAAGGAGCTCTCCGAGGGGACGACGGATGATAGAGGACGAAAAAATAAACAAGATAGACATCTCCCACACTCCTGAGATCAACATCTCAAGCAACACTCCATTATACTCTTTCTTTGAGACTTGGGACCGGTTCCCTCTCTCACGGCTTGTAACCCCTACACAAGCACTTAGGTGCAAGGAAATACAACACTCTCCTTTCCCTGCTGGACGTAGGGCCTTCTCTTGCTTGAACCAGGATAAACCCCCGTGTATTCTCTTTGCATCACCATCCGGAGTCGGGAACACGTAGCACAAATTCACTTGTCGGCTTAGGGCCATCCCGGGTCTTAACACTGACACATACAGAGTGACTATTGCCCTTGGTCCTAGTTGTCACCCATCGCCGAATACAGGCAGTTGATGCAATAGCCGTAGTACATCTGACCATCTGCAACAATAATGGGAACAACGTCCTGAGTACGAGAAAGTACTCAGCTAGACTTACCCATCTTAAACCAAAATAAAGTGACACCAAGGAGTATGCAAGACTTTCTTTAGTGGACTAGCTGACTCATTTACGAAAAGCATAAGCTATCATGACTAAACCATTTTAAGTAATTTGCATCATGTTTATTATAACTTATCCATGTAGGTAAGCACCTATGCTATAGCAATCACTTGATTAACCAATAACATCTAGTTACCATTTCAGGTTTAGCATTGCCAACATCATCCATATAACCATCAGTGTTCCATCATCATTACTATGATGCCATAACTCGAGTTAAGTGCTCACTATCTAGGAGCGATGGCGATTCGAATCGATTTCTAACTAGCTGGTGATTTATTCCTCACACAAACCACACTCACTCGCTAAAGTGAGCTATAGATCACCAATGATATTATCCAGGTAAACATCATAGGACCAACTGGAGCTGCAGTATCCAGGGACCGTCCGACAGTCAGGACACACTTTGGGCTCACTCTTCGCGTCCCCGTCATACCCCCTGCAGCACCAATACGCGCACCCGTATAGATCCCAGCCCGAATAATGCCACTAGCTTCACGGTCGAAAGGTACTTTTTTCGGCCAGCTAAATATGAGGCATGTGTTTAACATGACAAGAGGGACGAGCAATGATCGGTCCTTAACCGACACAGACGGAAAACTAATAGCACCCCATAACCCTGTCCGGTTGCCTCCAACTTTTTCGTCCGGTCTCTAATTATCCATCAACACATGGTTATTTCTAGGATTTCATTCATTGCATAGCTAAAATATTCTAGTAATCACATATAATTGCAGGTGACCGGAAATCACCGATCGCTACCGGTCTATGCAGGGCTAAGCAGTATTCGATCCTAAACTTAATTAGGTAATAATGTAGGCAAGGATAGTAATAAATGCATCAACAGTTTCACTCAACTCCTATAACTTAATGCAATAATATATAAACTTATATATATATATATATATATATATATATATATATATATATATATATATATATATATATATATATATATATATATATATATATATATATATATATATATATATATATATATATATATATATATATATATATATATATATATATATATATATATATATATAAAGAATTGCTTTTATAAAGTAGGAGACTTAGAATGCTCCGGGGCTTGCTTCGTTCGAAGGAACTGGGTTGGTGGTCCACACACTTAGGTAGATCCTCTTCTTGCTCGTCTACCTCAGACACCTCCTGTGCCTGAGTTTCTTGTGGATCGAACCTAGTCTGCTCCTCTTGTACTGCTACTAGCGCTTTCTCCTGTGATCCTGTATGATGCAAGTGTATAAGCGAATATGCAAACAGTGCATCGAATGTGGTGGCATGCGATGATCATGATGATATGATGTGCAGATAAACACATTAATACTTTATTGGATGGTATAAAGGTAAAATCTTTCTACAAGGTAGTCAACATCATTCAAGATCAGTTATACGAATCCATGTCATCTACTGCATTCTCTTCTACTACAGTTTCTGGTTACTTTTACGCTAACGTAACATATAGCCCTAACATAAGTGCTACTACACTTTATCAAAACACCCACATTAACTTGTCAAGTAACATAAACAAGTGATTTGATGCTTCAAAGATACACCAAAGCTTCATTATTAAAGTAATTATACATAAAGAATATTACTTTATATTCACTTTAAACTAGGGTTACAACAGCAACCTATATTTGTAGTGCATAGAAAAATCTATGAAAATTATAGTAGCATAGTACTACTCTAAGTAGCCTGCCATAATATTTTCATGGCATTTGGATAGGTAAAAGAGCCTACACAAAAAATGACAAGCTATGGCATAAATATAAGCATGAAAATACTTTGTATTATAAAAAGTATCAAACAATATATTTAGTATTTTTCCTATGTTCTACACAGTAAACAATCGCTGTACAAAAATTATCATATGCTTATTTTATACAAATTTCTCTCTCTAGCAAAAATAATAAAAATTAGCCAATAAAGGCACTTGAACTATAGATCAAAATTTTTCTATAGAATATGCATGACATATATTTTTCATACAAAGTGCATCACATAAGAAGAATAACAAACTTGGAATCATATTTTTCTAAGCTTTCTATGATTTATTATGAATTTTCTAAGAAAACAACAATTATAAGAATTAAATAAAACCTTATACAAAAGTATCACAAATTTGGCATACAATATTTTTATACTGTAGATATACTCCTAAGAAGTCTACCAAAATTGGTTTCATCATTTTTGGAGCAATATTTCTCAATATATGATTTTTGGAAGTCTTTAATGAATTTCTGGAAATCAATTTCAAAAATCCTTTTAATCCAAACCGGCCAAAAATGCTACGCGCACCCGGCTGCCTTTCCCCCAACCCACACCGAGGCGCTGCCACTGGGCCCCAGGGTCAACGGGTCCCCACCCATCGACCGCACCGAGGTCTGGCCGGTGCTAACCGCCGAGATCTCGCCGACGACGAGGTCCCCGGTGGAATGGCCACCACCGACGGCTTCCTCGTCGCGAGGCAAGCACGGCGCGCTAGAAGATGGCGGCGCGGGAGCTCAAGAAGGGGCTCGCTGCCGGCAATGGTGGACGGCGACGCTTGCATGGCGGCGGTGGCGCCATCCCGGCCACAGTGGAGTGGGAAAAGAGCGCGGTGGCTCCGCGGTATCAAACCGAGCACGGGAAGGCGAAAAACAGAAGAAGAAATAGAGCGGGAAGGGGCCAACCACAGTGAGCGATGCTCAACAGCCATGGCGGCGGCGGAGAAGGGTGTGGCCGATTTGGCCCTCACCTGAGCACGAATGGCGAAGACGGCTCGTGTTCGGAAAAGCAGAGGACGAGGCGGAGCTGTTGGCGTGGCGGATCGAAGTGAGACGGAGCAGTGAAGCCGAAACGGTGGCAGCAATGGCGCGGCGGCTGCGATGGCGAGCGCGGCCGCTGCTGTGCGTGGGCGAGGCGGAAAAGGCAAGAGGGTGAAGCAAATGAGGCCGAGAAGGGAGGCGAGCTGCTGCTGCTGGTTTTTGAAACCAGGGGCGATGGCGGGGCCCACCAGAGGGTACGCGTCGGGCGACGCCGTACGCCGGCGACCACGTGGCGACGCGCCCCTGCCACTGGTCGGGCGCGAGCGCGCGTGCGCGGGCGAGAGCGGAGGCAGGCGCGCGGGAGGGAGCAGGCCAGCTTTGGCTGGCGGGCCGAAAGTGGAGCGCGTGGCCCGGTAAGCAAAGAAAACCTTTTTCTTTTCTAATTTCAAATCCAATTTTTCCTAAATTGTCCCAAATTCAAAATTTAAAGTGAAAAATGGCATTTTCAAAACTTGACCCAAACTAAAAGTTGTTCAAAATTTAATTTTCTACAATATTGCTTTAGGGCACAAATTTGAAATTCCAAATAGATTTTGAATTAGAGATTCAAAGTTAGTTTAAATCAAAATCCCCTTTTTTCTTGATTATTTTTAAAAGCAAAATTTGGGGAAATTTTGAATACCAAACTTGCTCCAAATTTTATACTAAACATTTATAAATGTTTTGCACTACTAACCAAACATGTTTTAATGCCCTAACAAGCATAATCAGGATAAAATTGTATTTAAATAGGCACATGCAACATTTACGTTTCGAAATCATGTTTTACATGTTTCAACTCAATGTTACACTTATATTACATGTGATTATGAATGCAAGATGACGCTCATGCTCATGATTTGAAATGCTTAATGCAATGCTTAACACCTAGAGTGTTATAGGAGAAGGGTGAGTGAACCTAGTCTATGGTGCACCATGCCTGTAGCATGTACACCCACACCTACGCGTCCACCGTGAGTCATGCCCCGGTGAGCCAAGTCCGGTGGGAGTCCAGTGCGCCACGTGGCCATCCCCTTTGCTCGACACGTGTCCGGGCCGGGCCAACCCGACATGGCCCAAGTCTGGCCCAGCTGAGCCCAGACGAGGCCCGGTCAACGCTGATAGTTGACCCGGACCCACACGTCAGTAGCACTGTTACCTCAGCCAGTCACAACATGCCACGTGTTAACCCAGGGATTTTTCCCTCTTCTATCTTTTTCAAAATATGATTTAAACTTAGAAAATTCGTAGAAAATTTGTACGAGCTCAGAAAACTATGAAATCAGAGTCTAAATTTTTCTAAAATCAAGCTCTACGTCATAGGCTTATGATTGAGTGTATTTGGTTCTTTTGATTTTCAGTTGCTTCTTTGTGCTCATTTATAGGAGCCGCATTCGCGGCTATATGTTTTGATTGACAGACCCGGAGGAGCCGCCGACTAAGGACTTCGACCTCGATTACACCGAGGACTTGGGAGATGACCTGCCAGGTGCCACGTCCCACCCAACCTCGTAGAACCCTATTAGACATGCTATTACTTAGAATGCTAGCGCTTTACTTTTATTCAAATGAAACCGTGATAGGTTGCATGGTAGTTTTGCTTGTGAGCCTTTACCTTGTTACAACCTATACTCCGGCACACCCCCTGATAGGCTAGATACTCGCATACTACTTATTGTTTTACTTTTACTTCGCATTATATCTGTGATGTGATGCTTGGTGGAGGAAAGACGAGAGTGGGTAAGGCACGAGGTGCCAATAACTTGGTAATAACCAGATAATGAACTTGGAGAGATCTTGACGTGTGTCTTGAGTGTGTGGTGAGGGTCGAGTCAACTGAGCAGGATCTACGATGAGTCGCGAGGACAAGTCTTGCCGGGGGGTTGCTACCTGGGCATTCCCCGTGAGGTGCCTGTGGCGGGTGCAAGGTGACAGGGAGAGGTCTTGGGGTGGAGTGTCTTTGTAGGATGAAGCCTCGGGATGGGAGGTGCTGTTGTAGCATGGGGTGTTGGATGTTCTGTTGAGCAGGCCGTTAGTTGCCTCTTGAGAAGATGTTCTGTTCGGTCCAACTAAGGACTGGTATACCTTGAGAACCTGATCTTAGGATACCTTACGCCCCACTCGCCCTTACCATGGAAATGGGACGGATGTACAACTTGCTAGTACGGTGCCACTACTATTGGGAGGTTAGCAGATAGTGTAGGGAGGTACGGGCAAGAGGACCCACACCCTCCTAAGGCAGCGTAGTGACCACCGGGGCCTAGTACTACGTCTCACAGTCTTAGCGTGTCGGTGGTACTCCGACACGGCCCTAGTTCTGAGTGATAGGGTGGCATCGTATCTAGTTGGAAGGCAGCTCGAAATCATCCTAGACAAGACGCATTGTCGATGATGGTGATCTTGTAGGTAGTGTAAACCTCTGCAGAGTTTCTGGTTGATCGATCGATACATATGCCGATTCATCGGCTATGGACCTTTCCTAAGTACAACTTCACTTGATTAGTGGGAGGAGTCCTTTCTACCTTCCCTCGGGTTTGGTGTTGGTTTCCGGCTTGGGCCGTTGAGGCAAGGCACGAGCGGGAGTCGTCCTTGTCACCTAGAGAGGGTGAGAGTGTGGTGAGACGTGTGTGGTGGGGTGGGTGAACATGTGCGGATGAGATGGGTTAAAACTTGATGAAATACTATTATAAAATATTGACTTACTCGCATAGGAAAATAAACTACAGCTAAAGTAGGTCCTTTTGCTTACCTTTTGTATTCCACCTATCACAAAGCAACGCAAAGCATAGGGTGGGAGCCAGTGGCTAGTACAAATCATACTGAAAGATTTTTGGCAGGTTCTGAGCCCAAGTATGACTACGTGGGCGACGACCGAAAGGAGTAGAGTCTTATCTGTAACACTCCGGTGTTACGCAAGCATTTGCATTGCAAATCATGAGCATAACATATCATGGCATTCATAATCATATGTGCTTAGGGTGTACCTTTAGTAAAATAAAAGTGTGGAAACTAGTATTGCATAACATGTTGTGATAATGTGCTAATAACATTCATCAAATTTGTGCAACTATAAATTTCATATCACTTAGAATTATAAGGAAAATTTTTGGAGCCACTAAATCACTCAAAGTTTTGTCAAAGATTTGTTTTAAAAATATTATTTGAAAATATTCAAAAATCCTCCCTAAATTAGCTTTTATTCTAAAAAATCAAAATCTATAAGAATTTTGAGGTTGGCCCCTTAATCAAAGTTGTAGAGAATTAAATTCTAAGCAACTTTTATTTTTAGGTCATTTCCAGAAAAAGTCATTTTCTTGCTCAAAATGAGATTTGAAAACTATTATTTGAAATTATTTGAAAATATGAAAATGAAAATTTAATTTCTAACCTAAACGGGCCACCGCCTCGTTTTCGGCCTGCTGCTGGAAGCGGCCCAGCTCCGCCCCCGCACGCACACGCCGCAGCTGCCGCCTCGGCCCAGCCCACGCCACGCGGCTTCCTCCTCCCTCCCGCTGGCGCGCGCTCGCTGGCGCCCGCGGCAGACTGCGCTCGCCGCGTGGCGGCCGCATGCCGGCGACGCCTTCCGCGTGGCCGCCCATGGCCCCGCGCACTCTGCCTCAAATCACTGCATGCGCTCGGCCTCCTTTCCACTCGCTCACTCGCTCGCTCCATTTCTCCTTCCTCCGGAAAAACCCAAGCGGGCAAACTGCTCGCCGCAGCGAGCTCCGCCTCTGCCGCCGTGTTCCGGCGATGCCAGTCCACCGCAGCTCGATTGCTCGTGCACGAAGCTCCGCCACCCTCTTCCCTCCTCCGAACGAGCACCACCATCCCCTTGCTCGCTCCGGTAGGGCACAATTTCTCCGCCCCGCTGCGCCACCGCGAACGGAGCCGCCGCGCTCGCGCTCCGGCCACCGTCGCCTCCGCTCCTCCCCATCACTCTCGAACTACACGTTGATGTTCACCGTGTCCCCACGATGGTGTTGCGCACCGCGCCTTGTTCGCTCGAGCCCGGAGACAGCCGCTGGCCGTCGGCGGCCGTCGCACCGCCGCGGTGGCGAGCACCCGCGCGGCCGCGCGCGCTGCCCCGCTCGCCTACGAGTGCGGCGAGTGGCTGGGCTAGCCGGTCTCAACGGGACATGGCCCATTTTTGTTACCCCCCGCGCGTGTCTCTGGGCTGAGCAGGCCGGGCCGTCTACCCCTTCTGATGTCGGCCCGTTTCAAAATAAAGATTCAGTTTTTATTTTCTCAATTGGAAATAAAGTGCTTAGCAATTATTTGGGTGATTAAATGTGCTCCAAAAATTGTGAAATAAATTTCTATGGATTCATTGGAACCAGATCTATGATATAAAAATATTGCATGTCAAATTTGAAATACTTTTCTATAGGATTTTATTTAATCATGTATATTGCTGATAAATTGAAAAATATGTAGAAAAATCTATAGGTTTCATAAAAATATGATTCCCAAGTTTGTTAATCTTCTTGTCTCATGTACTTCCTAGGAAAAATATGTTTCATGCATGTGCTGTGGAAAACTTTGGAGGAGTAGTTCAAGTACCTTTAATGGCTGATTTTTGTTATTTTTTCTAGAGAGCAAACTTTGTATAAAACATGCATATGATAATTTTTGTACAGTCATAGTATGCTATGAAGAACCTAGGAAAAATATTAATTCTATAGTTTGACACTTTTCATAGTACAAAGTAATTTCATGCTCATTTTTATGCTATAGCTTGTCATTGTTGTATAGGATAGTTTACTTATCCAAATGCCATGAAATTTTTATGGTAGTCGGTTTAGGATAGTATTATGCTACTGTAATTTTCTCAGATTTTTAGGAGCATCAGAAATATATGTTGCTATTCAAACCTATTATTATTTAGGGTTTAAGCAAGTGTTGCTTTAAGTGTGATTGAGAAATTAGTAAAGCTTTGGTGTATCTTTAAAGCATTTCATAAGATAGGTTAACTTAGCATATTAGTAGTAGAAGAGAATGCAGTAGATGACATGTGCTTGTAGTATATAGTTTCTTGGATGATGTTGACTACCTTGCATTTCAACATATCCATTGCATTCATCTCCTTCGATGCACGTTGCATAATTACTTACGCGCATTGCATCATACAGGATCGCAAACCAAGAACCCAGTCATTATCCTCGAGGAGCCAGAGGAGCAGCTCGAGGTGCAGCAGCAGGAGGTGACCGAAGCCGAAGAGGAGGTCGGTGAAGATCTCCCAGAGTGCCCCGACCACCGTCCGAGCTCTTTTGAGAGAGGCAAGCCCTGGAGCATTTTTCTCCCGGTTTGCAAATAATTTATTATTAACTTTACTTAATTTGATGCATTACGTTTAAGAGTTGTTTGCAAACGTTGCTGCATTACACCTTGTTTCACCTTGCTTTACCTGATCCTTGTTACCTTGGTGTCCGCGGTCAATAATTGCTTAGTTTGCTTAGACCGGTAGAAGTCGGGTGATTGCCTGTCATTCGTGAGCTCTAGGAGATTACTTGGATCTATGTGAAAGTATGTCATACGAAAATAACTAAGTGTCGAAATGAATTTGAGACCAGGCGGAAACTTGCAGGGTTTCGGACTGTAGTGTTTTCTGTCTGTGTCGGTTAAGGACCGACCGTTGTTAGGCCTCGAGTCATGTTGAACGCATGCCTCGCATTTAGCTGGCTGAATAATGCACCTTTCGACCGCGAAGCTGAGAGATTATTCAGGCCGAGTGGATTGCCCGCAACGCACTGTACCGGAGCAGTAGTGGCAGGATACGGGGGCGCGATGATAAGGCCAAAGAGCAGTTAGGCGACCCTCGGGTACATGTGGTTCCTGGCAAGCTCGCGACTTTACCTGAATGGTTGACTCGGTGACCAGTACCTCACTTTAGCGGGTGAGTGATGTTTGTGTGAGGAATAAATTACCAGCTAGTTAATAATCGATTCGAATCGCCATCGTTCACTGGATAGTGAACACTTGACTTGAGCTACTTCATCGTAGTAATCTTGATGAATCACTTGGATAGTTATGTGGAAGATGACATGATAACTATTGTTAATGATCAATGGTAATCCTTACTTGCTTAATTACATGTTACTCTAGCACCAGTGTAAACGTAGTTGATAGGGTAATAAAGAGTTAATTACTGCATGCTTTTGGAAAGGAATTGTTAAGTTAAAAATGCTTTTCTTGCAAATGAGTCAGCTATCCTACTAGAAAGCCTATCATGATTCCTTGGTGTCTTTTATTTCTGGTTTATGTCGGGTAAGTCTAGCTGAGTACCTTCTCGTACTTAGGGCTTTGTTCCTAATTGTTGCAGATGGGCAGATGTATTACGGCTACTGTATCAACTGCCTCTATCCTGCGATGGGCGAAGCTTAGGACCATGGGCAATGGTCATTCGCTACTTCTCGTCTGATGCTTTTGCTGGAGATGATCACAAGCTGGCACTTTATTTCAAAATGTTGTGTGTGTGCGTAATTTGAACTACAGCTTCCGCTACTTTTATTCGAACCTGGTTTGTAATAACTATGTTTAAACTCCGATGTATTTTATGCCGCGAATATTTATGTAACTTATGATGGTGACCGCTAAACTTAGTACGATCTTGGCTGTTATGTAAAATGGTTTGAAATCCATCGAGATTTCACGGACTACCGGGTTATACGGGCTTAAGTTTGTTAAATTGTCCTCCCGTTGGATGATTTTCCTACTTAATCTTGTATAATTGGGCGGTTCTATTACAGCTGGTATTAGAGCATGGTTTAGTGTGATTACTGTTCATAAGTGTATTTAAAACAAAATTCTGTTTAAAAAGTGTGATTTTAAAACTAAAGGTGTGCCAGTGGTCATATCCTGTATGCCTAGTTAAGGACTCTAGGTGGCTATTTAAGTACTAATTTCGGGTTCTTGCACTATATTTTTCTTTCGTTGCTCATACGGCGTGCTATTGTATGAGTGCCACTTAATTGAGTGGTAATGTATGGATCCGTCACCTCTACGCTTTGGTAAGTGTGAGCTGTGAGAGCATGATCGGATACACCGTCGATCTAGGGAGAGTGCTTATATGATACTAGAATAATTACATGTTTTACACATGTTTTTATGAAAGTATCGCATGTGTGGGTGTTCCGTCCGTTGAGGCGATACCGTCAATAGGACGATGTATTTGGGTAGATACTACCGTTGTACACGCATCTGGGGATTCGTGTAGAGCGTGTAGGTAGATTTACTGCTTTCATGCATTCATGGGGAATGGGCTGAAATGAATTTTCTGCAGGTACATAACAACGTTTATCGTGTAGATCGAATTAGTTACGTATATGAGAGATCGTTTGTATGCCACCGAATTCATCGTTAGATGTCTTTATTTTCTAAGTTTGTGAGAACATAAGACTCGCGCATGTATCATATTGCCTGTGCATTTCATTCATAACATGCATTCTTCCCCTTATAAAAGGATTATCTCAGTTTGATAAAAGTGACATCAACTTAAAATATGTTCTCACCGGGTAATTTAAAACTTATGCTACAGATGGCCCGCACGAAGCAGACTGCTCGTAAGTCCACTGGCGGAAGAGCACCCTGTCACCAGATGGCCCCGCAGGAGCGCCGCAGCACAGACACTTTTCTAAGCGAGTTTGGCATGCCCACCCTGCTTTGGAGAGTGCTCCATGATGTGGGGTACCCAGAGGGTCAAGAGCCGGTGTACTCCTGGAGTGAGAGCCAGTTAGCTGAGGATGGACTTGCGGTAGTGGAAATCACCGTCCCTGCTCTTGGTGATGCGCCAGAATGGGATGGTTGGCATTTGGAGTTTGAAGGACGCACTCCAGTTGAAGGTGCAGAGGGCGCAGCCTTTCGCGTCATCCGAGACATAATGAGCAGGTTTCCTAATGAGTTGGCAGCAGCTTTGGCCGGTACTTTCCCGAGAGATGATCCTTGTGATGCCATTTGGGTGCAACCGCAAGGAAGTGCCCTGGTTAGAGGCCCAAGTGAAGGACGGGCTAGCGACAACCACACAATGAGTGCCATGTATGCAGCCATCAGAGCATACCAGGGTCTTGAGAGTACCTATTGGATCTTGACTGGTCTGTGTGGTGATGACCGGCTTGAAGCAAGGAAGCAGAAGAAGAAGCAAGCACGTGCTATAGCTAGCTTGTAGGAGCAGTTGGCCGACATGAGCTTGCAGCGAGACCGGGCTCTCGAGAGAGGTGAGAGTGCTATGCAGCGGGTGCAGATGTTGACTTAGGCCAATAGAAATGCAGACCGCATGATGGGACAACTAGTGCAGGAAAGGAATGAAGCCTGAAACGAGAGGGACCTTCTGAGGCAGAGGGTCGAGGAGCTAGAAGGGTATAATGCCAACTTGCATGAAGAGTTTCATGCCCTCTACAACGGGATGGGCCCGTATGCTCCTCCGGACGCCGTCCAGATGGACGTCGACGACGCCGCCGCTACTGAGGGTAGCGATGGTGATGCCTCCGACCTCGACGACGGCCCCGAGGAGTAGGCTAGTTGCCTTGCGTTAGTAGCTAGGTTCTATCGCGATGGCCTTCTTTTGGTTTCTATGTATCGTGTTGTATCCTGTTCGATCTTGAGACTAGCGATCTTTTGGATCTTGGTTGTGTATACGATGCTCAAACACATAAAAGTCTAGTGTATGTATGCTGGCAACGTGGTTGTATGGAACGCGATGTTGCATTCGAAGTAATTTGATTAGTGATGTTGTTTTAATTGGAATGTGATTATTGTGCCTCTGTTTTATTGCATGACTTGTTCTCCCCAATAAATTCAGTATGGCATGATTGTTCATTCGAATACAATTACTACCACTTCGCTCAATTATTACTTGTTGCTGAAATATGCAGATGGCAAACACTCGCTGTGCCACGTATGAGGCCGCTGAAACTGGTGGCAACGGTGCAGGGGCTAGTGGGGGTGGTGCAAACAACGTCAACCACCAGGAGCCACAACCAGAGCCATAATTGCCCCCTCCTCCACCGCTCACTGCAGAGGTATTCTTCGCACAGTTCCTTGGGAGCCAGCGCAACGCCGAGCAGTCACAGAGGAATATGGAAGATTTTCTGCGTACCATCGCTGAAAATGTTCAGAGAGGAAATAATCAAGGTGGTGGCCATGGGGTGAACCAGTACAACAATTTCAAGGATTTCATGGATACTAGGCCACCTATTTTTAAGGAAGCAGCAGAGCCACTCAACGCTAAAGAATGGATCAACACTATGGAAGATAAGTTCCGTGTGTTGAGGCTGATAGAAGTTCTGAAAACAGAATATGCTGCACATCAGCTACAGGGACCGGCAGGGATGTGGTGGAAGCATCACCACACCACCTTTCCTCCCAATGCCCAGATTACTTGGAGAGAATTCACTGAAGCCTTTAGAGGAGTTTATATTCCCCCAAGGTTGGTTGAGATGAAGCTCGGAGAGTTCTTGGCCTTAAATCAGGGTACCAAGACTATGACCCAGTATCTGCATGCCTTTAACAACTTGTGCCGCTATGCTACAGACATGGTCGACATAGATGCAAAGAGAATTGCTAGAGGGTTAAGTCCGAAGATGATGAAGCATGTGGGTACCAATACCCACGCCAGGTTTAATGACTTTGTCATTGATTGTTTGAAACAAGAAAAGAACAACAACGCCTACACTGCATCCAAGAATCGCAAGAGGGTGTTTGAGTCAGGACCATCCCAGTCCAGAGTTATCACTGCAAATCGTCTTTCTTATCGTCTGTCCGCACCTGGTGCAAGGTTTAGGCTGCCACAACATAAAACCCAGAACTACAAGGGACCACAGAAGTCGTACAAGATGGCCGTGTCGCCAGCAAAGATCACCGCAGCTGCAGAACAGAGCAACTCCAAGGGAGCTATAGGATCTGCTGGTACCGTGAAGGGGCCCTGCTACAATTGTGGCCAGCCAGGCCACTTTTCAAAGTTCTGCCCTTATCCGCCTAAAAAGAAGCAACAGACTTACACTGCCCGTGTACACCATACCACCGTTGATGAGATTCCTGATGGAGAGCCTGTAACTGCTGGTAAGTTTCTTGTTAACCATCACCCTATAGTTGTTCTATTTGATTCTGGATCCTCGTATTCTTTTATGAGTCAAGCATTTGCACGGAAGCATGAACAACTATGCACAGAATTGAGTTATGGTTATCGCATAAGTTCAGCAGGGGCTAATGTGTTAACCAATAAGATGGTTAGAGGGGCAACCCTTGAGTTAGGTAGTCGGAAGTTTCGAGTGAACCTGGTAGTTATGCCTGGGCTAGTTTTGGATGTAATAATAGGAATGAACTGGATGAAGAACTGGGGGGCAGTCATAGATACAAGCAGTCGGTTGCTTACCCTTAAGGATCCCTAGGCAGAGGGTACTTTCCTGGTACCATTGCCTAGAAGAACAGACCTTGTGAGTGTGACCTGTGCCATGGAAGTTGTCCCTATCCACCAGATCCTGGTAGTGTGTGAGTTCCCGGATGTGTTTCTAGATGAGTTACCTGGCCTTCCTCCAGATAGAGATGTTGAGTTTGGAATCGAGTTGATCCCCAGGACAGCTCCTATTTCGAGGAGACCCTATCGGATGCCTTCGAATGAGTTAGCTGAGCTAAAGAAGCAACTGGAAGAACTGTTAAAGAAGGGGTTTATCCGACCGAGTAAGTCTAAATGGGGATGTCCTGCCTTATTCGTGAAGAAAAAGAAAGAGGGTACTCTGATAATGTGTGTGGATTATCGACCTCTTAATGCTGTAACTATCAAGAATAAATATCCTTTGCCCCATATCGACGTTTTGTTTGATCAGTTGGCTAAAGCTAGAGTGTTCTCCAAGATAGACCTAAGATCTGGGTATCATCAGATAAAGATCAGGCCACAAGATGTCCCGAAAACCGCCTTTTCTACCAGATACGGGTTGTACGAGTATCTTGTTATGTCTTTTGGCTTAATAAATGCTCCTGCATATTTTATGTATCTGATGAATATAGTTTTCATGCTAGAGTTGGACAAGTTTGTAGTTGTCTACATTGATGACATTCTAGTATACTCTGAGAATGAGAAAGATCATGAAGAGCATCTGAGAATTGTCTTGACCAGACTGAGAGATCATAAGTTGTATGCTAAGTTCAGCAAATGTGAATTTTGGTTGAAGAAAGTTCCTTTCCTTGGTCATATTCTATCTGAGAATGGAGTTTCGGTAGATCCGAGCAAAGTGCAAGAGGTTATGGATTGGAAAATTCCAACCACAGTGTCAGAAGTCAGGAGTTTCCTAGGGTTAGCTGGTTACTATCGCCGCTTTATCCCAGACTTCTCGAAGATTGCCAAGCCGATGATAAGTCTGTTACAGAAAGATCACAAGTTTGTGTGGACAAAGGAGTGTGAGACAGCTTTCCACACCTTGCGGAAACTGTTGACCACTGCTCTAGTTCTTGCACAGCCAGACATCGAGAAACCTTTTGATGTGTTCTGTGACGCATCAAAAATAGGATTAGGCTGTGTTCTGATGCAAGAAGGAAGAGTCATTGTTTATGCCTCCCATCAGTTGAGAAAATATGAAATCAATTATCCAACACATGATCTTGAGCTTGCCGCCGTAGTGCATGCCTTAAAGATTTGGAGACACTATTTACTTGGTAATGTGTGCAATATTTTCACCGATCATAAGAGTCTCAAGTACATTTTCACCCAACCAGAATTGAACATGAGACAGCGAAGATGGTTAGAACTAATTAAAGATTACAACTTGAATGTACAGTATCACCCTGGGAAAGCCAATGTGGTAGCTGATGCTTTGAGTAGAAAGTCACATTGTCTGAATATGCAACCCTTACTCGAAGATGGTTTTAATCTAATGCACCCTGCCGTGTTACATAGTATTCAGATCAGTTGCACCTTGGAGAGTAAGATAATAGAAGGTCAGAAAGCAGACAAAGGGATATTCCACATCAAAAAAAAATAAAGAAGAACCCTCAAAACACTTCAGAGTGGACGAACAGGACGTGTTGTGGTTCGATAACTGTCTTGTTGTTCCAAAGGATAGAGAGTTTAAGAATAAAATTATGGATGAAGCTCATCTCTCTAAGTTGCCCATTCATCCTGGCAGTAGTAAAATGTATCAAGAACTAAGACCTCGCTGTTGGTGGACAAAGATGAAAAAGGAAATTACAGCTTATGTAGCCAGATGTGACACATGCTGTAGAGTAAAAGCTATTCACATGAAACCTGCCGGGTTGTTACAACCTTTGTCAGTACCTAGTCGGAAGTGGGATGATATAAGTATGGATTTCATCACAGGTTTGCTCACTACTCAGAAAGGCCATGATTCGATTTGGGTAATCGTGGATCGTCTTACCAAGACAGCCCACTTTTTGTTTGTCAAGACAGATTATAGACCACCTCAATATGCCAAGAAGTATATTGCAGAGATTGTGAGATTGCATGGCATACCAAAGACTATAGTGTCTGACAGAGGGTCACAATTCACTGCTCACTTTTGGGAGCATTTGCACAAAGGTTTGGAAACTAGTCTGATTCATAGCACTGCCTATCATCCTCAAACAGATGGTCAGACTAAAAGAGTTAATGCTATTTTAGAAGATATGTTAAGAGCTTGTGTGTTGGCTTCTAGAGGTTCATGAGAGTCATGGTTACCTTTAGCAGAATTCGCGTATAATAATAGTTATCAAGAAAGTATCAAGATGGCACCTTTTGAGGCTCTGTATGGCCGAAAGTGTAGAACACCTTTAAACTGGATTGAGCCAGGGGAAAGAAGGTATTATGGTATTGACTTCGTGGAAGAAGCCGAAAAGAAAGTTTATATCATTCAGCAAAATATGAGAGCAGCTCAGTCACGTCAGAAAAGTTATGCGGATAAGAGAAGGAGATCACTTGTATTTGAAGTTGGTGACTATGTTTATCTAAAAGTCACGCCAATGAAGAAGAAGCGGTTTGGAATACGTAAAAAGCTTGCCGCCAGATTTGTAGGACCCTACAAAATCTTGGAAAGGAAGGGTCCAGTGGCTTATAAATTGGAATTACCAGAATCAATGGGTGCTATATTCCCAATTTTTCACGTATCACATCTCAAGAAATGTTTGCGCGTTCCAGAGAAAATAATTGAACCTCGAGGCATAAAACTTAAGTCAGATCTGGTGTATCGTGAGCAGCCAGTTCGAGTTTTGAATTCCAAAGAAAGGGCTACTCGAAACAGTGTGGTGAAAATGTATAAGACACAATGGAGTCATCATGATAAAAGAGATGCATCTTGAGAAATGGATGAATACCTACAAAAAGCATACGAAGATTTTTATAATAAATGGTTCGTAACCCAAATCTCGGGACGAGATTTTTATAAGGGGGGAGGGCTATAACACTCCGATGTTACGCAAGCATTTGCATTGCAAATCATGAGCATAACATATCATGGCATTCATAATCATATGTGCTTAGGGTGTACCTTTAGTAAAATAAAAGTGTGGAAACTAGTATTGCATAACATGTTGTGATAATGTGCTAATGACATTCATCAAATTTATGCAACTATAAATTTCATATCACTTAGAATTATAAGGAAAATTTTTGGAGCCACTAAATCACTCAAAGTTTTGTCAAAGATTTGTTTTAAAAATGTTATTTGAAAATATTCAAAAATCCTCCCTAAATTAGCTTTTATTCTAAAAATCAAAATCTATAAGAATTTTGAGGTTGGCCCCTTAATCAAAGTTGTAGAGAATTAAATTCTAAGCAACTTTTATTTTTGGGTCATTTCCAGAAAAAGTCATTTTCTCGCTCAAAAAGAGATTTGAAAACTATTATTTGAAATTATTTAAAAATATGAAAATGGAAATTCAATTTCTAACCTAAACGGGCCGCCGCCTCGTTTTCGGCCTGCTGCTGGAAGCGGCCCAGCTCCGCCCCCGCACGCGCGCGCCGCAGCCGCCGCCTCGGCCCAGCCCACGCCGCGCGGCTTCCTCCTCCCTCCCGCTCGCGCGCGCTCGCTGGTGCCCGCGGCAGACTGCGCTCGCCGCGTGGCCGCATGCCAGCGACGCCTTCCGCGTGGCCGCCCGTGGCCCCGCGCACTCCGCCTCAAATCACCGCATGAGCTCGGCCTCCTTTCCACTCGCTCACTCGCTCGCTCCCTTTCTCCTTCCTCCGGAAAAACCCGAGCGGGCAAACTGCTCGCCGCAGCGAGCTCCGCCTCTGCCGTCGT
The DNA here is from genome assembly GCA_038087645.1 of Saccharum hybrid cultivar R570. Taxonomy (NCBI): domain Eukaryota; kingdom Viridiplantae; phylum Streptophyta; class Magnoliopsida; order Poales; family Poaceae; genus Saccharum; species Saccharum hybrid cultivar. Next base: position 20,900,665 of record JAQSUU010000553.1, on the reverse strand, counting down.
GTTCCGACGACGCCAGTCCACCGCAGCTCGATTGCTCATGCACGGAGCTCCGCCACCCTCTTCCCTCCTCCGAACGAGCGCCACCATCCCCTTGCTCACTCCGGTAGGGCACAATTTCTCCGCCCCGCTGCGCCACCGTGAACGGAGCCGCCACGCTCGCGCTCCGGCCACCGTCGCCTCCGCTCCTCCGCATCTCTCTCGAACTACACGTTGATGTTCACCGTGTCCCCACGATGGTGTTGCGCGCCTCGCCTTGTTCGCTCGAGCCCGGAGACAGCCGCTGGCCATCGGCGGCCGTCGCACCGCCGCGGTGGCGAGCACCCGCGCAGCCGCGCACGCTGCCCCGCTCGCCTGCGAGTGCGGCGAGTGGCTGGGCCGGCCGGTCTCAACAGGACACGGCCCGTTTTTGTTACCCCCGCACGCGCGCGTCTCTGGGCTGAGCAGGCCGGGCCGTCTACCCCTTCTGATGTCGGCCCGTTTCAAAATAAAGATTCAGTTTTTATTTTCTCAATTGGAAATAAAGTGCTTAGCAATTATTTGGGTGATTAAAAGTGCTCCAAAAATTGTGAAATAAATTTCTATGGATTCATTGGAACCAGATCTATGATATAAAAATATTGCATGTCAAATTTGAAATACTTTTCTATAGGATTTTATTTAATCATGTATATTGCTGATAAATTGAAAAATGTGTAGAAAAATCTATAGGTTTCATAAAAATATGATTCCCAAGTTTGTTAATCTTCTTGTGTCATGTACTTCCTAGGAAAAATATGTTTCATGCATGTGCTGTGGAAAACTTTGGAGGAGTAGTTCAAGTACCTTTAATGGCTGATTTTTGTTATTTTTGCTATAGAGCAAACTTTGTATAAAACATGCATGTGATAATTTTTGTACAGTCATAGTATGCTATGAAGAACCTAGGAAAAATATTAATTATATTGTTTGACACTTTTCATAGTACAAAGTAATTTCATGCTCATTTTTTATGCTATAGCTTGTCATTTTTGTATAGGATAGTTTACTTATCCAAATGCTATGAAATTTTTATGGTAGTCGGTTTAGGGTAGTATTATGCTACTGTAATTTTCTTAGATTTTTAGGAGCATCAGAAATATATGTTGCTATTCAAACCTATTATTATTTAGGGTTTAAGCAAGTGTTGCTTTAAGTGTGATTAAGAAATTAGTAAAGCTTTGGTGTATCTTTGAAGCATTTCATAAGATAGGTTAACTTAGCATATTAGTAGTAGAAGAGAATGCAGTAGATGACATGTGCTTGTAGTATATAGTTTCTTGGATGATGTTGACTACCTTGCATTTCAACATATCCATTGCATTCATCTCCTTCGATGCACGTTGCATAATCACTTACGCGCATTGCATCATACAGGATCGCAAACCGAGAACCCAGTCGTCATCCCCGAGGAGCCAGAGGAGCAGCTCGAGGTGCAGCAGCAGGAGGTGACCGAAGCCGAAGAGGAGGTCGGTGAAGATCTCCCAGAGTGCCTCGACCACCGTCCGAGCTCTTTTGAGAGAGGCAAGCCCCGGAGCATTTCTCTCCCGGTTTGCAAATAATTTATTATTAACTTTACTTAATTTGATGCATTATGTTTAGGAGTTGTTTGCAAACGTTGCTGCATTACACCTTGTTTCACCTTGCTTTACCCGATCCTTGTTACCTTGGTGTCCGCGGTCAATAATTGCTTAGTTTGCTTAGACCAGTAGAAGTCGAGTGATTGCCTGTCATCCGCGAGCTTTAGGAGATTACTTGGATCTATGTGAAAGTATGTCGTACGAAAATAACTAAGTGTCAAAATGAATTTGAGACCGGGCGAAAACTTGCAGGGTTTCGGACTGTAGTGTTTTTCATCTGTGTCGGTTAAGGACCGACCGTTGTTGGGCCTCGAGTTATGTTGAACGCATGCCTCGCATTTAGCTGGCCGAATAATGCACCTTTCGACCGCGAAGCTGGGAGATTATTCGGGCCGAGTGGATTACCCGCAACGCACTATACCGGAGCAGTAGTGGCAGGATACGGGGGCGCGATGATAAGGCCAAAGAGCAGTCGGGCGGCCCCCGGGTACATGTGGTTCCTGGCAAGCTCGTGACTTTACCTGAATGGTTGACTCGGTGACCAATACCTTACTTTAGCGGGTGAGTGAGGTTTGTGTGAGGAATAAATTACCAGCTTGTTAATAATCGATTCGAATCGCCATCGTTCACTGGATAGTGAACACTTGACTTGAGCTACTTCATCGTAGTAATCTTGATGAATCACTTGGATAGTTATGTGGAAGATGACATGATAACTATTATTAATGATCAATGGTAATCCTTACTTGCTTAATTACATGTTACTCTAGCACCAGTGCAAACGTAGTTGACAGGGTAATAAAGAGTTAATTACTGCATGCTTTTGGAAAGTAATTGTTAAGTTAAAAATACTTTTCTTGCAAATGAGTCAGCTATCCCACCAGAAAGCCTATCATGATTCCTTGGTGTCTTTTATTTCTGGTTTATGTCGGGTAAGTCTAGCTGAGTACCTTCTCGTACTTAGGGCTTTGTTCCCAATTGTTGCAGATGGGCAGATGTATTACGGCTATTGTATCAACTGCCTCTATCCTGCGATGGGCGAAGCTTAGGACCATGGGCAATGGTCATTCGCTACTTCTCGTCTGATGCTTTTGCTGGAGATGATCGCAAGCTGGCACTTTATTTCAAAATGTTGTGTGTGTGCGTAATTTGAACTACAGCTTCCACTACTTTTATTCAAACCTAGTTTGTAATAACTATGTTTAAACTCTGATGTATTTTATGCCGCGAACATTTATGTAACTTATGATGGTGACCGCTAAACTTAGTACGATCTTGACTGTTATGTGAAATGGTTTGAAATCCGTCGAGATTTCACGGACTACCGGGTTATACTGGCTTAAGTTTGTTAAATTGTCCTCCCGTTGGATGATTTTCCTACTTAATCTCGTATAATTGGGCGGTTCTGTTACATTATCCTTCGCTCAAGTTGGTGCGTGGAGATGAAGACTGCGTCCGTTGCCGTTCTACTTTGATGCAGTTCCAGATGTTGTGTGTCGAGTGATTCCGCCAAGTGGCGATGTAATAATGAGTAAATCCTACTGTTGCACTTCCTTTTATTCGATGTATAACTATGTTATCGACTGAGATTTGGATAATGTGATGGAATGACCATCTGGGACTATCACGTTATACTTCGTATCTATGGATTTCTCTTCGTGGAAATCGGGATCGTTTCACTCACCCTTTCATGTTGCAGTAACCACAGCCCGACCACTCCGTTGTACGAGTTGCTAGCTGTGCAAAAGAGCTAAATCCGTCGCACAGACAAAATACCAGGCAAGTTAAGCCAAACAAGCATCTGTTACCTTTTTTCACGAGCGGGTCAGAGCCCGTATTTCATTAAGAGGTAAACACCTATTACCTCACCCTTTCATCTAGCAAGGTACGGTTTACTTATTGCCTATATAGGGCCTGTTTGGATCCACCAACATTTTTTTTTTGACCGAATCGGCAGGGGAGTCCCCTACCTATATTTTTTCCCTTTTTCAATTAAATAAAATAATGCAAAGTACAGGTAAAAGAGTTACAAGGCTGCCAGGCCCAAAATAAAAAAGGAATATACATCACATATAGTTATCTCTCCATTGATTGAGTTGAAGTCGTCTTGTTGTTTTGGCCTTAGTACAAACAAGGCCAAGCTCTTCTTTGGATCCACCAACTAAATTTTAGCTTGTTGAATTTTAGTTACTAGACGATCCAAATGGCTTAGCTAAAAGATTAGTTGTTTCAACCCAGCTAAAATTTAGCGGGGTCTATTAGCCGAGGATCCAAACACCTTAGCTAAAGTTTGGATAGGAGAACTTTTAGCTAGCTAAAGTTTAGCTTTGAAATTTTAGCTAGCTAAACTTAGTTGGGTGGATCAAACAGGCCGTAGTAGTTGTTTGTTCTCTTTGGCTTGAAAGATCACCCTGCGAGGTTGCATACCAATCACATTTAGGCAGACCGGCTGGCAGACACAATCCAGTGGAGATACGGAGGGCATCAAATCAGGGAAGGGTCGGTAGGGGACCCATGCAAAAAAGAAGATACTGCAAAAATATCCAATTTGCAAGGTGCTCCAAGCATACCACCAGTAGTGGCTTGATCCTTATATGGCAAGAATAATGGGCGAATAAAGGCGGCTTCTGACAGCGACAGTAGTATCACCTTTCCATTCCTCTATCGATTTTGTAGTCCCTAGTCAATCAACTTACCGAGCTACACCATTCGATTCAATTTATAAAGCACAGTTTGATATGACACCATCAAACTAGTACTGTGAAGGAGTAATTAGAAATAGAAATGTCAAAACTTCTTATAATTTGAAATAGAAGGAGTAATGAAGTGTAATTTATTAGGAGATCGTGCCGATAATAAACCGTGCTTTCCAAACTGTGACGTGGAAACTAGCACTGTGAATTGTTGCTATTTCAGCTAGGACCACAGCCAACAGCGAAGATGGAGCCATGCAATGGCAGGAGACGTCAGGGATGAGGGAAGGATGATGGGACTAGGGTTACAGTGTGCTGATAGTTATCAGCGTCACGCCCATAGTGAGAAAGGAGGCAGGAGGAGAAAAAAAAAAAGAGCGTCGTTGGATGAAACGTGTTACGGAGATCTAGCTGACCAAAATTCAGGTATATAGGAATGTGAATGGTGGTGGTGGTCTAAGGTTAAAATATCCAAGTGATATACATGGACTGGACCCTATTTATTTCAGATAAAACATTAACTAAGTAAGAGATCTTATTAGTTAAAGAAAAGAACAGAGCAGCCACAACATGAAAAAACCAATGCTTATTATGAGGAAGAAGATCGAAGCACTGCCTTTTTCACATTGCAAGGGACGATGATTGGATAAGAAAAAAAACACTATAGCCTCCAAGCCTTTACATTCAACTATGCCCAGTTAAGAATAATAAAATAAACATCAATATTCTTTTTCCAGACTGGTATTAGTTAGTCCAACTTATTGCGATGCAACGGATTCTAAAATGGTTAATATTTTAGTAATTAAGAAAATAGTCCTGAAAAGATTTATGAGTTACTCATTGAATGATTGTTTCGACATGAAGGTCAAATACTATTTCGAAGACATGTTTGGTAACAAAGAAAATAAAGATATATTTCAAGCAATACACATGTACGTATATCATCACTATATTCTACAGTGAAGGTTAGGGGTCTAATATTAAAGTTGGTACGGTGTTTCAGTGATTGTTAATATTACCTCTGTTTTCTTTTATAAGGTGCAGCTTGATAAGACACAATCTCCTAGATTACACTTTGATCATTTATTTACTTTATATTATATTATTTATGTTTATAAATTTATAATTATTAGATTAGATAGTACGTTTGATCACAAATCTAACCGTATAAAGTTTATATTATAATGTCAAAAGATTCGTGAACAGCCATAGCGTATATATCTAGGAGGCCAGGGGAGAGACACGTGAACAGGATCCTAGTGACCACAAAATCACCAATATTTAGCTCCATCATCAGTTATAAAGGTGAGACTTGAGATAAATAAACATGTGTGTGTTGCCATCAAACTTTTTCTAATCGAAGAACCGGATGTAGGACTGGAACGGGTGCAAAGGTGATGCTTGCGACACTTGACACGGCACCCAGAGAATCGTTCTCTAGCACCCCTGCAAATAGACGCTACAGTTGGTCGACATCGACATGGTCATTAACACTGATCTATACGAATATACTATACAATATTTTTGAATAGAGAGTTATATACTACAAAAGCAGTAATATGAGAAAACAAAACATTAACCCGAGTGTTTATAAATCTGTAAAACTTTTTAGTATTTATATTTTTTTCGAAAGCGTGCATTGCACGTGTTTCATTAAGTGAAAGTGAGAATTTATAATAAAAGGAACAAGCTCATTTTTGCCAACCCCACCCCCCCAAGTGTTTTTGTCCAAAAACTAGTAACTTTGACACCTCAACTATCAAATTCCAACATACTTGACCCTGTGGTTGAAGTGGTTTTTCTAATGGCTTAGATTTGCTGTTAGCCTGGGCCTAATGTAACATTTATGCAGGAGGTTTTTTGCAAGATTGTCAAGACAGAACTTTAGGGTTAGCTTTTGATATTCCTGAGGGTCCTTGCAGCAAAAACACTAGGGTTAGTGACGGCCATGCCTGGCATGGTCGGTGTCGCACTCAGCTTGCCCATTGTTAGCAATGGTGCCAATGAGAGAGCGCGGACTGCGGCAAGAGAGAGGTGACTTGACAACAGAGGTCGATGCTAGGGTGGAGGCACATGTGTAAGCGATGGTGACACAAGAGGACAATCAACGATGGGTGGGTAGGGTGGGTTGGCGTAAGCGGTGGTCGCTCAAGAGAATGGTGCAGCTAGGGTGATGTGACAGCCCAGCGGATGATGGCAAGCACCTAAGGTCAAGTCGTTGAGTGTAGGGCGAGACAAGCAGACGGGGGGAGTTGTTGGGGGGGGGGGGGGATGCCACAACGCATTGGCTGGAAGGGCAACTCTTTAGGCGGAGATGTTCTCACATGGACAATATCCAATGACAGTACCTCAACTCCACTACCATACGACAAGAGAGGATGAGCTAGGGTTTTAGTATGGCCAAGAAGGGGGAAGGGGGAGATATGGATGCGGCGACGGTGGTGGTGAAAGAGATGGGAAGGCAAAGAGGGTATTGACATGTAGGCTTGAGCCACCTAAAATTACTCGAAGCGGGTTTGGAGGTTGAAATTGAAATGCTTTGATAGTTGAGTTGCCGAAAATACCTAGTTTCACACTTGAAGGTCAAAATTAATAAACAAAGATAAGACTTGAGGGAGATAAATAGACTCATTCCATAATAGCTGAAAAAGTTTGGACTTAGGATATAAATAGAGTTACCATTATTTGCCAAGGCATGTTTGGAAAAAAAATAGCTGAAAAATTTTGGACTTAGGATAAAATTAAATACACTTCTGGATCGGACAGGGTACATCTAAATTAACCAGGCACCGCACTAGCTACCATCATATTCAGAACATGCCTGAGTCCATGGGACCCACCAAAACAATTTAAAAATGAAAAAATCACATCCAGACCACCCAATTGGTGAGCCATCGTATCGCATCCCAAAATGGAAAGCCTTACGTTGAAACTTTTGTAATAAAGAATTCAATGTGCAGTGATCTCTATTATTCCAAATCCAACTTGTTCGTGCCGCCTATAAATGCACACCATACCGCACCCCATAGCAATACACACTTGCAGACTACACACACACACAAAAAAAAGGAAGAAACCACGACAGGGGAAGGGAGAGCAGGGAGAGGGAGGAGTCCTTGTAGCTCTAGAACCAATACCAGGGTTGGCTTCTAATGGGTTGCCATGCGCTATGAGGTAGAGAACTAGAGAACGGGATGCAGCAGGGAGAGCAGGGAGAGGGAGGAGTCCTTGTAGCTCTAGAACCAATACCAGTGTTGCTTCTGCTGGGTTGCCATGCGCTATGAGGTAGAGAACGGGATGCAGCCAAGGATGACTTGCCGGCTCCTCGAATTTGAAGCGTCTCAGTTGCTGAGGCTTAAAAACTTAGTCGGCAAGTCTGTCCTTGGCTACACCTAGTTCTCTTCCTCTCGTGTATGGCCCTCACGCACCGTCAAGAGCTCTAAGATCTGCATTCATATCGGCTCCACTAAGGAAATGTAAGGACAAGTATATGCATGTAAGTCCTAAAAAGTCTGCATCTCAAGCTAAACCTCTAGTTGACATATTTGCAGCTTTAGCTACATGCCTACATCTGCATGTATATTATCTGAATTCAGAAACATCTTGCTATTTCTGCTGCAATTTGGATCTTTCAAAAAAAAAAACTTCTGCAATTTGAGACATATGAATATTATTACAAATATACAGGGCTTGCATATAATACAAGCTCAACCTCGATCTGGCATCACACGTCAAATTTTATATGTGCATCTGTCAGACAATATTCTCACTATTTTGTACCATTATCGCATGCATGCTAATCTTTGGTGTTTAATGGAAAAGAACTACTTACTTTTGTATCGCCTGATGATGATACAAACGAAAGGCCAAATAAAGTGAAGTACAACAGGCACTGCACGACAAGATTCCTCAAGGCTCCTGCTCAGCAACAGCAAATGTCATAGCATCTACAGTAGATTGTTGTATACAAAACAAAACATGTAGCATGCAGGACAAGATCGGGGCAGAAGCGAGCATCAACCATGGAGTTGATGTGTACCATATTGAGAAAGTGTTGCATTCCTTTACTCAAAAGGTTAAGCTTTCCTCGTGTAATCAGTAATTGTGGTCCTGCTTCATGTGAAAAAGACGGCTATCTTATGAACACAAAAGAGATTGGCCAACCAAAGCCTAAAAACGAGATCTAACACATCATCATCACATTAGCATCTAATGGTGGCCTCAACATCATTAGGTCATATGGTCATTCCTTTATATATTTCTAAAAGGACAATGGAAAGCAAGGCTTCATCTAAACGTCATCAAAATTCAAGATTTCCAGTGGTACTGGATTAAAGTTACAGCCAATATAATGTATATACCTAAAACTTTTATCATAGTACGTTTCAATGTAAATAAGTTTCAGTCTGAGGCACACCCTTTATTACCCCAAAGGTGACTCAGATTTAAGAGATAAGATCCATGTCAAGATTGTATCCAGTATCCACAGACCAGAGCTACAATTATGGCCACAAGCCCACAACAACTCCAGTGTCCTGGTCTGATGATAGCTATGGTATGTATGAAGTATGAACACTTGGTAGATTTCCATATATGCGGTTTTTTTTGGGACATTAGACAAGAAGTTGATAGAGAATAATCTTGAGACACGACAAAAGACATCAATGTTTGCAATGTACTGTATGATGATATTTTTTGCAGTGGTTCAATTATCTATGTGAACTATGACAGTGTTATAAGAAAATATTTGCTAATAATGAAGCAGAAGAATATGGCAAGCTTAAGATATGTATATATTGTATATAAAAGGGTTAATTTCTAGCCTGTCATTGCAATTTGGTACAATCAGTGACATAGATGGACCCCACATGTCCTCACACCAACGGAAAATAAGGAATTGCAATTTTCTTTCAATGGCAAATAAAGACTTGTCTCTAAATACAAGCATTGCCCTGAACTTGATTGTCATCCATTACATGAATCTACAACTTTAATTATCGGGACAAGTCAACAGAAGTCAGGAGGTATGGAGATATCATTGTCTTCTTTCCCTTCCAAGGTTCTAAAAACCTGAGACGCGGGGTGTTCAGTTACCCATCTAGTTGTCATTGTACAATCTAACTGACCCAGTTATTGCCTCAACCATTAAATTATAGTAAAAGTAGTGGAAACGGTTCCTTATATATGGACCTAGACCTAGCAGACCTAATCTTTGAAAACCGATTCCTTATATGAAACAATTAGTAAAGGTAGAATCCTTCCAAGATTAGAACAACGACTCAAAAATTCTAGAGAGGCCGCAAGCAGACAGCCAATGCCTGATCAGCAAATAATAGGTCTTCTTTGCAAATATAGGTGGTGGTAGTGGCACCAATCCTATTGCAACCTTTCCTTTTTCAAAAAAAAGCATGCTTTTAGTAAGTATCCTAAAAAAACCACCACTAATAAGCTGTTGTTTGGATCAACAATAATTAAGCCCAATCCTTTTACATAGGAATGAAAATAATTTCAGCGCATCAGAGGGGTGAGGCTCGAGTCCAGGAAAAGAAAGAAATGGGTTCAATACTTCAATCCCTGCCTATATATACAAACAAGCTAGCTCTAAGAATGCCCAAGAATAGAGCTGTGCACGAACCATTGAGGGATCTGTTAAGTCAGCTTACTTGCTACTTTTAAGAAAAGCTCAACCCAAGTTCTTCTGTATTTATCTGTCTCATGTCCAGCTAGCCAGTGCTAATAAATTTGGTATTGTTACAGATGAAACCAAGGTTATAGATTAAATTGAATCAACAAAAGTTGTACTGTATTCATATTGAAAAAAACATCGAGCTATATATAAAAAATAGATCAGAACTATAAGTATCATTGTCTAAATAGATAAATCAGGTCATCAGGAGCAGGGTGAGATATGTAAATAAATAATAAACAGTGGTATTATGCTGATGGAGTGCATTAATACTATATGTGTTCTGGTCGGTCCGTGCACTCCCACGGGCATCAAAACGTTTCTGACATAAATAACAACATAATTAACATGTTGGAGTGGAATGACCAATAACCATTCCATCTCAAGAACAAAATCAAAGAAATAAAGATCAAGGATTCTCTCTAATATTAGGTCAAGATTCTCCCAGTCTCATGTTAGTACACTTATTACCAATGGCATCTTGGCTGCCATGTTCTACCAAAGTTACATTTTACAAAACAGATGTCTGAAGATCACACGCTATATTCTTTTAGAGGACGATCTCCAAAGATGACTGCAAAAGCATGAGGCAAAGGTTACTGATATCAGATTGCTGGAGCTCAGAATAAATATAGTGAACAATGCATATTTACGCTTGAGTATTTCACAATCAGGAATGAAGATACAGTGCAGTTGAAGAGAGAGACGTAATACCTAACAATTTTGGGTTAAATCAAGAACTTTAAAAGCATTGGAGAATTTGGATATATATATATATATATATATATATATATATATATATATATATATATATATATATATATATATATATATATATAAGGCATCCTGCCCAAAACACCATAACATCTGCAATATTTGAAATAACTTCATATATATATATATATAAGGCATCCTGCCCAAAACACCATAACATCTGCAATATTTGAAATAACTTCACGCTACAATTTAGATGGACTTTCAAGCTCAGAGATCAAAAAATTAATTTCATTCTCCTGTTTGCTGTGTTCATGATTTCCATATAGTGACGGCACTGGCACTGAGTGCACAGGCACAAAGGTAGTGGAAGTGAGCGCCAACATACAGATGCAAAATTAAAACAGTGACAGAGAACCTAGCAATGACTAGCAGATCGAAATGTCATGCCCAGTTTTAGCTCTCTCTCTCTCTGTTTTTCCTAGAATACACAAAAGGACTGCATGTCAGTATGTTATGGTAATTGTAAGATAACATAAGATAATTCAGCGAGATATGTGCATGTACCCTATTTTAGATTGTGGATTCCTTTTTGGCCCTTGCCATGGAATGCACCGGTGGCATACATCTGTGTCCTAACATAAGATTTTATATATGCTTTATCTGTGTCTGCGATGCATCAATATATCTGCTCAGAATAGCCCCTTATAAGCCACGTTTACCAACAACAAATAAAAAGGATAGAGCAAAGTTTTACAATGCAATTGCGCAATACTTTGTCGGTATAAGAAACATGAACTTAATAATGCATATATAATAACAACTCAGAGCCATATGTAAGCTTGGAAGTCATCATAATTATCTTGGAAAACAAGCCCGTCAAAGTAAGAAAGTTTCACATAAGCCATGACCAAAAGGCAGTACTGACTCAGATCACACCAGATAATGTAAGGTAGTACGTGGGATGCAAAGCAATGCCAGAAGATGCAGCTGAAGATAATTTGTCGTAATGTTATTCCTGTTCCTGCTGTAAAGAACATGTCACTGTGAATAAACCTGCCATATGGCTAGTAGGTGAAGACAAATTATTCAAACAAGAAAACATCAATACATAAGTATATATATTATTACTATACAAAATTATTGCCCTCCAAACAATAATAGCGAGCTCCAAATGAAGGTCATCTTGGAAACGAAGTTAAAAAAACACAAAATAGGTCAGCAAAAGAAAAAAAAAAATGGATATAACTTTCAGCAGCAATAAGCAGATACCTTCCTTTTTCAATAGAGCAACATGTTCCTCCATTACAAAATGTAAACCGTTTTAGTTGTCACAGGTTAAACTCCTCTAACTTTGAACAAGTTTCTAGAAAAATACACGAACATCTACAACATCAACACTTTTCATTCTCTCGTCTAATATAATTAGCGGCAAAGTTCTTGCCATCCTTTCAAAAGAAAGTCTACAGCATCAAATTAGTATCCAGAACAAATATATCTTGACAATGCATTTCTTTGCTGTTGTAGATATTAATATATTTTTTCTACAGACTTAGTCAAGGTTTGAGAAATTTTGACTTACGACAAAACTAAAATGACTTACATTTTGTTACACATCAGGGGGTACCAAAGTTGACCCAGCAAGATTCCATGCAGCTGCGATTCATCAGTAAATTATCAGAGTTGATCCTGTAGTATCTCATTCTCCACATTAGGCCAGCTTCTATCTTGAAAGACTTTTGTACAACAATTGAGATTCTTCTTCCAACAATGCAAAACGGATGTGTACGAGTTATGTTAGCATCTCATTTAAGAAAACCCAAATAAGCCAGTGCTCCCACACCAAAAAACTTTCTCAACTGGAAATGATGTTCAATGCATATCAATCAATCAAATGGCCTATAGATGTTTCTTTCAAATTTGCTCACTACAACACAATATTGAGCTCGTAGTAACACGTGTTCAGGAGATATGCAAATTATCATAGATGTTTTACCTTGCTAATATTGCTAGCTAGACAGTGATAAACTAAAATAGCGTACACATCAACTCCAATATTCATATCACTAGAGAAGTTAAGGAGGCTATGTTTGAGTCATTCAGTCATATATATGTGTGAAAATAATTTTATTGGGAAGAGAAGACAAGGTAGTCAGGAGCATATTCACTTGCTTCCTGGGATAAGTACGCGAACGGGCTATAGCTCAGTCGGCTAGAGAACCTCCGTAGCACCCCCCAGGTCCTGAGTTCGACTCCCCAAGCGAATTTCAGGCTGGGGGCAGAAAAAATCCCCTCGTCCGTCCCCACAACCAAAGCGCAGGTCTAAGGCCGAGCCCGGTTCTCATAGGGTTATGGTTCCACTGTGTATGGGTGGGAGCGGAGGTTCGGGGGTTTTCTCAGCTTGTGTGAGATGGTCTTCCTCTTAACAAAATACCCGCGGGCCGTCATAATCCCCCGCAGGTCGAGTTTTTCCCCTGGGATAAGAACCTTGGTGCATAAAAAGTGATAAAGAAATATAAAACTTGCACATTATCTTCATAAAACCGATGAAGCGTCAAAGAGCCTTTGTCAATAAGAATGTATTGGGATTTGGGACTAAACCATCTAGAATAGAATCTGAAAAACGTGGATTAGACATTACTAGCTTTGAGCACTGTCACTGAAAACAAGGTCTTAAACTCGGCAGGCTAGTTTGAGCACATAAATTCCAGTGACAGTGCAACTAACACGAGGACCCTGGGCCTGTCTATCAAGTAAACCACAATATAGAGAACAGTTAGAGATGCAGTTCTTCACGGAGATGTTTATGAAATCTGCCTAGCAAATCTAGAAGAAAAGAAATGGAGAAGTTCTTCAAAATCAAGCTCCGTTTATCGACCAGTGGAAGATACCTTTCAGAAGTGTGTGGATATCCTATTCAGCATTTATTTAGGATAAAACAATCTCTCCAGATGCTGGTTAGCTCATGGCTAGACACTTCAGGCTAATTTGTTCTGTAAATTCTTCCCAGCTGCGGTACATAAACCTCTCTTTATGATCCCCATGTTGCTTATATATAAAAAAAAGGAAAAGACGATAAGACAAACTGTAAGGAATAAAATTTCTTTTGAGATTTATGTGGTCAACCCAAAAAAAATAAAGGGAAATGAATACATGGTACATCAAAACGCTACAATATTAACAATGTCCATGCACATAAAAAAAAGGAACTCAAATATATCTGCTTTTTCTTTCTTATTTATACTAGAAAGCAGGAATCATCACGCTCTAGCCTTATGTGAATATACTAAGATGGTTGGACATTTCTATGTAGAGAAATGGAGGAAACACGTGTAGTCCAGGAGAGTAGGTATTTGAATCATTGAAGAAGAATAGAAGAAAGTTGAGGACATTCTACATAGGTTATAGAACTATATAGCATCAAAACTTGCTGCACCACTAAGACACTGCCAACAAGACTATTAGACGGTGAGTTACTTAGGCTTTTATGTTATACTATATTGATGAGACTCCAAACAGGAGTAATCTAATTATCAATAACAATAAATGAACTAGGAACTAAGCCTAGCTTGGTGGAGCTGTGGAGGTGTGGTTGACTGGTTGTACATCCCTGCCACCTAAATAGCAGTATGTGAGGTGATGTCCAGACTATTAGACCCAAGCGATGGAGGAAGAGTCAGCATTGGACCTCCCTATAATAGGTATTATTCATGTAAACAGTACCGGGCGTTACATTGGAGGTGTTCTTGTTGAGTTAGAGATTAGATTGAGTTGTCAGCTATTTCCTTAATTCTAGTGATTGGCTTCTTAAAGGTCATCTCTCCCCATATATATAAGGATGGGATTATCTTGGTGCTTGGATGATTTGGAAACATCGGAATGACTTATTCTTCAAAGCCACATAAGAATAGTTGGTTAGAGCATCTCCAATAGTTCCTAAAAAATCAGTTGGTAAATCAACGAGTTTTCCAAGTGAGTAAAAAAATTAGGAGCATATTTGATGAGTTCCTCCAACAGTTTCCAGAATCTCGCTCCTCAAATATATAAGTCAATTTTGCATCCAACCACTTTTATATTTTCTTTCTCTCTTGTATATTTGCATTGGGAACCCTGTCCTTCTCCTTGTTCCTCCCCACGTCCTTTCACCTCCAGATTGGCGAACAGATACACGCGCTTATATTTCCGCGTGGTAGGGTTGATTTTCCTAAGTGTGGAAAGATTGGGAGTTGAGATAGGGAGTTGTTGGAGAGTGTTTTTTTTCAATCTTGCCAAAAAAACAAGACTGGGAGTGGGTTTTGGAAAGTCTTGGAGATGCTCTTATGATATGTTGTTGATATGAGTTACATATCAACGTAACATAATGGACACCGGTGTTCCAACTCAACCACTTAACTGACTGGATGAGTTGTGATTAGGGGTGAAATGCCCTAATCGACGTTACTCCTCCATGAATGTCATCCATCTATAATTTGTTCTGATTCTCCTCATCCAATATTCAATCACAAAAAAATGCATCCGGTGTACAAATGGTGGCTGCTAAATTAAAAGACACATGAGTTAGTTGCGCTCCGGTCTCACTAACTTGATGTACTAACTTGATCCAGTGTGCAGTTTACTCTAACAGATCCTAATCAATCAATTAGTTACCCACTTTCCCATAAGAATCATACTAATTAAGAACATGGATGTTGCTCAATCTGACCACTGAGACCCAATTGCAGCTTGCAGCAAGAGCGCAAGGTTTTTTGTAACAGTGGTGAAACCTGGAGACGGATCCTACATTATGCAGCTTCTGCGCAACTAATTGGGCCTATAAATAACCCAACAATGCCTCCAGCTATGAGCTATATATCCCATAAAACACAATCCGCCTCAAGCAAGTAAAGTTGCGTGTCTATCGTCTGTAACTGTAATTCTGCATAACGAGATCGATTCTCAGGCCCGCTCCGATAGTGTAATCCTACCAGCAATCCCGTGTGCTAAAGAGTAGGGCGAGTGCAAGACACACCTGGAGAAGTTCCATACGTTCGCCACTTCGCCTCCTCACCGCCGGTTGCCAGTCCGTTCGCAGCTTTGGATGACCGGTTCGCCGAGCGTCGCCACCTACAGCTTTCGACGCGCTCGGGCCCCAGGCGGCGGCTACAAAGTACAAACCCACGCGAACAAATTCGATGCGCCACGAACGACCAGACCCTCGAGGCCGCCAATTCGCGCGGCGGCCGCGCACTGACGCACGTGCCCCCGCGTGGAGATTCCGTGCGTGGCGGGAGGCGGAGGGGAGGAGAGCGACGAGACGGGCCGGGCTCTGCATTGGCCGCTCGCCGCGGTTGCCCATCGACTCCTCCCCCCGCACACGCCCGCATCGCGCATGCTCCCGCTTCCACGCGTTCCGGTCCTGCACCGCGGCCAATTGGACGGGCAGTCGGGCACCGACCGAGTAGTCCAACGAGGCCTCCACCTCCAAGTCGCCGGCGGCCGCGCGCGCTACGCGGGGAGAGGGGAGGCCGGGCGGCCGGCGGGGGCGGGGGCTTCCAGGAGGTTCGAGAGCGGTTTCTGTGGCGTTGGCGCGGAAGGTACAGTAGCCGGAGCAAGTGACGAGAGGAGAGGGACGGATTTGGGCAGCGCCCAGCGCAGCGCTGCGGCCTAATTGGGCCTAAGGCTGTCTCAACAGGGTAGCCATAGGGTACCTAGATCCAAAATAAATCTTCAATAGGATATCTATAGCCTTCAACCGAACACTTATTTAAAAGATCTAAATATAAGTATTCTCTCTCTAGAAGACCTATTTGCAGAAAAGATCGTCTTTTAGGTCTGGTCGTTGAAGAAGACTAAAAATAGATATGGAACCTTTAACTGTAGCGCTACCTAAAAGATAAATAAATCTTATATTTTGGGTTACCGTCAGGTCGGGCCGTGATGGGTTCGGCCAATTATGCGCGAAGCACCTCGAAAGTTTTTTTCTTTTTTTTTCAGTGAGGTGAGTGTCAAGTCATCGTGACCCGAGTCCCATCGGTCGTACAGTAGTACGTACATGCTTGTGCACGACGTGGCATGGGCTTCCCATGCCGGCTGCCGGCTGCGCCACGCGTACGCAGCAACCTTACCACGTGTACGGCAACGTACTACAACTACAAGACAAGGCAGACATGCCGTCGCCAGATAGACCGGCAGAAAGCACTTTGTATGCTCCATCGTCGACAATGTGTCGATAAAGTAGTCCGTAAGCACTGGTGGCGGAGCGTGATCCAATATTAAGGGGGCTAATTCAATGCTAGAACACGTGAATTTATGGAACATAAAGAGTGATTAGAATTATAGGATTTTCTAGCACCAGTATAGGTCCCAGCCTAAATATCGTGGCTACTTGTGAGATGACGTGACTGTTTGAACTGAGGCCATGTTTAGTTTGTAAATTTTTAAACTCGATGAATAGTATCACTTTTGTCTTATTTGGTAAATATTGTTCAATCGTGGACCAACTAGGCTCAAAAGATTCATCTCGTGATTTCCAACTAAACTGTGTAATTAGTTATTTTGTTACCTACATTTAATACTCCATACAAACGGCTAAAAATTAATGTGATGAAGAGAGAGTGAAAAAATTCTAACTTTTAGGTGCACCTAAACAAGGCCTGAATGCAAAAGCTAGCAAGTTATAATGAGAAAATGGGCACGTATTGTGACTTCAACAGCCTGTTGCCTACTCCTTTGTCTCTCGCTCTCTGCTGCCCCTTTCCAGATACTACTAGGCTTCATGATTTTGCTGCAGGCAAGCAGGAGTCCAGTTTCATCTCTACTGAGCTCCGCCCCTAATAAGCACTAAAATATTTTCTACTAGCTAGCTGAAGCATCGTGACAACAGTCTATATAATATTCCATAGTATTAGGTATCTATATGTCTATATACCACCCATAAGGAATAAATAAATATTAAATTCTCTCTCCTTCGTCTCTCTCGTTCCAGCAGCTTCCTCCCTCCCTCTCTCTCGGTTCCAACAGCAGAGACAGAGAGCGTCGCCGCCCCGCTATCCCTTGGGAAGTCACGACCCAGGGCTGCTCGTGTGTGTGGTCACCGCCCCAACCGTAGAAGATCGATTTATGTCCAATCTGGAAAGGAGAAAGTTGATCTGATTTGGGGAGGCAGATTAGAGTTGGAGATAGTCCAATCCTGATTGAGGAAGGCGAGCGACAGCGATGGCTGAGAAGGAGGAACATGAGGTGGTGGTTGAGGAGGGATGGGCGACGGCGGCGCCGGTAGCGGCTTCGAGCGAGCCACGGACGGAGACCGCGAAGTATCAGAGAATGGATGGAGGTAGACGGGGAAGAAAGTGGGCCCGGCTGGAAACTGTATTTTATTCCCAATTGAAGGCCCAACATTGTGGCAATTTCCATAGTTACAGCCTACTGACACATTGTCCATATACATGGTGGTTGCTCTTATGGGCTATTTGGATCCAGTGACTAAAGTTTAGTCCATGTTACATCAGACATTTGGATGCTAATTAGAAGGATTAAACATGAGCTAATTATAAAACTAATTACACAGATGTAGAATAATTTGCGAGACAAATCTATTAAGCCTAATTAATCCATCATTAGCATATGTTTACTGTAGCACCACATTGTCAAATTATGAACTAATTAGGCATAATAGATTCATCTCACAAATTAGTCTCAATCTGGACAATTAGTTTTGTAATTAGTCTATGTTTAATACTGCAATTAGTGCCTAAAACATCCGATGTGACATAGACTAAACTTTAGGAGGTGAACGAAACACCCCCAAAACGTAAAAAAAATCTACTTAGCCCCCTCAATTATTAGTGGTTATCTACCTCACACCTCCCCTATAAACTAGGTATTTTACTCCTTAAACTATTCAAAACCATCTGGATAATTCCCTGAGACGGTTTTAAAGATGGTTTTCATGACATGGTATAATAAAAGTCTATATAACCACCTACCATATCAAGGGTTAACTATATGACCCCCTCAACTACAACACTTAAGTCAAGTGGTTAGACAATTATGAAGCGAAACGAGTGTTGCGCTAGCCTACTTAAAATGCAAGCCTCCTATCCACAATTCTAGTTGCTATTATCTTTATTTCACACACAAGAGGCTAAGTCACTACCACTAAGTTAGTGAGCTCTCAAAGACTAACTAAAGAGCCTCACTAACCACTAGACAAGATACAAGGTAGCTCTCAAAACTAATTACACTAAAGAGCTTAGCTACACTAGCAAAGTAAATACAAGACTGAGGTAGTGAGGTTATATCGTCATGGGAAGAGACAATCAATTAATCATAATAAATACCAATGAAATCCTTAGAGACAAGATGACACAATGATTTTTCACCGAGTTACACTTGCTTGTCGGCAAGCTAGTCCCCGTTATGGCGATCCACCCACTTGGAGATTCACACACTAATAGGCATCACGCGCCTAACCCGCAATCAGGTGCCACACTACCATAGGCTTTGCCTAAGGTGAGAGTGAGCTCGTTGATCTCCTTCTTGAGGGTCTCATTTTCAACCATAAGTGAAACATCACAAGTGAAATCATCACTCATAGGTGAAGTAGAAGTGGATATGCTAAATGAGCTACAAGAGGGGTTAGCGAGAGCAACAATGATAAGCTTATAAAAAGATTCATCAATGATATCATAAGTTAAGCCTTTGTCACATGTTACAACATGCTCCTTATTTTGCTCATCAAGTAGAGAAGAATGAGTTTTTTCAAGTTTCTTGTGAGCCTTGCCAAGCCTCTCATGGGCTTCCTTTAGCCTCTCATGAGATGCATTGAGTTCATCAAAGGCTTGTTTAAGGGCTTTTAGTTTCATATGCAAGTTTTTGTATTTCCTTCTCTTAATATCAAAATGTTATTTAGTATCTTCTAACATGTCAATTAGTTCATCTTTGGTGGGTTCATCATCATCATCACTTTCACTGTCATTATCATATTTCTCATCACATCCATCACAAGTTTGTACCTTAGTGGCCTTGGCCATGAAGCAAGTTGATAGAGTGTCGAAGAGAGAAGGCTTCTCATTTATGGCAATGCTTGCAAGAGCCTTCTTCTTGGTGGTCTTGTCATCATCACTGTCATCATCATCACTTGAGAACGCATAACTATCCCAAGTGACCACATATGAATCACCCATCTTCTTCTTAAAGGTCATCTTGTCCTTCTTGTCCTTCATCTCCTTTTTCTTGCCCTTCTTATCATCTTTATTCTCACTATTGTAGGGGCATTGAGTAACAAGATGATCCTTATTACCACACTTTAAGCACCTTCTTGTCTCATCTTTGCTCTTGGATGATGACTTCTTCCTTCTTGCACGATAGCCCTTCTTTACCATAAATTTACCAAACCTCTTCACAAAAAGAGTCATTTTCTTATCATCCATATCATCAAAGCTTGAATCATCATCTTCACTTGATGTATATTGCTTGGCCTTTCCCTTTGATGATGATGTGGCTTTGAATGTCACACTCTTCTTCTTCTCATCCTTCTTCTCATCTTTCTTCTCTTTCTTTTCTTTCTTCTCATCATCATCATCTCTATCTGTGTCATCGGTCATTACATCTCTCAACACTTGGTTCGATGGCAAGCATCTCAAGAACTTGTGGGAGAAGTCCTTGTCCTTCACCTCTTATCTAAGTGCTTTGAGATCATTGATAAACACTTAAAGCCTATGAAACTGAAAGGTCTTGATGGCTAGAGGGGGGGTGAATAGCCTATTAAAATTTTCTACAAAGACAAGCTAAACAAGTTTATCAATAAAACAAATAGCGAGATGCGAGTTATGCTTAGCCTACGGGGTGTTTGCAAGCCACCTAACCAATTCATAATTCTAGTAATTGCACTCAACCGCACAAGTCAAACCGAGAAGGAAACTACAACTAGCAAGCTACACAAAGAAGCTACTCTAGTAAAGCTAACTAGCTAGCAAAGATAACTAAGAAAGTAATGTGGAGTTGAGTTAGGAGGGTATCACCGAGGGGCAAAGTATTGAGCCAACCAATATGATCAACAATGAATACCAAGATAACCGAACACCGGGATCAATCAATCACAATATGAAAGTGATGACACGAAGATTTATCCCGAGGTTCACGTGCTTGCCGGCACGCTAGTCCCCGTTGTGTCCCTCTTCACCACGTGGTTCGGTGACTAATCGGTCACACACCGAGCCTCTCAAAAGGAACCACAAGAACCTACCAAATGGCAAAAGGTTGCAATGACACGAGCAATATACTAACGTTGCCTTTGGCGCTTCGCCGAGGTAGGCACAAACCCCTCACAATCACCGGAGGTGGCCAAGAACAAACACCAACTCTTGCCAACGCCTCCAAGCTGCTCCAAGCCGTCTAGGTGGCGGCAACCACCAAGAGAAACAAGAATCCCGCAGCAAATCAACCACCAAGTGCCAACTAGATGCAATCTCACAATGCAAATGCACTTGGATCACTCAATCTCACTTCGAATATGCAAAGAAGCAAGAGAGATGAGTGGGAGGGGAGTTGCTTAGCTCAAAGTGCTCACAAGTATGTCAAATGTTCGAGAGGTCGAGCCTTGAGCCGGCCAACGAGTATTTATAGACGTACCCCTTCGAATATAGCCGTTAGAAACTTAAACAGCCGAAATCGGGCTGACCGGACGCGCTGGTCCAACTGACCGGACGCGCCGGTCGCCCAACGGCTAACTCGTGAAGTACTGACCGGACGCGCTGGTCCAAACGACCGGACACGCTGGTCGCCCAACGACTAACTGCGAAGCAACGACCGGACGCGTTGGTCCAACTGACCGGACGCGCTGGGAACGACCGGACGCGCTGGTCCCGTGAAGGACCAGACGCGCTGGTCGCCTGAGCAGCGCTCAACGAAATAGTGACCGGACGCGCTGAAGAAAATGACCGGACGCGACAGTGCCAGCGTCCGGTTACAGTCCAGTAAGCTCCCTGAACGACCGGACGCGTCCGATCATCAGTGACCGGACGCGCCTCGCGTCCGATCATCGAACTGCAAAACGCGCAGACACTGAACACTGACCGGACGCGTCCGGTCATGCAAGGACCGCGTCCGGTTCAGCGTCCGGTCACCTCTGTGACCTCCGTTCACCTCCGTTTCTTTTCCGGACTTCCGGCGTAGTGGAAAATAATCGTTTCAACTTCTCGAAAACGTCTGAATCCCGCCTCGCAAGCTCGGCGGGAGGGAGAGAGGAACCCAAATCCTCTCTACCGCTCAAACTCCATCGCCGTCGCAAACGTGCTAACATCACCAAGTGATTTCGTCATGTGTGAGTGTGTTAGCATTTTCACAATCATTTTTCGAGGCGATATTAGTTCTATCCAAATACATATGATCATGAAATGCACATTTAGAGGCACTTAGGAGTTCAATAGCCGCGTCATTCCCCTCTTTATAGTACGACTATCTATCCTATAATGTAACCACACCCACTAGGTGTCTTGGTTACTAAAACACAACCCTTAAGCAAATACCTTTGCCTTGATCACGTAGGGTTGCGTCCAAATCCAAGTGTGGCCATCATGATCACCATGTCCATCTTGCCACCAACCTTGGAATGTACTAATCCTCATATGCTACATACAACTTAGGCATAGGATTAGTACTTAGGCATTGTCACTAATTACCAACACCAAACATAGGACTTTCAGAAACATCTTCGGCACACTCTCATCTTCCTTCATCTTGAAGCTAGCAAACTTCTCCATGATGATGTATGCCTTTCCATCCTTCACCGCTTGAGTGCCCTCAAATGATTCTTCCAACTTCTTCCATGCCTCATGAGCCATCTCAATGTTCTTAATTTGCTCAAATGTCCTCTCATCCAATGCATCATGAATGGCACTAAGAGTAATGTCATCGTTTTGTGGTAGTACTTCTTCGGCGGCGGTGGGAGCCTCCTCATTGGCAACCTCAATCTTGGTCCCCACCACCTTCTATACCTTTCTATTGATTGACTTGATGTAGGTGGTCATCTTCGTCTTCCAATATGGATAATTTGAGGCATCAAATTGGGGTGGCTTCTTGGTGTTGTTGATTTGAGCCATTTTGACACCGAAGGTTAAGCCTCAAATCAAGATGACCACGGTTCTGATACCACTTGAAAGGTCCTAATGGCTAAAGGGAATGAGTAGCCTATAAAAATTCTACGACAACATTTAAGCCAAGTGGTTAGACAATTATAAAGCGAAACGAGTGTTGCGCTAGCTTACTCAAAATGCAAGCCTCCTATCCACAATTCTAGTTGCTATGATCTCTATTTCACACAAGAGGCTAAGTCACTACCACTAAGTTAATGACGTCTCAAAGACTAACTAAAGAGTCTCACTAACCACTAGATAAGACATAA
This sequence comes from Saccharum hybrid cultivar R570, assembly GCA_038087645.1. Taxonomy (NCBI): domain Eukaryota; kingdom Viridiplantae; phylum Streptophyta; class Magnoliopsida; order Poales; family Poaceae; genus Saccharum; species Saccharum hybrid cultivar. Next base: position 20,877,595 of record JAQSUU010000553.1, on the reverse strand, counting down.
GCTAACTCTCAAAACTAATTACACTAAAGAGCTTAACTACACTAGCAAAGTAAATACAAGAGTGAGGTAGTGAGGTTATACCATTGTAGGAAGAGACAATCAATTAATCACAATGATACCAATGAAATCCTCGGAGACAAGATGACACAATGATTTTTCACCAAGATTCACTTGCTTACCGGCAAGCTAGTCACCATTGTGGCGATTCACCCACTTAGAGGTTCACGCGCTAATAGGCATCACATGCCTAACCCATAATCGGGTGCCACAGCCAACACAAGATGGGGATCATACAAGCCACGAGCAATTCAGTAGAGTACCTTTTGGCTCTCCACCGGGGAAAGGACAAGAACCCCTCACAATCACCACGATTGGAGCCGGAGACAAGCACCTTCCTCCGCTCAACGATCCTCGCTGAACTAAGCCGTCTAGGTGGCAACAACCACCAAGAGAAACAAGCGAAATCCGCAGCGAAACACAATCACCAAGTGCCTCTAGATGCACTCAAGCAATGCACTTGAATTCACTCCCAGTCTCAAAAAGATGATGAATCAATGATGAAGATGAGTGGGAAGGCTTTGGCTTAGCTCATTAGGTTGCTATGTCAATGAAAATGGCCAAGAGAATGAGCAAGAGCCGGCCATAGGGCTTATATAGAAGTCCCCACAAAATAGAGTCGTTGGCTTCCCATTGCCGACCTTCACAGGGTGACCGGATGCGTAGGTCACACCGACCGGACGCAGGGCACGCAGTGTCCGATCGCAGATATCCGTCCACGTGTCCCCCGCGTTCAACTTCCTCTACAGATCTCCAACGGTCAGATTCGCCCGCGCCAACGTCCAAGTGACGACCGGACGCACAAGAGACAGGACTGAACGCGCCAGTGCCAGCCCTACTCGCGCGCACCCGTGCCACCAAGCACTGACCGAACGCACCGCTCACTTCACCTGACACCGCGCCACCCAGAGTCAGGTCGAATCCAGAGAGGGTCCAGAGCGTCGTTTTCACAATTGGACGCGGCCGCTAGACCCTGATCGGACGCAGGCCAGCGTCCGGTCCTCACAAGCCACGTGCACAGCCTTGCGTCAACATACGTTAGCAGTGACTTGACGCAGGCCCTGCACGTCCGGTCGCACCTTCGCTCAGAGTCTGGTCATGAAGACCGAGGCCACGCGCCTCTGTGCCACTGACCAGACGCACCCAACGCCGAGTCCGGTCACTACGCGACCAGAGTCCAGTCAGTGAAAAACAACACCTCCTCTTCATCAACTTTGCCACCCTTGATCAAATGTGCTAACCACCAAGTGTCTCACATTGTGCACGTGTGTTAGCATATTTTCACAAGTATTTTCAAGGGTGTTAGCACTCACTAGAATCTAAATGCATAAGCAATGAGTTAGAACATTTAGTGGCACTTTGATAATCGTATTTCGATACGAGTTTCACCCCTCTTAATAGTACGGCTATCTATCCTAAATGTGATCACACCCATTAGATATCTCGATTACCAAAACAAAATGGCCCTATCAAATTCACCTCTGCCTTGAACCCGTTTTATTTTTCTCTTTCTTCTTTTCCAAGCCCGAGCACTTGATCATCACCATGGTCACACCATCGTCATCATGATCTTCACCAATTGCTTCACCACTTGGAATGTGCTACCCTATCTCATGATCACTTAGAGCAAAAGGGTCAGCACCTAGGGTTTCATCAATTCACCAAAACGAAACTAGAGCTTTCAGCATGGACGTAGTACATGTGCTAAATGTCGTCGATGAGTGCATGAGGTGGGATAGGAAACAAGGCGATGATCAGCAAGCGGTAGCACAAGCTTGGAAACAATATGAGAGGGAGACAACCGATGGGTCTGCATGCAAGCATGTGTGCTTAGACTAGTGTAGTGAGATACATTGTTCAAACAACCCTACATGACCATCCGAGGGGTCATTTGAACATTATTAGATGCTTTAAGAGCTATAGTATCATATTTTTTTAGTTGAGGGGTCATGCTGTCAATACTTGATATGCTAGGGGTTATATATACCTTTTAATATGCCATGTTAGCAAAACCGCCTTTAAAACCATCTCAAGGTGTTATTTAAACATTTTCAATAGTTTGAGAGGTGAAATACCTAATTTTATAGGTGAGAAAGTGAAGTAGACAACTGCCAATAGTTAAGAGGGTTAAGTAAACTTTTTCGTAAAAAAATTATCCTAGCTGTACACGGACAAATTTTTTATATAGGAGTACGTTCAACTAAGTGGTAGTACATTTCATACTCCTATCAAAAAGAATCTAACTAGAGGTTGTGTGTCAGTTAAAGTGACTCAACCAAGTTTATAATCAACTAGCAGGAACCCCGCGCGTTGCCGCGGGCGCAACACAGCAAGTTCAAAAGAAAAGAATTCAGTTGTGTGGTAGAATTGACAAAGGGACGAACAACATGAATGAAAATGTTGGTTTCCAAAATTTATAAATATACAAAGAGCAAGAGTGGGCATTACACATAGTGAAATGGTCCTGATAAGATAAATTGATTTGCTTTCCAAATTATATGATGAATTGAATGGTAAACCAAAACATACATGTGGCTCCAGTTTTTGCCTGTTATTTTGGACACAATGACAAACAAAATATACAGTAAGATCTGGGGATAAACAACCTTGAAGGCATGCCTCTATTTTGATCTCATTCATTGCCTGCCAGCGAAATTCACTGCTAGCCTATTTGTTCAAAAACCTTAAAGGTATGAAATGGCAAATAAGATTTAATATGCATAAGCAATTCACTATAAAATCAGGAATAAGATAATCATTAAGGATAACATGTTTGTAGTAAAAAAAACGAAGTGAATATAAAAGAAAAGAGCAGACCTACAATAACAGAGCCAGAACATTCCATCCACCCAGGTGGCAAGCTTAAAAGGTCATACAATGCTTGCTATGTGAATTAAGCCCATATAGAACACATATTTATATTAAAAAATGGCATTTGGTATGGGTTCAGGACCGCAGTATAGAGGGTCTATGCCATTAAATTACCGAGTCACATGAAGTGTCCAGGCATAGGCACCTGTAGGGATAAGGAAATATACAAAGAAGGATAAATAGGTTGCATTTGGCATGGGTTCAGTGTTGGTAACCCATTAGGAACTAAAAAAGTAAGTGACCAAAGAAAATAAAAACAATACAGTATACACAAAGATTACTTGGCCCATTTCCAAACCAATCAAGACTCAACCTTTAATGTTGGAAGTGCATTAGGATGTCACCACGTGGACGATAAGTATATCACACTTCAACAACAGTAGGTGCGTAGAATTCTTTGTCAAATGAAAGGCATATGCTGATCCCTATGCCTGCTTGGTTATATGTAGTAGAATAATTAATCAAGTTTATATCTGATTAGCTACAATATTTATATATTTGACCTTTTGAGGAAACCAATAAAGTACACATATGACATCATTATGTCATATGAACCATGGAGTGAGCACAATAAATGGATAGCTCTGCATTTTCGTCAACTAAAATATGGAGAAGCTCATATCACAGTGAAGCTCTGTGTTTTTTTAGACAATTGGAGCACATATTTCAGTTAGCTATGACTACCAAAAAGAAAAGGTTATTAACTGCTTATGGAGAAGCTCACATCAAAATGTACCCTGTTTGAAACATATTACATGAAGACAAAAATATTGGTGATTAAGTGGAAGCAATCATTTCAATAAGAGATGCACAATCCGGCAAAGCATTGGTATGAATATGAACTGCAGGAAGGCTGCAATTGGTAGATCTAAAATTCTAGGCAGCTATATGATCCAAGAATGCTGCATAAATGTATCAACCAACTGAGCCTAAGGAATGAGGACGTTGTCTAGACTGCCAAATGCACGGATAAATTTGCATTGATGAGGCAACTCTTTTTATTTTAATAACATGTACTACCATAGATAAAACACATAAAAGATTCTGATCTATATAAAGGAAATGTGATGAGAACAAATTGCATTGAATATAACAATATAAAGAAGGGAAAATCACTTATACAAATTTATGTTCCTGTGACTTAAATGAGTCTATATATATCTTTCTACAAGAACATGGTACCTTTAAATGGGCATCACCTTTAAATGCCAGCCAGGGAAGTGAATCTGCAGACGTAATACAGCACAAAAATCAGTGCATTACAGTTTGAATACAGCACAAAAATCAGTGCATTACAGTTTGAATGTAGATCCTTCTCTAAGGCTATCCGCACTCATAGACATCTATATTCATTCTCTAAAAGGAATATTTCATCCTAGTCACCATAAAATATACAGTTTTCCTGCATCCATCTATCCTCTATATCATCCTCTATCAACTGTAGGGCCCACTTATCACTTTATCTAAATATATCCATGTGACATCTTGTTTTGAAGTATTTATTGAAACAAATTTAATGGTACAATCAAAATTTAATTTGGTGTTTTAGTTTGTGAGTTATAAGATTTTTTTGTTATATGAAAAAGTGGAGCCCACACTCTCTCTCCTTTCCTCACTCTCGCTCGCTGGCTGCCTGCCTCTCTGGGACCACGGGGTTTAGCGTACGTACGCAGAAGCGCCAGGAATAGCGGACTCCACTCTATGCAGTAGGCTTTAGCGTACCCGGTGCATCTGCTGCATCCGGTATTCGTTCCTGGAGGATGTTTTTAGCGTACCCGGTGTAGTCGGTCTAAGCAAATTGAAACACTCACTAATTCATCCCCTCTGTCCGCAGAAACAAACTTAGGCTGTGTTTAGATTCATTGAAAAGTGCACTATGCAAAAAAAGATTTCTCGTCACATCAAACTTGCGATACATGTTTAGAGTACTAAATATAGATAAAATCAAAAACTAATTGCACAGTTTGGTTATACTTTGTGAGACGAACGTTTTGAGCCTAATTAGTCAACGGTTGGACAATTATTACCAAATACAAATAAAATGCTACATTAAATTTTAGCACCCCAAATTCAAGAACTAAACACGGCCTTATATATGATCTTCTGAACTGCAGGCAATTCACAGCAGAAGAACAAAAGAAATATAACCTCCCTGTACCCCTGTTCTCGTCTCTGCAAAGAGAATGGCCAATAAATACTGAAGAAAGAAGGAAATCGGCACATGTATAATAAAAAAAGAGTACTTTTTCATACCGGAGCCTGGTGGTAGACCGCTCAATCTCTTCCGTGAGAAGTTCCAAGAACAGTTGCTGGGATCCATGCAGGCATGGATGGGGATTGGGAATCCAACAGCGGAGCGGATCAGCGAGCACCCTTCTCCTCGCGGGAGGCCAGGAGACTGGGTCGATGAAGAGGCTGAGAGATTGATGACGGTGGCGACCCTGAGGAGGCGAAGTGGTGGGGACGAAGGTGTAGGTAGGCCGGATCTGCCGTGCAGAGAGAGAAGGGAGCACCTTCGGGAGGAGGCATAGAGTACTGCCCCGCGAGGCGGGGACCGATGCAGGTGCGATGCAGCCGCGACAACGCTCGGCTAGAGGATGCGAGGGAGAACTTACCGATGCAGACGATCCACATACGAACACAGAAGGGGAGGAGATCCGATGCAGGGGGGAAGCGGGGAGCAAATCCGGTGCATCCGCGTGGCCACCGGTCCAGGACCACCCGTGCAGGCAGAAACGGTCGAGGCTGCCGGTGCTGAGGCCGTCGAGCCGCCGGTGGCCGCTCGCGTAGGCCAACTCCAACAGCGTCGCCGGTGCTGGGACCTCCGCGTCGGGCGCCCGCACGCGCAGGGGTCCGTCCGAGCCAAGGCCGCCTTCCGTTGGGCTCCATGTGGCCTCCCCGGCGACGGCAGGATCAACAGCTGGCGGAGCGCAGGGCTGGATGGGGCAGGGGGGGGGGGGGGGGGGGGGGCTGTGCGGCGGTCTCGAGAGGGCCGCGTGCCCGCTGCGGAAGGCAGGCGGACGCGGAGGCGACGCGGCGGCGGCGGCGCGTAGTACGGGCGCGCGTGCGACGCGGCGGCTGCGGGCCGAGGCCGTGGCGCGCCGCTGCCCGAGGGCGTCGGCAGGCTGGCGCAGCTGCGGAGTCCGAGCGCAGCGCCGTGCGTGGAGGGGGCGAGGTAGGGGGCGAGGCGAGGATGGCGGCGGAGGGTTTTTTTTTTCTTCCCTTATCTGAAGGAGAGGAGGGTTTCCTTTGTTTCTGAAGCAGAGGAGGCGGAAGGGCTTAGACTAGCCGCACTTATGGACCTCTATATTTATCCTCTATATGTCCTAGTCAGTAAGATTATCTCCTCTATACTCAATTCTTCCACACCCATTCATCCTCTATATCATCCTCTATCCACTCTATCCACTGTGGGACCCACTTGTCACTTTATCTAAATATATCCATGTGTGATCTAGTTTTGAAGGATTTATTGAGACGAATTTAATGGTGAAATCGAAATTTAATTTGGATTTTTAGTTTGTGAGTTATAGTTAGTGGGGTCCACCACTATAGAGTATAGAGTAAGCACAGTACTACTCTAAATATAGAATGAGAGAAAGGGTAGTATCGTTTTAAGTATCCAGTGCAGCAGTTTTTACTCTATATTCATACTTTAAAGCTTTAGAGTATCGTTTTAGAGTACCCACTGCGGGTAGTCTTAGGGCTGCGCGGTCTGCGGAGGACGGTTCCTGGCGTCGGTCTTTCCAGAAGGGCGGACGCGTGGACGACACTTTTTTTACACCTCTCGTCTGGGTACCGTGGTAGTATCCATTTATATACAAACTCACGTCAATCCTATACATGCACACCATATCATACCGCATCACGTGTATACAAACTAACCTACAACTACATTCAGATCATATCGCGTTCTTCGTGAGATCACCGGGTCCATCCATGGCATCGTAGGCCAGAGGCGCATCGCATTCTCTATGTGGCTCCACGCGTTGATGGCACTTGAGGAGAGTTGTTGTAACACCCCTGGGTGTTAAGCATGCATTAACATCCCAAAGCATGAGCATTAGCATCACATACATGTTTATCATCATATGCAATATAAGTTGAAATTAAATTGAAGTGTGAAAAACATCTGTTTGAACCCTAAATTATTACATTTGCTTGCTAAGAGTGGTAAAACTTGTTTGTCTATAACTTTAAATGACTTAGAATTAATTATCATGATTTTTGGAGCAACTTTTGTATTCAAAATCTCCTCAAATTTTGCTTTTAAAAATATTCTAGAAAAATAAGTTTTTATTTAAAAATTGGACTTTAAATCACTAATTCAAAATCTGTTTAGAATTTTGAAAAGTGCCCTAAATGAAACTTGTAGATAATTAAATTTTGAACAACTTTTGTTTTGGGGACAACTTGTGAAAATGTCTTTTTCATCTTCAAAATTTGAATTTGAATCAATTTAGAAAATCTGGAAATTTATTTATAAAAATAGAAAAGACCTTTCTTACCGTAGCGGGCCGTCGCTTCCCTTTCAGCCCGCTGGCCAAAGCGGCCCGGTCTTCTCCCCCGCGCGCGCGCCGCAGCAACGCCGCGGCCCGGCCCACGCCCGCACGGCCTTCTCCCACTCTCGCTCGCTCGCGCGCGCTGCTGGCCGCCGCGGCAGGCCGCGCTCGTCACGTGGCGTTCATGCGTCGTCGAGTTCGCCGCGTGGAGCCTCCGGCTCGCCTTAATCTCCACCCGGTCGCGCACTGCCTCCGCCTCCATCTCCTCTGTCCCTTGCCTCCCTCCGCGCTCGCGCACTCGCTCTGTACCGCAGCAGCAAGCCGAGCGGGAGCGCTCGCCACCGCACGCCGTCGCCCGGTCCGCCGGCGTTTAGCTGCGCCACCGCAGCGCCATTCGTCGATTGTGTCTGCCTCCAGCTCTGCCTGGACCTCCTCCATCCCGTGCGCACGTTTTCGCCCTCATTTGCACCACGGTAAGACCAGGGCAGGCTTTTCCTTGGCACGGCGGCGCCATGGCCGCCGAGCTCGTGCTTCCGTGGAGGGAGCCCTATTCCCCTCCTTTCCCTCCAATTTCTCGTGCTTTCGCATTCGCCTTGGCTTCGTGGACCTCGCGCGCTCCGAACCCACCCTCGCCATGGCCGGGACCGGCGTGTCGTCGGTGAGCCGCGCCACCGTCCTGCCATGCGCGCCGTCAAGCTCACCCGAGAGCTCCTCCGGTGCCCTAAGCTAGCGCATGGAGTTCGCACGGCCAGCGCCTCCCTCGCCTTTGGATGGCTGACGTGTGGGTCCGGTTGTCCCTCGGGCCTGCCTGTCTGTCTCCTTTCGCGTGCGCGTGTGCACTGTGCCGAGTGCACATAGCAGTTTCAGTCAAGTTGTTTTAAAAGGATTTTGAAAATGAATTTCAGAAAAGAAATAAATGATTTAGAAATTCATAACTTGCTCATTTTGACTCCAAAAATTGTGAAACAAATTTTGGTAGACTTCTTAAGACCAGATCTATGATGTAAAAATGTTGCATGTCAAGTTTGAAATACTTTTCTGTAGGGTTTTTATTTAATCACTGAAATTGCTGTTTTCTTGATAAATATGTAATAAATCATAGAAAGCTCAGAAAAATATGGTTCCACTTGCAATAATTTTCTTTTATGATGTACTTTCTAGGAAAAATATGCGCCATGTATGTTCTGTAGAAAAAATTTTATGTGTAGTACAAGTGCTTATTATTGTTAATAATTATTATTTTTGATAGAGAGAAAAATATGAATAAAACATGCATATAATGATTTTTCTATAGTGATTGTTTAATGTGTAGAATGTAGAAAAAATGCTAAATCTGTTGTTTGATATTTTTCATAGTACAAAGTATTTTATGCTCATTTTTAGGCCCTAGCTTGTTATTTTTGTGTAGACAGTTCTATTAATCCAAATGCAATGAAATTTTTGTGACATGCTAGATTAGATGAGAGTAAGCTACTGTAATTTTCTCAGATTTTTCCGTGCTACCAAAATAGGTGTTGCTGTTTAAACCTAGTTGCAATTAGGGTTTAATTAACCTTGTCAATGCATGACTAGTTAATAAGATTTGCTTTGGTGTATCTTTGAAGCATATTAGATTTTCTGTGGTGACTTGGTATGGTAGAGAATATTTGTAGTAGTATATGAGTACATGTTCTTGGATGATGTAGACTACCTTGTAGAAGAGTTGTATTTCCACGTTATGCAATAAAGTAAATATGTTCATCTACATTTCATTCATCGTGATAATTACATGTCATCTCTGCAATGCACCTAGGCATGAGCACTTATACATCCGCATCATACAGGATCGCAAGAAGTAACTCCGGTAGCAGTTCCCGAGGAGCCGGAAGAGCAGCCCGAGGTGCAAGAGCAGGAGGTGCCCGAAGCCGACGAGGAGGTCGGTGAGGATCTTCCAGAGTGCCCCGACCACCGCCCGAGCTCTTTCGAAAGAGGCAAGCCCCGGAGCATTTCTCTCTCCAGTTTGCAAATATTTTATTAATGATTTACTTTAACTAATGCATTACATTTAGGAGCTGTTTGCAACCGTTGCTGCATTATACCTTGTTTACCATGTTCTACCATATCCTTGTTACCTTGGTATTCGCAGTCAAGAAATGCTTAGCTTGCTTAGACCGGTAGAAGTCGGGTGATTTCCTGTCACCTGCGAGCTATAGATTGTTACCTGGATCTGCTTGATTAAGTATGTCATCGTAGAATAACTAAATGTTAATGTGAAATTAAGACCGGACAGAGACTTGCAGGGTTTCAAACTGTAGTGTTTTCCGTCTGTGTCGATTAAGGACCGACCGTTGTTGGGCCTCGAGCCATGTTGAACGCATGTCTTACATTTAGTTGGCCGAATAATATACCTTTTGACCGCAAAGCTGGGAGATTATTCGGATCGAGTGGATTGCCCACAACGCACTGTACCGGAGCAGGTGTGGTAGGACACAGGGGCACGATGATAAGGCCAAAGAGCAGTCGGGCGGCCCCCGGGTACATGTGGTTTCTGGCAAACTCGAGACTTTACCTGAATGGTTGACTCGGTGACCAATATCTCACTTTAGCGGGTGAGTGAGGTTTATGTGAGGAATAAATTACCAGCTGGTTAATAATCGATTCGAATCGCCATCGTTCACTGGATAGTGAACACTTGACTTGAGTTACTTCATCATAGTAATATTGATGGAACACTTGGATAGTTATATGGAATATGATATGATGGAAGTTGTTAATGATCATTGGTTATTCTTACCTTTTTAATTACATGTTAACCTAGTACAGGTGCAAATGTAGTTGATAGGTTAATAAAGATTTAACTTGATGCAAAGCTTCTGAAAAAGATTCTTGAAATACTAAAAATGTTTTTTTTGCAAATGAGTCTGCTACCCCACCATAAAGCCTACCATGATCCTTAGTGTCATTTATTTTTGGTTATGTTGGGTAAGTCTAGCTGAGTACCTTCTCGTACTCAGGGCTTTGTTCCCACTTGTTGCAGATGGGCAGATGTATTACGGCTACTGTATTAACTGCCTTTATCCTGCGATGGGTGAAGCTTAGGACCATGGGCAGTGGTCATTCCCTACGTCTCGTCTGATGCTTTTGTTGGAGATGATCCGGAGCTGACACTTTATTTCGAACTCTGTGTGAGTGTGTGTGGTTTGAACTAAATGCTTCCGCTACTTTTATTTGAACTTGGTTTGTAATAACTATATTTAAACTCCGATGTATTTGTGACGCGAACTTTTATGTAACTTGTGATGGTGACCGCTAAACTTATTACGATCTTGGTTGGCATGCAAGTTGGTTTGAAATCCGTCATGATTTCATGGACTACCGGGTTATACGGGCTTAAGTTTGCTAAATCGTCTGCTCGGTGGATGATTTTCTTACTTAATTTCGTATAATTGGTCGGTTCTGTTACAGCTGGCATCAGAGCATGGTTTAGCGTGTTTACTGTTCACAAGTGTATTTAAAACAAAAATATATTTGAAAACGTGATTTCCAAACTAAAAGTGTGCCAATGGTCATATCCTTTATGCCCAGTTAAGAACTCTAGGTGGCTTATTTAAGTACTGACTTGGGGTTCTTGCACCATATTTCTCTTTCGTTGCTCATACGGCGTGCTATTGTATGAGTGTCACTTAACTGAGTGGTAATGTATGGATCAGCTGCCTCTACGCCTCGGTAAGTGTGAGATGTGAGAGCATGATCAGATACACCGTCGATCTAGGGAGAGTGCTTATCTGATGCTGGAGTAATTACATGTTCTACGCATATTATTACAAAAGTGTCGCATGTGTGGTTGTTCCGTCTGTTGAGGCGATGTCGTCAATAGGACGATGTTTTGGGTAGATACTACTGTTGTACGCGTATCTGGGGATTCGTGTAGAGCGTGTAGATAGAATTACTGCTTTCATGCATTCATGGGGAATTGGGCTGAAATGAATTTTCTGCAGGTACATAACAACGTTTCTCGTGTAGAACGTATTAGTTACGTATATTAGAGATCGCCTGTATGCCACCAATTCATCGCTAGATATTATTTATTTCATAAGTTTGTGAGAACGTAAGAAACGTACATACATCATATTGCTTGTGTATTTCATTCATGTCATGCATTCCTCCCCTTATAAAGTGATTATCCCCTTTTGATAAAAATTATATCAACTTAAAATATATTCTCATCGGGTAATCAAAACTTTTGCTACAGATGGCCCGCACGAAGCAGACTGCCCGTAAGTCCACAGGAGGAAGAGCACCCCAACACTAGTTGGCCCCACGGGAGCACCACAGCACGGACACCTTTCTGAGCGAGTTTGGCATGCTAACCTTGCTTTGGAGAGTGCTCCATGTGTGGGGTACCCGGAGGGTCAGGAGCCGGTGTACTCTTGAAGTGAGAGCCAGTTAGCTGAGGATGGACTTGCAGTAGTGGAGATCACAGTCCCTGCTCTTGGTGATGCTCTAGAGTAGGATGGTTGGCACTTGAAGTTTGAGGGACGCACTCCGGTTGAGGATGTAGAGGGAGCAGCTTTCTGTGTCATCAGGGACATAATGAGCAGATTTCCCAACGAGCTGGCAGCAACCTTGGCTGGCACTTTTCCTAGAGATGATCCTCACGATGCTATTTGGGTGCAACCGCAAGGAAGTGCCTTGGTCAGAGGCCTAAACGAAGGATAGGCTAGCGACAACCACGCTATGAGTGCGTCAGAGCATACCAAGGTCTTGGGTGTACCTATTGGACGTTGACTAGTTTGCGTGGTGATGATCGGCTCAAAGCAAGAAAACAGAAGAAGAAGAAGCAGGCACGTGCTATAGCTAGTTTACAGGGGCAGTTGGCTGACATGAGCTTGCAGCGAGACCAGGCTCTAGAGAGAGGTGATAGTGCTCTGCAGCGGGTGCACACGTTGACTTAGGCTAACAATAATGCAGACCGCATGATTGGACAGTTGGTTCAGGAAAAGAATGAAGCCTGGAACGAGAGGAATCTTCTGAGGCAGAGGGTCGAGGAGCTAGAGGAGTACAACGTCAACTTGCATGAGGAGTTTCACGCGCTCTACAACGGGATTGGCCCGTATGCTCCTCCAGACGCTGCTGGTATGGACGTCGATGACGACGAGGATGAGCCTGCAGTTACACCTGCCGACGACGATGACGTCTCTACTGATGGTAGCGATGGTGACGTCTCCGACCCCGACGATGGCCCCGAGGAGTAGGCTAGTTGCTTTGTGTTGGCTACTAGATCCTGTCGCGATGACCTTTCTTTTGGTTTCATGTATCTTGATGTATCTTGTTTCGAACCTTAAGACTTGGTAGTATGTTGGAACTTGGTTGGTCATGCGATACCTGAGCGCATAAAAGTCCAGTGTATGTATGCTGGCAATCTGGTTGTGTGGATGCGATGTTTGCATTTGAAGTAATTTTAATTAGTGGTGTTGTTTTAATTGGAATGCGATTATTGTGCCTCTGTTTTATTGTATGACTTGTTCTCTCCAATGAATTCAGTACGGCATAATTTTTCATTCACTCACAATTACTACAACTTCACTTAATCATTACTTGTTGCTGAAATATGCAGATGGCAAACACTCGCCGCGCCACGTATGAGGCTGCTGGAACTGGTGGTAATGGTGCCGGGGCAGGTGGGAGTGGTGAAAACAACGTCAACCACAATGAGCCACACCCGGAACCACATCTGGCGCCTCCTCCACCGCTCACTGTAGAGGTATTCTTTGCACAGTTTCTTAGAAGTCAGCACAATGCCGAGCAATCGCAGAAGAACATGAAAGATTTTCTGCGTACCATTGCCAACAATGTTCAACGCAGTAATAACCAAGGTGGTGGCAATGGGGTGAATCAGTACAATAACTTCAAGGATTTCATGGACACCAGGCCACCAATTTTCAAAGAAGCAACAAAGCCACTTGACGCTGAAGAATGGATCAACACCATGGAAGATAAGTTCCGTGTGTTGAGGTTGACTGAAGTACTGAAGACAGAATATGCTGCACATCAGTTACAAGGACCCGCAGGGATGTGGTGGAAGCATCATCGCACCACCTTCCCTCCAAATGCTCAGATCTCGTGGAGAGAGTTCACTGAAGCCTTTCGTGGAGTTTATATTTCACCAGGGCTGGTCAAGATGAAGTTAGGAGAGTTCTTGGCTTTAAATTAGGGCACCAAAACCATGACGTAGTATTTGCATGCCTTCAACAACTTGTGTCATTATGCTCCCGACATGGTTGACACAGATGCTAAGAGAATTGCTAGTTTCAAGAGAGGGTTAAGTCCGAAGATGATGAAGCATATGTGTACCAATAACCGCGCTAGATTCAATGACTTCATCAGTGATTGTCTGAAACAAGAGAAGAATAACAATACGTACACTGCATCCAAGACTCGCAAGAGGGCCTTTGAGTTAGGACCATCACAGCCAAGAGTTCTCACTGCTAATCGTTCTGCCTATCATCCGTCTGTACCTGGTGCAAGGTTTAGGCCACCATAGCATAAAACCCCAGAACTACAAGGGACCGCAGAAACTGTACAAGATGGTCGTGCCGCTAGCAAAGATAGTCGCTGCTGCGGGACAGGGCAACTCTAAGGGAGCTATAAGATCTGCTGGTACAGTGAGGGGACCCTGCTACAATTATGATCAGCCAGGCCATTTTTTAAAGTTCTGTCCTTACCCACCCAAAAAGAAGCAATAGACCTATACTGCTCGGGTACACCACACCACCGTGGATGAGATTCCTGAGGGAGAGCCCGTAACCGATGGTAAGTTTCCTGTTAACCAAAACCCTGCAGTTGTTCTATTTGATTCTGGATCATCGCATTCTTTCATGAGTCAAGCATTTGCATGGAAACATGAATAACTATGCATAGATTTGAGTTATGGTTACTGTATAAGTTCAGCGGGGGGTGATGTTTTAACCAATCAGATGGTTAGAGGGGCAACCCTTGAATTAGGTAGTCAAAAGTTTCGAGTGAACTTGATAGTTATGCCTTGACTAGTTCTGGATGTCATCATAGGGATGAATTGGATGAAGGATTGGAGAGCAGTTATAGATACAGAAAGTCGGGTACTTACCCTTAAGGATCCCTAGGGTGAGGGTACTTTTCAGGTACCATTGCTCAGAAGAACAGACCTTATGAGTATGACATGTGCTATGAAAGTCATTCCTATTCATCAGATTCCGGTAGTGTGTGAGTTTCTGGATGTGTTCCCAGATGAGTTACCTGGTCTTCCGCCATATAGGGATGTTGAGTTTAGAATTGAGTTGATCCCCGGGACAGCTCTAATTTCAAGGAGACCTTATCGGATGCCTCCAGATGAGTTAGCTGAACTAAAGAAGCAACTAGAGGAATTGTTGAAAAAGGGGTTTATCCGGCCAAGTAAGTCTGAATGGAGATGCCCTGCCTTGTTTGTGAAGAAAAAGAAAGAGGGTACTTTGAGAATGTGTGTGGATTATAGGCCTCTTAATGCTGTAACTTTTAAGAATAAGTATCTTTTGCCTCATATTGATGTTTTGTTCGATTAGTTAGCCAAAGCCAGAGTATTCTCCAAGATAGATTTAAGATCGGGTTACCATCAGATAAAGATTAGGCCATAAGATATACCGAAAACCATATTTTCCACCAGATACGGGTTGTACGAGTATCTTGTTATGTACTTTGGCTTAACAAATGCTCCTGCATACTTTATGTATCTGATGAATACAGTTTTCATGTCAGAATTGGACAAGTTTGTGGTTGTGTTCATTGATGACATTCTAGTATACTCTGAGGACGAGAAAGATTATGAAGAGCATCTGAGAATTGTCTTGACCAGACTTAGAGATCATAAGTTGTATGCTAAGTTTAGCAAGTATGAATTTTGGTTGAAGAAAGTTCCTTTCCTTGGTCACATTCTGTCAAAAAATGGAGTTTCAATAGATCCGAGTAAAGTGCAAGAGGTTATGGACTGGAAGACACCAACCACAGTTTCAGAAGTTAGAAGTTTCTTAGAATTAGCTGGTTACTATCGTCGTTTTATACCAGATTTCTCGAAGATTGCCAAGCCAACGACAAGTCTGCTATAGAAAGATCACTAGTTTGTGTGGACAGAGGAGTGTGAGACAGCTTTCCACACCTTGCGGAAACTGTTGACCACTGCTCCAGTTCTAGCACAATCGGACATTGAGAAACCTTTTGATGTGTTTTGCGATGCATCAAAAACAGGATTAGACTGTGTTCTTATGCAAGAAGGAAGAGTCATTGCTTATGCCTCCCGCCAGTTGAGAAAGCATGAGATCAACTATCCGACACATGATCTTGAACTTAATGCCGTAGTGCATGCATTAAAAATTTGGAGACATCACCTACTTGGTAATGTATGTAATATTTTCACTAATCATAACAGTCTCAAGTATATTTTCACCCAACCAGAGTTGAACATAAGACAACGAAGATGGTTAGAATTGATCAAAGATTACAACTTAAATGTGCAGTATCATCCTGGAAAGGCCAATGTAGTGGCAGATGCTTTGAGTAGAAAGTCACATTGCCTGAATGCGCAACCTTTGCTCAAAGATAGTTTTGATCTGATGCACCCTGCCGTGTTACATAGTATTCAAATTAGTTGCTCTTTGGAGAGTAAGATAATAGAAGGCCAGAAAACTGACAAAGGGATATTCCACATCAAAGAAAAGATTAAAGAAGAACCATCCAAGCACTTTAGAGTGGATGAACAGGACGTGTTGTGGTTTGACGACCGTCTTGTTGTTCCCAAGGATCGGGAGCTTAAGAATAAACTTATGGATGAGGCTCACCTTTCTAAGCCATCTATCCATCTCGGAAGTAGCAAGATGTACCAAGAACTGAGACATCGTTATTGGTGGACAAAAATGAAGAAAGAGATTACAGCATATGTGGCCAGATGTGACACATGTTGTAGGGTAAAAGCCATTCATATGAGACCTGCCAGATTGTTGCAACCTTTATCTGTATCTAGTTGGAAGTGGGATGATATAAGTATGGATTTTATCACGGGTTTGCCCACTACTTAGAAAGGCTATGATTCGATTTGGGTAATCGTGGATCGTCTTACAAAGACAGCTCACTTTTTACCTGTCAAGACAGATTATAGACCACCTCAATATGCCGAGAAGTATATTGCTGAGATTGTGAGATTGCATGGCATACCGAAGACTATAGTGTATGATAGAGGGTCACAATTCACTGCTCACTTTTGAGAACACTTGCACAAAGGATTGGGAACTAGTTTGATCCGTAGTACTGCCTATCATCCTCAGACATATGGTCAGACCGAAAGAGTTAATGCTGTTCTGGAGGATATGTTGAGAGCCTGTGTGTTGTCTTCCAGGGGCTCATGGGAGTCATGGTTACCCTCAGCAGAGTTTGCTTAGAATAATAGTTATCAAGAAAGTATCAAAATGGCACCATTCGAAGCTCTGTATGGCAGAAAGTGTAGAATACCACTAAACTGGATCGAGCTAGGAGAAAGAAGATATTATAGAATTGACTTTGTAGAAGAAGCCAAGAAGAAAGTTCATATCATTCAGCAAAATATGAAAGCCGCTCAATCACGTCAGAAAAGCTATGCGGATAGAAGGAGAAGACCGCTTGTATTCGAAGTTGGTGACTATGTTTATCTGAAAGTCACGCCAATGAAGAAGAAACGGTTTGGAGTACGCAGAAAGCTCGCAGCCAGATTTGTGGGACCATACAAGATCTTGGAAAGAAAAGGTCTAGTAGCTTATAAGTTAGAGTTACCTGAGACAATGGGTGCTATATTCCTAGTTTTTCATGTATCGCATCTCAAGAAGTGTTTGCGCGTTCCAGAGGAAAGAATCGAACCCCGAGGCATAAAGCTCAAGTCAGATTTGGTATATCGCGAGCAACCAGTTCGAGTTTTGGACTCTAAAGAGAGGGCTACTCGAAACAGTGTGGTGAAAACATATAAGATACAGTGGAGTCATCATGACGAGGGGGATGCAACTTGGGAAACGGGTGAATATCTACAAAAAGCTTATGAGGATTTTTATAACAAATGGTTTGTAACCCCAAATCTCGGGACGAGATTTTTATAAGGGGGAGGGCTGTAACACCCCTAGGTGTTAAGCATGCATTAATATCCCAAAGCATGAGCATTAGCATCACATACATGTTCATCATCACATGCAATATAAGTTGAAATTAAATTGAAGTATGAAAAACATCTGTTTGAACCCTAAATTATTGCATTTGCTTGCTAAGAGTGGTAAAACTTCTTTGGCTATAACTTTAAATGACTTAGAATTAATTAGCATCATTTTTGGAGCAACTTTTGTATTCAAAATCTACCCAAATTTTGCTTTTAAAAATATTCTAGAAAAATGAGTTTTTATTTAAAAATTGGACTTTAAATCACTAATTCAAAATCTATTTAGAATTTTGAAAAGTGTCCTAAATGAAAGTTGTAGAGAATTAAATTTTGAACAACTTTTGTTTTGGGGACACCTTGTGAAAATGCCTTTTTCATCTTCAAAATTTGAATTTGAATCAATTTAGAAAATTTAGAAATTTATTTATAAAAATGAAAAAGTCCTTTCTTACCGTCGGGCCGCCGCTTCCCTTTCGGCCCGCTGGCCAAAGCGGCCCAGTCTTCTCCCCTGCGCGCACGCCCGCAGCAGCGCCGCGGCCCGGCCCACACCCGCGCGGCCTTCTCGCTCGCTCGTGCGCGCTGCTGGCCGCCGCGGCAGGCCGCGCTCGCCGCGTGGCGTTCATGCGCCGTCGAGCTCGCCGCGTGGAGCCTCCGGCTCGCCTTAATCTCCACCCGGTCGTGCACTGCCTCCGCCTCCATCTCCTCTGTCCCTTGCCTCCCTCCGTGCCTGCGCGCTCGCTCTCTACCGCAGCAGCAAGCCGAGCGGGAGCGCTCACCACCGCACGTTGTCGCCCGGTCCGCCGGCGTTTAGCTGCGCCACTGCAGCGCCATTCGTCGATTGTGTCTGCCTCCAGCTCTGCCTGGACCTCCTCCATCTCGTGCACATGTTTTCGCCCTCATTTGCACCATGGTAAGGCCAGGGCAGGCTTTTCCTTGGCACGGCGGCGCCATGGCCGCCGAGCTCGTGCTTCTGTGGAGGAAGCCATATTCCCCTCCTTTTCCCTCCAATTTCTCGTGCTTTCACATTCGTCTTGGCTCCGCGGATCTCGCGCGTTTCGAACCCACCCTCGCCATGGCCGGGACCGGCGTGTCGTCAGTGAGCCACGCCACCGTCCCGCCATGCGTGCTGTCAAGCTCACCCGAGAGCTCCTCTGGTGCCCTAAGCTAGCGCATGGAGTTCGCCTCTCCGCGAGGAAGCCGCTGCTGGTGACCTCACCGCCGGCGAGCTCACCGGCGGCGAGATCCGCACGGCTAGCGCCTCCCTCGCCCCTGGGTGGCTGACGTGTGGGGTCCGGTTGTCCCCTGGGCCTGCCTGTCTGTCCCTTCTCGTGTGTGCGTGTGCTCTGTGCCAGGTGCACGTAGCAGTTTCAGTCGAGTTGTTTTAAAAGGATTTTGAAAATAAATTCCAGAAAAGAAATAAATGCTTTAGAAATTCATAACTTGCTCATTTTGACTCCAAAAATTGTGAAATAAATTTTGGTATACTTCTTAAGACCAGATCTATAATATAAAAATGTTGCATGTTAGGTTTGAAATACTTTTCTGTAGGGTTTTTATTTAATCACTGAAATTGCTATTTTCTTGATAAATATGTAATAAATCATAGAAAGCTCAGAAAATATGGTTCCACTTGTAATAATTTTCTTTTGTGATGTAATTTCTAGAAAAAAATATGTGCCATGCATGTTCTGTAGAAAAATTTTTATGTGTAGTACAAGTGCTTATTATTGTTAATAATTGTTATTTTTGATAGAGAGAAAATATGAATAAAACATGCATATAATAATTTTTCTATAGTGATTGTTTATTATGTAGAATGTAGGGAAAATGCTAAATCTGTTGTTTAATACTTTTCATAGTACAAAGTATTTTATGCTCATTTTTAGGCCCTAGCTTGTTATTTTTGTGTAGGCAGTTCTAGTAATCCAAATGCAATAAAATTTTTGTGGCATGCTAGATTAGATGAGAGTAAGCTAATGTAATTTTTTCAGATTTTTCTGTGCTACCAAAATAGGTGTTGATGTTCAAACCTAGTTGCAATTAGGGTTTAATTAACCTTGTTAATGCATGACTAGTTAATAAGATTTGCTTTGGTGTATCTTTAAAGCATCTTAGATTTCTATGGTGACTTGGCATGGTAGAGAATGTTTGTAGTAGTATACGAGTACATGTTCTTGGATGATGTAGACTGCCTTGTAGAAGAGTTGTATTTCCACGTTATGCAATAAAGTAAACCTGTTCATCTACATCTCATTCATCATAATCATTACATGTCATCTCTGCAATGCACCTAGGCATGAGCACTTATACATCCGTATCATACAGGATCGCAAGAAGTAACTTCGGTAGCAGTTCCCGAGGAGCCGAAAGAGCAGCCCGAGGTGCAAGAGCAGGAGGTGCCCGAAGCCGACGAGGAGGTCGGTGAGGATCTTCTAGAGTGCCCCGACCACTGCTCGAGCTCTTTCGAAAGAGGCAAGTCCCGGAGCATTTCTCTCCCGGTTTGCAAATATTTTATTAATGATTTACTTTAACTGATACATTACGTTTAGGAGCTGTTTGCAACGGTTGCTGCATTATACCTTGTTTACCCTATTCTACCATATCCTTGTTACCTTGGTATTCGCAGTCAAGAAATGCTTAGCTTGCTTAGACCGGTAGAAGTCGAGTGATTTTCTGTCACCTGCGAGCTATAGGTGGTTACCTGGATCTGTTTGATTAAGTATGTCATCGTAGAATAACTAAGTGTTAATGTGAAATTGAGACCGGACATAGACTTGCAGGGTTTCGGACTGTAGTGTTTTTTGTCTATGTCGATTAAGGACCGACCGTTGTTGGGCCTCGAGTCATGTTGAACGCATGCCTTACATTTAGTTGACCGAATAATGTACCTTTCGACCGCGAAGCTGGGAGATTATTCGGGCCGAGTGGATTGCCCGTAACACACTGTACCGGAGCAGGTGTGGTAGGACACGGGGGCGCGATGATAAGGCCAAAGAGCAGTCGGGCGGCCCCCGGGTACATGTGGTTCCTGGCAAACTCGAGACTTTACCTGAATGATTGATTCGGTGACTAATATCTCAGTTTAGCGGGTGAGTGAGGTTTATGTGAGGAATAAATTACCAGCTGGTTAATAATCGATTCGAATCGCCATCGTTCACTGGATAGTGAACACTTGACTTTAGTTACTTCATCGTAGTAATATTGATGGAACACTTGGACAGTTATATGGAATATGACATGATGGAAGTTGTTAATGATCATTGGTCATTCTTACCTGTTTAATTACATGTTACCCTAGTACAGGTGCAAATGTAGTTGATAGGTTAATAAAAATTTAACTTGATGCAAAGCTTCTGGAAAAGATTCTTGAAATACTAAAAATGTTTTTTTTTGCAAATGAGTCAGCTACCTCACCATAAAGCCTATCATGATCCTTGGTGTCATTTATTTTTGGTTATGTCGAGTAAGTCTAGCTGAGTACCTTCTCGTACTTAGGGCTTTGTTCTCACTTGTTGCAGATGGGCAGATGTATTACGACTACTGTATCAAATGTCTTTATCCTGCGATGGGTGAAGCTTAGGACCATGGACAGTGGTCATTCCCTACGTCTCGTCTGATGCTTTTGTTGGAGATGATCCGAAGCTGGCACTTTATTTCGAACTCTGTGTGAGTGTGTGTGGTTTGAACTAAATGCTTCCGCTACTTTTATTTGAACTTGGTTTGTAATAACTATGTTTAAACTCCAATGTATTTGCGACGCGAACTTTTATGTAACTTGTGATGGTGACCGCTAAACTTATTACGATCTTGGCTGGCATGCAAGTTGGTTTGAAATCCGTCGTGATTTCACAGACTACCGGGTTATACGGGCTTAAGTTTGCTAAATCGTCTGCTCAGTGGATGATTTTCTTACTTAATTTCGTATAATTGGTCGGTTCTGTTACAGTTGTGGACATGTAGTAGGATCGGACGGCGCCAGAGCTCTGCTGTTATGCTGTTAACAGGTAGTATACCCGTGCTAACGCTACGGCGGCATTCAGATATATAAATTGAAACAACCAAAATATGAGCTGACAAAACTTAAGTTTCTTCGAAGAACAAAAAAATATCCATGCCTTTTCATTCCAATTCTTTCATTTTTCAACAATTACATTGTAACTTCATTAATTACAATACTACAAAATATATGACGAGAAATATTTGCATGTCCTCTGTAGTTCTTTTTGATAAAACAGACCGGAAGTTTTTTTTTTGGCAACTATCAATATCTACCGTCTCTGCTCTTTTCCTTTGCCATGCTTGCATTTTCCCTTTGCTGATGTCAATATGCTTCTACCTGACAACTCATATGATAAACAATAAACACCATGTTCTTTGAAGGAAATCACTGTATTAGTGTGTTACTGATGCGGATAGTTTCCAAAAGTCATTCTGTCATGTTTTTATTTGTAATGAACTAAATTGATTCTTCATACCATCTCAGGATGAGTTGAAGATTTCAGAAAATACGGGTGCCAGGCAAACTTTGGAGTATCAGGTGAACTCTGCACAGGGCATTCCTGCATGGATAACCAGCTTCTGAACAATTCAACCATTCGAGACCATATGCTGTGGAGGCTGACATGGAGGAGAAAGCAATGATCAAGAACACATGGATCATCAGCTTCTAGAGGCCTTGCAACCATCGCGAATGGCATCGCCTGTTGTATCCTCTGACCTCTGAGCAACTTGTCAAGTGCGGCAAAGTTGAAAATATGAGATTTCAGATTGACAGTCAAATCTGGGAATGTTTGTGCTGCTTATTATCTATATGGGTTATGGACTCCAAAGTTGTATATCTGCTGCATACAGTAACAAACAAGCATGTCGGCATCGCAAAAGGGAACTGTTTGCTACTTTCACTCAATTAAGTTTGAGGTCCTACCATTCATCTATTCATGGTCTGAAAATAGGCATTGTCATGACCGATAGATCTTAACTGGCATATTCATATATTCCATAAATAGATGGTGTTGCCATGTTAGGATCTAGTTTTGCTAAGAAAAAAGTTGGTTTAGAGGACTAAAAATAAAGGGACGATAGGCCTGGTTAAAACCAAAACCAAAGAAGTATTTGTGTTCGCTGTATGTACCTAGATCAAGGACAACAAGAATTTAATGAACGTCAATCGTAGTTCGTGTAGATTAAGGAGGTGTTTAGTTCCTGGGTGAAAAATTTTGGGGTGTCACGTCAATGTTTTAAGGAATGTCGAAAGAGGTGTTCAGATACTAATAAAAAAACTAATTACATAACTCGTCTAGAAACCGCGAGACGAATTTATTAAGCCTAATTAATCAGTCATTAGTCATGTTTACTGTAGCAGAACATTGTCAAATCATGGATTAATTAGGCTCAAAAAATTCATCTCGCAAATTTATCGCAATCTGTGTAATTAGTTATTTTTTTATCTACATTTAATACTCTATACATGTGTCCAAACATCCGGTATGATGGGTTAAAATTTTTTTGGAGAGGAACTAAACACCCCCTGACCTATTTGCTCAGTTACTGAAGCATAAAACTGACTCCCAGTCTGCCTGCACAAATAGATGTCCGAGTATAGAACTTCAGAGGTATATAAAACATTATTTCACACTTTTGTGCAATATTCTCGGATATCGAACAAACTGATTTGGTTGGCTGCACACTGGTATGTCTGATTTATACTGATTCAAAACACACAGATCTGCAAGATGCAACTGGAAACCATTTCATGATGGAGACTGAATGGTAGTAGGTACCCTTTTTTCTGTCTATATAAGGAAACTTAAATTTCACCGATTAACAGAAACCAACAATCTTGCTGCAACATCATTTCTACCTCATTGTTCCAGTCTAAAAAGAAACAAAGATAAGCATAGATGGCAATCTGTCGTACACCATCTTGTGCATATATAGCATTCAAGACAAATGACGTCAATGGCCTGGTCTGGCTAACAACCAATCAAGGCATCAGACAATTGAAAAGCAATTCAAGAAGAGCACAGGACGGGAAGGGGAGCTTCTAAATTGAATAGGATTGGGTGATTTTTTTTTTTGACCAAAAAGACTGTGGGGGAGATCCCTACAGTGAGCAACTTTTTAATTAATTTAAAATAGGAGAGAGGGTCTTACATAGAAATCTAGCTAAAAGCATCAAGCCAAATATAGAAGGTTGACCTAAGGTCATCCTTAAAACGAATAGACTGAAGTTTACATTGGTTCTTGAAATTCGATAACCAAATACTAGGGGTTGGGTCTCTTCTCTAGAAGATCTTGTCATTGCGCACTTTCCACAGCTCCCAAGTTGCTATCAGAGTTGCTTCTGTGAAGAAAGGTATGTTGTAGGCGCCTCTAGCTTGGGTGAACCTGTCCAACAGAGGTAGTGATGTGTCCCAGTTGATATGTATAGTCGCCCATCATTCTTTTGCAAACGTGCATTCAAAGAACAGATGGTCGATGGTCTCCTCTTGTCCACTGTCACACATGACGCATATTTCAGTGCCCTGGACGTCGAGATGTCTTCTACGCAGCATAGTCTTGGTGTTGAGGCGATCTACCAGAACCAACCAAGCAAAGAATTTGACACGCGGGGTGCATCTAGGCTTCCAAATGATCTTGAAGATCGGATGTGCATCCATATTCTTGAATACCTGAGAATAGAAACGTCGTGAGGTATATGTGTTGCCCCAAATAGGAATCCATCGATCCACTGCATCTTCATCATATGGTATATCTTGCAACTAAGCTTGTAGAGTTTCAAGCTCTTCGAAAGCCTGCTGTGATAGAGGTAGTAGGAACAAGCTGTCAAGATCAACGGCATCCATGATTTCTAGCACCGAAGCACCTCTATTTCTGGCAAAAGAGGCCAATCTTGGATATGTTTGAGCTAGCACCGAATCTGTCCATAGATCATCCCAGAAGCAGACTAAGGAGCCATTGCCTAATTCACACCAGACAACACCTCTGAAAATGATGTTGAGTATGAGCACATCCTTCCACCAGAAGGAGCCCGATTCTCTAGCAACATGTGGCACTCTGGTGGAGTAGTATTTATTCCAAATCAAATGCACCCAAGGGATGTTGGCCTTGTTATAGAACTTACTTAGGTGTTTCATGAGCAGGGCGTCATTTTGCAGTCTTAGGTTATGTAAGGTCCTAAATGGCTAGAGGGGGGATGAATAGCCTTTTCAAAAAACTACAAATTTTACTCAACAACAAAGTTAGTATAAAAATGGTGAAGTTAATTCTAGCACTAGCTCAACTATACTATGCAAGTCACCTAAACAATTCTAGTAGTTGTGAAGGCTATAATCTCTAATCAACACTAACAAGACTAAGTCACTACTTACTTTACTCCTAGGCGAAAAAGAAACACTACACAAACTAGGAGCTAGAATCTACAAGAGAAAACAAGCTAAGCAACTAGCAAGGTAGACAAGTAAGTAAAGGAGTGAGCATGTATTGTTATACCGACGTTGATGAGTAGAGATATTTCTAATGAACCAATCAATCAATGCAATCACAATCTCAAGATGAAATCCTCGGCAAAGAGATAATACAAGATTTTTTACCGAGGTTTATTTGCTTCCCGGCAAGCTAGTCCTCGTTGTGGCGATGCACCCACTGATGGATCGCGAGCTAATTGACTATCAAGAGTCAAACCCTCAGCGGATGCCGCACATCCACTCACAAGATGGGGATCCTCCAAGCCACGAGCTTCACTAGAGTAGCCAATTCGCGAACTCCCGCGGGGAAGGCTCAAGAACCCCTCACAATCACTTTGTGAGGCTCAAAACAATCTCCAATCATGAGCTCAACACCACCGCTGCTCCAAGCCATCTAGGATGTTGGGAAACACCCAAGAGTAACGAGAAATCCGCAGCCAACTCAAGGATCAAGTGCCACTAGATGCAAATCACTAAGCAATGCACTTGAATCTCACTCAATCACACTAGAGTATGCAACCAAGCAAGGAGATGAGTGGAGGGGAAGTTCTCTAGCTCAAAGTATGTCTCAAGTGTTCAAAGAGTCAAGAGAGAGGTCCCAAAACTGGCCAAACAACTATTTATAAGCATCCCTAAAGAATAGAGTCGTTAGGCCCGAGATGCCGCTCTGCGCGCGTTGACCGGACGCACTGGTCTGATCGACCGGACGCAGCCAGCGTCCGGCCGCACCAGCGCGACTTCGCCGATGCTCGCCACATGTCCATTTTTGAATCTCGCTCATTAGATTTCCAATGGTCACGAAACGTTACACTTTCAGGTAAAGTGTGACCGGACGCGCTCCACGCCACGACCGGATACGACAGTGCCAACATCCAATCACTGTCCAGAGAGCTTCCAGAGAGCGACTTTCGTCCGGACGCATGTGACCAGACGCGCCTCCACGTCTGATCAAACTTCCCTCCGTGCTGCTCTCCTGGGTGCGTGACCGGACGTGCCGGTCCCACGAGTGATCGGACGCGCCAGTTGCAAACCCTAGCGCCCCGCGCCACGCACAGCTGCTGCCACTGACCGGACACGCCGGTCATGTCGAGACCGTGTCCGGTCCAGCGTCCGGTCGCGCATCTAGTCACACGTCTGGTCACACGTCCGGTCACCCAGTGACTTTCTTTCGCCTCTGTTTCTTTGCCTCCGGCGCAGTGAAAAAATAGACGTTTCACTTCCACAAAAGCGCCGAATCCCGCCTTGTAAGCTCGGCGGGAGGGAGAAAGGAACCCAAACCCCTCTCTACCCCTCAAACTCCACATCCTTTGCAAATGTGCTAACACCACCAAGTGTTCGCCATCTTGTGCTCGTGTGTTAGCATTTTCTCAAATATTTTTCAAGGAGTTAGCATCTCACTAGATCCTAAATGCATATGCTCAAGAATATGGACCTAGTAGCACTTGATTCATGAGATGACCATGATTGCCCCTCTTGATAGTCGGCTATCAATCCTAAATCTGGTCAATCACTTCTCTACTCATCTTTAGACCGGCAAAAGAGAATCCTATGATTATACCTTTGCCTTGATCATCCCATTCCTTGTCCATCACCTATGTGCATGTTCACCATCATCTTTATCTTCATGCACTTGCAATCTTATGGCCATCACCATCATGCTCCTTGCTCCTTCATAACATGTGTTGCTACACCTAACCCAATTCACTTGACACAATGGCATTAGCAACTTGGTGTCATTAATTACCAAAACCAAACTTGGGCTTTCAGGTTCAAAACACCTAGTCCACCTTTGTCCTTTGGTTTCATAACTATTTCCCAAGCAACCAAATTACCACCTTTTTGCATCCAGCATCATTGCCTCTCCATAGCATTGCTTCCTTGCTCGGTCAATGTTGTCGATCACCCCTTTTGGCAGCTTGATAGTGCACATTGCATAGGTGGTAATGGGTGTGATCGCATAGTTGACCATTTCTAGTCTACTTGAGTAGGACAAACAAGTGGAGCATGCTAAGAGCTTCTTTCCACTCTATCCATCATTAGGGTCAGGTCTTCAAATTTCGGCTTGGTTGTGCCCATGGGTAGCCCCAAATAGGTGAACGGCATTGAGCCCACATCACATCCAAACGTAGCAGCAAGATGAGACAACTTCTCTTGAGTAATATTGATAGAGTACATGTGTGACTTTCTATAATTCGCATGAAGACCTGTTGAGATTGCGAAGCTGTGTAAAAGGGCCTTGAGGAAGAAGAGTTGTCTGGCATCAGCTTGTAGTAGCAGTGTGTGTCATCCGCATATTGCACTATAGGGAAATCTGCCATAGGTTAGGGAATTGGTGTGGTGAGTAGATCCATGGATGCAGCTCGGTTAACCAAAATTTGCAGAAGCTCAGCCACAAGCATGAAGAGGAGAGGTGATAATGGGTCCCCTTGCCGGACACCTCTCTTGCATTTGAAAATTTTCTCAGGAACACCATTCAATAACACTGCCGAGGAGCCAGAAGAGAGGATTTTTTGTACCCAAGTCAACCATCTTTCTGGAAATCCCAAGTGCCTCATAACTTGGATGATGGTAGAGTGGTCCACTATGTCAAACGCTTTCTCGAAATCTAACTTGAGTATGATTATCTCCCGTTTTGACTGGTGGCACTGATGGATATACTCGTAACTCCATGCTAAGCAATCTTGTATCGTACGTGACCGAATGAAACCATATTGGTTGGATGGACAATTTGTAGTATGACTGCTTGCAATCTCTCACTAAGATTTTAATGATCACCTTCAATGAAATGTTCATAGGATTGGGTGATTTTGATGAGGGGTACCTGAAAACAAAGTATTCCTCCTGACGGAGAGGGACGACACCATGCTGGCCTGCTGGGGCGGGGCTGGGTGGGAAATCAAGATGGAGAAAGTGGCCTACTCGACATGTTGCTGCCTGCTGCTACTACTGCTGCTGGTCGTCAGCGCCGGCCTCCCGGCCCAGGCCTCGCCAAGGATACGCCTGAGAGATGCATGGGGATGGCAACAGGGTGTCTCTGGATCGGAGATGAATGATGACAGGTAGAAGAAATTTGGGCTGTAGAAATGGAAGCGGAGGATTTAATTCCTTTTGACATGCATGCCTATTTTTTTAACTCACGCATGCCTGTTTTTGGAAACGGTAAATCAGGAGGAGAGGACGCGCGGGATCTCAGGGGAGGATCGCGTAGCGCTCGGCGAGTGGGTGCGCGCGTTGAAGCCTCAAATCGTCTATGATCATAGGATCGTGGTGAAGCCTCTTCAAATTAGATTTGGATCGTTAATTTGTCATGTGAGGTTTTTCCGGGTGCATAATTTCATGTGGATGGAGGAAGTGTCATCTCTGTGGGGGATAATTTTCTAGGTGGACTAAGCACAATTTGGACTGGTCCCTTATAGTAGAAGAGATGTACCGTGAAATGTGAGAGGGGCTGTGGTATACTCCCTCCGTCTCAAAAAGAATGACGTTTTTTTTACTTTCAGACATCATGTTTGACTGTTTGTCTTATTCAAAATTTTTGTGTAAATTATAAAGTAAATAAATCATTATTAAAGTATCTCTAATGATAAAATAAGTCATAACAAAATATATGATATTTATAAAAAAATTGAATAAGATGGATGGTCAAACAAGATGTCTGAAAGTAAAAAACAACACTCTTTTTGGGACGAAGAGAGTACAACTTTAAGAGTATAGGTAGATAGGTAAATAGGTAGATAATATTTACATTTATAGGTCAAATAAATTTATTATAAAAATATATTTCATAATTAATTTATTGATATTTATTTAATATTATAAATACTGATTCTTTTTTGTTAAACTTGATATACTAAATCATGACACTATGCTGAAATTACATTCTTTCTTGCACAGGTGGAGTATTAATCTAAGACGATTTCATATTACTCCCTCCGTCCAGGAAAGAATGCAATTTTCGTTTTTCGAAAAGTAAAACAGTTTGAACTTTAACTAAATTTATATAAAACTACTATCATTCATGATATAAAATAATTACCGTTAGATTAATTGTAGAATATATTTTCATAATAAATTTTGTTTGGAGACATAAATGTTAACATTATTAACTATAAATTCGATCAAACTTGAGTTACTTTGACTGACACGGATGCCATAATTGCATTCTTTTCTGGATGGAGGGAGTACTTAGTACTTCTTGTTTTTAAATTATAAATATTTTTTTAATATATAATATTTACTATGTATTTAGATGACCACAGCAACAAGCCCACTGTTCTTCAGACGCTTTTAGATGTTTGATTGATAAACTTTAGGTGATATTATTTTCTAAAACACAAAACTAATTTGCATTTTTGTTTGCATCATACTATTTGTATTGATTTTATCTATAAAATAAGACCCATATTTGTATTGAGATGAATGAATTGGAAACAACTGAGTGTGTATGGGGGTGTGAAACACTGAAACAGCAAAAGTGTGCATACTCTCTCACCCTCCCTTGCCTCTCTCTCTGTGATCCGGAAGAACTGGAAAAACACGCCAGCGTCGCACCATGGCCCTTGTCAGCTTACTTGTAAAAAACACCATGCTCTTTCATTTATAAATTTATTGAGTACAACGTCAATTTGTATAATGGAGAAGAATGACACAAAACGATTCGGTTCAGTAAACAAGATATAATCGCATGAATTAGTCCTTTATCCTTTACTAGTACTGAATTTCACTTGCTAGCCAAAGGAATGCAGAGCTCCAAATTCTGAAGAATACGTCCGAAGATACTGATACGGTACCATTCGGCTCGACAAACAGGAAATATTTTATCAAGCTAACAAGCTTGCTGCCCATTTCAACCTGAACGAGGAAAGGAAAAAAAAAATATGCGTTTGATATAGTCACGTTTCGAAGTTTGTCACATCCAAGAAATCACGCATGCAGGATTATCACTAAACTTTTTACATAAAAAATAGAATGAAACATTTAAACTTTAGCCGAGAAAACCTGCAGAGCCAAATAAAAAATTAAGATGAAGAAACCAGCCTGATCTTATCTGCAAGTTGTGGGCCCCGCCTCATCTATTTTGGTCCCCAAAAATGTCGATGCAGCTGCTCATGTCTCCACCCGCCCACGCTGCATAAGACAGATGGCGTAGGCAAGCAGCAGCTCCGGCGCGAGGACTGCTGCAATAGGCCTGAATCGAGTACTCCCTCCGTCCGCATTTAACTTCACATAGGTTTTAAATGGGAAAGTTACTGTACATGAGAAATTACAATTCTACGGCCCTGTTTAGTTCCAAAAAAAATTTACAAAATTTTTCAGATTTCCCGTCACATCAAATCTTTGGACACATGCATGAAGCATTAAATATAGATAAAAAATAAAACTAATTACACAGTTTAGACGAAATGAACGAGACGAATCTTTTAAGCCTAATTAGACCATGATTAGATAATATTTACCAAATAACAACGAAAACGCTACGGTATCCATTTTGCCAAAAATTTTGCATCTAAACCGGACCTACCTCTAAAAAGTGCAGCTGACATCACTGGCACCCTACATATCAACGCAGAGGCGAAATAAAGCCACGATACAAATGTGTGGTCAC
This sequence comes from Saccharum hybrid cultivar R570, assembly GCA_038087645.1. NCBI lineage: Eukaryota > Viridiplantae > Streptophyta > Magnoliopsida > Poales > Poaceae > Saccharum > Saccharum hybrid cultivar. The sequence goes on along the minus strand of JAQSUU010000553.1, from coordinate 20,846,935 downwards.
AATTTCACCAGCACAAACAACAACAATAGCAATACAAAGAGTAGAACGTGGCCAAAGCCACGTTTAGATTGCAAAAAATTTCAAACCGATGAATAGTACCACTTTCGTCTTATTTGGCAAATATTGTCCAATCGTGGACCAACTAGGCTCAAAAGATTAATCTCATGATTTTCAACTAAACTGTGTAATTAGTTATTTTTTTACCTACATTTACTACTTCATGCATTGGTCCAAAGATTGATGTGATGGAGACAGAGTGAAAAAATTTCAACTTTTGACGTGCATCTAAACCAGGCCCAAGAATAGTACAGAAAGTTCTGGTCCCCGTTCTGGCGCCCATTTGCCTTCAGCGTGAGAAGACAAAACATCTAGCTTCTTTCCCCTTCTCGAACCCTCCTACCTAGCTAAAGTTGAGAGGGGCGACCTGTAACACCTCAGGTGTTTAGCTCCATAATTGCATTGCATTGCATGAGCATAAGCATGCATCATTTCATGTTAATTCATGTGGTTGCAACAAATGTGATTTGTTTTGAAGTTTTGTTTGACTCACATCATGTGACACTAGGGAGTTGGTGTAACTAAAGGGTAGAGTAGCCAATTATATCCCACAACACCTTAGTTATACTTAGGGTCACTAGTGGAGCAAGGTTCATGTTGACCAAAATCACCAAAATGCCCTCCAAGGTGTAGTTGACCACCATTGAGCCCTAGGATTCTCTAGTTTGACCAATTAAAAAGTCTAGCTTAGAGATCTTGCATGGAGGAGCACCCTTAAGCAAAGTTGTAGAGAATTTCATAAGGAACAAAAGTTCTAATATGGTCATCTCATGAAAATGATCAGAACATGCTCAAAAATGGCCCACAAGTCAGTATTAGAGGCTGTTTTGGGACTTAGCAATTTTGGCTAAGTGTGAAGCTGAAAACCGTTTCACTGTACCTCACTTTGGCAACATATAACTCACAAACTAGGCCGAACCAGTCTTTGAGCCAATTGACAAAGTTGTTGTCCACACATAGCTCTACAACATTGTCAATATCACCATCACCTAGTTCTAAATGGTTTAGGAGATGTGGTGTCTTGAAAATAGGGTTTCAGTCGGGTTCACTGACTGAAAACACGTTTCAGTTTCCAAGTACACCACTTTGGAGCTCTGTGGTTTCAAATCCAGGCCGAACCAGTCCAAACTCCAATTGACAAACTTGTAGCCCTCATGTAGCTCTACAAAATTGGTGTAATCATCTTCGACTAACTCGAACCGGTTTGGGAGATAATCATCGACAAAGTTGCTCTGTCAGTCACCGTTTCGGCCTCGTCGATTCAGTCGACCGTTCTTCAGTCGGTGGCCGACCGACGGCAGGGCAACGCCGACGCGTGGCCGTGCGGTGGCAGCCGTACGCCGGCCGCGGTCCCACCCGTCAGTTCACCAAGCCTTCAAGGCCGCCACGACGACGGTCTCTGCCTCACTCGCGCCACACCTCCCTCTCCCTTCCGTTCTCCCCTCCACCGGGCGGAACAACCGAGCGCAGCTCCCGCCTCCACTCCGACGAGCTCGTGCGCGCTCTCCACCGCACTGCCGCCCACAAAAACGCGTCTACAGCTCCGCCTTGAAGCCCGCTACCTCACCGTCCACTCCACGTAGCCAATCGCGCCTCGGTAGGGTTGCATTTTCGTTTTCCGCCGCCGCGGTACCTCGCCGGAGTTCCTCCGCGCGACGGCTCTCCGTGGCCAGGGGTCTCGGGGCGTCTCTATCGCCCACTTGTAGGTGCGTTAGGGTCGAGGTAGAATGGGGATGCTCATTGAGGGTTAGGGTTGGGATGTCAGGCTCACCGGCGGCGAGATTTCGCCGCCACCGTGCCGGTGGTCCGCCATGCCCGACGGCGAGCACCTTACCGTGGCTCTGCCGCCCCGTTCTTGCCACCAATCGGCTTAGCTCGATGACGTGGTCATGCTCGTCCGCTCAGCTTCGCCGGTCGGCTCACCGACGGCGAGCTCCGGCGACCGCAGCTTCTCCCCTCCGCCTCTCTCTCTCTGACCGGTGGGGCCACCTGGTCAGTCGCACGCGAACGCGGGCGGGAGCCGTAGCAGGCCGCGCGCGGGAGCGGGCCACGCCGCGAGTTTCGGGCCGCGTCGGTTCCCAGGCCGGCCCAGTAGCGAATAGGAATTATGTCATTTTATTTATTCTGTCACAGTTTTGGTTAAGTTTTGGAAATTGTAGATCTATGGTTTTACTTGCCCAAAAATTATGAGATAAATTTTGTTAGGATCTACATGACGTGTAGTATTTTAGAAAAATATGAATTGGTTATGTGATGTTTGGTTTCTGGGATATTTAAATAGGTCTTTGAAATGTGTTTTAAATCACATGCAAACTTGTTTAAATCATATCTTGAGTTTCAGTGTTCCAAAAATTATGAAATTTGGTGGATAGACTAATTTATACTTTCTCTAGCACTGGTAAAAATTTGGGCAGTAGTGCTTAAGTACTTTTCAAGTTATAATGCTATCTTGTTATTTTAGGAAATACTTAAATGAATTTTTGTAATTTTTCTACATGTGCAATGTTCATATAAATTTTTGGAGAATGTCTTGGTACCATAAAGTGTCTAAGAAAAATATGAAATCTGTTGTTTGATACTTTTTAATATGATTTGTTAATTATACAAAAATCAGCCTTTTGGGCTTGTGAATTTTGTGTAGGGAGTTCCTGTGAATAAATTTAGTTCAAATTTTTAGAGTAGCCTCTTTTTGGGTCATAGAGTCTCCTATAATTTTTGTAGAATTTTAGGAGCAGTTTACATATATGATTAAAATTCCACTTAATTACTTAAGTAAATTAAGAAATGAGTTTAAATAAATATTCTAGGTGGGCACACCTTACTTTCTGGTGTTTTTGTGACCTATGTGAACTTTTGGTAATATTAGTTTGGTCTTATGGGATGTTTGCCACATAAATAAATATTTAATCTTTGCAATTCTAGGTTTTCTGGACAGCTGGTAGTATCTTTAGGTTTGACCCTTAATAAAAGTGTTTGCTGGAAAACTTGTGAATACCAAAATTGTAGTAAACTTGATAAAATAGCTTGTGTCAAAATTTGAGAGCATTTGGCTTAGTAGTTTAGGAGTTATTGCTGTTTTAAGTGACAGTCCAGAATTGGCTGCTCTCTGTTTGGGGAGGACAGATTCTGGAACCTTGTAATTTCGACTAGGTAAACTTTGGAATTAAGTGTTGTGGTCTGAAAATATTTTGTGGTGCATTTCTTAGGCTTTTCAGATTGTCTTAGATCATAGCTTTTGGAGTTGGGAATCTCTAGTTAGGTTAGAATCCTTGAGCTGCTGTCCAGAATGTCTTACTGCTGTATTTTGGTGTTGGATGTGGTAACTTAAGTAATGTCACTCTTGTGTTTGTTAGGTGTTAGGGCCTTAACCGAAGATGAACAACTATACCTTAGGTTGAGTAGATTAGGTAAGTACTTCTCCACCGGAGAAGAGATTTGCACGTACTGATAAAGTAACTTGATTAGATTATTATTTTTATTTCTAAAATGTATTTCATTCCGAACATGTTGCACCTTTATGCATCCATGATATTTATTGTGCATTCATGCAATAGGTATACCGGAGGGGGTAACTCTCCTCGAATTCGAGCCTGTGATTCCGAAGGAAGTCCAGGACCAGCCAGAGGAGCCAGTGGAACCAGTCGGCGAAGGAGACGCCGCTGAAGACTTGCCCGAGTGCCCTGACCACCGGCCCTCGACCTTTCTAAAAGGCAAGCCCCGGTGCATGCTGAACCTACTGTTTTATAAATTAATCTTGAGTACTTTTAATTGTTTACTGCATTAAGTTGTAGGAGTTGTATGAAAACAATTGTTGCATTATACCTGTCCTTGTCCAGATATCGTACTTAATCCTATATTAGGTTTAGGCACGTGTCAATGCTTAGCCCTGCTTAGTTCGATAGAAGTCGGGTGATTTCCGGTCATCCGCGAGATGTAGGAAGGAGTCACGAGTGGCTTTATGGCTATCGTGGATGGAACCATGCCTAAAAATGAAATTGAGACCGGGCGGGAGTTCGATAGTACAGCCGCAAGACACTTCACGTCTTGGGTGTGGAGCTATGCCCGTCTGAGTCGTTTAAGGACCGCTTCGCTGTACGTCCTTGAGTCATGTTGAACGCAGTCTAACACTTAGTTGGCCGGATAAGTCGTTCCGACCGCGAAGTCGAGTAGTATGGTTCAGGCCGGGAATCGAATGGTAGGTTGCATCTTGGAGGAGAGAAAGGATGTGCTTGGGGACATTGGCGTGAGACCAAGGGGGGGTTAGAGTCCCTATCACCTGGCAGAGTGTCGTTCTTGGGGACGTGACATTATTCGGACCCGCGATTCCTGAACTGTACAAAAGATGACCTGAGCAGCCCTCGCCAGGCGTGACTCGGTGAGTGTTAGAAATACCCCTCCAGCTGGATAGGAATTCGATTCGAATCGCCGTCGCTCCCGGTTAGTGAGCACTTGACTTGAGCAGCGGCAACGTAGATCTCATTAAATGAACTAGTGGTTAAGGGAATGATACAATGTTGCCATAATTCATACCTGCTCTGGATATAATGATGATAATTGTTTGATTATAATCAAGTGCATGTTTAGTACAGGTGCTAAGATAGATGACAGGTAAATGCTAAAAATAACTGCTAGTACAGGCTATAAGAGTTTCAATTACTTATGCCTTTATGCAAAATGTTATGTCAGCTAGCCTCTTGTGTAAGCCTTGCATAATCCTTGGTGTCATCTTATTTCTGGTTTTCGACGGGTAAGTCTAGCTGAGTACATTCCAATACTCAGGGTTTATTCCCTCCTGTTGCAGATGATATGCTCTATCAAGGCTTCTGCAAAACTTGTCTCCACCCTGCGGGTGACGAAGACTAGATCACTAGGGCGTGATCATCTTTATGTACTTTCCTGATGCTTTTGTGGGTTGTTGATCAACAAGACTGGCAGTAGTTAAACAACTGGTGTGTGTTTGCTTCCGCTACTTTATAAACTTGGTTTGTAATATTTGCGACTCCGTATGTGTAAACTTATTTCAGAACTACTTGTGAAATGTAACGTATGATGTTGTATGTTGAATGATGCGATCCTAGTTGTAAGCAAGTTGGTTTGAAATCCTTCGTGTTTTCGATTGACTACCGGGATTATATGGGCTCAGGTTCGAAAATTTGAGCGCTTCGGTGCTTGTTTTTGTACTTGTGCTCTTATAATTTGGTCGGTTCTGTTACAGCTGGTACCGGAGCATAATTCAACATTAAACACATCGTACGAGTATTTAAAAACAAAAGTATTTGATTATGAAAAAGGGTTAAAACACTAAAAAATTATTTTTTAGGTATGCCAGTGATCACATCCCTTAGCCCAAATAAGAACTCTTAGGTGGCTTATTATAAAGACTAACTTTGGGGGCATTGTTTGTTTTTGTTTCGTCGTCCATACGGCGTGATATTGTATGGATGCCATCCACTTGGGTGGTAATATATGGATCAATTGCCTCGACGCTCTGGTAAGTGTGAGTTGTGAGAGCATGATCGTCCAACCGGCGATCTAGGGGAGCGTAGTTTTGGTGACTTGCATGCTTACATGTTTAAACCATGTAATTACGTAGGCACTTAATTGTGGGAACCTTTATATCGGGTAGCTTTAATACTGAAGTATATACATCAGGGGGATGTGTATATGGAAAGTATTTAAATTACTGCTTTCTTGTGTGCTTATATTGGGAAACTGTTGGGCTGAAATGAGATTTTTCTGAAGGTACACTAACAGCGTAACGAGTAGACCGATAGTTTCGCTTATATGAGAGAACGTATGTATGCCACCGCCTAGCGTTAGAACTTTAGGTTTCTACTAAGGTGAGAGGGCGTACGGAACGTGCATGCATCATGTTTAATTATATCATACATATCATTTACTCCCTCCTTAAAAATTTCAATAGTCCCGACTAAATTAAATTTCGTATCCCCTAAATGATCCTCACTTTCAGTCGTATCTTGTTGCTACAGATGGCACGTACCAAGAGGACCGCTCGCAAGTCCACTGGAGGCAGGGCACCTCGTCACCAGCTCGCTCCACGTGAGCCCCGCCCTGAGCCTACTGAGGTGGAAAGGCTGAGGGCAGAATTGGCTGAAGTGACTGCTGCCAGGAATGCAGCGCGTCAGCAACTGGAGCAAGTGATCCGTGATTGTGACTAGGAAACCCTTGCAGTCCAGAGATTGACAGTAGCAAACCGCAACTGTCAACGCATGCTGGTCCGTGTCATGAACCAGAGGGATGAAGCCTGGCACGAGGAGAACGTTCTGAGAGCTCATCAGTTTGAGCTCGAGCAACAGTTGGAGAATGCTAAAGAATACAATGACAATCTTCATAAAGAAGTGCACCGCCTGAACAACCAGCTTAATCCTCTGCTGCCTCAAAACAACAACGCAGATGAGGACATGGGTTCGGGAATCTTCATGGCTGAAGATGATGATGAAGTGGAGGTCAATGGGCCCCAAGATGCCGCACCAGAAGAAGCACTAGAAGAAGAGCCAGAAGAAGAAGAAGATGAGGAGTTAGAGCCTGTTAGTGATGAGGACGACGGGGAGATCTTTGACACCGACTCTGAGGACGATGCTTAGAGTAGTTATCACGTAGCTATAATGTTAGGATCGTCTTTTGTGCCTCCTGGGGTTGGAGTGAGGCTTTGTAATAACTTGACTTTTGGGATGTAAGGTCGAACCCTATGTTTCCTGGATGTTTAGTTGGAACCTGTTAATTTCGATCGCAATTGGATGTCTTATTGTGTTGCGTGCGATGATGGTGTCACGATTAGCACCCTTCGGTGCCGCGACGAAACCGAAGGCCTCCTATGGCGCGTGACATAAGGCTGTGCTGCTTAGCACGCGCTGGTATCGAGGTGGCTAGTCATGATCCACCATGGAACTCTACCGTTGAGAAGTCTCTTTGTGGTCAGTTTGAAGTAGCATTTCTCAGACAACTAAAAATGTTGAGATCGAATCCAAGTACCGGGCGAAAGTTCAAAAATCACGTAGATATTAACGTAAACGGTTTAGTAACTGCTATGCTCCTTGTGAGTGAACCTTTATCAAGTACATCTTGTTGGATTCCCTCTCATGATTGCGCCAATTGATCCGCTTGATTGGATTGTGCGGTTGTGATGAATTATTGTGCCATGATTATTTAGAGAAGTCTATTTTATGAAGTCAGTTTGACATATTTACAATAATTCATCTACAAACTTCCCACATTGTCAGTGCTCATTGACTATGCATTTTGCAGATGTCGTACAATCTTCGTCGGGGTCATGGCAATGAGGATGAGGAACAGCCACCCCCTCCGCCACCACCTACCCCGGCCGAGTTGATGCAGACCGTGGTCGAAGGGCAGCACATGCTGGCAGATGCTATGCGCCAGCTTGCCAACCGGGAGACTCGTCATGGCCGCCAGGACCCAGAACCCAATCAGTACAGTGATTTCAAGGACTTTCTTAATACTAAGCCCCCGCTCTTTATGGAGGCGGAGGAACCACTGCAAGCTGATGAGTGGTTGAACACTACTGAACAAAAGTTTCGTCTGCTTCGCTTGACTGATGAGCTAAACACTGAATATGCTTCTCACCAACTACATGGTCCAGCGGGTATTTGGTGGAGCCACTATCGTTCCACACTGCCTGCAAATGTCCCTATTTCTTGGGACCAGTTCAAGGCCGCATTCCGTGGGAACTATATTCCTCCAGGTCTTATGGCTATCAAGCACACATAATTTATGAGGCTGTCGCAGGGCAATAAAAGTTTGACTGAATATCTGCAATCCTTCAACAACCTGGCAAGGTATGCCACGGAGTTTGTGGATATCGATTCTAAGAAAATTGCTAGCTTTAAAAGAGGCCTTGGCCCGAAGCTGATGAAGACTATGGGCACTAGCAAGTGCACTACCTTCAATGAATTTATCAGTGATGCTTTGACTCAAGAGAACAATAACTCAATCTATGCTGCTTCTAAGAGCCGCAAGAGGGCACTTGAGGCAGATGCTTCACAGTCTCGAGCTCCAGCTGCCCCGAGGGCTCCTCCTCGCCCTCCTGCCACAAGTGCTAAGTTCCGTCCTCCGCAAAAGAAGGCGCCAGTGAAGACTGGGTTTCACAAGGCATATACAGTGGCTCTGCCAAAGAGTAATTCGGGCCAAGGCAGCTCTAGTGTCCCTCCTAGCAACATGCCTTGTTGGAACTGCAACAAGCCAGGCCATTGGTCCAGAAACTGCCCTTACCCTAAGAAGAATGTCAACCAAGGTGGCCGTCAAGGGCACGCTCATTATAACAGTATTGAGGAAATCCCATCTGGTGAGGTTGTCACTGCTGGTAAGTTCCTAGTTGACCAACATCATGTAGTGGTACTTTTTGATTCGGGTGCTTCGCATTCCTTTATCAGTCCTAAGTTTGCATCAGAGTTTGCACACAAATTGCATACTGTTGAAGGTGGGGGTTATTGTATTAGCGCAGCAAGTGGAAATATTTCCACAAATAAAGTAGTGGGGAATCTTGAACTTGAGATAGAAGGGCGAAAGTACTCGCTTGCCTTAGTGGTTTTGCCGGGCTTAAGCATCGATGTTATTTTGGGCATGAATTGGATGAGTCAGAATGGGGTACTCATTGATACATCCACTCGGGTAGTTATGCTCAGAGACCCTACAGATCAAAAGGGTTTTCTGGTACAACTTCCCAGAAAAGTTGATTTGTCTGGGGAAATTCATGCTGTGCAAGCAAAGGCATTGGCCGAAATTCTAGTAGTAAATGAGTTTCCGGATGTTTTTCCCGATGATTTGCCGGGGCTCCCTCTGGATCGGGATGTGGAATTTAAAATCGAGTTGTTGCCAGGCACGGCTCCCATCTCTAGGAGACCTTATAGGATGCCTCCGAATGAGTTAGTTGAACTTAAGGTGCAATTGAATGAACTATTGAAGAAGGGGTTGATTCGTCCTAGTTCGTCGCCATGGGGATGTCCTGCTATCTTTGTAAAGAAGAAGGATCAGTCATTGCGAATGTGCGTAGATTATAGACCTCTCAATGCAGTCACTGTCAAAAATAAATACCCTCTACCACGTATCGACATCTTGTTCGATCAGTTGTCTAAAGCTAAAGTTTTCTCCAAGATCGATCTAAGATCTGGCTACCATCAAATTAAAATCCGCCCGGAAGATGTTTCAAAGACAGCCTTTTCTACCAGATACGGTCTCTATGAGTATCTTGTTATGTCTTTCGGCTTGACAAATGCCCCCGCACACTTCATGTACTTGATGAATTCGATGTTTATGCCTGAATTGAACAAGTTTGTGGTGGTATTTATTGATGACATCCTGATATATTCTGTAAATGAGGAAGATCACGCTGAACATCTGCATATAGTCCTCACAAGACTGCGTGAACATCAACTATATGCAAAGTTCAGTAAGTGCGAATTCTGGCTTCGAGAAGTACCTTTCCTTGGGCATGTGTTGTCCGATGGAGGAATTATGGTGGACCCCGCAAAAGTACAAGAAGTACTGAACTGGAAGGCTCCTATCTCAGTTCACGAGGTTCGGAGTTTTCTTGGTTTGGCTGGCTATTATCGTCGCTTCATCCCGGATTTCTCCAAAATAGCCAAGCCAATGACTCGGTTGCTGCAAAAAGACACCAGGTTTGTCTGGACTCCTGAGTGTGATGCGGCTTTTCACCAACTACGAACCCTCCTAACCTTAGCTCCGGTTTTGACACAACCGGATATCGAGAAACCATTTGATGTTTATTGTGATGCCTCAGGCATAGGTTTGGGAGGTGTTCTGATGCAGGAAGGCCGAGTAATCGCATATACCTCTCGGCAACTTCGGAAGCATGAGGCGAATTATCCAACGCATGACTTAGAACTCGCCGCAGTTGTTCATGCTTTGAAAGCCTGGTGGCACTACCTGCTGGGCAATGTTTGCAATATCTACACAGACCACAAAAGCCTCAAATACATCTTCACCCAACCTGAGTTAAATATGCGTCAAAGAAGATGGCTCGAGTTGATTAAGGATTATAACCTTCAAGTGCACTATCATCCTGGCAAGGCAAATGTAGTTGCGGATGCTTTAAGCCGTAAGTCTCATTGTCATTCCCTAGTTGAAACTGATTTTCATCGATCTCGCCTTCTACATCCAGCAGTCTTGTACAACATCACTGTCAGTTGCACTCTCAAAAGCAGAATTATTGAGCTTCAAAAGACTGATCCTGGTGTATTCCACATAAAACGCAAGATGAAAGAGCAAGAAACTACACAATTCAGGGTAGATGAAGAGGGTGTACTATGGTTCAAGGATAGGTTAGTTGTGCCTAAGGATCGAGAGCTTAGAAATGATATTATGTCTGAAGCACACTCCTCTAAGTTGTCCATCCATCCTGGTAGCAATAAGATGTATTATGATTTGAAGCCGTACTATTGGTGGACCAAGATGCGGAAAGAAATAGCTGCATATGTGGCCAGGTGTGACACCTGCTGTAGAGTTAAAGCTCTGCACATGAAAGCTGGGTTGCTTCAACCACTTTCTATCCCAGGTTGGAAATGGGAAGAGATAAGTATGGATTTCATTGTCGGTCTTCCTCCTACTGTCAAAAATCATAACTCCATCTGGGTAATTGTGGATCGTTTGACCAAATCAGCTCACTTCATTCCAGTTAGAGTGGACTATCGTCCCACTGACTATGCTGAGTTGTACTTCAATCAGATAGTCCGGCTCCATGGGATACCTCGTACTATCATATCTGATCGTGGTCCCCAGTTCACTGCTCGCTTTTGGGAGCACTTGCATCACCTTCTGAGAACCAAGTTAGTGAGAAGCTCTGCTTATCACCCCCAGACATCAGGACAGACGGAACGGGTTAACCAAATCTTGGAAGATCTGTTGCGGCCATGTGTCATTTCATCCAAGGGTTCTTGGGAAAAATGGTTACCTCTAGCCGAGTTTTCGTACAATAATAGTTATCAAGAGAGTATTAAGATGGCTCCATTCGAAGCTTTGTACGGTCGTAAGTGTAGAACTCCACTAAACTGGGTAGAAGCTGGTGAAAGGAGGTATTATGGTATTGATTTTGTTCATGAAGCTGATGAACAAGTCCGTACCATCTAAAAACATATGGCTGCAGCCCAAGCTAGACAGAAAAGTTATGCTGATCGTCGTAGAAAACCACTCGAGTTTGAAGTTGGAGACTTCGTGTATCTGAAAGTTTCTCCAATGAAGAGTGTCCAACATTTTGGTGTTAAGCGGAAACTTGCGCCGAGATATGTGGGTCCTTTCCAGATCATAGGCAAGAGTGGAGCTGTTGCGTACAAAATCCAGTTACCTCCTTAAATGAGTGCCATATTCAACGTCTTCCATGTATCTCAGCTCAAAAAGTGTCTTCGAGTTCCTGAGGAAAGAGTCCCTTTAGGAGATATCAGACTGGAATCCGATTTAACTTATGAAGAAAAGCCAGTCCGAGTGATCGATACTTAGGAACGAGTGACTAGAAGCAAATTGGTTAAGTGATATAAAGTAATATGGAGTAATCAGGGTAGTGAAAGTGACGCTACATGGGAACGGGAGGACTATTTGCGGGATGGTTATAAGGAATTCTATGAAAAATGGTACGCTTTCCAAATCTCGGGACAAGATTTTTATAAGGGGGAGGGCTGTAACACCTCAGGTGTTTAGCTCCATAATTGCATTGCATTGCATGAGCATAAGCATGCATCATTTCATGTTAATTAATGTGGTTGCAACAAATGTGATTTGTTTTGAAGTTTTGTTTGACTCACATCATGTGACACTAGGGAGTTGGTGTAACTAAAGGGTAGAGTAGCCAATTATATCCCACAACACCTTAGTTATACTTAGGGTTACTAGTGGAGCAAGGTTCATGTTGACTAAAATCACCAAAATGCCCTCCAAGGTGTAGTTGACCACCATTGAGCCCTAGGATTCTCTAGTTTGACCAATTAAAAAGTCCAGCTTAGAGACCTTGCATGGAGGAGCACCCTTAAGCAAAGTTGTAGAGAATTTCATAAGGAACAAAAGTTCTAATATGGCCATCTCATGAAAATAATCAGAACATGCTCAAAAATGGCCCACAAGTCAGTATTAGAGGCTGTTTTGGGACTTAGCAATTTTGGCTAAGTGTGAAGCTGAAAACCGTTTCACTGTACCTCACTTTGGCAACTTGTAACTCACAAACTAGGCCGAACCAGTCTTTGAGCCAATTGACAAAGTTGTTGTCCACACATAGCTCTACAACATTGTCAATATCATCATCACCTAGTTCTAAATGGTTTAGGAGATGTGGTGTCTTGAAAATAGGGTTTCAGTCGGGTTCACTGACTGAAAACACGTTTCAGTTTCCAAATACACCACTTTGGAGCTTTGTGGTTCCAAATCCAGGCCGAACCAGTCCAAATTCCAATTGACAAACTTGTAGCCCTCATGTAGCTCTACAAAATTGGTGTAATCATCTTCGACTAACTCGAACCGGTTTAGGAGATAATCATCGACAAAGTTGCTCTGTCAGTCACCGTTTCGGCCTCGTCGATTCAGTCTACCGTTCTTCAGTCGGTGGCCGACCGACGGCAGGGCAACACCGACGCGTGGCCGTGCGGTGGCAGCCGTACGCCGGCCGCGGTCCCACCCGTCAGTTCACCAAGCCTTCAAGGCCGCCACGACGACGGTCTCTGCCTCACTCGCGCCACACCTCCGTCTCCCTTCGTTCTCCCCTCCACCGGGCGAAACAACCGAGCGCAGCTCCCGCCTCCACTCCGGTGAGCTCGTGCGCGCTCTTCACCGCACTGCCGCCCACAAAAACGCGTCCACAGCTCCGCCTTGAAGCCCGCTACCTCACCGTCCACTCCACGTAGCCAATCGCGCCTCGGTAGGGTTGCATTTTCGTTTTCTGCCGCCGCGGTACCTCGCCGGAGTTCCTCCACGCGACGGCTCTCCGTGGCCAGGGGTCTCGGGGCGTCTCTGTCGCCCACTTGTAGGTGCGTTAGGGTCGAGGTAGAATGGGGATGCTCATCGAGGGTTAGGGTTGGGATGTTAGGCTCACCGGCGGTGAGATTTCGCCACCACCGTGCCGGTGGTCCGCCATGCCCGACGGCGAGCACCTTACTGTGGCTCTGCCGCCCCGTTCTTGCCACCAATCGGCTTAGCTCGATGACGTGGTCATGCTCGTCTGCTCAGCTTCGCCGGTCGGCTCACCGACGGCGAGCTCCGGCGACCGCAGCTTCTCCCCTCCGCCTCTCTCTCTCGGACCGGTGGGGCCACCTGGTCAGTCGCACGCGAACGCGGGCGGGAGCCGTAGCAGGCCGCGCGCGGGAGCGGGCCACGCCGCGAGTTTTGGGCCGCGTCGGTTCCCAGGCCGGCCCAGTAGAGAATAGGAATTATGTTATTTTATTTATTCTGTCACAGTTTTGGTTAAGTTTTGGAAATTATAGATCTAGGGTTTTACTTGCCCAAAAATTATGAGATAAATTTTGTTAGGATCTACATGATGTGTAGTATTTTAGAAAAATATGAATTGGTTATGTGATGTTTGGTTTCCGGGATATTTAAATAGGTCTTTGAAATGTGTTTTAAATCACATGCAAAATTGTCTAAATCATATCTTGAGTTTCAGTGTTCCAAAAATTATGAAGTTTGGTGGGTAGACTAATTTATACTTGCTCTAGCTCTGGTAAAAATTTGGGCAGTAGTGCTTAAGTACTTTTCAAGTTATAATGCTATCTTGTTATTTTAGGAAATACTTAAATGAATTTTTATAATTTTTCTAGATGTGCAATGTTCATATAAATTTTTGGAGAATGTCTTGGTACCATAAAGTGTCTAAGAAAAATATGAAATCTGTTGTTTGATACTTTTTAATATGATTTGTTAATTATACAAAAATCAGCCTTTTGGGCTTGTGAATTTTATGTAGGGAGTTCCTGTGAATAAATTTAGTTCAAATTTTTACAGTAGCCTCTTTTTGGGTCAGAGAGTCTCCTGTAATTTTTGTAGAATTTTAGGAGCAGTTTACATATATGATTAAAATTCCACTTAATTACTTAAGTAAATTAAGAAATGAGTTTAAATAAATATTCTAGGTGGGCACACCTTACTTTCTGGTGTTTTTGTGACCTATGTGAACTTTTGGTAATATTAGTTTGGTCTTATGGGATGTTTGCCACATAAATAAATATTTAATCTTTGCAATTCTAGGTTTTCTGGACAGCTGGTAGTATCTTTAGGTTTGACCCTTAATAAAAGTGTTTGCTGGAAAACTTGTGAATACCAAAATTGTAGTAAACTTGATAAACTAGCTTGTGTCAAAATTTGGGAGTATTTGGCTTAGTAGTTTAGGAGTTATTGCTGTTTTAAGTGACAGTCCAGAATTGGCTGCTCTCTGTTTGGGGAGGACAGATTCTGGAACCTTGTAATTTCGACTAGGTAAACTTTGGAATTAAATGTTGTGGTCTGAAAATATTTTGTGGTGCATTTCTTAGGCTTTCCAGATTGTCTTAGATCATATCTTTTGGAGTTGGGAATCTCCAGTTAGGTTAGAATCCTTGAGCTGCTGTCCAGAATGTGTTACTGCTGTATTTTGGTGTTGGATGTGGTAACTTAAGTAATGTCACTCTTGTGTTTGTTAGGGTTAGGACCTTAACCGAAGATGAACAACTATACCTTAGGTTGAGTAGATTAGGTAAGTACTTCTCCACCGGAGAAGAGATTTGCACGTACTGATAAAGTAACTTGATTAGATTATTATTTTTATTTCTGAAATGCATTTCATTCCGAGCATGTTGCACCTTTATGCATCCATGATATTTATTGTGCATTCATGCAATAGGTGTACCGGAGGGGGTAACTCTCCTCGAATTCGAGCCTGTGATTCCGGAGGAAGTCCAGGACCAGCCAGAGGAGCCAGCGGAACCAGTCGGCGAAGGAGACGCCGCTGAAGACTTGCCCGAGTGCCCTGACCACCGGCCCTCGACCTTTCTGAAAGGCAAGCCCCGGTGCATGCTGAATCTACTGTTTTATAAATTAATCTTGAGTACTTTTAATTGTTTACTGTATTAAGTTGTAGGAGTTGTATAAAAACAATTGTTGTATTATACCTGTCCTTGTCTAGATATCGTACTTAATCCTATATTAGGTTTAGGCACGAGTCAATCCTTTGTCCTGCTTAGTTCGGTAGAAGTCGGGTGATTTCCGGTCATCCGCGAGATGTAGGAAGGAGTCACGAGTGGCTTTATGGCTATCATGGATGGAACCATGCCTAAAAATGAAATTGAGACCGGGCGGAAGTTCGATAGTACAGCCGCAAGACACTTCACGTCTTGGGTGTGGAGCTATGCCCGTCTGAGTCGTTTAAGGACCGCTTCGCTGTACGTCCTTGAGTCATGTTGAACGCAGTCTAACACTTAGTTGGCCGGATAAGTCGTTCCGACCGCGAAGTCGAGTAGTATGGTTCAGGCCGGGAATCGAATGGTAGGTTGCATCTTGGAGGAGAGAAAGGATGTGCTTGGGGACATTGGCGTGAGACCAAGGGGGGTTAGAGTCCCTATCACATGGCAGAGTGTCGTCCTTGGGGACGCGACATTATTCGGACCCGCGATTCCTGAACTGTACAAAAGATGACCTGAGCAGCCCTCGCCAGGCGTGACTCGGTGAGTGTTAGAAATATCCCTCCAGCTGGATAGGAATTCGATTCGAATCGCCGTCGCTCCCGGTTAGTGAGCACTTGACTTGAGCAGCGGCAACGTAGATCTCATTAAATGAACTGGTGGTTAAGGGAATGATACAATGTTGCCACAATTCATACCTGCTCTGGATATAATGATGATAATTGTTTGATTATAATCAAGTGCATGTTTAGTACAGGTGCTAAGATAGATGACAGGTAAATGCTAAAAATAACTGCTAGTACAGGCTATAAGAGTTTCAATTACTTATGCCTTTATGCAAAATGTTATGTCAGCTAGCCTCTTGTGTAAGCCTTGCATAATCCTTGGTGTCATCTTATTTTTGGTTTTCGACGGGTAAGTCTAGCTGAGTACATTCCAGTACTCAGGGTTTATTCCCTCCTGTTGCAGATGATATGCTCTATCAAGGCTTCTGCAAAACTTGTCTCCACCCTGCGGGTGACGAAGACTAGATCACTAGGGCGTGATCATCTTTATGTACTTTCCTGATGCTTTTGTGGGTTGTTGATCAACAAGACTGGCAGTAGTTAAACAACTGGTGTGTGTTTGCTTCCGCTACTTTATAAACTTGGTTTGTAATATTTGCGACTCCGTATGTGTAAACTTATTTCAGAACTACTTGTGAAATGTAACATATGATGTTGTATGTTGAATGATGCGATCCTGGTTGTAAGCAAGTTGGTTTGAAATCCTTCGTGGTTTCGATTGACTACCGAGATTATATGGGCTCAAGTTCGAAAATTTGAGCGCTTCGGTGCTTGTTTTTGTACTTGTGCTCTTATAATTTGGTTGGTTCTGTTACACGACCAGTGGGCGATTTGTGATCCCGCCGGTGAGATCGCCGTTCCCTTCCGTCTCCGGCGGCCTTTGGGGCCTCGGATATGTGGGGGAATGGCGCTTCTCCGTCCGGCGGTGTAGATTAGGTTTCCGTAGGAGTAGGTTTTCCGGCGGCGCTTGGTCGGTGGAGGCAGCGTCGTGGCTGTGGAATAAGTTTCTTCTGGCCTTCCTCTACCTCGCCGTCATGTTCTGCTGTGGCGACGACGGGCCGGTGAGGGGGGAGCCGAGCGGATCTGGAGGCCCTGTGGGTTCTTCGGTTTGTGTCAGTTCTTATTTTGGAGTTCAGAGTCGACGGCTGCCGGCGGTGATGTCGGCCGCTGAGTTCCTATCCCTCCGAGTCATCTCTGGCAGCTACGGTGGTGGCAACGCATCGTCTAGAGTTAAGCTCGTGAGGTATGTAGTCCACAAAGTTGAGAAATCGAGTTTGTGTTTTCATATTCCCTTCTTGGGTTTTCTATTGCCTTCTGGTGGGGGTCGGCCATCGAGGCGTGTGGCGATAGATCCCCTTCCCTACGACGAAGATTTGGCCGATTGGCGTTCGCCGACGCGTTCATCGTTTCAAGTGCACATCCAGGCCTTTGAAAAACTTTGATGTTTCTTCGTTCATTTGGGGATCGGCTTCAAGCTTCGGACTCAGTGTTTTTCTCTATTAGGCAGTGGTGGAGCAAACCGTCGAGTGGCAGCGATCGCTACCGAGGAGGATGAAGACGAGCAGGACCTCAACAGCTCTTCAATGTACTTTTTCTTTTTTCCCGAGGTTCCTTTTGTTAAGGAATGCATGTAAAATGATGCTATAAATAAATCCAATCCCGGTTTCTCAAAAAAAATGCCTTCAGCCTGAAATTTGAACTGGGCGCCATTTTAACCCACTATAAAGACTCCAACAACGACAGGCTTCTCCCATTCTCCAAGTGTTACAACCTCCATCAGCCTGCAATTCATTCTATCAGCCATGCTCATTGATCTAAACACAGTAGCACATGAAGGAGATGGAGAGCCCCTACCTGATCTAAATGCAGCACTAACCTCCATCAGCCTGCAATCCATTCCATCTTCAGCCATACTCTTAGATCTAAACATAGTTTTAGGGGAAGGAAGTGAAGAGGCCTTACCAGACCTAAATCAAGAGCTTGCTGATGATGGAGGAGATGAAATCCAATACCTCCAGGAAGATCAATTTCATCTCATCAATGAAGAAGTGCATCCACTCATAGGTCAGTCCCACTATCTCCAGAAAGAGCAAGACAGTGCTGTGCATGCCATAGATCTCAATATTGTTGCTTCTGAGGGACAAGAAGAAGAAGCTCATGAAGGTAACTTTTCTCTCAATTTCATTACTATAAGCAAGTAATTATTTTGTGTAAACACACCTTTCAGCCATCAATGACATCTATGCCCCACCTTATTGCAGTTCTTGCTGTTGACGAAGCCCATCAACAAGATGGAGATATCAACTTTGATGCTCCACATGAACAAGATAATTTCGACCTCAATTTAGAAGCTGTTGATCACCAACATGAGCTGCAACAAATGATCAATAAGCCTCAATGGAACTTTGATATTTTTTTCTTATTATTTCAATGAAATGACCACATCGACTAACTAGGTTAACAGCGTATTTTTAAATAACTAGAGTTCTTGTGTTAAGCATAATTAAATGCAAGAAAACATTACAATCATGCATATCATTGTGCTACCTGAGTCAAATATCATCTGGCCACTACTAGCTGCCTTCATAAACTCAATTTCAAAAAATGAGACAGACTGATTCAACTTGGATTTTTTCCTTACTATTTCAATGAGTACATCGATTCCCTAGGTTTACATAGTTCTCAGTCAATGCCACTACTAGCATGCATATCATTCTGC
The DNA here is from genome assembly GCA_038087645.1 of Saccharum hybrid cultivar R570. Classification (NCBI taxonomy): domain Eukaryota; kingdom Viridiplantae; phylum Streptophyta; class Magnoliopsida; order Poales; family Poaceae; genus Saccharum; species Saccharum hybrid cultivar. Next base: position 20,828,465 of record JAQSUU010000553.1, on the reverse strand, counting down.
TAGCTGAGCCAAAAAAAAAATTAATACGCCACTACTACTTGCCTACATAAACTCAGTTTGAAAAAAAATGAGAAACACAATGCATCATGAGAGAAATCTTAACAATATTTTGCTACTGCTACCTCACACCTTTTTTTTTGCTAGGCAGTGTCTCACATTTTTTTTATAGACATGATCAAGGACATGGATGACTACGGTGTCTACACTGATGTTGTGGACAATCTTCGAAGAGGAGTTGGAGGACTCAGATGTTGAACAAGCATTGCTTGATAGAAGTAATCATGGAAAATTAAAAAAGAACACTACAAAATAGTAGCAGACATGTTTCAGGTCAATAGGTATCAAGTGCGTGGTGTTTGGCGAAGAGCTAAGCAGTGTCGTGCACAAGACAGACCGGTAGATGTCAGATCATGGAGGAAGAACTGTGACCGTAAAAGGATACAAATTGATGTATCAAATGTTCTTAGAGTTCCCTAACATAGGAGGACTATACGATCTCTAGCTAAAGCTATTGGTGTAAAGAAGAGCACCCTGCATAAATGGTTCAAGAAAGGCCTACTACGCCGCCACTCCAGTACACCAAAGCCTTTGTTGAGGGAAGATAACAAGAAAGACAGGCTACGATGGTGTGTTTCCATGTTAGATGAAAGGACACTGCCTAATGAACCCAAATTCCGTGATATGTATAACATCATCCATATGGACGAGAAGTGGTTCAACACCACATCCGGCATGACGTATTATATGCTTCTCGAGGAGGATGATCCACACAGAACTGTGCACAATAAGAATCGCATTGGCAAAGTTATGTTTCTGTCAGCAGTAGGAAGACTAATATATGATGATGCAGGTAATTGTATTTTTGATGGAAAGCTAGGAGTGTGGCCATTTGTCAGAAAGGTACATCACTCACTTGTTACATTTTCTTGCATAAGTTTTTGTGCTAAAAATTTGGGATCCTTATTTGGTTTCATTAACTACAGGAACAAGCAAGAAGAAGAAGTCATAATAGAAGAATGGGGGTTGAAGTCACCAAACCTATCAAGGTAGATCGGACTACTATGAGGTCATATCTGATCGGTAAAGTTCTGGACGCTATTGTTCGACGGTGGCCACTGGAACTTAGAGGACAAACCATTTATATTCAGCAAGATAATGCCCCTTCACATGTGCCAGTAAATGATGAGGAGTTTAGGACTGCAGTGGCACACACAGGGCTTGACATACGACTCATCAATCAACCTGTCAATTCCCCAGATTTGAATGTACTCGACCTAGGATTCTTTAATTCTCTTCAATCCCTAACCTATGACACAATCTCTAGGAACTTGGATGACCTGATCGTGAACGTAGAAAATGAGTTTGCTAATTATGATCCAGACACTTTGAATAGAGTGTTCCTGACACTACAAGGGTGTTTGATTGAGGTCATGAAAGATGGCGGGAAAATAGGACAAGATTCCTTACATCGACAAAGATCGACTGCAATCACTAGGCATGCTTCCTAGAAGCCTTGGTTGTGACAGAAAGCTACATGAGGATGTGCTGGCATCGCTGCGAAACTAATTATATCGTGTTTGTTGTGATTTTGGGAGCCTAATACGGTGTTAATCATGTCTGCTAATGCTATAAATAAAGCAGGGGTCCTTTGTCATGTTTAGCATGTGTGGTACTGCTGTAAATTTGGAAATTGTATAATTTGTACTAATGTTGTACTCGTAAGTAAAGCATGTATACTTGGTAATGTCAATCATCTGTGGCACTGCTCTAAATTAGAAGACCTTATAATGTGTGGTGGTGTATGCTAAACCAGAGTTATCACGAACTGCAATGCGAAATTACCAACAAAAACGGTAGCAAAATTGCATAAGAGCTACCCATGTCACTTGTAGTCTAAATAACCCCTGGACTATAGACCCTGGAACACATAACCCTCTGAACTATGAAACGGTCTAATTTACCCCCTGAACTATCCAAAACCGTCTATTTTACCCTCTGGGCGGTTTTCGACGGCGGTTTTGCTACAGTAACAGCAGGTTTGCTACAGTGATAGCGGTTTTGTCTTTTTATTTATTTTCGCTGAATATTTAAAAAATCATAGTAAATCACAGAAAAATCATAAAATAGAAAATCTAATTTTGTTGAACTCCACATAAATAGATCTACACAGTGAATATATAACACGGTACGCTTTAGTACAAAGTTTTTGCTGTAGCTTTAGATTAATTGGAAAATCCAATTTAGACTAAAGTTACAGCAAAAACTTTGTACTAAAGCGTACCATATTATATGTTTACTGTGTAGATCTACTCATGTGGAGTCTAACAAAATTAGATTTTCTATTTTATGATTTTTCTGTGATTTACTATGATTTTTCAAATATTCAGCGAAAATAAATTAAAAAAGACAAAACCACCATTACTGTAGCAACTCACTGTTACTGTAGCAAAACCGCCGTCAAAAAACCGCCCAGAGGGTAAAATAGACGGTTTTGGATAGTTCAGGGGGTAAATTAGACCGTTTCATAGTTCAGAGGGTTATGTGTTCCAGGGTCCATAGTTCAGGGGTTATTTAGACTTTTTCCAAACACTTATTAAAATCATCACAGAACATAAGCAATCGTCATGACACATCTACATTGATTATCATTCTATAAAATACAGCACACTCCATCAGTACACTAACAACAGTTCGTATCCTAGAACCAAAAGCACGTTATCTACAGAAAATGTATGCACACTTGACACTACATCATCCACAAGCATCCTGGCACCAAAAGCGCATCATCTAACCAACAGCAAATAAACTAGGGGACGGGAGTGAAGAAAATAGGCACCATAACGTTATACATGTCGATGAAGCATTCGTGGTAGAAAGGTTCCATCTTGGAAAGCACCTCGGCCAGGAGGGCAGCCACTTCTGGGTGCAGGTCCTCGCCAAGCACCTTTTTGGCCAGGTGCGCAGCTACCTCTGGCTTCATCTCCATGTCGGCAGGCCTGTCCGCGGCCACCGTAGGGGTCGGATCGACGCCGGCAGCCCCGTCCGCGGCCACCGCAGGGGCCAGATCGACGCCGGCAGCCCCGTCCGCGGCCACCGCAGGGGCCAGATCGACGCCGACTGGCCCATTCACGGAGACCTCAAGGGCCTCCTCTTCGTCTTCCGAGTCAGGGATGTACACGTCACCCTAAGAGTTGAAGCGCAGGCCAGCCCTCTCGATTCGGCACCCGCGAACGTAGATCCACACCTCCTCAGCTGAGTCGGCGCTACTTGGGGCTGGTTCGGCTGGTGGAAAAGCTGGCTGGTTTCGGCTGATTCAATAGTGTTCTGTGAGAGAGAATAAGCTGATACAAGCTGAAATAAGTCGAAACATGACTTGCAGAACAGGGCCTTGGCTTCACCGCAGAATCGGCGGCGCTTGGCTTGACGAGGTCACTGATCCCGCCGCAGGGCTTCATCAGGTCAGCACCGATGGCCCCGGCCATCTTGCCACCTGCACACAGCCGCCGGCTACGTCGGTGGCCGCCCGCAGCCATGGTCACGCAGCGACGAGGCTTCAACGGGTAGGAAGGTGTGTGCTTACCTCGGGGTCTGGGAAGGGTAAGGAAGGGAAGGAAGCTTTGAGAAGGGAAAGGGTAAGAGAGAGGCGTCAGGCTCGGAGGTGTGCTCGCACCTCGCAAGGCTCGCGGGTGTGGACGGGCTCCCTCGATGGGGATTTTTTTCGTTTCCTTTCTTCTTTTTTGTTTGCCTCCGCTCTGATGGGATTGAAACATGTGGACAGGAGAGCTCTGGCAGGTTTGCATTTTTTATGTCCACGCCTGTAGTACAGGTGCAGCCACCGGGTGTCCCAGTCTGGTAGGTTCAAATGCCATCGAGACCTTATTTAGTTTCCAAATTCAACCCTAAATTCTACTATGAAAAAGAAGATTTCCATCACATCAAAATGCCGGTACATGCATGAAGTACTAAATATAGATAAAATTTAAAACTAATTGCACAATTTTGTTGTACTTTGCGAGACGAACATTTTGAGCCTAATTTGTTAAAGTTTGGGCAATTTTTACCACATACAAACGAAATGCTACAGTGCACATCTAATGCAGCACTGTAGCAATGAGGGAGGCCAAATTCGGGATATAAACAAGGGCAGAGATTTTTTTTTGAACCTCAGAGGTGAAGTTAAGGACTTGTTTAGTTCCAGATTTGGGTGCCAAATTTGCACTATGCAAAAAGAAGATTTTCCATCACATCAAAATGTCAGCAAATGCATAGAGTACTAAATGTAGATGAAATAAAAAACTAATAGCACAGTTTTGTTGTACTTTACGAGACAAACATTTTAAGTCTAATTAATCATTTTTTGGATAATTTTTTACACTAAAAAACAAAACGCGCTACTCGGTGGCCGCCGAGTTCGGAACTGAACACGGCCTAACTGCAGACGGAGGGAGTAGCTAGCAATGCAACTGAAAGCGATGCAGAGTAGGCCTGAATCGAGGAAGGCCTGGTTTAGTTTCCATTTTTTTTTCTTCTACCCATCACATCGAATGTTTGATACATGGATGTAGTACTAAACTAGATAAAAAAACTAATTGCACAGTTCTCGAGGAAATCGCGAGACAAATTTTTTAAGTCTAATTAGTCCATGAAAGCCCTAAATGCTAGGGTAACCAACATGTGCTAATGACGAATTAATTAGTATCATTAGATTTGTCTCGCAGTTTCCTGACGGGTTCTGTAATTTGTTTTTTTATTAGTATCCGAAAACCCCTCCCGACATCCTTACATCTGATGTGACACCCAAAAATTTTCTTTTCACAAACTAAACGCAGCCTAAAACAACAAACACATTCCCAAACATAACTCTCTGCATCTATTTTCTTGTTCACCATCAAAAAGTACAGATCAACAATTTGTCCATAGCCCAGCGGCAAAAGAACCTAAACAAACAGTCTAAGCAGCGGAACCTCTTTTAAGGGCAAGTGCATTGGTAGTCTCATACAGTGCCACGGAATTATGAGACGGCTTAAGAGATAACAAGTATAATGAATTATCTTTTAAGTTGTCTCGTAGTAATTTCAGTGTCCTTAATTTGTGGATACAACAATGCAATGTTTGTGAGTTGCATGACAACAACTTATATAATGGTGTCTAAGTTGTTTCATGGTCCTAAATTTTAGCTCATAAGGTGGTTGTTTCGCGAAACAACGATCTCTTTCTCTCTCCTCTCTCTTTTCTTCACATCAGTAAAAATCCTACGTGACACTACATGAGATAAAGTATGAGCCAGCAGACATGTAGCAATGTACTTTTCCTAAGAAAGCAATGACATTGGCTTGCTATATATTCACACCACTCTGAATCACACTCTTAAATAGCAGCAACAACATTTGCCATTTCAGTAGCTCTGGTTGCCAGAGAAAGAGACACACGAGCGACCTTTTTGTACAAAGGTCTTGTTTAGTTCCCAGAAAATTTTGCAAAATTTTTCAGATTTTTCGTCACATCGAATCTTTGGACACATACATGAAGCATTAAATATAGATAAAAAATAAAACTAATTACACAGTTTAGATGAAATGGACGAGACGAATCTTTTAAGCCTAATTAGATCATGATTGGACAATATTTGTCAAATAACAACGAAAAACGCTACAGTGTCATTTTGCCAAAAAAAAATAGATCTAAGGGCCGGTTTAGTTACGAAAATTTTGACAAAATGGCACTATATCACTTTTTGTTGTTATTTGGCAAATAGTGTCTAAATATGGTCTAATTAGGCTTAAAAAATTCATCTTGTCCATTTCGTCTAAATTATGTAATTAGTTTATTTTTTATCTATATTTAATGCTTCATGCATGCATCCAAAGATTTGATGTGACGGAGAATCTTGAAAAATTTAGCAAACTGAAGTGAAACTAAACAGGGCCTACACCGGCCCAAAACTAACCCTTAGAAATTATAGTCCACGAGAAACCCATAGACATTTTTGTATGATACTCCCTCCGTCCCAAAAAAAAAAAACATGTAAATCTCGTTTTACGAGGAGTAACAGAATCTTAAGTTTAACTAAGTTTTTAGAAGATATTATCTACATTTATATCTTCAATTAGGTTTATTATGAAAATATGTTCTATAATTAATCTAATGATACTTATTACGTATCATGAACATTAATACTTTGTCATATATATATTCAGTCAAAATTAAAAATAGTTGACTTCTTAGGAAAAGGATTTACAATTTACATGTTTTTTTAGACGGAGGAAGTACGGCCTACGTACAGGCTGCCAGCTCATATGCACGCACATGATTTGACTGCATAGAACCCAAACGAAAATGCCCTGTGGACCCTGAGGCAGCGGCAACTCAATCTCCACCCCGCATATGACAGCCCCATCCTCATGAATTTCACAAACCAAAGACACACAAACAACGGCAGTGTTTAGATTCTTCAAAATTCTAAAAATTTTATAAGATTCTCCGTCACATCAAATCTTTAAACGCATATATGAAACATTAAATGTAGATAAAAAATAACTAATTACACAGTTTGTCTGTCGAGACGAATCTTTTAAACTTGGTTAATCCATGATTAGACAAATAACAACGAAAAGTGCTACGGAAACTTTACGCCCATCTAAACACACCCAACAACGAAATCACACACTCGATGCGCAGCTGCTAAGAACAAACAAACATAAGCAACTCGATGAAATCAGACACACCACACCACACTACAGGAAAGAAACTCACCGAATCTAGCTGATCCGTTCAATTCGTTTTCCGAGAAACAACACCTCCCTTTCGTTGGCCACCGATGCAGCATAGAGCATACAGAAAAGAAGCATCAGGAACAATGGAAAAAAAACGCGAGAAACACACAACAGGCAAAAGGCAAAACGAAAACCAATTTTAGAGAAATCAGGTCCGTTCACCAAGATTCCGAAGACAAATCAAGCTAGCTAGTTATTTGATCCCAAGCTAGATTCACAAAGCTAAAAAAACCATGAACACTACCAAAATCAGGATGAATCAACTGGTAAATCAAGATTCACAAAGACGACTGTGCTGTGAGCCCAATCCTCAAATACAAATCAAGTTGTGGTATTACAAGTTTAGGGGACCGATTATGGGCACACAAAGATGGAGGGAAATCGATTTCAGGTACAGAAGACGGAACAGAAGTACAGGGATTCAATGAAGAGCGGAGGAACAGAACTACGCAAAAGAAAAATAGATTTAGAGAATAATCAAATTCTATGGAATCGGTTCCTAAACTCCTAATGCAACAGAGTATGCAATAGAGCAGCAAGCAGCCAAGTTGAATGAATACGTGCGATTTTGTCAGCTATACTCACCTCGGTAGCTAGTTTCTTCCATAGGTCTATGTGGAGATGTGGCTGGATCGCACAAGCGCCAAGACCTGCGGCAGTTGCGACGACGTTGCCCGCCAATGGATGGAATCAGGACAAAGGCCGTGGATGATTCATATTCAGCGGCAAACTGCAGCGCACTACTGCAGGGTTACGGGGACGCGGTGGGGATGGGCGGCGTCCATGCAGTGGGAATGAGGCCGCCCATGAGCTGCTACCGGTGGGGAGGAGGCACCGCCACCAGATCCGTCATCGATGCTGGGAGGGTTGCCGCCGCTGGTGGGGGAGGAGGAGGAGCCGCCGCCGCCTGCTGTGAAGGAGGAGCCGCGGGGGGTAGACGGAGATACAGCCACAGGGCTGCCTCCCGATAGATCCACGAGATCCGCCAACAAGGGAGCAGGGGAGGTCGCGCGGCCACTGAGGTGGAGGAGAGCCGCCGCGGTAGGGATGGGGAAGGGCCGTCGTGACGGCCTTTGGGGTTGGGAGAGCCGCCGTGGTCGCCGTCGGAGTGGGGACGGACTTCGCGGTCTCCGTCATAGTGGGGAGCTACCGCTCAGACCCAAGCCAAGGAGGCTCCGTCGTTGTGTGGGGTGCCGTCCACAGGAGGCGAGGCATGATGGTCGTTGATATTAATTAACGCAATCATTAAATAGCAATGACCCTAAAAATGTATGATAATAAATTAACATGTCTCTAAATACTAGTCACCTTTTATATTTATCTATACTTCGTAATATGGAACTAAATTGTCATCTCTAGTGAAATAAGCTTAGAAGTATATAAGGTGCACTATGATTTTATATGACTAGATAGAAATATAAATGATATAAAAATATGATCAATTAAGAATAAGAATAATTAAGAATATCTGCAAGCGCATAGATAATTATACCATTATAGCATTTTACCTAGAGTATTACCAGGTTATCATTTATAATTTTATCACTGGGAAGGTCTAGCTAAACTTCTATCTAGAGTATTGATAAACTTTATATTCATGATAAAGAGAGTAAACCAATGTTATGTACTCTTACTCAATAATAGGGATAAGTCACATGATAAAAGATATATATATATATATGATAAGTAATGATCAGTCATCATAAATAAATAAGTAGGTACACTCCGAGCTCCATAACTATTACGAATAATGTAATCCAATCAGAATATTAGAGGAATAATTTCTAAGTATTCAAGTTACATGTCAAGCTACTACAACTAATAATCATCGTCAAGTAATACTACCATATGTCCCAACCACAATGGAGCCATAAACAGGAGAAGTTGAGTTCAGAAACCTCTAATATACGAATATATCCTTAACCAGACAATGCTGCTCTACCAATAATCCACTGCACAGGGAGAGGACTACAGATGACTCAATGGGCCTATAAAAGTCACACCCACGATCTATCACACGACCCTGAACAACTGGAGACATCCACAGATATGCAAAGCATCTAAACACCACGCTTACATAATGCATACCACTCATCTTATGGCCAAATAGACGAGCACTATACGAACATGTGATCGGACTAAATAGCAACCTAACTATACTAGAATTGAAGTAGACAATGAACGATGCATTCAAGAACGTAATAAAGATGAAGAATAATATTGACATTGCAATAATTGTGCAAAGACAGAATTATAATAAGAGCGGAGAACTAGAATATTACCAAAACTCCACGCTCACCAACAATCGGGAATCCAAGTTAGGTTGACTTAGCTTGACTTCCTCTAGACCTGATCTAACTATGCTAAAACTATGAACTAGAGAAACTCTGATGATCTAGGGTTTCTGGCTCCGGATGAACTGATCTTCAAATGACTTGATACCTTCAGGGGGGGTCTGCCCCTGTATTTATACCTCGGTGGGACGCACGTGAGCCATTGGATCAAACCGACTTTACGTAGGGCTAGGATTGATCCTTAAGGTCGGTAGAAGAATACTCCAGAAGCTCATAGAAGGGGGGAGAAGGGGGTGGCCGGCCGGCCACCCCCTAGCCGGCCGGCCCCACCTGGCAGGCACTCGGCCTCCGCTTCGTTCCGGTGTCTTCTGGGGTCTTCTATAATATACTAGTATTTATCTCGCGGTAAAATTCCAAAAATTCTTTTAATAATTAGGTATCTCTCTCCATTTTTCTGCATAACTCCCTGCAAACATTAAAATTCAACAAAGCTCATGAAATTCGTCAGATAACACCCAGTCTTCTATGTTTTTATGTATTTTGACCATTCTCTCGTGTTTATTTCACTATATATTGTTGACGTTAACGACCGTCAACAATGCTCGATGTGGGAAGCCAGGGATTGGGGCGTCACCACCGCCGGTGAGGCTATGGAGGATGTCGTCGCCACCGGTGTGGCCGCGGAGGACGCCATCGCCACCATGTAAATCAAGAGCTGAGGAGGGAGAAATCAGCGAAAATGAGAGATTTGGTCGATCCACGGACACCACTCTTGCAGCTAGGACGCTCACACCAAGGGGCCTGCTACCCATCGCTGCCTGCGTGGGTTCACGTAAGAGCAGGTCCACCCGTTAGCGATTATGCTCACCTCACACTCTCGATCGCCGCTCTGGTGCGAGGAATCCAATGGTTCCATGCAACAGCCATGAAATGGTCCTCCTAGTCACAAAAAAGACCAGACATGCTATACACCTGTGGTTGCCTTAGGACTCATTTGGTGTATGTGTATCCACTCTAATCCACATGTGTTGGAGTAGAATGAAATGGAACTTAGTTTTATTCCACTCCAATCCACTTCTACACATGTGGATTGTCGGTGTTTGATGACCGGCAACTCGCCACGGGGGTACCTAGGGCGATGTTTGGAGGGCTTCGGCATACGCAGAACTTGATGGTAACGCAAAGAGATGAACGATTTATACCGGTCCAGGCCCTCTTTCGAGTAATAGCCTTTACGTCTAGTCGGCGTGTTGCCTTTTGCATTGGATTGATTGTATGATTGTGTGTACAAGGGGGTGCACCGTGCCTCTCTTTATATAGGGAAATAGGGTAGGGCACAAAACTAGTCCTAGCCGGTTATAATTGGAGAGTCCTAATCCTATTACAGAATCTAGCTTTTCTTGTAAGCCAACTAGGTTGATCTGGTAATAGCTTGAAGTCTGCGCCGCCTTGTCTCGCATCTTCAACAGATCGTAATCCAGCCCAGGGCCTATCCGGGTACCGTCACTGTAGGGAACCCCTATGACCCTAGTCCATCAAGCCCTTGAGCATATCATGATTGAACTCGAAAGCCTCCTTATTGCTCCCAGGTATGCCAAGTAGAAACAAGTGTAGTCAAAGTGCTTTCATGAGTGAAGCCATGCGGTGCTCTAAAAAACTTCAGGGTGATGTGCACTTTTCACAAAGTGCACTCACTGAGTGTAGCCCCTGAGCCTCTTACTGTTTGAAACAAAGAATTAGAGGGTCAATGTAACGGAACCGTCCAAATTATAAGAACACAAGTATAAAAATAATCGCCGGAGCAATTAAATTTCCGTTCTTAAGCTCCTATAACTCTGGTAGTCCAATAAAATCATGAGAGATTTCAAACCAACCAACATACAAGCCAAGATCATAGTGGTTCAACATAACAAGTCATATGTTACATCCATTTCACAAGTAGTTCCACATACATCGGAGTTCAATATAGTTATTACAACTCAAGTTTAAAGGTAGCGAAAGCAAAGTAGTTTAAAAACCAACATCACCCTTATTTCAAATACATGCTAGTACCAAGGTCAACTTCCAACAAAAGCATTAGAGACAAGATAACTTAGAAGGATCATACCTATGATCACACTCTGCCACTATGGCAGGAGCCATCCAATTCTTGCAGTGGCCATGATACATCATAACCTGCGACAAGTGGGAATAAACCCTGAGTACGAGGGGTACTCAACTATACTTACCCGTCATAAACCAGAATAATATGACACCAAGGAGTATGCAAAACTTTCTTTTAGTGGGCCAGCTTGACTCATTTGCGAAAGCATAAGTTATCATGAATAAAACATTTAAGTACTTTTGCATCATCTTTGTTATAACCTATTAATATAGGTAAGCACCTATGCTAAAGCAATCACTTGATTAACCATTAATATCAAAGTTACCATCTTAGGTTTAGCCTTTCCAACATAATCCACATAACCATCCATGTTCCATCATCATTACTACGACGCCGTAGCTTGAGTCAAGTGCTCACTATCCAGGAGCGATGGCGATTCGAATCGATTCCTAACCAGCTGGTGATTTATTCCTCACACGAACCACACTCACCGATTAAGTGAGCTACAGATCACCAATGACACTATTCAGGTAAACGTCGTGAGATAACAATCATGGACCGCACTACCCAGGGGCCTCCCGACTGCCAGGAATCAGGACCCAGCCTACTCTTGGGCTCACTCTTCATGCCCCCATCTTACCCCCTTCAGCACCAGTCTGCCAATCCGAGTTTATCCCGGGCCGAATAGTGCCACTAGCTTCGCGGTCGAAATGTACGTTATTCGGCTAGCTAAATGTGAGGCATGCGTTCAACATGACAAGAGGGACGAGCAACGATCGGTCCTTAACCGACATAGACGGAATCACTATAGTCCAAAACCCTATAAGACTCCGCCCGGTCTCCATTTATCCATCAACACTTGGTTATTTCCCATGATAACAATTATAGCCAACCATAATCAGGTATCCACCTATATCTCGCAGGTGACAGAAAATCACCTGACTTCTACCGGTCTAAACATGGCTAAGCAATACTTTTGATCCTGGACCAAAAATAGGATTCTCAGCATAATTACGGGACAAGGAAAAGGTATATATGCAGCAAGTGTTTCCACTCAACTCCTATAACTTAATGCAACAATACATATATAACATATATATATATATATACTCAATTGCTTTTATAAAGTAGGAGGCTTAGAATGATCCGGGGCTTGCATGGGATCGAACACTTAGGTTAGTGTTTGATAGATGACACTCGCTTGGCGAACATCTCCCATCCCGGCACTTGCTTAGTCCTTTCATCTTTAGGATAGGTTCACCAAACACCGTCTTCGGGTTTGGCTCCATCATCACATCCTTCACGTGGTTCATCTAGCGTACCTAAATAAGATGCAAGATGCATGTGTATGAATATGATGAATGGTAACACAAGATGCATCACATAAGCATTCAAGACAAACACAAGATTATGCAAGACATAGACACCAATAGCTATTTAACTAATATCACACAACCAATTATAGAGGGCAAGCACATCAAGCATGACACACATTTACCAAGATCACAAGTATCTTAACTTGACCATCATCAAGGACATAAGCCACACTTAGCAACACATGGAGTAAACAACCACAACTAGCATGTGTTCATTTCTAGACTGCAAACAACAGCTGCATGTTTGGATCATAACTGGAGTTATACAAATCCAATAGCCATGAAACAAGACATTCTAGAAGATTATGAAATTATCTACAACTCTTTTATTTACACCCAGAGCTAATTCTAAAGATAACCAAGCCAAAACATAGCAAGAAGCAAATCTGCCCAAGAGATGGACAGAAAACTGACATGAACTTCAGAGATGCATAACTAGAGTTCTATTCATCCAATAAGGGTGGTTCTTAACTTTTTAGAAAGCTTATTAAGTTAGCTACAAATTTTTTATCATCATCTAAAGGTGATTCTGCAAATCAAAGGGCTAAACAACACCAAGAATACATCTCTATCTAGATTTAGACAGAAACTGCCATCCCACTTGGAAAAGTTATAACTAGAGTTCTAGACCACCAAAAGTGGTGATCCAAGGCAATTTAGAAAGCTTATAAAAATTACTTCAATTAATCTACTATCACTAAAGCATGATTCCATATGTAAATGAGCCAACTAAAATCTAAAACCTGACAGCAGACTTGTAAAATCTAAAACTCAAAAACCATCAGGCCTAAAATCATGAAACTTTAACACAAGCTATATCACAAAGTCACCTACAACTCTTGTATTCACCACTTTCACAGAAAATATTATTTTCATGCTTAATTTAATCATAGCTCTTATTAAAGCATTTATTAAGCATTCAAGTATGGTGAATCAAAAACTAGACCATACTACATCCAATGACCATGAAATTTTTACCACACATCAAACATCACAGGAGTAGCATGCCATAAAAATTTCACTTCATTTGGAGCCCTAAATCCGTAGTTATGAAAAAGACAAAACACAACTAGCCTTAAAACCTGACTGCAAAAATCTATTTTTATAGAGAAAACTTTAAACTAAAATATGTCATATTATAGATCTACTGCATAGACAGTTTTACAAGGATTCCAAAAAGTCGTCATTTGGTATTTTACGATTTTTCTACGATTTACTATGAATTCCCAAAGTTTTCAGCCATAACATGGGTAAAAGAAAAAAGAAAAAGAAAAACTGCACTATGCTACACTATTCAGCTGGGTCACAGGTTCTTCATTTAGGCCCCTGAAAGAAACTTTAATTAAACTAAGCAAAGGAGTCCCCAAGGCACTATTCACAAGAGTCATGGATTTCGCATCTGGACCCATAGAAAAGCTTCTATTCGCATTTTCCCCCTCCTTCTTCCTCACGTACTGAACAGAGGAGACGGAGGAGCTTAGGTGGTTACGGCCGGTGGGGTCGCTGATGGTGGTGGGGGGAAAGGTTGGCGAGGGCCGTGCTCCTAGTCCCACCCGCACTGGGGTGGCTCAGCCAGGTATGGCTAGAGCGGCGCGGCCACGGCTACCGGCGGCATGGTGCGGACACGGCCTGGCTGCTGGCGGCGCTCTGGTGGTTCGCCACACACACGGGCGAGAACGGAGGTGGTGCGAGATGGCTGTGAGGCCAGGGAGGTGGAGCTAGTGGTGACTCTAAGCTTGAGGCGTGCAGTGCAACAGCAGCAGCAGCGAGCTCTGCTTGCGTCCATGGCGGACGTGCGCTCCGACGACGAACAGAGCAAGGGAGAGGGAGCTGAGAGCAAGGGAGAGAGCCGAGGGAGTGAATGAGGAAGTAGGGAGCACCTCTAGCCTTCCAAACCATGAGATAGAGCAGCAGAAGGGGCGCAACAATGGTGGGGGCACTCTGTGCATGGCAAACGCGTGGTCAAATGATCGAACACGTGGTGTGCGTCGAAGTGACCGACGTAGGGCACGAATTTGGGCCGCTTCCGGGCCGAATTCGGACATGGACCAAAAACAAAGTTTTCTCTATAGCTGATGCTCTCCAATTCTATTTTAAGGTGCCAAGTCAATAGACCCATAGATTAGGAGATAAATAATCCTTAACTTGATAGAGTCAACACAGTGACAGCAACAAGCAAACATCCAATTCGATGGTCAAAACAAGGTCAAACTTGATGCAACTTTTTCTTGGGCCATATCCATAAAATTATCTACAACTTTCATATTTGGCACAACTTGAGTTTCTTAACAAAATTCCAGGAACGCGAGATGCCAACCATCAATGACATTGAAATCTCAGACTTAGCCAAAATTTTGAGGCTATAAAACAGCAACTTATTCAAAATTGTGACCTGTGTTTGACAAGCTTACAAGCTGATCTAGCTCTTGGTCCAAAAACATAGTTTCTTCTCCATAACATGAACTACAACTTTTATCTAAGGTCCAACATCAAAACAGGTGCAGAAGCTACAGTTCTACTTTGACCAAAGTAGGATCACGATAAAGCTTAATTTGTCCTTTTTGATCCATCGGAGCATTTTCTTGGCATTTGCTCAACATGAACCTTTCATGACTTTTGTTATAGAGTTCATCTAGAGCCGTTTGGGCAAGGTAGAAAGGTTTGGTTGATTACATGTATGTCCATTTACTTAATAGTGCAATTCAAGCACTTAGTAAAACCATTCTAACAACGATATAACTTATCATTTCATGTGACTTTTTTATTCCAAACTTCATGAAACTTTTTTAGTGACCAATATAGATGAGTATTGATGTGAGACACATGGAGATATTCCAATAATACCACCCAAGCATATATCTTGAGAAGGGCCTATATGTAAAGTAAGGGTGCAATATCCAAGTTTAGGTTGGGGTTCGTTTCCATAGGTTTGACCTTGACATCGTCATCTCCACTTAATCTATCATGTTTGAGCTCAAACCCACTACTTAACGGGTGACAAACACCTAGGGTCTTATAGTCAAAAGAAGAAAAAAAACATTCGTAGAGGATATGTACCCCGTAGCCCCTGAGCCTGTGTCCGAGTACTGGTACTCGGAATAAGGATCTCAAGAGAATATACTCGAGGATGAGAGTGAAAGCAATAATTGTAGTCCTATCTGCTTGTTCAAAAGCAGGTAAGACGTGTCCCAGTCGCCTGTAAAGTCATACCAAGGCGAACCCTGGAGATACTCAGAATATTCGAGAGAATATGCCACCAAGAATACTATCGGGTGTACTATTGGCTCACATGCAGTGATATAAGGCCGCCGGTACACTGAAAAGGTGTAGTGGGACGCACTATACCCTTGTAGTGTAGCACGTGAACCTGAAAAGAAGTCAGTAGCTTATCCATGTACTCTTCATGAACCTGGTCCACGAACACCACCAAGACGCCTATAAAAACCCTCCTAGCGAGCACCTGAACCTCGGTTGTTGAAGAAGCAAAGTGGCTCTGAACTTGAGGTTTGCAAATATGGTAGTGAGCGAAGTAGACCAGCCCCTAGGAGTACTCGGTGGACATAGCCAAGAGCTGTAGTGACTAGAAGAACTCTTGTGATAGGGTTTAGGGGTAGGCTAAACCCGTAGTTGTGCACAGTAGAGTAGCCTAGAGCTACAACTAGAAGAAGTCTTGTGACGGCTGGTAGAGGGGCACACCCAGTAGTCCCATGTCAGTTCTTCTAGGGTGCCTATCGATGTCTGTCCATGAAGGGTCGTACCTAGACCCAAATGTGCACAGATGGCGTCGGCTTGGTGGCAAGATGTGCGAATGTCTCATCCTGCATACTAGCTGGCTGGTGTCCTCTTGCAGTAGCGATGCTACCCCAGGTGGTCAGCTAACAAATGTTCGTAGTCTGATCATCTACCCAGGGTTCGAGGCTTGGATACTATTGACGGTAGTTAACAACCATATTTAACCATCAATAAAACATGTATAAGGGCACATATGAGAGCACCAACAAAGGTTTAGGGTTTAAACTGACAAATTATATGAGTTTTGGTGAATCAATGATCTCTGCTGGATTATTCCAGAAAACTATCAAGGGGGATCTATTCGTTAAATGAAATCAAGGAATTATTCTATGATATATATACATGGGAAGGTTCTAGAGGACACCACACCGAGGCAGGGCCCGAGAGTCCGCCAGGTGGGACCGGCCGGTCCCACCCCATGCCGGCTGGCACCCCATGGTGTCCCCTCGCCTCCATCTTCTCGAATGTTCCTCCATTGTCTCCTAGGATTGCATCTACACCGTTCCTTAAGTCAGTTTGATCCAAGGGCTCATGTTGGACCCTCTAGGCTATATAAGGAGACCCTAGCCCCTCTCCCTGAGGTATAAGTCATTTGGAGAAGACAGAAACCAGGCAAGTAGATCTTTGCTTGGATTCTCGACAGTGTCAAGAGCTTGGTTCGGTATAATTATTGTACCCCTCTCGCCTTTGTATCTCTATTATTTTTATATGCTTTGGTATAATTGCATGACATTCATATTCATATTCATTTTATTCATGTTCTTGGTTGCAATTTTCATAGTCTACTTTGGTTATATGCTTCGTATAGTTAGGTTATCATCATATTTATGCTTAAGTTCATATAGCATTCACCCCAATGTTCACAGGGTGGGTGGTAGAGACTATGTAAGCGTGGTGCTTATATGCATGATTGCACTAATCAACGTATGTTTTGACTTGTAATAACTTAGGAATTATTCCTCTAATATTCTAACTTGACCATGCTAATACCATAGATTGGAGTGCTCTGAGTGATTTATCATTAATCAATACTGATCATGTACACATCTTATCTTATGACTTACCCCTGTTGTGAGTAGGATTGTGGTTATGGTTTACTTCTCCATTGACAAAGTTATCAATATATATCCTGCCAGACCTTTCATGTGATAAAATACAAATAACGATATATGGATACTCCTAGGTGAAGTGCTATAATGGTATATTATCTGTGCGCTTACGGATTTCTTATTGTCGATATAATCTTTCCCCAGTTAGAAGTGTCATGTTAATAAATACTAACAAGCATTTCTGGCGCCATTGTCGGGGAAGGCAACTAGGCAATTAAAAGGAATATTGATAAACTTATACTTATTGATGTGATTGAAATAACCATTAACCCCTGCTCAAGTAGGATTACCCTTGTTTGTCTACTTTTATATCTTATGCAGGGTAATGAATAACCGATTTTTGACCTTACGGCAAGCTTCTACAAGAAAAGAAGAAACACATTGAAGAACCTAGGATTGGAGAAAGAGGTTGACGTCATAAGAATTCAAATCACATCTCAAGTGACAGAGATAGACGCTGCATTACTCACAAATTTCATCATGTGAGTCATGGTAAGTATGATCAAGAAAAGGTGAGATAGTCTTGCTCATGGACTTTAAATTTGGTGAGTAGTTATCCTTTTAATTCTTGCATTCCACTACATGTTTACTTTAAATAATTCATGCATCTACTTTGTTTAGTTTAATTCCAAATCCACAACATGTTTAGTTCCATTTATATATCCATCCCACTTGCATCCTTATTAAAAAAATATGGACACATGAAGGTCCAGGTATGAAAAAAAATATATGAGCACATAAAGGCTCATGATTAGTTATTAAAAAAGAGAAAATTAACTCACCATGATCATGCTCTTTTCCATCTCTATAAATCTCTATAGTGCTTTTGTTCTACCTTTGTTTACCATAGTATGTTTAGATTTGAAAGTATCTTTATACATCTTTTAAAGTAAGCATGGTGCTTAGTTTAAATCAAGAGGTGTGTGATCTACTTTCAAAGGTCTTTTAAATTAAGCATGGTGCTTAGGTAAAAATGCCTTTATCAATCAAATTAGACATAGAGTTTAGTTTGGTTGTTGAACTAAAACTTGTTGTAGTAGATACTGGATATTTTATCGGACTAATCCCTGCAGGAAATTTTCAAACTCAATCCAGGTAAGTCAAGAGATGAATTCACATTGAAGATGAATTAAGGCAAGTGAACTCCAATAACTTTGCAAAAAAAAGAGAAGACCCAGCGCATTCTTCATGAAAAAAGAACTGTGAGTATCTTTTGTTGCAAGTTATCTGTCGGTACCAACAGTACGAGGGTACCCACATCTATCGCTAATAAAAAACTAAAACGACTGAAACCGCAATAAAAGGCAGCCTGCCTCGACCGCGTATCCAGTCCGCCTCGTACGAGGCCCGCTCTACGGGGTGCCTCGACCGCGCTCCAGCTCCGACTCGTACGAGGCCCGCTCGACGGGGCGCCTCGACCGTGCCCCATCCCGTACAGCAAGGTACCTCGACGGCGCTCTGACCCGCGCGAGGCTCGTCCGCCCACTGGGAAAAACTTCGACTCGCGTGAGCTCGGGTCGAGCGCCTCGACTCCTTCTCTTTACCTACCCCAGGACAAAAGCCATAGCATTTAATGCGGTTACCTACTACCACCTACCGGCATGGCTGCGACCAGGATCGACGTAGGAACAATGCCCGTGTCAGATCTCACTGTTTTACCGCCCATCCCATGATGGGAGGTGAAAACCGTCACTGTACCCACCTTACCGCGCACTGTTTACCATCGATCACCCTCGAGGGAGGATAAGACAAGGCCTGTTCTCCGCAATCTCGGGGATTCGGCCTTATCCATCCGGTCTCGACCCGGCCTCGACCCAACCTCGACGCTCGGCAAAGTTCAACGGCAAGGGAAGGACGGTGTGGCATGGCGCTCTGGGTCATTTCGCCGTCTCGTCTCCCACGACGCCATGGTGTCCAGGGATGGCCGGCCATTCCCAGAGCACGTCGCTACGGTCAGCTCAACAGGAATCGACAAAACATCACCTCAAGGCTCCCCGTCGTCTTGGCCTCCTCTCGCCCTATAAAAGGGCAGGCCAGGGTTCTACAACGGGGAGGAACAACGAAGAAAAACAAGAGACAACAGGCAAGACGCAAGATAGAGATCGATATCTCAAGCAATCACCCTTGTCGTCTTTTTCCTCTCTTTGAGACTTGGGCTCGACGCCCTCTCTCGCATGCTTGTAACCCCTACACGAGCACTTCGGTGCAAGGAAATACAAACTTCTCTCCCCCCCCGCTGGACGTAGGGCCTTCTTTTGCTCGAACCAGGATAAACCCCCGTGTGTTCTCCTTGCATCACCATCCAGGAAAGAGACACGCAGCATTTACTCGTTGGTTTAGGACCCCCTCAGGTCCGAACACCGATAGTTGGCGTGCCAGGTAGGGGATCGCTGCATGCCAACATCGCTTTCTCGCCTTTTTTCCTAGATGGCTGACCCTGAACACCCTATTCCGTTGGCCACGGTGATCTGGTTCGGGAGTTTCGAGTTCATGTCGCTTGGCTATGGCTACGATATGGTCCAACTTCCACCCAGGCACCCAACCGACGAGGACTATGAGCTCTCCCAGCCCGGGGGAGCAATCCGTCGGTACCATCGCTCTAGGCGGGCGCGGGCCGCCAGACGACGACGAGCCCGGTACAACCACCGTCTTCACCTCGCGGAGGGTGATGGGATCCCTCGGTCTGGCACCCTCCAGCCAGGCACCGGCCCAGATCTCCTTGTGGAAGGTTTGGGTAGGACGAGTTTGACTGAGGGTAACATGCCGACGAAGAATCCCGCCGCTCCCCCGTCCGATGAGACACCACTGTCCGAAGCATCCATTCCGGCACGGGCAGCAACATCTCCATCACCATTCCCGTTTGGGCTAGACTCGGCTGCCCGGGTATACGCATCTTCCGTGAGCACTCGCATGAGTGCTTATGAGGAACTCCCCGGGCACCATCTACGCTCCACTCTGGACCTCGTTGCATCCACACCGGCTTCTGATTATCGGGACTCTACGGAGACACCGGAAACAGAGCCCCATGTGACTGCTTCTCAACGTCGCAACCCCAGTGATGATTTGCAACGGCCACACATTCCCCCGTCATACTACTACTTTGGCGCTCCTGACTCCGACTCGGCTGACGACACCTATGATCTGACCTGCGAATGCTTCAACATCGATGTTGAAAGCACTTCGGAATCAGAGGATGAAGAGCCAGTCGAAGGAAGGCACATGCCACCTCATGTCGAGCTTCCCGCTGAGCGAGACGACCCTCAGTTCCTTGCGGATCAAGGGACGCAGCTCGAGCAGATTCGTGAGTTGCAGGACAGGCTTGACGAGGAACGGGAAAACCTGGATCTACTCCAACAAACCCTCGAGCGTGAGCGTGCGGAACGCGCACTTGGCGGGAGAGCTCACGAGAGAGCTCGCGACGTCAACCGTCGCATCAACGAGGACCGGGTGGTCAACCCCCCGGTTTTCGCTCGAGCTAGCCAGAATGTTATCGTCGCCGCCATGCTCCTCTGCAACATGCCCGAGCCGTCAAACCCCGACGCCCGTCGGGCTCGAGATGAAATTCGAGAACTCCTCGAGACCGCCGCCATGCAGCAGGCCGAGAGCTCTGCCTCGAGGCGACGCGAGATAGCCTCGGAGCGGATCATCGAGCCCTCCCGACAGGAGAGAGAAGCCTCGGTTCACCCCGAGCCTGCCCGGCGAAACCGGGTAGCTCCGGCCCCTGAGCCCACCACCAACGACCACAAGCCTCGAGACACCTGTGGCAACATAGTCGAGCACCGCACGCGCAAGCATGGTGATGGCGTGCCTCGAGGCTACCACGTCCACAGGGGCGGACGCTACGACAGTTCGGAAGATCGTAGCCCTTCACCCGAGCCCCCGGGTCCTCGGGTCTTCAGTAAGGCTATCCGTGAGACGGTGCTCTTAGCTTGGTTTCGCCCCCCCATGACTCTCACCAAGTACAACGGCGAAACCAAACCCGAACTTTGGCTCACCGATTTCCGCTTGGCGTGTCAGCTGGGCGGGGCCACCGACGACCAGGTCATCATTCGACAACTCCCCCTGTTCCTCTCCGACACTGCTCGAGCCTGGCTCGAGGATGTCCCACCTCGACAGATCCACGACTAGGACGATCTCGTAAGGGTGTTTGAGGGAAATTTCAAGGGGACCTACATGCGCCATAGCAACTCGTGGGACCTCCGGAGCTGCAAGCAGAAACCAGGTGAATCCCTCCGGGATTACATCCGGTGCTTCTCCCGGTAGCGTACCGAGCTCCCTAACGTCACCGACTCCGACGTAATTATGGCCTTCCTCTCTGACACCACCTGTAAGGAGTTGGTCCGAGAATTGGGCCATAACACTCCACTCACTGCCAACGGGTTGATGGACATTGTCACCAACTTCGCCGCCGGCGAGGAGGCGGTTGGTGCAATCTTTGGTGGTGACCTGGAAAGGGGGAAGCAGAAGGTCGACGATCCTGTGAGCTCCACCTGGGGCTCCAAGAGAAACAACTGCAAGAAGAAGAAAGGCTAGCAGGGCAAGCTCGAGGCCCCGGCTGACGAGCTCGTCGCTGCTACCGAGCACAAGAAGCCTCGAGGCCCCCTCCCGGCGGGGGCATCCTCGACAAAATGCTCAAAGAGCCGTGTCCCTACCACAAGGGACCCACTAACCATAACCTCGAAGACTGTCATATGCTTCGCAGGTACTTTGGGGGTGCCGGCGTCAAGAAGGACGACAAGAGGGAGGACCCTAAGAGTGACGACAAGGATGGGGGATTCCCTGAGATCCACGACTGCTTCATGATCTACAGAGGGCCCTCGACCTGCCTCTCGGCGTGCCAGCGCAAGCGAGAACGGCGTGAGGTTTTCTCCGTACAAACGGAAGTCCCCCGCTTCCTTGATTGGTCTGCGATGGCCATCACTTTCAACCGTGATGACCACCCAGACTACGTCCCCAACCCGGGAGTCTATCCGCTCGTTGTTGACCCCGTCATCGCCAACACATGCCTCACCAAGGTGCTCATGGATGGCGGAAGCAGCCTCAACATCATCTACTCCTAGACCCTCGACCTTCTGGGGGTCGAGAGAGCGCGCCTCCAATCTAGCGTCGGGGGCTTCCACGGAGTCATGCCAGGGAAACGGGCGAAACCCCTCGGATGGGTCGATCTGCCTGTTTATTTTGGCACACCGGCCAACTTCAGAAAGGAGACTCTCACTTTCGAAGTGGTCGGATTCTGTGGAACGTACCACGCTATCCTAGGGCGCCCATGCTACGCCAGGTTCATGGCAATCCCGAACTACACCTACCTCAAGCTCAAGATGCCAGGCCCAAACGGTGTCATCACTATAGGGCCCTCATATGAACATGCCTACGAGTGCGACGTCGAGTGCGTCGAGCACGGCGAGGCTATTTTGGAGTCGGCGATCTTGGCTACAGACCTCGACGGCCTCGCCAATGCGATTCCCGACCCAAAACGCCATGCCGGCAGCTTTGAGCCCGCGGAAGATGTCAAACTCATACCCCTCGACCCCGCTGATCCCAAGGGAAAGGCGCTGAACGTCAGCGCCACCCTCGATCCTAAATAGGAAGCAGTGCTCGTCGACTTTCTCCACACAAACGTCGACATCTTTGCGTGGAGTCCCTCAGATATGCCGGGCATATCCAGGGAAGTCGTCGAGCACGCCTTGGAGATCCGGGCCAGATTCAAACCGGTGAAGCAACGCCTGCGTCGCTTCGATGAGGAGAAGCGCAGGGTCATCGGCGAGGAGATACACAAGCTGTTGGAGGCCAGATTCATCAAAGAGGTTCATCATCCCGAGTGGCTAGCTAATCCTGTATTAGTTAGGAAAAAGAGTGGGAAATAGAGGATGTGTGTAGACTATACTAGTTTAAATAAAGCATGTCCAAAAGTTCCCTTTCCTTTGCCACGCATTGACCAAATCGTTGATTCCACCGCGGGATGTGAAACTCTCTCATTCTTAGATGCATACTCCGGCTACCACCAAATCAAAATGAAGGAGTCCGACCAACTTGCGACTTCATTCATCACCCCATTCGGCATGTATTGCTATGTTACGATGCCCTTCGGTCTCCGGAACACGGGGGCTACGTACCAGCGATGCATGCAGCACGTTTTCGGAAAGCACATCGGGTCGACCGTCGAGGCTTATGTCAACGACATCGTTGTCAAAACCAAACAAGCCGATGATCTGGTCAACGACCTCGACGTTGCGTTCAAATGCCTCTGGGCAAAAAACATCAGACTCAATCTAGAGAAATGCGTCTTTGGCGTCCCACGAGGTATGCTTTTAGGGTTCATCGTGTCTAAACGTGGCATCGAGGCCAACCCTAAAAAAATCTCTGCAATAACCAAGATGGGCCCCATCCGAGATCTGAAGGGCGTACAGAGGGTCACAGGTTGCTTGGCGGCACTCAGCCGTTTCATTTCGTGCCTCGGCGAAAAAGCACTCCCTCTATACCGTCTCTTGAAGAAATTAGAGCATTTTTCCTGGACCCTTGAGGCTGAGGAGGCTCTCACAAAACTCAAGGCCACACTCTCTAACTCACCAATCCTCGTCCCTCCAACCCTGGGGGAACCACTCCTACTCTATGTCGCCGCGACATCACAAGTAGTTAGTGCTGCCCTAGTTGTCGAACTGGCCGAGGAGGCACATACCTTGCTCGTCTAGAGGCCGGTCTATTTCATTAGCGAGGTGCTCTCAGAAACCAAGATTCGATACCCATAGATCCAGAAACTGCTATATGTCGTCATCCTGACACGGCGCAAGCTCCGACACTACTTCGAGGGTCACCCGATTACTGTGGTTTCTTCTTTCCTCATGGGAGAGATAGCCTAGAACCGGGAAGCCTCGGGTAGGGTTGCTAAATGGGTAGTCAAACTCATGGGCGATACCATGTCCTATGCCCCGCGAAAAGCTATCAAGTCACAGGTGTTAGTAGATTTCCTGGCTGAGTGGACCGACACCCAACTCCCCCCTGCACAGCTTCAGGCGGAGCTATGGACCATGTACTTCGATGGGTCATTGATGAAAACGGGAGCAGGCGCGGGCTTGCTCTTCGTCTCACACCTCAGGGTTCACATGCGCTACGTCATCCGGCTTCATTTTCCTACGTCTAACAACGTCGTCGAATACGAGGCGCTCGTCACGGGATTAAGAATCACCGTCGAGCTCGGGGTCCGACATCTTGACGTTCAAGGCGACTCCTAACTCGTGATCGATCAGGTCATGAAGAGCTCGAGCTGCCGTGACCCCAAGATGGAAGCCTACTGCCAAGAAGTACGGCGCCTTGAGGACAAGTTTCACGGCCTCGAGCTCAACCACATCGCACGCAGGTATAATGAGGCCGCCGATGAACTGGCAAAAATCGCGTCCAGTCGAGCTACGGTTCCACCGGACGTTTTCGCAAAAGACCTTCAGCAGCCATCCGTCGACCTCGGGCTAGACAGAGGGGTTGACGGGACGTCACTCGATCCTCCACCTGAGGCAGAAGCCCCCTCGACCGGGGCTGAAGCCATGCAGGTGGAAGACTTGACCCCACCGTCTGACCTCGAGCCTGACTGGCGCGTCCCGTACCTCGACTACCTCAGCCGAGGGGACCTCCCCTCGGATAAGACTGAGGCTCGACGGATCGCGCGCCGGGCCAAAACCTTTGTAATCATGGGCGACAGCAGAGAGCTCTACCGCCGTAGCCCTACTGGTATCCTCCAACGATGCATCACAAATGAGCAAGGCAGGAACCTGCTCAGCGATCTCCACTCGGGGGCTTGCGGTCACCACGCAGCACCTCGTACCCTCATCGGAAACGCCTTTCGACAAGGATTCTATTGGCTGACCGCGGTCTTCGACGCTGTCAAGCTAGTACGCTCCTGCAAGGGTTGTTAGTACTATGCGAGATGAACCCATCTTCCGGCACATGCCCTGCAAACTATCCCCATCACATGGCCATTTGCCGTTTGGGGGCTCGACCTTGTCGGACCATTAAAAAGGACAACTGGTGGCTTCACCCACTTGCTCGTCGCAATCGACAAATTCTCCAAGTGGATCGAGGCCCGCCCTATCACCAGCATCAAGTTCGAGCAAGCTGTGCTCTTCTTCACTGACATTATTCATCGCTTTAGGGTCCCCAACTGTATCATCACAGATAATGGCACCCAGTTCACTGGTAAAAAGTTTTTGGATTTCTGCGATAGCCACCACATCTGAGTGCTCTAGTCAGCCGTGGCCCATCCAAAAACAAACGGTCAGGTGGAACGTGCCAATGGCATGGTCCTACAAGGCCTGAAACCCAGAATCTTTGACAAACTAAATAAACATAGCAAAAGATGGGCTGCCGAGCTACCCTCGGTCCTATGGAGCCTAAAAACAACGCCGAGTCGAGCCACGAGGTTCACTCCGTTCTTCTTAGTCTACGGGTCTGAGGCTATGCTCCCAACTGATATAGAATACGGATCCCCAAGGTTGAAGGCCTACAACGAAAGAAATAACGACGCCACAAGACAGGATGCCCTCGACCAGCTCGAGGAAGCCCGAGATGTGGCTCTGTTGCATTCTGCCAGGTACCAGCAGGGTCTCCGACGCTACCACGACAGACACGTCTGCAAGCATGACCTCAACTTCGGCGACTTGGTGCTACGGCGGAACCAGAACACCAAGGGACGGCACAAGCTCACGCCACCATGGGAAGGGCCATACATCATCGCAGAAGTACTAAAGCCGGGCACCTACAAGCTATCCAACGAGAAGGGTGAAATCCTCACCAACGCCTGGAACATTGAACAGCTACGTCACTTCTTTCCTTAAAAAGCCTCGAGGCTCTGTAGTTTCTTTTTCGTCAATAAAGAATACAGCGATGTTCAAACTTTTGTTTCATAATGAGGAAGGATCGACTCTGCACTCCTAGAATCGACCCTCCCTCGGGAGCTACAAGGGGGGAACCCCCAGTCCCCGAAAAAACTTATGCTCTTTTTTAAATTTAAGAACCGCTTCTTAGATCGACTTCGCTGCAAGAGCACCCTAAGGTTCGAAAGGGCTCTCGAGTCAGGAGTATCACCTACGCCTCCGAGGCTACGGTACCTCCACTCACCCCTCACACCATTTAGAGGTGCGACTTCACGCTAGGGAGATCTAAATAATGGTTCCTAACTTTGAAAAAGAACATACCCCCTGTCGCTTAGATCAGGCTCTCACACGATTTACAAGGCCGCAACATCACCCTGAAGCTCGAGGGCAGTTGAGCCGTGAGATCACTTATGCCCCCGAGGCTACGGTACCTCCACTCGCTCCCTTACGCCAAAGGATGCAACTGCGCGCTAAGTAAATCACGCGAGAACACGATCCAAGCGATAAAGGGAAGAAAAGCTCGAATAAAACTAAATTTACCACGAACCGGTTTATGTTTTGAGTTCTTAGGGCCTTCGAGGCCACCACGACCAAAATTCAAAATACTAACTTATTACATGGGCCTTCATGCCCAGATTTGGCTCACAGGCCCTCATCGTCAGTAGGCGGAACCACCTCGGCTTCAAAAAGCGAGGCCACACGGTTTTCAGGCTCTTCCGCGGCTTCAATCAGCTCTAGGCAGGCATCCTCGTTCTCCTCGTCCGTCCCATCTGGGTCTGTGATGAAGCCCTCAGCGACGAGCTTCATGTCAAACACAAACCCTGAATAGACAACGGCCAGCGCCCTCTTTACGCCATGATGGAGGCCGTCCCGTATCTTCTCCCGGGCAAGGCGACCCAGCGCCACCATCCGACGGACGAAGGAGTTCCCCGAAACATCTTCCCCGGTGTCGGCATCGGGCTCGACCCCCAGGCCGTCACACACGGTGGTGATCGTGCCCTGGAGCAGCTGGGTCCTCCGGATCTCGGCTTTGAGGAGGCTCTGGAAGGAGTTGGCAGAAGATTGGGCCTCTCAATTCTCCCTCTCCAGCTCTGAAACACGATAAACAAATTAACACCCAACACAAGGCCCTCAACATCGTGGCCATAACGATCACACTTACCCTCAATATGGGTCTGCAGGCCCACGACCTCGTTGCGAAGCCCCCCGCACATCCGCTCGAGCCCTAGGAGGGCGCTGTCCTTGTCACTGATGGTCGCCTTTAGCGCCTCGATCTCTTGTCGAGCAGACTCGAGAGCTACGTCCTTCTCTTGGATGGCTCCCTTCAGTGTCGTGACCTTGTCCTTCAGAGCATCAGAACGAGCGGTGGCCTGCTCGACCTCAACGTTGTGGGCGTCGCGCTGACGGCTAACCTGGGAGACATCCTCCTCGAGCTCCTTCACCCGTCCCGACAGGGGCTCGAGATCCCTGCAGGCCTAGGCAGCCTCCTCCCGAGCCTTGTCCATGTCAGTGCGCATCATGGCTTCGGCCGCCCAAGCCTACATCGCCTCCTCCTTCACCACCACGTACGCGATGCGCAGCTCAGCCATTTCGGCATTCCGATCGGAAAGCCATTTCTGGGCCTCCTCGACCAGGACCCGTTGCTAAGATAGCATGGCCCACACGCCACTCTCATCCCGGATGAAGAGTGACTTGCGGCGGGAGAACTCCTTCAGCTCCTGAACGCAATCCGAAAAAACAGAAAAGGTTAAAAAGCCGAGGGAAAAAGACACCAAGAAAACCACGGAGAAAGATGACGGGTCGATCATACCTCGGTGGCATCCCGCATACTCCGCGACATGGCCTCGGACGCCACTCGGAGCAACCGATCAAGGTGCCGGCGGACGCCCTCGAGGTACTCCCATCGGTGCACTTCATCTTTGTCGTTCAGGACGAAGATGGGCTCGGCGTCGGGGTTCACGGCGTCCCTAAACTAGAGGGACGGCCCCCCGCACCTCAGTATCTTCGTCTCTGCCCGCGCTATCGCCAGCGCGGCGATGTCGGGCCATGACGACGACGACCCGGCCGGGGCGTCTCCTGGTCTCGCGGAAGGACCGGCCTCGCCCGCAGTTCCCGCCTCTCCAATGGCCGTCGAGGCACCAGCCTGATCCGCGGCCTCACCCCCCTCGACCCCCATCACTTGTTTCCCTTTGTCCAGGGGGGTGTCGTCGAGGGTAAGGTCCACGGTCATGGGTGCCCGCCCTCCTAAGGGAACTGGCCCCTCAACCACCGGCGCCTCCGGAGCCGACGCCTCGACCGACGACGGCTCCGGTACCGGCGCCTCGACCGTTGGCGCCCCCGAAGCCGGCGCCTCTTCTTCTGGTGCTCCGGTTAGGGGCTCGACCGCCCCGCCCTCCACCGTACCCGCTGGCTCCGCCGATGGGTCTTGCTGCGGCCGCGACCCCCTTGCCAGGGCCGCCTCCTGCCCCGACGCTGACGTGACCTCCTCCATGGTCACGTCAGCACCCGCCCGCTCCGTGCCACAGACGGGTGCCTCGCTCGTCACGACCTCGACGGCAGCCTCGGTCGTCGCCGACGACCTAGGCCCCGCCTCGACCGCACCGGGCGCCACCATCTCCGCTGGTTCGGACCCCTCCATGGCAGGATCAGGGCCAGCAACCACCGTGGCATCCGCTGCCCCCTGCCATCGTCGCAGGCGCCCCTTCATGACCTCGACCTGCCGGACCCAGGCCGCATCCCGCTCCGTCGTCCGGTTAAGGACAACGGCGTTGGCCCGCAGCGACTTCACGAGGGTAGGCCCCATCGGCTCTGCCTTCCGCTTTAACCTGCAAAGTGAGAAGAAATGTCAGCTAACGGATCTAGAGAAAGGCAGAACAACCAAGCAGAAACGCTTACCCAGAAATCGGCACCAAGGGCCTCGACCCCGTGCGATCCGAGCCTCCCGGGGCGGCCGATTGTGGCCTCGCATTGGCCCCACCAGCAGGCCGGGCACTCCTTGGGGCCCTGACCGACGCACCGCCCTGCGCATTCTGTGCCTCCAAGGCCAGCTGGCCTCGAGTTCTCACGCCTGCCGACGCCGTCGCCGATGATGACGCCGATATCGCCGTCCCAGCCCCTGCCCGAGCTTGTGGGGCCTGGGCTAGTGCGGGCGTCCCCGTTGACCCCTCTTGCTGGGTCCGGGGTAAAGCGGCCCCTCCCATCGAGGGGCCTGTCTCCTCCGTCTTCTCCTCCTCCTTGGACTCCTCGACCACGACGACCGAGGAGGACCCCCCTGATGGGCTCCAGAGGGGGTGAATGTCGGGAAGGTCCCCCAGTCCGGTCGCGGTCTCATACTGCGACAGGGCGTCGTCGTCTTCGCCGCTGCTGTCGTCGTCCTCCCCCGAGATCGTCTCGGAAGGCGACGGTGCCAGGGGGACCCCGTCGATGGTCTGCTGGCGTCGGAGCTTCTTCAACGCCTCCGCCCCTTTGGCCTTGCGGATTTCCCGCTTCTTGGCCATCTCCTTGGTTTACTTCTTCTTGGAGGCATGCTGGCGTCGAGCCTCCCAGGCGGGCCGGTCCTCTGGGACTGGCGGACGCGTTTCCCGCAGCGCCGACAAATCCTACGCGCTGGCCTCGACCAAATCAGCGAAATCCAAAAATAAACAAAATTAGCAAACATACTAGCCCTAAGATATGAACCACGGGCTCGAACCCTTCGGTAGGTCTCATGGGGACCCGGTTGGCCTCCTCCACCTTCAAGTTCCCAACCATCCGGCGCGCTTGCCGGAGGACCTCCTCGAGGGCAAGGGTTTCGTGGGACATCCGGGTCCCCTCCAGAGATGCCTCCAGAGTCATCTGGTCGAGGCAAAGACGACACCGGCACAGCGGCATCACTCTGTGGCGATAGAAGGCCGCGGCCACTGCCGCAGCCATCAAGCCCCGAAGGCGAAGCTGCTGCAGCGCCACCAGCAGCGGGTCCAGGCGTGGCTTCTCGGCTTCCGGCACTCCGTACGTCCAGCGATCCTCTCGAGCGGTCAGCACGCAGCCGGTGTACCTCGGCAACTGATTTTCATCATTGCGGAGGTAGAACCAACCCTCGTGCCACCCGCTGTTCAAAGAGATGAGGCGAGCCGGGATGTACAGATCTGCCCGGCTCGACCTCACCTGCAGGACGCAGCTCCCTACTCGAGCCGCGCACAGGACGCCCTTCTCCCCCACCTTCTTGGCGAAGAGCTCGTCCTTGAAAAGGTGAAGCCACAGGTTCCACTGCGGCTCCACCCCAAGGTAGCCCTCGCAGACCGCCGCGAAGATGGCGGCCTGCGCGACGGCGTTGGGGCAAGGTGGTGAAGCTCCACCTGGTAGTAGTGGAGGAGCGCGCGCATAAAGACGGACGCTGGCACACCAAACCCCCGCTCGTGGAAGCAGACGAAGCTCACCATGTACCCTTCAGGGGGCGCCGGCTCCCGGTGGGCAGGAGGCGGCGCGATCCACTCTGGCTACGACCGGCTCGTCCTTGGCCGCAGCAGCCCGTCCTCAACCAACTCTTCCAACCTCCTCTCTATCACCGAGGAGGCGGCCCAGTCGTCGGCGGGGAGGATCTGGCTCTTTCCTGCCATCGGTGCTGTCGGAAGGGGGTGGACGGAGAGGATGCGGTGGTGGCAGCAATGCGGGCAGAGAGCGCAATAAGGCAAGGGTTGTCTGAGGCAGAAGATTGCAGGAGCGCAAGGGACCGGTGGGGAACGCAGACCCCTAGGCCTTGATTTTATATGCCCAGGCGGAAGCCCAACGGCCGCGCGAAAAGGTAGGAATAGTTTCCCGCATTAAATGCGCCCACCTAACTGTTTCCTTACACCTCGCAGGAGTTGGGCACGTGGTCATCCCCCACTTCGTAATCGTACGCCACGTCGCCCACTACCACGCCGATCTCGCCTCCCCTCCTAAAAATACGCGCCCGGCTAACGGGCAAGGGAGGGATCCGCGGACGGATATTCCCAAATACCTGGGAAACGGGCCTCGAGCCCGGTATGAGCCTCGAGGGAGCGGAAGCTGGCCCTCGACCAGGGTTCGATAGCTGCCCTCGAGCAACAGAGTTAGGGATGACCAAGGGTGCGCCCGTACATGGCCAGGGCTTGAGCCACGCTCTCGAGGCACCCTAGGACGTATTCGAGGCCAAAGGAGGAGGTCGACGTAGGAATCCCCTCGGGGGATGCACCGAGCCCTTGAATCCTATCGCAGGGAATCGAGATCCACACGACCACTTCTTGGCATCTTTGAGAGCACCTCCGGGCCACTAGCCGACCCCTAACGACTAGGGCACGGACTCTCACTTGAATTCCCCCATTAGCAGCTCACCGGAGGCCGTCGGAACTCACCCAAACGAGGGTAGTACGATGTTCTCCACCCCTCCTCCTTTTTTTTGGAAAAGGAGCGTGAGGGACGAACAGTAAAAGACGGCCCGGACTCTGATCGACCTCGCGCGCGCGAGGCTCAGGGGCTCGACCGCAGAAACCTAAACCTTGAGGGATCGAAAGCTGGCCCTCGACCAGGGTTCAACAGCTGCCCTTGAGTAACAGAGTTAGGGACGACCAAGGGTGCGCCCATACATGGCCAGGGCTCGAGCCACGCTCTCGAGGCACCCCAGGACGTATTCGAGGCCAAAGGAGGAGGTCGACGTAGGAATCCCCTCGGGGGAGGCACCGAGCCCTCGAATCCTGTCGCAGGGAATCGAGATCCACACGACCACTTCTTGGCATCTTTGAGAGCGCCTCCGAGCCACTAGCCGACCCCTAACAATTGTAGCACGGACTCTCACTCGAATTCCCCCGTTAGTAGCTCACCGGAGGCCGTCGGAACTTGCCCAAACGAGGGTAGTACGACGTTCTCCACCCCTCCTCCTTTTTTCAGAAAAGGAGCGTGAGGGACGAACAGTAAAAGACGGTCCGGACTCTGATCAACCTCACGCACGCGAGGCTCGGGGGCTCGACAACAGAAACCTAAACCTTGAGGGATCGAAAGCTGGCCCTCGACCAGGGTTCGACAGCTGCCCTCGAGTAACAGAGTTAGGGACGACCAAGGGTGCGCCCGTACATGGCCAGGGCTCGAGCCACGCTCTCGAGGCATCCCAGGACATATTCGAGGCCCAAGGAGGAGGTCGACGTAGGAATCCCCTCGGGGGTGGCACCGAGCCCTCGAATCCTGTCGCGGGGAATCGAGATCCACACGACCACTTCTTGGTATCTTTGAGAGCGCCTCCGGGCCACTAGCCGACCCCTAACGACTAGGGCACGGACTCTCACTCGAATTCCCCCGCTAGCAGCTCGCCGGAGATCGTCGGAACTCGCCCAAACCGGGGTAGTACGGCATTCCCCACCCCTCCTCCTCCTTCCTGAAGGAGGAGCGTGAGGGTCGCACAGCAAAAGATGGCCGGGACTCTGATCGACCTCGTGCGCGCGAGGCTCAGGGGCTTGACCGTAACGAATCATTCCCCAATAAAACGAATACAAGACCTCGGAGGAGTCTCAACACTCCACCGAGGCCTCGGGGGCTACACCCAGTGGGTGCGCTCGCGCGCCCCCACCGAAAAAAATCACGACGCTACGACTCCAGTTCAAACAAACCTCTAGGAGAGTGATCACATACTCACCCAAAGGCTCGGGGGCTACTGTCGGTACCAACAGTACGGGGGTACCCACATCCATCGCTAATAAAAAACTAAAACGACTGAAACCGCAATAAAAGGCAGCCCGCCTCGACCACGTATCCAGTCCGCCTCGTACGAGGCCCGCTCTACGAGGCGCCTCGACCGTGCTCCGGCTCCGACTCGTACGAGGCCCGCTCGACGGGGCGCCTCGACCGCGCCCCATCCCGTACAGCAAGGTACCTCGACGGCGCTCCGACCCGCGCGAGGCTCATCCGCCCACTGGGAAAAACTTCGACTCGCGTGAGCCCGGGTCGAGCGCCTCGACTCCTTCTCTTTACCTACCCCAGGACAAAAGCCATAGCATTTAATGCGGTTACCTACTACCACCTACCGGCATGGCTGCGACTAGGATCGACGTAGGAACAATGCCCGTGTCAGATCTCACTGTTTTACCGCCCATCCCGTGATGGTAGGTGAAAACCGTCACTGTACCCACCTTACCGCGCACTGTTTACCATCGATCACCCTCGAGGGAGGATAAGACAAGGCCCGTTCTCCGCAATCTCGGGGATTCGGCCTTATCCATCCGGTCTCGACCTGGCCTCGACCCAACCTCAACGCTCAGCATAGTTCAACGGCAAGGGAAGGACGGTGTGGCACGGCGCTCTGGGTCATTTCACCGTCTCGTCTCCCACGACGCCATGGTGTCCAGGGATGGCCGGCCATTCCCAGAGCACGTCGCCACGGTCAGCTCAACAGGAATCGACAAAACATCACCTCAAGGCTCCCTATCGTCTTGGCCTCCTCTTGCCCTATAAAAGGGCAGGCCAGGGTTCTACAACGGGGAGGAACAACGAAGAAAAACAAGAGACAACAGGCAAGACGCAAGATAGAGATCGATATCTCAAGCAATCACCCTTGTTATCTTTTTCCTCTCTTTGAGACTTGGGCTCGACGCCCTCTCTCGCATGCTTGTAACCCCTACACGAGCACTTCGGTGCAAGGAAATACAAACTTCTCCCCCCCCCCCCCCCGCTGGACGTAGGGCCTTCTTTTGCCCGAACCAGGATAAACCCCCGTGTGTTCTCCTTGCATCACCATCCAGGAAAGAGACACGCAGCATTTACTCGTTGGTTTAGGACCCCCTCGGGTCCGAACACCGACATTATCTTTGCCTTAAACCATGTTAAAATGCAGCAAACACATAAAACATGATAGACAAAATCTATGCTGAACAATCCTAAAACCATGCATCTGCCAATTAGCATAGAGAAAAATCACAAAAAGTATGGACAACAAAAACTCATGTTTCAAATTTGTTATATTCCCTCGGATATGTGTCCATTAATATTTTACAGGAAAGAATAAATATAAGTTATGCATATTCATGGTTTGGTATGAATATGTGAACAGCCAAATCACCACTTCAGTAATGAAATGAAGAGGAAATGAGATAAGTGCCACAAAAAGGATTTATAATAAAAGCACTTGCTCATAGGAAGTGGACAGACAAATCAATTGGTCATGAGTAATGTCGAAGGCAACCTTCCATTGAGCCTTTCTAGGACTCAAGCTAGGAGGCTGATGAGAAGCAAGGAGCAACTCACCTCATATCAGCCAATTAATGCCTATTTTTATCACCCTCAAAGACACCATCTCGCATGTCAGCAACAAGGACTAAGATGACAGGATGCCACCACATCATGGCATATATTCTCGATAAATGGTCTACCTATGGTGTCTCGTAAGGCCGTAAACGACCATGATCACACAAAAAGACACCCCTACGCCATTGGAGATGAAGCTTCCATGTGAATTCCAATGAAGATCTTTCTTTGACCATTAAGGCGCATGCCGCATTGTTAACAAACAAAGAAGAACAACTCTTCGCCATGTCGCTAGAAGACAAAAACAATCAAGGAGAAACTAGAATTTGCATCTTCAATAGACCCCAACTCGTCAATCAAGAATCAACAAAAATCAAGAAAGGTTGACGGAAGAAGAGCATGCAATTATTCATATTTCCATCGGATGGTGAAAAGGCAAAACTTAATGTAAGGCAAGGACCTGTTCAATGGACCACGAGCTCTCACCAATGGGTAAATCGGATAAGACCCTCCTCCTTCAGGTATGTTTGTCACTACTCACTTTAAAAGAAGGAAGAATAAAGACATAAGGTACGTTCAACCAAGCATTATGCAACATTAAAACGCATTCATGTGAGAGTTCTATCATCCAAACTTGATTATGCGTTCTGCAAAATTCAAGTATGGGGGAAAGAGTTCTTTAAAACATCTCATGCCATGTTGCTAATTTGTCTTGGTCATCTCTACCTTTATGTCATGCTTGCTCAATCACTAACAAATAAAAATTTAAACAATCATATTCATTTGATTCACCATACATATTCTTGTTTCTACTTGAATGAATCTCTTTAGTCTTTTAAACTTCCTTGTATTATTATAAGTATGCTTCAGAATATTATTCAAACACAATTATCAAAACATACTTGTATAGAATTTGGTTGTATATGTGGACTAATCCTTGCAGGAAAATATTCAAATTTTATT
The DNA here is from genome assembly GCA_038087645.1 of Saccharum hybrid cultivar R570. Taxonomy (NCBI): domain Eukaryota; kingdom Viridiplantae; phylum Streptophyta; class Magnoliopsida; order Poales; family Poaceae; genus Saccharum; species Saccharum hybrid cultivar. The sequence goes on along the minus strand of JAQSUU010000553.1, from coordinate 20,792,967 downwards.
GGAAATATTAGGAGATCCTTTGTAGAAATAAATCAAGGTTAGAGTCAAAACAATTTCACACATCTTTGCCTTATTAAAGATTTGAAGTAGTGGTGAATAATAAAAGCATATGATTTAAAGCATGGGATACAGATTGACCTTTAACTCCTTGGCAACACTATCCTTACTTTGAATCATTTGATACTCCTTTGGGTATGTGTTGTCTACTAATCCCTTTCAGAGAATAAATAGTGAGAGGAGCAGAGGGTCTGAAGAGTGAGAAAGGAGTATAACATATGAAACAAGATGTTCATGAACAACCCAAGATGCAAGGAAGGAAGGGACCACCATAAGTCATCTACCCTTCATCACATGTTGTCATCACGCTCCAATGATGAAGGTAACAGGTAAGTGGTCATCGTTTTCCTCTTGATCTTGGTATGCACACAAATAAAGACACAAACATGTTAGAGTTACAACTTTGATTGATTCAACCTGATCAACTCAACATGATTTGTTCTTTAAGTTTGTTCATGGCACCATTCTCTTCATCTCGGTCTTAACCAAACAAGCTAAAATATTGCATATCTTATCTTTGAAAGATGATAGTCATAATCATGTAAACTTTTATATATTACATAAAGATGGACACTTCTTCCATGGGTTACGCAACTCCACTCTTGTTGCCACAATCAAAATGCTACACTCATGCTCATGTTTTTGATCTTATCACCCATGTTATAAACAAACAATGTACACAACATCAATCTTATCATGTCTAAGGCTAGAGAAGAATGAATAAATTTCTAGTTCTATTGGTATTTTCCCACCAACAGAGCCCGTGCACTTGATCACTACCTTGTCCTAATAAGCAAAACGCGTTTCAAGCAAAGTGTGTGGGGAGACGATCCCCCAAACTCTACAAGTGAAAGTTCTGAACTAGTAACAACGAGACACATAAGATTTTCACTAAAGATTGGTTTTAAAATGCTGAACAAGGAGGAAAAGAAGGTAGCACCACCATTGGGAGCGTCACTAATGGAGGCACCACCACAAGAATCCTCATCCTTAAGAGCGAACCGAGGTACTTATTAGTGAACCACCGCAAGAAAGAGCCCTGTCCGGTGGACTTCAAAATCCGAACCCTTGTCATGAGGTAAAATCGGTAGTTATCCATATTTATTTTTTTAGCATTGCATTAGAAAAAAAAACAAAAATTTTATTATTGCATCATAAACCTTAAGCCCCATATGAATGATTTTCACGGTGTGTAAAAACCCATAAGAATATTTATCGTGGTGGCATAAAAATAAAAATACCATGCATACATTTATATATCATTTTCTGCATACATATTTCCTTTTCTGTATTATAAAAATTAGAAAATTAAAAAAACATATAAAAAATATATCCTATTAAAATTCTATCAAAAGAAAAGCTGACTAAACCCACAAGAACAAATCATCGAATGGCTAACCGCTAACCCCTTATCCTAATTCAAGCCTTGAATTTTTGGTATTCTTGTTGGAGTATTTTGTAGGATGGTACATATGATCAAGAGCTAGTTTACCCGGTTGACCTCATCTTACTCCACCCAAAGTACATCTTCCCGAATCAACCTTCGGGTGGATAAGATGGACGTCCGCTGACAAACATGCTCAAAAAAGGATCACTAAACTTTCAACAACCGACCACGACAACATCTAGTTTGGGGGAGGAGCATCCCCCATGTATCAAGCTAAGTATTTCTTTCTCTTTTTAGTTTTACTATTTTTGACTTTGCTTTCTATTAGATAAAAGAAATAAAAAGATGAATAACTAAGAAAACAAAATAAAAATTTATCCTAAGTTAATTATATATATTAGTAAGGTGTGATCTTAAAACTTTAAAAATAAAATAAAGAGTTTGTGTTTAGTCTTCTATTTTTAAGAGATAAATAAAATAATAGAGCCTACGATAAACTCTTGCATTGGAAATGACAAATAGTTGCTCTGTCGTAATTCCTTTCAAGTACCTAGTTTTCAGCCTTGAATTCTCCTGAGTTTTGGATACGATTGATTTGATATAAGAATTTACTCTGAACTTGAAACTCGTGGGTAGCATAGGCCTGATCTAAGTCAGGTAATTGACGGATATGATATGAGAGGGTCTGAGCTGCTATTTATCTTGTTTCTAGTGATACAAGAGTTCCAGAGATTTATCTTTTAAAAACATAAAATCTTTTATGATGAGCTCTTATATGACAGCTCAAATTCCTACCAGAGCCATATATGATACATAGATTAGGAAAAACTTCCACTCATATATGTTGCTTGCGTTACTTTGAGTTTAGTCAAGCTTCGTTGATGTCTTATGAGAGGTCTGTCATGCTCTTAAAATCAAGATCACGTACACATCACCCACACATGCACTATTCCTACACTGGGGGTAGGCGCAAAAACATGTCATTCCATCTGAATCCACCCAAAAAATGTTTTACTCCTACAATAGGAGTGAACACCAAAAATATACCCCATAGGATATCTCCCGAATAAATGCTCCAAGTTCTTTTTACTATCTCTCAAAAGTTTTATTGCAGAAAAGAGGCATGTGGCTATACAAAAGTTATTCATAAGAAAAAAAAGTATTGAAAAAATAGACAAGTGTCCCAGATATTTAAAACAATGGGTACTCCGATGCTCGCCTGAAAAGAAAAAAGAAGAGAAATAAATAAGATAGCCCATGTTTTCTTGCAAAGTTGTTTTTCAAGTTTCAAAAGAGAGATATGTTTTCAAGGAGCATAGTAGAATTAGGTTAGCCACCATATATATATATCCCTCATATTCCATACACATGCACATTTTGATTTGATTGTATGACTTAACTCTTTTTGGATCCGAGGTTTGACTTTACAATATATGTATTGGGAGTATGCTCTTTCATGTTTTCTCTATTTCTATAAGCTCCACATAATCCTTAGTTGTAGGAAGAGGAAGGCGTAACATCACTATTGTCTTGGTAAGGATCCACAAATACCACATATATTGAGAGACTTGAGAGTGTCATATAATAGAAGCTCTGAGTTTTATTTTGAAAACTTGCAAAAACTCCGGAATAATGGATGAGCAAAGAACTTGAGACATAGTGCTTGACTTGATTCTGTCTTTCAATTGCCCAAGACCCAAGTGAAGGCTAAGAAGCCCCATGGTCGAAGGTAATATGGGTAAGTTTGAAAGTTAGATCGGTTTATTCTAATTCGGAGGAGAATTTTTGTTTGAACGCATATGTACTTTTAAGACGTAAAAGCATTGAAGTAACTCCTGATTCAACTTTTTGCTGAGTTTAGCTTTACTAAGAGACTAACAAAGGTTAAGCTTGGGGGAGAGTCAACAACCATATTTAACCATCAATAAAACATGTATAAGGGCACATATGAGAGCACCACCAAAGGTTTAGGGTTTAAACTGACAAATTCCATGAGTTTTGGTGAATCTATGATCTCTACAGGATTATTCCAGAAAACTATCAAGGGGGGCCTATTCATCAAATGAAATCAAGGAATTATTCTGCGGTATATACATGGGAAGGTTCTAGAGGACACCACACCGAGGCGGGGCCTGAGAGGCTGCCAGGTGGGACCAGCCGGTCCCACCCCCATGCCGGCCGGCACCCCCTGGTGTCCCCTCGCCTCTATCTTTTGGAATGTTCCTCCACCACATCCTAGGGTTGCATCTACACTGTTCCTTAAGTCGGTTTGATCCAAGGGCTCACGTTGGACCCTCTGGGCTATATAAGGAGACCCTAGCCCCCCTCCCTGAGGTATAAGTCATTTGAAGAAGACAGAAACCCTAATCATCCTCAGAGCTCCTCTAGTTTCTAGGGCATAGCTAGTTAGGCTAGGTCTAGAGGGAGGCAAGCAAATCTTCACTTGGATTCTCGACAGCGTCAAGAGCTTGGTTCAGTATAATTCTTGTAGCCCTCTCGCCTTTGTATCTCCATTATTTTTATATGCTTTGGGATAATTGTATGACATTCATATTCATATTTATTTTATTCATGTTCTTGGTTGCAATGTTCATAGTCTACTTTGGTTATACACTTAGTATAGTTGGGTTATCATCATATTTATGCTTAAGTTCGTATAGCATTCACCCCAATGTTCATAGGGTGGGTGGTAGAGACCATGTAAGCGTGGTGCTTATATGCTATTTACCTGCGAATACACTCTATATTCCGGATTATGTGGTAGATCGCGGATGTGACACTCCCGTTGAGTCCTTTATAGTCCACTCCCTGAATATAGGTCATAGAAGTAGGGCCCGGTTACGAAGGAAGAGAGAGGTTTTTGTACTCAAACTTCCCTAAGTAATGCCCCTTATGTGTAGATACGATGATGATCTTAGCCAAATTGCACTAAACAACGTATGCTTTGACTTGTAATTAAGAATAACTTAGGAATTATTCCTCTAATATTCTAACTTGACTATGCTAATGCCATAGATTGGAGTGCTCTGAGTGATTTATTATTAATCAATACTTATCATATACACATCTTATATATCTTATGACTTACCCCTATTGTGAGTAGGATCGTGGTTATGGTTTACTTTTCCATTGATAGTATAAGTTATCAATATATATACTGCCAGACCTTCCCTGTGGTAAAATGCAAATAACGATACCTAGAATACTCCTGGGTGAAGTGCTACAATGATATATTATCTGTGCGCTTGTGGATTTCCTATTATTGATATAATCTTTCCTCAGTTACAAGTGTCATGTCAATAAATACCAACAGATGCTCTGCGCTTCTATGTTCTACTCTGTAGAGTCCTCTTCCATTCATGGGAGCTTCTGCTGAGTAGGGCCAATCCTACCGAGAAGCACTTAGAGTATGAGTACCCTGTTGTATCCGAGTAGGGCTTGGACTATTGATTTCTATAAAAATCTTGCATCTATTGAACTATTGTTGAATAAAAAATCTTCACCCGAGTATTGTGCTGTCTAAGGCATTCTGTTTTGCTATTGCCCAAATTCCGCGTAGACCGCCTACGTACTTCAGAAATCATCCGGGTACATCATGATGTGTCCATGTAAACAACGATTGTATCGAGGTAGGTACCCAGAAGGTGTGAATCCAACAGATAAGTCTGAATAGAATGTGTCATACTAGACACCATGAAAAGGCATGCAGCCATCATTTCAATCCGTTCAGTCACATTAATATGGGTGTAAACTGAAATGCCACACCTATTAGCGTAATTGTCGGGCCACACAACAGCCTCAAACACCGTATAAAAGGAAACCAATCCCCTTCATCTTCTTCCCTGCCTCATTCTGCAATCTGCTCAAGCCCCCAAACATCATGTTAGCATCGCCAAACCCTCACCTTGAAACCCTAGATCTGTGAGAGGTCTGTGAGATGGGAAGGAGCAAAAGTTCAAGCGTCGCCTCAAAGAAAGCCGTCGAGAAGCAAGCGATGGAGGTGCTAGAGATGGAAGAAGAAGCATCTGCAGAGGCTCCATGAGCAGGGACTATTACCAAAGTAGAAACTTGGAGAATGAAAGGCACCTAGAGAGCATTGAATCCCCAATCTCGAGCCCGGTGAGATTGTGTTATTTGTTCCTTTTATCAAACATGGGCTAGGGTTGCCTACCTTCCCATTCCTGCATTGGTTTTTGCATTATTTTGGCATAACCTTGAATAATTTGCCTCCAAATGCAATCCTGCATCTTTCAATCTTTATTCATCTCTGTGAAACTTTTCTTTGCATTTCCCCATCCATCACTCTGTTTCGCTACTTCTTCAAGCTGAAACCACATCCGGATGCCGCAAATCCACATGTTCTGGGGGTGCCGGTATTCGATTTTGGCCAGGGAGAAAGACCGAATATATCCATTATACCTTTGTTGAATCTGTGAAGAGCTAGAGATCTAAGTGGTTCTATGCGGGAAACATGCACTCGCCACTAGAAATTCACAGCAATGTCGCACTCGTACCCAACACGCTCTGGGACAGGGAAATCTTGAGCGCCACAGATATAGAAGGAATCCAGTCATTCCTAAACCAGATTAGGTCGATGAAGGATCAAGGCCTGAGTGGAGTTGGAGTAGTCACCAGTTTCATTAGGTGCCGAGTGCAACCACTAAAGGATAGGGTGCATTATGGATTCGAGTATACCAGGTGTCAGAGGGTGAAGTCTTAAAGCAGCTCTAGGATGTACTCGGGGCGGTATCAGTGATACCATACTAGTTCCGGGTGCATAACCATGAGCATCCACCTCTAGCTATAAGTACACTTGACCAGATGTAGCATTACCTCAAGTTATTTTGCCATATAGTGACTCTTGTTAATTCTGATGATTGTGAATGCAGCACTTGGGGTGCAACTTCAATGACTTGCCCGCCATGCCACCACGTTCTGATACTAGAGGGATTGCCGGGAGTGGCACAGCGTCTGGCAGAGCAGACAGTGAGAGCACCACTTCAGCCATCCCTGTAGAACAGGAGGGTGACAGTGACTCGGAGGGGAATCTGGATGACTTCGTGCTTCAAGCCAATTCGAGTGTAAGGCAAGCAGCTGTTACCGGCAAGTGATCTTTGGAGGCTGATGCCACTACAGGTAGGTCGATCCCTAAGAGGCCCCATCGATCTTGCACATTAAAATCAAGTAAGAGTTGTCTATTCTGAATCCATGTGGTATATATGCTATCCAAATCTAAATCTTGCTCTTGAACAGCTATTGTACAAAATATTGTTGAGGAGGACCCAGAAGAAGAAGAAAACACCTCGTTTTCCATCAGTCGGTAAGTATCCTTTTGGGTAAAACATTGTTTCTAAATACTGACACTGACAGGGTTGATTAACATTGAATCGTTACTTGACAGGATGCCACCGCTAGACTTGATGAGCACCTGGGTATCCACACAGGGTGATGGGATCCCACATGGAAAAGGTGCGAGCATTGTGGGTCAGCAGAACAACTTGGTACTGTCAGCACCCGTGTCAAGTCTAGGATTAGAGCGTTCATCAAGTGGAGTATCACTAGGAGTGCCCACCTTGAAGAAAAGGTCAAGTGCCAAGTAAGTATCCTAGACTCATCTTAATCCCATGTTGTATCTAAAGTAACATCTCACTGCTGCTCTCTTCCAAGGTGCCAAAGATATCAACTACCCGGGGACAGAGTGGAGAGCCCCGGGTTAAAAAGGACCAGCACGCTGAGAGTGGCCAGGTGGGAGAAGGCCAGGCAAGCAAGCTTGTATCTCCACCCAAGCCTACTGAAACACCATGGGCGCAGGGTATGTCGTTTGCTACTAGTGAAGTTGAGCAACCTGCGCAACCGGATACTTCGAAGGGTGTGGAGGCGCCGCAACCACAGGTGGCGGTGCCTATTGACGATGAAGCAGATCAGCCGCTAGGGCCAGAGCTTGCGGAGGCCACTGCCAATGAAGACGTGCAAAGCAGAAGGACTGACCCAATCACTGCTACATCGAGTGCACCTACTGATGAGGACATGGCACCTTCAGATATGAACAATGATTATAAGGTGCGCTCGTTCCTACATTTGCATAATGGCTTTGGTTATAATTCACTTGGTTCTACATGTACATGTCACTATTTAATTGTAGGTTCAAATGTGTTTCATAATGGAAGTTCATCAAAGTTGAACTTTCGGTTCGTCGGCATCCCGATAGTGCCTCATTGGGAAGGCCATAACTCATCCATCCGGAGTGCGATCGAGGTCAATGAGCACTTGATGGAAAGCTTGTTTGATAATCTTTCAAATAGATCTAGTCTCATCTCAATATCACATTGGCAAGTCTTCCAAATCACCAATATATTCTGTCGCTATTTCTGGCGAGAGCTACACTGTCGTCATTGGCTTGTTAGACATCCTTGGGACCCAGGCCCAAGTTATATCACGCCCTAAGAAGATGGAGAACACCTAAGAGATAGCCTTGGATGTCCTCCTCCTTGGCTACCACCTTAGGAGGCCAGCAAGGACGTCCAAGTCAAGCCAGAGGCCTAGTCCAATCTGAGTTCGAGTCTGCCTCAGCCATCAGAACCAGTCTGCAATAAAACGGATACCCAAGACACATCCAAACTCCGTTTTCAATGATCCACATATGGATGGAAAGATAATTTGATAATGAAGCCAATCCAAGTGGTTTGACATCAAAATCTCTTTGGAATCAACAGGAATCATTGAAACAAGTCAGCGTCTAGAATCTATCAGGGTGCTGTGACACTTTCTTTTGGGCCGTTGGGCCTTGTAACATGTTGGGACACCTTTAGGACGTGAAGAGGGATCCTTGGACGTCCCTTAGGCTATATAATCAGTATCCACCACCTACTTTAGGGTTTGGGTTTTGTTTTAGATCAATCTGTCATTGAACAGTCACCGTTATCGGTTTGTAAAACCCTAACTTCGAGTGCTTAATCATTCATCTGCAATTGTTATTCATTGCCGTTGGGCCTTGTAACGTATTGGGACACCTTTAGGACGTGAAGAGGGATCCTTGGACGTCCCTTAGGCTATATAATCAGTAGCTATCACCTACTTTAGGGTTTGGGTTTTGTTTTAGATCAATCTGTTATTGAACAGTCTCCGTTATCGGTTTGCAAGACCCCAACTTCGAGTGCTTAATCATTCATCTGCAATTGTCACTTCAATTGAGTTGAGTTTTATCTTGTTCTTGCTTGTGTTCTTCGATTCGCAGTAGGGATTAGCCTTCTTGGTGAGGTCAACCGGATTATGACACGGTTGATAACCAGAGGAGACGTGGTGCTAAGGTTGCAGGGTTTGGGTCTTTGTGATCTGAAGCCAGATCGGTGTGTCGCTCTCCGAACAAATCGTTGTTTATCTTAAACTTGACGGAAGATCGGGAACCCTAGTTCACATTACCTACTGCAGAGTTGCCAACAATGAGCACCCGGCAAGCAAAAGAGAACGATATCGCCTCGGTTATTGAACCGAGTACCTAGCTCCAGGCGTATAGCCTAGAGTTCACCGGGTTGATAAAGTCGTGGTCTGGATTGCTAAACCAAGCTTCTATCTTTGACGGCCAACTGAGGGTAAGTAAATACACTTTGTTATATTCCGCTATTGATATCTTCTAGATTCTCATCCCAAAAATAGTCATATGCTCAGGGTGCAGAACCAAAAGCCCCTGTCTAGGTCTAAGAGATCTAGATAGAGCTCACCAAGCTGCGGGAGGAGTAGGCCAAAAAAGAGGCCGAGTGGGAGGCTGCACGAAAAACATGAAGAGACCCTCTGTATCCTCTGCTCCTAGATTGGTGAGATTGAGCGTCAGCCACCGAGCAGAAGAAGAACGATGCCTTCGAGTCCTTATTGAAGATGACCAAGAAGGCCAAGCACTTTGAAACCAAACTGAAAGGTAAGAGAGTTGTCTGACTTTTGTATGGTTTTGTAATGTTTGGTGATCATGATAATGACCATAAATTGTTCCTCTTTGCAGATGAGCAGGTGAAAACCCGGAGGCTAGAGAACGAGGTGAAGGACCTCAATGAGTCCTTAAGAACCTAGCACAATCAGGCTAAAGAGGTAACAGAACAGGTGAGTGAAGAGCTTGTCTGAGCCAAGCTTATTAAGCATGGTGTTGATCGACATCTGATGCAGGCCATGAAGACGTTGACCGACGTGCAGGCCTAGCTGGAGAGGGTACAGGGGGAGCAGAACACGCTATGGGACATTATGAGGCCACTCACCCTCCTCTTTCACATGCCAGAGGACAGTGAAAGGAGGTGGGTGGATATAGTGAGAGATATCCCCAACTGCTTCGAGGGCTATGTGCAGGGAGCCACCAAGGTCTGCGTCCACAGTGTACTCTGAACACTCCGAGTGTTGTATCCAGCTATAGACCTTCATCAGGTAGCCGTGTACTATGAAGATGAAGGCCATCTTGCTGCTGTGGAGAAAGCTAAAAAGAGCTCAATGGGTTGGCCACCTCCATCGCCAATGACCTAGATCTTAGGATAGAAAAGCCTAACGAATAGGCCTATAAGTTTGAAAAAACTTGTTAGTCATGTGTGCCGGGTGGGCACATCTTTTATAAGAAACCATGTTCCTTTCTGCTATTATAGGTTGTTATGGCTATTTAAAGACTTAGCCTTATCTGATGTCGGATGGTGATGTCTTCTGGGGTACTGATACGCCCAAGACATATTATCGAAGTTAAATTCTTAGACTTGATATTCTTGTAGTCTGTTTTAGTTGTAAGATGTGTCTTGTATAGTCCTTTATAAAGGCGTGTAGGATTGAATAGCCGAGTAAAAAGACGATCAACGTAGTCAATATGATTAGAATCATGTTAGACTTTGTATGTTGATGTTAAGTGCGCAAAGTCACTTGTTCAAGGAACCCTTATAACGATTGTCAATTGTTAGGATCTTGTCCCGTAGCTAACGAATCAGGTACCCTGCTTCTGGGAATCACCCTACCCAGGTCGACATGTGATAGTTAGACTAAGATATTAGTAACTGGCTCTCGGGCAAGGAGATGTGAGCCATTCGAATAGGAGGCGTATCTCGTAAAATATAGCATAGTACCCCGTGTACAGAGAAAAAATATGTGTATCGAGTAGTCATATCATATGTGGAGATGCGTAGTTGTGTAAGCAGACAGCTGTATATCCCGTATATGATGTATAGTAGTGACAACGAAAAAGTTGTGTACCCTATGTTAAAGTAAGAAGGCAGATGTGTCTGGCGAAGAACATTGACTCTGTATTTATTAACCAAGAATCTTTCGTACATAAGCTAGAAGACTGAAACTACTTAAACAAGGAAAACTATTTAGATAGTACTAGCATAAAATCTCCATAGCTAGTCGATGTTCCAAGAGTTAGGTATGGGATCACCGTCCTCTGTGACTAACTCGAAGGGGCCTGGTCGAGTGACTTTGGAGACGATGAACGGACCTTCCCAAGGGCTAAGTAGTTTGTGTCGTCCTGAGGTATTCTAGAAACGCTTGAGGACTAGATCGCCAACTTGAAAGGTGCGAGGGCGCACGTTTCTGTCATAGTGATGACATAGGCCTTGCAGGTACCTGGCGGACTAGAAGAGTGCATTGAGCTTGACTTCTTTAGCACTGTCAATTTCTAGTCGCCGAGTGTCATCTGCTTCACCTTTGTCATACTGCTCAACCCTAGGAGAGTTCCATATCAAGTCTGCTAGTAGAATGGCTTCTCAGCCATAAACCAGGAAGAAGGGTGAGTACCCTGTTGCTCTACTCTGCTGAGTACGTAGTCCCTAGACTACTTTAGGTAGCTCGTAGATCCACTTGCCGCCAAAATCCTTTGGCTCATCAAATAGTCAGGGCTTAAGTCTAGCTAGTAATAGCCCATTAGCCCGCTCTACTTGTCCGTTTGCTTAAGGATGAGCGACAGAGGCGTAATCAATGCTAATGTTGCATCTTGAGCCCAACTTCTAAACTTGATAGCCGTAAAGGGCAAGTCGAGATCTGTGATGATCCGATTGGGCATGCAAACCGATACATAATGTCTTGCATGAACTTGACTGCCTTTGTAGCATTGAACTTAACAAGTGGCTTATATTCTATCCACTTGGTGAACTTGTCGATGGCCACATAGATGTATTCAAAACCACCCGGCGCGTGCTTGAGAGGTCCTACCACGTCAAGCCCCCAACATGAGAAGGGCCATGATGGTGGGATGCAGATGACATTGTGAGCTGGAACATGTGCCTGCTTAGCAAAAAAAACTAGCAGCCCTTGCAGTGTCGTACCAACTCTTCTGCGTCTTTCAAAGCTGGAGGCCAATAGTACCTGAATCTAAAAGCCTTGACGACTAAGGTCCTAGAGGATGCGTGATTGCCACAGCACTCGGAGTGAATTTCTTCTAAGATCTGTCGTCCTTCTTTAGGTGTAATGCATTTGAGGAGAACACCTGATGATGTGCCTTGTCGGTAGAGCCCGTCTCTGACTAAGACATAGTTCTTGCTTCTACATGTGATCTGCTCTGCTTCTACCTTGTCAGCGGGCAACTTGTGATCTTGGATATAATCAATGAACACCTGTATCCATGCTAGGTTGACCACTAGTACCTGGATGTCGGGAGTCAGAGTACTGGTGGGAGTGGAATCTTCCTGTTTGATTGAAGGGACTTGGAGTTCCTAAACAAACACATCGAGGGGTACTTGGGCTCTATCTGATTCCAATTTTACCAAAACATCAGCCACAACGTTGAGATCTTGCATGACATGGAGGATTTCTAAGCCTTGGAAGTGTTTCTCAAGTTTGCGAACTTCTGTGCAGTAAGCATCCAAGGTCTCCTTGGTGCAGTCCCAATCCTTGTTCACCTGGTTGATGACTACCAAGGAGTCGCCATAGACGAGTAGACGCTTGATGCCAAGTTAGACTGCTACCCGAAGGCCATGAAGGAGGGCCTCGTACTCGGCTTCATTGTTAGTAGCAGGCCAAAGTATCTACAAAACATACTTAAGCTGCTTGCCATCTGGAGATACGAAGAGTACGCCAGCACCTGCACCTCTTAGCTTGAGGGAACCATCAAAGTACATCTTCTAATGATCCAAGATGACTGTCGGAGTAGCTGCTGGGCCTCGGTCCACTCAGCTATGAAATCAGCCAAGACTTGTGACTTGATAGCCTTACAGGGAGCGAAATCAATATTCTGAGCTTCGAGTTCTACTGATCACTTGGATATGCGCCCTGTTGCATCTTGATTGCATAGGACGTCATAAAGCGGGAAGTTGAATACCACTGTTACCTTGTGTCCATCAAAGTAGTGACGTAGTTTGCGTGAAGTAATCAACAAGGCATAGAGGAGTTTTTGTACATGTGGGTACTTGGCCTTGGATTCTGATAGTACTTCGCTGATGTAATAAATAGGTCGTTGTACCTTATATATGTGTCCCTCTTTGGCCTGTTCTACCACTATTGCCGTGCTAACTGCCGTAGTAGTAGCTGCAATGTAAAGTAGTAGAGGTTTATACTTCTCAGGTGGAGTAAGGATTGGAGATTTGGACAGGTACTCCTTGAGCTTCTAGAAGGCTTCATCAGCTTTTGTTGTCCACTCGAATTTACCTGACTTCTTCAGTAGCTTGAAGAAGGGCAACCCTTTTTCCCCCAGTCTCTATATAAAACGATTGAGGGTGACCATGCACCCTGTTAGCTTCTGAACATCTTGGACATAGTGGGGTCGAGTCATCCAGGTGATTGCTTAGATCTACTTTGTATAGCCTTGATACCGCGATGACTGACCAGGAAACCCAGTAGCTGTCCAGAGGGTACTCCAAACACACACTTTATTGGATTAAGCTTCCACTTATACTTACGTAAGCTGCCAAAGGTTTGCTGAAGGTCTGCAACTAGGGTAGAGGGATCCTTGGTTTTGACGATGACATCATCCACATAAGCTTCTATGTTTTCACCAATCTATTTACTTAAGCATGCCTGGATAGCCCGCTGATAGGTAGCGCTAGCATTTTTCAACCCAAAGGACATGGTTGTGTAACAGTAGACACCAAATGGAGTAATGAAGGATGTCTTGCTCTGATCTTCTACCTAGAGGGCAATCTGATGGTAGCCCGAGTAGCAATCAAGAAAGTATAGAAGAGTTGACCCAGCAGTGGAGTCTACGATCTGATTAATGTGAGGTAAGCTAAAGGGATTCTTCGGGCAATGATTGTTGAGATCTATGTAGTCGACGCACATGCGCCACTCATTCAGGTTCTTCTAAATGAGTACCGGGTTGGCGAGCCAGTCCGGGTGAAGAATCTCCTTGATGAACCCGGCTGCCAATAGCTTGGTAATTTCTTTCTTGATCACGGCCTTCTTATCTGGTGAGAACCATCATAGACGCTGCTTGACCGGCTTTGAATAGGGGTTAAGATCCAATCTGTGTGTAGCCAACTCTCTCGGAGCACCTAGCATGTCAGCAGGCTTCCACGCAAAGATATCCTTGTTTTCTCTGAGAAAGTTGGTGAGCGCGAGTTCCTATTCCTTGGAGAGGTGGGCGCTGATGACTGCCGTCTTGGAGGGATCACCAGTACCCAGATCAATCTCGATAGTATCCGTCTTAGAGGGCGGTGCGATGATGCCTGCCTTCTTAGTCGGAATCTCCATATCTTCTGACTTGGTCTGCTGTACAAGGTTGGCAATCTCTTATGCTTCATAGGCTTGTTGTGCTCTGGCTGCAATCTGGACGGCTTCCGTGTCACAGTCGTATGAGCGCTTGAGGTCGCCTCGGAAGGAGAGTACACCATTAGGACCTATCATCTTGAGCAAGAGGTACGGGTAATGTGGAACATCCATGAACTTGGCCAAAGCGGGTCGACCAAAGATAGCATGGTATGATGACTCAAAATCAGCCACCTCAAACGTAATGAACTCCGTTCAGAAATTGTTTGGGGTACCAAATGTGACCGTGGAGCGTGATCTGTCCGAGTGGCATAGCAGCCTTGCCGGGTACTATCCCGTAGAAGGGGACGTTAGTGGGAGTAAGTAGGTTAGTGAAGTCTAAGCCTATCTTCTTCAACGTAGCTACAAAAAATATGTTCAACCCTGCGTCGCCATCGATTAGGACCTCGGGGACTATCATGCCGGCTATTGTAGGAGCCAGGACGAGTGGGTAATGCTCGGCGTTAGCCACACTAGTCCATTGATCTTTTTTAGAGAATTGGATCGGGTACTCTTACCAGTTAAGGTACTTTGGCGTTGAGGGTTCTCTACCATGATGTCCTGAAGAGCTAACTTTTCCGCACGCCTGTGTGATGAGGATGGGACTCCAGCAAAGATTACTGCAATTTGGCCCTTGGACTGTTGGAAGCTTGGATCAGCATTGTCGTCTCCATCTTTGCTATTGTCGTCCTTATCCTTGCCCTTGCGTTTGTTGTTCTTGGCATACCAGCCCAACTCTTAGAGTTGCCTGCACTTAGTTGTCATGTGCTTGGCACCCTTATGGAAAGGGCAGGGTAGATTCTTAAGGTCTTCAAATTTCTTGCTGTTTTTGTTGGACTTTTTGGACTTGTCCATGGAGGCAAGGGTGTTGTCGGGTCCTCGCTTTCTGCTGGACTGTCCACCCTGATTGTCTCTGGGATCATAGCTCCTGTTATCCTACGGGCCACGTGGGAATCGTTCATGGGTACGTTCTTCAGATGCAATCGTCTTCTGTACTGTGCGCTTGAATTTCTCGGTGGTTTCCGGGTTGTCGTCACAGAATTTCTCAAACTGCCACTTGTATTTGATCCCATTGGTGAAGTGATCTATCACCTCCCGTTTTGTGATATCATAGACTTGGGCTCGTAACTTGGCAAAGCGACGGTAGTATTGTTGAAAGGTCTCATTTGGTAACTACTTGCAGGTTCTAAGCTCGTTCTAGGTACTTGGGTGGGTAAGAACGCCGCAAAAATTTTCGCAAAATTTGCGTTGGAGCTAGCCCCAAGTATCAATGGAGTTAGTTCATAGCTTGTCAAACCAGGCGAGAGGTACTGTGTCAAGCGCCATGGGAATGTATATTACTTTTACATCGTCGTCGCCACCTGCCAACTCAATGGACTGGGAGTAGATACACAACCATTGGTTGAGTTCTGTCTTCCCGTCATACTTGGTATGGTTGGACGGCTTGAACTTGTAGAGAAGTCGTATAGAGAGTAGCCTATCGGAGAAACATGGGAATCTGTCTAGTGCGATGCCGGCTTCTCTGTACTAGGACTCGCCCATACCTTCCCTGTTGCTATGCTGATGCCCACGGTAAGCTGACTGTGTGGCACCCTGATTCCGATTCTGGTTACCTTGCGGCTTTAGGCGAGTGTGGACGGGTACTCGTTGTCCTCCTTCTTGATTACCCTGCTGTCCCAGGTGAGAGTGGCCTAGTGCTTGCTTCTCCGGCTCCCGAGAGGGATTAGCCTGGGATGTCAGTTTTGCGGCTTGCATCTGAAGGGCCGTGAATTCTAGGATGACTTTAAGTCGTCGTTGATCTAGAGTAGGGTTCTCTATAGCCGCCATCACTTCAACCAGGGTGTAGACATTGGCGTAGGGCATAGTGAAGACCCTGTGGCTGGCTACTTCCATGAACTCTAGCTCAAGATTACGTGATGCAGAGGCTCTGACAGCATTACGATCTCGGCGCTGTCGTTCTGCTTCTTCGTCACGTAGGCGCTATTCGTAAGCTGCCTCTGTAGCCAAGCGTCGTTGCTCGACGTCACGGCAAGTGCCTCATACTGTGCCCACTCTTCCTTACGGTGGTGGGCGTGGTTGCACCGAACCTGTCGTGCTTTGTTCTTCCTCTCCCTAGCCATCCTCTATTCGTCCATCTCTCTGTTAGGGGCCGGAGCATCCAGGGAGATGTTGGACTCGTTCTCTTCCCCATCCTGAATATCTAGGGGGTTAGGCATAGGGATCTGCGGTGGTTGCTCGGCCATAAAGACTTCTCTAGAGTGCCTCATGGCCGAGTGAGTTTTGGATAGTATAGTCATCGCGTTGTCCATGACTTTGTAGAGCCATGATCGCTGTTGTCGGTTGGAAGAGTTCTACCATCTTGATAACGTAAGAGCTCCACCATCTCGACTAAACGAGACGGATCTATTGAAGAGGTGTTTGGCCGAGCACCCGACCAATGGACGATGCCTCCTTCGGGTGTGATGGACAGGACCAGGCCCTTCTAAGCACCTGTCAGAGGGATCTCTTGCTCAGACTACATGATGTAACCGGTCGTATCTCGATAGATTAAAGCTGAATTATTGAGTCCGAGTGGAAAACAAACTAGGTCTCCGGCTTGGACTTTCAATGGGATCTCTGACCCGGACGTGTCTGAGTGGGAGTCCTGCTTGGTGACGACCTCCCTTGTCCGAGTTGGATCGGAGATCGAGAGGTGCGAAAACTCCTCGGTGAGTTGATCCAGCGTGGTCGTCGAGACGTCTGGAGAGGCTTGAAGCGCCGAGATCTCCATGAGGTGACTCTGGAGCTTGTCGTTGTCGTTCGCCTCATAGATCCAGGAGCCGAAGATGAACGCAGTACCTACCGAGAAAATCATGTTGTCGTGGTCCGCCAAGTTCTCGACCGTAGAGTCGCCGAAAGCCCCTACCTGGCGCGCCAGCTGTCGGTGTTTGATGATCGGCAACTCGCCACGGGGGTACCCGACGCGATGTTCGAAAGGCTTCGGCGTATGCAGAACTTAACGGTAACGCAAAGAGACGAACAATTTATACTGGTTCGGGCCCTCTTTCGAGTAATAGCCTTTACGTCTAGCCGGGGTGTTGTCTTTTGCGTTGGATTGATCATATGATTGTGTGTACAAGGGGGTGCATCGTGTCTCTCTTTATATAGAGAAAGAGGGCAGGGCACGAAACTAGTCCTAGCCGGTTACAATTAGAGAGTCCTAATCCTATTACCAGATCAAGCTAGATTCTGTAATAGGATTAGGACTCTCTAATTGTAACCGGCTAGGACTAGTTTCGTGCCCTGCCCTCTTTCTCTATATAAAGAGAGACACGAAACTAGTCCTAGCCGGTTACAATTACTAGGTTGATCTGGTAATAGCTTGAAGTCTACGCCACCTTGTCTCGCGTATTCAACATATCATAGTCTAGCCCAGGGCCCATCCGGGTACCGTCTCTATAGGGAACCCCTAAGACCCTGATCCGTCATGGATTGAAAGAATACATGTGCATCAAACAAGGTCTTACCTGATTCAGATCCAGTGGACATCATCCAGCCGTTCGTCTGCACACGGAGCAAAGATCCGAGAGGTGGACAGCTATCCTCCCAGGGGATAGAAAACACTCGTGTAATAAAATCCACTCCAATACTTAGGCCTTGTTTAATTTCAGGGTGTAAAGTTTTGGGGTGTCACATCGAATGTCACGTGGGGGTGTTGCATAGGGTGTTCGGATACTAATAAAGAAACAAATTACAAAATCCGTCAGTAAACGGCGAGACGAATTTATTAAGCCTAATTAACCCGTCATTAACACATATGTTACTGTAGCACTTTATTGTCAAATCATGGACTAATTAGGCTTAAAAGATCCGTCTTACAAAGTGGGTGCAACATGTGGAATTAGTTATTTTTTTAATCTATATTTAATACTCTATACATGTGTCTAAACATTCGATGAAATATGGTGTAAACTTTTGAGGATGAACTAAACACTTATATATATCTAGAAAGCTAAAGAATCTTATAAATGTTCTTTATGATTTGGTCAAATTTTTGGTTTACTAAAATTGCTTTTTTTCTCGACGAGTGAGCATGGGAATTCGAGTACAACTCGCCTGCCGCTTCTGCAGAACAGCAGAAACCACTTTGGGCCTTGTTTAGATACCAAATTCATCCCCAAATTCCACTATGCAAAAAGAAGATTCCCCATCACATCAAAATGTCGGCACATATATGGAGTACTAAATGTAGATGAAATTAAAAACTAATTGCACAGTTTTATTGTACTTTGCGAGACGAATGTTTTAAGCCTAATTAATCAAAATTTGGACAATTATTATCAAATAAAACCAAAATTGCTACAGTGTGACGGGACATTTACTATGCAAAGTTTGGATCCCAAATTTGGGATCTAAACAAGGCCTTGGCTGTGTTTAGTTCCTCAAAAAAAACACTGTGCAAACAAAAGATTCCCCGTCACATTAAACTTGCGATACATGCATGGAGTACTAAATGTAGATGAAATCAAAAACTAATTGTACAGCTTGGTTGTACTTTGCGAGACGAACGTTTTGAACCTAATTAGTCAACGATTGGACACTATTTACCAAATAAAGCCAAAACGTGCTACAGTACTTTTTTTACACCTTTTCGCGGAACTAAACACACCCTTTGTGTACTACTACTCCTTGCGAATCCAAATACTCCGTACAACTCACGACTGCCACTCCTGCGGAGTGTTATCGGAAGAACAGTAGCAGTGAATAGAAGAGGCATTGAGCGATGGATCCTCTCAAGGCTCCAATCGTTGCCACACTCCTGTGCCTATGCTTTGTTCGAGCCCTGTGCGATGCGGCCTCAGCCTCTCCGTTGCCAGAGCAGGGACAAGAAATTCAGATGCTCAGATCGAAGGTCGCGTCCTTAGGTGAGTCTACACGTCTCCCCTCTATAAGTCACCTTCATGATGAATTTCCCGTTATTGTCTTGCAGGTTGCAGCATGTAGCCTGTTCGGATCTTTTTGTTTACATAAAGAGGCATCATTTTTAAATTTCGAATGCACCCTGAAATTTCAGACTGAGATAGTAGCTAGAACTTGGTTGTTCTTGGTTCTTCTAAGAGCAGATTGATGGCACGTTGTTTCTTGTTAAATTTTCTTAGCGCTTCAAGGGATCTAACACTTAGCCTGATTCCTTATCGTTTGAAAGAATTAATAAGTTCTTTGGCTGCAGAGGATGAGATCAGCAGGAGGAAGGAGGAGACCTCGGAGCTGGAGAGTGTTGTCAGGGAGAGGACCGCACAGATGGCAACATTGGTAGGCAACCTAGAACTTTTGCAGGTCAGAGGATAAAGACTTTGTCAGGCGGCTGTAATTGAGACTATGGTCTGAATCACTGAAACAGTCAATTGCTTCCAATATATGTACTTATTCTAGTTTGTTTGTGAGCCTGTGGTCTTGATCTTCTCGTTTACAATGTTGAATTAGAAGGTGAACTTGGGTGATGATGAGTCGGTGATGAAGGCGAACACACATAATGCAATGCTTGAGAAGCAGGTAAATGAAGCGTGTTTCCGATAATTGATGTTCCAAAAGAACTGGAAAGACACTGACTCATGAAGCAAAGCAGATTGAGAGGCTGGGCAACGATTTGGAAGACCAGATTAGGAAAGGCGAATCATTAGAAGCACGGGCTATTGAAGCTGAAAGAAGCTTGAATGAATTCGGTCGCAGGTTGGAGCATGTAAGTACATGCACACACAGGCATACTGTAATATATGCTGGGATATGATATGATGTAGTGTTGGGATCTTCAGAAACTTATACCAGAATTTCACCCTTTTTAGGCTGAGAAAACTATTGTCGAGCAGAAGAAGAAAAATCAGAACCTCAGTGACAGGCTTCAGTATGCACAGGTTGGCACACGCAGAGAAATTAACAAACTCTTGCACCCTAGCATGCTGATCCTGTGCTTCACAGAGTCATAAGAAAAACGTGTGCTTCATGTGATTTGATTTGCTCAGGACAAACTTCCTTTATTGGAAAACGAGGCAAAATCGAAGGCTGAAGAGTTGGCAAAGGTTTTAGGAATTTTTCTGGTTTCACAAAGATTAGTATTTTTTTTTCTTCGTTGCCTGATGTTTCCATTACTGTATTCATCAAGGCAGTATGGCTTGTTTTCAGGTTCATGGCATGCGGCTTCCCCACTGGCTTGCAGTGCGTGTTTTACGCTGCCAGGTCAGGCACACTCATGCATCAAATTAGTGGGATTTCAGTAGCGTTCAACTTCCGTCCTGTTGTGTTATGCATCTGCACTTTTGCAGGAACTAGCGTCTTCCAGTTTTTGTTTATCGTTCATAGTATGCCTAATCATGTCTTCCTGACTTGCAATATCTTTTGCCTCCTGATGAAGAAACTAGTTCCAGTGTCAAAAGGCCATCTCGACGCACTCAGGAATGCTACCGTGGCATTCACATCAGCAGTGTACAGAGTTTGCAGGGATGTTATCCAAGCGTGTACAGTGACGGGAGGAGAATTCGCAGACAACTATTGGCAGGTTCTGATATTGCATCACTGGCATCTTATATATATTGTGTGGTTGCATTGCTGAACTCCCATTCTGATTCTGAACATCTAACTGTTTCATTCATTAACCCAAGAGATTCTGCCGGGCATACGTCAGTCGCGTCGTCGCAGCATCTGAACCTCACCTGTCTAGAGCAAGGGTAGTTCTCAAACCTTACATGAGGCCCGCAGCATCCGCGTGGAGAAGCCTCGTCTCGTTTACAAGCGAATACCATCATCAGGTACAGCCTCCTACTGGTTTCCTCTCTCGCCTGCATTGCGTATGTGTTTTGGTTCAGAATTCAGATGTCTCTGAACTCATCACAGGCGCCATGCAGGTTCAGAACGGAGTGAAGCGCTTCCTTCAGGGCAATCAACCGCTGACGCCCCTTTCAGCTGACAAACTGGCATGGATCACGGTAAGTTCCCCTGTGGGCTGTCAGCTGTGGCATATGTAATCGCCACTGCTCAAGTTTCGCCATGCCTCTCCGAAACTCACCGGTGCGCCCCAACGCTTGCAGTCGCCCGCTCTGTTCGCGCTGCCGGCGTTGTGCATTTACAAGATCGTCTCAGCAATTGTCCGGTATCCAAATAGCGTCTTTTTTTTTACAAAACAATATTGGCCGTGAGACTTTGTCACGGTCACACAGTGATGCTGCTATGACTGACTCTGCAACTCATGCCCTTCGGCTCTGCAGTAGGAGAAATCAGGCGAGGAAGGACGGACTACAGAGGCAGGCAGGCAGGAGCAGATCTCGTAGCCGCAAGCAGGAACGCAGAGTCGACAGGTAGAGACGTCGCCACGACAAGGTAAGAAAAGCGAAAAGGAGTATCGAGAAAATTACATGGGCGGTCAACATTCTCCTCCTCGTCGTACCGTTAATGGAGCCCGGAATAGAACACGGTCGTGGACTCGTGGCGGGACGATCGACGCGTTATCTATCGACTCGAGACCCGTTCCCGTCTTGTCTTCAGAAGAAGTTCAGAACCTGCGAGCCTGAAGACAAACAGCTAATTGTCGCATCCAGCACGGGTCGGCGCGACGCGAAACGGTCTGAAACGTTTTTTTTTGTTTTTTCCCCTTCCCTGCAGCAGGTGTGTTCGCCGAAGGCCGAACAGCGGAAACTTCCTTCCTGGACTGCGCCGACCGCCGCCGAGCCGTCGAACGCTCAGCAGCCTCCTCCGTGCCTTGCAGATTCCGGCAGCTGTGACTCTGACGGATACGCATACCTGTGTTTAGTTTCTTCCCTCCTGTCATATCGAATGTTTGAGCTACTCCCTTTGTTCCTTATTTATTGTCGTTGTGGCATTGAAGCTGATACATGCAAGATGCTTCGGACCTAGCCCTGCTTCCGTCTAGATGCAAGTAGGAGACGATGAATGCAGACTATGTACGGCCATTCCCAAACGACGGATAAAACAGGACAGAGTGAGTATGTACGTATAGAGTATTAAATATAGATTAAAAAATAATTAATTGTACAGATTGCGACTAATTTGTAAAACGAATTTTTTAAGCCTAATTAGTCCACAATTTAACGATGTGGCGCTACAGTAAAGCCACAATAACATGTGCTAATGATGGTTTAATTATGCTTAATAAATTTATCTCGCAGATTACTGAGGACTTCTCTAATTTGTTTTATTATTACTATCCGAACACTCTCAGGTGACATTCTGATATGACACTTGATGTGATACCTCTAAATTTTAGTCCCTGGATTTAAACATCCGAACATGTATCGCATATTTGCACGTGGTTTTGTTTCCCTTTGACACGGCGTATATAAGTGTGTATTTTTTTCTCGAGGCCTGATACGGTCTAAATAACACGAATTTTGCGATTAAACTGTCTTTCAACAAGATTTTGAAAATCATAAAAACATTAAAAAAACTTCAGACTTTTGACTCAAAAGGTAGATCCAAGTGAACTTGCTATAATCGTCAATAAAACTGACATAATGATCATGCCACCCAACTAAGGTTGGAGCAGGCCCCCACACATCTGAAAAAACAAGATCCATAGGACTAGTTGAAACACTAGTAGACCTAGGATAAGGCAATTGATGCGTTGCAACGCGGAAAAACTACTAAATATGTGGCAAACAATAATATAAATGTTATATATTTGTTAATTATGTTTTATCATTTTTTATAAAATTTTAAAAAAATATTTTATTTTATGATTACTATAGCATTGCATGTTGTTTGGAGCTCCATATGGCATGTTTTAACTCGATCTTTGTTGTTTTTGTGGACGGCGTGTATTACACGCGTATTTTCTAGCTTTTTGGGATGCAAGTTTTTTAAAACAAATTTATTTGTAGATATAAATGTTGCACATATTTTCTATAAATCTAGTCAAACTTGCGGCACGGAAACTGAAAACGACAGTTATTTTGGGAGTGAGAGAGTAAATCAGTTGGATCTCGTCGTCAGAGCATCGACCTGATTAGTTCATGGACCCGTCCTTGACTGACTTCCAGGTTGTCGGCATGCTTCTTGCATGATGAAGATTTTGTCTTCATCTTGCATGGTTTTGTACTCATGGACCAGTCCTTGACCGACTTCGGCGTGCTTCTTGCATGATGAAGATTTTGTCTTCACCGCCTACTGCTCCACCTTGGTTGTCGTGTCATGCTCGGCATCGGCACGGCGCCGTCCGTCCTACCTGAGTCCCCCCGCTGACTGCTTCTTGCATGATGAAGATTTTGTCTTCATCTTGCATGGTTTTGTACTCATGGACCAGTCCTTGACCGACTTCGGCGTGCTTCTGAAAGCCTAAGTTTGGTTTTGGTAATTAATGACACCAAGTTGCTAATGCCATGTGCTAAGTGTTTTGAGTTAGGCATAAGCAACACATGTGATGAAGGTGTATGTGGCAAGGAGCGGTGGCCACAAGATCACAAAGAGATGGTGCATGAACATGAAATGATGATCATGGTGGAGATGCACATAATATGATGGACATGATGATCAAGTGGAAGAGAAGGATCTAAGAGCGCAAGACAAAGGTATAACAATAGGGTTTTCCTTTTGCCGGTCTAAGATGAGTAGAGAAGTGATTGACCGGGTTTAGGATACATAGCCGACTATCAAGAGGGGCAATCACGGTTAGCTTGGAAATCAAGTGCCACTAGATCAATATCTTGAGCATATGCATTAGGATCTAGTAAAGAGCTAACATAACGCCTTGAAAATGATTGTGAAATGCTAACACATATGCACATGGTGGTGTACACTTGGTGGTGTTAGCACATTTGCGAAGGCGGTAGAGTTTAAGCGGTAGAGAGGGGTTTGGGTTCCTCTCTCCCTCCCGCTGAGCTTGCGAGACGGGATTCGGCGCTTTTTGGAGAAGTGAAACGCATATTTTCTACTGCGCCAGAAGTTGGAAAAGAAACGGAGGCGAACGGAGGTCACTGTGGTGACCGAACGCTGCACCGAACGCGGTCACGGTATGACCGGACGCGTCCGGTCAGTTCAATCCGGTCTGCGCGCCTAGGGTTAATGACCGGACGCTGGTCTGGCTTGACCAGCGCGTCCGGTCAGTTCAGCTGTGCGCAAAAGAAGAGTGAGCGACCGGCGTGTCCGGTCCTTTACGGGACCAGCGCGTCCGGTCAGGCGTCTAGAGGGACAGAGAGCAGCGGAGTGATGATCGGACGCGCGGCGTGTCCGGTCACGTACGATCGGACGCGTCCGGTCGTTGAGGGAGCTTACTGGACTCAAACCGGATGCTGGCACTGTCGCGTCCGGTCATTCGCTAGGGCGCGTCCGGTCGTTGCTTCACGGGCTCGCGGTGCTGAGCGATCGGCGCGTCCGGTCAGTTGACCAGCGCATCCGGTCATATGCTAGAGCGCGTCCGGTCATAGCAACGGTAACTTCTGACACGCACTGTTCACGCTTGTCCTGTAGTGATCGGACGCGTCCGGTCACCCCGACCGGTGCATCCGGTCATCCCGATTTGAACTGCGTCGTCTGTAACGGCTAGCTGCGTACCCCTTCGTTATAAATAGACGTTGGCCGGAGTTTGAGGGTAACTCTTGCACATTTTGAGACCTAGAGACATCCTATGAGCTAGAGAACAACCCCTCCACTCATCTCTTTTGCATAGTTGCACATCTTGAGTGAGATTCAGTGAGATTCAAGTGCATTGCTTGAGAGTTGCATTCTAGAGACACTTGATCTTCGAGTTGCTGCGGATTTCTTGTTACTCTTCCGTGTTTCCCGACACGATAGACGGCTTGGAGCAGCGGAGGTGATTGAGCTCGCAATTGGAGATTGTTGGAGCCCTCACCAAGTGTTGTAAGGGGTTCTTGATCCTTCCCCGCGGGAGTTCGCAAATTGGATACTCTAGTGAAGCTAGTGGCTTAGAGGATCCCTATCTTGTGTGCGGTTGTGCGGCGCCCGCCGAGGGCTCGACTCTTGATAGTCGATTAGCTCGTGAACCGACAAGTGGGTGTATCGTCACAACGGGGAGTAGCTTGCCGGGAAGCAAGTGAACCTCGGGATAAATTCTTGTGTCATTCTCTTCCTGAGGATTTCTCTCGTGTGATTGATTTATTGGTACTTCTCATCTCTACACGGCGGTATAATCACTCGAAGCTCTTCTCTCGTATTACTTCTTGTTTCTAGCTTGTAGTTGTTGTTGTGTTTAGTGGATAGCCTTGTACTAGACTTGTGTAGGTGGCTTGCTTAATTAGTTAGAGCTAATGCTTTTGCTTCGCCACCTTTCTTACTAACTTGTGGTTACGTAATTCTTGTAGAAGTTTTAATTAGGCTATTCACCCCCCCCTCTAGCCTATTTGGACCTTACAAGTGGTATCGGAGCCGAGGCACCGTTTATTTGAGGCTTAACAACCTACGGTGAAAAAGAAATGGCTCAATTAAGCTTGCACATCAATAACACCAAGAAGACACCTAACTTTGAAGGCACAAATTATGCATATTGGAAGGTTAAGATGACCGCACACCTAAAGTCAATAAATAGAGAAGTGTGGAAGGTCATCGAAACAAAATTTGAGGTTACTAATCCGGAAGCACCTACACCGGTGGAAGAGAAGAAGCTCCAATGCAATGACATTGCCATTAGTGCTCTTCATGAGGCATTAGATGACAAGACATTTGAGCAAGTAAAGAACATAAAAGTTGCACATGATGCTTGGGCCAAGCTAGAAGAAACATTTGAGGGCACCGAAGGCACAAAGACCGCTAAAACATATATCTTGCAAGAAAAATTTTCAAGCTTCAAGATACAAGATGATGAAAGTGTACCGGAGATATTTCATAGGTTGCAAGTCATTGTCAATGAGCTCAAGGCACTTGGTGAGGAGGTCAAGGATAATCAATTCTCTATGAAGTTCTTGAGAAGTCTATCCAAGAGATTTGATACATTGATCACCGTGCTAGTGAGGACTACATTGAAGGATTCAACTCCTCAACAAATATTCCAAGAAGTGATGACCGATGATTCATATAGAGAAGATGATGAGAAGGATGAGTTGGTCAAGAAGAAGAAGAAAGAAAATGAGAAGAAAGATGATGAAAAGAAGAAGAGTGTGGCATTCAAAGCCACCACATCCAAGAGCAAATCTAAGATTGAATCATCAAGTGATGAAGACTCAAGCTCTTGTGATAGTGATGACATTGATGAGAAGATGGCTCTCTTTGTCAAGCAATTTGGAAAATTCATGAAGAAGAAAGGCTTTCGTGCAAGGAGGAAGAACTCATCTAAGAAGAATGAGCATACCATGAGATGCTTTAGATGCCATAGCAAGGACCATCTCATTGCAAAATGTCCTTATGATAGTGATGATGAAGATGCTATCAAGAAAGAAAGGAAGAAGCAAAAGAAGAAGCTAGAGAAGAAGGAAAGCTCTTATAAGAAGAAGAATGATTCTCATGTTGCTACATGGGATAGTGATGATTCCTCAAGTGATGATGAGGATGACAACAAGAGCAAGAAGAATGGACATGCTAGCATTGCTATCCAAGAGAAGGTCTCCCTCTTCGACACTCCATCGTGCTTCATGGCTAAGGCCGCTAAGGTATCATCCGACGATGAGAGTGATCATGATAATGCTAGTGATAGTGATAGTGATGAAGAAGAATTCACTAAAGATGAACTAATCACTATGCTAGAAGATTGCACTCAACATTTTAAAGAATCTAGAAAGAAGTGCAAGGGCTTGCTTAAGGAAAAGAAAAACCTTATGCAAGAACTTGATGAGCTTAGGGCATCTTATGAGAGTCTAAAGGTAGACCATAAGAAGCTTCAAAAGTCTCACACTAAGCTTGAAGAAGCTCATTCCTCTCTAGTTGAAAAATGTGAAAACATGCCAACTAATGTTGAGAAAGCTAAAACTTGCAACATAGGCATATCATGTGATATAATTGATGAAACTTTTCATAAGCCTATTGTTGTTGCTCCCACTAACCCTTCGTGTAGCGCATCTACATCATCCTCATCTAGTAGTGGTGGTTTCACTTGTGACTCTACACTTATAGTTGAGAATGAAAATCTCAAGAAGGAGGTAAAAGAGCTCAATCACACCTTAGCTAAGGCTTATGGTGGTGAGGACCGCTTGCTTATGTGCTTGGGTAGCCAAAGAGCTTCTCTCTACAAAGAGAGATTGGGCTATAACCCCAAGAAAGGCAAGGCCGCTTTTGCTCCTCACAAGACTCGTTTTGTGAAGAACAATGGTAGCTATTACAAAAGTTGCAAGCAAGTTGGTCACATAGAGCAACATTGCATGAACAAGAAATCCAATGCTAATGTATCCTCAATCAAGTTTGATTCTTTCTATATGCTTACAAAGGATGCAAATGGTGTTCATGCTAAGTTCATTGGTACACCATGGATGGGCTTAAAGAAGAAAGCCATTTGGGTACCAAAGAGCTTAGTCTCTAACCTTGAAGGACCCAAACAAGTTTGGGTACCTAAAAAGAATTGATCTTGTCTTGTAGGTCAATTACAAAGCCGGAGGAAGGCATTGGGTGCTTGATAGTGGGTGCACTCAACATATGACCGGAGACTCTTGTATGTTCAATTCAATTGATACAAGTCAAAATGGTAGTTTTGATGCTATCACTTTCGGCAACAACAAGAAAGGCAAAGTCAAGGGGCTTGGTAAAATTGCTATCTCAAATGACATGAGCATTTCTAATGTGTTGCTAGTTGAGAGCTTGGATTTCAATCTTTTATCGGTGGCACAACTTTATGATCTTGGCTTCAAGTGCATATTTGGTAGTGATGATGTTGAAGTCATAAGTGTTGATGAATCAAACTTGATATTCAAAGGATTTAGACATGGTAGCTTATACTTGGTTGACTTCAATGATAGTGAGACACAATTGACATCATGCTTGCTTAGTAAATCTAGTATGGGTTGGTTGTGGCATAGAAGGCTTGGTCATATTGAAATGAAACAATTGAACAAACTTTTGAGGCGTGACTTAGTTAGAGGCTTGAAGGATGTCACCTTTGAGAAGGATAAACCTTGTAGTGCTTGTCAAGCCGGCAAACAAGTTGGAAATTCACATCCTAGTAAAAGTGAAATGAGCACATCAAAGGCATTTGAGCTATTGCACATGGACTTGTTTAGGCCAACAACATACACTAGCATTGGTGGCAACAAGTATGGTTTTGTGATTATTGATGACTACACTAGATATACTTGGGTGTTCTTTCTCTATGACAAGAGTGATGTTTATGATCTATTCAAGTCTTTTGTCAAGAGAGTGCAAAATGAGTTTGAGACTATCATCAAGAAGATTAGAAGTGACAATGGTAGTGAGTTCAAGAACACAAGAATTGAGCAATTGTGTGATAATCTTGGTATTGGACATCAATTCTCTCCAACATACACTCCTCAATCAAATGGTATAGTTGAAAGGAAAAATAGAACTTTGATTGACATGGCTAGATCAATGCTTAGTGAATACAATGTTAGTCATTCATTTTGGAGTGAAGCTATCAACACGGCTTGCTATTGTAGCAACCGTCTCTATTGCCATGGGAAGCTTGAAAAGACACCATATGAGCTATTGAATGGAAGAAAGCCAAATATTGCATACTTTAGAATGTTTGGTTGCAAATGCTATATTCTTAAGAAAGGCACTAGATTGAGTAAGTTTGAAAAGAAATGTGATGAAGGATTCTTACTTGGTTATTCTTCCACAAGCAAGGCATATAGAGTTTGGAATCTCACAAATGGCACCTTGGAAGAAGTTCATGATGTTGAGTTTGATGAAACCCAAGGATCTCAAAATGAAGCTCAAAACCTTGATGATGTGAGAGAAGATCAATTGTCAAATGCAATGAAGAACATGGACATTGGTGATATAAGGCCAATGCAAGTTGATGATGATGATATTCATGTGATCAACCAAAGTGTGCAAATTGATACAAATCAAGCAAGCTCTAGCGGTACTCATGATGAAGCTCAAATTCAAGGTCAAACAAGTGGAAGTAATCAACTCCTAATACTCCAACCTACTAGTATTGCAAGAGATCATCCATTGGACCAAATCATTGGTGGAATTCAAAATGGTGTTCAAACTAGATCAAGGCTAGCATCCTTTTGTGAGCATTACTCATTTGTGTCACTTGAAGAACCTAAGAAAATAGAAGATGCCTTGAAGGATTCCGATTGGGTAAATGCCATGCATGAAGAGCTAAACAACTTTACTAGAAATCAAGTTTGGGAACTTGTTGAAAGGCCGAAGAAATACAATGTGATTGGTACTAAGTGGGTCTTTAGAAACAAGCAAGATCAAGATGGCATGATTGTGAGGAACAAAGCAAGATTAGTAGCACAAGGATACACTCAAGTTGAGGGTCTTGACTTTGGAGAGACATATGCACCGGTTGCAAGATTGGAGGCAATTAGAATCTTATTAGCATATGCTTGTTCACATAATATCAAGCTCTATCAAATGGATGTCAAGAGTGCATTTCTCAATGACTACATCAATGAAGAAGTTTATGTTGAGCAACCTCCCGGTTTTGAAAATGACAAGAAGCCCGACCATGTTTACAAGCTAAAGAAGGCATTGTATGGGTTGAAGCAAGCACCTAGAGCATGGTATGAGAGGTTGAGGGACTTTCTCCTCTCTAAAGGGTTTAAGATGGGAAAGGTTGACACCACTCTCTTCACCAAGAAGCTTGAAAATGACTTGTTTGTGTTGCAAATCTATGTGGATGACATTATCTTTGGATCAACCAACCAAGACTTTTGTGAAGAATTTGGAAATATGATGGCTAATGAGTTTGAGATGTCTATGATTGGAGAACTTAGTTACTTCCTTGGACTTCAAATCAAACAAATGAAGAATGGTACTTTTGTAAGTCAAGGCAAGTATATCAAGGACATGATCAAGAAGTTTGGATTGCACGATGCTAAGCAAATGAGTACACCAATGGCCACAAATGATCAATTAGGTGTTGATGCTAGTGGAAATATGGTAGATTAAAAGCTATACCGGTCTATGATTGGAAGTTTGCTCTATGTCACCGCTTCAAGGCCGGATGTGATATTTAGTGTGTGCAAGTGTGCAAGATATCAAGCTTCACCTAGAGAAAGTCACTTGAAAGCAACCAAGAGGATATTGATATATCTTAAGGGCACTCATGATGTTGGATTATGGTTTCCAAAGGGGTCTAATTTTGAGTTGATTGAATATTCGGACTCCGACTATGGTGGATACAAGATTGATAGAATGAGCACAAGTGGCACTTGTCAATTGCTTGGAAGGTCTCTTGTTTCATGGTCATCAAAGAAACAAAATAGTATTACACTATCTACCGCCGAGACCCAATATATAAGTGTCGGTAGTTGTTGTGCACAATTGCTTTGGATGAAGGCCACCTTGAATGACTTTGGAATAAAAATTAAGAATGTGCCATTGTTTTGTGACAATGAAAGTGCTATCAAGATGACACAAAATCCGGTTCAACATTCAAGAACAAAGCACATTGATATAAGGCATCACTTCATAAGAGACCATCAACAAAATGGTGATATTAGCATTGAGAGCATTGACACCGAAGATCAACTAGCCGATATTTTCACAAAGCCACTTGATGAGAAGAGATTTTACAAGTTGAAGAATGAATTGAACATACTTGACTTCTCCAACTTGAAATGAGTGCACCCCCACATACTTATATGACATGCCTCTCCTTCAACATAGCAAGATAAAGTTGTTTGGCATATCATTCATCCTTTGCTAAGGACATAGTTAGAACATATAAATATATTTGCATGACAAATAGGCGCATTCATGAAAATCAAATGATTTTGATGTATATATGGTACCACTATTGCTTCTATGTTTGATTAATCTAGTGGTAGCATATGACATGTTTGTGAGCTTACAAACCTAGTGTTAAATCTAGAAAATGAGCTCATGATGTGTAATTCAACATGGTCAAGATAACCCTTATATACTTTATGAGGTGTGAAAAAGCTTGTCCTTGGATCAAACCAAATTATATATTCTAGGCAAGTGATCTAGATTGAACCATATTTTGGACTCCCTCATATTGATTGACTTATCTCTCACTAAAATTAGCACCTTTTTGGTGATTATTGACAAAGGGGGAGAGAAAAGTCATAAATATATTGCAAAGAGTAAGAAAGATATAATAAGGGGGAGAAAGAAGTCACAAAGATAAAAAGTTGAGTTACAAAGGGGGAGAAAGGGATTAAAATTGAGCACACAAGTAGGGAGAGCAAGCTCATGAATTATTTATTGCATTTGTATGTGCACTAACATGATGATGTGTTGCATTGCAAATTTAATTTCGATATTCATGATTGAATGATGTTTGCTAGAAATAGAACTTGAATGATGATTTATTGAGAGTAGCTTTACAAGCGGTATCTAGACACATTTGCTTATAATGTTGATCTCACGGGGTACTTTAGTGTTTGTGATCTTTACAAGTGATGTATTACAAGTGGTGTCTAGCTACATCGATGCTAAGGATAGTATATAAAGGCAACTCCGATTGGTATCACGCTTCAAAGGTCCATTCTATATACTTTAGCATCATTTTGATAGTAGTAACTCTCCCAAAATTCAAATCCATACATATGTGCATAATTGAACCAAACTCATGGAAGCACATATGTAGGGGGAGCTAATACTATCGAAATTGAAAATTGATTTCATTTCATATCTTTGTGATGGTTGTCATCAATTACCAAAAAGGGGGAGATTGAAAGCCCAAGTTTGGTTTTGGTAATTAATGACACCAAGTTGCTAATGTCATGTGCTAAGTGTTTTGAGTTAGACATAAGTAACACATGTGATGAAGGTGTATGTGGCAAGGAGCGGTGGCCACAAGATCACAAAGAGATGGTGCATGAACATGAAATGATGATCATGGTGGAGATGCACATAATATGATGGACATGATGATCAAGTGGAAGAGAAGGATCTAAGAGCGCAAGATAAAGGTATAACAATATGGTTTTCCTTTTGCCGGTCTAAGATGAGTAGAGAAGTGATTGACCGGGTTTAGGATACATAGCCGACTATCAAGAGGGGCAATCACGGTTAGCTTGGAAATCAAGTGCCACTAGATCAATGTCTTGAGCATATGCATTAGGAACTAGTAAAGAGCTAACATAACGCCTTGAAAATGATTGTGAAATGCTAACACATGCACATAGTGGTGTACACTTGGTGGTGTTAGCATATTTGTGAAGGCGGTGGAGTTTAAGCGGTAGAGAGGGGTTTGGGTTCCTCTCTCCCTTCCGCCGAGCTTGCGAGGCGGGATTCGGCGCTTTTTGGAGAAGTGAAACGCATATTTTCTACTGCGCCGAAAGTTGGAAAAGAAACGGAGGTGAACGGAGGTCACTGTGGTGACCGAACGCTGCACCGGACGCGGTCACGGTATGACCGGACGCGTCCGGTCAGTTCAATCCGGTCTGCGCGCCTAGGGTTAATGACCGGACGCTGGTCTGGCTTGACCAGCGCGTCCGGTCAGTTCACCTATGCGCAAAAGAAGAGTGAGCGACCGGCGCGTCCGGTCCTTCACGGGACCAGCGTGTCTGGTCAGGCGTCTAGAGGGACAGAGAGCAGCGGAGTGATGATCGGACGCGTGGCGTGTCCGGTCACGTACGATCGGACGCGTCCGGTCGTTGAGGGAGCTTACTGGACTCAAACCGGACGCTGGCATTGTCGCGTCCGGTCATTCGCTAGGGCGCGTCCGGTCGTTGCTTCGCGGTCTCACGGTGCTGAGCGATCGGCGCGTCCGGTCAGTTGACCAGCGCGTCCGGTCATATGCTAGAGCGCGTCCGGTCATAGCAACGGTAACTTCTGACACGCACTGTTCACGCTTGTCCTGTAGTGACCGGACGCGTCCGGTCACCTCGACCGGTGCGTCCGGTCATCCCGATTTGAACTGCGTCGTCTGTAACGGCTAGCTGCGTACCCCTTCGTTATAAATAGACGTTGGCCGGAGTTTGAGGGTAACTCTTGCACATTTTGAGATCTAGAGACATCCTTTGAGCTAGAGAACAACCCCTCCACTCATCTCTTTTGCATAGTTGCACATCTTGAGTGAGATTGAGTGAGATTCAAGTGCATTGCTTGAGAGTTGCATTCTAGAGGCACTTGATCTTCGAGTTGCTGCGGATTTCTTGTTACTCTTCCGTGTTTCCCGACACGGTAGACGGCTTGGAGCAGCGGAGGTGATTGAGCTCGCAATTGGAGATTGTTGGAGCCCTCACCAAGTGTTGTAAGGGGTTCTTGATCCTTCCCCGCGGGAGTTCATAAATTGGATACTCTAGTGAAGCTCGTGGCTTGGAGGATCCCTATCTTGTGTGCGGTTGTGCGGCGCCCGCCGAGGGCTTGACTCTTGATAGTCGATTAGCTCGCGAACCGACAAGTGGGTGTATCGCCACAACGGGGAGTAGCTTGCCGGGAAGCAAGTGAACCTCGGGATAAATTCTTGTGTCATTCTCTTCCCGAGGATTTCTCTCGTGTGATTGATTTATTGGTACTTCTCATCTCTACACGGCGGTATAATCACTCGAAGCTCTTCTCTCGTATTACTTCTTGTTTCTAGCTTGTAGTTGTTGTTGTGTTTAGTGGATAGCCTTGTACTAGACTTATGTAGGTGGCTTGCTTAATTAGTTAGAGCTAGTGCTTTTGCTTCGCCACCTTTTTTACTAACTTGTGGTTAAGTAATTCTTGTAGAAGTTTTAATTAGGCTATTCACCCCCCCTCTAGCCTATTTGGACCTTACAGCTTCTTGCATGATGAAGATTTTGTCTTCACCGCCTACCGCTTCTTCACTGCCTACCACTCCACCTCGACTGTCGTGTCATGCTCGGCATCGGCACAGCGCCATCCATCCTGCCTGAGTCCTCCCGCTGGTCGTCGCCACCACCTGTGCCTTATTTCTGACGGAGGGAGTAAATCAGTTGGATCTCGTCGTCAGAGCATCGACCTGAGTAGTTCATGGAGCAGTCCTTGACCGACTTCCAGTTTTGGTGTAATGCCTTTGCCAGCCTTGCCGCTCCACCTCAGCTGGCAACGTCATGCTCGGCATCGGCGCGACGCCATCCGTCCCGCCCAGTCCCCCGCTGGTCCTCGCCACCACTTGCGCCGTATTTCTGTAATTTTTTCTAACCAATTTAGACTTCTTTCCCAGGACAAGGTCCGGTGAACCATATAACTTGCGTGTTAATGTGATGTCAATGTGTGCTTGCCACACCCATGTCACCGGACGTCAATAGCATGGCTTGATTAGCCTTTAAATCGGCCCATGTTTCTCCAACTTTTCAATATGGGACAACGCAAAGAAAAAACAAGGTCACACCCCTTTCTCTAACTTTGTGGGCTGGTTGATCGAAATCGAGGCCGCGTGCGTGCGTGCGTACGTATGTTGGGGTCGCATGGCCCAAAAGCCCCCAATCTGAGTTGACGTGTGGACCAAAATTAGGGGAGAGAAACCAAAATCAGGGGTGAGAAATTTTACCACTTTATTATTAAGAGTCTTACATCTTACACGTTAAAAATACATATAATATTAATTGAGTAGAAGTTTTACTTACATCTTACATAAAAATTTTGTCTCTTTATTATTAGGTATAGATAAATACTGTCCTGATGATCTGGCGTCCTCGAATAGTCGAACCAAAAAAAAAAGTTAGCATATTCCATCCAGATATCCTTGACGGACGCGGCACGGCGGCCGTGCGGGCCCCGCTTGTCTATAGTTCGACATCGACGACGGGCACCACCGGCACGGCGCATGTTCAGCTGTTCCGCTGCTGTTTGACGCGGGCGCGCGTCGCCTCGCCTCGCCTGGACCTGATCAGCCGACCCGAGTCGTGAGTCGTCTCGCACGCGCGGTGGAGGTGCGCGACAGCTGGTGGAAGCTGTTGTCAGGTTGGGAAGAATGCCGCTCGGGTCGATCACGACGGGCACCGCCGCACCGGTCGGTCGCCGAACGCCGGACCGATCTGTCCCTGTCAAATCGGCCGCACGCTGGCTTATCGTTGGTGTAGCGGGACGTTGTGCCGGGTGATGACGTGTCCTCAGTCCCGGGCGGCGGCCGGCGCGCGGTCCTTTCTGCCGGCGACTGAAGTGCGTGGAAGAAACCAGGAAGCCTGTTGCTTCGCTGTTGGGATGGGCTCAGAACGGTGGTGCTCTCGTGTGTAGTAGCGTTGCAACACAATAAGATGCGTCATCGTCTCCTTTCTGATCCCGAACAAGATGCCCCCACGAAAATACAAATGTGTCGTGTGTCCACAATCTAAGAAAACGGCTTTGCGCGAGAGGAGGTCCATTTGGCAATGTATAGCGAGTCCCTTCTTTGCCACTCGACGTGGCAGGTCGTGTCTGACATCTAGTTGTTTCACCTGCTCCTCCTTTCCTTCACATCTGTTTCATTCATTTTCCTCGTCTTCCTTCGGTTAGCCGTCTCTTCATCCTTCCGCGTGTGATTTTTAATGGGCCAAAGAGTAGTTTTCATACATAAACAAATCTAAAGTCTATCTTCTCAATGAAATACGTGTAGTGGCACGTCCGAAAAAAAAACTAATCTAAAGTCAGTTCGACACTTGCTGTCGAAGCGCTAACCAAAACCAAAAGGAGGATAAATACGACGCCTCCGTTGTACTCTTCCCGTCTCAAAAAGAAAGTCACCTAGAATTTGCATAGGCCACATTTTCTATTATATCTCCAAATAAGCTTATTATAACAATATATGCAATAATTAATCAAATTATACTTATTACATACCATGAATATTATTAATCTCTTGTATATATTTGATCAAAGTTGAACGTATTTGACTTCTTGAGAAACGAGAATATTGTGCAACTAGGGAGCAATATATTTAAGGGCTATTTGGATACACCGTGGTTGTTATAATTAGCTAAACGATCTAATAGCGATCCAAGCAAGTTAATATATTAGGTGGATTATATTCAGAACACCCAATTACAATTATATCCTATAATCCACCATGGTCCACGGACCTGTTTTTTAATTTTTATGAGTATTTCTACATAAATTAAGAATAATCTAGGAGTTGAAACAATTATTATAGTTTGTGATCTAGATTATAATAATTTTATTTATAATCTAGATTATAAAAATCTAGTTGTGATCCAAACAGGCCTTTTTTACTCTATACGTGTTTTCAAATCTAATCAATCATGATCTCTATCAATTCATTTAGAAAGATAACAATAGAGAAGAATATTTATGTATTAATTAACAAACGAGACTCAATTGATCAAGTAGCAATGCTCCGTCAATAGCAGTCCATTGTGACTTTGTCGATACCTATTTCTCGGAGGTGCTCATAACAATATGGTGTACATATCGTTTAAAGGGGTGTTTTTCTTGCGTGTGTATGTGAAGTTGTGATCGTCTATGTACATACTATAGATTTTTAAAAAAGATTTGTATGAAAAATTGAGAGATAGTTTTGTTCTGTTTATAATTATAAAAAACATCAAAGGACGTTGACAATCCTTAAAATAGCAAAACAGTAATGGCGGAATAATCCTGGCTGTCCAATCAATTTCCCAATCATAAACTTTAGAGGATGTTAAACGTACAATAACAAAATCTTGAAATAGCGGTGGAATAAGAATCATGACAATAGTACAAAAAAATTTAATGAAATAAATCTTGGAGGATGCTGGCTGTAGCAAGTAGACATCCGGAAACAGGAGTGGAGGAACAATCGTGACAACCCATTTATACTGCTGTTAAAAAAACTAACAAAAAATTGAACACGCATTTTGCCAAATTAAAACTTCAAGAACGAAACGAGGGAAAGGCGACAACACCTTTGGCGCGCCCTCCTGTGGTGTATCAAAACAAACAAACAAACAAACCGCCTCGTCCCTTTCCTCGTCTCTCTCTCCTTTCCGTTTTCCTCATCGCGTTCGCGGGTCACAGCCGCCGCGCCGGCCGCGTCCCCTTCCCAGAACCCCAGGCACGTAATAAATCAATCTGTGCATTCGTCCTTGGCACGACTTGATTCCTGATTCCCTCTGCTGTTGGCCCCCCGCGCGCGCGCTCTCTCTCTCGCGTGGCCTTCTCTTTCTGCCAGCGACGATTTGGCGCGCGCCGCCGTCGCCGCCTGCCCAGGCCCTCGCCGGGCCTTTCGCCAGGTCTTCGCCGGCGACAAAGCACCCACCAGGTATCCTCCTCGTCCTTTAATGATGCGCGGAACCGAGCACCCACCCAAACCCTAATGTAAACTAGCATTCGTATTCGAGTAATCGGATCTGATTTAATTTAACTAGTGCATACTGACTGAATTTCCCCCATTAACATCGATTCCTCTGTAAAAAATCACCGGGTGTATATGTGATCAACCAAACTGTTATACTATTGCAGACGGACTACTGTTATACTATTGCAGACGGACTTGTAGAAGCGAGAGGAAATTTTCTGCCGACCATATTTCACTGATACTGGTGGAGTCCGAGAGTAATGAGAGTTGTGAAGCTTAAATAGATGAAGCTGCATCAAGTTTGGCAGTTAGGTGTCAAGGACATGAAGGCCGTTCCACTTCCTCGCCTGAGAGCAGCTCCAAAAAGACGAGCGTGGATACTCGCCGTTGCAGCTTTTGTCTTCATTGCACTAGCCTGGGCTTATCTGTATCCTCCCCCGCATTACACTTCTCCTGTGAGAGATTGGCTTCCTGGCAGGCTTCCTGCTGAGCCTGCCAGGGAATTGACTGATGAAGAGAGGGCCTTGCGTGTTGTTTTCAGACAGATCCTAACAACAACTCCTGTTCGATCCAAGAATTCAAAAATAGCTTTCATGTTCTTGACTCCGGGGACACTGCCATTTGAAAGATTATGGGAAAAATTCTTTGAGGTAAACATCCCCTGTTTGTTTTGTTGGTAGATTCATGCATTTTATCATAGCTCTTGCAAAGTGAATTCAGAATTGGCTTTCATAATTGATATTGGCCTTTGCATATGCTATACAACTAGGTTTTCAGTAGAACCAACTCCGAGATTCAAACATTAATCTTGTATAATAGTTTGCTTTTAATACAGCTAGGCCTTGACATGCGTGTGTGTGCCATGTGTGTATGTGTGGTCGTTACTCATTTGCTTGTGGTGCATGTGTCTCTGTACTGCTCTGCTGCTGGTTGTGTGTAGGTTGATTTGTTTTGCTCTTTTTTCCCTGCACACAACTGGCTTTGTATCTCATATTTTTCTCCTATCTTAATATAATGACGTGCAGCTCTGCTGCGTGTTCGAGAAAAGAAAAATCAAATTTGATACTTCTATAGGAAGGTTGCAAATTTAGAATTTAACAATAATACAAGATAACAAGCAATACTGATCTTATGTTTTGGTTCAAAAAATTATGTTCTTATTTGAAGTCCTACATAACTACTATAGCCTGAAGCCAATCTTTGTATGATGTTGTAAGAAGACCTTTGTTGTGCAGACATGTTGCATTACTATTTACGATCATTTATTGTAACTTCATTTTGTAACAGCTATAATTTAATGATACGTCCTGAGCATTTTGTTTAAAGGTACAATATGGGTATTGCCAAGGCCCATTAATCTTTGAAGGAATATCACAATCCATTGTGTCATCATCTTTAGCTCAAAGGCTGTTTCTCCATGACCTCCTGTTATTTCTGTAGGGCCATGAGGGAAGGTATACCATATATATTCATGCCTCAAGGGAGAAGCCAGAACATGTCAGTCCCATATTTGTTGGTCGAGAGATACACAGTGAAAAGGTAATGGCCCTAGTTTCACATGAAGAAGTTCCACATGCAGAAGGAACCGAGCTCAGTTGGTGGGAGACACCCACTACCCAACTTCAAGTTCTCTTTGACTCGAATTTGTGTGCCTATTTCTTATTAACAGTGTCAGCTAGTTCCTCTTAGGCTGTTATCTTTTTATTCTACACATGAAGAGTTAGCTATGTGAAAAAAGCAAAAACAGATTAATTTCAGCACTATATTTTTGACAAAGTTCTTTCCTATGCTTCGTAGATTGATACTTGTAAGAACTCATCAGAAGCTAAACGAATAATAACCTGAATGTTCTTATTCCCATTGCAGGTAACTTGGGGTAAAATTTCTATGGTTGATGCTGAGAGGAGATTACTGGCAAATGCTCTACAAGACATTGACAACCAGCATTTTGTTTTGCTATCTGATAGGTACATATCATGGTTTTGCTTTCATGCCATTTTATTTCACATTTTGTTCTTTCTGGTCTTTACAATTCTTTTGTGCGTTTGCAGCTGTGTACCTCTGCACAATTTTGATTATGTATATGACTACCTGATGGGGGCAAATCTCAGTTTTATTGACTGGTAAGTTTGTTTCTTTATCTCAAATTCATCTCTACCTAATAGCTCTTGGTTCTACTTTTACATTGGATGATTTCATGGATTTCTCAGCTGGGTTTTGTGTTGGGCTATTATTCCTTCAGCTTACATCATATTTTGTTTTCTTGATCAGCTTTTATGATCCTGGACCACATGGAAATTTTAGATATTCACAGAATATGTTACCTGAGGTCACGGAGACTGATTTTAGGAAGGGTTCACAGGTAATCTTGCAATCATCTTTGCTTATTTTTTTTAATCTGCGGTCATTCTGATGGAGGAGTTTGTTTTGACTTTAACTATTTCAGTGGTTCTCAGTCAAGCGCCAACATGCGTTGATGATTATTGCAGATAGTCTTTACTATACTAAGTTCAAGCTTCATTGCAGGGTGAGTTTTTGTCTTTTATTTACTACTTCCTTTATGCAGTATAGGATTGGAGGCAAATGTATGTTTGTCCTATTGCGGCGCAAAAAAAAAAAGAGGAAACTTTTCAATCTTTTGAAATTGTGCCGAGTCAAACCATGGACAGAGTATACCACAACCAATCTGCACTGACAATATTTTGATCTAAAAGATAGATGTGGCCTTGTATTAGCCTGTATTCATTTTGTTCTTTTTTAACCTAATTTACAGATTACCGTTGATGGATTTAGTTCACCCTTTTTTTCTTTGTTTTACCACATTGAACTTCGTGATCATGTATTCTCTGCTACATAACATGTGTCTATATCAATGTTTTTATTTGTCCTCCTTGCAGCCTGGCATGGAAGATGGCCGCAAC
Organism: Saccharum hybrid cultivar R570; assembly: GCA_038087645.1. Taxonomy (NCBI): domain Eukaryota; kingdom Viridiplantae; phylum Streptophyta; class Magnoliopsida; order Poales; family Poaceae; genus Saccharum; species Saccharum hybrid cultivar. The sequence goes on along the minus strand of JAQSUU010000553.1, from coordinate 20,752,655 downwards.
TGTTATGCCGATGAACATTATTTGCCAACATTATTCCATGTCAGTACACAATGACCTTTTCAGTTGCTGAAATTAATTTGTCATCTGTATAATGGCGCTGCAGCCCTGTTGACATTGCAAATTTGCATATTTGTATCAACCAGATGATGGACCCAGATGGAATTGCTAATTGGTCTGTAACCCATGTTGACTGGTCTGAAGGGAAGTGGCATCCGAAAGCTTACCGGGCAAAGGATGTCACTTTCGAGCTTCTGAAGAATATAACAGTATGTGTTCGCCTGCTCATCTTATGTCTATTTTCCAGTTAGTTATTTTCCCACAGCATCCTTTTCTAACCTTATACCCTTTTGATGTGTGCTGCAGTCAATTGACATGAGCCACCATGTCACTAGTGATAGCAAGGTACCTCCCTCCTTCCCCTGTTTCTCTCTCTCTCCCAGTGATGGATAAACAATCACAAGTATGCTTAAATGTTTTGCTGTTGCTCTGCAGAAAGTGGTTACAAAGAAACCCTGCCTATGGAATGGAGCAAAGAGACCATGCTACCTGTTTGCGAGGAAGTTCTACCCTGAATCCATAAATAATCTCTTGACCTTTTTTGCGAATTATACACTTATTTGAGCTTCTAGGGGTGGCTAGAGGCTACAGGGATACACAGGAAATCTTTTGTTATAGAAATCCTTGTACATTGGATAGCAACAGAATAGGAGATTAATTAACAGAATAGCAATTGGTGAGAAGGATTTCGCTGCAGCAACACAGTGGCTTCGGATTTACCACGACAGGCCATGGCTACTCCTTTAGCCTCGTGTTACTTTCATAGTTTTTCCTCTCCACATTTTTAGCTGTGGCGTTTTACCATGTACATCAAGGCTTATTTTGACAAGGAATGGGCATTAAATGGAAAATCTGAGACCAGGTCTTATATTTTCTCTCAAGCTGCCGGTTACTCGGTTCCAACTGCCAAAGCGCAGCTCAAAGGGATACATAAGAAAAATTTTCATATATAGGAAACAGATATGTGCTGGTCCTTTGTTGTGGAGAGCTCAGAAACTACGAGGCCACTCTCGGTGGGACTTTCATAAGTTTCATTTGCATTTAATAAGTTGTCGTATAAGCGTTTTTGGTAACGTGGTAATGTTTTTAAGAGAGAAGAAATGAGTATTATGAGATGAAACTCTCTTGACACGATTACTGACAACTCTGTATGAGTTAGAAATTAAATGTCTAAATGAAGTTTTTCATTGAGAGTGAGAGTTTTACCCATGTCATATTTGTTTCATTTCAATCTATACGACATGACAGGTCTTGGAAAGCTCTGAAACTGCTTTCAACTTAAGATAACAGACGTAACATCATTGAGTACCTTTGTAGCGCTTCACGTTGAGAGAGAGAGAAAGCTTTTTTTACGATAGTTTTACCTCAGCTTTTAAGAAAGCAAAGTTTGATACAAGACTGGGGAAGCCAGTATCTCAGAAAAACAGCAGAAACAAAACAGAACGAAAGCCCAGATTGAGCTAAATTTCATAGACGTCCGAAGATGTCACAGAGCTAGGGTTGAACTCCTTCATCCATTTCATCCTTCACTTGCGCGATCTGCTGGCGATCATCTTCCTTGAGAAGCACCCTCCATTTCTGCAGATATGATAATGCAACATAGATGATGTCAGATGGGGTCTTTGGATATTTGTGCTCAATAGCCATCTTGTTTCTATTGTTCCACAAGGCCCAAGCAAAACCTGTAAAAGTATAGAGAATTAAGTTCACAGGAAGGGGCCCCTTGCCCATCAGCCACATTTCAGACAGCTTCTTCATAGAAGTAGGATGATTGTGCCATTTAAAAATCTCTCTTAGAAAACCCCAGATCATCCTATCAACTATGCAGTCAAAAAGAAAAGAATATGATTTACTGACTCAGTGCACCCACATAGACAGCTTGTATCGCCCCCTTTCCAACCTCTCTTACAAAGACTTTGAGCACATTGCAATTTATTGTTGAAAATTTGCCAAAGGAAAAACTTAATGTTCAAGGGGATTTTACATTTCCAGAGATAGCCAGCCAACCTGCTAGCAGCACCACCATCAATAATGAATCTAATAAAGATTTGGTAGATAAGAGCCCATTCTTTTCCAAACCCCATTTAACCATATCAGGACCATCCTCATCTAAAACAAAACCCGCTAGCTCCCCCTTGAGCTCAGACCATCTCTCATACTCCCTGACCAAGAGAGGCCTTCTAAAGTCAGCTGACAATTCTCCATCCACCCAGTGGTCAGCAACTACACTATCAGGATCTCTGACAAAAAGGAAAAGATCAACATAAGCAATCTTCAGAGGAACACTTAAAACCCAGCAGTCCTACCAAAACCTACAATTCAGCCCATCTTTAACTTTAAAAAGGGCACCCCATTTGAACAAATGTTTCACTTTATGTAGACCTTTCCAAATTGGGAACTACCTTTACTAGCAGCAGAGAAAAAATTACACCCATTCAAGTATTTAGCTTTGATCAATTTGAAGCATAATTCCTCAGGCTCTTGATGTATTTTTCATATCCATTTTACCAAAAGGCAGTTATTCATTATCCTAGTGTTGATGATGCCCAGACCCCCTTGGTCTTCAGGCCTACTAACCATTTCCCATTTGGCCATATGGTATCTAAATTTGTTATCAACACCTTGCCACAGAAAGTTAGCCCTAACACTATCCATCTTCTTTGCACTTCATCAGTTAGCCAATTGAAGCCCGTGCAGTAGATAGGAATGCTACTAAGGCAGGAATTGGTTAAGATTTGTCCCTCCCTCCCCCCCCCCCGATGTGATATGTTTGTGAAAGGTCCTTGTTTGGTTTTGGTAATTGAGTGACAACTTAGGTGGACTAATTGTGTTTATGTGAGATACACAGGGAATTAGTTCACAAGTGATGGTGTCATGAAGGAGCTTATTGCACGTAAGACATGACATTAAGTCATGTGATCAAGGTGGAGAAGATCAAGACATGACTTGGCTCGATGGACCAGTTGTAAGTGTGAAGGGCAAGTCGGAGGCTTTGAAACGAGGGACCACGTGTGACGGTGAAGCTTGAGCAAGACTTAGGGCCGATGGATCAACGCAATGGTGAAGAGCAAGTGAGATCAAGATCGATGAACCAATACAGTCACGTGATGATATGAAGTGGATCATATCATTTGATGATTGGTTGGTGCATGTGTTGCATCAACATCGAAGGAGATGGAATGGAATGTGCAAGGCAAAAGTATAACCTAGGGTATTTCATTTCACCGGTCAAAGGTAGTGTAGAGAAGTGCATGACCGGGTTTAGGATAAATGGCCGTACTATCAAGAGGGGCAAACTTATTTGCATATCGGTCATCTATTGCCACTCGAGTGATCTAACTTTGCATCGTTGCTAGAATCGAGTGGCGTGGCAAGTTGAGTGGCTAACTTCTTTGAAGAAAATGATTATGAAAATGCTAACACACTTGCACAAGGTGGTGATCACTTATTGGTGTAGGCACATTTCCAAAGGAGGTGAAGTTTGAGCGGTAGAGATGGGTTTGGAGCCCTCTCTCCCTCCCGCCGAGCTTGCGAGGCGAGATTCGGTGCTTTTGTGGAAGTGAAACGCATTTTTTCCACTATGCCGGAGGTGAAGATTTTCTCTGAGTCTTCGTGGATAGAAATGGAGGCGAACAGAGGTCACTGGGGTGACCGGACGCTGAACCGGACGCAGTCTCGACATGACCGGACGCCTCCAGTCAGTGGCTGCTGTTGTGCGTGACGCGGGGCGCTAGGGTTTGCAACCGGCGTGTCTGGTCTCTCGTGGAACCGGAGCGTCCGGTCACGCTCCAGAGAAGATGTGAAGCACGCGAGGTCGATCGGACGTGGTGGCGCTGCCGGTCACGATCCACCGGACGCGTCCGGTCATGCGTGGGGTGCTTACTAGACTGAAGCTGGACGCCGGGTGTAACGCGTCCGCTCAACTCTAGCAGCGCGTCCGGTCGAGGTTTCACGCGCGCAGGCTGTGCGTGACCTGCACGTCCGGTCTTGGACTCTGGCGCGTCCGGTCACGCTTGACCGTTGGCGCGTGGCAGGTGACCGTTGAGATCCTGCGCGCAACGTTTGAAGGGGAGGACACATGTACGGCGCAGAGTAACTGGACGCGATGCTGTGCATCCGGTCAGTTCGACTGGCGCGTCCGGTCGATACAAAAAAATGCTCAGTGAAGGGGCAACGGCTATTTTTGTTTGTGAGGTTATAAATAGAAGTGGTGACTGGCCTTGGCTGGTGCTTGGCACCCTTGGGACTTAGTGTCCATGCTTTGGGAGTGCTAGGAAAGCCTCTAACTCACTTGTGCTTGCAAGAGTGCGAATCGATTGTGAGTGAGTGTGATTCTAGTGTATTGTATCATGAGGATTACATCGAGTGGCACTAGGTGTTCGAGTTGTAAGCTGGTGGTGCTTGTTACTCTTAGAGGTTGCCACCTCCTAGACGGTTTGGTGGCTTGTGGCTCCATCGAAGCTCGTAAGAAGATTGTGCGAGGCTCCGGAGAAGATTTATGAGGGGGATTGTGCTCACCCCATGGGGATCGCGAAGAGCAACTCTAGTAGAACGTGTCATTGAGCTACCACACTTGATGGTGGGTTCTTGCGGTGCTCTTTGGGAGAGCTCGGTTGTGGATACCGATTAGCCGCCGAATCACGAAGTGTTGGTCGACACAACGGGGATGTAGCTTGGTGGCAACCAAGTGAACCTTGGGACAAAATCATCGTGTCAACATTGTCTACTCTTCTCGGTGGTTTGCCTTCGTGCAACACAAGCTTGTATTTACTTTCATATGTATATCTTGCTTGTGTTGTTGCTCTTGTATCTAGTTGTGCTTGTGTAGCTAGCTAGATATCTTCTTGCTTGTGTAGCTAGAAGTATTCTCTTTGCGTGGCTAATTTAGTTTGTGTAACCTTGTTAGTCACATTGCTTAGTTTGTATAATTAAGTAATTTGCGCTCTCTAATTTGGCATTGGTTGCTTTGTTATTGAGCATTGCTGGTGAGCTTAGGGGCTTTGTGCTTTTGCTTCATTAGTTGTGTAGGAGCTCCCTTGGTTGGCAAAGTACTAGTGCATAGGTTTGTGTGACCTTGCTCTAGAATTGATTAGGTGAGATCTTACTTTGCTTGGCACCTTAGTTGCTTAATTAGGATCTTTTGTAAGGTGCTAAAGTTATAGATAGAGGGGTGTAGTCTTGGCTAGACCGATAAGTTTAATTCTGTATTTATTTCGATTAGCCATCGCGATTAAGTTTTAGAAAGGACTATTTACCCCCCTCCAGTCCGCCATCTCGATCCTTCAGTTTGCCTTTCCAAGGATTTAGCCTATTGATCATTTTTTGAATGATTGGCGAAAAGGCCCCTATGCCTAGATGCTTGTTACAGATAGGTATATCTAGATACTTCAGAGGAAGGGAACCCAAAGAGCAATTCAACATATTTGCCAAATTCTCTCTCTCTCTCTCTCTCTTGTTGTGAGCCTCCAAAAACAAATACCTCACTTTTATGGTAGTTAATCTTAAGACCAGTAAGTCATTCAAAGCAATACAAAATGAGTTTGAGATTCCTAATAGACTGAACAGAGCAGTCTACTATAATAATTGTGTAATCCACATAATGGATGTAAGAGATGTCCCCGAATGAGATATCCAAGCACCCATTTGATATGACCCTTAGAGACAGCCTTGTCTAGCATGACTCTTAGCACATCTGCCACAAGGTTAAAAAGGAGAGGAGAAAGGGGATCCCCTGTTCAGGCCTCTATAAGTACTAAAGTAATTACTTGTCTCACCATTAATATATACTTTGCCCCCTTTAACTGTGTCCATTACACATTTTACCCGCTTAGGATGAAAGTTTCTGCTCACCATTACTTGTTCTAAAAATTCCATCTCACTCTATCATATGCTTTTTGTAGGATCTCCTGGAAGGTTAAGGAGACATAGAGGGGGGTGAATAGGCCTGTAAAAAATTCAACTCAAAATTTTGTCAGTAGACAGGGTGGCACTGCCGACCTACGAATAATGCTCAGACAGAAAAGATATTTCACAGAGAGTAAACTGAATCTATAAGCTACACAGTCTTGAAATATGAAGATAAAGTCTAGCTCGAAGATTGGATACCACAGAACCCTAGCGTAAAAGTAGATCAAGCTCACAAACCCTAAAACTGATTGAGCAAGAATAAGAACCAACAAGAACACACAAGACACAAAGATTTATCCCGTGGTTCAGCTCACCACCAAGGTTTGCCTAAGTCTACGTTATTGAGGAGGCCACAAAGGCTTGCCCTACCCTCGTTCTCAAATCAAGAGAATGAACTTTTGAGATGAGGGGTGATTTCTTAGCTTCGAGAATGAGGTTACAAACCTCCCAAGGCTGCCACACGAGTTGGCAAGCTCAAGGGCGACACCTAGCCGACTAGGAGCAAGCTCCAAGAGTAACAAACCCTAGAACTGCCGGCCAAACATGAACCAAATGCTCTTAGACTTTGGGAATCAGTGGATCTGCTCTCCAATTGAGTTTTGCTGCCTTTTCTCTCAAGTTTTGATGGTTGGAATCAAGGATTTGCTTGAGGGATGGAGGAGCAACAATAGAGGGAGAGAGAGTGAGCTCTGGTCTATCTGTTCTCGAAATGAATCGACAGAGGAAGAAGATGACCGTTGTGGGCCAGGCCTGGTGGTATAAATACCCCCTAGGGCCCAACGGTCGTCTATGGGCAGCACTGCCGCCCTAGCTAAAACAGAAAGTATCAGGAGATTTTTGGTTGGCTGTTTTGGCTAGGTATGAGAATGTTATTCTAGGATTTTGAGCATCTGGTTGCACAGTTTACCAACTGTCCTCGAGTCCCCCTTAATAGTACGACATTTCCTAACTCAAATTCAAAACATAAAGAAATTTAAACCTTCTTGAGTTCAGTCCAGCCATCTTTTGTAATTGGGGGCACCTGCAACCCGTACATCATCCTTATTTTTCGATTCCCTGCTTATCATCTCGATAAATCTCATTAGTCCTCTAATTTGGTGGTCATCAACGTTAAAACCCACAATAGGTCTTGATTGCACTTACACTTTTTCAAAAACTATTTTCAAGATCAACCCATGACCTTTGTTTTTCCTTAATTCATGCAAAACCTCATGAAGCACAACCACTCCTTCTAAGATATTCCTACCCTTGATGAACCCGTTTGATTTTTACCAATTATTTCTTTAGCTACTGGAGTCAGTCTGTTGGTAAGCGCTTTTGTGATCCATTTATAGTCCACATTTAATAGGCAAATAGGTCTGTATTGTTTTATAACATTGGCCTCCTTGACCTTAGGCACCAAAGTAATCACCCCAAAGTTCATCCTCTTGATATCTAGCTATTTTGCATGGAAGTCCTTAAAAATTGCCAGGATGTTATCCTTTATTACCTCCCAAAAGGTCTTGAAGAAAGAGACCCCAAAGCCGTTGGGACCCGGGGCTGAGTTGGTTTTCATCTCCATGATGACCCCCTTAATCTCTTGTGCGTCGAAGTCTCTAACTAAATATTCTCTGTCATCTGAAGAGAGTCAATTCTCTAGACCAGAAATTTGTTTTAAGAGATAGGAAACAGGGATCACTAACACCAAAGAGTGATTTATAATAAGCAACTATGTGAGCAGTAATCTCCTTTTGCCCTCTGACCTCCCCTTGGTTAGATTCAAGAAAGGAAATTGCGTTCTTCCTCCTTCTACCATTGGCAATAAAAGTGGGAATTAGAGTCGCCCAATAAGACCCACTTCTTCCCTGCTCTTTGCCTCCAATATATCTCCTCCAGTTTATCTAATCGCTCAATCTCATCCTCCATGAATATTCTCTCACCCCATTTCAAAAAAGGATAACAATCTAGATTCTGCAATAAGGTCAAATTCTTGTATTCTCTTAATAACCAGCTCTCTCTTTGCTCTCTGTTCTCCTTGTAGATCTTGTTTTTTTTTGCAAAAATGTATAAAAAAGAGAGAGAAACTGAAAGGAGGCAGGAAAACCCTGGCCCAGGAAATTTTGTTTCTTTTTTTTTGAAAAAAATAGAAAAATAGAAATAGGTGTGGGACGAGGTCCAGCTATCACCACACACGAAGAGCAGACGATGAAAATGTCCGCTTCCCCGGCCGCCTCCCCCGCCCTCCGCTTCTCCTCCGCCACTCCACCACTAGCTCCTCTCCGCCGACCGCTCCGACGGCGGCTCCCGTCCGTTCGGTGCTCCCTCGCCGCCGCCCCCGGTGTCCGGGCGCCACCGGAGCTCGTCGACTCCATCCTCTCCAAGGTAACACTGACGCCAGTAGCCTCTTGCTTCCTGGCCCATTCCCAGATTCATGTTTTCTGCCTTGCTTCCTGGCCCATTCCCAGATTCCCGTTCGTTTGTTGCGAGAGACTTGGTTTCTTCAGAGGCTCAGATTCGTATAGTTACATACATGTGTGCGATTATGTTGGAATGTTAAACGCGATGTCTCAGCTTGGTACTACCGACCGACAGGTGAAGGGAACTGACCGAGGAGTGCTGCTGCCTAAAGATGGGCACCAGGAAGTGGCTGATGTCGCGCTGCAGCTGGGGAAGTACTGCATAGACGAACCCGTCAAGTCCCCGCTTATATTTGGAGGTAAAAAGAAAAGAGTGCTTTGTATGCCCAATCAATTGCATTTCTATGTGGTCTTGTGCTCTTGTGGTGGCACAGTCAGACAATTCACAATTAACACACCGTAAAAGAACCATCTTGCAACCAACCATGTGGGAAGGTTGCTGTTGCCGCAAATGAGAGCACAAGTTAATAAGCCATACATGTGTTGCATTTAACATCTGATGCTGCCGCTGCTATTACAGCGTTTGATCTTTTATCCATGGTTCATGCCATCCTTGATTAAGTCAGCTTTGCATAATTCGTCCAATTGACCAGAATGGGAGGTTGTGTACTGCTCGGTGCCAACCTCGCCAGGAGGGCTTTACCGGACGCCTCTAGGCCGCCTGATATTCAAAACTGATGAGATGATTCAGGTGGTGGAAGCACCTGACATAGTGAGGAACAAGGTGTCATTCTCCGTCTTTGGCCTAGAGGGTGCAGTATCATTGAAAGGTAGACCAAACGTGTTCTACCAAGCTGTTTTATGTTTCAAGTTTGGGCACATCTAGCAATTGTGTGATCTTATTTTTGCTATGTTCTTTCTGTGTCGGGCATGCAGGTAAGCTGAATGTGTTGGACAGTAAATGGATTCAGGTCATATTTGAAGCCCCAGAACTGAAGGTAGGCTCCTTGGGGTTTCAATACGGTGGTGAGAGCGAAGTCAAGCTGGAGATCACCTATGTCGACGAGAAGATCAGGCTAGGAAAGGGATCCAGAGGCTCGCTCTTCGTCTTCCTTAGACGATGATAGAATCGCAGCATGTGTGTACCAGCATATGCTTTGAGTTGAGACCACAAGCACAAGGGATGGCACTGATGTGGTCGTATGTACAATATTGTATTCAGGGTTTTTACATGTAAAATTCAGGTGTCAATCTGGGTTGGGTAGCTGTTCTTCTGCAGATTTAACCTGATGAACATTGTTGCGTAGTTTGTGGATGACGACAGTCCATATGCATGTAGCATCCATTAGTGTTGCATAAGATGATGCTTTGGATTCTGATACACCAGTGTGACGAACCAAACCAACACGGCACGTTTGGACTACAGAAATCCAAATTCTGTAGAACGAATTTGCAGGAAGCATCAGCTCGTGTCGGACCATAGCAATATAGGATCCATTGATGCAGCCTCCAGAGAGTTCAGACGATGTTTGAGGCGTACAGCGTGTCAGCGTAGTGCTGGACTTGGACGAGGTTGCAGGAGATTTCGTTGGCAGTGTGATTTTTTTTTAAGCGTAGGAAAGACGCCAGCGGATAGGTCGCTCTTCTAGTCTTCTTCCTCGCTGACGGGTCGAGAGACGCCAGCGGATGCGCCCCACGACCGCCCGTCACTCTGCGTCTCTGCCAGTCCCCCTCGCTCCCTCCCGTCCGTCTCGGCGATGGCAGTCTTGCTGTGGCGGTGCAGATGCGGGCGCGGGCCCGAGCAATCCTTCAACAAGAATCGAGGCGCGTCCGCCCCTTCTCTTGGTAAGCTAAAGCCATCGAACCACTCCCCCTCAGGCCTCAGTATGCCTCCATTTTCCTTTTATGCTTCTGAATTCTTAGCTCTTGGTATTTTCTCTCTAAGTTATGTTAGTCACCTTTGCCTTTTCCACTGTTCAGTTCTTGAATATCCTTCTAACTCGCCGAGGATTCCGATCTCTAACATTGATAATTCCTACTTTTCCTTCATGCAGCCAGGAGATCCAAATACTCGGGACAATCTGTGGTAAGGAGTGCACGCATTAGGCATTAGCCTTTTCTAGCTACACCGATTCATTTGGTTCATTTCTCCCTACAAAAAAAAAGTACTCTGCATTTTATGGATATAAAGCAAAAGCTTGCAAAAAGATGTCTTGTGAAGTGAAGAGCTTGTGCTTGAGTTCTAATTGGTGTAGCCTCATAATGGCCAAATGGTTTCTTAATCAAGTTTGTGATTCTGATGTCTGCGTTTCCATGTTTGCAGAAAGCAATGCCCATGCATTTGTTAACGGTTGGAAAGAAGAGGTCTCGGGGGACACAACTCCTTGTTGAAGAATACAAGGAGAAGCTCGGTTACTATTGCGATTTCGAGGACACATTTATCAGGTCCAACCCAAAACTTACAAGGTATACTCCGTTAAGTGATCCTCCAACTTCGAAGACGGTAGACGATACATCAATACAGGCGATTCACTGCAGTGTGCATATCAATATGTGCGGCATCAGCATACAACATATAGCATACTATGTTTTTGTGTATGGCACTATTTTCCTGATATTGTTAGAGTAGCTTGTGAATGATAATTATCACAAAACCTAAAAAGAGAAGTCAGAACAGGTACCAGTTGTTCTTCCTCCATAGGTACTGTTTTCTGATGCTTTCTTCAGTGATGTAAAGGTGCAAGTTGAAGCAGAAGACACGGCTATGATACAGCAACTCAAGTCTGACGATTTTGTATGTTTCAGTTAATCAGTTCTCTCTTGCTCTGTCTCAAATGTGCTCTGTTATTATTTTCTGTCCTTTCTCATTGCATAATGATTTATCAGTCGCTTTTGTCTCCTGATGTTTCCATGTCTGGCAGGTGGTTGTGTTGGATGAAAATGGGAAGGATGTCATATCCGAGCAGATAGCTGATCTGATTGGGGATGCTGGCAACACAGTATGTTCTGCAACTTGGTCCATCCTAGCTGAGCTATTGATTATTGTGATCGTAACTTGTGTGATCTCAATTTTCTAGTGGACTCCTGAAAAATCCTAGGAATGAGAAGAAGTATATAAGGTGTCAATAATGTCTCATATCTTGTAGGGATCATCAAGGCTCACATTTTGTATTGGTGGACCATATGGTCTTGGGGTACAAGTGCGAAAGCGTGCAGATGCAACAATTAGGCTGTCCTCACTAGTTTTGAACCATCAAGTTGCTTTGATAGTTCTAATGGAGCAGCTCTACAGGTAAGCAATTAATCTATCTGATGATGCTATTTCTGCACTTGAACGCAGTTTCTGTGTAGCATACCCCTGTATCGCTGTATGGTGTGAGATAGGCACAATGTAACACTACCATTAGGTATTGCATTAATTGTGAGCGGTCACTCATCAGGTATTGCATTAATTTGCAGGGCATGGACTATAATAAAAGGACAGAAGTATCACCATTAGGCTATGCGCTATCATCATCGTTCGCTGCTGTTTGTAGGACTTGGGAAATGGAATAGTCTGCATGCATGAATTTACAGGTATAATGTTCAAGAACTCATTGTACTTTACAGTCATATAGAACCCCAAATTGCTCAAAATGGTTCACTTAATAGGTTCGTTGATTGATGACTGTCAGCTTCCAGCACACAGCATGGACAATTTAAATAAGATGAAATTCTGCTGAGTGCTTTACTGGTTGCTGGGCGGCTATGGGCGGCTGCGTGCTTCAAGCTGTAAGCAAGATAGACCTCGTGCAGCTTTTACCAAGGAATATAAGCTAACTGCAACTAAAGTTCTGCGAAAAGGAATGGCACACCTGAACATTCTGCCAAGAGAATGGCTGAGATCATGCATGTCATAAGATTTAGTTCCTCTTTTATTATGAACATTCACAAGGAACTCGGGAAGTGAGAGAAATAATGAGCATATAGAATAGAGATTTTTTTTAATCAAATTATGATGTAATACTAAAGACTTTCAGAGCATATCACTATCCTTCGAACAAAAGAAACAGATGCAGTTCTTTGTGCTGAATGTTTGTTTTCGCACGTATACTGAGTTGGTTCATCGACTAGGAAGATCGACAAAATCAACCAAGAAAAATATTAATTGCTGTATTTCACTGACATGAATTTTCTGCTCTGCTGGCACTCTTAAGTACGAAGGGAGCATCCTTCTGGATGTGACTCACATATTATAGATCAAGGATTCAGTACTGAAAAAACTTTCCCATCCTTCATGTTACATTTTACAACAGGGACACTGATAGTGTATTCAGGTGCAAACATCCCATATTTCTGCGACACAAATAATAGTTCATTTGATGGGGTGTCAGCTACTCTTTACATGTGAACTGCAAGTATTGCTGGAAGCAGGACGGGATTGGTTCAAGAAGTCTTTGAACATGAAACAAAACAATATTAACAACAAAGATGCATTCGGTTGCACAAACAGAAATCTTTCGGCTGCTTCATATAATTATTTCCCCTATATCACCATAACTATATTCACTGCTTTCCACAGTGACGAGATGAGGCCTAGTCATTGTGCTGAAAACCAGGAAGAAGCGATGCAACAAACCCTACAACAACCAGCTGGACCTCTTTCAAGACACCTCCAAGCCAATTGCGCTGATTTCCTTCTACCTCTGCCTCTTGCGGATTCTCGTTACCAGCTGCAGCATCTTGTTCATGGTTCTCAGCAGCTTGGTCAGGGTTTGCAGGCCCTGCAAGATTTTCCACAACAGCAGAAGCGATTAGTCATTAGATACTAGCAAAGTCATGCATTAACACTTCCTTAGAAAAAGAGAAATATGAATCATTATTGGTACTTGCAGTCAAATCAAAAGCAAAAAAAACCTGACTGTTAAAGCATGAAACACCAGTCCATCAAAACAGGAATCAACATGAGACATTAGACAGCTATAACATGTCTCATTCGTTGGTGCTAATCGTGGCCATTTACAATTTATTTTCATGCAAGGGCTACTGCTGTTTATATGAACCTCCCATTGAAGAGCAGATGGTAGTGAAAAGGAAGGTTACAATATTATGGTGAGATTATAATATACTAAAAAGTGAAATTGGTGTTGCAATATGATGAACAATCATGCATAGAGCACAAACAAAACACATATGGAAGCTACCATTGGGCTGCTCATTGCCATCATTCTGGGCAGGCAGAGGAGCACGGTTCTCGACCTGAGCAGGAGCCTGTGGTGGCCGAGCAGCTGCACCTCCCGCCCGCTGAAGCCATCTTACAAAAGGTGTAATAGCTCCGGTTTGATATCTGCAGGATACAGAACCACGAGGTTATCTAGAAGCACCATAAATAAACTATACAAGTAATGAAGAGTAAATTGTGAAATAGCATTAAGTATTTTGGAGATGATTTGAGCAAAGTACTCACAAGTAAATCAATGAGGCAAATAGTATGAGAAGAAACAGCCTTTGTTTCGAGCCTTCCTGGCTAAAGAGAAACACCACGGCGGCTAGTTTGATGATCAGGGCCAAGTCAAGCTGAAAAGCAAAGTGAAACCTCCTCACAACAACTTGTCTTTGAGGTCCATTTTGCTGCCTAGCATCCTGTACATTCTCTTCACCATCAGGACCACCAACGCTTTCCCTTCAAGCACGAAAGAGCAGATATAAGCAAGCAACTGGACAGTTCAAAACTTCATAATGCTTTGAACTGGTCCCAAGTATCCCCACTCCCCAATGACCAAACCAGAATAAGATGGAATGCCATAGCCCATAGTAGCAAACTACATTTGGCTTCATCATTCTTGCAACAAAAGTTGTTTCTCTTTTTAAACTGCTCAAAATCTATAACCATGTTTTACATGTTAGCTGTAGTTCCATTCTATCTTCCAGCATAGCAGCATAAAAAACAACACTTGGGCAACATTCAAGTAAAAGTTAAAGGTGCTTGTGTTGTGGTATTCTCAATCAAATTAGTCATTACAAACTAGTCAGTTATAGCAAGTCCCTGCTGTCATAATGATGGAAATTGTATTATTATTTCAGGACTGAAGTAAACATCATTATATGTTCTGTTCTGCCTTGCTCCTATTCTACAAGTTACAACATCCCTAGATAAATAAGAGAGATGGCTTAAGTTATTCAGATTGATTTTGACCCCCTGATACAATATTGAGAGTTTTTTTTTTTTCTAAATATCGAGTTGCTGAGTTAATGAGTAATGAACGTTCCTTCATGAGTAGATTAGGTGCGTGTCAAATAATTCATGGAAACAGCTACAATAGTGAAAGTTGATTCACTGTTTTTTGGAAACCCGAGATTGCTGCTAGCTCATAACAGATCCTAAAAGGTATGTATAAAGTATAATTCAAATGAAGATCTAAGGATATTGTCTGTATACTGCTGCTGCAGAGCATGCTTTTACTCAGAAAATTTCTACCAAGGCCCGACGAAAAAAGCGCACCTGGATCTCAACATATCTACTATATGAACCCCTGGTCACACTAGTTCCGTACAGCCACCCAAATGTGCCCAAGGTTTTCAACAGCACGATTCTATGACTGCATATATCACTTGGCATGCGAGCAGATCTCACCAATTCAATGATGGTACAAAATAAGCAGATGTAGCAGATTGTTCAGCACCAAAAGGTAATAACTTACGTTGGGATCTTGTAAGTGAGGGGAATGAGTGTGGTTGGAGCAAAGCACCCCATTCCCATCGCCGCCGCTAATTGGTTCTGTTGTATGGCATATATCCCCGGACCTTGAGCCTGATCATCCCCGGCTTGCTGGGGGAATGCTCCGGTAAGGTAGACAGGGTACACCATCGGAGAAGGACCGTTTGGCGCGGCCATCTGGATCAGGGGCGGACCCAGTAAGGGACATGGGTGTACGACCCAGTAATTTTCAAAAAAAAAAAAAAGTTGAAGCTAGTGAACATGCATAGACTCGTAATTCGATCAGATCCGAATACAAATAGCTCAAGTTAGGGTTGTTCTCGGTTTTGCACAACAGGAATGGAAGAGTAAGAATCTGCATACCTGGTGGGTGCGGGTGCTAGTCCCCGACGAAGGACGCGACGATGGCCTGCCGAAGGGACCGACGAAGGCCTTGGGGCGCCTGGCGGTTTTGCCTGGCTGCCGCACGCGAGAGGGAGACAGGGAGAGCGCCCGCGGTGCAATTTGCAAGGCAGAAGAAATAGCAGGGGGTGAACTGCAACTGCTGAAGTCCGGGTGTTTTGCTTCTTTGGGATTTTTAACTTTTTTTCCATCCTTACCGATCCTTCCTTTGCCCGTCACTTTCGTTGATTCGGCACGCGCAGGTGGGCACGTGAGCGTGGCAGCGAGCCTAAGAGCCCCGGAAAATGACCTATTTATCCCGGTTGTCTCTCTACTCGCTGATGCATGAGCCCCACGTGTCAGTTTCTACTTCAACCTCCCTCTATCCCCACGCAAAGAGGGGAAGGGAGGAGCTAGTGCCACTCACGGCGAACTACGTCCTGGATGGCTCGGATGGTTGCTTCCATCGTAAAGCAATGCGTATGTTCACCCACATGTGCCTCGGAACGCTGGTCCTGGATGGCGATTGCTGCTCCCACGCCTGCGGTCATGTACTCGTGCAGGCGAACTACGTCTCAACGAGCAGGTACACGCTCTTGTCATCAAGAAAGGCAGGATCCGCGGTGACATTGGTAGCTCGCTAGTGCAGCTGTACTGCGAGCGCGGCGGTCGTCACAGAAGCGCACGGCGAGTTCTCGTGACAATGATGCAGCACCACTGTCAGCGTCAGGATCCAATACCTGAGGCGGCCTGCTGAACCAGCCTAACCACAGGCTGTCTGAGCCAGGCCATCGACATCTTCAGGGACATGGCGTCCCCCGGCGTTCCGAGGAGCAGCTTCTCGTTGTCGAGCATCCTCGCGGTGTTTACGAAGTCACGGAACGTTTAGTCGGTGAAAAGGTACCGTAGCATCTTTTATTTTTATTTGACAAATATTATTTAAATATGAAGTAACTAGGTTCAAAAGATTCGCTTCGCAAAAATCAGACAAACTTAGCAATTAGTTATTTTTTATCTATATTTAATACTCCATGTACAAATATTTGATGTGATGGGTGAAAGAGGAAATATTTTGAGTTTACCTGGGAAGTGAACACACCCCCCAAGGGTGCTGCGGGCAGTAGGTGCACGCCGGCGCCATCAAACGTGGCGTGGACACGAACCAGTTCGTTGATTCTGGGCTGGTACACGTGTACGCGAAGCAAGGGCGGTTGGCAGACACCGCCAGGGCGTTCGAGGCAATCGATGGCAAGCCTGACGCCGCGTGCTGGAGCGCCCTGGCCATGGCGTATGCTCGCGGCGGATGGTATAGAGAGGCCACCAGAGTCATGTATCAGATGAAAGCTGACGGGATGATTCCTTCTCAAGAGATGGCTAATGCTACAGCATCAGCTCACCCGCGGCGGCTCGCCATCACCACGCACCGAGCACTGGCTGGGTGCCGTCGCTGCGTGGTTGGAGTTGGCTGGGCGCCTCGCCAATGCCGTTGCACGCCCAATTCGTGGGTCACACGCCTAGGCCGCTGCGCGACGTGGCCGGGACTCTGCACGAGCTTCTCCCCTCCCCTCCCCTCTCCTCTTCGTGGGATGACGACGGGAGGCTGAAGAAGAAACTAAGGTCCCGTTTATCCGGCTTATAATTCATATTTTTTAGTTTGTTTTTCCAGTTTCTCTCGCAACAACCTGTGTCAAGTTGGCGTTTTGAGGGGTGCAGTCATGCTGGCTTGCCAAGGTAGCGTGCCACGTCAGCGAAGGTAGCAAAAACGCAGGAGGTTTACTATTTACAATGATAATAATTAAGTAGCGCACAAAGCTGGTATGCCATCAACCAGGATGGAAAAAAAAAAGTTAAAAATCCCTTCTTCTTTTTCAATTTGACCCTTTTGTACGCTTACAAGGCCCGTATCCCTCGGCCCTCGCGGCCCCTCTCGACTCTTCCATCAGCGCCCATCGAAATCCTTCTACCGCCCCGCTCCGGCATCCATGGCTCGTCTGCTCGCGACGCGAGCCCTTACGCTGGCCCGCCCCTCGGCGGCGCCATCCGTCCTCCGCTTCTGCCTCTCCCGTGCGCTGTCGGACAAGGTGGACTTCGTCGAGATCGACCTATCCGAGGAGTCCCCTTCCTCTCCATCCGGAGGGGGAGGGGCGGGCGACTCCGCCACGGCTCAGGCGCAGATGGGGTCGCGGCGCCTGGAGGATGCCATCCATGGGGTGCTCGTGCGCCGGGCGGCGCCTGAATGGCTCCCCTTCGTGCCGGGGGCATCCTACTGGGTCCCGCCGTTGCCGCGGCCGCTCGGGGTGGCGAACCTCCTCGGCGCGGCTTTATACACCGCGAGGGGCGACGCGGCGATGACGGAGGAGGAGGCGTTGAGCTTCACTACCGTGCGGGGGTGGCCATCCTCGGCGTACTTTGTGGGAGGTGAGGTGGATTAAACTAGCATTTGGGGTTGCGAAATGATGATGTGTTAGGGTTGCATATTTTTTATTTGTCACTGAATCATAGGTAACTCGGTACTCTTGTGTGGGGGAAGTTTGGAAATTGTGCCTGAAATTATTTGTGCTTTTATCTTAACATGGCTAGGCTAGCTAAATGCAGTGTTTATATTGGATTGATGCACAAGTTAGAAACAAACTAACTTCAGGTCCACGTGGACGTGTTCTTTTTGGCTTCAGAAATGGGGCATGGCCAATGCTCAACATATTTGTTCCATTTTATGAGTTTTTACTTTTTTATCAGGCATTCCCCATTTCCATTAACTAGTAACGGAAATACAGCATCATTAGAGATACTACATGATACCCTGCGCGTTGCTGCCGAAATTTCTATAACACAATTTATGAAAGGATTCATAGAGTGAAAAAATAATGAAATTATGGAAAAATATTCTATATCTAAATTGATGAGCCCCCATCATATTAGACTTCTTGTGTGACTAATCATGTATGTAACTTTAGCTCTTATGAGGTATGGTCGTATGGAATATACCTGTGTTACACATGCTAACGGTGAAATAGATGATACATATTTAGATAACATCTGGTCATCGGCGAGCCTGCATTGATGAAAGAAGGAAGCAGATTCACCTCCTATCTTTCCAACCCTGTTATTGACAGATTTGTCTCTTATGGTGGGCCTTGGTCTAATGCCATCATGTGTCAGTCTCTGTTAAGAACCTTCTTCGTCAAATTCTGAATCGCTAAAATGATTCCTGCGGCTTGGTGCCATCTTTCAGCATTTCACGCCCTGCTTCTCTATGACCACTCCTGCAACACGTGCATCTAACGATGCTGTTGGGTATCCATTCAAACCCAAACCATATCCATACTACTGTTTGGGGGAGGGTATGGATTATCCACTAAAACATAGATATGGGTAGGGTAGAAAAGGGTAATACCCATATACACCCATACGCGGTGTAGACATCACTGGTCATCTTCTTCCTAGCGATTCTCTCGATGCCCTAGACTCGGTGGTGGACTCCCCAGGATCCAAGCACCGAAGCATGCTCCAGCCATCGCAGCTCAACTGCCGCCGCATCTTCATTTGTTGCACTTGTCTGCATCGGCGACGCGGGATCAGATGCATGGCACAGCGCAAGGGTCGATTCTTGTGGGTAGGTACGCGCGCCGCGTCGATGAATGGGTGCCGCCACCGGACATGAGTTCGAACTGGTGCTGAATGTCGATGGTGTAGCGTTGGTGCTTCTCGTCCTCGCCGGGCAGAAAAAGCTAGCACGCAGCAGCGCCACGCCCCAGCGGGTCACCATGTCGCCACCGTGGCCATCATTGACTTGTACGCGCCGAGGGCGCTCCGTTGCAGGGGATCTACGTGGGATGTGGCCGTCCACCTGCACCCCATTAGATAAGGCTCCAATTTCCACTGTGTACAGACGAAAGGTATGTGAAGCTTAATCAATAGGGAGCCTGGAAAAAGATATGCTTGCTGCTTGATCTCCATGCATTGCACAGGACGGACATAGGAGTACCTTTATACTGTCTCTACTACAGCTGTGAGCTACAATTATTTCTCGGGGAATTGGAAGTGGATGGGACAGAAAGTGGAGGAGTCATGGGATTCGTGAGTGACTGCAAACCTGCCGATGCAACTCCTTAATGCCTGCCGTTTCACCAGTAATGCGTTTCAGACGGAATCAGGAAAGACGAAGAGGGAGAGGCCGAGAGCTGCTGCGTTCGTGCGGGGAAGGACCACGGGAGTTACTACGGGGAAGATAAGGCTGACCACCGATGGTGTTCCTTTGGTGTGGGTTGATGCTGACATGGCTTCATGAGAAGCCAGGAAAATATGCTAATGAGATCTTCTATTTAGGTATAGGAGATTTAGGAAGCAAAAGATACAGATAGATAACCCTGCTTGACCTTTCTTGTTTTCTTCCTACTCAACCAAGCTGATTCAGCCTGACTAACAGGAATAAGGGAATGGACCCGCCAAGGTTAAAACAGAAAAAAATTGACAATTCAACCAGCTGGACCTTACAGAACAAACAGACCAGACTACGCTAGAAGAAGCAAAATGGGTTAATGCGCCCCAGCCTGACACACCTTTCTTTCCAGTTTAGTTACTAGGGTTTTGCTTATCATCCTCCCGACGATCCACTTCCTGAATCTGCATCATTGTGTCACGTGGCGCCCTCATCTTGCTGATGAGCTTCGTGGCAATCTTGAACATGACGTTCACGCCTTCCACCAGCCTCTCCTTGTCTCCCTCTGCATATGGACCTGCCCAGTATCGCATAAGAGAGCAAGCATAGCATACAATTTCAATAGGGTTGTTCACAGTCTTTCCTTCAAAGCCTATCTTGTTTCTTGTTTTCCAGATTATGAGTTTTTACCATTTGGATTTGGGATGTAATAAGTCTAGAATTTATTGGTACATTGTCTGCACGAATGAAGTTGAAATGTTTCGAAAGGTATGCTGATGTAAAGGAGTATGTTTTCTGGCTTAACCTCACCTGATGGTGAAACACTGAAACCTGTGTTTGTTGATAGCTTAACGCGAGTCCAAACAATGCCTGTACTGCAAAGCAATGTGCCTTCGGCTCCTGTAACTATGGAGGGTTATGTGCTCAGCAGGTTATTAGAATTTTAATATATTATTTTGTAAATGATGACTCCCAACCACGTGGGATAGCACAACTTTATAGGCTCAGTGTATACATGTGAATTGTTCATGGAGGTAGTTGGTATATAAGGTTGTCAAAATAGCGATCCTAAATGGCATTGGAAGTTTGGATTTCAAATGGTTGGATTGCAATAGGATCACAGCTAATAGAATCGCAAATCATAGTACCTAGAATCGTAAAATCAACCCGATCAACAAGATTGTAAAGTTGTAAAATCAGATGATAGAATTGCTTTTTTCTTAATAACCATGCCGCTTGTCATATCAATCCTGATGAAATTTGCATGGAGATTGGTTATGTATCTATTTCACTCAGAATATATGACGTTCCTTAAGGAAAATGGTAATGACATTTAGTTCTGATAGATTGAAAAGCCATTGCTTTTTCTGTTGTCTATGGCCTAGTTTCTGAGATATAGCAAGGCAGAAACAACAACTAGTTATCACTCACCATGTTGGCATGTTCTTTTTGCATGTTATTCCCTTTCTTATGTGTTATCTTACAATTATTCCTTCCCCTGCCCGGCTGCCCCTGTTACGTTGAGAACTTCTTTGCTATTTGTATACATGATACCATGATTCTGTAGTTGGCTGTGCTTTCTGTACAGAGTTAATTTATGTATGTCCCCAGTTCCTCACAAATTTCTGTGAAACAAAACTTTTGTGTCCAATTATGCATTAAAGTATTTCTTTAGATGTGCTATTAAAGCAGAATCATTTCGGGAATTGAAAGCATTGTAAATAAGGCGCATACTATTCCTTTCAGCACTTGTTGATTCAGTAAAAATTCCGGCCATGCTGCGCTAAACTGCTAGCATAAACATTCATCTTTGTATTTGGTTTGTCATGTTACTGGTAACAAGGCAAGATCTGGACTTCAAATATCTCTTAGTTTGGAGAATTTTGATGTTTGCTGGTTACTGTGTTTAAATGAGGATTGAAGAAAAAATGGTTGGCTTATAGCTTGATGGTGGATATTTGACAAAAGAGGTCCAGATGCTTAGTTCATTGTTTTGTGTCTGGTCAAATTTTCACAAATGTACAGGAGGTCAGAGTTTTTGATCTCCTTAGGCTCCAAAGTGTTCAGCGCCGGAAATATTTTTTGGCAAGGAAGGTTGTTGTCTTGGATTTCTCTTGGTGGTTAGTTCATGTTGCAAGCAGAATCAGGTTGGGTGGTAGGATTGGTTATAGTTACGCAGGTGGTTTTGTTTGTCAGCAGTTGACAATTGTTTGGCTGTATCTAACGAGTATGAAGTCTTCTATTGGTTGTCTGTCAACCATATATACATGTTTTGATTTGAAAAAATAATGAAAAAATAAGAGAACTATATTCTTTTGGTTTGTAGAGTGTAGACTTCTAAGCTTATCATCATGATTACTAAAGCTGGTTAAAACAAAACCTTCCTTTTCTTTCAGTTTGGCTATCAGGAGTCAGGACCTTTGGTTCTGCACTGAGAGTCTGAGACAGCCATGGTATTTCTTATTCTAGAATTTGATCGATTGACATTTCGCTCTTCTTGCTCTGCTGTTGTCATTGTCTGTTACTTTTAGTCTAAATAGTTAATGTTGTCCAAAGGAAAATTCCCGCGTCCAGTGAAGAAATCAAGGAAAGATGCTACTCAAACTGACGATGATGAAAGCTAATCCTATGCTGCTTCACCTGGGGTAAGTTGATTCACTTTCATCAAGGAAGCATTTTATGCTCGTTTTGTTTTGTATCCTAGGGCTGCATTTCAGGCCAAGCCATTGCAACCATATATCAATATTGTCTCTAATCTGGGGCCTCACTGTTTTTGTTGTGTAGGCTCCTACCGAAGAGGAAGCTCGGGGTTGTGAACCTCCTCTGATGATTGTAGATATAGACAGCTAGGGAGCCCCGCAACAATGAATCCCCCCAAACATCTTCGGATGGTGTGCTTACAGCTGGTAAAATGACACTGGTTCAATCTTATGTATTCGGTAGAACCCGGTGCGCTAGCACCGGGGCATGGTAGGTGTATGGTCCACGGAGGCCGTGGCGCTTGGTGTAATAGTGTTTGTACCATGCTTTTCATTTTGAATAAAAGCATGTGCTAGGCTGAACGCCTGTGGCACATGACAGCTCTCGGTGTGTAACCACAATTTGGCTGTTGTCCTTGGAGTTCCACTGAGACGTGCTACTGTAAGAAAATGCCCAGCTATATCACTGGTCTTGAAGTGTTTCTGGTGGTGCGCTTCTGAGGATGTTCTTCGCCCCTCTTATTTTGAGGGGTTTTTCTGATTCTAGTGTCGGACTTGCATGTTGTTGGGTTGTGTTGGCTACAATGGTCAGACAGAGGGGCTCTTGAAGTTTCATGCAGCTCTGGGCTGTCAGGAGCAATTTGTTACACCTGGTGTAACCAAGTAAGCTACCAAATGAAATCGTCAGGACTCGGGAGGTATCGTATACATTGTTCAGGGAAAGGATTTGATTCAGTTAGCGGTCCGCGGGAACTTGTCAGCTGAAGTACTTGCAGACACAGTCAGGTGGGCCGAGCTGGCCACCTGCAAATTTTAAATTGTAGGTCGTTTTGACTTCAAAACCTGGACAGCAGCCGCGCTAGCTAATCTAACGCGCTGGCCCTGGAGCAGCGGCGATAGCGTCCGTAACAGCCATCTGAATGTGTACCCTGCTTCTGCACTACACCTATAATCAATCCAGAGTTATATAGCCCTGCTGCACCTGTGATATTTGCCTTGAAAGAAATGCCATATTTGGTGGCTACAGCACGAGCCCGGCTGCTCCAATACTCGCCCGAATATCTGCTCGTACTGAAACTACAAGTAAATTCCTTTTGAGAGTGATCCTTCAACTAATCGATCGAGAATGCGAGGCACTTACTCGCCGGCCAGTACCAGGTGTAAACGTCGCGGTTGGTGCAATGCCGGCCGGCATTGAAATCCGAGTGCCATGTCCATCGCTGCCCTGCCGACTTTACTCTCAGGACGATCTTTTTTTTTATTTTATCTTCACATGTTTTTTTTGGGGTCTCTCTTTTTTTAAAAAAAATGAAGAAGCCGTCATTATTATTGTTCATTGCATTCTCGACTACTCCTGTGACGATGATGATGACTTCTCGACTTCATTGCCACAGGAGGTTGGTTAGTTACATGCATCGATCACCCGGCCGCCCATCCCAGCAGCATTTCGTTTTCACCTAGCTAGCTATGCGTGCGTGACTGAGTGAGCTACTGGGCTAGGAAACTGCTGCTGCCATGTTCGTTTACAGCGTCGCCGTCCTCGCTTTCCTCTTTAGTTGTTGCTCCAATCATGGAGCTAGGGAGCCCATAGTTTTTGAACGAACCGTTTCAAATGCGAAATGGTTGTTATCAAAAAAAATGATTGCGAAATGGCGAAAGATCTGGAAAAAAAGCTCATGAAAGCCAAAGAGTTCGATGGGTGGACCTTCCAGTTCCAGTAGCATGAGCAAATCGACCACGAACGGCCGTAGTTTGGTCCTTTATCAGTAGCCCTCGCCAGTTTCTCCCTTTGTGGTTTGTTTGGTGACTTTGGTCGTCCAATGTTTGGTTTCTGTCATCATTTTTGTCAAGGCTGGAAGGAAAACTGAGAGACATCGCCCTGTGCCCTAGGCTACTATGATTACATATAATCACGCCCCCTAGCTTAGCTAGAAAGTTTAAAAGAACTTCAACCCCACAGCATGCAGCGCACCTTTGCACTGGTGGTGTTTTTCTCGTTTGTCCTTGTATATAGTGGACTGATGACTGATCGCCCACAATAATCCTCAACTAATGTCCTTATTAGAGTAATCTACAGTACTGATGTCAGTATTGTGTCTTCAGTGTTCAGAGCTTCACATCCCCCAATTGGTTCACATTTGCCACGGGTCTACAGCTACCCTTCCATTTTCTACTTGAGCCCAGTGAGACTTGCAAGGCGGCGACTAGCATAATTGGGTAGCTAGAGCTCGCACTAGCTACAAAATCTGAAGGTCTGGATACATGCGCTGCACTAGACACTAGTGTCAGTACATAAATATACTTGGCGAGAACTGAGGAGACCCTTTTCCAATGCATGCTTAGGCTAGGTAGCCCGCATTATATTTGCACAAATAATGTAGGAGTATGTATGCAACCCAGGCACGGCGGCGACTAACTTGTGTCTTATCTGTCTCCGTCCCTGCTGCAAATCTTTTTCAACGGGTCGCATCGCCTGCATGTGCCGGAGTCCCCTGTTGTATCGTTTTGTTGGATGGCAGAGCCAGCCAATCAATTCAATATTGCACCTGGCATAGAATAGCAAAGCATAGCTGTTCCCGCGGAGCTTTCCTCTCCTCTCCTCTCCTCCCTACCTACCTTCCGACAGTTTTTGATGATTAATTTTATATCACCTCTTCTTTTCCTTCCTTTTCCTTTTCCCAATTAGTACCTCAAAAGAAAAGAAATGACCCCATCCCTAGTCACATCCTGAATTTTTTTCACAGCCTGTACTCAAAAGAAAAGAAATGGCAGCATCATCTACATTTTGCTCTTTTTTACATGAAAAATTACAAATGTCTCAAGAAACGGCCCAACCTCTACTCACATCCTAAAGCTAGAGCTCAGCTATCAGGTTATAAAACAGAACACAATAAAGATCTCTTCTCTGTACAAAAACATGTTAACTGTAGTCTGAACATGTTCCTGGAGATGTCTGCTGAAGCCTGAAGGCTAGCGTTTGAGCATGCATCACCAGCCATGGTTAGTTGGCGCCCCTCTCATCTGTCCTTTTCCTGAGGTAGCCATCAAATAATTTGACGATGGGGCATCACCGCATGTGCCCCCTCCGGCCCTCCCTGTTCTCGCGCTCCGTTTGTAGCCTCGAGACAGAATAGCTCCGCGACCGCGAGTGAAAATCTCATCAGTCGGCACTGCACCTGCATCTGCGTGCGTGCATGTAGCCTTTTTACAGCGACGAGATGGCCGGTTTCCCAAGTTTCTCCTTGTCCCTTCTTGGAAGCTTGGCTCTGAATGAGCCTGTGTGAATGAGTGACGGTACACTTGAGTTGCCTCTGGTGTCTACTCCTTGACCTTTCTGCCTGTGTGTTTGTGGCAATGCAACCGCACGATCTTGAGGTTATTGAGGCAAATTCGTGGGTGAACGGCGACCTGATCTTTCCGAAGCTTTGCCATTTGCTGGTCCATTTCAGAGCGGAGACCCTTCTGAAGTTCTGATTCGTCAGCCAGTTTCACATGCTCTGTTTTTTTTGGGGTGGGTGGGGGGGGGGGGGGGGGGGGGGGGGGGGGAGGGAGGGTTACAGGGATGCACTTACGACATGTACAAATGAATGAACAGATGAGTAGTACGTAGTGTTCAGTAACCGTTGTATGTAGTGGTGATTTTTTTTTTTCTAAAAGACTTCGTCTAGCCCTGCCCTGCCGTATGTCATAAACTGGTTGGTGGTTGCCTAGCTTTTGGGGAAGAAAACCTACCATTAATTAAAATATTTATAAATGGTGTTTCGGTCGTAGCTAGGGTGATGATCAGCATCAGTAGATATTGTAATTTACTCGTCGTCGGTGCATGATTGAATATTGCTGGATTATGGAAAACGTGTGATTCCTCTGCACAACTGCCGCCCCACGAACACAATAAGTACTAATAATATACGAATAATTTTAAGGTGAATAGTCATAGGTAATAATAATGAACAAGCTCATTCATCAACTCATGAAACTACAAGGTCATTGGTGCTCTTTCGTTATTTTTGGGTTTCCAATTTGACTTCAATCTCGCGTTAGCATTGGTTTAGTGTGGCCTCGCTCTGTCCGTCCTGTCGGAACTAGTATAAAATATATACAGCTAGCCAAAAAGAAAGAAAACAAAATTGATCTTTTGATAAATGAATATTTTTTTTGTTTTTATGAGTCAAAGCATAGGCGTAGACACCTATCCCTATGAACACATTTTGAAAAAAATGACGAGACAAGAGATATTGGGATTGACAAAGTCACCATAGACAGTCGAGGCCCAATCGCTTATATATACACTAAAAGGATGACACTATTAAACCCTAAAATAAACCTAAAAAAATCGAGCATTCAAATCAAAGCATGTCCATCACCAAAAGAATAGCATCACTAAATCATGGAATAAATCTAGTAAAATACGAGCATCTTCGTCAAGCCAAGAATTGTGTGAGCAAGTTTCACCACAAATAACCTAATCGACTAAGCTACGCTCAGTACGTATATTGACTTCTTTTTATTCATATATATCCCGCACAACAAGTTCAAATTTCTCGTCGTTGATCAACTCGGAGATATAAATTGAAGGATGTACGCCGTTGCTAGTTGTACTCTGAATCCGAATAAATATTGTACTCGTACGTTTCTTTTGGCGGAGAAGGTACAATGTTCACATCATCCTAATCAATAACTAATGCCGTGGAGCTGATCATATTAACCGGTCCACTACTACTAGTTAGTTGCATACTTTCTTTTCTATAAAAGAAAAAAGGCAACCAGCTCTTGACAAAAAGCTCAAAGCAACATTCTCATATCCCTAATAGTAACGCAGACGTACACTTTTGTGTACTGATCCATCAACATGAATCCATGCAACAGGTCCTCATGTCACCTGTTTATATAATACAAAATACCCTCTTTCCTGGCTAGTTTATTTGTAGCCTTAATAAGAAACTTCTTCTTTTTTGCAAAAACAAGGAACTTCTTTGGGTTGGAAGTTGGGACTAGTGACCTACCCTCTTTAATTTTGTGTCTAGTTTATTTGTAGTCTTAGCTCAAACCTCAAAACCATAATATATCATCATGTGTTTATTAGCTCAAACCAGATGTAATATTTTTTGTTTTGCTTTTTGACCACCCCACAATGGATGGAGCTAGCCTCGGATTCAACCTAATTAACCGGCCGGCTGCCGGCTGTTGCGTGTTCAGTACCAGCCTACTAGGACAGGACGACGTACATGGTACAAAAGGCTTGGGCATGGCATGGCAGGCAGGCAGGCGTGCGTGCTACAGCGCACGTACACTATTGGGTGTACAAAAAGTACTTGGCCACGATACAACGGCCCATGCATCCATCCATCACACGAACCGTGCAACGACGCATGGTGCGCGGCACAGTATACGTGCTGTACTGACCTGCATGTGCCATCATGTCGTCGACCAACCACGACGGGCTTACGTGCGTATACTGTATACGAGGTGGTCTCGCTAGCTCTCTGCTGCTCTCTCCATTATCTTCTTCTTCTATGGGCCAGGCGTGCAGCACCTTCACATGCATGTGCTGATCGATCTCATCTGCACGAAACAAAAGACGAACGTACTGTAGTGATATAAACTACAAATAGATTGCATGGAGGTCTACCAGAGTAATACAGTATAATGTTTTTGTGTGTGTGTTTCAAATGACGTTTGCATTTGGTAGACCATGGTTGACAGCGTGCATGCATTTTTTTTTTTGAAATAAGGGGTTGTTTATGTCCCGGTCTTATTAGAAGGCTTAATATAGCGGGTGAAGCGCCGCGCGGAAGCCAGTGCTCGAACCGCGGGCGGGCAGCCTAAGCCCCCGCTCAGCTGACCCGTGCATGGAGACATACTACTCCCTCTTTTTTAAATACACATGGTACCATTGATTATTCTTTTCCTCAAATAAAATGAAAATAGTACCTATGGCCACTAGATCTGTCATCAAATGTAATTTAAGTGCGTGTGTGCTTGTATGTTCTATTAGAGGAGCTCCAGTGTTATATCTGAACCGTGGAAGCAGAGTTCGATTTACTCTTGCACTACTCGATCATCATAGTGTAGACATCGATTTTTGAACCCCACATCGAATAAAGAATCACTTTAAGCTTGCGGGTCTGGGAATTTGCATGTCCACGACACACCTCATCTAATACTTTTAATTCCCCAGCAACTGAACCATGCCCTTGTTTAGTTCCGGAGTCGGACGTCCCGATTCGGCACTGCGCGCTACAGTGTTTCTGTCCGAACACTGTAGCGCGTTTTGTTTTTTAGTGCAAAACATTGTCCAAATATTGATTAATTAGACTCAAAATGTTTGTCTCGCAAAGTACAACAAAACTGTGCAATTAGTTTTTCTTTTCATCTACATTTAGTACTCCATGTATTTGCCGGCATTTTGATGTGATGGAGAATCTCTTTTTTAGATAGTGAAATTTGGGGAGGAATTGGAAACTAAACGAGGCCATCATTGAAGTCGGATTTTAGATTCTGACACCACGGTTTGCATGTTGCAGTGTGCATTGTTCAATTTCAGCTGCCCACGGGCCACGGTTCGTTTTCACTCTATATTGGAGTTGCTCTTAAGTCGCAGAAGGATGATATTTATATATGGAAATAGATTCCATTACTTAACTTGAGCTAGACAAAATGCTAGCAACGAGCGAAGATACAAGCTGAACTTTCAAAGACCCCTATGAAAATAAAAACTACAACAAAGCCCTTTGGGGTTTCCATGCTTCCCAGTAGCACCAACACCACCGCTGTCAAGACCCAATACCATTGCCAACACTCCCAAACCGAGGAAGGCACCATTGAAAGCTCCGAAGAGCTGCAGTAAAGCCCCGCCAGGCAAGAAAACAAAAACTTAAAATCCATCGAGTGGGGATGCGCCCCAGGCCTCCTTAGCCGAGGATCTAAACTTGCTTCAAGGAGGCGACAGAAGACCAAAGATCCACATACCTCATTGTTCCTAGACCCACGCAACCGCTCTTCCAAATGCGCATAACCAGGTCACTGCTGCCATTATGAGAAGTTGAAGCACCTGACAGCATCAGAATCCTGTATAAGAGCAACGAGAAATCGGTACCTTTGTCGAGGCATGCACCAGGCTCCAGAAACTAAACCCTCACAAATCCTTCACTAGTGTCGGAGTAAGACGGAGACAGGATCAGAGGGACTTATTCCATTGTGCCGACGATGCCACCACCTCACCATTGTCGCTTGAACACGCTAGCCTAGATAAACTAGGACCTAATCTGTACCATCGGACGAAGAAGCACGCGCCCCCTACGCATCTGAGGCCAAAACAGCCACTAGAGGCAAAGAGGAGCGGTGTTCTCACCGGTGAGAGCACACTTA
This sequence comes from Saccharum hybrid cultivar R570, assembly GCA_038087645.1. Lineage (NCBI taxonomy): Eukaryota > Viridiplantae > Streptophyta > Magnoliopsida > Poales > Poaceae > Saccharum > Saccharum hybrid cultivar. The sequence continues at coordinate 20,723,051 of JAQSUU010000553.1, read as the reverse complement.
CCTTGGTTCACTCTGATCCCTTCCCGCCTATATCTAGTGTTCGAGGAGGCTTTGATAGAGAGGACTCGGATCTAACGACCGCCAATACAAGTAGTTCCCCCATGTGGTGTGACTTACAAGTGAGGCATGGGGTTTTGCATGATAGATCGCCAGCTTCAGCATATAGAAGGATGAATTATTAAACGGATGCATGAAGGTTAAGATGTTCCATATATTTTAAAACAGATATAGTGTATGCGTGTTGCTATATTTTATGTGGCTGAATTTTAAGATATTGATTTTAAACAGCTAGCTAGTACAATTAAAAGGATAATTTATAATTTTTTCTATAATCAAATAATGATGAAATTACATGTTGTAAAAAAACAAAAAATCAGGCACCTTAATATAGGAGAAGTGATGAAGCATACATAGCTTGGTGGTTCTGGTGCAAATTTGCAACAGTTCGTTATTTTTTTTAAGAAAACGACGGGAGACAATAGATCCCGGCTTGATATATTAACATGTTCGTTTTGCTGAAATTTGACTTATTCTGATGCTTATGTTGATTTGTCGTAAGAGAAAAATACTATTCTAAGTACAAAGTAAGAAGCGGGGCGAAGTTACTACATTCTAAACATATTATACACCATTCCCTCACAATCAATTTCTGGGAAGACAGTCCCTTAAAACTTGTTTTAGTGGGTAGGCACTGTAGGCAGACAGGAGACGAGCAATGCGTACGTATAGCCGTATAGGCGTACAGCGCGTACCTGCCAGCATCCACTGACTCGTGTGTGCATGCAGCGAGTGACTGGGGCCGTGACTTGGCCACTTCCTAGCTATATGGTGGATGCGAGATGCACGCTGACAGCGTGAAATTAATTAAAGCAGGTTAGGAATCACGTTAGCATATTCCGAGGTTTTAGCCCAGATTTGTTCCAACTGCGGGAGTAGCATATCTCATCGCATCAACATGTTTTGCTCATCCTCATCCGCGATCCAGACGTAGTAAAGTACTGTAGCTCGCTACACGTGCGCAAGATCAGGGTGAGGTTCTCAAAAGACAAGGAGATCGTCAAATTAAGCTGGAACGTACGGCTGGTGGCACTTTTGTCGTCTGTACTTATCGGTTTTGCACGTTTATCGTGGCTAGCTGGAATCATGAGCAGTGTATTTTATGTACGACGTGCCAGCACGCTAATCAGTACAATGACTACTGCTGAGTCGTCGTGCCATTTATATACGTACAAACGCATATATAACAGTGCGTTTTTCTACGCTATTTTCTTTTCTCTCCTTTTGAATAAACAACAGCAAAAGAAAAGGAGACCAGACGGGAATAATGATCGAGAGTACTAGTAGACCTGTTGTTCGGTTCTCACACACACCTAACAACCACGGCACTCTTCTAATTTGAGCTAAGGCCTTGTTTAGATTGAAGAAAATTTCAACCCGATGAATAGTACCACTTTCGTCTTATTTGGCAAATATTGTCCAATCATGGACCAACTAGGCTCAAAAGATTCATCTCGTGATTTCCAACTAAACTGTGTAATTAGTTATTTTTTTACCTACATTTAATACTCCATGCAAGCGGTTAAAAATTGATGTGATGGAGAGAGAGTGAAAAAACTTGGAACTTTGAGGCAAACTAAACAAGGTCTAAGTGTGGAGTGCCATTAATTGAAAGTAGTGTGGAGAAGGGAAACGGGTTTCTGCAAGTTAGGCAAGGACATTGAGATAGTAGAAACTAAATCTCTGCTTTATGGTTTATTTCCAAGTTAAAGCACAGATTAAAGCAAAAGAGAGGAGGACGGCTACTATTATGAGATGGATGGAGCTCAGTACAAACACACACTGAACATTACAAAGCAGAGCTAGCTGGCCTCACACCAAGCATGCATGAGACCGGCCTTTGATGATTGAATCCACCATGGGCGCATGCATGCATGCTTAGTGTGATGTTTGTGGATCTTAGTGTGTGACATGCATCTTTTTGAGTCCCGGAAACGAACACAGTTAAGTCACTTGTCTTGGTGGAGAAGCTAAGCCAGAGACGACGACGACGCTTTGCAAATCTCTCCTCCTAGCTAAATGCCTAGCTCTAGCTGGAGCATATCCATATGTTCTTTTTGCATGCATTTCACGTACCATGTCTGTGTTGTATGTGGGGGATGGATTGGGTGAAGGGGAGATGATGCCAAATTAGGTGGCACCAACCAGGCCAGGCCATGCTCATGCTCATGCATGAGGGCTGAGAGGGAGGAGGTTGCCGCCGGGGCCCCCACGCATGCATGCACCTCTACCATGTGACCCTCCAACAGTTCCAGAGTAGTCCAATACGTACGTGGCAGTTTGGAGCTTCATCTACACTTCTACAGTTCTTCACTTCTTCTTCTACCACTCTGCCTCCATTCCATATTCTCCCGTTGCAAATAAAGCCCTGTCTCTCAGCCAAGAAAAAAAAATGTCGATCGGTTGACGGTTCCATTCACTGCTCCTCCAAGCTCTTCTCACTGGGTTCTCTTTCTGATGATAAAACAGGGAGAGAACCTGGGCATTCTCTCTTGCAAAGAACCAAACAACGGTGCAGAGATTAGAGAGACAGAACGAATCGAAGGAACAAACGATCGAACAGAGGGAGAGGTAGACAAGTCAGAGCCTCGATCAGATTCAGAAGGACATGCATGATCGCAGGAGCTGGCCGGCCTGGCTAGATTTGTGCAGCTGGGTCGTTGCATGGGATGGCATCGATCCGTAATCCGTTCGTTGGAGTTGGAGCTGCTGCGGCTGCCAATCACGCATGCCCGGTCTCGATCTCCGCATCTCAGGATCCATCACCAAACGGACAACAGGAGTACTGCAGGACGCGCTCGCGCGCCCGAGCCCTGAACCTGATGCGTCGGCGGCGGGCCGCGCCGGATCGGAGTGGTTACCAGCAACCGCACGCATAATTCCCTCGCTGCAACTGGTTGCCTGCTGCGGCTGCTGGCCCGACGGATCGTCCGTTCAGTCGGCAGCGGCGCGCCTCACGCGTAGATGGATGGATCATGGATGGATCGACCGATCGCCCGCGGGGCGCGGGGCGTGCGTAGGCGAAAGAGACAGCACCACGCACCTGCGAAGCGTGACTGCGTGAGCGTGCCCGTGGCGGGGTAACAATAGAAAATCTGAACCTGCATGCGATGCGAACGCGACGTCTCTTCCCTGCAAAATCCCACGCACGAACGAACGCATGCTTCGATTGCAACCTACTCAAGGGCCGGCAGAGCGTAATCCGTCAGGCATCATCAGGCTTACTCCTGTCTGTCTGCAGTGTAGTGGTACGACCTCAAAACGGTTCCTTGCAAGCGATTACCGATTAATTGCTGCTGTCGTCGTCGTCGCAACCAACGGCTGCATTTTAAAATCGGTTTGCTGTTCGACTTGCTGTGTACCTCGGGCCCCTGGATGGAGCGGCCATGGAGGCATGCATATGCACGGTAGCTAGCTAACTCTGTACCTGAATAGCCAAGATCCCTCGGTTAATCTGCATTTCTTTTGCGATGGCGTAGGAAGGGAAGAGGGTGAAAACGACCCGGTAATAATGAAAGAACGGGGGCCGCGAGGAGCCGGGAAGGAAAAGGATGGCCGCCCTGCCCCTCTCCACTCCACCGGCCAGTGGCCACTACTAGCCGCGCGATCACAGCAGAACAACAGGCACGCAACAGGCCGGACACAGCGAATAAGAAAACCGCAGCCTGCTCCATCGCAATCATCTCGTTAATGGCCAGTGCCACCTACTCAACTGACACTGACACAATTAGATGCAGCACGGAGAGCGACCACTAATAAATTTCCAGATTTAAACAAAACTTTGCTGTTGAGTTAGTACAGAAAAAAAAATATCAGCACTCTGTCTATATACTGATGAAGCGTAGATTACTGGTACATAGTTTTGAGCTGTAGGTTGAGTCTGACGCGTGCTTAGAGCTTTTTGGGTCTTGTTTTTCTTCCTTTCTTGTTTTTTTTTCTATTGTATAATGGTTATGTTATAAAATCCACAATTTTTATTTCATCTAAAAAATATAGTTTGCTCAATCATAGTTTTGGTTTATGCACTAATTACATACATTTTCTCAATACATATCCCAACTAATCCATATCTATATCTATATCAAAATCTATATCTATATCTATATCTTTATCAATATCAAAATATATATCTATATCTACATCTATATATCTTATATTTTCAAACCCCACTACAAGTTCTATCTCAACATGCAAGCAATCCACATCATTCCTCATTAACTATTCACATCGTCACCTACTCATACCATGTCAGCCCCCTAATTTTGAAGCTATTATATTAATGCAAGACATCCACATCACCTTCACTAAGTGCAATTACCATTTCCAACATATAAGAAATTAATGTACAAGGCATGCATGCATTTATATATCATTATTTGTTTTGTGATTCCATCGTATAATTTGATCTAACTCTTAGTTTCTTTATTGAGTTCTTTCTTTGACATACTCAATTTTGATACGAGTCAATGCAAGAACATGTAGGTTAACTCATATATGCAACAAATTTTAAGAAAACTCCCGTAGCAACGCGCGGGGTATAATTATAGTTAAACTAGTTGTTATGGAATTTTTTTCAAATTTATATATAACCTTAGCATTCATAGTATCTTCACCTATTTGTTGGACCTTTTAAACTTTTCTATTCATATATAAGGGCAATCGAAGTGTATAATGCCTCCTTGAACCTTGAGGTGCGCCCCAAATATGGAAAGGTCTCTCTTCATTGTATATGAGGCCATTATCCACATTAGGCTAGGTTCCATCAATCCACCGCTTCCATTTTTTCCTAACGCCTATTGCATCCTTGATCTCACACCATTGTTGCCATCAAAATGGTTCGACTCCTTATTAGACCTCAGAGAACATAGTCCTTGAGATCTTGTTTCGCTTGTTGCAGATGCAGTGACAACCGGTCATCATGCCATGCTCGGGTTGCCCAGAGGATAGGAGCTCGAAGGCCATGGTTCTGGTAAATTTGCAGAAGGCGATTACGCAAGCCAACGATGCCAACGAGGATATCAGTGACGAAAGGTCACATTTGGATTCACGTTGAGTTCGGAGGTCGATGACGACGCCAACGAGGATACGATGACGAAAGGTCACGCCTGGATTCACGCGGAGTGTAGAGGCCGACGACACCAATAGTATACCGACGACGATAGGTCGGGCTTAATTGGATTCGCGGTGAGGGCGGAGGTCGACGGCACCGACGAGGATGCAAGGATGTGCCCCAATGTGCTCCGAGTACGCAGGCTGCGGGTGTTAAGGATACTGGCGGCGGTTGAGGATGAGCGTGAAAAGGACTAACAAAAATATTTGTTATTGATTGGCACCGTTGCATGAATTTATGTTGCTCTAGGTTTTCCTGGCATCGCGTGAAATTAATATCGTCGGTCGCAATAGGGTGGAGTAATGCTGAAACCATCTCTTTTTTCTTTAGATGTCACTTGGCGGCTTGGCACAAGTGGCCAAATCCTTATTGCACGAGTGTGCGCGCGCGACGGGTGTCGACGCACGGACATGCGTTGATGCGGGATTGGAGGTAGGTACGACATCCGATAACGGCACTTCTCTTCCTCTAGTTCCGCTAGTCAGGGGAGGAAGGTCTTCGGCCTTAGAGGAAGGAAGCTTGGGGGCAGCGGGCGACCTGGCAATGGAGGCGGATCGATCGGCGGCGAGCGACGCGGCGGGGGCACTGCCGAGCGGGCAGGAGAAGACAACCAGTGGCGGGGTCAATGGCGGGGCGGCCAAATGCAAGCTTAGGGGAGGGTGGGGCGGGACAACGGTAGGCGGTGAGGTCGCCGGTGGCGGCGGCGGGGCAGCGAGAGAGATATTCAATTGAGATTAAGGAAGGGCGAAGAAGGAGCGCCGATGGTAGGCAGCGAGGGGGTGAGGTCACCAGCGAGGTAGCTGTCGACTAGGGCGGCGGTGGAGACTGACGGTGAGCAAGACAATTGATGATTTGGACGACGGCGAGAGAAGAAGAAGAACAATCACTAGAGGAAGAGAAGAAATCACGCGCTGCAATAATAACGGCCGCATGTGCGTCAGTTAAGAGAGTTGCGATGGTGGAGGGTCTATTTGGGCCTTACCTATTTTTTCCCACGACCTAGGGTGACCTAAGGACCAGGACCCGTGTGCTCGTGCGGGAAGCCAAGAAAGTTAAGGGCATCACAGTCATTTTATTGCCCACGACATTAGCGGACAGTAAACAGAGTGTTCGCTCGTGCAGGAAGCCAAAAAAGTTAAGGGCATCACGGTCATTTTCTTGCCCACGACATTAGCGGGCCCTAAACAGAGTGTTACGGTAATGGCGGCACCATTATGAGAGGGAAGGAGAGAGAATATCATGAGGGGAGAGAAGAAGGGAGAGAGTGACTGACTGTTGTAACGGACAGAGAAGCTCAAAGGTGTGTGTGCTTCCCTCCCACCGCCCCCACTCCACCACCCTCTCTCTCATCCATCGTTTCCATTAGGCAGTGTTTAGATCCCTCAAACTTCCAAAAATTTTACAAGATTCTCTGTCACATCGAATCTTTAGACGCATGCATGGAGTATTAAATGTAGGTAAAAAAAATAACTAATTGCACAGTTTGTCTGTAAATGTCGAGACGAATCTTTTAAACCTAGTTTGTCCATGATTAGATAAATTTTACTAAATAACAAAAAAAAAAAATGCTACCGAAACTTTACGCCAACTTTTACACCATCTAAACTCTACCTTATTCTCTCTCTCCCCCGTCTCCACCTCCCTCGCCCTTTATTCTCTCTCCCCTCCCCAGCTCCTCCTCCCTGTCTGCTTCCCTCCCCTGCTGTGGCACTGCGCTTGGCCGCTTGCCCTCTCCCCTCACCTTCTCCACCTCCCCCTATTCCGCAACCGCACGAGCAGAGTTCCCTCACCAAGAGGAGAAAAAAAAGAGAGCGAAGGAGGCAAACCAGGCGGCGGGACAGCAACGCGACGTGCTTGCCATTCTCTCGAGGTACACATCAGATGTTTCTCCTCCCCTCTCTTCAACCCGATCGCTCTTGTTCCGGAGATTTTCTTGGCCCCTTGGGGGAAGTGTTCTTGCATCGATAGGTGGTCGCTTTAGCGGTTGTTGGGATCTAGGCGAGCGCCAGAGACCAATCTGCGGGGGTGTGGCAATGCGGTTCGTGTGTTTCCGTTGTGTCGGTGGGGCACTGGGGCGACAGCTCGGTGAGATTTCGAGAGATTCGTCCGTGCCAGGGCTTGGATCTACGCTCCGGCCACCTCCAGGCTTCGGTTCGCCGCCCACCAACCGAGCCTGAGAGTCCGCCATTCATTCAAACGCCCTCGACGGCGACCGCGCATCAGTTCAGATCCAGGCGTCCTTTCACCGGCAACTGCGCCTCCCATGCAGTCTTTCTCGTTGTTCTTGTCCCCTCCCTGGACTCGGGTGTACTGGAAGTCCATGCGGATTTTTTTTAATATATAAAAGAGTCTCTTTTGTTGGTATGGACGCCATAGCTTTGGACCTCAAATCCTAATCTCTCTGTGGGATAGAATGCGTTTTGTTCCTATAAAAAAAAGAATGCGTTTTGTTGCGGATTTTTTTTTGCTGCTTGGCGTACTGCTAATATCGGTTTAGTTCTCCTTTTTTTCTTTTTTTTGCGGGGTTCAATCGAACCTCCAGCTGACAGATCCTTTTCTGATTAGTTTGCTTACCCAGCTGGCTGTTTTGCCTTGTTCATATCTGAGTTGGATGCTGAGAGGCATGCCAATCGTATTTGGAGAAGTAAATTATTATGTCGGCAAGTGTGAGTGCGAGTTCTTTGCTGAAACTTTAAGCTTCACCTGAGATCTGACATTGTCGGTGCCAATTTGCTGTACATTTGAGGGCAAGCTCTTGGGTAAATCATTGGAAAACATATTTCACTTTGCGTGGGACACGCACTTCTCCACGATGATGCCTTCTCCTGTCTCAAACCTTTGTGATTTTTATATATTCGCTTGGCTGTGCTGCTGTGGTGAGTGGCGGTATTTCAGGGGAGACAGTCTCCATAAATTCTGCACGTTGTGAGGGTTTGTCTTTAGCTTAATTTAGGGGGAAATGGGCCGTTCCTTTATTCTGGTATAGGATTTAGCAGTATGATGTTTAACTGTCTAAACTTGTAATAGTGCTAACGCCGCGAAACGTTTCCCTCTGCATGTTTTGTTGCGCTGCCACCGTGTCGACAAACATGAGATATTGCCTTGACTCCCTGATTAAATTTGGCTTTCAGAAATTATATTCATTTTTTTTCTATTTCTAGATAACACATAATGACCCTTGATTGCCATATAACTTGTTTCCTGCAATGTGGTGCTATTGTTTTAGGGAAAATATAAGTTCATATGAATAGCTATTAATGGACCATTTTTTTCTTCCGAGTGCCTCTGCCACAAATAGGATTCCTAAAAAGTAATTGAATATCTGCAGCAATAGATGTAAGAAATGTGTGCGTCTGTTCTGTGAATTTGTTTTCGATGTACCATATTTAGATGAGAGTTGTCACAGGTTCCAATTTCTCTGTCTTTCTTGGAAGTATTGAGATCAATCTGTGAATTTGTTGCCTCATGCTTTTGCTATGCGAGAAAGCTGTCAATTTTATAATAAAAACCCACCATATGGTAGCTGGCGAATTATGACTTGTTAAGTACTTTGATTCTAGAGCCTTCATCAAAAATCTATTGCGCATTTTATAATCTGCTTCATTGTTTGTGGGATTCCTACCATCCCCTGATTTTCTTTTATCTATATGATATTTCTGGAAGATATTTTTTTTCATGATCCCATAGTACCAGAAGTTCATCTGACTTAAATTGTTTTATTCAATGTATACTTTCAGGAGCTCATGCAAGGTGTAAGTCTTACTGCAAGAAGGGCAGCTGTGCATGTTGTTAAGACCCAAATATAGCCTCACTTGATTACACTGCACGGGGGGTTGAAAACTTGAGATACAGTTGATCTTCTGGTTAAGAGTATGGGTTCAAGGTTTGCATCACATCAGCTGAGCAATGGCCTGTATGTTTCTGGTCGACCTGAGCAACCTAAGGAGAAGGCCCCAACCATTTGTTCCACCGCGATGCCATATACTGGGGGTGACATCAAGAAATCTGGAGAGCTGGGGAAGATGTTTGATCTCCATGTTGAGAAGTCAAGAAAATCTGGTCCTCTAGGAAATGCTCCTTCAAGGAATACTTCATTTGGAGGTGCTGCTTCCAACTCTGGACCCGTCTCCAATGCTGGTGGTCGGTCCAACTACTCTGGTTCTCTTTCATCTTCAGTTCCTGGTGCTGGCGGATCAGCCAGAGCAAAATCAAACTCCGGACCGCTCAATAAGCATGGAGAGCCAACAAAGAGGTCATCTGGTCCCCAGTCTGGAGGAGTGACCCCAATGGCACGCCAGAACTCTGGCCCGCTTCCACCTGTGCTTCCGACAACTGGGCTTATCACATCTGGGCCTATCTCTTCAGGGCCACTTAATTCGTCTGGTGCTCCAAGGAAAGTATCTGGGCCACTTGATTCTGCTGCATCGATGAAAATGCGGGCTACTTCCTTTGCTCACAATCAAGCTGTTACTAATCTCAACACTGAAGATGGTTACTCAATTCAGGGAAGCTTTCCGAAGCCAATACTCTGGGCTGTGATTCTGCTCTTTGTGATGGGTTTCATAGCAGGTGGCTTCATTCTGGGTGCTGTTCACAATGCAATTTTGCTGATAGTTGTTGTGGTGATATTTGGTTTTGTTGCTGCACTTCTTATCTGGAATGCTTGCTGGGGTAGGAGAGGCGCAATTGGGTTTGTTAATCGCTATCCTGATGCTGATCTCAGAACTGCCAAAGATGGACAGTATGTAAAGGTTACAGGGGTATGTACAATGTCGACAAAATTGTTTGATCTGTTCTTATTTTCTTCCTTGAATCAGTTCATATGTGGCGTCTTTATTCATCGTATATGTTCTCTTAATTTTATTTCACTGTCGGAAATAACACTACCCTGAAACATGATTATTAAAGTTTTCATTTTTCATTCTGCACCAGTCCTCTTAAAATCCTTGAATGTTGTCTATGCCACATAGTTACCTTTTGTTCTCTTCACTAGCACAATTTAGCAATATTTCACCAGATTGTTGCATTTTGATTTATTATTCCAGGTCAAAATGAGCATGGTATATGAAAAGCTTTTAATAACCACAGTTCAACAGCATAATTCTTTCTACGTTAGGAGAAAACATTCACCCATAAAGATACCCTCAAAGCATGCTTCATTTCCAAACAACACTATTTCTCCTATAATTTAGAATTGCAATAATGAGTGTTTGAATTCACAGGTGGTTACTTGTGGAAATTTCCCCCTCGAATCCTCGTTCCAAAGGGTCCCAAGATGCGTATACACTTCTACTAGCTTGTATGAGTACAGGGGTTGGGATTCCAAAGCTGCCAATACGGAGCATCGGCGTTTTACCTGGGGTTTACGCTCAATGGAGGTGAGTATTTTTCATGACATGGAATAGCGAATATCTACTTTATAATCTTCTCTGGGAACCCAAAACTGCAGTTGTTGAGCTTTAGCAGACCTTGATCTCTGATGTTTCTCCTGCATCTATGGCAGCGACATGCGGTTGATTTCTACATCTCAGATTTTCAGTCTGGGCTTCGAGCATTGGTGAAAACAGGATATGGTGCACGTGTGACCCCTTACGTCGATGAATCTGTTATAATTGACATCAATCCAGACAACAAGGATATGTCCCCTGAATTTTTGAGATGGCTAAGGGAGAGAAACCTTTCAAGCGATGATCGGACAATGCGCCTAAAAGAAGGGTACTCCTTTTCTCCCTGTTTAGTTTGCAGTTGGAATGCATGACTATAAACTCTTTTCTTTTCTTCTGCCACAATGATATAGGAGTACAAAATAATATCTGCTAATGGTTACTTGCTACTTGATCTCTACCTGTAGATACATCAAGGAAGGTAGCACTGTGAGTGTGATGGGGGTTGTCCAAAGGAACGACAATGTTCTGATGATTGTTCCTCCATCGGAGCCCATCTCAACTGGTTGTCAGTGGGCCAAGTGCGTTCTCCCAACCAACCTTGACGGGCTTGTTTTAAGATGCGAAGATACTTCGAACATTGATGTGATACCAGTTTAACTGGCTGTGGAAGAGTCGTTGCCAAAGAAAGTGTCTGTTAAATATTTGAGTCTGTATTGTTTCATGGAATGCTAGTTGAGAAAAATGTGCAAATGTTGGGTGTGATTATGGCAGGTTGAGGGTGGTTGGTTAAGCTGGCCGTTGGATGTATAGTTTTTCTCTTTTAATTGTGTTTTGTCATTTCTTTTTCTTTTTAATTTTCAGCTCTGAGATCTGAAACTTGTGTAACCAGATGCCTCTTAATCTAAATCTGCGTGGCATTTAGATTGATTTGGTTTTGAAATTAGAAGGTTGCTCTCTTTTGTGCTTTGTGTTAAGTCTATTAGTATTTCAGTATTTGAAAGCTAACTACAAGTGATAGGACTTAAGATGTACATTTCCCCTTTCATTATGTTTTGCCATTTCTTTTTTCTTTTTAATTTCAACCGAGACCTAGTTTGATTCGTTTTTTAAAAGCTTTCTTTTGCCCTATGTGTTAAGGCAAGTAGTGCATTTTCCATTATTTGAAATCAGGTGATTTGCTGCAAGTCTTCAATTCTGAACCCCTTGGTTACATTTCTGAGTTTCCATTAAAGCAAACCAGATCGGTTTTAGATCCAAAGTTCATTTTATTACAATCGACTAAAGTTACTGCTCAGTGCTCACTGCTCGCTAAGGTTCCGTTTAGTTAGCTGTGATTAAGAAAATCGTGATTTCATAATTATGAACGCAAATACATATTCAGGTTGCATGTGTCACAGTGACAAGGTAATTGTCCATGCGTTGCAATGGGATCAACAAAAGAAAAGTTCTATGTCATGGTTTCAAGATCCTCACCAAGCCAAAATTAAGACTTAAAGGGTTCGATGTCTATATGTTGAACATCATCTTCAGTAAGTTTTTTTTTACAAGAAGACTTCATATATCGCCAAAAATGCGGTCCATATTGCCCCACTAAACCTAGTTCCTAATTGAGAATCCATCTTAAAGTTGAGCTATATTCGAATTTTTCTCATATTCTAAACGTAGGAAAAATAACAAAGCTGTTTCAGCAACGAAGGAAAAAATAACCAAACTGTTCTAGTAGGACGGATAGTAACAACTGAATTATGATTACCGCCATCAATTCTGAGAGCTATATATATATATATATATATATATATATATATATATATATATATATATATATATATATATATATATATATATATATATATATATATATATATATATATATATATATATAAAAAATAAACAAATGGACCTGTTCTTCACAACCTGTGATATATTTCCAGAGCTCTCTCCAACTCAATAAAATGTCTTCTCCATCCATCTATCATAAACATTTCTATCTTCCTTTGTCAAATTGCAACAGTACCCTTACTTGTTCTTCAACAATCAAAATTGAACATGCATATTTTTAGAAGCATTCTGTTGTACTTCTATAGGCTTCAATCTACCCGCAGCATCTGAATTTTCATGCCTACAAACCAAACAATGTCTTTCATGACCTGACTGCTACATTCTTGTTCCTCTCAACCTATTTCCTTCTTCCCAAATGACTGAAATAAACAAAAAAAAAGCACATGAAGAAATACTGACTGTACAGATGATGAATGCCTCAAGCAAAAGTATATCTATACGTATATGTTTGAAGTATTGTGTAATTTAAAGAGGCTTTCAACCGAGCGGTTGAGGGTGGCAGAGTGCTGCCTGGTTGGACCATACACACTACATACTTTTTAAGTAAGTAGAGAAGTAGAGATAAAGAATAAGAAAGAGATTATGTAGGATTCATGAGATATGATCTTTCAAGATACAGCTTGCATGTTGTTACGGTCAGATTTAATATTTTTATCCATGGCACGTGTGACCGTGCTACAAAAGTAAACCTATAAAATCTCAACAATAAATTGAACTATATGGAGTATTTATTTACACTTTGCTTCTCAATTCGTACATAAATTAAATTACTTGTTTTCTATATTTGTAAAATTTCAAACTTAGCTGGATACTTCTCATAATCGTCATGATTCTCTTACGAAGAAAATCGTCAAAATTTATTATGCCAAATAGGTATATTATAACAAATATTCGATGATAAAACTAATGATGATTATTTGGTTATAGATATCAGTGTTTTTTTATAAATATGATCAAATTTAAAATAGTTTAACAATAACTAGAATGTCAAGATTTTTAAGACAATATATAGAATGATAGATAGGTATGGCCGTATGGTTAAGTTTCTTCCGGACATGGATATCTATGTTTGTTGGTTAAACCCATAATCCTATACTCTACCCAACAGTGGGGCGCAGGGCAGGGTGGAAAATGAATATTCTGGGTCAAATTTCTAGCATAAAAGTAGGTTGTATGCATCCTTGAAGTGGTGTATAGAAAATTCCTAAAACATTCTAATCAGCATATAAACGTGTTTAAAATTTTTTGTAAATCAACAATATGATATATAACTAGCATGAATGTAACTTACATTGATGTTGAATGCATTTATGCTATGCATTTGTGCTGGTTGCATATTATATTTTTTTCCATTGTGATACATTTTTAAAACACGTTCATACATTTTTTTGAAACATCAAATTTTATGAGCTCTAAATATTTTATTTGAATTTGACACATCCCAATCTATCTTTAGTTTTTTTTTTCATTTTTTAAAGCTCAAAGATAATTTGTGTGGTTAAAAACCTTATCAAATATTTATTGATTTTTAACTAAAAAGAAAAAAACCATCTTCAAAATTACTACAAACCATGAGAAGGAGGTAATTTGAATGGTTTTGAAAGTTTGTATAGGAGATAAAATATCTGTTTTTATTTATCAACTTTTTAACTAAAAAGATAAAACCATCTTCTAAATCACTCCAAACGACGAGGATGAGGTAATTCGAACAGTTACAAAAGTTTGTATAGGAGATAAAATATCTGATTTTTAGAGTTTGAGGAGAAAAATCAAACTACTACGATAGTTGGGAGAATAAACTTTTTTCTTTTCTTTTTTTCAATTTACACGAAACTGGTCATCATCGCAATCTGCCGATCTCATTCAGATCTTGCACTAGGCCTGCAAACCCTAGGGCCTGTTTAGTTGTTTTTTTTTGGCAAAATAATACTGTAGCAAATGTCGTTGTTATTTGATAATTAGTGTCCAATATAGTCTAATTAGGCTTAAAAGATTCGTCTCGTCCCTCTCGTCTAAACTGTGTAATTATTTTTATTTTTTATTTATATTTAATATTTTGTACATGTGTCAAAGATTCGATACGACGGAGAATTAAAAATTTTTGCAAGTGCCCAAATTATTCTGTTGTCCTCTCTTTGGTCTCCCAAGTGCCTCTTCGATCCTCGTCTCTCGTCGAACTCGAGCACGCAGCCGGCAGGCGGCAGGAGAGAGCGCCGGAGCCAGAGAAGCCAGCGGCTCGGGTATTCCGGGGAGGCGAGGGAGCGCCGTGACGGCAAAGGTCTAACAGATACGTACGAGAAGTGAGGTGACTCCCATAAATCCTACTATTTCCCAAATATTCCTTTGTTTCGACACCTTTATTTTTTTCCCCCTCTTTCTGGAAAGGAAATTGCATCTTCGGTTTGACCTTGCACCCCCTACCGCACCGCCGACAATGGCGTCGAAGGTGCGGTTCGGCCTCCTGGTGGCGATGTTCAATGCCATGTCGGGCGACAAGAGTTCAGCGAAGAAGCGCAGCCGCCTGCGCGCGTTCCTCGACCGCGCCTACGTGCCCAGCGGCGGTAGGGATGACTATTTCAGCGTGCTCCGCCTCGTGCTCCCAGGGCTCGACCGCGAGCGCGGCACCTACGGGCTCAAGGAGGCGGCCCTCGCCGCCGTGCTTGTCGACGCCCTTGGCATCGCCAAGGACTCTACCGACGCCGTCCGGCTCACCAACTGGCGCCGCGGCGGGGGTGGCCGAAACGCTGGCAACTTCGGGCTCGTGGCTGCTGAGGTATTGTATGCTGGTAGCTCTGCAATATCGCTTACAGAGTCCCCAACCTCAGATTCTCTGTAATTAAGCCTTGCTATCTCGCCCTTGTCAGACAACGATATGAACTTTGTTCAGTTGCTAATGTGAACCTGTGAGCATTAGTTCAGCTCAGTTTTAGGTTGGTTTCAACGTAGTATGTGTAATTCGGCAAACAGCATAAGCTCTAGCCACTGAGTATTAGTTTAGTTGCTAATTTGAGTTGTGTCCTTGGCATTTTGTCTCAACATGTCCATACGTTCATGCTCAGCGAGTTAGCGTTTGTCACTGGGCCAAGCAATCTTCGTGTTTGGTGCACACTATGTGCCAATAATCTCCCCCTGCTTAGAAATGCAGAAACTGTCTTGAACTTTATTTGGTTTCACATGATTGGATGGGTTTAATATGTAATTCAAAAGTTTGGTTCAGTTCAAAACGATTATATGTAGATTGCTTGATTAATGTGCCATCTTAGTTGTTGTGGTTCAACTACTTGCCCAAGTTATGTATTGGTTGCCTCCCAGGTCCTGCAACGGAGGCAAGGTCTAACTTCTGGTGGATTGACGATAAAGGAGGTTAACGATGCACTTGATCGTCTAGCCGCAACCGAGAACAGGTAGCTAAGGAAGCTATTTGAATTTGTGCATGACAGAACTGTCAGGAGTTCTTTTTCATTCTTGATAGGTCTGAGAAGGCCTCAATACTTTCTAATCTGATCAAGAAAACCAATGCCGTTGAAATGAAGTGGCTTCTGATGATTATTCTTAAAGGTGCGATACCTGTGCCCATTTCTTATTTGGTGAGCTTTTATACTTTTGCTGCAACAGCAGTATTTTTATTTGCTTTTGTTTTTTGGCACGCTTTGATGTAGATTTGAAATTGGGGATAAGTGAGAAGAGCATATTCGAAGAATTTCATCCTGATGCCCAAGACTTGTTCAATGTCACCTGTGACTTGAAATTCGTCTGTGAGAAGCTCAATGACCGAAGCCAGAGGCATAAACGCCAGGTGATAGCTCTGAGCTCTTTTTATCGAACTTTTGCTTCCCACAACTTGACTCTTCATGTGCAACATTGTAACCCCCGAAAAATTTTATGTTGTCAAAAGCTTTTCTCACTCACTGTCTTTTGTGTGCTTGTTTTCTTGGTTGGGCTGAGCATTTGCATTTATATAGACATGTACCACTCATAGAAAACACATTGGTTTCATAACATTTTCTGATGACCCCTGTTACAGGGCGTCTCTACATTTTTGAGGACCCTAGGGCAAACACGACACTATTGGCCCTATAGGTTTAGCATTTTTTCTTTGTAACATGATAAAGTATATACAGGTCTAATATATGGAATCATGCCCCTACCCCCACCCCCCTCTGTCATGGGCCCTAGGCCCAGAGCCGACCCTGCCATGTTATTACACTCTATTGCAGTTGTGGTACTCATAGAAATGATTTATTTATTTATCTTGGGGATTCCATGTTTATAACTTTATGCTGTCTGACCAGGATATAGAAATTGGGAAGGCTGTCAGGCCTCAGCTAGCTATGAGAGTCCGTGATGCTTCAGCTGCTTGGAAGAAGGTGCCTGCCCCCACCCACCACCAGTTTCCTTCTGAAGATATAGTCATTGCTAAGTGAAAGGCTGCTTTACACTTGTTCTACATTTCTTGAATTGGCTCGGTTATCATACCCCTCCCTTTTCCCAGCTTCATGGAAAACAAGTGGTTGCTGAGTGCAAATTCGATGGTGACCGTATCCAAATCCACAAAAACGGGGAAGAGATCCATTTCTTCTCTAGGTAACTGAATTGATTGCTACTACATATTTACTTCTTGCATGCTGTTCTTGAACTACTGGTTTCTTTTTTGTTTGTCGATCCTTTTTATTTGCAATATTGTTCACAGTTCAGATAGCTTCTGCTTGCTTCACTAACTTTATATGTGTATATCAGGAGCTTTCTTGATCACTCTGAATACACACATGGGATGTCAAAGATTATTAAAGAAAATATCCTGGTTGACAGGTAAACTTTCTTTTTTTCTGCCAAAAAATCACAAAAAGTGTTCGTACTTCTAGTGCCAATTTACTTGCATATCAAAATATCCTAGCATTTTTCTTTTCCTGTGAACAACTATAGCTTATGCATTATAAGACTTAAGATTTGCTTCAGACTTTTCATGGAAGAATATCTATCACACCACTATCTTGTTTGTCAAAGCCAAAACTTGAACTAAAGGAACGTATATTATATTTACTTCAGTATTAAGGATTAGGTATGATCTCCCCTATGGCTGTAGTTAGCTAGTTCTAGATGAGCTCGAGGTATTTAACTTGTTATGAGCTTATAAGAATAATCATGTATTGTTTCCCACATTGCAGTCTTGCCTCTTAGACAATATAAGCTTCCTTTTGGATATCTATTGGTCCTTTTTGTAGTCCTTTTACTGTGCAAACTTCCTTGGAACTCACTCTAGTTCTGATGCTAATTGGTGTTAATAACACAGATGTATATTGGATGGAGAAATGCTTGTCTGGGACACTGTACTTAACCGTTTTGCTGAATTTGGTTCAAACCAGGAAATAGGTTTTTGGATATTCCATTGAAAATCAGAAAGTTTTACTTCTCCGGGATGTTTTATAGTGGATTAATATTATTCTTTTTTGCAGCTAAGGCTGCAAGGGAGGGATTGGAGACTGATCGACAGGTTGTTTTCACAAAACCTTTTTTTTTTCTTCTGTGTTTCGGAGTGATCCTTCTACAAAATTTCCTATCTAACTTAATTTACTCTGTGCTTGCAGTTGTGCTGTATCCTTCATTTCTTTACTAGTTCTTGCATTCTACTTTTTGTCTTGATATTCTTAGCTATTTCCTTTTTTAAGGAAGACTCTTAGTTGCTTTTGTTTGAATTTCCATTTTCTGTTTGTTTCAGTATCTGGATGTTCTGGAACTGTTTCCTAGCATATGTAGGCCTAGTTTAATGTTTCCTACGAAATTTTCATTGGTTTTTTTTTTTTTTTTCTTGTTTGTCATGTTTTTCTTGACACTAGCGATGCATAGATGTTGCTTTTGACATCCTTTATGCTGGAGACACCAGTGTTATCCACCAAAGTTTGACAGAGCGGCATCAAATTCTCCAGAAGGTTGTGAAACCTTTAAAGGGTCATCTTGAGATTTTGATCCCAACAGGTGGTTTAAATGTCCGTTGCCCTTCAGGTAGCTGATGACAATTTTACGATTGTATTTTTATTTTCTCATGGATGCATTTGAGTTCACTCACTTCCAAAATAGATGACATTGTACAATGGATTCCAGTAGCTTGATCTAGTATGCTGATAGGACTTCTTTTGCTTCATTTTTAATTTTGTTCAGAAGAGTCACATGTTGTGTTCTATTATATATCTGTTGTATACCCATTTGCTAGACTTAATGTTTTCTGTTATATTAGCTAAGCCTAGAAGGGTAGCTATATATTGTAGCATATATGGGTCTCATGGGCCTAGCCTCATGGGCCTAATACACATATACTCCAACACTCCCCCGCAGTCTGAACTACCGTCGCAGCGGAGTCAGACTGGACACCATGAAAAGAAGAACACACACGAGCCCCCCCACAGACGCAACTAGCCACTGGTGATGTTGAGGCTGGAGCGGAAGTCGGTGAAGGTCGACGACGGGAGGCCCTTGGTGAAGATGTCGGCGAACTGGGAGGTGGTCGGTACGTGGAGGACCCGCACCTCACCGATGGCAACCCTTTCACGGACGAAGTAAAGGTCGATCTCCACATGCTTGGTCCTCTGGTGCTGCACGGGGTTGGTGGAGAGGTAGACCGCACTGACGTTGTTGCAGTAGACGACCGTGGCCCGTCAAAGGGGGCTATGGAGCTCGGCCAGGAGCTGCCGGAGCCAGGAAGCATCAGCCACGCCGTTGGCAATGGCGCGGTACTCCGCCTCGGCACTGGAGCGGGAGGCCACCTGCTGGCGCTTAGATGACCAGGACACCAGGTTGCTGCCCAAAAAGACAGCGTAGCCGGAGGTGGAGCGCCGAGTGTCCGGACAGCCGGCCCAGTCAGCGTCAGTGTAGACGACCATCTCTGTGGAGGAGGATCGCCGGTGAAGGAGGAGGCCGTGGTGTACAGTGCCACGTAGGTAGCGGAGGAGACGCTTGAGAGCTGTGAGGTGGGGCTCCCGCGGATCATGCATATGAAGGCACAACTACTGAACTGCATAGGTGATGTCCGGCCGGGTGAAGGTGAGGTACTGAAGAGCACCAGCAAGACTCCTATATGCGGTGGGATTGGTCACTGGAGGACCCTCTGCCTCGGACAGCTTGCTCTGAGTGTCAACTGGAGTTGAGCAGGGGTTGCAGTATGTCATCCCAGCTCGCTCAAGAATATCAAGAGTATACTGCCTCTGGTGAAGAAGTAGCTCAGCTGGATGAGGCTCAACAGTGACCCCAAGGAAGTGGTGAAGCACACCCAAATCCTTCATCGCGAACTCCTGCTGAAGAGAGGAGGTGATCTGGCGAAGAAGTGACTCACTGGAGGCTGTAAGGACAATGTCATCCACATAGAGCATCAGGTACACAGTCGCAGCCCCATGGTGATAGATGTACAGTGACGTGTCTGACTTGGCCTCCACAAAACCCAGGGTCAGGAGGAAAGCAGCAAACCGATGGTTTCATGCCCGGGGAGCCTGCTTGAGGCCGTAGAGAGACTTGTTGAGCCGGCAGACCATCTCAGGACTGGAGGGGTCAACAAACCCAG
The DNA here is from genome assembly GCA_038087645.1 of Saccharum hybrid cultivar R570. Lineage (NCBI taxonomy): Eukaryota > Viridiplantae > Streptophyta > Magnoliopsida > Poales > Poaceae > Saccharum > Saccharum hybrid cultivar. The sequence goes on along the minus strand of JAQSUU010000553.1, from coordinate 20,703,109 downwards.
CAGGCTGACTGCAATAGACTGTCTCAGTGAGCAGACCATGCAGAAAGACATTCTTCACATCCAGCTGGTGCACTGGCCAGAGCGGGTGAGAGCCAGCGAGAGCACTATGCGGACGGTAGCGGGCTTCACCACTGGACTGAAAGTCTCATCATAGTCAACCCCAGGGCGCTGAGTGAAACCCCGGAGTACCCAGCGAGCCTTGTACCGCTCGAGTGTACCATCAGCCCGGCGCTTGTGGGTCCAGATCCACTTGCCGGTGACGACGTTGGAGCCTCGCGGACGGGGCACCAGATCCCAGGTCTGGTTGGCGAGGAGCGCCGCGTACTCCTCTTCCATCGCACGGCGCCAGTGAGGGTCCGCCAAGGCCTCGCGGACGGAAGAGGGTACCGGAGAGATCCCCGGCTCACAGGCAGTGGCGGTGAGGGCCTGTGGGCGGGATGCCTGCCTCGTCACCATCGGGTGAGTGTGACGAGGGTCCCGGTGAAGAAGCGGCGGGTGGTATACCGGCGGCTCTACACGGGCGGCCGGAGGCCGCGGCGGCGGCGTCGGTGTCGTCGGCGGAGAGAGGGGCACCGCCGGTGGTGCAGGTGACCCCGGCGAAGAGGGGGCCACTTGCGGTGATGGCGGCGGCTGCGGCGGTGGCGGCGGCCGCGGCGTTGCTGAGCACCATCGGCATGCCCAGGCCAGCCGTGGCCGCGGCAGCAGCAGCCTCGGCGTAGGCCCGCGCGGCAGCCGGATTGGCGGCGTAGGCGACGGCGCCCGGAAGGAGAGGGTCTGCCACGTCCACGTCTCCAGCTCCGGTGACCCCTGCATCGTCGCCCGCGTCCGCATCGGTGCCCTCGGCGGCGGCGCTGTCCGCAGCGAGGGCGAGAGCCGTGCGCGACCCGCTGGCCGGGGCAGCAAGGCCGCACGGTCCCGGGGCGAAGGGGGTGGCCCCAAGCGATGGCCAGAGCGACCCGACGGCGGGAGCGCCCGCCTGAGGCCCGCCGGCGGCGGTGGCGGCGGATCCGCCCGCGATGCCGCTCGAGCCGGCCGCGACGTCGCCCGATCCACCCGCGATTTTCGCCCAGGAGGGAGAGGAGAGGGGGGGGGGAAGCAGTGGGGAGGAGGAGGAGCCCCAGGGCCGGCCATGGCGGCGCGCCGGCGGCGGCGGCGGCCTGGCGGCGGCTGGGAGTGGGAGGAAGGGAAAACTAGCCTGATACCATGCTAGACTTAATGTTTTCTGTTATATTAGCTAACCCTAGAAGGGTAGCTATATATTGTAGCATACATGGGCCTCATGGGCCTAGCCTCATGGGCCTAATACACATATACTCCAACACCATTACTATGCAATACTAAACTTATTTGCAACCTGCAGATGAACCATGCTGGTCAATTATTGCACATAGTGTTGAAGATGTTGAAAGATTCTTCAAAGAGACTATCGAGAATAGGTTTCTTTGAACCTTCTTAGATAATTGGCTTAGCAACCTTTTACGTTAAAAAACCATTTAGTTTCATTCTTATGATTCTTCGATTCATTAATTGTGGTTAGAGATGAGGGCATTATACTGAAGGACCTTGATTCCAAATGGGAACCTGGTGACCGAAATGGAAAGTGGCTTAAACTAAAGCCTGATTATATACACGCGGGTGCTGATCTGGATGTTATTATTATAGGTAAGCATCTTGCTCCAGTGAAGAACAAATGATATTACTTTTTGAAACTATTGATTGATGTTGACCCCTTTGTTGTTAGGGGGATACTATGGATCTGGACGTCAAGGAGGAGAGGTGCACTAGACATTCTCATTTTTGAAATATATACATACACATTTAGCTTACTATTTTATTTTAGTTTCAACATTAGGGTTAGCTGGGTGTGAATATTATAATGTCTTGCTAGTGCATAGTCTTGTACTCGCTCTTAGTTTTATTCTTTTCAAGCTATTAAAAAGTAAAAACTGCTGATCATTGTTCTTAACTGATTTATAGGTTGCACAGTTTTTAGTTGGCCTTGCAGTCCCTTCAGATGATAATAGTTATCCCAAAAGGTAAGCAGAGTTTCTCCACCCACTGTATATTTCGTAGAGGCAATGGTAGATGAAGATCATAGTAAAAAGCAAAATGTGGTCATCCTAAAACTCAACCATGGGAAGAAGATGCTTCCTGGCTCTGCATTAAATATCCTGGGTTCCAGCCCTGTTGGCCGTCCTCTCAAGTCTCAGCTTGAGGCTTACCAACTAAGCTATTGCTTGGTTCTTAGATGTGGTTGCCTAATAATTAAATAATGTTGCAGTAGGATGGTTCTGTACTTTGATGAAGATTGCTGATAGGTGTGCATGAATACCTTTTGTGTCTTTCAGTATTATATATTCTAACACTACTTATATGCATTTCTTACTTGTGCTTGGCAAAGCATAGAAAACACATGTCTGTTTTATTTATTGATGTGATGCTTCTTGTTATCATACATGTCTAATGAGGTTTTATATGGTAAGCATTTTGTTTTGTCATTCCATGATGTTTCCTTTTTCCCACAACAGTTGAGCTCAAATTTCATTACCGAGGCAATGAGACAACCATATACTCTGTGATGTTTCTTGTTTTCTGTCCTTGTGTACTCTTTTCAAGGTTTCTTTCATTTTGCCGTGTCGGTACTGGGCTCTCTGATGAAGAGCGTGATGCTCTTGTCACCAAACTGAAGCCGTATTTCAGGTATTCAGCTTTGATTCTTATGTTTCATAATGGTTCAGTATTTTGTGTAACTATGTTTCGTTGTGTAGAATAACAGAGAAATGGGAAACACCACACACCAACATGGGGGGGTGACATTCATATATATAGCCAATATGGCAGGGTATAACAGGCATGTACATGCTTTACATAGCAGGTGCTAATCACATTGATTTGTGCCGTTGCCTATTATATACTTGGCTAATATACACTTGCCTAATATATCTATCAGCCGCCCGCAGTCGAAGCGTCAGGATTCCGGATGCAGAGACTAGACCGAAATTCTTCAAACAGCTGAACCGGCAACCCCTTTGTCATGATGTCAGCGAACTGAAACCGTGACGGCACATGGAGAACTCGAACCTCGCCGAGAGCCACCTTCTCACGGACGAAGTGGATGTCAATCTCGATGTGCTTGGTGCGGCGGTGGTGGACCGGGTTGGCTGTCATGTAGACAGCGCTGACGTTGTCACAGTAGACAACTGTGGCAACCTTCAGGGGAACATGAAGTTCCTGAAGGAGTTGACGAAGCCAACATCACTCGGCAACCACGTGAGCAACAGCCCGGTACTCGGCCTCCGCACTGGACCGGGACACCGTGGTCTGCCGTTTTGAAGACCAGGACACCAGACTGTCGCCGAGGAAGACGCAGAAGCCTGATGTAGAGCGGCGGGAGTCTGGGCACCCGGCCCAGTCAGCATCGGAGTATGCAATCAGCTTGTCGACTGGCCCAGTGCCGATGTGGAGACCAGCCGACAGTGTGCCCTTCACATATCGAAGGATGCGCTTGATCAGCGCGAGGTGAGCTTCGCGCGGGTCATGCATGAAGAGGCACACTTGCTGTACAGCATAGGCCAGGTCGGGGCGAGTAAGCGTCAGGTACTGGAGAGAGCTGGCGAGACTCCGGTACGCGGCGGGATCAGCAACAGGAGCGCCCGCCGAGGCAGAGAGCTTGGCACGAGAGTCAACAGGTGTCGATGTCGAGTGACACTCGGCCATGCCCGCCTTCTGGAGGAGGTCCACGGCGTACTGCCGCTGGCTGAGGAAGAGGCCGTCGGAGGAGCGAGTGACGGATATACCCAGGAAGTGATGTAGTTCCCCGAGGTCCGTCATGGCGAACTCAGAGTGAAGGCGGGCGATGATACGTCGAAGCAGAGCGGCCGAGGAAGCCGTGAGGACGATGTCGTCGACGTACAACAAGTAGGCGGAGGAGCTGCCCTCGGAGTAGATGAAGAGGGAGGCATCGGTGGCAGAGACGACGAAGCCGAGTTGTCGGAGAAACGTGGCGAAGCGTTGGTGCCACGCTCGAGGGGCCTGCTTGAGGCCGTAGAGGGAGCGCTGGAGGAGGCAGACGGCGTCGGGTCGTGCTGGGTCGACGAAGCCGGGGGGCTGCTGACAGTAGACCGTCTCATGCAGGTGGCCATGAAGAAAAGCGTTCTTCACATCCAACTGATGGATAGGCCACTGGCGAGATGCGGCGATGCTGAGGACGACCCGAATAGTGGCCGGCTTGACGACGGGGCTGAACGTCTCGTCGTAGTCGACGCCGTGACGCTGGGTGAAGCCGCGGACGACCCAGCGAGCTTTGTGACGAGCCAAGGTGCCATCGGAGTGGAATTTGTGCCGGAAAATCCACTTGCCGGTGACCACATTGGCGCCAGGAGGACGAGGAACGAGGCGCCAGGTGTTGTTGTCGACAAGGGCCTTGTACTCCGCAGCCATGGCTGCACGCCACTGGGAATCAGCAAGACCCCCCCTGTAGTCGCGCGGAATGGGCGAGGCAGTGGAGCCGGTGGCGACGTGAGCTGCTGGAGGGAACCCGTACCGATCGACAGGCCTGAGGGAACCTGTCTGGAGGCGCGTCACAGGTCGGTTCGGAGGCAGTGGCGGTGGCAGTGGCGGAGCAGCCACCACAGCCGGAGCAGCCACCATGGCTGGAACAGCTGCCACGGCTGGAGCCGGAGCCGGCTGTTCGGAAACAGCTGGTGTCGGTGAAGAAGTGTTCGGTGCAGCTGGAGCCGTGCGGCGCCGGGTGTAGACCCGAAGGGGTGGGGGAGCGACCGGTGCAGGTGGAAGAACCGGGCCAATCTGGAGGATGGCCGGGTCCTCAGCGAGTTCCTCCAGATGAGCTCGATGACGCGGCTGCTCAGCATCGGGTTGCGACGGAGCGACCGCTGCTGCGCGTGGCACCGGCGCTGGTGTTCCTGCAAGAAAATCCAGCGAGCTTGGCAACGCACTGGTGGAGTCAGATTGAAATGGAAATGTCGTCTCGGCGAATACAACATGACGGGAAATGATGATCCGTCGTGTTGTTAGGTCGAGACACCGGTAGCCCTTATGGGAAGAGGGATAACCAAGGAAGACACAAGCGGTGGAGCGGGGGGCCAACTTGTGTTTGGAGGTAGCGGTGAGATTGGGATAGCATAGACAACCGAATACACGAAGAATGGTGTAATCTGGTGGCTGCTGGTAGAGTTGCTCATAGGGGACTCTATGGTGAATGGCTGAGCTGGGGCGCCTGTTGAGGAGATAGGTGGCTGTGGTGAGCGCCTCGGCCCAGTATTTGGGTGGCATGTGAGCGTGGATGAGGAGGGTGCGACATATATCGTTCAGAGAACGGATGATGCGTTCAGCCTTCCCGTTTTGAGGGGAGGTGTAAGGGCAAGAGATGCGTAGGTGAATACCGCTGGAGGCAAAGAAGGTGGTGAGGGCAGTATTGATGAACTCAGTGCCATTATCAGCTTGTACAGCCTTGACAGGAAGGCTAAACTGTGTGTGGACGTAGGCGCAAAAATTAATGATGTGAGTGGCTACCTCGGATTTGCGGACGAGGGGGAACGTCCAGCAATAATGTGTGAAATCATCTAGGATGACAAGATAGTACTGCGCACCAGAAATGCTAGCGACCGGGGACGTCCAAACATCATAGTGTACAAGCTCAAAGGGAAGAGATGAAACTGAACTGGAATTACCAAAGGGCAGCCGCACATGCTTGCCAAGTTGACATGGATGACATAAAGTAGGAGCTGATTTATTACAGGAAATGGAATTATTGTTCCTAAGCAAATCTAGAGTGGCAGCCCCTGGATGACCAAGACGATGGTGCCATAGGTCAGTGGAGGTGGTGAGGTTGGCCTGTGGCGTGGCGGGGACGGTGTAGAGGCCGTCGGAGCTATTGGAGCGAAGAATCACGCGTCGGGTCTGCAGGTCCTTAACAGAGAAACCAAACGCGTCAAATTCGATAGTGCAATGGTTGTCACGAGTGAATTGGCGTACTGAAAGTAAGTTGCGCACTAAGGAGGGGACAACAAGAACATGGCGAAGAGAGAAGGGGGAGGTGCGGCCAGGTAAAGTGGAGTGACCAGAACAGGACACAGGCAACTGATGCCCGTTGCCGACAGTGATGGAAGAAGAGGAGGAGGGATGACGAGATAGAAGTATACCATCCGAGTTGTGCATGTGGGAGGTGGCGCCGGAGTCCATGACCCAGCCAGAGTTCTGGAGCGCCATTTGTTTCAAGGCGGCAATGAGGCCGGCTTGATCCCACATCGGTGTTGGTGGAGGTGCAGCGAAGTGCGCCTGCGGGTTGGTGCCCATGAGCCCGTGGTGACGCCCGCCCTGGGCATTGGGGTGCTGCCAGCCAGGGCGAGGGCCCTGCTGCCAGTCGCCATGTGGAGGAGGACCGCCCTGGGGGGCCCAGGGGCTGTAGCAGAACCAGGGCACCATGGGGCGGTTGCCCCCGTGCTGACCGCCACTGCCGCCCTGCTGCCAGCCGCCGCCGCCGCCCTGGTGCCAGTTGCTGCCGCCGCCTTGCTGCCAGCCACCCTGGCCACGCCAAGAACCCTTCTTGCCGCCCTTGCCTTTCTTGCCGCCCCCTGGACCCTTGGAAGGGGCAGAGGGAGCGCTGGAAGTGGAGGAATGGCACTCGGCAGAGGTGCAGCTAGAGCCGGAGGCGGCGACCATAGCGGAGGCCGCTGTGGTCTTCTCATCGTTGGCGAGGCGCAGTTCCTTGAGGGAGAGCATCTCGCGCGCCCTGGGAAAGGAGGGCAGCACGGTGGCGTTGGCGATGTCGTCGGCGGTGGCGCTGAAGCGCGGATTGAGGCCGCGGAGGAGACTGAGGACGAGCTGCTTGTCGTCGATGGTTTCGCCGACATCCCGGAGGGCGGCGGCCTTGACCTTGATCTTCTGGCAGTACTCGTCGATCGTCGAGTCGCCCTGCTTGAGGGAGTGAAACTCCTCAAGCAGGAAGACGGCCCGGGGTGCGCGGTTGGAGCGGAACAGGGCTTCAATTTCCACCCACAGCTCGCGGGCGGTTTGGTTCTCGTCGGTGATGGCGAGATCAAGAACCGAGTCGTCGACGGTGTTGAGGATCCAACCGCGGACAGTGCACTCAGCGATGGGCCACGATGGATCATTGGCGGGGGGGTCAGCAGACTCACTGATGTGTGGGAGGAGACCGAATTTCCCACATAGAGACTTGAAGAAGGAAGCCCACTTGGTGAAGTTGGGATTCTTCATCTCCAGAACCACCGGGATGTGAGTCTTCACATTGACGGCGGTGTAGGGGTGGACGAGCACAGCCGGCGGTGAGCCGTCGGCGGTGACAGACATGGTGTGGACGGTGGCTGCAGAGGTCAGCCGGCGGGGAAAGGTGGAGAGGAGAAAGGGGCGGAAGCAGAAGGTCCGGGATCAGATTGATCACGCGGTCTTTGATACCATGTAGAATAACAGAGAAATGGGAAACACCACACACCAACATGGGGGGTGACATTCATATATATAGCCAATATGGCAGGGTATAACAGGCATGTACATGCTTTACATAGCAGGTGCTAATCACACTGATTTGTGCCGTTGCCTATTATATACTTGGCTAATATACACTTGCCTAATATATCTATCACGTTGAAGCTTAACAACATATTTATTGCACTTCACTGAAGTACCTTCGCAATCTGTCATATTGTGCTATTTTTGGAACAGGAAAAATGAGTACCCCAAAAAACCACCAAAATTTTATGAAGTTACAAATAACTCGAAGGAGAGGCCAGATGTTTGGATCGAGAGCCCTGATAAGTAAGTTTTTTTTAATTCTTTGATCGAGTCAACCATTTTCTTAGATACAGGAAGCACATGATATGCTAAATCACTAATTACATTTTCAGGTCAGTCATAATATCTGTAACAAGTGACATTCGTACAATCAAGTCCGAGGTATCTGATTTAAAGAGTCAAACACTTCTATGTCCTGCAGTTCAATCTTTAAAAGCATTATACTTGGGACCGATTTCTCTTGTGCAATCAGCTGGTGTATTTTCTCTTCCAACTAACTTTTAACAACTTCTTTCAACCTTTTGCAGGTATTTGCTGCTCCGTACTGTTTGAGGTTCCCCCGTATTCAGAGAGTGAGATATGACAAGCCATGGCATGAGTGCCTTGATGTGCAGGGTAATTTGTTTTGCTTATACTTAATATTTTGTGTTTGTAACCTTAGTTCTTTTAGTAGCTTACAATAAGCTACATCCCTCCTGATGCCTTAATCTAGATTATGTCTCAAGGATGAATTCTCTGTAACATGCTGATCATTGCAGCATTTGTGGACATTGTGCATTCAAGTAATGGTACAACACAAAGGGTGGCAGATGATAACAGTCTGAAGAATGATGACACAAAACGCTCAAGAACAAACAAAAAAGTGGAGAAGAAGAAGTGTGTCTCAGTCATCCCTTCACATCTCATGAAGACTGATGTATCAGGTCTTAAGGGAGAAACCCTGATATTTGCCAACATGATTTTCTGTATCCTTTCCTGTGTTATTCTTTGCTAGCTACACTTATTTTTACAAGACAAAGGCCAGAAAATTGTGTAAAGTAGGAAAATATTCCTTATCTTATTTAGATTTTGTCAACATTCCATCATCTTATAATCTCGAATATTTACATAAACTGGTTGTGGAAAATGGGGGATCTTTCTCCATGAATCTGAATGACTCTGTTACGCACTGCATAGCTGCAGAGAAGAAAGGTATTTACCTTTGTTCTAGGAGTTCCTTTTCCTTTCATAATGGGATATTGAATACAGATAGTTTGAAGTATATTTGTATGTTAACTTTCAGGTATCAAATATCAGGCAGCTTTACGGCAGGGAAGGACCATTCACTATGAGTGGATATTAGACTGTTGTAAGGAAAAACATCTTCTTCATTTGCAACCTAGGTTTGACCCTTTGAACTTAAACCCACATTTACCTCATAACTTATTTTGCAAAATATTCTAATGCACTTTTCATTGTACAGGTATATACTATTTCTTGCTGATTTTGCCAGGCACAAATTTCCTGAAGAGATTGATTCATATGCTGACTATTACTACTGGGACATTGAAATGTGTGACCTCAAGCAGGTACAGTATTTGGTCCTGTATGCAGTATATCTATATCCTTTTATCACTACAAAATAAAATAACACTTTATTGCACAGGACAATATAACAGTAATTCAAAATTGAAGATGTACCACTGTGGGCCTGAATTAGTGTAACTAAGTAACCATGCATTCAGCCAGTTAGCAGAAGCTGCATATGATACAACATTGAACCCTAATTATTACTTGTAGTTTATATAAGCTAAAATTATATTTTAAGAAAGGTCTTGGTGGGTGCCAAAGGTTTGGCACAACTGACCATTGTAGGGGCTTATAGCTTGTGTGTGATATGGTTGGCCGATTTATTTTTGGAATGTGGCACGTATGTAATTAAGTTTGAACTGATAGGGTTCGTGTGTTATTTCTTCTAAGGCAATGATTCACATCTCTCCTATGTATTTGAGATTATTTTTATTTTTATTTTTTTGCGAATAACCTCTCACAGAACTATCAAAATGCGGCATATATTCTAGATAGAGAGGATAAAAATCATGTGTGGGGCATCCCTCACTACCGGTGCGATTTGCTGCCCATAAGGGTCTCCAATCCTCTTTAGTTTCATTGTTAGTGCTACTTTTCCAAAATATGGTCACATTTTGGAAAACTAGTGCTAGTAATTGAACTAAAGAGGTCACGGAGACCCTTAGGGGCACCCATTTGCACCCCACCTCAAGCATACATAAATCATATAGGAGTAAAGGATTTCACCTCTTCTAATCTTCTCTTCCTAAATATGATCCATCAGAAACTGGTCAATGTCGGGTTTGCGTGGTAGCACTCGACGATGGGCTGTTGTATGATACTTTTCCACAGCCTTCTGTCATTTGCAACTTTTCTCTGGCATCCTAAGTTATTATTTTGTCACAGTGGATTTTTGTACTTAGAAGCATGTGTTTGGTAGAATGGCGATGCAAGAGATGTTGCTGACTGTACTTGAAATTTTGACCTCTTTTTTGGGCATTCTACAAGGACAGATTCACAATGAACCATTTTGATATTTCCTTGTGATTTTTCATGCGCCAGATTTTCAGTAACATCAACAAAGATGCTGGTGATTCAAACATGGTTAATCAGTACAAAAAGAAGCATTGCATAGACGAGAGATTCTGTTTCTTCCAGGGTTGCTGTGTCTACTTGCATAATGCACCCTTAGTGTAAGCTTCATTTACTGTCAAGTAGTGTCATCTTTCACATGATACATCTCCTCATTTGTTTTTTCACCTTTTTTTTCCTGGAGGAATGCGGACTACAATGTAATATCTGATCTTGCGCTGAAGAGGGTGAAGCAGGATCTAACAATGCATGGTGGTCAAGTCTGCAGCAGCATTGTTCCAGCTACTCATTTGGTTGTAGTTTCAGTTTTACAGGCCTATAACTTTGATAACCTGTACAAGAGGTACTGATTTATTGCTTTGGATTTGCTTTGTGACTTTTGTGAGAGAAGGGCAAATGGAAACATTTATGATAATCCATTGGTTGTTTATGCAGCTTCCCTCCTGCTGAAAGGCGTTATCTACATGACAAGCAATTACATGTTGTCAGTAATAAGTGGTTGGAAGATTCAGTTGAGAAACAAATGAAGCTCTCTGAAACTGCTTACAGCCTTAAACCAGATACACTAGAAGAACTAGAAATTGAAAGGAGGTAACTGGTGATTGCCCACATAATGACACTTTTAATATTAAAAAAATTATATTTGGTTGTTGTCAATCTTCTGACTGTTTCTAATTTGTTTCAGTGAGGAAAATGTTCAGCCTCCGGATCATAAGCTTGAAGAACACATGGAAGTTGAAAGATCTCATGCGAAAAATGTACCAAGGAAAAGGAGCAGGCCAACCAGTTCAAGAACTGCAAGGGCTGCTCCTAGACCAGTCCGCCGAATAAGGCCTAGAAGAGGAAACCAGAAAGCAAAAATAGGTGATGATGTTGAATCTGAAGAAAGTGCCCCCAGTGAATCTCAAGATGATCAAAATTTGGACACAGATGATACCTCTAAGATTGAAGAAGGTATTACCAGCAAAAAGAAAGGACTCCCTCCACCTGCTTCAAAACCAGCCCGGAGAACAAGGGCTACAAGAGGAAATCAGCATACAAAGATAGATGACGGCGGATCTGAAGAAAGTGGGCCTTGTGAAACAGGGCAAGATAATCAGAAGTTGGACACAGATTGCTGTTGAGATTCGTTGTTCGTCAGTTCGTTAGATCGGGTACGAATCACAGTAGGAAGTGGTCGAAACCGATTTACAGTAGGTGCACGAGATCTAAAACAACTACTACCACGACTTCTAGTAAGAGGAAAAGGGAACAGTGGAACAGAGAGAAGTAGGAATCGCAGACCATCGAGAGCCGGAGTCGTAGCAGTGGGGTTGGACGTCTCGTTCGCCGGCGGTGCCATCTGCGCGCCGGCAGCGACGGTCGGTGGAGATGAGAGTCGACGCAGTGAAGATGGTGGCGCAGTGAAGACGGTGGCGGCTTCCCGTCACTGGCTGCGCCCCTTCTCAGATCGGAATCGGGAATATCGGTGGGGAGTGACGGCTCAGGTAAACCTCGTCACTAGAGCCAGCCGGTCCCCACCTCTATATATAGCGCAGTGTGACGGGGGCCCACCAACCATGTAGGGTTGGGCGCCCCCGATCAGGGCGCGAGAAGCAAGGCCCAAAAGGCCGTTGGGCCTAATGGTGGGAGATCAAAACCCAACATTCTCCCCCTTGATCTCTCATCATTTTCTTCGTTCTTTAATTTCATACTCAAACTTTTGATTCATATTTTTCTTGTTTCTATCCTATTCCATCGCAGATTAGTGTATTGAACTGTTTCATCGTCACAGCAATTAGTGCCGTTAGACTAACAGCCACAACACATTTCTCTGTTTGGAATGATGTTTCTTCTGGGCCCTTCATTTCGTATGCTCGCCCTGGGCTGAGCTCGCCGCCGTCGAGGGGGCTAGCAGACGGCGCCCTTCTCGCGCGCCACGGGCTGGGCCGCAGAGAGCGGTGCGCGTGCGTGGGCAGTGCGCGAGATGGGCTGTCGAGGCCAAAATTGATGAAGAAAATGAAGTTTCGTTTTATTTTTTCAGAAGCAATTTTTTTTTATGAATTCGATGAATATTTGAATGAATTTTTGATAGGAATCTTCGTGCAAATTTGTCCAACGACATTTTGCTCAGAAATAATGAAATTTTTTTTAGTGCTTCTGGAAAATAATATTATGAGAATTTTATTGTTTCCGCTGCGTACTTGATATAATTATTTTCATTATCAAATTCGAACCAACGGGAGAATTTGGTTTTGGAAAATGAATAATAATTGAAGTTGAATTGTAGTATTGTTATTTTCTGACCAACGTTGTTAATAACAATATTATAATTTTGATTTATGAAAATTGTGCATTAATTTTATTTCTGCCCAACGGTGATGTAAAATTATTGCATAGATGAATTATATGTTTCAATTTGACCAACGTTGAGTTAAAGCATATGATTTCGTATATAAATATTTCTCACTTACTCTGATATGGTTTCAGGAGGCAAATGCATTGTGAACATCTCGAACATCCCGACACTCAACGGGACAAATTACCGTGTGTGGCGGGAGAAATATGAACTAGAACTTGCATTGGGAGAGGTCGATTATGCCATCATCTCACCGTGTCCCACTGAACCTGAGGATCCGGTGAGAGAAGACAATGAATCTGACGCTGATTTCACTGCTCGAAAGCGTGATCATGCTGAGATAAGAATGAAATATGATCTTGAACACAGGCAATGGACCCTCTCTAACCGCAAGTGCTTATTGGTAGCTAAGGCCACCATAGAAGAACAGATAAGGGGCTCAATCCCTGAATGTGCTACTGCCACAGAATATCTTGATAAAATCAAGAGTCAGTTTACTGGGTCTACCAAGGCCACAGCAAGTTCACTGATAAAGAAACTTGTGAATGAAAAATATACTGGTGGTAGCATCAGAGAGCACATTTTGAAGATGAACACCACGGCATCTAAGCTGAAAGAAATGAATTTGAAGGAAGATGATTTCCTGATTCATTTGATTTTTGCTTCCTTGCCAAAAGAATATGATACTTTCATTGTGAACTATAATATGCAGCCTGAAAGATGGGGCATAGAAAGACTTATCTCAATGTGTGCTCAAGAAGAGGAGAGGATAAAATCCTCACAGAGTGAGTCCGCTCATTTTGTGAAGGATAATAAAAGAAAGAACTTTAATGGCAAGAACTTTAAACCACAAGGGAAACCCAAGTGGGATAGGGCCTCTTCCTCAAACTCTCAGGGAAAGAAACCTCAGGAATCTGAAAATCAGCAGAGCAACTCCTATGGTGGAGCTGAAAAGGATCAATGCAAGCACTGCTTCAAGAAGGGACACTACAAGAGAGACTGTCCAGACTTCCTGAAATCTCTACTGAAAAGAGGTGATGAATTTATTACATTTGTAGATGAATCCCTGTATTTATGTTATGCAAAATCCACTTGGTGGGTTGATTCAGGAGCAACTACTCATGTTGCAAATTCCTTACAGGGGTTAAGTGGGACGAGAACCTTGCAAAGAGGAGAAAGAACGATTAAAGTTGCAAATGGAGTGCAAGCCAATGTTGAAGCTATTGGAGTTTTATCTTTAGAATTGAATAATGGCTTTGTACTTAGACTTAAAGAAGTGCTTTATGTTCTCTCTTTGCGTAGAAATTTGATAAGTGTTTCGAAACTTGATGATGACGGAATTGATTGCCATTTTGGTAATGGCAAATGTAAGATACTTGTTAATAATGAATGTGTTGGTCTTGCCTTCCAACAAGACAAGCTTTGATACCATTGTTGAGATTCGTTGTTCGTCAGTTCGTTAGATCGGGTACGAATCACAGTAGGAAGTGGTCGAAACCGATTTACAGTAGGTGCACGAGATCTAAAACAACTACTACCACGACTTCTAGTAAGAGTAAAAGGGAACAGTGGAAACAGAGAGAAGTAGGAATCGCAGACCATCGAGAGCCGGAGTCGTAGCAGTGGGGTTGGACGTCTCGTTCGCCGGCGGTGCCATCTGCGCGCCGGCAGCGACGGTCGGTGGAGATGAGAGTCGACGCAGTGAAGATGGTGGCGCAGTGAAGACGGTGGCGGCTTCCCGTCACTGGCTGCGCCCCTTCTCAGATCGGAATCGGGAATATCGGTGGGGAGTGGCGGCTCAGGTAAACCTCGTCACTAGAGCCAGCCGGCCCCCACCTCTATATATAGCGCAGTGTGACGGGGGCCCACCAACCATGTAGGGTTGGGCGCCCCCGATCAGGGCGCGAGAAGCAAGGCCCAAAAGGCCGTTGGGCCTAATGGTGGGAGATCAAAACCCAACAATTGCATCTCTAAGATGGAAGTAGATAACAGCGATAAAGACTGTGGAGCACCACCAGGTGCTCAGCTTTTCACATTGGGGGAGCAAGAGGCCAAAGGTGTCAAATTGAACACCGTGGAGGAGAAACCAGACAGTCCTTTCCAAAGAACAACTGCTGCTGAAGCGATGAGTAGTGCGCCTGGTGAGAAGATAGAACAAATGGTTGATCCGTTGCACGCCATGCTTCTGGATATGTTGCCACTCCTGGGCAAGAAAGGGACAGAAGATACAAGTAGGGCGCCCTTGGCGAAACTTGAGAAGGATCCACCTGCGGTAGGAAGTTCCATATCCAATTCTGAGATTCTGGTGCCAGATGCTGGGACATCCGGGGTTCCAGCCCCAGACCCGAATGCAGCTCCTCCCGCAAAGAAGAAAAAAGTGAGTTACAAAGATGTCGCTAGTGAACTTCTGAAAGATTGTTGAGAGAGCTTGGTCAGTGGGGATAACCTGCCGTCTATGTTTTACACTTTTACTCCCGTAGTCGCTGTCTTGTAAATATATGACAACGCCATGTAAGTAACCACGTTTGTAGCGTCACCTTGGCTGTTTGTCGTCCTCTCAGAAGTTCACTTGGTTTGCCTGTTGAGAATTTTACTGTTAAGCCTAGCAACACTCATGTTGAGTTGGGACCAATATGCATGCGGAATGCATGGATTTTACACGCATTTTGCAGAGGGGAAAAATATTGCATCAAAGTGGAAGCCTGTGGTCTGCTCTGCAATTGGTTTTGGATCTTTCAGCCAATGTTGTCGCTTTTGCTGTATATACGAGAACGTGATCAGCTAGCCGAGAAACAGGAGGCTCTCGGTTTGGCGGCCCCGGCGTCGTTGCACGGCTGATGGATGTGCCGGTGGCTTGGGGTCGCGGTTCGCCGGTACGTGTGCGGTTGTCGCGGTGTCGTGTGGTCGTGCACTGTGCCGTGCCGGATGGAGTCGGTTCACCACAAACCGGCGTGTGGCCTGCCCCGGATGATATGAGGTGCCGGTTAGGCCAGTCTCAGGAGTGATTTCGCGTCACTGTTTCTAACACATCTAGATTTTGAAAATAGTGCAGAAGAGTTTTATCCCCATGAAATTCTCTCTACGCCCATGAAACTCTTATCATCTCTCTTTATTAATATAGTGCAACATCAGCATAATTAATACCCATAAAACTCTTATGAACCCATTGAGACCGGTCTTTGCGAGGAGGCGAGAAGCAGAGCAGGTGGACGAGCGGTCTTTGGTCAAAAAGTGGAGGTCTGCCACTGAATCACTGTTCTTTGAAGCTTGTCGGACCATTCACTGCCGATCAGGTGGCGCTCGCTTGCCTGTGCAAGTCGTTGGATTGGACATTTGGACCACCACAGAGTCTGCAGAGATAGGAGTACCGTTCACGTATACTCCACGCTGGATGTCATGTAGGGTCCGCGACCCTGGTCACTGGTGCCGCAACCGTACATACTGAGCTATTCTTTTGGTCGCTCCATATGTACAGTACCACCCTCCGTGTCTATTTCGTATGTCGTTTTGGCTTTTCTAAGACGTGCGTATATAGAAAAACCAAAACAACATTAAATTGTGGGAGTAATATTTTTCTGGGACTAATATTCTTCTTCCTTTCTTGCGGGCGCACGCTGCCGTACAGGCTACCAGTACATGAACGGCGCCGCGTGCCCGTGCCGACTTGCGGCATCTCGCGTTGGGCAAAGAAATTCGGCCACCGGGCACCACAATGGCACAATGGCTTGGGTGGGGCAGCACTTGTTCTCTTTCTATCTGGCTGTTGACTTGAGGCCGAACTCGACCCGAGGTCCGTCCAAACGCAAAACCACACGGCGATGTGTTCCATCCAACAAGATCGTTGCACCTGACCCATCTTACCACGTGGGACATGGCCTCGAGTCCAGGACCAGTCCCCGCTTCGTAAGAGTAGAGGACAAGGACAAACGACGAGCTTGAATCACCGATATTTCAGCACTGTAAAGCATGATGCCACTGTATGTTTACATTTCTTTTGAAAATAACAGGACGGGCAAACACCTACTGAATGGATAGATATATGTATTATTAGAAAAAAAAGCGCTCCAACAAAGAAAAAGGAAGGTAGATTTACACAAAGTAATCTAGCCGGTGGTTTATAATGGGAAATAACTTCTCTTTTCACACTAGATGTTTACATGAGAAATAGAAGTGAATAGGTACATTGTGTTCCATATATTCTATGAGAAATGTTTCGGCCATAGTTTTTCAGCTATATTTAGTGTTCTCTACGCGATCGTGGTGGCAAAGATAGACGGATTTAATGTATTCCTAAAACCAAACAGTGTCCATCATTATCAAAGCGTTACTAGGACAACGACAAAATATCATGCTAGTCCTAATGGGCTTTATAAAATTTTCGTTTACATTTTATAAGTTGCCACATATGCATGTTTGATAACATGACAACATTTTTCAAAAGAGAAAAGACATACCATTGATTTAGTATCAACCCTAGATGAGCCATAGAATTAAGGGCGTGTTTGGGCGCGAGGATCAATACTGTTTCTTACGTGAAACATTAGAATCCACACCAAATGATTTTGCCGAATCATTTTGAAGGAGAAACGGCTGGAACTGTTCCTACGCTAGTGAAACGGCTGGAACCCAGTTTCACCTGTTCCCAGCCTCTCCACTGCACTTAATGCTTATATCTTTTAATTAATTATTCGAAGTGCAAAGAAGATAAAATGAGTTCTATTAAGTTTTCCTGCATCCACAAAAAGTTCTTACATTTTCTGAAGCATATTTTCATTTATATACACAATTTTATATGGATTGGAATCCAATCTAACAACCGAACGATTTCGAAACAGTGTTCTGATTTATCACTGGAAATATTTCAGGCAAGAATCCAGAGCCCGTGATTATTCTCCATGTTTCATTGCAGTTTTATATTATTATAAATAATGCTATGAAATTCTCCCAGGAGTTAAACATGTGCAAAAAATAGTAACGTTTTTCTCATTAAAATGATAACCACCGGGTTCCTTCACTGTTTTTTTTCAAAACAAGGAAAAATAATCATTACGGCCGTGTTTAGTTCCCAACTTGAGGTGCCAAAGCGGGGAGAAAAGCACAACTGTAGCACTATAGCATACTATAGCATTTTCGATTGTATTTGGTAAAAATTATCCAAACTTTGACTAATTAGGCTCAAAATGTTCGTCTCGCAAAGTACAACAAAACTATGTAATTAGTTTTTAATTTCATCTACATTTAGTACTCTATGCATATGACGACATTTTGATGTGACGAAAAATCTTCTTTTTAATTTGGGGAGAAGTTGGAAACTAAGGTAGTGTTTAGATGGTGTAAAAGTTGGTGTAAAGTTCCTGTAGCACTTTTCGTTGTTATTTGGTAAAATTTATCCAATCATAGACTAACTAAGCTCAAAAGATTCGTCTCGACATTTACAGACAAACTGTGCAATTAGTTATTTTTTTACCTACATTTAATACTCCATGCATGCGTCCAAAATTCGATGTGACGGAGAATCTTGTAAAATTTTTGGAATTTTGAAGGAAGTAAACAAGGGGCGTAGTATACTCCGTACTTGTTAGTTGTTACTGACAAGGTTCAACCGGATATTTACAGGCAGGCCCTCCTGCCGATGACCACGGCCGAAACAGAAGCACACAAACACATTCGACGCGGGGACGCCCGAGCGCACGCGCGAATCGCCGTGGACCTCGCCGTAGGCGGCGACGAGCTTGGATACCGGCGATCTAGTCGACGGAGGCGGTCCCTATGGCTCGGCGGTCGTCTTCCTCGTCGTCGGGGGCCTGGCGGTACCTGAACCCGGCTTACTACCTCAAGCGGCCCAAGCGCCTCGCGCTCCTCTTCTTCGTCTTCGTCGCGGCCACCTTCGCCTTCTGGGACCGCCAGTCGCTCGTCAGCGAGTACGAGGTGCGCCCCTCTCACGCCGCGGGAGCTCCCCTGAGCCGGGTTGGAGAGTTTAGTGACCGGGATCTGATTACTTCCTGTCGCGCTCTCTGCTTTGCATTTCGATTTGTCGCCAGGCTGATTTGTAGCTGGATCTGGTTTGTCGAGAACATGTGGTTATCCGTGGATCTTACTGCGTCAGTTTATAAGGACTAGAAATGGTTGGGGTAGTCTATTGTGTTTGTGTAGTGGGAGATTATTATGTTTAAGATTTACAGTAACTGCTTATTTAAGAATTTTGATTCGGATATCGTAAGATGTGACTCAGTCGCTCCTTGCAAACAGAGATGCGAATTAATGGTGAAATGATATAAAGTAGAACACTAAAACTCTCTATATTTATTTAACTGTAAGTTCGTTTAGCTTCGGCTTTGACTGTAATTTGGCGATGAGGTTTAGGGGTCTCCTCTGATTAGCGGGAAATGTACGGATGTATTGAAAAATTTGATCATCTTCAGTGTCTCCCAAGTTGTACGGTGAAGGTGGAGAGTGTGAAACATTTCTTTGTATGTTATGGTTTATGGAATTATAAAGGGTGTAGAGAACTGTAGATTCTGAGTTCTGAGTCACTGGGTCACTGCCATTGTGAAGCTTGTATATCTTATTACCTTCCTTGTGTTTCTAGTCTTGATTCATCAGATACATTCGTCTTTATTAGTTCTGTTAACTTTGATCATATTGACCTGATTTGCTTCTCTGTTCTGATCTGGAAATGGTGATATGTACACACACAGACCCCTTTGCCTCCTTTATATCAAGATAGTCCTTAGTTTATCTTGAATCTGATGTGTATACTTGGAGTTGTCCTGCTTGTTTCTGATTATAAGCTTCTTCTTCCCTTATTTTCAGTCTGAGATTTCCCGATTAGAAGATGACATAAATCGGTTGCATGACCAGGTAAATACAATCAAACTTTTCTTTGAAGTGCCATGCTGGCTTAGTAACCCCTTTATTCCAGAATCTGTTTCCCTTGAAAAACATATTCATAATTATTCATAATTCAACTGTTCTGATGTGTTTTCAACAGCTAAGAAAGGCTGGGGTTCATCTGGATGAAAATCCAGTAGTAAGCAACAAGAATTCCAGAAAAGATCTTGTAGAAATTGATCCAGTCAATAATGAAAGGCGGGAAAAAGTTAAGGAGGCAATGCTCCATGCTTGGAATTCTTATGTGAAGTATGCCTGGGGAATGGATGAGCTTCAGGTTTGTTTAGTTGGTAGTAATTCTGATCTGCAGTTGGTTTCGCATTTCCTAACTGATTCTAGATCTAAAATGCCTTCTGTCTTTTGGTTTGCTCGCCTCGATTCCCAGCCACAATCGAAGAATGGTATCAATAGCTTCGGTGGTCTTGGAGCAACCCTTGTTGACTCACTTGATACGCTGTATATAATGGGCCTGAAAGATGAATTTCAGAAAGCTAGAGAGTGAGTTTTATTTGTTTTTTCATCATGTAGATCTTCTTTATTCCCTTGTTCTGTCCTTTGGCTAGAAAAATTGAGTTAACAGTCTACTTGTAGTAATATATTCAGTTCAATAGACTAGACCCAGTTCTCCCTGTATTTTTATCCTGAGTTTAGAAAGCAATACTATTGGGGGCACTTACATGCAAAATCCATGATTGTGTCTCCTTGACCCCTTACTATATAGGATTATACAATCTCTTATTTACTTCACATTTCTTCATTATTTTATCATTTTCATCTGTTCCATACGATAAATGCCATTTATTTTGTATGCTTTTATATTACTATTTTTGCATGGTAATACTCCTTGGAATTATTTCAGTGCTTTATTCTGATGCTATGTAGTACACCCAATCTGACTAATGCCTATGTCATATAACAGCTGGGTGGCGGAGTCATTAGACTTTGACAAGGATTATGATGCGAGTGTTTTTGAAACGACCATAAGGTTGCATTATAAGGTTTACCTTTATTATAGTATTTATTCATCTCCTCATCTTAGTTTGTTCCTTGCAGATATTTGGCTGAAAAGGCCAATGCTATCTGGATACACCATCATTATGATCCGTATAGAAAACATAACTACAGCTAGGTTGTCTAATTTTTCATTTTATTTTGTTTGTTTATATTCAGGGTTGTTGGAGGTCTGCTTAGTGCATACGATCTATCTGGTGATAAAGTATTTCTTGATAAGGCTAAAGATATTACAGATCGACTATTACCTGCTTGGGATACAACATCTGGCATCCCCTATAATAGAATAAACCTAGCTCATGGACGAGCCCATAATCCTGGATGGACCAACGTGAGTCACTGGTATTCTATATTTCCACTGAATAACCACTTGTATTTGAAACCCCTTATTAAAACATATTGTACCTCACAAGTAGGTGTACTGATAGTAACGTTATTCAAATAATCCCAGGCCGTTTTTTTGTCTTTCAAACATTCATTATTCAGTTTGTAATTTGAGGCTTTGATTTGCATCTTATCACATAGAACTGATAACTGTACTACTTATGATCGCTATCTGTTCTTAAAACATTTTCCACCTGATTATTTTCTTTCTAACTCAGAAAACAAAGAATAAATTCCATATGCTTTGTTTGTTCTGCAGGGTGATAGTATCCTTGCAGATTCAGGTACAGAGCAACTTGAATTCATAGCTCTGTCACAGAGGACTGGGGATCCCAAATACCAGCAGAAGGTGCTGCTACTTTTCACTCATATTTTCAGATGCTCCTCATGTTCTATGCTATTAGATGAGCAAATTTAATGTGAAACCTCTATGTGAAACGTAGCTGTCATTCTTGTACTATAGTTTTTCCTTTCCATACTTGTTTTTGAGGGTGAGAGAGCTGAATGTTTTTGTGTTGAATGATGAATCCCATTTGATCCAACCAATTTTGGTGATGTCTACCTGTTTTAATCACTTATATCAAATCATTATTGAAGGATTATTTTTCTATGCGAGCTGAAACATGCAGAGTTATTTTATTCTGGAAAACCCTGAAGAATGGAGCTCTGCTCACTCTGATAGTGTTTAAATGAAACATGCGAATCTTGATCCAAATGCAGGAAATTTTAAAGTAGGTTAGGGTTGGTAGAATGTCTTGGCAATGCCTGGCAATATGCATTAGGCTGCTAGTTTTGCTAGTAAAATGCCCAAATCCTGTCTTGATGTCTTTCTTGGTTCAGTTGTTTTTAATATTGAGCTCTTATTTGAGTTGCTACAATCTAATTTTAGGCGGAGAACGTCATCACACAGCTTCAGAAGATATATCCCAGTGATGGTTTGCTTCCTATTTACATAAATCCTCATTCTGGGACAGCATCATACTCAACTATCACATTTGGTGCTATGGGAGATAGGTAATGTCATTGTCTTCCGACCAAATATTTTCTTCCTGTTATTTCAGCACTTAGGTCTGGCATATTTGTGCTCTCCTATTGGAGCATTGCCAAGTTTTGTGCTGTGGACCTTAGTTGCTATTGTCTCCAGAAAATTTTGAAAATGAAACTAACTGCCATTTTCTGTTCAGCTTCTACGAATATTTGCTTAAGGTCTGGATCCAGGGGAACAAAACCGAGCATGTAAAACACTACAGGTTTGGGACTATTGTCAGCCTGGTTTCACAATGTTAAGTAGCCATTGCAATTTATTCAATTCAACATGGATAACAATTCCATTCATGTTTTTCAATTCAGACAAATGTGGGAGACATCAATGGAAGGTCTATTAAGTTTAACCAAGAAAACTACACCATCTAGTTACTACTACATTTGTGAAAAGAATGGTGGCTCATTGTCTGACAAGGTAATGTATCCCCATTCAGTTGATTGTTCAATGTTGTTGACAGGCTGCTTGCTGAAGCTTATCCCCCATTCTCCTTTAAAGTTCTGACAAGTTCTGCCTGTGACTAGCACAGATGGATGAACTTGCTTGCTTTGCTCCTGGTATGCTGGCACTAGGAGCCTCTGGTTATGGGCCAGAAAAGTCCGAGGAAATTATGAATCTTGCAAAAGAGGTAAATCCTTGTGGTATTGTAGTAATCCTCCTTTCTTGATACACTTGAGAATGAATATGATTCTCTCTGTTTGTTGGTATGACCTCTTTTTTTCCCTTTCCATTCATGTCATAGCTTGCTAGGACATGCTATAATTTCTACCAAACCACTCCCACGAAGTTGGCTGGAGAAAATTATTTTTTCCATACTGGACAGGTAGTATGGCAACCCTTTATTTTTCCTCCTTCAATAATAAAAATCTTGTACCAAATCATCAATTCCGAATGTTATTTTGTTACTGACCATAGGACATGAGTGTGGGCACATCGTGGAACATACTGAGACCGGAGACTGTCGAATCACTTATGTATCTGTGGCGCTTGACGGGGAATAAAACATACCAAGATTGGGGGTGGGACATATTCCAGGCATTTGAGAAGAACTCCCGCATAGAATCTGGATATGTGGGACTGAGAGATGTAGGTTTCCTCATGACTTCCATTGTTGAATTTCTGCTGAATAACATTTGTCTGAGACAACTATTGTTGGAACATTTGTCTTCAGGTGAACACTGGTGAAAAAGACAACATGATGCAGAGCTTCTTCCTGGCAGAGACGCTCAAGTACCTCTACCTACTTTTCTCCCCTCCATCAGTCATATCCTTTGACGAGTGGGTTTTCAATACCGAAGCTCACCCATTGAGAATTGTTCCAGTAAATGATAACAAAGGCATTGGAACACCGGTCCGACCATTTGGGAGAAAACAGGGAAAGCCTGAGTAACCTTTGGATATAGAGCAGTGGATTTTTGAATCCGCCGTCTGATTCTGACCTCCATGATGAAGATGTGTTCTGACACGAGGGAACTTTCTGCCTGAAACAGTAAGGGTTAGAAATCACGGCAATAGATTGTTTAGAGCAAAAATCATAGGTAGAGCATGATGCTATATGCGGGGCAGTGACCTCTGTGGATATGATCGGAGGTGAAGAGCCCCATAGAAGCTTTTATATTTGGACTTGCTTACGCACCTGAGGTGCGTTGTTGATGTGTAGCATACATCTAACTCACTGCCCATAACTCCATATGTTGTTGCTTTCGTGGGGCCTTTGCGGAGCTGTATTGTCATTATGTGCCCCCCTAGTTATTACTTTTTTCAGATATGATTTATATAAAAGGCTATTTGTGGTTTTCCTTCAGTAAGTACTTCGTTCTCCTCTGGAGTCCTTCACTACTTCCAGTGATTAATACATGGCGAGCCATTAACATGTAACATGTTAATTGTGCAAACTCTGCTGTCTGTTCTGGTCTCTTGGAGGCTGAGTTTTGTGAACTTCAGTTCGTTTGTAAGTTGGGGTTGGGGAATGGTATATATATACTGTGTTACAAAAGGGTACGAGCATCCTACGGTCCTACTTGGTGAAAGATGAGTACTGTAAATCAAGGCGTTACCGTGTTCTCTTTTCCGAACTGCAGCATGTCCAGAGTAGTCGCTCCGACGAGCACGAAGGAATGTCAAAAGGCCCATTTGACCTTCACCAACTTTCACCGAGTCTGATTTGCCTCAACCAATAAAAAAAAACACTGGGTTTTTAACCTTCTTCAACATTTGGAACCGTTCGAATTTGCTCCCTGGTTTTATAAACGATTTTAGCTAAAGTGGTGCCATGTTAGCCACGAGATAGATAAATCAAACCACGCGGATAGTTTGGGGTCAAGTAAACTTTATCATGAGATTACAAAAATGTTTCCTTTTAAAAAAAATTATCCAAATACTTTTCTAAAAAAGTATGTTATTTAAAATCCTAAAATCCAATTTAATTTTAGAAGTTTAATTGAAAACTTGCTTTTAGCTCGAATTCATTTTTTTTCTAAAAGCATGCTTTATAGTATGGTGCCAATCTAAGAATATCTTACATGGTCTCCTTTTGATGCTTATTTGTTATTAGATGCTCTCGTTATGTGTTATAATTAGTTTGTATTGACAACCGAGAGCAAATAAATTCAAATTACTTCAATGACAACACATGTGTCTGTTACCACCTCATACTCGATCATATTTAATATGAACACATGTGTCGCTTGTACACACATGCAGGCACACCCATTCCCAGAATTTGATGTTGACAGTTCACGATGTTTGGCTAACTTATTTTTATATCATTCTCTTGCGTGACTGTGTCCATTTTCCGCTAATAATTCAAATCTCACCGAACAAGAAACATAAAATAAAGGGTGTTTCTTTTGTGAAATGGTGATATCGAGTGGTGGGGCATGTTTGAGTCAACAAAGACAAAGGGCATATTTGAGACTGCTCTGCTCCACGTATTTTAGTTAAACAGATGTAGGTCCACAAGCTCTACTATAGAGGGAAAAAAGGTGGAGTTGTGAAAAACCCTTATTGATGCTTCAGAAACTTTAGCTTTTTGTAGAGCTACTCCGTGGTCGAGTTTGTGGAGTAGTCCTAAATAGACCCTAAATACAATACTACTCTATCCATTTCAAATTATAAGTCATTCCAAGAATTTTGGAGAGTCAAAATATCTCAAATTTAACCAAAATTATAGAGAGAAGTACAAAGATTTATGACATCAAATAAATTTACCATGAAAATATATTTAATGAAGAATCTAGTGATACTTAGTTGGTATCATAAATGTTATTATCTTATTATATAAATTTGGTCAAACTTGAGATGTTTTGACTCTCTAAGATTTTTGGAATGACTTATAGTTTGGGACGGGGGGAGTAGCAAATAAACAAGATGAGAGTATACAAGAATTAAATAATTCCAAGCTAGGTAATAAGATTGAGCACGATTTTAGAAAAAAGAATTATATAAATTGATTTTAGGATTTTACCTGTATATTTTTTCAGATATATATATATATATATATATATATATATATATATATATATATATATATATATATATATATATATATAAGTCTAATTGATCTTCTTGGACTATAACATAGTCTGATTTATCTGCAGGCTCGGAGCTATATGGCGTCACGTAGAACGGTTAATGTGGCATCATATATTGGTTTAAACCAATTTTAAAATCGTTTAGGTAGCAAATTCGGGCGGTTCTCAAATAACTGAGGAATTTCAGGAACCGAACTCGGAGGATAAGGAGCTCAAATAGACTTTTCCGGTAGGACACGTCGTGATCGACGCGGATGACCAGGCATGAAGCATGGTCTGGGCCTTGAATGGGTGCAGGCGGCAGGCAGGCACAAGCTCTAGGTCGACATCGCCGTTGAAGCTTCAGCCGATCTTCGACGCTGACACTTGTGCCGACATCTCGTGGCAACTACTTCAATGGCGTCAACATCTCCGACGTTATTAGCGGAACGGATCTGCTACCTCTACGTGCTGCTGATATGAACTACATCGACATGCACCGTCGCTGTCAAGCAGGCAAATCTACAAAAATGCCAAATGCAAGACTGGATTTATTATTTATTAGTACAATCAAAATCCCGAAGATTTATAGAAAATATAATTTGGAAATCCACTAAGCAAGAACTAGAGAAATATTCAAACTCTAATATAAGATTTGATGCACTATCTAGAAGATATTGAATATTGTAACTTATTTACTCTCATAATCCTCTAAAAGGATTTATTACCCTGAAGGATAAATTTTATTTGTTTTGCACAACTAATAAGTGGTTACTTATGCATGAAACATATTGCTCTTGTTTACTCATATTATAATTTATTGAAGAATGGTGAGCTAACATTTTGAAAGATATAGTATTATGGTATTGCATACTATTATTAAACACATATTTTTGAAAAGTGTGGACTGAACAATGAAATTCAAAGGATGGTTTTATGAGGGGGAGCAATTTGAGTAAATCTACCTTGAAGATAGTTAGAACCATTAGAATTACAAAGATCAAGTATATCATATTTACTAAAAAAACATTGAAGTTTATGCATAGATCATGAAGATAAATATATATTCATGAAGAATGGAATATTCTGAAGAATATATGACCAAGAAGGTTAAATATTGTACTCTTGTTTTCTATGTGAGTTTTTTCTTGAAGGTTTCTCACGCAAGGTTTTTAATGAGACAACATGTGCAATGCAATTAACGAATGTGATGTACTCTTTTCTCCTAGAACTGTTTTTTCCATTAGGTTTTCTGATGGAGTTCTTAACGAGACATGTGCATATCTTGGCAATCGCTCAAGGAGAAATATTGTAAAACATACAGACTCTATCCTAGAAGGAAAGGAGAAGGAAGAATCCTAATCCTAATCCATTTGTACGTGGGCTCTTGCTAAACTCTTAGACCTTAGCAGGACTATATATATATATAGGTATCCTATATATTACCCTGGGTACTGAATAATAATCAGTACCCGAGTCCAAATGGCCGAGCCCAAATCACCGGACCCGAGCCACGGGCGCTCCCGGTCCTCCCACAACCGTCTCTTTTTTTTCCATTCTATAATCTCCAGATCGTGGGGAGGATCCGGAGGAGACGCCGGTTTCGCCCCAGCTCGTCGCCCCGTCCGCCGCACAACCCTAGCTTGCCGCCTCCTCCGCCGCATGACCCCAGCTTGTCGCCGTCCCCGCCTCACGAGCCTAGGTCGCCGCCTCCCCCTCGCCTCCGCAGCGTCCAAGGCGGGTTCAGCGGCCTCCGACGCCTCCGCAGCCTAGCTGCCTCTGCATCCCCGGCGGCGGCCTCGTACCTGGGGAGTTCGCCGCACCTGGGCGGCCTTCCTACCCGCACCTTTCCATCATCTGCAGCCTCCCGTGCTCGCCCGTGACTCATCGTCAGCTCCCGCCGCGAACTCCCGGAGAAAGGAGTGGCAACTCGCCTGGTGATGCTGTCGCCGCCGTCAGCCCACCGCCACCGCAGCTCCTACGTGTGCTCCTCCAACACTGCTGACAGATCCAGGTGCCCCTCCTCCAGATCCCCTTCCCCAGCTCGGTGTTTGCACCATCTCCTACTCCTTCCCCTTCCCCTTCTTGATTCGATTTGATGATTCGAGTGCAGGATGTGTTCCCTGCGTGTGTTCTCGATTATCAGCGTAGGCGGCGGCCAGTAGCTCCTCTTCAATTGCAGCATGGTGAGTTTGTCTCGGCTGCCAATGCTGGTTCAATGCAGCTTTCAGTTACTCATGGGGAAGGATTTGGTGCTGTAATTCCCAACTAGTAGCATTAATCAGAATATTATATGTTTCTAGATGCAAACCAAAGTTCATTGAAACGTTCATCTGGCTTTGGATGCTTGTTCATGTAGAATATATATGCATTTTAATTAGGATTGTTGCGTATAAATGCAAACATGGCCTTCATTTATTTCCTGAATCTGCTGCTGAAATATTCTTTACTGCCAAGGGTATTTGCTGCTAGGTTTGCTAAACTCTACAATTGTTGTTTTATGATTTCGGCAATGGGAACTGCAATCAGGCTTGTCACACACACCAATCATATATTTCTAATGAGCAAAATATGATGATTGCTGTCTGGATATGTTGGGTTTGATGTGCAATCAGTTTTATTACACTTGGATTTAATTATTTCTTCCTTTTATGGGCAATACAACCACATGCACTGATTCAATATTCTGGTTTTGCTGCTTTCACTCATTAGTCATTATTACTTGATTTCTCTCTTTTCAGTTTATCTTCCTCAATTGTGCATAGTCTAAAGACACAAGGAAGACACAAGGAGCTGGTTAGCTGGAGCTCAGTTTGGATCAGCTTCTAGCGTGAGGACCCAAATGCCAACGCGTCGCCTGGATGGCCACGACGGTCATAGCCAATGCCTCCATAGGGGCGTCGATGTCTATCAGCCGGGAGCAGGAGATCTGATGAAGGCCACTTCAGATCCAGTAATTTATCTATTACTTGCTAATCTCGTTTGGCTTTGGAGCTTGACATTTCTAGGATACTGTTTCTTGTCAACGTAGCACTAATCTAGTACCCCTTCATGCTTTGTTGCATACACCCAATACATTGGGCCTGACTATTTTCTCTGCTCTCTGTTTTTCACTATTACTTGTGCAGTCTAAGGACATCAGGAGCTAATGGTTGTGCAGTGTAACGACATTAGGAGCTAATGGGATTGTTGTAAGGCTCATGTCTGTGCCACGGTGTGGAACGGTCGATATCCATCAGCCAGGTTCAGGGGAGGTGGTCAGGAGCATTTTAATTTAATTGTTTAAGGTATAGCTTGTCACTTGTCTTGAAGAAGTTATGATGTGCTTGTCCTGAACTTGTATTGTGCTATCATGAAGGATTCCTAGCAGCCCCACACTCCAAACTACAAGGATCCATGGATCGGACACCAGAAGGAATACTTGTAGTCGGGGAAATGTAGTTTTATGGTTGGGACAATAAGAGTTTTTGGATTTGAATTTAATTTAGTTGTTGGGATTTGTGATGAAATTAACTTTTATAGATGGTACAAATAACACAATAACTATGGTCCGAAAAATAAATGCTTGTGGTTTGGGATAGATTTGTTCATAACAATTGGTAAATTTAACATAGAAAACAATAATTGTGGTTTGAAAAGAAATGTTATGGTTAAGGATAAATTTGATCTTAGGATTTGTGGATCTGATGTTGGAAGCAATATTTCTAGTTAGAATAATGGCCACAAATAAATTTTGGCTAATTGATTGTGTTAGAACAGTATTTGTGGTTTGAAATGACCTTTTAAAGTTGACAATAAATTCATCGTAAAGATTTGTGTAGTGGACACACAAATGATGTGTGTCCTCCGCCTGTCTGCCACCCCCTCCGGCTCGCCCCCTCCGCTTTCGAGGCTTAATTAATTTAACTATTTGATGTGTCCATATAAATGATTATAGTGCTATCGAGATGCGCCACAGAGCTCAACATAAGATTTTGCATTTTGTTCTAGATTTTGGGAGAAATAGTTTTTTTGTGTTCCATTTTTTTATCCAGATCTTTTATAAGTGTATGTTATTTCTATACCTGATTATTTGAGGAATTATTTCTAAAGCTTCTGACAATAGTAGGGACACCAAGCTAGTATGTACTCACAATCCATCTTGATCTGATGATTTTTCTGTGACCTATCAGTATGCTAATCTGCAAGAGAGTAGGATTCTAGGTCTTTTTCTGGCCTTGCTTGGGCCTCCTTTCTTTGGCCTTCCTTTTGTGCAGCTCTTTGACCTCTCTATACAGCTGTTTTTGTTTTACTTGAATAAAATTTATAGTGGGTTCTCCCCTTCTGTACTCGCGGTTCAAAAAAAAGGAAGAAACAAGAAAGAGAACTTTGGCTAATGAAGAAGTAAAAGGTGCAACCGCTGCGCTCTCTTTGCAGTAGCTTAGTTAGTTTGTCTATTACATGTTTAGAGCTTGCTTATACTCTTGCACCCCCAATATTATCACCTTTTGTCCTGTGCTGATAATCCTAACTTGCTTGTTATAAATCATGATCTAATTTTCTCTTGTTAGTTGGTCTGCTGAAAATCTTAATTGCCTTTCTAGCTTTGTATAGTAAATTTAATGCCACTTTTATAATTTGATATTTAGCATCCTGAAGTTTTGTAATGGCAGTCTAGTAGATGCTCTGGAGGTGTTATTTGTTGGCTATGCCCTGTACACTGATACATAGTGTATATTAAGCCTCCACTGTTTGTGGCCAGCCGTAGGTGAAGTGCTCGCTTTACTTCCGAGCCAATGGGTTCTCAACATTATTTCTCACTGATTCAAGATGTTTCCTTGCAAGTCATGGTCTTATGAACCTTTTAGATATTTGGTTTATACTGACTCTGCGTGTATTTTATTGTTCAAGAGGCTAGAAAAGATTTCTGTGCTGACAATTGCTAATTTGCTATATTTTTTTTCAGAACTAAACCTGAGATGCCACTTGACTAAAGCTGTCAATTATGCAGGCTCTTCTAGTTGCAAATTCAAAGCTATTTTTCCTTGCAACTATCTATCCTATCCCACTGAGGCAGATTAGCAGCTTATTTGCATGCGAATTATGCCTTTGTCTTAATCTTGCCTAGCATTGTAGTATCCCCCATTGAGCTTTGTGTATCCACTCCGACTAAAAAATCATCTTTGCAATTTGTTTTTGTCATGTCTAATTGATGAGTTTTATACGTCGTTGTGCATTCTTATAGACAACATGATGATATAAACGAAATATTCTCTTTGAACTTTGTTCAGGATGGAGGCCCTAGAGGTAAGCACAATAACTGATGCTCGATCATGTCAATAGAAAGCATATCAATTCTATATTGTACCCTGGAGGTAAGGACAATAATTTTTGTGCAGATCTCACTTGGGCACTAGCGCAATCACTTGTGGTGCAATATCTTTCACATGTTGACTATCAATCCATCTATCAGATATAGATTTCCTTTGCTGATCTCGATAGGGCAGTGCCAAGAGAAGCCACAATCTTGCCACCTTTGTAAGTTCAATTCCTCGTGTACTCTGTTCCTAGTTAGACCTTATGCCAGTATTGCTCATTGCGGTTAATTCTAAAAATCCTGCACTCATGTGAACAGTTCTACTGCCACCTGTTTACTGAATTGGGCTTAGTCCACTCCATGCCAATGTATATTCATGGCCTCCCTCTGTCATGTTTTCTCCATCATGTCTGATTGGATCTGGATCTTTTGCTTGTGCTCATTTTCATGGCACTGTGCTATTCTGTCTCAGTTTTCTCTGCTTGCCTATATTTTCTTTTTTTTTTCTCTTGATAATTGTACTTCTCATTTTTCCTTCTGCTATGCAAGATATGAACATGGTAAACAGAGCTAGGTTCCTCTCTAGAACGCTCAAAGGCTAGTATTGTGATGTCAATATCACAGTCTTGGTGTTCCTAGTTGCCATGCTATCATTCTTATTTTACCTAGTGTTCATATGGTTTACGTGATATTTTAAACATCTTATTAAATGTGTCCTTCCTCCTATTTTAGGACACTGCAGGAGAACCTTCAATGCGTACTGCTACCACTAATTGCGAGGGCAGCGGGGAATAGAAAGTAATCCATTGATAGTTGCAATGGATTGATCTTACTGGTTCTTATTTAAACACAATCACTGTGTTAGCTTTTGTAGAAATTGTGCTTTTGGGTTCACCAGGTCGAAAAGCTTAGGATTGATATTTTTTGAACGAACTACTTAGGATTGATATTGGTCCTAGATAATAGTACATTGCCTAATTCAAATTTGTTTTGTACAGAATGCCACATGATCCCTTTTGTTTGTGTAAACATCACCCATGAAGGATAGTAGGTAATTGCTTTTTCATCTAGAATAAGAGCCTTTGGCTTCAAATTGTAGTGACCTAAACTTGCTTATTTGATTAGTTTGGGTGTAGTGTCGATTGTCACTTTCTGATATTACAACAGAAGTACAAGAAATAGACAGGAGTTTCTAGCCTAATGGATCTCTTCTTTCTACTGTCCTCCTCATGTGTAGTCTCTTTTCTTCCCTATTAGCGTATATGTATTCTTTTAGTTAAAACTTAAAATTGTGTCTAACACTCTGATTACCAGGGAACTATCTATGAAGAAGAAAATACTATTTGGTCTGTGTTTACAGACTACAACCAATACATAGAAGGGATTGATTGTCTAGCTGCACTACAGAACTCTCATTACTGTTTTGAAATTAATTGATTGCTCTATCACTCTTCTTTTGTTTGGGGTTAGAGAAGATTCACGCTCCAGCTTTTGAAAAACAAGATTGTGGAGGGCTTCCCCTGGTAAAGTGAAAATCCTGAAATGAAGTGTCTACTTCTCTGCATATATTGCATTTATATATAGTAAGTTTTTCATTCTGATTTTACTTAATTAGCTCAAGGTGTCCATCTAAAGTTTACCAACTGCCAGTGTACATCATCAGTATTTAATCTTCTAGCTTTTCCAAGGTCATTTTTCATATTTGTTGTCTGCACATCTACAATGTTGTGCTACAGAATGGAATTAGTACGATTTTTTTTCCTGCCATGGAACATGAACCACTAAATGGCTATTAATTTTTTAGACCTTATTTTGGGCACGTCAAGTTTGGTAGAAGGGCAGGAGAAAGAATGATGATTATGTTGCGAATGGATAGGTGCAGATCTCGAAACTCTTTAAATGTTTTGATCCCTAAAATGTTTTGATCCCTGGACCCATGTTGACATGTATATTTGCACTAGCCTACTGTCACAGTGCTAATGCTTCTATGAGGTAGTATAGAAAATATTAAGATTTAAATTATGTGGAGTTTTAGAATACAGACATGTTCTAACAGTTTTTTCATAAGTTCTCGTCCTTTTTTTTCTGTAAATTTCTTTTCTATAGTTATATATGTTTATAACTCTTCCTTATAGCTTGATAAAATAATAGTGGTGGTGCTATGTTTATTCCAAATATTTCCAATACGTACCATCCCTACCACCATAAAAATATTATGTTATGTCTTTGGATTGGGACAGAGAAAAATTGGGAGCCCTGAGGTTCTAATCTTACCACCATGCATGAATTTTTATTTAACCTTGCCTACTGATGTGAGCTCGCACCAGTTATTTTTTTTTCTAATTTTATTAGTTATCCTTCTTCCACCAGTATGTGATGTTGGCCTCACTGGCACTCGATTAGCAACACTATTGTGCCGCTAGCATGAACAATGTATGCTGGAGTGCTCCGCACTTGTCTGGACTAATCGCTTTCTCCACCAGGCATAAAATTCGACTTTGATTTTATGATTTATCTATCTTGATTTATGCATGCACTAGCTGACATTAAAGAAATAAGTTATTAGGACTACTACAAATGTGAGCATTTGTATCACTTTCACCCTACACAACTCCCCATTAGTTGCTCTGCCACTATACTGAATTTTGATCTGTACTATCATTTACTTTTGTGAGTTTGACCTGCTCTAATGCACACATGTTAGCAAGCTGAGGATCTAGAGTTATAATGTGTTAGGAGAGGTGGTGGAAGGTGTAGTACATAGGTCAAACTTTGATGCTTTTTCCTTGCTCAATTACCTTGCATTTTGCCTAATTTCTAAATGTGACAACTAATGCATCGAGCCATAATTCAGTAGATATTTTCATCTAGCATAGAGTTTACATTTCTAATTCTTTTTTGTTTTTGGGTAAAAAACCAATCAATTATACGCTTGCAGAATTCAAATGGGTGATGCTAAACCTGCAAGAAGTTGAAGGTGGTTTATGTAGCCTATATACACTAGGTCACATTTCTTTCTTGTTATAACTCTTTTGTTCGCTTGCTCAATAGAATGATTAGCCTCTTTTTAGTGAAAATTTTGTTACACTCTGCAATGTCTTCACGCAGTGAAAGACAAGTATGTGCAGATCCAGTAGTTCTTTTGTCATGGTTTATGTTTGAGATAAAATAGATATAGCTTTCCCCTGTTTTCTGATCATGTTCTGCTGCAGTCAACCTGGGGCAAATGCACCATTCGGAGTCGGCACCATTCCAAAATCGTTGGTACCAATTGCATCGACAAGTTATACAAGTACTAATAAGAATTGTACAAGCGACCAGTGCGCAACATAGCCTGCTTGGAGTCATGCTCTCCCCCATTCTTTTTTATTTTTCAACCATCTTCCTTTCCTGGTCATTGTATCATGATCTATCAGTACATGTAT
Organism: Saccharum hybrid cultivar R570; assembly: GCA_038087645.1. NCBI lineage: Eukaryota > Viridiplantae > Streptophyta > Magnoliopsida > Poales > Poaceae > Saccharum > Saccharum hybrid cultivar. The sequence continues at coordinate 20,669,019 of JAQSUU010000553.1, read as the reverse complement.
TTTTTTTTTCCAATTTGACGTTATCCGTTTTTAATCACAGATATCACTGGTTCATATTCATTGCTTGTAATATGCCTTGTCGTCTATACAAAAAACACACACAGAGGAGGAAAAATAATCTTAATCGCAAAACAAGCCTTTGGATATTTGCAAAACCTGTTCGTGACAAAAAAAAACAAAAAACATGTTCGCTTGAAAAAACAAAAAAGACCAGCTGCATATTCTGTTCTCGTGAACAATAACAGAGAAAAATAGACGGTGTGAAAAAAAACCATAAATGGAATAACTAGAAAAAGAGATGCATGAAAAAATGGTAAAAAAACAACGACGGAAAAAATGAAAAAAAAACAGAATGAAAAAAAACCAACGAGGGAGATGTACGGACTGTAAAAAACGGTGGGAGCAGGGATCGTGGGTGCCGCCGACTGCGGACACGAGGTCGAGCGTGGGCGGACAGTCGGGTACCGATTAATATTTAGTACCAGGGTACTATTTAGCGCAGTCCTATATATATATATATATATATATATATATATATATATATATATATATATATATATATATATATATATATATATATATATATATATATATATATATGAGCTTTTGTTGTAATCATCAATATTTAGAGAAATAAAAAATAGTTTTCTATCTGGTATCTATTTATTCTTCTACTTTTACCTAGTGTTTTCATCGTAGAGGAGAAGGTCCTCATTCCTCAGGCAACATGTTTTATACAGGGCACACATTCCCGCGGCGTCCGGTCCTTTCGGCCCACCGCTGCCTATGTCCGGAGGCTCAAGTCGGCTGGGCAGCCCGGAAGTTACATCCCGCGGTTCTGTCCCGGCCCGGGCCCTCAAAACGAAAGGAATCAATCACCAGTTCACCACCACCAGTGCCAAAGACGTACTACACGTCTACACCCGAGGCCACCCCCAGTTGTCCCTCCATCGCAAGGAGTGCGGAGGCGATGCGCACAGTCCGCCGGCCGCGCGGCTTCTACTACGCCACACGCTGGCGCTCACGATCCCTCCGCCGACCTCAACGACAGGCAAAGCTACTAGCACGCACGATTTTCCCAGTAGAGAAGCGCTATGCGCGTGCGTACGTGCCTTGAAACCACTGAAACAGCGACCGGACTGGATGTTTGTGACACAATGCTCGTGTTGTGGCGAATGCTGCATCATGCATGGTAATCAATCACTAATAATCAGGCCTTGGTTGGGTTGGGCCTGGGCTTGGGGGTCGGTAGGTTGGACGTGCAATTCCACAGTTCTTCTCGATGGAGCCAAGTCACGTTAGACGTTACGACAACAACCCGATCGATCGAGTCCCCGGTGAGGACTGGCGGCGAGCAATTCACGGTCCCTCTCCCTGGGTCTCTGTCTGCCGCTGATTTCCTTCTGGTTCGGCCCTCGATCGTACTAGTCCTCGTGTCACGGGTCGAGCCGAGCAAGGGAAGAATGCACGCCAGCTCACGTACGACGATCTCTCCAATCTCCATGTCCTTTTTTTTTTTTTCCGTCCATGGTATATTCCTCTGAATCTAGCACGGCGACATATCTTGTTTTCCTTCGCGTTTTCATCTCCCGTCACATTCAGGCTTTAGGTACAGAAGTTGACGAGTCGCTGTGCCTGCTGCGTATGGCAGCAGCAGCTGTACGTATCGCTAGAAGAAGGATAGGGAGTGCGAAACAAGCAATATTGCGAAGATCAGGGTCCGGCGAAAACGGCGTGTGCTTGCTGCTTGGTATCATTTCATTAATTAATCGCGGTTACGATGCTATCTATCATGGTAGCTGGGATCGTTGTGTTTGTGTAGTGCCACGACCACGACCCAACGTCGTCATAGCTTGTCCCTTAGCTTCATTTGTGCAGAAACTCTACGATTTCTGTTCCTGCCTTCAGCCGTCTCTCAAGTTAGGTGCCGTGCGTACGTCTGATCGAGAGGCGATCGGCATCATGCATGCCATGCCATCATGAATATGTCTAGTCGTTTCAACGGTATGCGCGCGCACAACAGTAATATGTGCGTGGTTGCACAAGGATTTTACTTCACCTTCCAGTAATATATATAAATCGTGTCTAGTCCTTCATGATGATGCTTGCAACGGCCATGCCCATCAGCAAATCCACCCGTGTACTACTACTACTCCTACGTCATGCGCCGCGGACATATACACGCGCGCGCTTGGGCCTGGCGCGTGTCACGTGCCGGCCGGGGGACCAGGAGTGACCCTACGCCAGGCCAAACAGCCGGCCGGCCCCCTTGCGCAACAGCAAGAGTGCCCGACTGCCCGTTCTGCTGTTGCTGTTGCCGCGGCGCGGCGGTCCCCTCGACTCGACAGGCCGATCCGATCCCCGTCCGCGTCGCCTTGCTGATGCCATGACGCCCGCCGGCCGGACGACGGTTTCGCGCGGAACCAGGATTTTAGCTCAGGTATGTGATGCTAAAATTTTTCTTATGCAATTCGGTAAACCATTTATAATTCGGTAAAACCATATTCCAATTCAGTAAAACAATATTCTAAAACCATGTAAATTGTTCCAATGAAATACAAAATACTTTAAAATATAGCCATAGAAGAGACTTACAATATTACTGGTTGATCCGTTGCTTTCTCAATGACATGAATGTCTCCATTATATCATCTTCATCAACTTGGAAGAAAATTTCCCGCTGAATAAATATGAGTAGACAATCATCCAAAACAGTATCACCTAGTTTGTTCCTTGATTTTTTTCACTATAACCAGTGCAGAAAATATCCTTTCAACACTTGCAGTTGCCACCGGTAAAAGCAATACCAATTTGAGAAGCAAGTACACCATATCATACACTTTGTGCCTATTTGTTTCAACAAGCTTAACTGAGAGATCAACAATGTTGTCTAGACCTTGGAAGCGTTCATCTCGTTTCATGTCATCAATATAATTGTCAAGTTGCAATTCTAGTTGTAGCAAATTGTTGTTGGAGAAGTCAGTACGATAAAATTCAGCCAATCTACGTAACTTATGTGCATCAAATGAAGCAAAGGACTGAGAAGGACTAAAGGCTGACATACAAGAGAGTAGCTCCATGTTGATCTCATCAAACCGATCATCAAGCTCTTGACTAATTTGATCAATGACACCAATGTACACTTCTCTTCTAAAATGGTCATCATTTGTTTGGTTCGGGCACGGGCATACCTTGCTGATTTTCCATAAGGCACATAGGCACCATCCATAGCAGGAACTTCGACACCATGTGGAATACAAAAAGAAGTCACCTTCTTAAGAAAGTTATCCCAACCATCAGATCTCAATTGTTGCATTCTGCTCTTTGCCACATTAACAAGTGAGATTGCATTAAGAATATCTTGATCCCTTCTCTGTAAACATTCGGATAACTCATTTGTGTATCCAAGAATAACAAACATTAAGTGCACAAAGAAAACAAACTCAAAGTTTTCAAATGCTCCAAGCACAAAATGAATCTTTGTCCAATCATCCCTATATGCATCATCCGCACCAAGCTCAATGAGCACATCATGGATTGAGGAATACATAGTGATGATGTTGCATATAATTTTGTAATGCGAGCCCCACAGAGTGTCACCATGCCTAGGCAAGCACATCTCTTGATTTAATCCACTCCCTAATTCAAGCTCACCACACTCTAGTGATTTCTTGACATTCTCAAGCCTAGCATTTCGAAGCATACCATGACGCTTGCAAGAAATCCCAATAATGTTCAACAAGATAGATACTTGATCAAAAAAGGTACTACAGTCAGTATTTCCCTTTGCAACAGATACAAGAACTAGTTAGAGTTGATGTGCAAAACAATGAATATAATAAGCAGAAGGTGATTCTTACTTGATTAATGTTTTCAACCCTTTAATATCTCCTTTCATATTGCTAGCCCCATCATAACCTTGTCCTCTAATCCGAGTCATACTCAATCCATGACTAACAAGTAAACCTTCGATTGCTTCCTTAAGTGACAAAGAGGTAGTATCATCTACATGAACAACTCCAATAAAGTGCTCACATGGCCTTCCAAGTTTATCAACAAAATGTAAGCAAAGAGCTAGTTGTTATTTATGTGATGTCACTAGACTCATCGGCTAAAATTGCAAAGGGCTCATCACCAAGTTCCTCAATTATTTTATTTCTAGTTTCTATAGCACAACAATGAATAATTTGCTTTTGTATCTTTAGTCTAGTCAAAGTGCAATTACCTGGTGCATTGTTCAAGACATACTTGTTCACTTCATCACAATTTCCTGCAAGAAACTTCAAAAGTTCAATGAAGTTGTCTCTGTTGCTAGACTCTTCACTTTCATCATGTCCACAGAATGCCAATCCTTGACGCAAAAGGAACTTGATACATCTAAGTGAATATATTAATCTTTTCTTATAAAGACAAAGATCCTCATCAGTCCACTTGTCAATGTGATAATCAATTGCTACCTTGGGATTTATAAAACCAATATACCTCTCCTGAGCTGCATTGTGTGCCTTAGAACCACTATGTTTGATGAGTGAGCCGTTTCCTATATTCCAATTATTCCATCCATCAACAACAAATGCATTTGACCCACTGCCCTTCTTGAACAAGTAGCATATAAAGCAAAATGTAGAATCCTTTTTGATACTATATTCAACCACTCATAATTATACAACCATTGCAAACTGAATCGACGAGGTGTGTCTCCAATGTTTCGGTATGGAAAATCATGTATATAAGGTTTGCAAGGACCTTTAGTAATATATGCTCTACGGATTGCATCTTGATCATTAACACGATAATGTTCTATGGGCAGCCTTTCACCTGGATCATATGGAAGCTGATTGATGTCATACACTGGCGGCTTTGATGTGGGCGCTGGCGGTGGCGGTGACGCTGGCGGGGGCGAAGGATCTGCAATTTCTTCAAGTTCTACTCTATCTTCTTGATTTTGCTCTTCCACAATAGTTTCAACCGGAGGTGGGGCAGGGTTCAAAGCAGTTGTAGCCACCTGCTTCTTTGCTGCTTTGTCAAAAAGGGATTGAATGTCTCCGCTTCTTTTCATCGTTCAACAATTCTGAAAAATAGTTTACCAATTAGCAAAAGTGCAAAACTAAAAACTCACATGCGATATTAACTCATGTTTGGAACTTACTAGTGCTGATGATCTTGTTGCCTTTTCGGAATGGATCACCGAAACGTCGAAGGCTCGGAGCGGATCGCCGCGGCTACGGCAGTTCGGTGCTTTGTCTGTCGCAGGCTCGCATCGACGCCCTGAAGCCTGAAGAAGTCGCAGGCCGGAGAGGATCGCCTTCACCCAAGGATCGCCTTCACCCAAGGAGCCGGAGGCCGGACGAGTGCCAACTGAAGTACTGAACGAGTGAGACCATGAGAGCCACGAAATGGAGCAAGACTAGACCGATCAAGCGCACAAAATACTCACGCACAAGAAAGCGGAGGGAGTAAAGCACGACCATGGCAGTTCGGTGCTTCGTCCGTCACGGCGTTCGGTGCTTCAGTCGTCGCGGGCTCGCGTCGAAGGATCGTCGCTCGTTGAAAGTCCTATGTTTGGTGTTGGTAATTAGTGACAATGTCTAAGTACTAATCCTATGCCTAAGTTGTATGTAGCATATGAGGATTAGTACATTCCAAGGTTGGTGGCAAGACGAACATGGTGATCATGATGGCCACACTTGGATTTGGACGCAACCCTACGTGATCAAGGCAAAGGTATATGCTTAAGGGTTGTGTTTTAGTAACCAAGACACCTAGTGGGTGTGGTTACATTATAGGATAGATAGCCGTACTATAAAGAGGAGAATGACGCGGCTATTGAACTCCTAAGTGCCTCTAGGTGTGCATTTCATGATCATATGTATTTGGATAGAACTAATATCGCCTCAAAAATGATTGTGAAAATGCTAACACACTCACACATGACGAGATCACTTGGTGGTGTTAGCACATTTGCGCTGGCGGTGGAGTTTGAGCGGTAGAGAGGGTTTGGGATCCTCTCTCCCTCCCGCCGAGCTTGCGAGGCGGGATTCAGGCGTTTTCGAGGAGTTGAAACGACTATGTTCCACTACGCCGAAAGTCCGAAAAAGAAACGGAGGCGAACGGAGGTCACAGAGGTGACCGGACGCTGAACCGGACACGGTCTTTGCATGACCGGACACGTCCGGTCAGCGTTCAGTGTCTGCGCTTGTTTCAGGTTGATGATCAGACGCGCAGCGCGTCCGGTCATAGACGATCGGACGCGTCCGGTCGTTCAGGGAGCTTACTGGACTCTAACCGGACGCTGGCACTGTCGCGTCTGGTCATTTCTCCAGCGCGTCCGGTCATTGTGTTGTTGTGCGCTGCTCAGGCATGACCAGCGCGTCCGGTCATTCACGGGACCAGCGCGTTCGGTCGTTTCCAGCGCGTCCGATCGACGCGATGAGCGCGTCCGGTCGTTGTTTCGCAGTTAGCCGTTGGGCGACCGACGCGTCCGGTCAGTTGGACCAGTGCGTCCGGTCGTTGCTTCGCAGCTAGCCATTGTGCGACCGGCGCGTCCGGTCAGTGTGACCAGCGTGTCCGGTCAGTGTGACCAGCGTGTCCGGTCAGCACGACTTCGGCTGGTTAAGTTTCTAACGGCTATATTTGAAGGGGTACGTCTATAAATACTCGTTGGCCGGCTCAATGCTCCGCCTCTTGGACATTTGACATACTTGTGAGCACTTTGAGCTAAGCAACTCCCCTCCCACTTATCTCTCTTGCTTCTTTGCATATTCGAAGTGAGATTGAGTGATCCAAGTGCATTTGCATTATGAGATTGCATCTAGTTGGAACTTGGTGGTTGATTTGCTGCGGGATTCTTATTTCTCTTGGTGGTTGCCGCCATCTAGATGGCTTAGAGCAGCTTGGAGGCATTGGCAAGAGTTGGTGATTGTTCTTGGCCACCTCTGGTGATTGTGAGGGGTTTGTGCCTACCTCGGCGAAGCGCCAAAGGCAACATTAGTATATTGCTCGTGTCATTGTAACCTTTTGCCATTTGGTAGGTTCTTGTGGCGCCTTTTGAGAGGCTCGGTGTGTGACCGATTAGCCATCGAACCACGTGGTGAAGAGGGACACAACGGGGACTAGCATGCTGGCAAGCACGTGAACCTCGGGATAAATCTTCGTATCATCATTCTTATTGTGTTTGATTGATCCCGGTGGTTGTATATTGTGGTATTCATCTCTTGATCATATTGATTGGTTGGCTCAATACTTCGCCCCTCGGTGATACCCTCCTAACTCTCTCTTGTATTAATTTCTTAGTTACCTTACTAGCTTGTTAGTGTTACTCTTAGCTTGTGTAGCTAGCTAGCTTTAGTTGTAGTTAAGTTGTGCAGTTTGACTTGTGCGGTTGAGTACAAATATATTAGAATTATGAATTAGTTAGGTGGCTTGCAAACATCCCATAGGCTAAGCAAAATTTGCATCTCGCTACTTGTTATATTGATAAACTTGTTTAGCTTGTCTTTGTAGAAAATTTTAAAAGGCTATTCACCCCCCTCTAGCCATCAAGACCTTTCACTCGTCGTAGTCACGACGTGTTGCCTGGTCTGCTAATCACCTCGTCTTCTTGCGGTCGAGTGCGTCGATTGAAGTCCAAGGGGCGCCGCAGTCAGGTGCGTGGTTGCGAGATTGCGGACGCCGAACCGAACGATCGAAGCCAGCGTGGCCAGCGTCGGTTCCCTTTCCCTTTTCTTTTTTTACTTCAACATTTTCTATCCTATCTCTATGACAGGCGGACCCTAGGGTATGCGGTGGCCCACCCTGCATACCCTGTGGGTCCGCCCCGGCGGCCACCGTGCGCTGCACGTATTGATTTATCACCCATCTCTACCTTCACTCACCTCGTCCATCGGCCAGCTGCAAGCTAGTGCTACGTCCAAGGCAGGTATACTTAACCGCTCATTGCTTGTCAGATTAACGGATGAAGGTGTGCGTATCGCTCGACGGTCTCACTTAATAATCATGATGGGCTTATTGGTCCAAATGCAAGCTAGCTAATCAGTCAAGATAGCCGGCAGAATTGACAACGTCCATAGATCATACTCCTATAGTACTGCCCCATGCGTTCACATGAATTAAGAAAATGGTGCCACAATGACAAAAACGTGACTGCATCTTATATAAGGAAAAAAAAAGAGCCAAAATCGCACATGGATCGGAGCCCTACTGTAGTACTCCGTTAGGGACGACGTTAAGGCATGACGGACCCGTCTTCACCCTCGCTTCGGTCTCCTTCCACGCCCCTCTGATCCTATGCTGTCCTCTCCTCGCCATCCAGCACCCCGCTATCAAGATCCAGAAGATCGCTGACGATAACTGAAAAGAGATTGGAAGGGTTTGGGCAGAATTTTGGATAGAATTGCAAGAACAAAGGAGTTGGGTTCTGAATGAAAGCTTCATTGGGGATGAACAGACAGAGAATGGGTTATTTAGTAATAGAATTCGGTTATAGGTTGTTCGATGACTCCACCGCCTATACACCTCTGGGTACTTATACCCTCATTACAAGGCCTCTGGCCCATCCTATAAAGCGACACACTAATCTTCCTAACAGCCCATCAGCCACGTTCGATACCCGCCTCCCCTTGTGTTGTCGGATGTGCTACAGGAGCTACCTTCCGTCTCCTGATATTCGTCCCCTCTTGAAAGCTAGCTTGACCCCAAGCTGGGCACTTCGGGTAGCGCCTACGTAGATCAGAGATCTCCTCCCATGTGGACAACTCTGGCGACAACCCAGACCACTGAACCTGTACCTAGAACAGAGTTACAGATCCCTTTCGAAGCATTCGAGTTTTCTAAAAACTCAGAGGACTGACAGAACTATCATGGTTCGAAGGAAATTAAGTGACATTAGGATCCACTGTCTCTGAAGGAGGAACATGCCTTTTAAGTTGGGAGACATGTATGACTGGATGGATTTGGGCATCTTCAGGCAGATCCAATTTATATGCAACCATTCCCACACGAGCCAAGATCTTGAAAGGACCATCATAACAAAAGCTGAGCTTGTGATTACCTCTTGTAGCTACAGAAGTCTGAATGAACGGCTGCAGTTTTAGATAAACTTGCTCTCCAACTGCAAACTCCCGTTCAGTTCTATTTTTATCCACCTGATGCTTCATTCACTATTGTGCCCGATGCAGCTGATGATAGAGCAGATCATTCAACAAGTTCCTCTCCAATAACCACTACTCTGAGTCTAAAGAATGACATTGAGTAGCAGCAGTAACACCAAAAGGCCTTGGGAGCATAACCATATAACACCTCAAAAGGGGTTCTACCCAACGCAGTGTGATAGCTTGTATTGTACCAGAATTCTGCCATTGATAACCACTTACTCCACTGCTTAGGACAAGAGTGTACACTGCAGCGCAAATAATTCTCCAAACATTGATTCAAGCGCTCAGTTTGACCGTCTGTTTGTGGATGGTATGATGAGCTTATCAATAACTGAGTGTTTGACAACTTGAACAACTCTTTCCATATAGCACTGGTAAAAATTCTATCTTTGTTAGACACCAGACTGTCAGGTAAGCCATGAAGCTTGTATATATGATCCATATATGCCTGAGCCACTTGGAGAGCAGCGAATGGGTGTGACAAGGGTATGAAATGAGCATACTTTGTGAACTTATCCACCACCACAAGGATAGTATCAAACCTGTTGGACTTAGGTAATCCTTCTATAAAATCCAAGCAGACCACCTTCTAAGCCTGATCTAGTATTAGCAAGGGTTGTAGCAGCCCTGGCGTCTTACAATGCTCATTCTTGGCTTGCTGACACACCGCACAACCTCTGATAAACTCCTTGATATCATTCTTCATATGAGGCCAGGTGAATAATTGCTTCAGCTTATGATATGTTGGAAGAAACCCATAGTGGCCCCAACTCCACTCTGATGGACTACCTGAAGTATGTGTTGTTGAGCTATCTTGTTCTCTCCTAGCCAGAGCCTTCCATTCAGTCTAATTATCCCATCCTTGAGAGAGAATCCTGAGTTGGTTACCTCACCAAGAGACAACTCAGCTAATAGCTTCATAACTTTTGGATCATCTTGATACCCTAGCTTCACCTTGTCTAACCATTCTGGACAGAGAGTAGACACAGCACATACTGAATATTCTTGCTGGCACCTAGACTGGGCATCTGCTGCCAGATTTGTATGACCTTGCTTATACACAATCTTGTACTGCAGGTCCATAAGTTTGAGTATAGCTTTCTGATGCATCTTAGTTGCCACCCTCTGATCTAAGATATGTAGCAAGCTTCTATGGTCAGTCTTAATAATGAACTCTTGACCCTGCAAATAAGCTCTCCATTTGTCCATAGCTAACAAAATGGACATACATTCTTTCTCATAAGTTGATAAGGCTTGATTTTTAGGGCATACTACTTTACTCAAATAGGCAATAGGGTGATTGGACTGCATCAACACAGCCCCAAAGCCAACTGCACTAGCATCAGTCTCCAACACAAATTGCTTAGAGAAATCTGGTAAGGCCAAAACAGGAGCTATGATTAAGGCTTGTTTCAATTGCTGAAAGGCTAACTCAGTGACCTCAGTCCAAACATATGGAACCCCCTTCTTCAACAGGTTAGATAATGGTTTACTAATCAACCCCTAGTTTTTGATAAATCTCCTATAATAGCCTATCAAACCCAAGAACCCCCTTAGTTCTTTCTAGTTCTTTGGAGTAGGCCACACCTTCACTGCTTGAATTTTGGCCTCTTCAGTTGCCACACCCTGATGTGAAGTAATATGTCCTAAGTACTCCACCTTCTGTTGAGCAAATGAGCACTTAGATAACTTCACAAAGAATTTATGTTGCCTTAGGATGTCAAAGACATGCTAAAGAAAACTAAGATGCTCAAACAAAGTAGCAAAATAGATGAGTATATCATCATAAAAACCAACACCTCCTTTCTCAACAGATGAGCAAAGATCATGTTCATCACTCCTTGGAATGTTGCTGGGGCACTTGTCAGCCCAAATGGCATGACAAGAAACTCATAGAGGCCCTCATGAGTTTTAAAAGCAGTTTTATATGTATCAGCCCCATCAATACATATCTGGTGATAACCAGCCCTGAAATTCAACTTTGTAAACCACTTAGCCCCTGCTAGCTCATCCAACAACTCTTCTACCACAGGCATGGGACGCTTGTTTTCACAGTTTGTGCATTTAGATGTCTGTAATCCACAAAACCTCCAAGAGCCATCTTTCTTCTTCATAAGCAGAACTGGTGAGGCATAAGGACTGGTACTATGCTTGATGATCCCATTTTGTAACATTTATTTGATTTGCTTTTCAATTTCATCATTTTGCAAGGGTGAATATATATAAGTTCTAATGTTAACAGGCTGAGCTCCTGGTAATAACTGGATATGATAATCAAATGTTCTTGGGGTGCAATGCACTAGGTGTTTTGAAAATGTCTTCATAACTAAATATCAACTGCTAAACCTTCTCAGGTATCCATTCAACTTGGATAGTTGCTACTAAACCCAGTTCTTGAAGGACAGAAGAAGGCTCCAACTACACTGAATCATCAATCAACTGAACACAATGAGTTATTGCCTTTCTGTTGAGCAAACTCTTCAGTTTCTCAGCACTGATGTTAGGACAGTGACTGACATCATTTCACAGGTCCTGCAGTGTGATTCTGTTGCCCTGGTGAGTGAATTTCATCACCTTTTTTTTGACCAATGAACCCACATAGGGCTTGATGCTTCTAACTAGTCCTGTCCCACAATCGTATCAAAGAATTTTAATGGAAGGACACCAACATCAGACACAAATGTATGCCATTGACACATCCAGTGCAGATTCTTAACCCTTTGATTGCAAATCATGGGGCTCCCATCGGCAGCTACAAATTGTGTAGGCTCATAGGGTGATAAAGCATGAGATAACTGCTTGGCCAACTCTGTGCTGATAAATGAACCCATACTTCTAGAATCAACAAGGACCAACACCTGAATCTTGCCCCACTTGCCCACACAATCTCATAGTCCGACGTTTAGTGGAGCTCACTGTGGACTAATGGCCAACTGCCATGATAGCATTTTCATCTTTAGACTCCCCAGGAGAGCTATCATCACACTCCATAGGTTCTAGAGCATCCAATAATTCTTCAATTACGTGAAGAGCCACTTGAGCTGGACATCTATGATTCTGGCCCCATTTCTCCCCACACTTGAAACATAAGACGTTCTTCTTTCTGAAATCTTTCAGAGAAGCAAGCTTGTCCTTAGCATGACCCTTATACTCCTTTGTCTTAACTGCATCACCTTCCTGTCCCTGAGGCTTCTTAGGTAGGTTCTTGAAATTGGTCCTGGGGTACTCCCGATTGGTATGCTTCAACCGCGTCCGATTCAACTCTTCTTCTTGCAACAGGGCCAACGCGCTGGCCGTATCCACGTCCTTCGGCCGGTGTAAAGCAATCACACGATGAATTTCCTCCTTCAAGCCAGCAACAAAGTGGGTCACAAAATACGTGTCATCATAGTTGTTGTTGTAGAGCAACAACCCGTGGGCTAATCTATTGAACTCAACGTGATACTCGAACACTGACCCAGACTGCCTCAAGAGATCAAACTGCATCAGCGTCAACCGGTACTGATCCTTGTCAAACTTAGCTATCACCATTTGATAGAGTACCTCCCAACCAACCACCTTGCCTCTGCGCTGAACTGTCTGCGGCCAAGTTGTAGCCGCACCCTTAAAATTGAGGGCGACAAAATGAGTCTTCAGAGAGGAATCCACAACATATACCTTAAAGAACATCTCACAATTCTCCTGCCAGAGCCTCGGATTGTTACCGTCAAACTTTGGGAACTCCACTTTTAGAAACGGAGGTGAGCACGGCTGGGGAACCCGCTCAGCATCTCTTTGTAGAATCGGCACAGGTGGAGGATGCAAATTCTTTATCGGAGGGATTGGAGGCCGTGGAATCATACCATGGGGTTGTTGAGGCCGTGGTTGCTGGAACGGGTGCAAACCAAGGAGGCTAGCACCATCAGAACCGACGACCCCCACTCCCGTGACCCCGCTCGTGGACGGCTGCGGAGACAAAACCAGAGCCGTGTTGAGGTCCAACCCACCACATACCGCTTGCGAAAGTGGTGGTTGCAGCATCACTGGGGCCTGCGGCTGCAGCGGAACGGACGGTGGTACCTCCAACTGATCAACCCATGTCACCACCGAGTCCGCCTTCTGAAGCAAATTGTCGAGCGACTCGTCAGCAGACGACCGCCATTCCTCCAGCCCGATGATCTTATCCAACGCCTCTCGCATCATCGTCTGGAACTCGGTGAATTGCCTGGTCATCAACTCGAATTGAGTCAAGAGATCTTCAACAGACTTCGACATCTCTTGCTAAAACTTGGTGGGCTTTTGCTTCGGCGCTAGCCTAATGAACGCGTCGAAGGATCTCGCTCACCACCAATTCACGAAGAAGCGATGCCGAGGATAGCAGCTTTGATACCAATTGTCAGGATCTAGAAGATCGCTGACGATAACCGAGAAGAGATTGGAAGGGTTTGGGTGGAATTTGAGATAGAATAGCAAGAACAGAGGAGTTGGGTTCTGAATGAAAGCTATATTGGTGAGGAACAGACAGAGGACAGTTTATTCAGTAACAGAATTCGGTTACAGGTTGTTCAATGACACCACCTATACACCTCTGGGTACTTATACCCTAATTACAAGGCCTCTGGCCCATCTTACAAAGCAACACACTAATCTTCCTGACGGCCCGTTAGCCACGTCCGGTACCCACCTCCCCTTGTGTTGTCGGACGCGCTACAGGAGACACCGGCGCTCGTCCTCAATCTCGCCCTCCTCCTCGTCCTCGCCCCCGCCGCGGTGCGCTAGTGGGTTCGCCAAAGCTCCGCGGCCGCACTAGGAGTACGTGCATGGTGCACACGTCTATATGGAATCCATTTAGGAAGCTGCAAAGTTATACAACAAGCATTGATGTGTCTTATTATTTGTATTATTTAACTGCATATGGTTTAATTTATAACTGTATATAAATTTTAGAAAAGCAAGACGTGCGCATGGTTTATTAATTTAACTTAATCTACTTATATCAAATGTTTAGTCCAGGTCAAGAAAATCAAGTCGTAATGTATGCATCATCTAATTAATGTGTGCTTATTCGTATTTTACCTTAGGCCGTACAATAATTATTGCACATGCATTGGTTAATGGTTATATTAAACCATGCATGCAAAGATTCAAATGCTAGAACGTTTCAAACTGCATAGTAGGATGACAACAAAATTCCTAGATGCCTAGAGTAGGGTGACGAATCCGTCGGCTAACTCCTGTCGTCTGACCTCACAAGACTGTTTAATTAAAACATATTGCAGAGAAAACTTTGTCAAATCAAGAGTTTTCCAAGGGCCAAAAAATGGATATCATCCGTTTGCTTACACGTGAATGCAAAAGACTATACGTGGAAAATTGAATCGCATAAAAAAAAATCAAATACTAGCCTTATTAGTTTGATCTTTTTAGCAAAAGCCTTAATTAGTTTGATCTATTAGTGAGACAAGTTCTTGCACAAAAAGAAAATGATGGAATAGGGACATTTTTATCTAACTTTATTTATGTGTGGTTGTTAAGTTTGCTCTTAATCCAATGTGATGATGAGCAAGAGTAATTAAACTGCAAAAATATAAAAAGAAATTGATCCTTTTAAATTTATTAGTACCCTTATAATATAACAATATAAGGTACGCCAAACTTTTCCTAAACGTACGTACGAATAGATCACAGCATGTACGTTTATATCGTCAAAAATATGGAGCAGTCTGGCTCGTGCGCACACGCGTCAGCCTCGATTAACCAAATTCGGTTATAGTATTAGCTGGATCAAACGTGCAGATTGCCGGAAACGGAAAGACGTTTCCCCCGCCGAGGCGTTGGAAAACGGAAGCAACGAACCCAACAACCAAACAGGGTCCTCCTCTCCACGGCGTGTGCCATTCCTCTCCACTCGTCGCAGTGCACCACCAGGCGAAAACCCAATCGAGCGCGTCCACCAGAACTACAGCAACGAGCGCGCGCGGCTGCTTTTTGCTTGCGTTTGCGCTGCGCCTGCGCCCTCGCCCTCCGGCCTCTATATATACGGCCAACCGGGCTCCGGCCACCACCAGAATCCCAGTTCCCCCATATCTATCTATCGATCGACGCTCCCTCGATCCTGCTCCAAGCCTGCCAGGCCGTCTTCTTCAGTTCTTCCTCTGCTCCATATCGTGCTCTCGGTTTCTCCATTGTTGGAGAGCCCGGAGAGTAGGCAGCTAGCAGCTAGCAGCTCGCGCGCGCAGGGGGAGAAAGGAAATGGCGGCGACGATGGGCGCGGTGCGGGTGCTGTGCGGCGCGGAGAAGGAGCGGGTGGTGGCCACGCACAAGGCGCCCGGGGCGTGCCCGCGCTGCGGCGGGGCCGTGATCGCCATCGACGTCGAGAGCGAGCGGCGCATCCTCGGCCTACCGCTGTGCCTCAAGAGCAAGCGCAAGTACTCCTGCACCAGGTGCCTCCGCCGCCTCGTCACCCTCTACGGCTAAGGAACAAGCTAGTCACAGCTGACCCATTCATGCCGGCGCGGCGCAAGCCGGCCGGCCGGCCGGTCACTGATCGATGAAGCTCCGATGGATGGCTCGAGCTCATCAATCTACCTCGATCGTGGGAATGGGGGAAGTTAATAATCTGCCTCAAGTTCGGGATTAAGCCTAATCATCGAATACTTCTCGCTGATTTGATTAACTAGCTAATCACTGCTTTTACCTAGAGCTGTACTAGTAGATGCCTGTAACGTAAATGGTGGTAATTAGCAGGCCTCGTATGGCGACCGGCGCCGGCAGTCAGCAGAGGCGGCGACCATGCGAGAGAGAGCGAGAGGCCGTTCGCCGTTAACCATCTTTGCGTGGAACTTGGAAAGTAGTAAATTACTACTAGTACTGTAGTAAACTTTCGTTTGTTGCTCACCTTGTTTAGTTGGCCAAAGTTGGTGCCGTCAGAATTGCTGTGCAGCACTGTAGCATTTTGTTTTTATTTGGTAATAATTGTCCAAACATTGATTAATTGGTTTAAAACGTTCGTCTCGCAAAGTACAACAAAATTGTACAATTAGTTTGTGATTTCATCTACATTTCGTACTTCATACATGTGCCGGCATTTTGATGTGATGAGAATCTTCTTTTTGCATAGTGAAATTTGGGGATAAATTTGAGGAACTAAACATGGCCTCAATGTGAATCGATCCGGGACTTTGCGTCTCCATGACATTTGGGGATGTTCATAATGAATGAAATGTGCATATCGCATTTGACAATCACCATGTTGGCTGGATGGTTTCTGACTGGCTGATTCTGGCTGATATTGATTCGTTATGAGAGAAAAATACTACTAAATGGCTGACTGATAAGCACGAGCGAACCGGGTGAGTTCGTGAAAATCCCAACGGGAGCTTTTCTTTGCAACTGCAGATTGAGTTCGACTGGCGCAGTGACGACTTTTCGCTCGCTCGACCTGGGTTTGGCCGTTTGGGTTGGGTCCCTTGGTTCCCTGTTGGCACTTTGTAACACCTCAGGTGTTTAGCTCCTTAATTGCATTGCATTTGCATAAGCATAAGCAAGCATCATTCATTTCATGCATAAGCTTATAATATGTAAAACATGCTTTGAAAACATTGCCACATATGTTTATATTTCATGTGAAGTAAGAAGTGAGTAGTGTGCAAAACATAAGTACCTTATGTGCAATTTCCTTTGTGAGACATGTCAACCACTTTAGTGTAACATAATTAGCAAGTGTTATGCAACACACTCAGGCAACATGTGCAACATGAGCTTGCAATATTTGGGTGAAAGTATTGAATTACTTGTTCCAAAGTATGTGACACTAGGAATCTTGTGCAACCAATGTGTAGAGTGGCTAATTAGGTCTTATAACACCTTAATTACATTTAGGGTAAGTAGTGGAGCAATGTTCATGTTGACCAAAATTACCAAATTGCCCTTCCAAATGTTGTTGACTAAGTTGGACCCCTAGAGTGATCTGGTTTGACCAATTAAAAAGTCCAGTTTAGAGATCTTGCATGGAGGAGCACCCTTAAGCAAAGTTGTAGAGAATTTCATGAGGAACAAAAGTTCTAATATGGTCATCTCATGAAAATGATCAGAACATGCTAAAAAATGGCCCACAAGTCAGTATTAGGGGCTGTTTTGGGACTTAGCAAATTTTGGCTAAGTGTGAAGCTGAAAACCGTTTCACTGTACCTCACTTTGGCAACTTGTAACTCACAAACTAGGCCGAACCAGTCTTTGAGCCAATTGACAAAGTTGTTGTCCACACATAGCTCTACAACATTGTCAATATCACCATCACCTAGTTCTAAATGGTTTAGGAGATGTGGTGTCTTGAAAATAGGGTTTCAGTCGGGTTCACTGACTGAAAACACGTTTCAGTTTTCGAGTACACCCCTTTGGAGCTCTGTGGTTTCAAATCCAGGCCGAACCAGTCCAAACTCTAATTGACAAACTTGTAGCCCTCATGTAGCTCTACAAAATTGGTGTAATCATCTTCGACTAACTCAAGCTGGTTTAGGAGATATTCTTCGTTGAAATCACGCTGTCAGTCATCGAATGACAGCCTTCATTCAGTCAAACGGTGTTCTTCAGAAACCGTCGTGGCCGACCGGCCGCAGGCCGTTGTCGACGCGTGGCCACGCGGTGGCAACCGTACGCCGGCCGTGGCCCCACCGGTCAGTCCACCGAGCCTTCAAGGCCGCCACGCCGCACCGGAGCTGCCCCCATTCCCTCTCCCTCCCTCGTTCGGCTTCAAAGCGGAGAAACCGAGCCGCCACTGTCGCCCCCACTCCGGCGAGCTCGCGCGCACTCCCCACCGCACCACCGCTCACCAGATCACGCTCGTCCCTCCGCCTTACCGCCCTACACCTCTACGACCAACCGGTGCCTTTGATTGAGCCCGAGGTGAGCCACATTGCCGCCTCCGCCCGTTCCCGAGAGGTCACCGGAGCTCCGCCATGCAGGTTCACCGTGGCCGGGGTAGTTCGGGCCTCTCTCCGTCTTCCCGTCCTACCTCAATCGCTCCGCCTAGCTGCAGTAAAGCTCGTACCGAGTTTAGTTGTGACCGTGCGGCCTCACCGGCGGCGGCGCACCGTCACCGACCCTCACCGGCCGCCGTTCCCGGTGGCGAGCCCCTCCCACTCCAACCCAAGCCTTCCTGCTTGCACGAATCGAAGCACCGTATGACGGGGAAAGCGTGGGTGTGTTTGTTTTCCCAAGCGAGCTCCCCTCCGACGAGCTTGAGCTCGCCGGAGCTCGCGGTTCGCCGCTTCCCTGACCTCCGTCACTGACCGCGGGGACCCACCTGTCAGGTGCCGCGCGCGGGCGGGATGGCTGAGCAGGCCGCGCGTGCGTCGCGGGCCGCGCGCGCGTCTTGGGCCGCGTCTTTTCCCGGGCCGGCCCAGTAACAAATCCGATTTATTTCATTTTTTTTATTCTGTCACAGTTTTAGATAATGTTTAGAAAATGTAGATCTAGGGTTTTACTTGCCCAAAAATTATGAGATAAATTTTGTTGGGATCTACAGGGTGTGTAGTATTTTAGAAAAATATGAATTTGTTACGTGATGTTTGTTTTCTGGGATATTTAAATAGGTCTTTAAAATGTGTTTTCAATCACATGTAAACTTGTTTAAATTATATCTTGAGTTTTAATGTTCCAAAACTTATGAAATTTGGTGAGTAGGCTAATTTATACTTGCTCTAGCTTTGGTAACAATTGGGGCAGTAGTGCTTAAGTACTTTTCAAGTTATAATGCTATCTTGTTATTCTAGGAAATACTTAAATAAATTTTAGTAATTTTTCTACATGTGCAATGTTCATATAAATTTTTGGAGAATGTCTTGGTACCCTAGAGTGTCCAAGAAAATTAAGAAATCTGTTGTTTGACACTTTTTACTATGCTTTGTTATTTATACAAAAATCAGCCTTTTGGGCTTGTGAATTTTGTTTAGAGAGTTCCTGTGAATAAATTGAGTTCAAATTTTCATAGTAGTCTCTTTTTGGGTCAGAGAGTCCCCTGTAATTTTTGTAGAATTTTAGCAGCAGTTTACATATATGTTTAAAATTCCACTTAATTACTTAAGTAAATTAAGAAAGGGGTGTAAATAAATATTCTAGGTGGGCACACCTTACTTTCTGGTGTTCTTGTCACCTTTGTGAACTTGTGGTAACAGTAGTTTGGTCTTATGGGATATTTGCCACATAAATAAATATTTAATATTTGCAATTCTAGGTTTTCTAGACAGCTGGTAGTATTTCTAGGTTTGACCTTTGATAAAAGTGTTTGCTGGAAAACTTATGAATACCAAAATTGTAGTAAACTTGATAAACTAGCTTGTGTCAAAAATTGGGAGCATTTGGCTTAGTAATTTAGGAGTTATTGCTGCTTTAAGTGACAGTCCAGAATTGGCTGCTCTCTGTTTGGGGGAGGACAGATTCTGGATCTTTGGAATTTAGACTAGGTAAACTTTGGAATTTAGTGTTGTGGTCTGAAAATATTTTGTGGTGCATTTCTTAAGCTTTCCAGATTGTCTTAGATCATATCTTTTGGAGTTAGGAATCTTCAGTTATGTCAGAATCTTTGAGCTGCTGTCCAGAATAGCTTACTGTGGTAACCTAAGTAATATTACTCTTGTGTTGTTAGGTGTTAGGGCCTTAACCGAAGAGGAACAACTATATCTTAGGTTGAGTAGATTAGGTAAGTACTTCTCCACCGGAGAAGAGATTTGCACGTACTAATAAAGTAACTTGATTAGATTATTATTTTATTTCTGAAATGCATTTCATTCCGAGCATGTTGCACCTTTATGCATCCATGATATTTATTGTGCATTCATGCAATAGGTGTATCGGAGGGGGTAACTCTCCTCGAATTCGAGCCTGTGATTTCGGAGGAAATCCAGGACCAGCCGGAGCAGCTAGAGGAACCAACCGGCGACGAAGCTCCTGCCGAAGATCTACCTGAGTGTCCTGATCACCGGCCTTCGACCTTTCTGAAAGGCAAGCCCCGGTGCATGCTGAACCTACTGATTTATAAATTAATCTTGAGTACTTTTAATTGTTTACTGCATTAAGTTGTAGGAGTTATATGAAAACACTTGTTGCATTATACCTGTCCTTGTCCAGATATCGTACTTAATCCTATATTAGGTTTAGGCACGTGTCAATGCTTAGCCCTGCTTAGTACGGTAGAAGTCGGGTGATTTCCGGTCATCCGCGAGATGTAGGAAGGAGTCACGAGTGGCTTTATGGCTATCGTGGATGGAACCATGCTTAAAAATGAAATTGAGACCGGGCGGGAGTTCGATAGTACAGCCGCAAGACACTTCACGTCTTGGGTGTGGAGCTATGCCCGTCTGAGTCGTTTAAGAACCGATTCGTTGTACGTCCTTGAGTCATGTTGAACGCAGTCTAACACTTAGTTGGCCGGATAAGTCGTTCTGACCGCGAAGCCGAGTAATGTGGTTCAGGCCGGGAATCGAATGGTAGGTTGCTTCTTGGAGGAGAGAAAGGATGTGCTTGGGGACATTGGCGTGAGACCAAGGGGGGGGTTAGAGTCCCTATCACCAGGCAGAGTGTCGCCCTTAGGGTCGCGACATTATTCGGACCCGCGATTCCTGAATCATATGAAACGGTGGCCTGTGCGACCCTGGCAGGGGTCTGCACGGTGAGTGTTAGAAATACACCTCCAACTGGATAGGAATTCGATTCGAATCGCCGTCGCTCCCGGTTAGTGAGCACTTGACTTGAGCAGCGGCAACGTAGATCTCATTAAATGAACCGGTGGTTAAGGGAATGATACAATGTTGCCACAATTCATACCTGCTCTGGATATAATGATGATAATTGTTTGATTATAATCAAGTGCATGTTTAGTACAGGTGCTAAGATAGATGACAGGTAAATGCTAAAAATAACTGCTAGTACAGGTTATAAGAGTCTCAATTACTTATGCCTTTATGCAAAAATGTGATGTCAGCTAGCCTCTTGTGAAAGCCTTGCATAATCCTTGGTGTCATCTTATTTCTGGTTTTCGACGGGTAAGTCTAGCTGAGTACATTCCAGTACTCAGGGTTTATTCCCTCCTGTTGCAGATGATATGCTATACCAAGGCTTCTGCAAAAATTGTCTCCACCCTGCGGGTGACGAAGACTAGATCACTTGGGCGTGATCATCTTTTATGTACTTTCCTGATGCTTTTGTGGGTTGTTGATCATCAAGACTGGCAGTAGTTAAACAACTAGTGTGTGTTCGCTTCCGCTACTTTATAAACTTGGTTTGTAATATTTGCGACTCCGTGTGTGTAAACTTATTTCGGAACTACTTGCGAAATGTAACGTATGATGTTGTATGTTGAATGATGCGATCTTGGTTGTAAGCAAGTTGGTTTGAAATCCTTCGTGGTTTCGATTGACTACCGGGATTATATGGGCTCAAGTTCGAAAATTTGAGCGCTTCGGTGCTTGTTTTTGTACTTGTGCTCTTATAATTTGGTCGGTTCTGTTACAGCTGGTACCGGAGCATAATTCAACATTAAACACATCGTACGAGTATTTAAAAATAAAAGTATTTGATTATGAAAAAGGGTTAAAACACTAAAAATTATTTTTAGGTATGCCAGTGATCACATCCCTTAGCCCAAATAAGGACTCTTAGGTGGCTTATTATAGAGACTAACTTGGGGGCCTTATTTGTTTTTGTTTTGTCGTCCATACGGCGTGATATTGTATGGATGCCATTCACTTGGGTGGTAATGTATGGATCAATTGCCTCGACGCTCTGGTAAGTGTGAGTTGTGAGAGCATGATCGTCCAACCGGCGATCTAGGGGAGAGTAGTTTTGGTGACTTGCATACTTACATGTTTAAACCATGTAATTACGTAAGCACTTAATTGTGGGAATATATTTATATCAGGTAGCTTTGATACTGAAGTATATACATCAGGGGATGTGTATATGGAAAGTATTTAAATTACTGCCTTCTTGTGTGCATATATTAGGAAACTGTTGGGCTGAAATGAGATTTTCTGCAGGTACACTAACAGCGTAACGAGTAGACCGATAGTTTCGCTTATATGAGAGAACGTATGTATGCCACCGCCTAGCGTTAGAACCTTAGGTTTCTACTAAGGTGAGAGGGCGTATGGAACGTGCATGCATCATGTTTAATTATATCATACATATCATTTACTCCCTCCTTAAAAATTTCAGTACTCCCGACTAAATTAAATTTCGTATCCCCTAAATGATCCTCACTTTAAGTCGTATCTTGTTGCTACAGATGGCACGTACCAAGAGGACCGCTCGCAAGTCCACTGGGGGCAGGGCACCTCGTCACCAGCTCGCTCCACGTGAGCCCCGCCCTGAGCCTACTGAGGTGGAAAGGCTGAGGGCAGAGTTGGCTGAAGTGACTGCTGCCCGGAATGCAGCGCGTCAGCAACTGGAGCAAGTGATCCATGATCGTGACCAGGAAACCCTTGTAGTCCAGAGATTGACAGTAGCAAACCACAACTGTCAACGTATGCTGGTCCGTGTCATGAACCAGAGGGATGAAGCCTGGCACGAGGAGAACGTTCTGAGAGCTCGTCAGTTTGAGCTCGAACAACAGTTGGAGAATGCTGAAGAATACAATGACAATCTTCATGAAGAAGTGCACCGCCTGAACAACCAGCTAAATCCTCTGCTGCCTAGAAATATCAACGCAGATGAGGACATAGGTTCGGGAATCTTCGTGGCTGAAAATGATGATGAAGTGGAGGTTAACGGACCCGAAGATGCCGAACCAGAGGAAGAACCAGAAGAAGAAGAAGATGATGAGGAGTTAGAGCCTGTTAGTGATGAGGACGGCGGGGAGATCCTTGACACCGACTCTGAGGACGATGCTTAGAGTAGTTATCACGTAGCTATGATGATAGGATCGTCTTTTGTGCCTCCTGGGGTTGGAGTGAGGCTTTGTAATAACTTGACTTTTCGGATGTAAGGTCAAACTCTATGTTTCCTGGATGTTTAGTTGGAACCTGTTAATTTCGATCGTAATTGGATGTCTTATTGTGTTGCGTTCGATGATGGTGTCACGATTAGTACCCTTCGGTGCCGCGACGAAACCGAGGGCCTCCTATGGCGCGTGACATAAGGCTGTGCTGCTTGGCACGCGCTGGTATCAAGGTGGCTAGTCATGATCCACCATGGAACTCTACCGATGAGAAGTCTCTTTGTGATCAGTTTGAAGTAGCCTTTCTCAGTCAACTAAAAACTTTGAAATTGAATCCAAGTACCGGGCAAAAGATCAAAAATCACATAGATTTTAACGTAAGCGGTTCAGTAACTGCTGTGCTCCTTGTGTGTGAGCCTTTATCAAAGTACATCTTTTTGGATTCTCTCGCATGATTGCGCCAATTGATCCGCTTGAATGGATTGTGCGGTTGTGATGAATTATTGTGTCATGAGTATTTTGAGAAGTCCATTTTATGAAGTCAGTTTGATATATTTACAATAATTCATCTACAAATTTCCCACATCGTCAGTGCTCATTGGCTATGCATTTTGCAGATGCCGTACAATCTTCGTCGGGGTCGTGGCAATGAGGATGAGGAACAGCCACCCCCTCTGCCACCACCTACCCCGGCTGAGTTAATGCAGACCGTGGTCGAAGGGCAGCGCATGCTGGCAGATGCTATGCGCCAGCTTGCCAACCGGGAGGCTCGTCCTGGCTGCCAGGGCCCAGAACCCAATCAGTACAGTGATTTCAAGGACTTTCTTGATACTAAGCCCCCGCTCTTTAAAGAGGCGGAGGAACCACTGCAAGCTGATGAGTGGTTGAACACTATTGAACAAAAGTTTCATCTGCTTCGCTTAACTGATGAGCTAAAGACTGAATATGCTTCTCACCAATTGCATGGTCCAGCGGGTATTTGGTGGAGCCACTATCGTTCCACACTGCCTGCAAATGTCCCGATTGCTTGGGACCAGTTCAAGGCTGTATTCTGTGGGAACTATATTCCTCTAGGTCTTATGGCTATCAAACACACAAAATTTATGAGGCTGTCGCAGGGCAATAAGAGCTTGACTGAATATCTGCAAGCTTTCAACAACCTGGCAAGGTATGCCACAGAGTTTGTGGATACCGATTTCAAGAAAATTGCTAGCATTAAAAGAGGCCTCGGCCCAAAGCTGATGAAGACTATGGGCACTAGCAAGTGCACTACTTTCAATGAATTTATCAGTGATGCTCTGACTCAAGAGAACAATAACTCTATCTATGCTGCTTCTAAGAGCCGCAAGAGGGCACTTGAGGCAGGTGCTTCACAGTCTCGAGCTCCAGCTGCCCCGAGGGCTCCTCCTCGCCCTCCTGCCACAAGTGCTAAGTTCCGTCCTCCGCAAAAGAAGGCGCCAGTAAAGACTGGGTTTCGCAAGGCATATACAGTGGCTCTGCCAAAAAGTAGTTCGAGCCAAGGCAGCTCCAGTGTCCCTCCTAGCAACATGCCCTGCTGGAACTGCAACAAGCCAGGCCATTGGTCCAGGAACTGCCCTTACCCTAAGAAGAATGTCAACCAAGGTGGCCGTCAAGGGCACGCTCATTATAATAGTATTGAGGAAATCCCATCTAGTGAGGTTGTCACTGCTGGTAAGTTCCTAGTTGACCAACACCCTGCAGTGGTACTTTTTGATTCAGGTGCTTCGCATTCCTTTATCAGTCCTAAGTTTGCATCAGAGTTTGCACACAAATTGCATACTGTTGAAGGTAGGGGTTATTGTATTAGCGCAGCAAGTGGGAATATTTCCACAAATAAAGTAGTGGGGAATCTTGAGCTTGAGATAGAAGGGCGAAAGTACTCGCTTGCCTTAGTGGTTTTGCCGGGCTTAGGCATAGATGTTATCTTGGGCATGAATTGGATGAGTCAGAATGGGGTACTCATTGATACATCCACTCGGGTAATTATGCTCAGAGATCCTACAGATCAAAAGGGTTTTCTGGTACAACTTCCCAGAAAAGTTGAATTGTCTGGGGAAGTTCATGCTGTGCAAGCAAAGGCTTTGGCCGAAATTCCAGTAGTAAGTGAGTTTCCGGACGTTTTTCCCGATGATTTGCCGGGGCTCCCTCCGGATCGGGATGTGGAATTTAAAATTGAGTTGTTGCCTGGCACGGCGTCCATCTCTAGGAGACCCTATAGGATGCCTCCGAATGAACTAGCTGAACTTAAGGTGCAATTGAATGAACTTTTGAAGAAGGGGTTGATTCATCCTAGTTCATCGCCGTGGGAATGTCCTGCTATCTTTGTAAAGAAGAAGGATCAGTCGTTGCGGATGTGCGTAGATTATAGACCTCTCAATGCAGTCACTGTCAAAAATAAGTACCCTCTACCACGTATCGACATCTTGTTCGATCAGTTGTCTAAAGCTAAAGTTTTCTCCAAGATCGATCTAAGATCTGGCTACCATCAAATTAAAATCCGCCCGGAAGATGTTCCAAAAACCGCCTTCTCTACCAGATACGGTCTTTATGAGTATCTTGTTATGTCCTTCGGCTTGACAAATGCCCCCGCGCACTTTATGTACTTGATGAATTCGGTGTTTATGCCCGAATTGGACAAGTTTGTGGTGGTATTTATTGATGACATCCTGATATATTCTGTAAATGAGGAAGATCACGCTGAGCATCTGCATATAGTCCTCACAAGATTGCGTGAACATCAACTATATGCAAAGTTCGGTAAGTGTGAATTCTGGCTTCGTGAGGTACCTTTCCTTGGGCATGTGTTGTCCGATGGAGGAATTATGGTGGACCCCGCCAAGATACAAGAAGTACTGAACTGGAAGGCTCCTATCTCGGTTCATGAGGTCCGGAGTTTTCTTGGTTTGGCTGGCTATTATCGTCGCTTCATCCCGGATTTCTCCAAAATAGCCAAGCCAATGACTCGGTTGCTGCAGAAAGACACCAGGTTTGTCTGGACTCCTGAGTGTGATGCGGCTTTTCACCAACTGTGAACCCTCCTAACCTCAGCTCTGGTTTTGGTACAACCGGATATCGAGAAACCATTTGATGTTTATTGTGATGTCTCAGGCATAGGTTTGGGAGGTGTTCTGATGCAGGAAGGCCGAGTAATTGCATATACCTCTCGACAACTTCGGAAACATGAGGTGAATTATCCAACACATGACTTAGAACTCGCCGCGGTTGTTCATGCTTTGAAAGCCTGGCGACACTATCTGTTGGGCAATGTTTGCAATATCTACACAGACCACAAAAGCCTCAAATACATCTTCACCCAACCCGAGTTAAATATGCGTCAACGAAGATGGCTTGAGTTGATTAAGGATTATAACCTTCAAGTGCACTATCATCCTGGCAAGGCAAATGTGGTTGCGGATGCTTTAAGCTGTAAGTCTCATTGCCATTCCTTAGTTGAAACTGATTTTCATCGATCTCGCCTTCTACATCTAGCAGTCTTGTACAACATCACTGTCAGTTGTACTCTCAAAAATAGAATTATTGAACTCCAAAAGACTGACACTGGTATATTCCACATCAAGCGTAAGATGAAAGAGCAAGAAACTACACAGTTCAGGGTAGATGAAGAGGGTGTACTATGGTTCAAGGATAGGTTAGTTGTGCCTAAGGACCGAGAGCTTAGAGATCAGATCCTGTCTGAAGCACATTCGTCCAAGTTATCCATCCATCCTGGTAGCAATAAGATGTATTATGATTTGAAGCCATACTATTGGTGGACCAAGATGCGGAAAGAGATAGCTGCATATGTGGCTAGGTGTGATACCTGCTGTAGAGTTAAAGCTGTGCACATGAAAGCTGGGTTGCTTCAACCACTTTCTATCCCAGGTTGGAAATGGGAAGAAATAAGTATGGATTTCATTGTCGGTCTTCCTCCTACTGTCAAAAATCATAACTCTATCTGGGTAATTGTGGATCGTTTGACCAAATCAGCTCACTTCATTCCAGTTAGAGTGGACTATCGTCCCACTGACTATGCTGAGTTGTACTTCAATCAGATAGTTCGGCTCCATGGGATACCTCGTACTATCATATCTGACCGTGGTCCCCAGTTCACTGCTCACTTTTGAGAGCACTTGCATCACCTTCTGGGAACCAAGTTAGTGAGAAGCTCTGCTTATCACCCTCAGACATCAGGACAGACGGAACGGGTTAACCAAATCTTGGAAGATCTGTTGCGGGCATGTGTCATTTCATCCAAGGGTTCTTGGGAAAAATGGTTACCTCTAGCCGAGTTTTCGTACAATAATAGTTATCAAGAGAGTATTAAGATGGCTCCATTTGAAGCTTTGTACGGTCGTAAGTGTAGAACTCCACTAAACTGGATAGAAGCTGGCGAAAGGAGGTATTATGGTATTGATTTTGTTCATGAAGCTGAGGAACAAGTCCGTACCATCCAAAAACATATGGCTGCAGCCCAAGCTAGACAGAAAAGTTATGCTGATCGTCGTAGAAAACCGCTCGAGTTTGAAGTTGGAGACTTCGTGTATCTGAAAGTTTCTCCAATGAAGAGTGTCCAACGTTTTGGTGTTAAGCGGAAACTTGCGCCAAGATACGTGGGTCCTTTCCAAATCATAGGCAAGAGTGAAGCTGTTACGTATAAAATCCAGTTACCTCTAGAAATGAGTGCCATATTCAACGTCTTTCATGTATCACAGCTCAAAAAGTGTCTTCGAGTTCCTGAGGAAAGAGTCCCTTTAGGAGATATCAGGCTAGAATCCGATCTAACTTACGAAGAAAAGCCAGTCCGAGTGATCGATACTCAGGAACGAGTGACTAGAAGCAAAGTGGTTAAGTGGTATAAAGTAATGTGGAGTAATCAGGGTAGTGAAAGTGACACTACTTGGGAACGGGAAGACTATTTACGGGATGGTTATAAGGAATTCTATGAAAAATGGTACGCTTTCCAAATCTCGGGACAAGATTTTTATAAGGGGGGAGGGCTGTAACACCTCAGGTGTTTAGCTCCTTAATTGCATTGCATTTGCATAAGCATAAGCAAGCATCATTCATTTCATGCATAAGCTTATAATATGTAAAACATGCTTTGGAAACATTGCCACATATGTTTATATTTCATGTGAAGTAAGAAGTGAGTAGTGTGCAAAACATAAGTACCTTATGTGCAATTTTCTTTGTGAGACATGTCAACCACTTTAGTGTAACATAATTAGCAAGTGTTATGCAACACACTCATGCAACATGTGCAACATGAGCTTGCAACATTTGGGTGAAAGTATTGAATTACTTGTTCCAAAGTATGTGACACTAGGAATCTTGTGCAACCAATGTGTAGAGTGGCTAATTAGGTCTTAAACACCTTAATTACATTTAGGGTAAGTAGTGGAGCAATGTTCATGTTGACCAAAATTACCAAATTGCCCTTCCAAATGTTGTTGACTAAGTTGGACCCCTAGAGTGATCTGGTTTGACCAACAAAAAAGTCTAGTTTAGAGATCTTGCATGGAGGAGCACCCTTAAGCAAAGTTGTAGCGAATTTCATGATGAACAAAAGTTCTAATATGGCCATCTCATGAAAATGATCAGAACATGCTCAAAAATGGACCACAAGTTAGTATTAGGGGCTGTTTTGGGACTTAGCAAATTTTGGCTAAGTGTGAAGCTGAAAACCGTTTCACTGTACCTCACTTTGGCAACTTGTAACTCACAAACTAGGCCGAACCAGTCTTTGAGCCAATTGACAAAGTTGTTGTCCACACATAGCTCTACAACATTGTCAATATCACCATCACCTAGTTCTAAATGGTTTAGGAGATGTGGTGTCTTGAAAATAGGGTTTCAGTCGGGTTCACTGACTGAAAACACGTTTCAGTTTCCGAGTACACCCCTTTGGAGCTCTGTGGTTTCAAATCCAGGCTGAACCAGTCCAAACTCCAATTGACAAACTTGTAGCCCTCATGTAGCTCTACAAAATTGGTGTAATCATCTTCGACTAACTCAAGCTGGTTTAGGAGATATTCTTCGTTGAAATCACGCTGTCAGTCATCGAATGACAGCCTTCATTCAGTCAAACGGTGTTCTTCAGAAACCGTCGTGGTCGACCGGCCGCAGGCCGTCGTCGACGCGTGGCCACGCGGTGGCAACCGTACGCCGGCCGTGGCCCCACCGATCAGTCCACCGAGCCTTCAAGGCCGCCACGCCGCACCGGAGCTGCCCCCATTCCCTCTCCCTCCCTCGTTCGGCTTCAAAGCGGAGAAACCGAGCCTCCACTGTCGCCCCC
Source organism: Saccharum hybrid cultivar R570 (assembly GCA_038087645.1). Lineage (NCBI taxonomy): Eukaryota > Viridiplantae > Streptophyta > Magnoliopsida > Poales > Poaceae > Saccharum > Saccharum hybrid cultivar. The sequence continues at coordinate 20,639,639 of JAQSUU010000553.1, read as the reverse complement.
ACTCCGGCGAGCTCGCGCGCACTCCCTACCGCACCACCGCTCACCAGATCACGCTCGTCCCTCCGCCTTACCGCCCTACACCTCTACGACCAACCGGTGCCTTTGATTGAGCCCGAGGTGAGCCACATTGCCGCCTCCGCCCGTTCCCGAGAGGTCATCGGAGCTCCGCCATGCAGGTTCACCGTGGCCGGGGTAGTTCGGGCCTCTCTCCGTCTTCCCGTCCTACCTTAATCGCTCCGCCTAGCTGCAGTAAAGCTCGTACCGAGTTTAGTTGTGACCGTGCGGCCTCACCGGCGGCGGCGCACCGTCACCGACCCTCACCGGCCGCCGTTCCCGGTGGCGAGCCCCTCCCACTCCAACCCAAGCCTTCCTGCTTGCACAAATCGAAGCACCGTATGATGGAGAAAGCGTGGGTGTGTTTGTTTTCCCAAGCGAGCTCCCCTCCGACGAGCTTGAGCTCGCCGGAGCTCGCGGTTCGCCGCTTCCCTGACCTCCGTCACTGACCTCAGGGACCCACCTGTCAGGTGCCGCGCGCGGGCGGGATGGCCGAGCAGGCCGCGCGTGCGTCGCGGGCCGCGCGCGCGCGTCTTGGGCCGCGTCTTTTCCCGGGTCGGCCCAGTAACAAATCCGATTTATTTCATTTCTTTTATTCTGTCACAGTTTTAGATAATGTTTAGAAAATGTAGATCTAGGGTTTTACTTGCCCAAAAATTATGAGATAAATTTTGTTGGGATCTACAGGGTGTGTAGTATTTTAGAAAAATATGAATTTGTTATGTGATGTTTGTTTTCTGGGATATTTAAATAGGTCTTTGAAATGTGTTTTAAATCACATGCAAACTTGTTTAAATTATATCTTGAGTTTTAGTGTTCCAAAAATTATGAAATTTGGTGAGTAGGCTAATTTATACTCGCTCTAGCTTTGTTAAAAATTTGGGCAGTAGTGCTTAAGTACTTTTCAAGTTATAATGCTATCTTGTTATTCTAGGAAATACTTAAATAAATTTTAGTAATTTTTCTACATGTGCAATGTTCATATAAATTTTTAGAGAATGTCTTGGTACCCTAGAGTGTCCAAGAAAATTAAGAAATTTGTTGTTTGACACTTTTTACTATGCTTTGTTATTTATACAAAAATCAGCCTTTTGGGCTTGTGAATTTTGTTTAGAGAGTTCCTGTGAATAAATTGAGTTCAAATTTTTACAGTAGTCTCTTTTTGGGTCAGAGAGTCCCCTGTAAGTGTTGTAGAATTTTAGGAGCAGTTTACATATATGTTTAAAATTCCACTTAATTACTTAAGTAAATTAAGAAAGGGGTGTAAATAAATATTCTAGGTGGGCACACCTTACTTTCTGGTGTTCTTGTGACCTTTGTGAACTTGTGGTAGCAGTAGTTTGGTCTTATGGGATATTTGCTACATAAATAAATATTTAATATTTGCAATTCTAGGTTTTCTAGACAGCTGGTAGTATTTCTAGGTTTGACCTTTGATAAAAGTGTTTGCTGGAAAACTTGTGAATACCAAAATTGTAGTAAACTTGATAAACTAGCTTGTGTCAAAAATTGGGAGCATTTGGCTTAGTAATTTAGGAGTTATTGCTGCTTTAAGTGACAGTCCAGAATTGGCTGCTCTCTGTTTGGGGGAGGACAGATTCTGGAACTTTGGAATTTCGACTAGGTAAACTTTGGAATTTAGTGTTGTGGTCTGAAAACATTTTGTGGTGCATTTCTTAAGCTTTCCAGATTGTCTTAGATCATATCTTTTGTAGTTAGGAATCTTCAGTTATGTCAGAATCTTTGAGCTGCTGTCCAGAATAGCTTACTGTGGTAACCTAAGTAATATTACTCTTGTGTTGTTAGGTGTTAGGGCCTTAACCGAAGAGGAACAACTATATCTTAGGTTGGGTAGATTAGGTAAGTACTTCTCCACCGGAGAAGAGATTTGCACGTACTAATAAAGTAACTTGATTAGATTATTATTTTATTTCTGAAATGCATTTCATTCCGAGCATGTTGCACCTTTATGCATCCATGATATTTATTGTGCATTCATGCAATAGGTGTATCGGAGGGGGTAACTCTCCTCGAATTCGAGCCTGTGATTCCGGAGGAAATCCAGGACCAGCCGGAGCAGCTAGAGGAACTAACCGGCGACGAAGCTCCTGCCGAAGATCTACCTGAGTGTCCTGATCACCGGCCTTCGACCTTTCTGAAAGGCAAGCCCCGGTGCATGCTGAACCTACTGATTTATAAATTAATCTTGAGTACTTTTAATTGTTTACTGCATTAAGTTGTAGGAGTTATATGAAAACACTTGTTGTATTATACCTGTCCTTGTCCAGATATCGTACTTAATCCTATATTAGGTTTAGGCACGTGTCAATGCTTAGCCCTGTTTAGTACGGTAGAAGTCGAGTGATTTCCGGTCATCCGCGAGATGTAGGAAGGAGTCACGAGTGGCTTTATGGCTATCGTGGATGGAACCATGCTTAAAAATGAAATTGAGACCGGGCGGGAGTTCGATAGTACAGCCGCAAGACACTTCACGTCTTGGGTGTGGAGCTATGCCCGTCTGAGTCGTTTAAGGACCGATTCGATGTACGTCCTTGAGTCATGTTGAACGCAGTCTAACACTTAGTTGGCCGGATAAGTCGTTCCGACCGCGAAGCCGAGTAATGTGGTTCAGGCCAGGAATCGAATGGTAGGTTGCTTCTTGGAGGAGAGAAAGGATGTGCTTGGGGACATTGGCGTGAGACCAAGGGGGGGTTAGAGTCCCTATCACCTGGCAGAGTGTCGCCCTTGGGATCGTGACATTATTCGGACCCGCGATTCCTGAATCATATGAAACGGTAGCCTGTGCGACCCTGGCAGGGGTCTGCACGGTGAGTGTTAGAAATACCCCTCCAGCTGGATAGGAATTCGATTCGAATCGCCGTCGCTCCCGGTTAGTGAGCACTTGACTTGAGCAGCGGCAACGTAGATCTCATTAAATGAACCGGTGGTTAAGGGAATGATACAATGTTGCCACAATTCATACCTGCTCTGGATATAATGATGATAATTGTTTGATTATAATCAAGTGCATGTTTAGTACAGGTGCTAAGATAGATGACAGGTAAATGCTAAAAATAACTGTTAGTACAGGTTATAAGAGTCTCAATTACTTATGCCTTTATGCAAAAATGTGATATCAGCTAGCCTCTTGTGAAAGTCTTGCATAATCCTTGGTGTCATCTTATTTCTGGTTTTCGACGGGTAAGTCTAGCTGAGTACATTCCAGTACTCAGGGTTTATTCCCTCCTGTTGCAGATGATATGCTATACCAAGGCTTCTGCAAAAATTGTCTCCACCCTGCGGGTGACGAAGACTAGATCACTTGGGCGTGATCATCTTTTATGTACTTTCCTGATGCTTTTGTGGGTTGTTGATCATCAAGACTGGCAGTAGTTAAACAACTGGTGTGTGTTCGCTTCCGCTACTTTATAAACTTGGTTTGTAATATTTGCGACTCCGTGTGTGTAAACTTATTTCAGAACTACTTGCGAAATGTAACGTATGATGTTGTATGTTGAATGATGCGATCTTGGTTGTAAGCAAGTTGGTTTGAAATCCTTCGTGGTTTCGATTGACTACCGGGATTATATGGGCTCAAGTTCGAAAATTTGAGCGCTTCGGTACTTGTTTTTGTACTTGTGCTCTTATAATTTGGTCGGTTCTGTTACACACTTTGCTGCCGCTGACACGACCTATACGCTGCCGGCCTGCTCTGGGCTGCAGTGCTGCACTCCATCGTCCTCCAGCTAGCTGTATGTCCACCAGCTCTATCCACGCCATGTATGTAGCGTAGCGACGAAAGCAGCTGCTTTCTCGATGGATGCCGGCTTCCTAGTTGTCCTTTGTTAATTAGTATTTTTTAACTCCCGTAAATATAACATGTTGATACACAAGTATATAAACGCAATATGATTAAACTAAAAAAAGAATGCCTTGGAAATCTCTACTCGATCCCTTAGTCCTAAATTGTAACTTGTTTTGATTTTTCAAGATACGTCTATAGAAAACTAGAGTGACTTATAATTTGAAACGGAGAGAACAGAATATAAACAGAGGGAGTGTGCTCCAATTTGGACGAAGGTCCTAATGGCGATTACCATGCCCAAGACGACGTTGTAGCACCCGGTAGAAACAACAACAACATGTCATGATGATTTGGTCTCAATCGCACTCTAGATAGAGGAGTTATGGTGTTCACAATGGAGTCCTGTCGAGCTGTCGATGAACTAAATATTGAGCTTCAATGAGCTTGCACTCCGATATCAGTATCATGCATGGTGTATCCACATCTCATAAGTTGTAGAGGCCTCGGCAAAAGTCTCCCCAAGGTTCATAGTTCATAGCATCCTCAAATTATTTGTTAAGCATAAATATATGGCCAACATTAAATAGCAACACGATTTCAGTTATATCATTGCACAGAACAAGCTCACCCTATACTTAATGGTCGTATCGGTAGGTGTCATGTCCTTATCAGCTGCAGTGTACCTCAGAGTTGAAGCCGGTGCTGGAAAAAAAACTAGTATCATTGGTTCCTGACTCATTTTAATATAGGAGATGAAAACGAAATATGACTAAGTGTGTTTGAATTCCTTGTCAATGCTTGCTTTGCCTGGCTCAGCAAAGTTTAGGTCGTTTGATTTCTTGACCAACTACTTCGTTTCTTGAACTTTCAAATTTCTTGCTCGCTTGAGAGAACCAATTCGGTTCACCTTCGTTGACAAGGCTGGCTTTGCCGAGCCAGGGTAGGCGAGGCAACACGGCGAGACATCCAAATACGCCTTACACTGTAGTTTAGTGCAACAAGGAGACATAGCCAAAACTGACTAGAGCTCCATCAAACCGGATTGATGTATTGTTCTAGATCTTAAAATACGTGCAATAACCTTATTCTCCCAACAGTTGCCTTCTTCAGCATTTCTTCAACTTAACATTGGGATCCTTTTGTTTCGTCTAGAACCACTAATACTAGTACAAGCACTGCCACTGCTGGTTTTACAACAAGAAAAGGATTAACTAGGAACTGGGAGATACTTTTTCCCCTCTCCGGGGACGACCGCCTAAAAAACACAAAAGCGTACGGCAGATGGGCCTATAGCTCCACGCGGCGCAAGTATAGAAACTCTCAATCCAACACAGGTGAAAGGCTGGCGGCAGAAGGACTGCAGCAGACAGGGGCGAGGCCGCTCGCGAAGTTTTTGCTCTGAGCACGCTCATATATATGCAGCGGCCCACGCCAAAACCGCAAACAAACATGGAATCCTCAAACAAGCAGCCAAAGCTAGCTAGGAGAAGGGAAGTGGCGGCGACGGGCGCGGTGCGGGTGCTGTGCGGCGCGGAGAAGGAACGGGTGGTGGCCACGCACAAGGCGCCCGGGGCGTGCCCGCGCTGCGGCGGGGCCGTGGTGGCCGTCGATGTGGAGAGCGAGCGCCGCATCCTCGGCCTGCCGTTGTGCCTCAAGAGCAAGCGCAAGTACTCCTGCACCAGGTGCTTCCGCCGCCTCGTCACCCTCTACAGCTAGCTGAGGAACAAACAAGCAGCGGCTGATCCATTCGTGCCAGCGCAAGCCGACCGGCCGGCTGGTCACTGGTCGATGAAGCTCCGATGGCTCGAGCTCAATCGATCGGCCAGTAGTAATTAGAATCAGCTTCTTGATTAAGGCTAGCTAACCATCAGCAACCCGTGATGGATGGTGCCTTCTTCTAGCTGCTTGGAATAAACTAATTAGCATGTCTCCCGCCGGCACAACCGGCAGTCAGCAGAGGTGGCAGCGAGCGAATGGAACAGCGCGTGATGCTGTGGTCGCCATCTCTGCTTGCAATGTAAATTACAGAACAGTACCTAGTACAACTTTCCTAGGTTTTTTCTCTCAACAAGTTTGCGTAGTGACTTTTAGTATGTGGTGCTCAGCTTGGAATGCATGTATGATTCAGGCTTTGCGCATCTGTGGAAGTTAATGAATGAAATGCAATATGCTGAATTCGATAATTCGTGGAGTCCCAATCGGGGCCGTTTCTTTCGTCGCTGTAGACTGAGATGACTGCCGCAGTGACTTTTCGCTTAAGGCCCCGTTTAGTTCCAAAAACACCCAAAAAAAATTGCAAAGTATCCGTCACATCGAATCTTTAACGCATGCATGAAGCATTAAGTGTAGGTAAAAAAATAACTAATTGCACAGTTTATCTGTAAATATCGAGACAAATCTTTTGAGGCTAGCTAGTTCATGGTTGGACACATTTTGCCAAATAACAACAAAAGTGTTACAGGAATTTTTTCTCAAAAAAATTCGGATATAAACCAGGCCTAAGCTGGGCCCTGGGTCCCAACCTGTTGGCTGTTGCCGGCCGCTGATGCTGCTCCTCCAGCTCCCAGATCAAGCCACAGGCCACACCATGTAGCGACGGAAGCAGCTGCTTTCTGGATGCTGACTAAGCTCTTGTACTTTTGTTTGTGTCAATGATCCACGGTAAATGGCCCCATCACATCCAGTCCGCGCCTTGTTTAGTTTGCCTCAAAGTTCTAAGTTTTTTCACTCTCTCTCCATCACATCAATTTTTAACCGCTTGCATGGAGTATTAAATGTAGGTAAAAAAATAACTAATTACACAGTTTAGTTGGAAATCACGAGATGAATCTTTTGAGCCTAGTTGGTCCATGATTGGAGAATATTTGTCAAATAAGACGAAAGTGGTACTATTCATCGAGTTGAAATTTTCTTCAATCTAAACAAGGGCCCGGTAAAAACCTGCCTCGGTTGCGCTACTACATGCATGCACGAGCTAGAACTCTGCAGCGGGATCAGGGACGGGTGTATTTGTGGCTGCCGATGCACACGCGTGTACACGGCGCGTACTACGTGCTTGACCTAGGCACCTGGCCGATCCCGCGCCGCCTAGGCAAGGACAAGGAGCAAGCACCGCAATCAATCCTGCCGATCGGGCGTCACCTGTGTGCTCAATTTTGGCGCGACCAGCATTCGAATCCCCAACACAAGACAAGCAGTCGCTGTCCGCGATCCGGCAGCTATTCGTGTGACGGTCGTTGCACGTCACTTCATTCGCCTCGTCAGTTTATTTTGGTGGCGCCCCTAAACGATACTACGAACTTGTGTCCACATATAGGTTAGGTTAAAATGCGACTAGGAATAACTAAGGTCGAAGCTCATCAGCTGCTAGCCTTGCATGCCAACAGAACAAAGTCGATCGCCATTAGAATTCACTCCGTTCGCTGGATGGTTTCTAGCTGTCTGAATCTGGCTGATGCTGATTTGCTGTGAAAGAAAAACACTGCTGAATAAGCGCTGATAAGCTCAAGCGAACAACGTAATAAATCAAGGAGGGCTCGAGCATAACCTTTTTTTTGCTTTAGGAGGAACATATGAAATCCAGTAGATATATGCCGGCGGGCTGATGACTCATCTGGCAACCCATGGCAGCAGGTAAAACCGATGAAACGAAGGGGGAAGAAATCGGAGACGGTTTCCATATGAAAGAGCCACGATCAACATGCACCTACCATGAATTCATAATACGTATTCACGAGTAAACATCTAATACATGGGATTGCTTATATTATACAGAGGTGAAAGCAACAGGTTCGTGCACGCCATCCGCATGCATGCTTAAAAACTCCTTTTTGGCACCCGCACTACACGTTCGGTGGTAGTCGCTTAATTCAAACGCTTTGGTAATGAAGATTTTCCAGAAGCCACGAGTAGCAAATGTTGTTTATAATGTGCATCTGCAAGCTTCAGAATACAGTTGGGGTGTGTGTGTGTGTGTGTGGGGGGGGGGGGGGGGGGGGGGGGGCTGCAAGAGGAGGAAATGATCATGGACGCCGGGTGGTCTGCATATACTCTGCTCTCTCCGTCCCAGAATAGATAACGTTATGGGATGCGTGCAGGTCATACTTTTTTAAATTTAACTAGATTTTTAGAAAATACGTGCAACATTTATATCCCCAAATAAATTTATTATGATAATATATTCAACGATCTATCTAATGATACTAATTATATATTATAAATTTTAATATTTTTTATATATAATTGGTCAAAATTAAAAAAAAAAACTATTTTTTTTTGATAGCGAGAACTACTTCTGTTTTAGGACAGATGGAGCATGCACGTGGGTGTTGACCTGAGAGGTTCCCATGCGCGCACCGGCGCACGCTGTGACAGAACGTTGTCGGTCCTTCGGTCACGACACTTGGCGTACTAGGTGGGAATCGCCGCCAGAACATACGACCATTAAGCGTCTTCCGTAGGGGAAAAAAAGGCCATTAAAGTGCAAGAAAACCTACTGCCTCGAAATGACAGGTGCAGTGAACCCGTGCGTGGCGGCGGCCGCAGGCTGTTTTGACCGACGCTGATGATACGATACGAGCAGTGGAGATGATCGGCGGGTAAACAACTTATCCTGGTTGAGTGGTTGGACATGCATCATGCATGCACGGCCTGGATCTGGATGAGGATAATGTTAAAGATGTCGGAACTCGCAAGCAATTGCGGCTGCTATATTTGTCCGCTTTGGAAGTTCCCATCCCGGAAGATTATCCAAAGATAGACTGGAAGGAAAGCAAGCAGGAGATTATCCCAGCAGCAGGGTGCAGTCACGCCGAGAAAAAAGCAAGGCCGAGAGTTTCATGAGACGGACTTGGCGATGGATGGGTACGTGACGCGATCGTTCACAGCTCACTCATGCTCGGGAGCGGCGGTCTGGACTCTGGAGCTAGCCCTGATAAGTCATAAGTGATACCAGCGGCTCTCTCGCCCATCCGTCCGGGTCCGGGCCATGGCTTCTCCCCATGTCTTTTTTTTAAGCTCTTTTTTCGAAAGATTTTCTCAAATATGTCTCCCACGGAAAGATTTCAGGAAATAAACCCAGGACTTGGCGCTATCAACGTTGGCGCCAAGATAACACAGCTTGGCGCCGTTAACGTTGGCGCCAAGTCCCCATGCCACTTGGCCGACGACGCCGAGCTGGCGCTGACGTGGCAGCACCTTGGCGCCGTCACCATTAGCGCCAAACTTGCCGCTATCGTCATTGGCGCCAAGCCTGGCGCCACAGACCTGTTACCATGTATATCATTTTTTATCCTAAGTATTTCTAGATTGTTCTAAGTGATCAAACAGAAAGTCATGGTAAAAACTCTAGAGCTAGTCACATTTCTCAATATCCAAGTCATGTTAAAATTTCAAATTTGTAAATATCCAAGTCATGGTAAAAAAGTCATTTTTCCATATATCTACCGCATGGTAGTTGGTATTCTAACATATTCAAGCGGTAGCAAAAATTCAGATTTATTTGTCTAAGTCTTTAAATTTACTATGGGATGGGGATGAAAATATAGTTAAACCTTAGTAAATATCAAGACTTAATAAATTCCAACATATCCATCTCACGGTAAATTTGGGTACTTAAAATAGGGTCTTGGCGTCGTGATCTGTGGCGCCAGGCTTGGCGCCAAGTCTTGGCACCAAAGATCACGGCGCCAAGACCCTGCCACGTCAGCGCCACGTGTTAAGGTCTTGGATCCAGTTACCCTGGCGCCATGCCGTGTTACCTTGGCGCCGACGACCATGGCGCCGAGATAAGGGTCTATTTTTTGAAATCTTTCCGTCGGGGCATATTTGAGAGAATCTTTCGAAAAAAGTGCTAAAAAAACAAAAAGACGGTCTCCCCACGCCGTCATCCAGCACCAGACCACAGAACTTCTCCCAGTGCGGCGGTCGGTGGCCTGCGGCCTCATGCTGCCTTCCCACCGCACCCCGTCCGGCAGCCCACGGCGGGCGCCGCACCGAACTTTCTCCCACCGCCGCCACGGTCACGGTGCCACCAGCGCCGGTCCTAGGATTTTGAGGGCCCTCTGGCAAACTCGTTGCGACGGCCCCTCTAGACCATAAAATCTTATAATATATAGGCTAATTTTACTTGTAAAGGGAAAGCAAATCCAATAATATATTTTTAATTTAATATGTCTGATAATTATCGAGAGCGAGAAACAATGTAGACTAAAAGAGCAATATATTTGTAATTCTAGAATTAATATGATTACCTTAAAGAAGAATAGAACTCCATCATATTCATTACTTCTTATAAAAAGATATTTCTTCGGGCATTTCTTGATGCAAAATCATCTAGGACAGTATTGAGATCAATAGTATCAGAACCAAGATTCAAAAATCACAAAAAGGGCAGAAGGCAATAACCAAGATCAGATGTCGTCGTCCTCGTCAAGCCCTGCCTTAGCTGCCTGGTCACTGTCGTCGTCTGGAACGCCGTCATCTAGATTCTGGAACTCGGGCGTCGGTGATCGGCGCTGGTGATCGCGTGGTGATCGGCGCTGCCGCCGCGTCTCGCCGAGTCGCCGTCTCGCCAAGTGCCAAAGTCCGAAAGTCGCGATTGCTATGTGCGTGTGCGGAGCTGCGGGCGTTGGCGGCTCGGCTTCTCACCTCCTGGAAACAAAGAGGCCGACGACTCCTTTTGTTGATGGCTGATGCACCTTCTCATTAAATCCTAATGGGCTATAGCTAAAGGGTATAGGGTCTTATATACTTGGGCTTGGGCCCCCATCCCGCCTGGGCCCTCGGCCGTCGCACATCCTGCCCCCCCTAGGGCCGGCACTGGGTGCCACCAGAATACAGCAGTGGCCGCCGACGGGTTTTCTCCAACAAGGCCCTTGTTTAGTTCCTAATTCCATCCCCAAATTTCACTATGCAAAAAGAAGATTCTCCATCACATCAAAATGTCGACAAATGCATGGAGTACTAAATGTAGATGAAATAAAAAACTAATTACACAGTTTTGTTGTACTTTACGAGACGAACATTTTGAGTCTCATTAATCAATTTTTGGACAATTTTTTACATTAAAAAACAAAAGGTGCTACAGTGCCCCGACACGGACACTGTAACTACAGTGCCCGAATCGGGGCACCTAGGTCCGGATCTAAACACGGGCAAGTCCAGATGCGACCTGACTTCTGACACAGGACACAGCATCACAGCCACACACACAGGAATCTACCATGCGGGGGTTTGTTTGCTTGACGTTTGACACGTGCGGTCACAGTCACATTACTATTAGCTGTATGTACATCAAAAGCGAAAAGTTTGCGTCGGGTTCACTGGTCTCTGTTCAAACGTCAGTATCAGACTATCACTAAGCAAACACAAGCAACGGGAAAATAAGCCCGACGAAAACGGCGTGTGCGCTAGTAGGGATAAGGGTCTGTTTAGTTGTCCATGCAACCAAAAAAGTTTGCACAGTATCTATCACATCGAATCTTGCGGCACATGCTAGAGTACTAAATGTAGACGAAAGAAAAAACTAATTACACAGTTTAGTTGTAAATCACGAGACAAATCTTTTGAGCCTAATTAGTCTATGATTGATACAAATTGTCAAATAAAACGAAAAGTGCTGCAGGAGCCGAACCAAACTTCTCGCGGGTGATTACGATGCTGTTACTGCTGCTGCTCGTTACCGAGTCACCGTCGAAGTGGGCTGTGGCCTGTGGCACCTTCCCTTCCCGACGGTGAAACGGCGGTCAAGCCGGGCGGCAAAGCGTGCGGTGCACGTACTTTTTTACGAGGCGGTCGCCGGTCAGAGGCGTAACAGTAGTACAGTATTTCGCTTTACTACAGCGCCCGAGACGTCATGCGTGACCGGCGGTACATGTACGATTATTGGCCGTGTCAGTGTCACGTACAGTACCGTGACCGGCTCCTGATTTTGATTTCTACCGTGCCAGATGGAAACCCCACCCACCCACCAGTCAGTGGCGCCCATGCTACAGTACCGTCGATCTGGCGTATCTCGATCTCGAACCTTGAACGATCGGCCGGCGATCCGCACATACATACGGCTGGCGTATCTCGATGACGCCCGCCGGCCGGACGGCGGTTATGCTCGCAGACGAACACTACTAATCGTGGAGGACGTCACAGCATGCATGATGCATTCGGAGAAAATACATACCCCCTCCATCCCAAAAACAAATCTACTTGTTGTAGGCAAAAAGAATAATGTTAGTGGAAAATTACATACTCCCTCCGTATCGGATTTAGAAGTCGTTTTAGACAAGGTTTGGATCAAACATTAGGAATATAAATCATCAATAACTTTTAAGTTGTTGAGTTTGCAAATGTAAAAATTATATGAATAGATTTGTCTTGAAAAATACTTTTATAAAAGTATACATATATCACTTTTACATAAATATTTTTTTTATAAAAACAAGAGATCAAAATTATATTTTGGAGATCGTGTCGTTGTCCTAAACGACTTCCACATTCGATACGGAGGGAGTATATACTACCTCCCTAAAGGTGTAATCGTTACACCTCGGGAAGAGAGAAAGTAGAAAAAACAAGTAAAATTAATTTATTTTATATTTAGAGGTGCACATATTTTATGACAAATTTTAAACTCTAGAAATGCACTTGTTACGGCGGAGCACAACGCGGCCACAGGGATGCCGGACGCCCACGGACGCACGACAGCCCGGCAGCTAGCACGTGTCCAAACTCTACTGACTCGCACATATAAAATATGAGTATATATAATAAAGTCGAGAAAACGTTCGTGTAAATTTATTTCCAGAAAATCTCGCCAAGCCAATCGGTTGTTGGAGCGCTAATGGCGTATGTTTCTTCATTCCATTGCGTGGTGTGAGAGGCAATTCGCACTTGATTTGCTTAATGAAACTAGACAGTAGGCGGTTCAACAAAAATTTAGACAGGTAGGAATGCGTATATATGGTGGGCACGTTTAATTTGGTCGCCTCATGTGAGTGACGACCGGATCGGACTTTATTTATCGCAAGCTGCGTACAAAAACTACACAAAAGCGAGCTTTCAATGTTTCCTAAGAAATGAAGAAAGAGAAATGGAACGTGTGCACGTTGTTGTGAGGGCAGTGTGTACGTCCTAATAATAGAGTGAAACATATCCATTCATATAAATTATCCGCGTCACAAGGAATGCTAATCTTTGTCACATGCATGGAACGTCACTTGAATTTCCAAACATGGGGATGCAGACTAAAGCTAAACTCAGTACATGTCATTAATAAACTATCGGTGAATGAAAGAAGTAACAAATAGGATCATTAAGGAAGTAACAAATGGGAAGAAGAAGAAGAAGAAAAAAATAAGGTATGAATGATAACACGCTCAAGCGTCGTGGTTTCTAACCCTGTAGACTTTGTTGGTTTGTGTGGAAGCAAACAATTGATACACCGTTTGCAGTGATGGTAAAAGACGACCATTAGACGGTAGAGGCAACAGGGGCATTAATGCGGAGAGGTTCGTGTCGATGGTAAAATTGGATTGGGCTAGGCCAGGAGAGTTCGGCCTAGGGTGCGGAAGGCGACACTAGAGAACATGAAGACAAGACATAGGGTAGACGAGTAACAGAGACGCATTTAAAGATTTTTCTAGATGATGGTTGGACGGATAAAAAAACCAGGCCGGATTTAGATGCCTTTAAAATTCTAAATTTTTACTTTTCGTTCTATCACATCGAACCTTTGAACACATGCATATAGTATTAAATATAGATAAAAATAACTAATTGCACAGTTTGGTTGTAAATCACAAGACGAATCTTTTGAGCCAAATTAGTCCATGATTGGACACTAATAGCCAAATACAAACGAAAGTACTACAGTAGCCAAATTCCAAAAGTTTTTGCCTCTAAACAAACCCCCCTAGACAGCGTCCGCCAATTTGTTATTAAGTGAGTCATCTCTCTTTTGTGGTCTCTTTTCGCTAATAATAATATTTTATAAGACCATGATATTTACAAATAGTATATGTTTTCTATGTTTGAAAAAGACTAAATACCCTACTACCTATATTGGAGTAACTTAGAAAGTACAAAGAACATACATTAGTATTTAGTAATACCACACACCAAACACGGCTAGAACGTTATCCATTTCAAGTACAATTTTGTACTTGCATGTGACCGTGACTGAACTATGCCCTTGTTTAGATTGAAGATTTTTTCAACCCGATAAATAGTACCACTTTCGTCTTATTTGACAAATATTGTCCAATCGTAGACCAACTAGGCTCAAAAGATTCATCTCGTGATTTTGAACTAAACTGTGTAATTAGATTTTTTTTACCTACATTTAGTACTCCATGCAAGCGGCTAAAAATTGATGTGATGGAGAGAGTGAAAAAACTTGGAATTTTGAGGTGATCTAAACATGGGCTATATATAAACAGGGCTGTCCTTCAAAAACATATATGTACGGCACGCTGTGTGTTAAATGTGTAGCTCGAGACCTTAATTATACCACTAATGAACCCGCACCCCTTATTCTGCTAACGGTTGTTTCCTGGGCATTTCGTCAACCGCCTTAAAATTATTTTTAAATAGAAACACCCAAAGCACGCGGCATATGGGCCTACCGCCTACCGCCTCCTGCAGCTCTAGCCGTCCGCGGACTGTGTCCGTATCCGCCACGGCGCACGCCGTGCCATCGAGCGCCAAGTAGAAGCCCAATCCAACACCTCCACCTGTGCAAAATCAGGCGGCAGCAGCAGCAGCAGACAGGGGCGAGCACGCGCTTGGTTTGCTCTGCGCGCTCTTGTCCGCTATATATGCAGAGGCAGACAGAGCAAGCCCACCACCGCCACCACCAGAAACCCGTCGTCTTCTTCCTCCCTCCTCCTCTGACTCCGCTCTGTTTCTTGGGTGGGAGCAAGGAAGAAAGAAAAGGAAGGCATGGCGGCGATGGGCGCGGTGCGGGTGCTGTGCGGCGCGGAGAAGGAGCGCGTCGTGGGCATGCACAAGGCGCCCGGGGCGTGCCCGCGCTGCGGCGGGGCCGTGGTGGCCGTCGACGTGGAGAGCGAGCGCCGCATCCTGGGCTTGCCGCTGTGCGTCAAGAGCAAGCGCAAGTACTCGTGCACCAAGTGCCTCCGCCGCCTCGTCACCCTCTACGGCTAGGCTCAAAAGCTGCTAGCAAGATTCATCTCCACGGCGGTCGCCGGCGGCGGGCCACTGAAGCTCAGGCAGCTGGATCTCCGTCGACCGATCGACCTGGAAGTTGAAGGTAGGGAGTAGCTAACTAGGTGGTGTTGTTTTAGCCGGTAGGACTAGCTAATCAGTGATTGTAGCTGCTTGTAAATGGTAGCAGTAGCAGTAATAAATAACTGTACTTGCAGACATGGTCGGTCGACCGGCAGTCAGCAGACGAGGACATCAGTCCGTAGGCACGTGGATGTCACGTGATGCTGCGGCACTCTCTCTGCGTGCTGGAACAGGAGTATGTAAAACTTTTGTAAAGCTAGGGTTGCAGAGCGACTTTTGAACCCGGAATGACTTCTGAATCAACAAAACCAGGAACTTGATTGCCTTTCTCCATGGTGGTCTCAACTCAAGATGGGAGAGGGACCTCCCGTTAGTTCTCGTTGTGGAATTGGGGATCCAGATAAACATCCATGCGGTGACTTGGGTATAAGAGCATCTCCAGCAGGACCCCCTACTTGACCCCCTACTCCAGATTTAGGTAGTGGAGTCTAAAAAATCAACTCCAGCAGGCCCCCTACTACACCCCCTACTTCTGTTGCCCCCCTACTTTCTCCCCCAAACCCCCTACTTCTGTTGGCCCCCTACTCCACTCTCCCTACTTTTTTCTGTGATGGGACCCACATGTCATTCTGTGCTGGGATGAGTTTAGGTAGCCTATTTTAGGTAGTGCTGCTGGAGCAAACCACGAAATATAGGTAGTATGAAAATAGGTAGCACCCTAAATAAAGAAGTAGGGGGTGTGTTTTAGGTAGCATTGCTGGAGATGCTCTAAGAAGATGCGGCCTGATGGGATGGGCCTGCTGGCCTCTATTTGCGCGTATCGGATTCACATGTTTCCCTCCCATCACGGACGCTGCTGTCATCAGCTGTGTTGTGTTCGGCCGCAGCCATGCATGGATCCTTTCGACGACATTTTCCAGCAGCACAGTGATAGTGATAGCAGCATGCATTGCAACGAACGACACACGCATCAGTCCTGGCCTAAAACGAAGAGGATGAGACGAAGCAGCAGGACCTCTGATTAATTAGCAGGACGACACAATCCGACGACTGGGAACCACAGGTTCACTACGCCGGCCAACTGATGCTCGAATGGGCTGATGATGTTTATCGAATGAACCTGTCCACCAAATTAAAAGAGATCGGTCGCATTAGCTACCCGCTAGTGCAAAGTAAGTGCGTGGATAGATGCCGGTCGAACCGCAGCGTACGTACAGGAGGAGCTAGGATTCGTATTGCCAGTTGCTCACTTTGGGAGTAAAAATCTCAGGGCCTGTTTGGTTTGGGTGTTAAAGTTTAACAAACACGGTAACACTTTCGTCTTATTTGACAAAATGTTTTCAATTTTGGACTAATTAGGCTTAATAGATTCGTCTCGTAAATTACTCCTAATCTATGTCGACATGCATGCAATTAGTCTACATTTAGTACTCCATACATTTGCCGCAACATTGATGTGATGGAAGTTAAACTTTAACACGTTGTAACCAAACGGGGCCTTAATTTGTATGGATGCCTGTGCCCATGATAAGATACTTATATAATTAGCTATGCATGCAAGTAGGTAGAGTGCCTCAACCGGCAAGTCCAACGATTATACTAGTTAACCCACACAAGCCGGAGATGCTGTCCACGTCGTCCGGAATTTTTCCCTCCGTCCGATCTGCCCTCCTACGGCTCAGATTGCTTGTATCCGCTTCATTTAGAATCTGCTCTTCCGCTTCCTCCTTGCCTTCGCCGGCTTTTCCTCCGCTCCTCTTTACCTTTTCCAGCTTCTCATCCGAATCCACTCAAACAAATATATACTCCAGCTTCTGCTTCTCCTTCTCAGCCCTTCTCGAAAATTCTCGCCTCCTCCCCGTCGCTCTCGCTCTCCCTCCCCGTCGCCCTCTCTCCCCAACGCTCTCTCCCTCTCCATCCCGACGAGACGACGGCTGGCACAGGCGGGGGCCGCGGCTGCGGCCGCACTCCTCCTCCTCCTCTCCACCTCCTTGTCCTCCTCCTCTCTTCCTCGCGTTGCGGTGTGCCGGCCAGCCTAGCGCCGCCGCCTCACGCGCGGGAGGCGCTTGCGAGCCGTGGTGGCGCTTCCGGCCTGCGCAGCGGCGGCCTCGGCCACGGCGCGGCGTCACCGGGCCCTGTCGGTAGCCGCTGGCTTGCCTGCCCTTGCGCTGTCTCGTCCATCTCCTCGGTGCCGCTACAGGAAACCCTAGCCGCCTGTGCTAGAGGATGCCACCGTCCAGCGCCGCCTCCACCACCGGTAGCGGTGCCCTTATCCCGCATGGACGCCCTCGCCGACGACACCAGGAGCAGCCACCACGTCACTGTCCCTCCGGGGAGTGCATGGATGACGAGGTAAATTCCCGTCTCCTCTCTCTCTTCGCCTCCTTTTGCTGATGCTTGACATGTATGGACTAAATGGCACACTCAAAGTGTTTGATGCAATGCCTAAGAGGAAGACCAAGTGTCATATTCAAGTTTGTAGGTGCCTTCTGATGTCCTTTGTATTACAAAATAATCATTTGCAGGTTTAGATTATGGAACAACTTCTTGTGATTTTAGAGCAGATCATGTACAACAGAATGTAATAGACGAAATGTGTACTTTAAATATGTTTTCAGCAGTAATTTCACAAGAAGTAATGTTTGTTGCCTACCGATTAACGTTACATTCCATCTGGGAGATCCAATATGATAGGGACCTAGGCTAAACATAGGGATAGAGGCTGATTGAGCAATTATTATGTACGCTGCTATAAGAAAATTTCTATAATGCAATTACTATATTTCTCTCTACAAAATGTGTACCCTTCTCAGATTATGAGTATTTTCCTGTTGGGTTAACTCTGCTAGATGTCATAGTTTTTCTAATAAAGCTGGTAAAAAGACTCAGTATGCGGCTACCATGGCGAATTTAGAATGCTAAACTGTTTCAGTGCTTGGTCATCATGTTTTCCTGATTTTAAATTGTATCTAAATTGGCCTACCTACATGATTAGTTCAAATAACTCATTAGGCCACCTCAGGTTCAACCATATTACATTCTTACCATGGGTTGCCTTCAGGTCCTTTTACTCATCTTCAGATTGCTCTCTTGGGGGAGCGAGCAGTCCACACGAGATCGCAGCCTGTTGGCTGCACGAATTCGGTACACCGGACCATGAACAATAGGAGGTATTATGTTCTTTTTACGGATTTAAGTTCATCAATTGGACCTGCTTATTCGCGTGCCATCTACGCTCTTTTAATGCGATCTGTTGTGTGTACTTGCTACCACAAGCATATGAGAAACTTGTATTTAGTATTAGGGCCTCCTTGCTTTATGCATGAATTGTAGTGCCAGGTTGCAACATTAACAAGTCATTTACTTAATTGTATACGTAATCCACTAATTTATTTCACTTCAGGTTCAGCTATGGTTGTATTATATATCAGACCCTGTTCATTATGTTCATAGCAAAGTTAATCATACCAGATCTCAGTTATGATGTAAATATAAGATACCATCTACCCTGTGAGTTTGTCAACTATCTGGGTCCCTTATTTTTCTCAATTATCTTTTTGTTTCATTTTCAGCCAACAAGAGGCAAAACAACACCTTCTGTTTCCTATCCCTGGCTAGATATATCAGCAGTTCTTCACAGCGATCGGTCTGAAGCCATTAATAACACACTGATTATGTTGCCGAAGTTAAGATCAGATTTCAAGCTTTCTTCTAGCTGCAATTTATTTTTGTTAACACATCTGATGCTCTCTTTCTAGCAAGGCATCCATTGTCTAAACGGAAAGCAAAATGCACTGGTATTTAACACTGATGATTTTGTGGTGATTTGTAAATCTGATACCCCTGTTTAAATAATAAATAGGACATTAAATATTTGCGGGATGTTTTAGTCTTCATATATGGTAAAGGCTTTGGTTCGAGTGCAATTGTGCTCTCTAGAAAAAAGAATTGCAGTTTTGGTCTCAAACAAAGTAAATATGCAGACTGTACTATGCATGCCTCACATATCTGAGTTATGTTATCTAATATATAGGTGGTTTCTGAAACATATTTAACGACCCATTCTGTCATCGCTAACCGAGATATTTTACCTCATCTTATCTTATATATCTGTCCTTGTTTATTGTTTTCATAGCAAAGTTAATCATACCGGTTCTCGGTTATGTTTTAAACAAGATATCATCTACCCTGTGAGTTTATCAATTGCCTGAGTCCCTACCTTTGGAAAAAAGTGTTTTGGCTTAGTGGGTGCATGTAAGACATTGTTCGTCATACAGGTTTTTTTTACCTTGTGCCTGATGTGCAGGAAAACAGGTACACATGGACCTTCCTATGTGCTTATCAGATACAAACCACCCCGCAGCGAAACGTGTTGCATAACTTACAAAAACTAATGCATCCTATACATTTGGCTCATGGCGATGTACGAACTAGAGTGCTCTTTGCACGAACCTATCTCTGAGTTGATTCTAATTGTGAAATGCATACATGGTACATAGGGTTATACAAATCTTTTTAAATTTTTTTTTGCTTGACACCACAGGGCCATCAAGCTTGGATTGCAAGTTATGTTGACCGTGTCGATACCTGGTTGCCTTGAGGCTCTAACGGTTCTTTGGTTAGTTGCAACAGCATGTTACTCTGCATCCCTGTGAATGTAGCTGCATTTTGAGTTCACGAAATGATGCGTGCGATCCCACATGTTGCACACTGACAATGTACCTAACTAAAAGGCAATAAAATCTATTACAGTTCATTCAGACATAGATAAAACATTTTTGTGTGCTTCATAATGAGTACAGAATATATGTTTTCTTATATTGGTGGATACATCCTTTTTAATATAGCTCCAAGCTATTCAGAGCGCTGGGCGCACCCTAGTCTTTTTACAAACTTAGTGAAACTTATGAAAATTCGTCCGGTACTCTTTGCGCGAACATACGCTTGATGAATGTATTGAATCTATTGTACAGATAATGGTGGAATGTTGCTTGCTTGCATGTGCAGGCTTATATGAGATTAGTGAGAGAACGAGACCAGCTTGGAGTACTATTGCAGATAAGTATTGCCACTCATATATAGGTTTTGAATCGATATTTTGTTCCTCTCTTTAAATTAATAAGAACCTCTGAAAACTTAGTTGACCTACAGGTTTCAGATATGGATTCCCTGCATGCATTTAAGAACATATATTTATCTAATGACAAGTTAGTTGGGTTGAGTTACTCTCTTTATATGTTTGATTTATGAATTATACACCTATTACTTGAATGTTCACCACAACAAAATCTAAATTTTGATGCTTCATTTCTCTTTGTACCCTGAAGAAAGTTATTCTGTCTGATGTTTTTGGTCCTAACAGTGAAGGGTGCCAGAGGAGCCTCTGGCTGCAAGGATTAACTTTAGTATTATCCCTGTGTGAACAAACGAAACCCATATGAAGTTCATTTCAGAAATATTTCCTGTCTGCCAATAAAATTACTAGATTAGTCTATATTATATAACACTATAATTGATGTGTGTGTGCTGCGGCCTGTTCCCCTAGCACACACCATGTGTTTATCATATTGCCTACGCCTGCCAAGGGCGTTAGACAACTCCCCATTCACTGCAGCATCTCAGTCATCCTATTTGACCTCTTTAATACTCTGTTGCAGTTCCTTTGCAATTCCTATGGTGTTTATTTCAGTTTTATGTGTGCTACTAAAATGGCTCTCGTTCTAAATAAAGATAAATTACCTCTGGTCCTTCTTTGGTCAAGTTTAGCTACACCAAACAAAAGTAATGTGACTTTTTATTTCTTTGTTTTAATTTTGCAACCTGGAAGCTAATAGCTAGATGGATTTTCTTCCTCTTTATTGAATTGAAGGTATGGATCTACATGGTATAAGGAAAATTTTACAAATGACTATGATTACAGAAGCATGAGCTTTATTAGTTCTGCATTGTGGTTCAGAGATCCTCCAAAGGTTGTTTTTAGAGAAAAAATAGTTTTTAGTCTACTTGCAGAGCATTAGAGGTGACAGGAAAATATATGGTTTACTTCATAAATATCTATGGTGAGGGTTACATAAATGTGCATTGACCCTTGCTGCTGTGAACTGCTCTTTTGGTCCTTCCACATTAGCTTTCTTTTGTGAAAAAACTTTGGGGGAAAAAGCATATTCTTCTTTTGCCATTTATTCCCTCTCTTTCTGGATGATCTTTAATGGATGACATACTCAGACAACAGTTGTTCGCCGATGATCTCCCCTTTCAGGATCCCCCTTCCCTGTTTATAGGTGTAGCAGCAGTAGCAATTACCTAACGCCTAAAACAAACTTGTTGTGATGTACCGCACGTTTGTTTCAAAAATTTAAACAGCCTCTGGACGTGCCCAAAGCACTCAGTCTACCAGCTATGGTTTGTCAGATCGAAGCTGGAAGCTCCATTACCAGCCGTAGACATCACGCCATGCTCCAAACCAGCTGCCATTTTTCTTATCATAGATTCATACATCATTTGCAGAGCTAGGAGCGAAGAACCTAAACACCAAGGAAAGGGCAGCAGCCACAGGACAGTATCGAACCAGCAGCAGAAGTAACCAAAGGTCCACTCATATTTCCTACAAACCTTATTTTCTTCTTCTTTGACTCTGCTTATATGGTGCCATAGTAAACAGTTTGTTCACCTGTTACCAACTGTGCATATTTGGAGCCAATATCAAAATAGCCCTCTTTCCAATGCTTCAGATATGGATAATAATATCAAAATAACCCTTTTCCTAATGCTACAGATATGGACGAACAAAAACAATTCATCATTTTCCAACATGAACGAGGCTACTCAGTGCACCAAAGCTCGTCCACGTCAACATTTTAAACCTATGTATATAACGACACCTCCAGGACAGGACGTGGCAAGACGTTTGTGGACTTTTAAACGTTGTCAATCCTGTGTACACTACATGTTTATCTCCACACGTCAAAATATTTGTGCCCCAAATCAGACCAGGGTACTTTCAAACAAATCCTTTATGTATAAGCATAGTAGCCTTATGTGTAATGACAATAAGTGATGCACATTGTACCTTCAAAAACTTTCCTGTGGCTACCAGTCATATTGCAGTCCAGCCCATTTTCTCTATCTTTACAATCTTTCCCCTGCCCTGCCTTTACGCGCGATGGCGCGCGCCCTGCACTAGTACGTACCATTTCCAAAAGCAAAAACGATTATACGCACAAGCAGAAGAGGGCCTTGTTTAGTTAGCCCAAATTAAGACCGGCCAAATTGGGTCAAACACTGTAGCATTTTATTTTTATTTGGTAAAAATTGTCTAAACATTGACTAATTAGGCTCAAAACGTTCGTCTCGTAAAGAACAACAAAACTGTGCAATTAGTTTTTGATTTCATCTACATTGAGTACTTTATGCATGTGCCGGCATTTTGATATGATGGGAAATCTTCTTTTTGTATAGTAGAATTTGGGGAAAAATTTAGCATGTAAACAGGGCCGAGGATCGGAAAAGAAAGGCCAGCAGAAACGCGGAAATGGATTGGGGGGGGGGGGGGGGGGGGGGGGGGGGGGGTGACAAAGCGCGCCTCCACACCGCCGCCGCCTTCAATGCTCAGCGCTGACGACGAACATGTGGGGCTGGATTCGGATCTCGTTTGTACTCAGCTCCTCGTGGTGGCAAAGACAAGAATCCTTCGCTGGTTTGCAGCCAGGATCGATGCTGGAAGCAGCCAACAAGGATCCGATAGATCCACCAAAATTTGAACGTGCGTGCGTGAGAGCTGACCTGGCAAATCTGTATGCACGCAGCCGCCGACCCCCGACTACTACGAACTCACGTCCTTCTCAAGAACGACATGGCTTCAAATGACCGGTGCAGTGCAGTGAACCAGCGACGGCGGCCGGCACATCTCTTCTCCTTTTGACCTTTTCCCCACGTACTATGGCAGTGTTTAGTTCCTTCAAAATTCCAAAAATTTTATAAGATTCTCCGTCACATCAAATCTTTGGATGTATATATAGAGCATTAAATGTAGGTAAAAAATAACTAATTGCACAGTTTGTCTGTAAATGTCGAGACGAATCTTTTGAGCCTAGTTAGTCCATGATTGGATAAATTTTACCAAATAACAACGAAAAGTGCTACATTAACTTTACACACACTTTACAACCATCTAAACACACCCTATAGTTTCAAGGAAACAACCTGCATGCAGTTTTCGTCGACGCTGGTACAGTATATATGACCAATCAATCCAGACGAGATGATCGGGTGCACAACTTATCCTGATTGACCCCAATGTCGTTACGGCAGTACTCTATGTTCACGCTGATATGCCGCCGCGGACTGCTGCTACATGTCCAGCTTTGGGACTTTCCATACGAAAATACATACGATCAACGAGCGGCGATGCCTTGGTTGGTTTATATCTCGACGACTCAGCCTGAAACTGAAAGCAACGACCGCCCGAATTGTGTTTACATCCTGCTATGAGATTTTGCTAATATCGACCGTCGTTCCGGATCGTGCGTGGAGGGAGGGCACCGGTGATCTCCACGTGTGCGGAGACACGAAAAGGAGACAGGCAAGCTCCAGCCCGTGAGAGTTGACCTGAGATAATAATTTCGACTAACCTAACGCTAACGCCGGCGCCCGGACAGGACCATGGGCCATGATGCCGGCAATCGTGTTGTACTCGCTCACTAGCAGTAACGGAACATGATCGGTATGGTACGTGCGGCTGAATAGCACCTGCTTCTGGAAAAGGAAAACTGCGTGCGGACTCGCGTCCTTCTGAAAGAAAGCTATTGCTTCTGTGCGTGGTGCAGTGAACCAGCGATTGCCGGCCGCCGGCGGACTTTCTGTTTACATCTTTTTTTTTCAGAGAGAAATTACAGGCAGTTTTTCTATCGGTTGCCTGATCCAAGCAATTAATCGAGATGATCGGCTGCATAGCGTATATATCCAGATTGAAAAAAAATGGCATCCACGACCACCACCTGGAATGTTTACAGATGTGTCAGCACCCGCACGTTGCTGCGGCTGCTATTTGGTACAACCATAATGACGTGAACCGGTGATGCGGGTGGCTGGACGCGCCCAACCCGCGCGTCCTCCTTGTAAAAAAAAAAAAACCCGTGCGTCCTTGTCCTAGCGCGAAAGCACCCGACCGTGCGCCAAATTAACCCATCCATACCGCACGCGGCTCCCCCACTCATTTCTTATCCTCTCGACTGCTTACTCCTGCAGCGCCCGCCTGCTCGCCGTAACGGACGCCACGCGCTGCGCGCACCTCGCTGTCGCCCTGCCCACCCCCTCCCTCCCTCCCCTCTGTGTGACCTCCATGTGACCCCGCGCTCCCCAGTGACCCCGCTTCCGCTCTCCCCACCGGAGGCGAGGACGACGGTGGCGATTCGACGAGGTAGGTCGGTTCTTCTTTCAATGTAAGCCCTCCTCCTCCTCTTTGTCTGGATCTGAGGGACGCGGCAATCGTTAGGGTTCTAGCGAGCTCTGGGGTCCTGTTCGCTCCTCCCTCCGGCGAGCTTTTGGTGATGGGTCAGGGGCTGTTATGTATGCTTTTTTTTTCTCCCGTGTTGCAATGGGTGTTTTGGGATGTTGCAATAGATGATTTCCGAATGTTGCAATGAGATTTTTGGGTTGGTGTAACATATGTTTTTACGATGTTGTAGTACTACTGCTTGAGATGTTGTAGTACATAATTTTCGATGTTGCTGCACATAATTTTCAATGTTGCAGTACATACTTTTTTGATGTTGCAGTACATGTTTTTTCGATGTTGCAGTACATGTTTTCGATATTGCAGTACATATTTTTCGTTGTTGCAGTCCATATTTTTTGATGTTGCCGTGCATGTTTTTTAATGTTGCACTACATATATTTTCGATGTTGCACTATTTTCAATCCGATATTGCACTACATGGTTTTTCCATATGTTTTGCAATATTGCAATTGAAGTGTTTCATGTTCTTTTGGGACTGGGGCGCGTTAGGGGGACGTGGTGCGTTAGAGAACGGGGGACAGGGACGCGGTGGGGAGCGGAGGATAGGGGCGGGTCCCATTCTATTTCGTTCCGTGCGCGGGGGCGGGCAGGGTTCCGTAAGGGACCGGTGTCCAAACGCACTCACGGACCGGGGTTAGAATCACCGTACAAACATGGTACTGTATGTTAAGTGTATATTGGAAGTTTCCATCCGAAAACGATGACTGACTTTGGTTCACTGGAGCTCTCTCTCAGGACCGAACTGAACGGGACCGGCGGCGTCGCTCTCTGCAAGCCTGCATGCAAGCAACTGCCAGCCGAACTGTGGCAAACTGCACGAACCCAGAGTTGCCGACGCCGACGTCGTGGGGACACGTATCCAGCGATCTCCTGCCGCTGCCGGTACGGGAAATGGGCCATCTTTCCTGCGGACCGCCGCGGCCAGCATCGAGACACGAGGCGAGCAATGCAAGCTGTAGACTACTACCCTACTACTATAAAGGGTCGCTGCACGCCTGCAGCACGTTGCAAAGCAACGGCTGTCACGGCAGGAAGCGGAAAGATGAGTCCCTGGGGCATTTATTGGCGATACTATACATAGGCCTTGTTTAGTTGCCAAAATTTTTGGCAAAATGCAACTGTAACATTTTCGTTGTTATTTGATAATTAGTGTCCAATCATGGTCTAATTAGGCTTAAAAGATTCGTCTCGTCCATTTCGTCTAAACTGTGTAATTAGTTTTATTTTTTATTTATATTTAATGCTTCATGCATGCGTCCAAAGATTCGATGTGACGGGAAATCTACTGTTCTTTTGTAAAATTTTCTGGATCTAAACTGGACCATAGCTGAGCTGCCAACTTTTGACAAACACTTGTCTATAGCTACTGGCCGCATAGACGGTCGTCGGTGAGTTCTCACTGACCGAATCAACATTCAACAGCCCAATAGGCATAGCGCACGTCCACACCGTGTGGATCGTAGCCCTTGTTTAGTTCCCCAATTCTCCCCAAATTTCACTATGCAAAAAGAAGATTCCTTGTCACATTAAAATGTCGGCAAATGCATGGAGTACTAAATGTTGATGAAATCAAAAACTAATTGCACAGTTTTGTTGTACTTTGCGAGATGAACATTTTAAGCCTAGTTAGTCAAAATTTGGATAATTTTTACCAAATACAAACGAAATGTTACAGGAATTCTGATACAGTGTTTTTCTCCCCAATTCACCGAACTAAACGAGGCCATAGTACGTCATATGCCATATTTTGTTGCAAGGTCAGCCCCTGACATGGAGATCTTCCAAGGAAAGTCCTTGATGTGGGGTCAGAGTTTGGTATGCACTGGCTTGCCGTTTGTGCCCGGGATATCTGAGATCATACTCAACTCGATATTCCCACCTCAAGTCTGCTAGAGCATTTCCAATAGTTTCAAAAAAAGGTAAATTAATGAATTTCTTAAGTGGCTAAAAAAAGTTGGGGCATATTTTTTTGGGTTTCTTTTCAAAATGTTAGTCATAAAATATAAAAGATGATGTTGCGTCAAGAATCTAGCACTATTTCTAAATTATTCTAATCACTTTTTCTTTGTCTCATGTACATTTGCATCAGAAATCTTATCATACTCCTTCTTCCCCATATCCTTCCACTTTCAGATTGGTCGATTGATGTGCGCGTATATATAATATCTACCCAATTAGGTCAATTTTTCCAAGTGCGGAAAGATTGGGAGTTGAGATAAGGAGTTGCTAGAGAGCAGCTTTTTTCAATCTTGCCAAAAAAAGAAAAATCTAGACCAGGAGTGAATTTTGGAAACTCTTGGAGATGTTAATGCTCTCTCAACCAAATATCATCTTTTTAAGTTTGTTCTAAATCAAATTTTGATCAAACATATAGAAAATTAAATAATATATATAATACTAAATATAGAAACATCACCCTTGCGATGATGTTTCTACATTGCCAGGGCACCTCTCAACCGCCGTCTAGGTGTTCCTCCTCCCTCTCCAACGATGAGCTGGTGGTAACAAGGAGAGCGTCCCATCTCTTATTTACAGTTAAGCAATTCTTTATGTTTAGTTTATTCAGGTTCTAAATAAATCTATCAGTGAAATCATCATAAATAAAATACTATTTTGTAACCCTAATTGCATAAAACGATGAGTGCAGGTAGTGCACAAGCTAAGGTCAATTAGGGTATAGACTTGTAGGCGTGTCAAATTTAGACTATGGGAAAATTCGAGTATTTCTTATTGGGAAATTCCAGTTCAATTTTGGTTCAAAGTTTATCGTGGTTTCAATTTGGAATCATTTTTCCAATTGGCGCAAGAAGCTAGGCTGCAATGGCATTGTTCATCACTAGTTCGCTCCATGCATATAGTAGAAGAGGTGTAGGCACATATCATGTATATACGGCGAATTGAAGTTGGATTTCCTGAAAACATATAACTGACTATTTGTAGTATCGACTATTGAGAACGTAGGGCAATAGTGGGTAGGATGGCAATCCTACATACGGGTATTGTACCTCATGAGTGCAATCCTACATATGGTGTTGGACGACACACAAAGAAGGCGCCCTGCGGGACATTATCACCTGGTGTTGGACGACACAAGAAGAAGGCCATCCATATTTGTTGCCCTACGGCACATTATCGCCTGGTGTTGAACGACACAAGAAGCCCATGTTTGGATGATCGGGCCTAAGTTTAGTCCGTCATTAAATAATAGGATAAATGTAGACTAATTAATTTTTTCTTTGTTAAATGAGTTCTACTCATCAATTAGCCTCTAATAGTTTTTGTTTGACCGTAACTAATTCATATTTAGAACTTCATTTGACATCCAACTCTCATCCTACCATTTATCGGTGGAGCAGCAGAGATTGACGAACCCAAACTGAATGTGAGCTATGCTGGGCCGGTGTGCATCTAGATGACTAGAACAATGACCCACGAGCGCGTCCATAGAAGTGTCGCAGAAATTCAAGGTCAGACAGCCTATGAGATCACAATTTCACGGAAACGAAACCCAGCGACGAGGACGAATGGACGATGGAGTTGTTTGTGGACTGTGGTGTAGCCGTGGGGGTGCACTCTGTTCTCTTTTTAAACATCCTCTGTTCTCCCTAAAAAAACATCCTCTGTTCTGTGTTTAAACCTCTGTTCTCCCCTCAAAAAAAAATCCTCTGTTCTCTGTTTAAACGTAGTCGGCGAGCCCCAAGTCCAGGACGGTTCTCTGCAAGTCTGTATACCCCTCTTTTTAAACGTACACGAAAGTGAGTTCGACGTTTCGGTTTCCACTTTCCAACACGCACTGCGATTGCGAAAGACGCTATCTGTTCCTCGATTGAAAGAAATTGGCTGATAAGCACACGAGCGCTTCAAGCCAGTTTTACAATACATCAACATTAAGATTTTATAATAACACAATTCCCTATACATCTTCCGAAAGCCAGAACTGACCCTGCTACCGAAAGCTGTCTCGGAAAGATAAAAAGGCCCAATACTCACATCTCAGGATAAGAAATGCATAGACAAGATTTCTTCCAAATACATCTAGTTCCAAACATCAAAACTGCATGCATATTCATCCACGATCCAACTTCCTAATGTAAAACAAGGATAGCACAGAAAGTCTTCTTAGAACACAGGGTACTAGCAATGATCTTGATCGTGAACCTAATTCATCCTTTTGATGAGCTCATTGATGTAGTTCTCACGGTTACCAGCATCACCACCCTCCACATAGTGGTTCCTCTTCTTCTTCAGGCCTCCCAGCGGCGCCTTCAGCTTGAATGGCCACAGGAAGTTGTTCGCCTCCTTGAAGTGCGGGCCGACAGTCATGATCTCGTGAACAAGATCCTCAATGCAGATGATGTTGTGCTTGCCCAAGCCCTGATAGAACAAAAGTTGAAGATCATCACATAAATTGTCAAATACAAACAAATCACACGAACCAGGTGCAGAGTTCCAAGATACAAACCTCCTCGATGACTTGATTGTTGGACAGAGGAATCCTCTGCTTGTTCAGCTTTCCATAGCCCCTCTTGTAGATCAACTCCCTGACACTCCTCAAGTTCGGGTACCTAAACAAGATTAACCACTTTAGTAAGGTCAACAAAAGCTGAGTCACCAAGCTAAGATGAAGGAACTACTTCACTCAGTCTGCTTCAAGTCTTTTTTCCAAATTTTATCTTTGTAGTATTGTTTAATGGAAACTAATTGAATATACATGCATCACTGTGCATCTTCACTTTATCAAAAACAACTCTGATAAAACAACAGAATGTAGAATTTCACAGCCTTGGTTGCGCTTGCAATCTAAAGTCCAAATTTAGTATTGTAACACACTATTCTTTTGTAAAAACTCACTGAAAGATATATCAAAATAAGCAGCAAGACAATAATTAAATCAGCAAAGAAAATATACCCATATGCAACATAGGGCTCAACCCTGCGAAGCATGTTAATAGTAGCCTTGTTGACCTTCAGGAACACACCGTTGAAGATCTGAAAAAAAATGTTCAGTTTCACGAGATAACAAACAAACAAAATTCAAATAGCAGAAATGCAATTGTAACAACAAATATTGGTGAACCCACCTGCCTCAAACGCAGAAGCTGCAAGATCTTCCTGGTCTTAGGGTGCATGGCATTGATACTGTAGTTTCAACATCAACAGAATTAAAAACAAGCAAGAACATACAAATTTCTCCATATAATACAGGCATAAGAATTTGTGTCTCACCCACGGATGCGGACCACAAACAGCAGCTTTGCCTCAGGACTGACATAGAAACCACCCTTCAAACGAGCCTCACGCTTAAGCTGCACCAATTCCTTCTCCTGCTCGCCAAAGTATCCACATAAGCAAACAAATAACACATCTCAGTTCTCTATTTCATCAAGAAAGCATCTTAATAATGGCAATGATCCTTGATGCTATACGAAATCAGAACCATCTACTGATAAAATCATCACATGGATTTTATATTACTTACAGTGGCACACAATGCACAACAATATTCTAGATTGCTTACAGTTGAGATGATCGTACTGGTCCATAGAATAGACTAGACAGACGTGCGGCTTTGCCGCGCCCTCTGTGGAGGGCCAGCAGCCAGCTCAGGATATACAAATACCGAGGATGCCCATCGAGATGGGGTCACTGACTCACTGGAGCCATCAAGGCATTGAAAACCTGCATTCGTTCATTAAGCTACTGCTGCTAGATTGCTAGAACCGGTACTCCTCTTATTTTGACTGCTGAAATTGTAGATAGTGATTTGGATAACTAGACATAGATGACAAATACTAGTGGTATGAAGTATCAACACAGATACAATCTAGATCTTGTTGTCACCTCTGAATTCTTTTCCCGTTCGAACCTACTATAGTTTATCATTATTAAAAGTAAAGGCGCACATAATATTTGCTTGTCGAACTGCCAAACATATATGGTAGAAAATGGTAAGTTGCCAAACAGATGTGTCTTTTCTCATATTATCCTACTGCTGCTGCTTGAGCCAACACATTTCTTACTACCACCATTGACAGCAAAGGATTATATTACGTAGTCACATTTGCATAAATTGCGCCAGATCAAAGGAGGGTCAGGGGCCAACCAAATCAAACCCAGATTCAACAGACCATCAGGATGAAGATAACATGCCGTACGCAAAGCCCTACCACCCACCCCGCATGAATAGTCTACATACAGGTTAGATCAAGAGGGAGCGGCGATCTGACCTGGGCATCGTACTCCTCGGCGTACTGCTTCGCGCGGGTGAAGATGAGCTTGCGGCTCTCGATGGACTTCTTCTTCTCGGCTAGGGCCTTCTCCTTCTTCTCGGCGGCCCACTGCTCCTCGCGCTTCTGCTTGCGGAGCACCGACTCCGGCACCGCCACCTTCGCCGCCTCGGACGACATCTGCACGGCCACGGCCAAACCAAACAGCAGCTCCTCAGCCACAGATCGAAACGCGCAGCGAACAGCGAGGGCGGCAACGGCGTGCGGCACGGTCGCTTACCTTACCTGGACGAGCTGCGTTGGAGAGGGGGGCACGGGGAGAGTGAAGGGCGGAGGTGGACGCAGGCGGCGGCGGGCGAGGGGAGTGGAAAGGCGGGTTATGGTTATGTAGGAGGGGTTTGGTCGCTAGGGTTTGTGGAGGTGATCCGACGGCTGGGAACGGTTCGGGACCCCAGCGTGTGATGGTGGCCTGTTGCGGCGGAGCCAGCTGGGTATTTTGGCCCAAAAACTTTTTATTACTCAGCAAGCCCATGAGAAATTGGCCTACCTGCTTCCCATTCTTCCTCTCGCAGAGCAGCCCAGGCATCCGACCCCTTCCTCCCGAATGCGAGCTTCCAGCGCGAGCGGCCGCCGGCGTCCGGCCTCTGGCGACCGCAACCCTCGCCGGCCCCGCCCCCGCGAGTCAGCCAGGTCCGCCGCGCGAGGTTGGATAGAGAAGTGAGGGTGGTGGCTGGCCTTGCGTGCGTAGACACACGGAGGAGATAAGGCAGAGAGAATATGTACAGAGAAAAAAAAAGAAAAAAGAAAAAAAAAGAATAGAAGGGCAGTATAGACATTTCACTGTTTTTTAACAAGTGAATGTAAAGCTAGAAAAAACTTCATCGGAGTCGATTTAACTGGAGTTGGAGCTCACCAAATAGGCCCTGAAAAAGATGAGCGAGAAGAACCGCATCCGGTTTCAGACCTATTTATATAATTTTTGAACGTTTTCATGTGTCATCGCAATTTGGTTAACTTATTATAGCTAGGTATACTAATTTCTTTTAATTTTATCGTATTGCACATGAATTTTTTTTTATTAGGACTATCCTGGTATCAGATCTGCAACTGCCTGTTGGGGACATGTGAGCTTGTGTAGAGGCTACAGTGGGCCGTCAAAATTGTTTGGCCCATCGCCACGCTTTGGTTGGATCTGGACGGGCATGTGCCGCGCGGGTTCGAACGGACTAGTCACAACAAGGAACAACTGTCGTGGCCCGTTGTATTTCTCAGCCTTTTTTCTTCAGAAAACTTGGGCTATGCTGAGCCTGAATGCCCATGGACCATGGTTGCGTCGCCCTAAAATAAGGTCCACGAAGGAGCATTTTCCACTTTTTTTGTCGAAAAAAACATCGTATGCACGTCACCCTTACAAACGTACAGTCCACCGTTTTCGGATTCTCGTCAGGTGATGAAATGGCAGAAACCGGACAATGGTAAACTGAAACTCAATACTGATGGTGCCTCGTAGTACTTTGAAGCCAGCAGAGATGGTGGGTGGGGCTTCGTTAGCATGGAACGGTGCTGAAGGCTGGGGCTGGGAGAGCAGAGCATTTGCAGTCGGCCTTCCATGCGGAATTACTGGTTGCGCAGCTGGCCCGAAGGCAGCAGCATGCATGGGAATATCAGCAATAATGCTTGAAGTCGATGCCGTACAGGTGAAGATGGCCCTGGAGGGAGATGAATACCGGCTCTCCTCGCCGGGCGGTGTAATCATGGAGATCAAACTCCTGCTAGCTTCTGAATTAGTAGGGAGTAGTGTACATGCTTGCCCACGTTCTTGTAATCGTGTTGCACACGAATTTGCTGTTCTTGCTTGTAATCTGCCCAGCGGTTCTCAATCCGTTTGGGACAATGTACCTCAAGAGCTTGAGGCTCTGGTGTCCAGCGAGATCGCTATGACAGATGAGGCCTTGTTCACTTCCCCATCCCAACCTAAAATATTTCCTCTTTCACCTATCACATCAAATCTTTCGACGTATGCATGGAGCATTAAATGTAGGTAAAAAAGATAACTAATTGCATAGTTTATCTGTAAATGTCGGGACGAATCTTATGAGCCTAGTTAGTCCATGATTGGACAATTTTTACCAAATAACAACGAAAGATGCTACAGTAACTTTTCACCTACTTTTCGCGAAGTGAACACACCCTGAGTAATGAAATGCGCTTTGTTTCAAAAAAAAATACGCATGCACACTACCATACAAACACCTTCGCAACACTAAACCAGTAATAACTATACAGATAAACGAAGTCACGATAAATACGTCTACAACGTTGTTGATGGACAAGTCACATACATATGTCACAAAAAGAGGACACTATTAAGGGCACGTGATACACAAGGCTAATTACTAGTTGGGTTAAAAATTAAGCTAAATTAGCTATGGTTGGCTAGTTAGTTGGATAGCAACTAGTTGGAGCCTTGGCTAAAAGTTAGCTCATCTGTTAGCCCCACTCCTTTGGATGCACTGGAGCTAATTTGAGCTAACGATTAGCTTAGGTATCCAAACATGCTCTAAGTTTTGGAATAAATTAAGATGAAAATACAATTGCCCATGTCGTGAATAGGTTCCATCACAGGAACTAACCAAGTTTGCAAAGAAGACGCTAGTTGCATGGAAAAAACGATGTTGACGTTTGGAGCATACTATGAAGTTAAGAGTGGTTTTATCCCCGTCGAAGGAAATGACAAAACGCAAAATTGATGTGTTAAATTTTATGGCACGTCAAGAACTTCTCGGAACGAATAGTCAGTCGCAAATGGTGACTAGTCTAGCTCTACGACAAGCCCAGTTCCACTATATCATCACTCAGAGCAAGTACGATAATGGACTTATAGCCAAACTAATACTGATGTGATGTAGAGGAGATGAGAGAGATGAGAGCTTGACTCTTATGCAAGCATCAAGCTGAACACGAAAGCATATACATTAGTGGGTTCAAGTAGTAAGTGTTATGAGAAAAAAAAAGAGATAGAGACTTTTTTTTAAAACAAATAGTAGACATTTATCGTATAACTTGACTCTTACTCTACGTAACTGGTCTTATAGACCAGCGACTTGTCTCTACTGTTGAGTTTGCTCTTACGCTGGGAGCACGTACGTGTTGGAGAATCCTATCGTGGGGACCATCCATAATCTCTTCTTCTACTGCTGCTACTCCGTAAACCCTTCCGTGAAAGTAATATTGGGCTTCGTTTAGATTACAAATTTTTACAATTTTGTTACTGTAGCATTTTCGTTTGTATTTAACAATTAGTATATAATTATGGACTAATTAGGCTTAAAAGATCCGTCTCGTGATTTACAACTAAACTGTGTAATTAGTTATTTCTTTTATCTACATTAAGTGCTCTATGCATACATCTAAAGATTGATGTGATGAAAAGAGAGTGTAAAAATTTGAAATTTGGAAGGGAAGTAAACAAGACCTGGGTCGCTTGGCATTGGTTGCGCAACCAACCTCCCACAGTTTATAATTACTGCCTCCATCTCAGAAAGAATGCAATTCTAGCACAGTGTCACGTTTTAGTACCTTAAGTTTAACCAACTATAGATAAAAAGTATCAATGTTTATAATACCAAATAAACATCATTAGATTAATTACGAAATATATTTTCATAATAAATTAATTTAAAGTTATAAATGTGAATATTATTCACTAGAAACTTGATCAAACATGAACAATCTTTTGTGGCGCATTCTTTTCATGACGGAGGTAGTAATCATTTAATGCACGAATGAATTTACCGCTATCTTGCAATTCTGGTTAGACTACCTCCGTAGTCACTCAACATACGAGACTTATTTCACGTTTTAGTAGCGCTATAGACGAACAGTTTAATATCTATTTTTGTCTTCTCTACCAGAGAACTCAAACGAGAACTCTTTTATGTAAATAAGTCTTTAGGAGAGAGAGGATACTTATATCTAGATTGTGTCTCTACACTAACTAAAATGAGTCTCTCATATAGATAGTATGTTGTTGTTGGCTAATACAGTACTATTTGAGATCCATTTTTAGGTTTGGGTGCCTGTTGGGTCATCCATTGGATACAGTTTGATTTGTCGATAGAGAAGTCTCCACCCTCTGTCCTGCTATCACAGTACTAGTATAGTACTCCTCTGTCCCTGACAAACCGTCGCTTCACAATTTTTCCCACAGACACCGTCGCTGGGAGTACGGAGCAGTACGAGTGTGTACTGCCCCGTATCTGTGTCACGCCACGCACGAGTGACACAAGCGGACGTCGACTTCACACTGCAAGGAGTAGGCGGGCAGAGTGAGACCACACACCAGCTCCGAGCAAATTGGAGTCTGGACAGAGGGAGAGCCGGAGAGGTGCTAGTAGCATTCGTAGCAAGGAGAGGGCCTGGTTTAGATCCCCGATCTTCGAATTACTGTTTGGCACGGTAGCAATTTTATTTTTATTTAGTAATAATTGTCTAAGCATTGATTAATTAGGCTTAAAATGTTCGTCTCGCAAAGTACAACAAAACTGTGCAATTAGTTTTTGATTTCATCTACATTTAGTACTCCATGCATGTACCGACATTTTGATGTGACGGGAAATCTTTCTTTTGTATAGTACATTTTGGTGGGCAAACTTGGGGCTGGTTTAGTTCTTGAAATATTTTGTGAACTGTAGCACTTTTCATTATTATTTGGTAATTAGTGTTCAATCATGGCTTAATTAGACTTAAAAGATTCGTCTCGTTCATTTCGTCTAAACTGTGTAATTAGTTTTATTTTTTATCTATATTTAACGCTTCATGCATATGTCTAAAGATTCGCTGTGACGGAAAATCTATTGTTTTTTCGCGAAATATTTTGGAACTAAACAAGGCCTAGAGAAACTAAACATGGCCGAGATTGGACGTCCACACACCACAGGTCCTGAGGTCCATCGCCCAGCGACCTGGTAGCCAGATTGCCAGACGCCCATCAGACCATCAGGACGGATGAGCCTGGCAAATGGCATGCGGAGCAGCGGAATCCCGACTCTCCCAGCCTCCCGGTCCCAGGCCGAGAGGCAATCCAAAGGAACACAGACAGCATGGTCCTCCAGCGAAGCTGACCTTTTTCCTTTTCTATGGAACCAGCGAGGCTGAGTCGTCAGGCGTAAAGTGCTGATAGGTTGGTTAACCGTCGATATCGTTTATCAAAACTAAAAAATGTCGATATCTTAAGCAGATTTGGAGATTTGTGTATCAGTGGGGATGGTCTGCTCTGAAAGGTTTGATTTTTTTGGTGCTTTTTTTTTTATTGTTCTCAGAGACTCAGACATGGCAAGTGTGTGCTCAACATGCGGTTTAAATGCAGGTGAAGGTGCCTTGGTCTCCTTGTAAATTTGTGCTCGTACGCAGTATGATGTTATTACTAAA
Source organism: Saccharum hybrid cultivar R570 (assembly GCA_038087645.1). Lineage (NCBI taxonomy): Eukaryota > Viridiplantae > Streptophyta > Magnoliopsida > Poales > Poaceae > Saccharum > Saccharum hybrid cultivar. The sequence goes on along the minus strand of JAQSUU010000553.1, from coordinate 20,603,365 downwards.
AAGATAAAACGGACTGTTAGAAGTTCAGGACCACGAAGGACATCGCAGCAGCCTTTTATCTAGAGTCCCTGTTTCATCGCCAGATATAAAGGGAAGAAGTTGGCAGTGGAAACGGGAAAAACAGCACTATTCAGGCTTTGTCCAGTTTCAGGGGTAAAATTTTGGATGTCACATCAAATATCATATGAGGTATTGTATAGGGTATTCAGATAATAATAAAAAATAAATTATAGAATTCGTCAGTAAACCGCGAGACGAATTTATTAAGCATAATTAATCCATCATCAGCACAAATGTTACTCTAACACTTTATTATCAAATCATATACTAATTAAGCTTAAAAGATTCGTCTCGTAAAGTAGTCGCAATCTGTGCAATTAGTTATTTTTTATCTATATTTAATACTCCATGTACGTGTCTAAACATTCGATGGGATATGACGTAAAGTTTTGGGGAGGAACTAAACAAGGCCGAGGTTTGGGATAGTCTCGTCACATCGAATGTAGATTAATTACGAAAATAAATACACAAATTGAGACTAATTTGTGAGACGATTTTTTAAGCCTAATTAGTTCATGATTTAACAATGTGGTGCTACAGTAAACATGTGCTAATGACAGATTACTTATGTAACACCCCTGGGTGTTAAGCATGCATTAACATTCCAAAGCATGATCATTAGCATCGCATACATGTTCATCATCACATGCAATATAAGTTGAATGTAAATTGAAGTGTAAAAAACATCTGTTTGAACCCTAAATTCTTGCATTTGGTTGCTAAGAGTGGTAAAACTTGTTGGGCTATAACTCTAAATGACTTAGAATTAATTAGCATGATTTTTGGAGCAACTTTTGTATTCAAAATCTCCCCAAATTTTGCTTTTAAAAATATTCTAGAAAAATGATTTTTTATTTAAAAATTTGACTTTAAATCATTAATTCAAAATCTGTTTATAATTTTGAAAGGTGCCCTAAATGAAAGTTGTAGAGAATTAAATTTTGAACAACTTTTATTTTGGGGATAGCCTGTGAAAATGTCTTTTTCATCTTCAAAATTTGAATTTGAATCAATTTAGAAAATCTGTAAATTATTTATAAAAGAAAAACGAATTTTTCGGCCTTAACGGACCGCCGCCTCCCTTTTGGCTCGCTGGCCGAAGCGGCCCAGCTCTGCTCGCGCGCGCCCGTAGCCGCTTGCTCGCCCACGCGCGACCGCGGCTCGGCCCACGCCGCGCGGCCTCCTTCCCCCTCCCGCTCGCGCGCACCGCTGGCGACCGCGGCAGGCCGCGCCCGCCGCGTGTCGGCCGCATGCCGACGACGCCCAGCGCGTGGCCGCTGTGGCCCCCGCCGCCCGCGCTTACCCCCGCCCAGAGCCGCCTCCTCCCACTCCACTCGCCTCATTCCCTCTCGCTCGGCCTCGCTCGCCTCGACAGCGCCCGCAGCGCAGCAAAGCAGCCGCCTCGCCGCAGCGCCATTGCCGCGGCAGCCTAACCCTGCCACCGCGGTTCCTCCGTCCAATTCCGCCCGCACTAGCCTTCCTTTCCCCCTGACTGACCTCGCTAAGCCATTGGAGGCTCACCTCGGCAAGGTAAGCGGCCAATTTGGCCATCTTCCTCCCCGCCGGTGAGCCCGCCGTCGCGACTCCCGTCGATCACCCCTTCCCGCCATCGCATTCTCCTCCTCCCCGTGTGCACCACGACCGCCTCCGCTCACTGGAACTCATACGCCTCTCCGTGGCCCTTGCCATGGCCTGCTCCGGTCTGGCGCCGACGAGCCGCGCCACCGCCTCCGCCATGGCCGCCTTTGTGCTTGCTCCGCTCCGCCTCTTGCCCCACTAACTACCTCCTTGAGCTCGCGCTGTTGTGGGGAGTCGACTGGTGCTGACCTCGTCGCCGGCGACCTCGCCGACGGCGAGATTCCACCGGTCAAACGCTCCTCCTGCTCGGTTCGGCTGACCGGTGGGGTCAGTTGACCCGTGGGCCCCGGCTGTCTGTCTCTCTGTGTGATTCGGGGGTGATCCCGTGGGGTGCACTTAGCATTTTCAGCGAAAAATTTTAAAAAGAAATTCAAAAATGATTTTCAGAAAAGATGAAAATGGTTTAGAAATTCATAACTTGCTCATTTTAGCTCCAAAAATTGTGAAACAAATTTTGTAGTGTTTCTCATAAGTAGATCTATGATCTAAAAATATTGCACGTCAAGTTTGAAATACTTTTCTATAGGGTTTTTATTTAATCACTGAAATTGTTGTTTTCTTGATAAATATGTAATAAATCATCGAAAGCTCGGAAAAATATGGTTTCACTTGCAATAATTTTCTTTTGTGATGTACTTTCTATGAAAAATATGTGCCATGCATGTTCTGTAGAAAATTTTTTATATTTAGTACAAGTGCTTATTATTGTTAATAATTGTTATTTTTGATAGAGAGAAAAATATGAATAAAACATGCATATAATAATTTTCTATAGTGATTGTGTATTGTATAGAATATAGGAAAAATGCTAAATCTATCGTTTGACACTTTTCATAGTACAAAGTATTTTTATGCTTATTGTTAGGCCCTAGCTTGTTATTTTTGTGTAGGCAGTTCTAGTACTCCAAATGTAATGAAATTTTTGTGGCATGCTAGATTAGATGATAGTAAGCTACTGTAGTTTTCTCAGATTTTTCTATGCTACCAAAATATGTGTTGCTGTTCAAACCTAGTTACAATTAGAGTTTAATTAACCTTGTTAATGCATGACTAATTAATAAGATTTACTTTGGTGTATCTTTGAAGCATCTTAGATTTCTGTGGTGACTTGGTATGGTAGAGAATGTTGGTAGTAGTATACGAGTACATGTTCTTGGATGATGTTGACTACCTTGTAGAAGAGTTGTATTCCTACTTTATGCAATAAAGAAAACCTGTTCATCTGTATCTTATTCATCATGATCATTACATGCCATCTCTACAATGCACCTAGGCATGAGCACTTATACATTTGCATCATACAGGATCACAAGAAATAACTCCGGTAGCAGTTCCCGAGGAGCCGGAAGACCAGCCCGAGGTGCAAGAGCAGGAGGTGCCCGAAGCCGACGAGGAGGTCGGTGAGGATCTTCCAGAGTGTCCCGACCACCGCCCGAGCTCTTTCAAAAGAGACAAGCCCCGGAGCATTTTCTCTCCCGGTTTGTAAAAAAAATTTATTTAATGCTTTACTTTAACTGATGCATTACGTTTATGAGTTATTTGCAACCGTTGCTGCATTATACCTTGTTTACCCTTGTTCTACCATATTCTTGTTACCTTGGTATTCGCAGCCAAGAAATTGCTTAGCTTGCTTAGACCGGTAGAAGTCGGGTGATCTCCTATCACCTGTGAGCTATAGGTGATTACCTGGATCTGCTTGAATAAGTATGTCATCTGAGAATAACTAAGTGTTAATGTGAAATTGAGACCGGACGGAGACTTACAGGGTTTTGGACTGTAGTGTTTTCTATCTGTGTCGATTAAGGACCGATCATTGTTAGGCCTCGAGTCATGTTGAACGCATGCCTTACATTTAGCTGGCCGAATAATGTACCTTTCGACCATGAAGCTGGGAGATTATTCGAGCCGAGTGGATTGCTAGCAACGCACTGTACCGGAGCAGGTGTGGTAGGACACGGGGGCGCGATGATAAGACCAAAGAGCAGTCGGACGGCCCCCAGGTACATGTGGTTCCTGGCAAGCTCGAGACTTTACCTGAATGGTTGACTCGGTGACCAATACCTCACTTTACCGGGTGAGTGAGGTTTGTATGAGAAATAAATTACCAGCTGGTTAATAATCGATTCGAATTGCCATCGTTCACTGGATAGTGAACACTTGACTTGAGTTACTTTATCGTAGTAATCTTGATGGAACACTTAGACAGTTATATGAAATGTGACATGATGGGAGTTGTTAACGATCATTGGTTATCCTTACCTGTTTAATTACATGTTACTCTAGTATAGGTGCAAATGTAGTTGACAGGGTAATAAAGATTTAACTTGATGTAAAGTTTCTGGAAAAGATTCTTTAAATACAAAAAATGTTTTTTTTGCAAATGAGTCAGCTACCCTACTATAAAGCCTGTCATGATCCTTGGTGTCTTTTATTTTCGGTTATATCGGGTAAGTCTAGCTGAGTACCTTCTCGTACTCAGGGCTTTGTTCTCACTTGTTGCAGATGGACAGATGTATTACGGCTACTGTATCAACTGCCTTTATCCTGCTATGGGAGAAACTTAGGACCATGGGCAATAGTCATTCACTAAGTCTCGTCTGATGCTTTTATTGAAAGATGATCCTGAGCTGGCACTTTATTTCAAACTCTGTGTGAGTGTGTATGGTTTGAACTAAATGTTTCCGCTACTTTTATTTGAACTTGATTTGTAATAACTATGTTTAAACTCTGATGCATTTGTGACGTGAACTTTTATGTAACTAGTGATGGTGACCGCTAAACTTATTACGATTTGGCTGGTATGTAAGTTGGTTTGAAATCTATCATGATTTCACGGACTACCGGGTTATACGTGCTTAAGTTTGCTAAATCGTCTGCTCGGTGGATGATTTTCTTACTTAATTTCGTATAATTGGTCGGTTCTGTTACAACTTAGACTTAATAAATTTGTCTCGTGGATTACAGAGGACTCCTGTAATTGGTTTTTTATTACTATCCGAACATTCGATGTGACACCCTCATGTGACACCCGATGTGATACCCTAAAACTTTAGTCCCTGGATTTAAACACCCACGTGTGCACTACTGTCATGTTCGCTAGAACTATTTCAACAGTACTTTTCAGCGAACGAACAATGTTTTTCTTTCACAACAAATTAGTATAAATATCAGTATAAGCCAAATTTTAGTGAAACTTAAGTGCTCACCTGTCACTTGTACCCCCAACCGAAAGATAGATGGATGGCAGCGGTTTTTTCTTCTTAGGACATCTTTAGATGCTATGATAGTTAACTGATTGGATAACTTGTAACACCTCTGGTGTTATAGTGACTAAATAACCTGCCATGTCATCATATTGCACCGCAAAACATTTATGATTAGATCAATTACGATGTGCATCAACTAAAACGAGTTTACATTCTTAGGTTGGATGTGCTTCTGAGATGTGTGACTCGAACCAGAAACCCTAATTTCGAATGTCACCGCAAATACTAAGTTTATGCCTTATGTAATTTGAGGTGTATGTGTAGGGCCCCCAATTTAGGGTCCACTGTGCATCATGTATCAGTCCTTGGATCAGTAGCTGATACGCACAATTCGAACAAGGTTGATATCAAAAATCATACTTTTATTGCTAATAGAGAAATATATTACATGGTTCGGGTTGCATAGCTTGGGCCACTGGCCTTACATTGTATATCAGAGATCTAAGACAGCGGTCCTATAACAACGTGGCTCCATTCCTACAGGCAACTTAGAGTGCGGACGTAACCCTAGACTTATTCCTTAAGCGTATTCCTATAACCCATTCGTCGTAGTCCCAGTGTAACTCCTTCGTGTAGTCGTATGGCTCCATCTTCGAGTGTGCTCCAGATGTCCTATCCTTGCGTAGTCCTTGGTAGCTGCATCCTCGGATATACTCCTACAGCTTCATTCCTAAAAATATAGAGTGGAGGAGGGGTGAGTACATACGTACTCAGCAAGCCCTAACCTTGGGTGGAGAGGTGGAGAAGGCTATATATAAAGAGAGAGGTGGTTAGTGGTAAAGGTGGTAGAGTGAAGTAGTTATAAATATAGGTTGGGCCCTGGCAGGGTATTATCATCCTCACTAGTTCCCGAGTTGAGTATAGATTACCAAATTCATAAATACATCTTACCAGAGCATCACAGTTGTTGTAGTCTAATCATTTGGGGACCTCATCCCAGCGGTTGCCCATTCCAAGGACGTGGCTATTCGAATAGATTCAGGAAACTCTGCAGAGGTTGTACAAATTTCCCCACATGATAGGCACAGTCCAACACCACCGCGACTGGCTGCAACTGGCCTAACGAGACCTCGTACCCGGATGGTGCTATCTTAGATTTCCATATAATTCCACCACGGACTACTCAGGGACCGAGACCCACATGCATCAGGATGATCACACAGCATCCTAGAATATCGAGTGGTTGGATGATCACACAGCATCCGGTGGATGATCACATAGCATCCAGATTAAATAATAAAAGGGTGCTCGCACACGGCACAACAATAAATTTTACATGGAAGACCACAAAGCAACAATGCCGATCAGATCACGGTAGATCACACAGCAGCCGTGTCCTCTCCTGTTAGTCCGTTGCCACTCTGGCCTCCTAGTGAAAATTATACTTCAATCTAACGGGGTGTGAGATCAAGTCTACCCATATAGACATGTGGCTGTACGAAATTCTGGCTAGGCGAGATGGCCAATGAATCGGTCCTTATGTGACCGAGACGAGTATCTCCCGCAGGATCCCACACAGGCTATCCTGCCAAGGTAACCCATACCACATGAATTACCCCCACTCGTCCCATGTCGAGGTTTAGTCCAATTTTACCAACTTAAGTTTCATAGTTATTATCCTTAAGTTCATAAATCACATTATCATAAACAATTCTCATAATTCATCATGATTCAATATCAATATATGAAAGAGGTTTTTAAGTAGTATATATTAAGATTAGTGGTTGGTAGGGTTAGGTATGGTGGGTTTATGGTGGAGGCTAGCAAAATATAGAGGTGGTAGAAGAGGAGTAATTAAAGGAATGGAAATGTAGAGAATAGATGGGGATTAGGACTTGCCTCCGTTCGCTGACGAGTATATCCAAGACTTTCGATCCTGCGTGCTTCTTGCTCCTGTCCTGGTGTAGCCCTGCTCCTGGGATCCATCGGGTTGTCTCTATATCTTCTACCCTATACGGTCTTGCGTTGACAAACAAGAAGTACAAACAAAGAAGATAACAATCAAGGCATGTAAGACACACATAGGCAATCAATCGATCATCGATGGGTTGGTCCTAGCGGGGTGATAGGTCGTTAACTAGTCTATCATTATTATGTCAATTTGAAGTAAGATCCGGATAGAGGTATTTCATCCAATCAAGGTGGCTCCTACGGGCTAGGTTAGAGTGGGTGGTTGGTTAGCCATACATGGACGTATTCCCGGGTATCGAGTATAGCCATATATAGTGTGTAGGTGGTACTATCGGTACACTACTATATCTCTGGGTTTATACATATTCTATCGCGTAACATTATATTTTATAATACTACCGAGAATATTTTATATTAGTAAAGCGCATATTTTATTTTATTATTATATGTATATTATTATTACTAGCGTGCGGATACTTTAATTCTACCGCGCATATGTTATATTACTATTGTATTTATATATTAGTACTATCTATATGTGTTGGTTATATATAATTCTAGCGCGTCTATTTTATAATTCTAACGCGTGTTTTATAATTCTATCAGGTATATCTTATGTTCCTCTATATTACTACTACGGTTATATTTATACGGATACAATTCTGTCACTAAGTATACACTATATTTATTCGTGTAGTTATATTTAAGTGATCGGCTACGGAGCGTTTAATCTAATATATGTGTCTAAAGTAAATCAAGGCAAACAAATCTAGAATTCAAATGGACACCAAAAATTAGGTTTAAGTGTTTTAATATGTAGGGTTTTATTTTATAGGATTTATGGTTAAAGAATTACGGCATTCGGAATTAAATCAAACGAGATATGAATTTCTAAAATCTACCGACTAACCTCGTATGAATAAAGCATGGTAAATGTTCCTATAATTCTTATATTATGAAAATGAGTGCAAATTATATAAATATGACCTAGGCTGGTGCTAGTTTATTCTAGAATTTTTCTAAGAATTTTTATATACTTATAAACTTACTTTTTAGTTCACCGTGTACGATTTCGTGTAGTAATTTCTCTCTGGGCTGACACGTGGGTCCAACGGCTGTCCAAACTGACCGGCACTGTGCTCCTAGACACAAACACCGATCTGGTGGATTAAGGTGCCTTTATTTCATATGAACCGAGTCTACAGAAGAAGAGAGGGGATGGACAGTTCACGTGATTGGCCGCTCGGTCACAGGGCTGGTACCCATCATCCTCATCCTGTGCCGTGGTTGTTCCCATCCCCATCCCTTCTCCGTTCATGCCGTGCAGTCAACTGAGCGAGAGAAGGGGGAGGAGAGCGAGACCAAGGGAGAGTGGGAGAGCAGCAGCAGAGCGGAAGGGGCATCCTGCCGGCGGCGTGCCTGGGTCACTGGCGCGGTGAGGTGCGGCGGCGACTGAGGCTAGGGCGTGGCCGCGTGGGGTAAGCAGGCTGGCTGCAGCGGCTCGGGCGGAGTCGCGACCACCGGTGCTTGTTCGGCGTCGAGCCTCGGCGCGACGGCAGCTTCGGCCTCGACGGCGAGGGCGGTTGGAGGCACGATGGCCCGACCGTGCTCGACCGCGGCTCGGGAAGCAGAGTAGGAGGAAGTGGAAAGGAGCGGCCAGGGGAGGAAAGGCTGCGTGACGGCGGCGACCTCGGCACGACGGCGGCTTCACGTCGGCGCTCCACTACGGCGCGGCTGGGCTCCGGTGAAGGGCGACTCCAGCGTGGGAGCTCCGTCGGCGGCGTGGGCGATAGCCTCGGCGAGGGCGGTGCATGGCGCGAGGGCTCCGGCGCGGTGGCCTTGCAGCGGCCAGCAGCGGAGGGGCTCCCAGGCTCGGCTCGGCAGCGACTCCACAGCGTCAGCATCTCCATTGCGTGCTCATGCTCGCGCTCGACTCCGCGGGTGGTGAGGATGGCGAGCTCTGGCGCCATTTTATAGGCGAGCTGAGGCGGTTCCTCGGGAGATATTTCCGGCGGCCATTGAAGGCGGTGGTGCCCATGTCGTACGGTCGCGGTGCGCTGTCGACGCCTTTCGCGGAAAGGCGACAACGGACCGAGGCGGTTCGTCGAAATATCTCCAGCTGCTCTGTTTCACGTGATCGGGCGCGGAAGACGACGATGGACGGAGGCGGTTGGGGAGGAAATATCTCGGCGTCGATCCTTATCCGCACGTGCGCCTGGAGGAAGACGACATCGCACAGAGGCGGTTGCGACTTGCGACCGCGGCGCACGCAGTGACATCGCGGCGCGGCGGACAGCGCTCGCGTGTGCTCTGGCCAAGGCCGATGCTGGGCCGAGTTCGTGCGGGAGGGAAAGGAGATACTAAAATGGCTACAGCCCATCGTACACAGACTATTGTTTTGCATGTATGTGTATGACTATACCTGTATGTATTTTCTAATTAGTAGATAGATGACGTATATATACCCGTAAGCAGCATGTATATATACATATATACGTATGCACGACCCTAGCTAGTTACTCGGTTTAGCAGGGTATAAATATACGTATATATATGGTGTATGTGCTCCTAAATATTTCAAGGCCAAAATATTATCTAACATATAATTGAGAAGAGAAAGGAAGTAACCATGCATGTATGTATACGCATCATGTTTTGTAAATAGGCGACGTATTTCTAGTGCTAGGAAGTTAAAGAATACAACCATGATGTGTATCTAAATATTATATATATATTCTATTATAACTATAGTGATTAAAAGCAAGGATGTCATATGTAACTAATATTAGGAAGAACAATTAAATCTATAATCTATCAATGCAGTGGCTAATATAATTAAACAAGAAAGATAACTAAATATTGTTTATACTTATGATGCATTATCTATTTCTATGATATAATGAAAAGGTTTTAAATATTTCAAGAATGCAATTGATGATTAGAGGTCATTTTGGTGCCGCAATTAAATTCCAGAAGAACAAACAATCATACAATCAGGCATTTCATCACTCAATCAAGCAAGCAAACAATTCAAGCGTTCTATACTAAATATATATGGTGAATTTTGATGCAGGGTTTTGGAAAAGCATTTTCTTTTAAAACGGTTGTGAGGGAAAATAACTAATCAAGTTTAAATTTATTGTAAATTTAATAAAAGTTCAAATTTTTAGTGATTTTTATCATGATGCAAAAACACGGTTGTTACAGATCTACCCCACTTAGAAGAATCTCGTCCCCGAGATTCAAGTAGACTAGAGGGAGAAACTAGTCAGAGAGAGAAACTAGAGAGGGAGAAAAGAAATTACAGAGAGAAAGATCCTTGATGCCCCTTTTTTTCTTGCTGGACTATCTCTGCGAATTCTTCGGTCTTCAAAAATCATATTCTCATTTACAGTAGGTCACTATTGTCATACATGGCTTGCGGTAACACTTGAGGCTAAGTGAATCAAATCCATCTCTGCTCATGTTTCCTTGTGCCCTTTTCTTGTAATATTAGTAGTCACTCAGCCCAAATCCTGTCTTTCTAATCCCTAAGTAATTCCAATTTCCAGGTCTTTGGCTACCCCACTTAGATGATTTAGACCTCTATTGTCTAATTTTCTTCAAATCCTCTAGATTTATGGTGCCAGTGTCTTGATTTTTTTGAGCAACAATAACTATGAACTTAGGATTTCATTTCTCATCTTAGGATTCTATTTCTCATCCAAAAGCTTGCACCTTCAGGAGCTTGCTTAACTTGTTTTCACTCCACTTGATTAGTGACTCTTATATTCCTGAATAGGGGTCTAGGTCTACCCCACTTAGAAGATTTAACCTCAAATCTTCTATTATTTTATTTCTTAGATCCGATTACCTTCCGTGTAGATTATTCTTTATCTCGTGATCACCCTTACTTGGCTTCTTAGCGCATGATGCTTTGATTGTACACCCTATTTATCTGTTTTTTTTTTCTAAACACCATATTTAACATTTCTTGCTTTGGTAAGGTTCGGGGTCGCGAGCCAAACACACAGATTTTGATTACCACAGGAGGAATACAACAATGGGGAAAGAGGGAGGTGCTGACTACGAGTACATCTCCCTTGGGAGGACTAGTCTACTTCGTTGGACAAGGAGGCTTCATTTCGGCGTGCTGGAGATTCTTTCACTGAGCTTGGTGCAGGTTCTTCTTCGTATGGCGGTGGTTGAGTGAACGGGAGGAGAGGCTCGGCGACGAAGTCTCTTGATGGTGGTGGTGCTGGGGGTACTGCAGAGTCCGTCCTTCTTCTTCCTAGCAGGTGGATGGGGATTCCTTCCAAAATCACGGGCTCTTGCCTATCAGCGGCGACTCGGGCTTGTGCTTCCACATGAAGGCTCCTGGCGTAGATCACGGCCACTTGGGCATGGTGGATGCAATTCATCAGTCTGGCGGCTTGCCTATCATACTGCTCGTCGAGGAAGAGCAGGTAGTCGGTCATGAACTTCATGGTGGGGGTGTCTTCTTGCTCTTGCAGGGCTTCCATGTGGGCGATCTAGGCAGGGCGGTTCTTCTCCAGTGGTGGGAAGAATCTCATGAGTGTACGAGTGATGGGCTCTTCGTAGAGCTGGCACAGGTGTCGCAAGGCTTTGCGGGTGACGACTTGGTAGGTGTCGATGAAGCGAAAACCGATTGCAGTCATGCTCCAAGCTTCAGCTATGCCGGGGAAGTCTTCACACTTTGCGACGTAGATGGTGACTTCACAGCGCTCGATGCCATGTTCTTCATACTCATGGCCTTCATACTCGGGATGCTTTTGTATTCCAAGTCTCTGCATGGTGGCATACAGGAGCTTGGGGAATCCTTCGGTGTGGAGGCAGTAGCTGCTGACCCAAACTCCTTCTGCCATTTTTTTGTGGGCGTGGGAGGAATCGAGTGGTGGTTTGCAGGTGGAAAGCTGATGGGTGCAACTGCTCTTTTGTGAGGGCTTTTGCTCAAGTGAGGAGAAAGGCTAGTAGTGGGATGGTTCAGGGAGCGTGGGGTGGTGTTAAAAAGCAGAGGGGTTCCTTCCATTGTACAGGGTCGGGGTGGGGCTTGTCCGAGACGCTTTGACTGGTCTTGACCGGGGCTTGAGGTGTGCGGTGGAAGGAAGTGGAGTCGGGGTGGGTTCCACTACACGGTGGTGCACTATGATGGGGTGTAGCCTGGACGACCGTGCGGGTGGCGGTGTAGTTTTGACGAGCGTGCGGGCGGTGATCATTGTCGGTTGCGGTTTATTATAATCCCAGAAAATGAGGCGGCTGGGGTTTGTTGGTGATGGTGGCATTGACTGCACCATATTTTCCCTTTCCCTTTCAACGATTTGAGCCCAAAAATCTTGAAAGTATACTTAGCACCAACAAGATTTCTAGGATTTTATTCCACCTTTTTTTAACAATTAACTCAAGGTCTTTCATATGGTAACGGGCGCATTACATGGATATACAAGATTAGTGATCCTATCAGCATAGAAATTAGGATAGCAAAGACGAACGTAACGAGCTCATCTGCTTCTAAGCACATCTTGAGGGCTTCAACTTCCGGCTTCTGACGGCGTACTCCTTCTTTTTCCTGATATTTTCTTTGAAAATCTTCAGCTGGCAGCACTTTCTTTTGTTTTTTTTTCTTGGATTATTGGAATAAGTTGGCACTTGAGTAGGGGCTTATGTGGGTGATTTGCGTTGCTGGCGTGGTGTCTTGAGGTGAAGGGGGCGGTTGGGGTGCTTTTATAGCAAACAATGGCGGGGCTTAGAGGAGCGGGGTGCGGTCGAGTGCGCGCCATCATCGGTGAGCATCGCGGACACAGTGGCGTTGTGGGGGACAGAGGGGATAACAGCAACAGCTTTCGGCGTCAAGGTGACAGCACAAGCGACGGTGTGGGGTGGTGGTGTGCGGTGCTGTGGGGGGGACAGCGGCGTGACGCTGAGGGGATGGCACCGGCGTGCAGGAAAAGTGTGCGGTGGCATGGATGGTGGTTGCGTGCGGAATTTACGGTTTTCTCATGTTGCCTGCTGCGTTTTTTTCCAGTAGCTCTGGTGTGACGAGGAACGGGCTCTTGGTGTTGTTACCGGATAGACAATGTGTTGGCTGTACTATCACAAGTAGCAATCGGGTAGCTGTTGATTCCTTATTTCTATCTTGTCTTCCAAAAAAATATTTTCCAATAATATCTGCCCTCTTCAAAATATCCCAGATAGTAGTCTTCTCTTGTATGACCGCCAGAAAATATTCATGGAATGGGGGAGGGGGAAGAGCACAAGGTGAGGGGAGAGAGATCTAAATGGGTAGTTGTAACAAATAACAAAGGTCAATCAAGTGTAAACGTCGTACGTTCTACTTTCTTGTTTCTACCGTGTAGGGTTACTCCAAGACCTATGCAAGACCTAATCTACTCTAGCGATGCTACTTGTAATTTTGAAGGGGCTGAGAAGAGAGAAAAACTGTTTTTGCAATAGAAGGTCAGGGTAGGGTAAGAGTCAAGGGTTATATGCAAAGATTTTTTTAAAATAGTTTTTAGAAAAAAGCATTCCTAACTAACGTCCATGCTAAGGGTTCGTCCTACAGTCCAAGTATAGCTCTGATACCACCCTGTAGGGCCCCCAATTTAGGGTCCACTGTGCATCATGTATCAGTTCCTGGATCAGTAGCTGATACGCACAATTCGAACAAGGTTGATATAAAAAACCATACTTTTATTGCTAATAGAGAAATATATTACATGGTTCAGGTTGCATAGCTTGGGCCACTGGCCTTACATTGTATATCAGAGATCTAAGACAGCGGTCCTATAACAACGTGGCTCCATTCCTACAGGCAACTTGGAGTGCGGACGTAACCCTAGACTTATTCCTTAAGCATATTCCTATAACCCAGTCGTCGTAGTCCTAGTGTAACTCCTTCGTGTAGTCGTATGGCTCTGTCTTCGAGTGTGCTCCAGATGTCCTATCCTTGCGTAGTCCTTGGTAGTTGCATCCTCGGATATACTCCTACAGCTTCATTCCTAAAAACATAGAGTGGAGGAGGGGTGAGTACATACGTACTCAGCAAGCCCTAACCTTGGGTGGAGAGGTGGAGAAGGCTATATATATAAAGAGAGAGGTGGTTAGTGGTAAAGGTGGTAGAGTGAAGTAGTTATAAATATAGGTTGGGCCCTGGCAAGGTATTATCATCCTCACCAGTTTCTGAGTTGAGTATAGATTACCAAATTCATAAATACATCTTACCAGAGTATCACAGTTGTTGTAGTCTAATCATTTGGGGACCTCATCCCAGCGGTTGCCGATTCTAAGGACGTGGCTATTCGAATAGATTCAGGAAACTCTGCAGAGGTTGTACAAATTTCCCCACATGATAGGCACAGTCCAACACCACCGCGACTGGCTGCAACTGGCCTAACGAGACCTCGTACCCGGATGGTGCTACCTTAGATTTCTATATAATTCCACCACGGACTACTCAGGGACCGGAACCCACATGCATCAGGATGATCACACAGCATCCTAGAATATCGAGTGGTTGGATGATCACGCAGCATCCGGTGGATGATCACATAGCATCCAGATTAAATAATAAAAGGGTGCTCGCACACGGCACAACAATAAATTTTACATGGAAGATCAGAAAAGCAACAATGCCGATCAGACCACGGTAGATCACACAGCAGCCGTGTCCTCTCATGTTAGTCCGTTACCACTCTGGCCTCCTAATGAAAATTATTCTTCAATCTAACAGGGTGTGAGATCAAGTCTACCCATATAGACATGTGGCTGTACGAAATTCTGGCTAGGCGAGATGGCCAATAAATCGGTCCTTATGTGACCGAGGCGAGTATCTCCCGCAGGATCCCATACAGGCTATCCTGCCAAGGTAACCCATACCACATGAATTACCCCCACTCGCCACATGAGTAGATCTTGGCTAGATGTACAACTTTGGTATTTTGAGTCTTTTTGTTTCAACATAAAATTTAAAGTAATTTCGAAATTACCAAATTTTAGAAAAGTGTCCCCTTTTGATTTCAAATTTCAAAATCCATTTCGAATTTGAAAAAGTGTTCAACATGAAACTTGTAGAGCTTGAAATTCTGAAGATTTCATATTTTGGAAATTTTTCAAGTTACTACATGATTTTGGGAGTAATTTGGCAAAAACTGTTTGAAATTGAAAATTTGTGGGGGAGCTACACTAGCCGGCGAATCAAAGCTGGGCACTGCGCGGCATGGGCACCGGCGAGCCGCCGTGGCCTTCGGCCAGCTTCTAGACGCGCCTGTGATTGGCACCTCGCCTGTGTGTGCCTTCTAGCACCGCTGGAGACCTCTTTAAAAGGCCGAGCACACCGTCGTTCTTCTTCTTCTTTCTTCTCTGCTTTTGCCGTCACCACCGCTCAGCTCCGCCGCTCACCGCTACCGCCATTGAGCTGCCTCCAGCTAAAACCACCGCGCTATCGAGTTCGCCTCGCTCTCGCGCGTCTCCTGGTCCGCCTGCACCAGCCCCTTTCCGCCCGAATCGCCCGCACCACCGTTTTCTTTCCCATCTCCGGTGACCGAGCGCCACCAAACCGCCTCACGTGGCTAGGCATCTCCACCGCCTCTCCGCGTCTGCTGGTTGCTCCACTATACTCGCGGTGAGCTACTGCTGCTTGCCATGCTTTTAATTGAGCCGCTACCAACTTGTGACGTCGGCGTGCCGCGAGCCGCAGCCACCGTGCTGCCATGGTCGGTGAGGAGCTACCTCCGGGGGGTCTACGGTCATGAGGGTGGTCCGATGAAGTTCGCGGTGTGGTGTAGACAGTGTTGGTCGGGTTGGTTGGGTCACCGGTGTCGTGATCATCGGCCGGCCACCGTGTCGTCATGGCCGGGACCGCAGGGTGAGAGAGCGAGAGCGGGAGGAGAGAATGACGAGCGAGGTCGAGCTGTCCACGAGAGAGGGAGAGTGTGAGCGCGTGAGCGGGCCGGTCTGGTCGCGTTGCTGGGCCAAG
Source organism: Saccharum hybrid cultivar R570 (assembly GCA_038087645.1). NCBI lineage: Eukaryota > Viridiplantae > Streptophyta > Magnoliopsida > Poales > Poaceae > Saccharum > Saccharum hybrid cultivar. The sequence goes on along the minus strand of JAQSUU010000553.1, from coordinate 20,587,519 downwards.
CGGGCGGGCCACGGGAAGAGAAGGAGAGCGCGCGCGGATGGGCTACGAGCGAGCGCGCGCTGCTGGGCCGAGCTGAGAGAGAAGAGATGTAACATCTCTGGGTGTTAAGCATGCATTCACATCCTAAATCATGAGTATTTGCATTTCATACATGATCATCATCACATGCAAATTAAGTTAGAATTTATTTAAACTGTGATAAACATGTTTGAGCTCTAAGTTTGGTAAAAATCCTAGGTAAAAGTGGTAAAAATTTGTGGGGCTATAACTTTAAATAACTTAGAAATAATTAACATAATTTTTGGAGCAAGTTTTGTATTCAAAATCTTCCCAAATTGTGCTTCTAAAAATATTTCAGAAAATTGAGTTTTCATTTAAAAAATTTGACTTTAAATCATCAATTCAAAATTTATTTAGAATTTTGAAAAGTGCCCTAAATGAAAGTTGTAGAGAATAAAATTTTGAACAACTTTTGTTTTGGGGGTAATTTGTGAAAATGTCTTTTTCATCCTCAAAATTTGAATTTAAATTAAATTACAAAATCTAAAATTTTATTTAGAATAGAAAATCACTTTTTCAGCCTTATCGGGCCGTCGCCTCCTTTCCGGCCCAAGCGCCGAAGCCGGCCCGGCCTCCTCCGCGCCCGCGCCCGCGTCTGCCTCCGCCGCGTGCTCGCCCGCGCACGCTCGCCGCGCCAGCGCGACCGACCGCGGCAGACCGCACACGCCGCGTGGTGGCCGCATGCCGACGACGCCCCACGCGTGGCAGCCGTGGCCTCCGCGCTCGCGCACTACCTCCGCCTTCATCTGCTCCGCTCGCTGCTCACTTCTTCGCCTGCGCGCTCTTTCTCTCCCTCGCACAGCCAGTGCTCCGCCGCCGCGCGCCATTGCCGACATCTTCCACCTCCGAGCCACTGTTCCCGCGCAACGAACGAGTCTCTTTCCGATTCGCCTTGCCACGAGCTCCGCCACCTCCTCCTCTCCTCCGAACAGGCCACCGTGCACCTTGCTCGCCGACGGTAAGGCTCAATTGAGCGTCTTCCCGCGCGCGCCACCGAGCCGGGCCGCCGAGCTCGCGCTCCGCCATCAGCGCCCTCGTTCCCCCTTTCTCCCCTTGCATCACGTCTTTGTGTTCGCCTTTCCCACGTGGTTTATTTGCTCTCCACGCCTCGCCCACTCGCGACCGGAAGCGGCCGCTGGCCGTCGACGGCGACCGCACCGCCGCGTTCCCAGGCGCCGGCATGTCCCGCCGTGGACACGCCCACTTCCCCCTCCCTCGCTGTTCGCCGGGCCAAGGCGGCCTTGGGCCGCAGCCCAAGCCGGGCGGCGCGCCTGCCTTCCCACGCGCGCGCACGGGCCGAAAGGCCGTAGCCGGCCGGTTGATCTCGCTGGGCTGGCCCGTTAGCAATAAGAAAAATGAGTTTTCGTTTTTCTTTTATTATTTGAAAATGGAAATGGTTTGGAAAATGTTTGACTACTCAAATTTGCTCCAAATCTGTTCAAATAAATTTTTCTAGGTTCCTTATCATTAGATCTACTTGAGAAAAAAATTGCATGTCAAGATTTAAATACTTTGCTGTAGAGTTTTTATTTAATCACTAAAACTGCTGTTTTCTTGTTAAATATATAGTAAATCACAGAAAGCTCAGAAAAATATGGTTCCACTTGCTATAATTTTCTTTTGTGATGTACTTTCTAGGAAAAATATATTCCATTCATGTTCTGTGGAAAAATATTGAGTTGTAGTACAAGTGTTTAATATTGCTAATAATTGTTATTTTTGCTAGAGAGAAAAATATGAATAAAACATGCATGTAATAATTTTTCTATAGAGAGTGTTTATTGTGTAGAATGTAGGAAAAATGTTAAATCTGTTGTTTGATACTTTTCATTGCATAAAGTATTTTTATGCTCATTTTTAGGCCTTAGCTTGTTATTTTTGTGTAGACAATTTTAGTAATCCAAATGTAATGAAAGTTTTGTGGTATGCTAGATTAGATGATAGAAAGCTACTGTATTTTTCTCAGATTTTTCTGTGCTACTAAAATAGGTGTTGCTGTTCAAACCTAGTTGCAATTAGGGTTTAATTAACCTTGTCAATGCATGACTAGTTACTAGAAGTTGCTTTGGTGTATCTTTAAAGCATCTTAGATTTATGTGTTGACTTAGCGCAGTAGTAGTAGAAGAGAATGCAGTAGATGATATGTGCTTGTAGTCTATATTCTCAGATGATGTTGACTACCTTGTAGAAGAAATGTATTCCCACTTTACAAAATAAAATGAACCTATTTATCTACATTTCATTCATCATGACCATTTCATATCATTTCTGCAATGCACCTAGGCATAAGCACTTATACGGTTGCATCATACAGGATCACAGGAAGTAACGCCGGTAGCAGTTCCTGAAGAGCCGGAAGAGCAGCCCGAGGAGCAGGAAGTGCCCGAAGCCGACGAGGAAGTCGGTGAGGATCTTCTAGAGTGCCCAGATCACCGTCCGAGCTCTTTCGAGATAGGCAAGCCTCAGAGCATTTCTCTCCCCCGGTTTGCAAATATTTTATTAATGCTTTACTTTAACTGCTGCATTATGTTTTGGAGTTGTATGCAACCGTTGCTGCATTATACCTTATTTACTCTGTTCTACCCTATCCTTGTCACCTTGTTATTCGTAGTCAAGTAATTGCTTAGCTTGCTTAGACCGGTAGAAGTCGGGTGATTTCCTGTCACCTGCGAGCTATAGGTGGTTACCTGGATCTGCTTGGAAAAGTATGTCATCATGGAATAACTAAGTGTTAATGTGAAGTTGAGACCGGACAGAAACTTGCAGGGTTTCGGATTGTAGTGTTTTCCGTCTGTGTCGATTAAGGACCGACCGTTGTTGGGCCTCGAGTCATGTTGAACGCATGCCTTACATTTAGCTAGCCGAATAATGTACCTTTCGACCGCGAAGCTGGGAGATTATTCGGGCCGAGTGGATTGCCCGCAATGCACTATACCGGAGCAGTAGTGGCAGGATACGGGGGCGCGATGGTAAGGCCAAAGAGCAGTCGGCGGCCCCCGGGTACATGTGGTTCCTGGCAAGCTCGCGACTTTACCTGAATGGTTGACTCGGTGACCAACACCTCACTTTAGCGGGTGAGTGAGGTTTGTGTGAGGAATAACTTACCAGCTGGTTAATAATCGATTCGAATCATCATCGTTCACTGGATAGTGAGCACTTGACTTGAGCTACTTCATCGTAGTAATATTGATGGAACACTTGAACAGTTATATGAAATATGACATGAGGAAAGTTATTAATGATCATTGGTTATCATTACCTGTTTAATCACATGTTACTCTAGTACATGTGCAAATGTAGTTGGCAGGTTAATAAAGATTAAACTTGATGCAAAGCTTTTGGAAAGATTCATAAAATGCTAAAAATGCCTTTTTGCAAATAAGTCAGCTACCCCAACAGAAAGCCTGTCATGATTCCTTGGTGTCTTTTATTTTGGTTCTGTCGGGTAAGTCTAGCTGAGTACTTTCTCATACTCAGGGCTTTGTTCCCAATTGTTGCAGATGGGCAGATGTATTACGGCTATTGTATCAACTGCCTTTATCCTGCAATGGGAGAAGCTTAGGACTATAGGCAATGGTCATTCACTATATCTCGTCTGATGCTTTTGTTGAAAGATGATCCTGAACTGGCACTGTATTTTGAACTCTGTGTGCGTGTGTGATTTGAACTAAATGCTTCCGCTACTTTTATTCGAAACTAGTTTGTAATAACTATGTTAAACTCTGATGTATTTGTGACGTGAACTTTTATGTAACTTGTGATGGTGACCGTTGAACTTATTACGATCTTGGCTGGTATGTAAGTTGGTTTGAAATCCATCATGATTTCACGGACTACCAGGTTATACGGGCTTAAGTTTGCTAAATCGTCTGCTCGGTGGATGATTTTCTTACTTAATCTTATATAATTGGTCGGTTCTGTTACAGCTGGCATCGGAGCATGGTTTAGAGTGTTTACTGTTCACAAGTGTATTTAAAACAAAAATGTGTTTGAAAAACGTGATTTACAAACTAAGAGTGTGCCAGTGGTCATATCCTTTATGCCCAGTAAGGACTCTAGGTGGCTTAATTAAGTACTGACTTGGAGGTTCTTGCACCATATTTCTCTTTCGTTGCTCATACGGTTTGCTATTGTATGAGTGCCACTTAATTGAGTGGTAATGTATGGATCAGTTGCCTCTACGCCTCGGTAAGTGTGAGATGTGAGAGCATGATCGGATACACCGCCGATCTAGGGAGAGTGCTTATATGATACTTGAGTACTTACATGTTTTACGCATGTTTTTACAAAAGTATCGCATGTGTGGTTGTTTCGTCCGTTGAGGCGATGTCGTCAATAGGACGGTGTTTTGGGTGGTTACTACCATTGTACGCGTATCTGGGGATTCATGTAGAGCGTGTAGATAGATTTACTGCTTTCATGCATGCATAGGGTCTTGGGCTGAAATGAATTTTCTGCAGGTACATAACAGCGTTTCTCGTGTAGAACGTATTAGTTACGTATATGAGAGATCGTTTGTATGCCACCGAATTCATCGTTAGATATCATTTATTTCGTAAGTTTGTGAGAACGTAAGAAACGTGCATGCATCATGTTGCTTGTGCATTTCATTCATGCCATGCATTCCTCCCCTTATAAATTGATTATCCCCTTTCGATAAAAATTGTACCAACTTAAAATATGTCCTTACCGGGTAATCAAAACTTTTGGTATAGATAGCCCGCACGAAGCAGACTGCCCGCAAGTTCACAGGTGGAAGAGCACCCCGACACCAGTTGGCCCCGCGGGAGCGCCGCAACACAGACACCTTTCTGAGCGAGTTTGGCATGCCAACTTTGCTTTAGAGAGTGCTCCATGATATGGGGTACCCGGAGGGTCAGGAGCCGGTGTACTCTTGGAGTGAGAGCCAGTTGGCAGAGGATGGACTGGCAGTAGTGGAGATCACTGTCCCTACTCTTGGTGATGCTCCAGAATGGGATGGTTGACACTTGGAGTTTGAGGGACGCACTCCGGTTGAGGGTGCAGAGGGCGCAACTTTCCGTGTCATCCGGCACATAATGAGCAGATTTCCTAATGAGCTGGCAGCAGCCTTGGCTGGTACTTTTCCAAGAGATGATCCTCGCTATGCTATTTGGGTGCAGCCGCAAGGAAGTGCTTTAGTCAGAGGCCCAAACGAAGGACAGGCTAGCGACAACCACGCTATGAGTGCGATGTATGCAGCTATCAGAGCATACCAGAGTCTGGAGTGCACCTATTGGACTTTTACTGGTTTGCGTGGTGATGATCGGCTCAAAGCAAGAAAACAGAAGAAGAAGCAGGCACGTGCTATCGCTAGTTTGCAGGAACAATTGGCTGATATGAGCTTGCAGCGAGACCAGACTCTAGAGAGAGGTGATAGTTCTCTACAGTGGGTGCATACGTTGACTCAAGCCAATAATAATGCAGACCGCATGATTGGACAGTTGGTTCAGGAGAGGAATGAAGCTTAGAACGAGAGGAACCTCCTAAGGCAGAGGATCGAGGAGCTAGAGGAGTACAATGTCAACTTGCATGAGGAGTTTCATGCGCTCTATAACGGGATTGGCCCATATGCTCCTCCAGAAGCCGCCGGTATGGACATCGATGATGACGAGGATGAGCCCACAGCCGCACATGCTGATGACGACGACGACATTGCTACTGATGGTAGCGATGGTGACGTCTCCGACCCCGACGATGGCCCCGAGGAGTAGGCTAGTTGCTTCACGTTAGCTGCTAGGCCCTGTTGCGATGACCTTCTTTTGGTTTCATGTATCTTTATGTATCTCGTTTGCACCTTGAGACTTGGTGGAATGTTGGATCTTGGTTGTTCATGCGATACCTGAACGCATAAAGTCCAGTGTGTGTATGCTGGCAACGTGGTTGTATTGGACGCGATGTTTGCATTTGAAGTAATTTAATTAGTGGTGTTGTTTTTAATTGGAATGCGATTATTGTGCCTCTGTTTTATTGTATGACTTTGTTCTCTCCAATGAATTCAGTATGACATAATTTTTCATTCACTCACAATTACTACAACTTTGCTTAATCATTACTTGTTGCTGAAATATGCAGATGGCAAACACTCGACGCGCCACATATGAGGCTGCTGAAACTGGTGGAAATGGTGCCGGGGCAGGTGGGAGTGGTGCTAACAACACCAACCATAATGAGCCACACCCAGAGCCGCATTTGCCGTCTCCTCCACCGCTCACTGCAGAGGTTTTCTTTGCACAGTTTTTGGAAAGTCAGCGCAATGCCGAGCAGTCATAGAAGAATATGGAAGATTTTCTGCGTACCATTGCCAACAACGTGCAACGTGGTAACAACCAAGGTGGTGGCAATGGAGTGAATTAGTACAGCAATTTCAAGGATTTCATGGACACTAGGCCACCAATTTTGAAGGAAACGACCGAGGCACTTGACGCTGAAGAATGGATCAACACTATGGAAGATAAGTTTCGTGTGTTAAGGCTGACAGAAGTACTGAAGACAGAGTATGCTGCACATCAGTTATAAGGACCAGCAGGGATGTGGTGGAAGCATCACCGCACCACCTTCCCTCCAAATGCTCAGATCTCATGGAGAGAGTTCACCGAAGCCTTCTGTGGAGTTTATATTCCATCAGGGCTAGTTGAGATAAAATTAGGAGAGTTCTTGGCTTTAAATCAGGGCACCAAAACCATGACACAGTATTTGCATGCCTTCAACAACTTGTGTCGTTATGCTCCAGACATGGTTGACACCGATGCTAAGAAAATTGCTAGCTTCAAGAGAGGGTTAGGTTCAAAGATGATGAAGCATGTGGGTACCAATAACCGTGCCAGATTCAATGACTTCATCAGTGATTGTCTGAAACAAGAAAAGAACAACAACGCATATACAGCATCCAAGACTCGCAAGAGAGCCTTTGAGTCAGGACCATCACAGTCAAGAGTTATCACTGCTAATCGTTCGACCTATCGTCCATCTGCACCTAGTGCAAGGTTTAGGCCACCGCAGCATAAGACCCAAAACTATAAGGGACCACAGAAGCCGTACAAGATGGCCGTGCCGCCAGCAAGGACAGCCACAACCGCGCGACAAGGTAACTTGAAGGGAGCTATCGGATCTGCTGGTACAGTGAAGGGACCTTGCTATAACTGTGATCAGCCAGACCATTTTTCCAAGTTCTGTCCTTATCCGCCCAGAAAGAAGCAACAGACTTATAATGCTCGAGTGCACCACACCACTGTGGAAGAGATTTCTGAGGGAGAGCCCGTAACTACTGGTAAGTTTCCTGTTAACCAAAACCCTATAGTTGTTCTATTTGATTCTGGATCATCGCATTCTTTCATGAGTCAAGCATTTGCACGGAAACATGAACAACTATGCATAGACTTAAGTTATGGTTACCGTATAAGTTCAGCAGGGGCTGATGTTTTAACCAATCAGATGGTTAGAGGGGCAACCCTTAAGTTAGGTAGTCGAAAGTTTCGAGTTAACCTGATAGTCATGCCTAGGCTAGCTCTGGATGTCATCATAGGGATAAATTGGATGAAAGAATGGGGAGCAGTTATAGATACAGGAAGTCGGGTACTTACCCTGAAGGATTCCCAGGGAGAGGGTACTTTTTAGGTACCATTGCCCAAAAGAACAGACCTTGTGAGTGTGACATGTGCTCTGGAAGTCATTCCGATTCATCAGATTCTGGTTGTGTGTGAGTTTCCGGATGTGTTTCCAGATGAGTTACCTGGTTTTCCGCCAGATAGAGATGTTGAGTTTGGAATTGAGTTGATCTCCGGGACAGCTCCAATTTCAAGGAGACCTTATAGGATGCCTTCGGATGAGTTAGCTGAGTTGAAGAAGCAACTAGAGGAGTTGTTGAACAAAGGGTTTATCCGGCCAAGTAAGTCTGAATGGGGATGTCCTGCCTCGTTTGTGAAGAAAAAGAAAGAGGGTACTTTGAGAATGTGTGTGGATTATAGGCCTCTTAATGTTGTAACTATCAAGAATAAGTATCCCTTACCTCACATTGATGTTTTGTTCGACCAGTTAGCTAAAGTCAGAGTGTTCTCCAAGATAGATTTAAGATCAGGTTATCATCAGATAAAGATTAGACCACAAGATATATCGAAAACCGCCTTTTCTACCAGATACTGGTTGTATGAGTATCTTGTTATGTCCTTTAGCTTAACAAATGCTCCTGCATACTTTATGTATCTGATGAATATAGTTTTCATGCCAGAGTTGGACAAGCTTGTGGTTGTGTTTATTGATGATATTCTCGTATACTTTGAAAATGAGAAAGATCATGAAGAGCATCTGAGAATTGTCTTAACCAGACTAAGAGATCATAAGTTCTATGCTAAGTTTAGAAAATGTGAATTTTGGTTGAAGAAAGTTCCTTTCCTTGGTCACATTCTGTCAGAAAATGGAATATCTGTAGGTCCGAGTAAAGTGCAAGAGGTTATGGATTAGAAGACACCAATCACAGTTTCCGAAGTTAGAAGTTTCTTGGGTTTAGTTGGTTACTATCGTCGTTTTATCCCAGATTTCTCGAAGATTGCCAAGCCAATGACAAGTCTGCTACAGAAAGATCATAAGTTTGTGTGGACAGAGGAGTGTGAGACAACTTTCCACACCTTGCGGAAACTGTTGACCACTGGTCCAGTTCTAGCGCAACCGGACATTGAGAAACCTTTTGATGTGTTTTGCGACGCATCAAAAACAGGATTAGGCTGTGTTCTTATGCAAGAAGGAAGAGTCATTGCTTATGCCTCCCGTCAGTTGAGAAAGCATGAGATCAACTATCCGACGCATGATCTTGAACTTGCTGCCGTAGTGCATGCATTAAAAATTTGGAGATATTACTTACTTGGTAATGTGTGTAATATTTTCACCGATCATAAGAGTCTCAAGTACATCTTCACCCAACCTGAATTGAACATGAGACAGCGAAGATGGTTAGAATTGATCAAAGATTACAATTTGAATGTGCAATATCATCCTGGAAAGGCCAATGTAGTGGCAGATGCTTTGAGTAGAAAGTCACATTGCCTGAATGCGCAACCTTTGCTCGAAGATGGTTTTGATCTACTGCATCCTCAGTGTTACATAGTATTCAGATTAGTTGTTCTTTGGAGAGCAAGATAATAGAAGGCTAGAAAACCGATAAAGGAATATTCCATATCAAAGAAAAGATTAAAGAAGAACCATCCAAGCACTTTAGATTGGATGAACATGACGTGTTATGGTTTGACGACCGTCTTGTTGTTCCCAATGATGGAGCGCTTAAGAATAAACTTATGGATGAGGCTCACCTTTCAAAGTTATCTATCCACTCCAGAAGTAGCAAAATGTACCAAGAACTAAGGCCTCGTTATTGGTGGACCAAGATGAAGAAAGAGATTGCAGCGTATGTAGCCAGATGTGACACATGTTGCAGGGTAAAGGCTATTCATATGAGACCTGCCGGATTGTTGCAACCTTTGTCTGTACCTAGTTGGAAGTGGGATGATATAAGTATGGATTTCATCACAGGTTTGTCCACTACTCAGAAAGGACATGATTCGATTTGGGTAATTGTGGATCGCCTTACAAAGACAGCTCACTTTTTACATGTCAAGACAGCTTATAGACCACCTTAATATGCCGAGAAGTATATTGCTGAGATTGTGAGATTGCATGGCATACCGAAGAATATCGTGTCTGACAGAGGGTCACAGTTCACTGCTCACTTTTGGGAGCACTTGCATAAAGGTTTGGGGACGAGTTTAATTCATAGTACTGCTTATCATCCGCAAACAGATGGTCATACCGAAAGAGTTAATGCTGTTCTAGAATATATGTTGAGAGCCTGTGTGTTATCTTTTAGAGGTTCATGGGAGTCATGGTTACCTTTAGCAGAGTTCGCTTACAATAATAGTTATCAAGAAAGTATCAAGATGGCACCATTCAAAGCTTTGTATGGCAGAAAGTGTAGAACACCACTTAACTGGATTGAGCCAGGAGAAAGAAGATACTACGGTATTGACTTTGTAGAAGAAGCTGAGAAGAAAGTTCATATCATTCAGCAAAATATGAAAGCCGCTCAATCACGTCAGAAAAGCTATGCAGATCGAAGAAGGAGACGCTTGTGTTCGAGGTTGGTGACTATATTTATCTGAAAGTCACGCCAATAAAGAAGAAACAGTTTGGAGTACGCAGAAAGCTTGCAGCCAGATTTGTGGGACCATATAAGATCTTAGAAAGAAAAGGTCCAGTCGCTTATAAGTTAGAGTTACCTGAGACAATGGGTGCTATATTCCCAGTTTTTCATGTATCGCATCTCAAGAAATATTTGCGTGTTCCAGAGGAAGGAATTGAACCTCGAGACATAAAGCTCAAGTCAGATTTGGTATATCGTGAGCAACTGGTTCAAGTGTTGGACTCTAAAGAAAGAGTTACTCGAAACAGTGTGGTGAAAACATATAAGATACAGTGGAGTCATCATGATGAAGGAGATGCAACTTGGGAAACGGGTGAATATCTGCAAAAAGCTCATGAGGATTTTTATAACAAATGGTTCGTAACCCAAAATCTCGGGACGAGATTCTTATAAGGGGAGAAGGTTGTAACACCTCTGGGTGTTAATCAAGCATTCACATCCTAAATCATAAGCATTTGCATTTCATACATGATCATCATCACATGCAAATTAAGTTAGAATTTATTTAAACTGTGATAAACATGTTTGAGCTCTAAGTTTGGTAAAAATCCTAGGTAAAAGTGGTAAAAATTTATGGGGCTATAACTTTAAATAACTTAGAAATAATTAACATGATTTTTGGAGCAAGTTTTGTATTCAAAATCTTCCCAAATTGTGCTTCTAAAAATATTTCAGAAAATTGAGTTTTCATTTAAAAAATTTGACTTTAAATCATCAATTCAAAATTTATTTAGAATTTTGAAAAGTGCCCTAAATGAAAGTTGTAGAGAATAAAATTTTGAACAACTTTTGTTTTGGGGGCAATTTGTGAAAATGTCTTTTTCATCTTCAAAATTTGAATTTGAATCAAATTACAAAATCTGGAATTTTATTTAGAAAAGAAAATCACCTTTTCAGCCTTATCGGGCCGTCGCCTCCTTTCTGGCCCAAGCGCCGAAGCCGGCCCGGCCTGCTCCGCGACCGACCGCGGCAGACCACGCACGCCGCGTCGCGGCCGTATGCCGGCGACGCCCCGCGCGTGGCAGTCGTGGCCTCCGCGCTCGCGCACTACCTCCGCCTTCATCTGCTCCGCCCGCTGCTCACTTCTTCGCCCGCGCGCTCTTTCTCTCCCTCGCACAGCCAGTGCTCCACCGCCGCGCGCCATTGCCGGCATCTTCCACCTCCGAGCCACCGTTCCCGCGCAACGAACGAGTCTCTTTCCGATTCGCCTTGCCATGAGCTCCGCCACCTCCTCCTCCCCTCCGAACGGGCCACCGTGCATCTTGCTCGCCGGCGGTAAGGCTCAATTGAGCGTCTTCCCGCGTGCGCCACCGAGTCGGGCCGCCGAGCTCGCGCTCCGCCATCGGCGCCCTCGTTCCCCCTTTCTCCCCTTGCATCACGCCTTTGTGTTCGCCTTTCCCACGCGGTTCGTTTGCTCTCCACGCCTCGCCCGCTCGTGACCGAAAGCGGCCGCTGGCCGTCGGCGGTGACCGCACCGCCGCGTTCCCAGGCACCGGCATGTCCGGCCGTGGACACGCCCACTTCCCCCTCCCTCGCTGTTCACCAGGCCAAGGCGGCCTTGGGCCGCAGCCCAAGCCGGGCGGCGCGCCTGCCTTCCCGCACGCGCGCACGGGCCAAAAGGCCGTAGCCGGCCGGTTGATCTCGCTGGGCCGGCCCGTTAACAATAAGAAAATTGAGTTTTCGTTTTTCTTTTATTATTTGAAAATGGAAATGGTTTGGAAAATGTTTGACTACTCAAATTTGCTCAAAATCTGTTCAAATAATTTTTTCTAGGTTCCTTATCATTAGATCTACTTGAGAAAAATATTGCATGTCAAGATTTAAATACTTTGCTGTAGAGTTTTTATTTAATCACTAAAACTGTTGTTTTCTTCTTAAATATGTAGTAAATCACAGAAAGCTCAGAAGAATATGGTTCCACTTGCTATAATTTTCTTTTGTGATGTACTTTCTAGGAAAAATATATGCCATTCATGTCTATGGAAAAATCTTGAGTTATAGTACAAGTGTTTAATATTGCTAATAATTGTTATTTTTGCTAGAGAGAAAAAATATGAATAAAACATGCATGTAAAAATTTTTCTATAGGGAGTGTTTATTGTGTAGAATGTAGGAAAAATGTTAAATCTGTTGTTTGATACTTTTCATAGTATAAAGTATTTTTATGCTCATTTTTAGGCCCTAGCTTGTAATTTTTGTGTAGACAATTCTAGTAATCCAAATGCAATGAAAATTTTGTGGCATGCTAGATTAGATTATAGAAAGCTATTGTATTTTTCTTAGATTTTTCTATGCTACTAAAATAGGTGTTGCTGTTCAAACCTAGTTGCAATTAGGGTTTAATTAACCTTGTCAATGCATGACTATTTACTAGGAGTTGCTTTGGTGTATCTTTGAAGCATCTTAGATTTATGTGTTGATGTAGCGCAGTAGTAGTAGAAGAGAATACAGTAGATGACATGTGCTTGTAGTCTGTATTCTCAGATGATGTTGACTACCTTGTAGAAGAAATGTATTCCCACTTTACGAAATAAAATGAACCTATTTATCTATATTTTATTCATCATGACCATTTCATATCATTTCTGTAATGCATATAGGCATAAGCACTTATACGGTTGCGTCATACAGGATCGCAGGAAGTAACGCCGATAGCAGTTCCCGAAGAGCCGGAAGAGCAGCCCGAGGAGCAGGAAGTGCCCGAAGCCGACGAGGAGGTCGGTGAGGATCTTCCAGAGTGCCCAGATTACCGTCCGAACTCTTTCGAGAGAGGCAAGCCCCAGAGCATTTCTCTCCTCCGGTTTGCAAATATTTTATTAATGCTTTACTTTAAGTGTTGCATTATGTTTAGGAGTTATTTGCAACCGTTGCTGCATTATACCTTCTTTACTCCGTTCTACCCTATCCTTGTCACCTTGTTATTCGTAGTCAAGTAATTGCTTAGCTTGCTTAGACCGGTAGAAGTCAGGTGATTTCCTGTCACCTATGAGCTATAGGTGGTTACCTGGATCTGCTTGGAAAAGTATGTCATCATGGAATAACTAAGTGTTAATGTGAAGTTGAGACCGGATGGAAACTTGCAGGGTTTTAGACTGTAGTGTTTTCCGTCTGTGTCGATTAAGGACCGATCGTTGTTGGGCCTCGAGTCATGTTGAACGTATACCTTATATTTAGCTGGCCGAATAATGTACCTTTCGACCGCAAAGCTGGGAGATTATTCGGGCCGAGTGGATTGCCTGCAACGCACTGTGCCGGAGCAGTAGTGGCAGAATACGGGGGCGCGATGATAAGGCCAAAGAGCAGTCAGGCGGCCCCCGGGTACATGTGGTTCCTGGCAAGCTCGTGACTTTACCTGAATGATTGACTCGGTGACCAACACCTCACTTTAGTGGGTGAGTGAGGTTTGTGTGAGGAATAACTTACCAGCTGGTTAATAATCGATTCAAATCGTCGTCGTTCACTGGATAGTGAGCACTTGACTTGAGCTACTTCATCGTAGTAATATTGATGGAATACTTGGACAGTTATATGAAATATGACATGAGAAAAGTTGTTAATGATCATTGGTTATCATTACCTGTTTAATCACATGTTACTCTGGTATAGGTGCAAATATAGTTGGCAGGTTAATAAAGATTAAACTTGATGCAAAGCTTTTGGAAAGATTCTTCAAATGCTAAAAATGCCTTTTTGCAAATGAGTCAGCTACCCCAACAGAAAGCATGTCATGATTCCTTGGTGTCTTTTATTTTGGTTTTGTCGGGTAAGTTTAGCTGAGTACTTTCTCGTACTCAGGGCTTTGTTCCTAATTGTTGCAGATGGGCAGATGTATTACGGCTACTGTATCAACTGCCTTTATCCTGCAATGGGAGAAGCTTAGGACCATGGGCAATGGTCATTCACTACATCTCGTCTGATACTTTTGTTGGAAGATGATCCTGAACTGGCACTGTATTTTGAACTCTATGTGCATGTGTGATTTGAAATAAATGCTTCCGCTACTTTCATTCGAAACTGGTTTGTAATAACTATGTTAAACTCCGATGTATTTGTGACGCGAACTTTTATGTAACTTGCGATAGTGACCGCTTATTACGATCTTGGCTGGTATGTAAGTTGGTTTGAAATCCGTCGTGATTTCACGGACTACCGGGTTATACGGGCTTAAGTTTGCTAAATCGTCTGCTCGGTGGATGATTTTCTTACTTAATCTCGTATAATTGGTCAGTTCTATTACCAGAGAAGAGTCGGCCCGAGCGACAGTTTTTGTTTTCTTTTTAAAAATGTAAATAGTGTGGGTTTTTGTTTATTTCACTAGAATTTTTGTAGAGCTCCAAAACTAGTGAAAATTTTTGAGTAAGCTTCTCAAGGTGTAAAATATCTAGGAAAAATATCAAATGCCAATTTTGATTACTTCTTGCAAGTTATTTAATTAGCTTAATTAAATATTAAATGCAACTTTCAGGAATTTTAGTAATTAAAATATTAATCCAAAAACCATGAAATTTATTTTGACACTGTTTTAGACTAGGGCCAATCTATAGAAAAGTTTGAGCTCAATTGGATGGAGTTTAATTTATTCTTAATTTCTACCTTAATTATTTAAGTAATTAAATAAATGTTTAAGTGATAACTTTAAGTGTTGTGTGTTCTTTTTGATTGAGTGATGACCTTGGGTCATTATCCCTTAATGATCCTTGACGCCTTAATTACTTGGTTGAGCTCATGATTAACATGTTCTTTATGAAGTAATACGGTTGCTTAATGAAATGATTGTTAGTGGTGAGTTCGGTTGATTTGCAACTATATCGTGAAGGAAAATTGTACTCAAGTTATTAATCATATCATATCATCATCAAGCATCATGTCTATCACCGCATCATGTTGAAGCATGTCATACTCTCGTGTAGTTCTCGTTTTCGAGGAAGTAAGCGTTGTCGAGCAAGCCTCCGGAGAAGAGCTGTCTTCCGTGGGTTCTGGACCAGACGTTGGAGTTTTTGAGCCTGAACCAGTCATCTCGTCTGAGCAAGGCAATTCTCGGTGCATTTAAACCCTTCCTTGAGTTTTACAAATCTTTATCACTGGTACTATGGTTTATTGCATTAAGTAATTAGGAGTTGAGTGATAACTCAATTGTTGCATTATCATCCTTGATTATTGCGATATCACCCTTGATACATGTTTTATTGAAAATACGTAGTTATGCTTCGCTATTGCTTATTAAGTTAGGCTTTTAAAATGGGATGTTTTAAATGGCACTTTGATGGCATAACTTGATGGATACTGAAATATAAGATTGAACGTGAGATCGGACGGGTGGTTTGGCCACTGCTAACTTGCATTGGGAAAGGAGTCTCAATGTAGTGTTTCCGCCTTATCAGTTAAGGACCGTCCGTTGTTGGCCCTTGTGTCAAGGAGTTTTTAATAGTACTAGCTACGTACCCATGTTGGGTAAGCCTTACTCGGCTATTTCATCACGAGAACGTCTAACCTCGCACTGGGAGTGGAGAGATGGCGAGAGTAGCGTGTACCCTCGGGGCTAGAATTGGGCCGGGTTTGAGGAGTACTGTGCTCTCGAGTGGCGTTAGACATGTTCTGGTTTTGGGCGACCCAAGTAAGAGTTGATATATGCAAGATTGGTTCTACATATGTCGTATGGTTAGGAAGCCCCAGCTGGATAAATTAAGCAGTTCGAATCGTCGTTACTCCACGAGAAAGGAGTCTTGACCTTGCACCAACATCGTAGTGAAAGAAATGAAATGTGTTGAAAGAATAAGAAAGAATTTCATGAGAATTACTTGGATCTAGATTAGGATCACTTAGAATTGGTTAATGAACCATCAATGATGAAAATAAAAGGTTGAAAGTATAGATTTATTTTAGTAAGCTTTTCTGCAAAAATCATTTTGATTCTTGAATACCCGTACCTTGGTCTCCTAAAACTAGCATGTTTTGAAGTCTTTTCCTTAGTCGGGTAAGTCTTGTTGAGTACCCTCAGTACTTAGGGTTTGTTAAACCCTTATTGCAGGTGCGGTGCATGAGCAAGCTTGCTTTGAGTCTTGCTGTATGACCGTTGTCATTGAAGAAAGTGACGACGAGTAGACTGTGTGACCTCTAGGCAAGACACCTCGTTTGAGTGTTGTAATAAAGTTACTACTGATACTCCACTATTACTGGTTTGTAATAATGTTACTTTTGGTTTGAGGTTTGAAAACTATGGTTCATAAACTTAAGTTATGTAAGATTTCCGCTCTTTTACTCTGATGTTATTTTGAATAAACTATTGTAATATTGCAATACTCCTATAATTGGATCCTGTTCGGAGAAAAGCAAGCCTTTTAGGTTATGAGGTACATAAGTATAGCTATCAGAGGTCATAATGACAATGACAGGTAGATGTGGGCCATCATAATTTAGGAGGTTCTGTGACATAACTTAGGTCCTATTTGGATATAAAGTATTTTCGAAGTATTGAACGGATAAATACTATGGTTTTCAAAATACTTTGGTTTTTAAAAGCTATTAGGTGTTTAGATGCAATAAATCTTATAATCTCTAAAATATGTCAAAACGGTAGTTTTTTTGGAATTTTAGAAACTGCACTCGTGACATCTTTTTTCTAAACCACGGTTTTGTGTATCTTTACATGATAAAACCATTGTTTTGTGATATTAAAATTTTTTAAAAACCGCATCAACAGGCCCTTACCTGCAAATAGCTATCTCATTAGCAATCAAATCTATGTAATAGCAACTAATAAACTGTCAAAAACATTTTGTCCTGTTTAATTTTTCTTTCTCCTCTCACACACGCCTCTCTACACAAAATAAAGTCAAGAACACTATTTTAAATAAATTTAAGGCACTCTCTGAAAGGCTTCACTGAGGTTGGTGAGTTGCACAAGTCATTTTTCTTCAAAAAAGGTGGTTATAAATAGAAAATCACAGCATGACCGATACAGTGATGGAACGATATGAGTAGCATGCTTTAAATTAGTGAGTCACCGGCACCGATGGTGATTCCATGGCTTGTTTGAAAAAGTTTGAGGTGTCGATGATGACGAAGCTGGTATGCTTGAGGTAGAAGTGGCTCCAACGGACATACGATAGTACTGTGATAAGTGTGACGGTGGTTTACAGGTTTTGGGTAAAAAAAACAACTATATATTTACAAGAGAAGGTAAAAGATGATTGAAAATTAAAATATCTAGGAATGCTAGCGAATTGAATAATTTTAAAAGAATTGGATAGTGGTTTTGTTGATAAAGTGAGCCTCACTACGAGAAAACTGAAGAGCACCTTGATTTGGCCCTGGTAGAAAATATCACATACATTCGATAGAAATGAAAAAAAACGAAGAAGAGGATGATGATATTCAAAAAAATTAGTTGATAATAGCTATATAATTTACATGGAGTTGGATGCAACGATAATGAATAGGGAGACGAAATTGTATAACCAAATAAAAGGCAAAACTATTAAAAAAACTCTCTCAAGTAAAAAAAACAAATTAGTTAGATACCGTGCTTTTTGCGAGGCTATTTTTTTTTAGTGTTTACAACAAGTAGACCTAAATGAATAGTGTCCCTAAAAAAATTACAGTTAAAATCGTTCTAGCCAAAACCGAAATTTAAAAGTGTCTAACTAAAGATCTAACATTATGTCAATTGTCATAGCTGCAGCCCACTGACCCAAGGTCTAGGTATTTACAGTAGACTACTTAATATAAATACATTTGTGGTTGCCCTTATACTACTAACTCCGTCCAAAA
The DNA here is from genome assembly GCA_038087645.1 of Saccharum hybrid cultivar R570. Lineage (NCBI taxonomy): Eukaryota > Viridiplantae > Streptophyta > Magnoliopsida > Poales > Poaceae > Saccharum > Saccharum hybrid cultivar. Next base: position 20,569,482 of record JAQSUU010000553.1, on the reverse strand, counting down.
AAAAGAATGTAAATCTTAGTTCACGAGAGTGAAAGAATTTTAAGTTTGACTAAGTTTATAGATGATATATATTTCCATTTAGATCTCCAATTAAATTTATTAAAAAATATATTTCGTGATTAATCTAATAACACTTCTTATACATGAACATCATTACAATCAAGAATCTTTTACTCGTTGAAAAATGATATTTTCATTTTTGTAGGGCACTGAGTAGTACTTCCTTCATGCAGAAAACATACAATTCTAGCATAGTATCATGATTTAGTATCTCAAGTTTGATTAATTATAAGTAAAAAATACAAATATATATATGATATCAAATAAACACCCATAGATTCATTATGAAATGTATTTTCTTAATAAATTAATTTAGAGTTATAAATGTAAATAGTATTTATTCAAAATTTATTTAGTTAAACGTAAACTATTTTTACGGACACGAATTCTGTAGTTGGATGTTTTATTGGACGGACGGAGTGACGACTAGTGCTAGCAATTTTAGTCTGCAAAAGTCAAAGAGATGGCAGAGATCAGAGAAGCAGCGTCAGGTTCAGGTATCTTGACCATGGTCAAGACGTCGGCAGCTCGGCGAGTGTGTGAAATCTTGGACCGGCGTGCAGCGCACGGTGCCTGTGCCCTGTGCGGCCCTGGTCGGTCGCCGTCCGTTCTCGACAGTCGGCAGAGCGGCAGACAAAGCACAGCGTGAGCTGCGCCGGGCCTCCGCAGTCGGCAGCTCCAGCTCCGCGTCCAGTTCCACACGCTGAGAGCCTGAGACCACGTGCCCCCGCGCTTCCTTCCAGCAAGCGGCAGGGCGGCCCGTGGGTCGACACGCGGCGCCTGCGCCTGCAAGCCAAAGAAAAAAAAAAGCTGGGCGGTGCACCCATCTGCACGCCACGTGATCTCTCGCTCTCGGGCCAGGCTGCGGCTGCTCCATCACCATCTGTCCATCTTGACGGAACAAGCCTCCCGCTTCGCTGTCCGATCGCCGCTCGGCCTCTCCCAGCTCCAGACTCCCAACACGGGGTCCGGTTTCTTGCTGAGCGAGCCTTTTCCTCCGTGGGCCAGAACCGTGGCCGTGCAGCTGCTCAGTAGTACGGCCGTCGGCCGGACGCGTTCACTCGTTTATCCAGGCCTGGGCCTTGTTTAGATACCAAATTTACCTCCTAAATTCCACTATGTAAAAAGAAGATTCTCATCACATCAAAATGTCGGCACATGCATAAAGTATAAAAGGGAGATGAAATAAAAAACTAATTATACAGTTTTGTTGTACTTTGCGAGACGAACGTTTTAAGCTTAATTAGTCAATTTTTGAACAATTATTACCAAATAAAAACAAAATGTTACAGTGTCAGCCGAATCGGCGGAACTAAACACGGCCCTGGTTTAGATCGGCTTAAAATTGCTAGTTTTTTCATTCTTTCCGTCACATCAAATCTAGCGATACATACATGGAGTAGTAAATATAGATAAAAAACTAATTGCACAGTTTGATTATAAATCACGAGACGAATTTTTTGAGCCTGGTTAGTCCATGATTGAACAGTAATCGCCAAATACAAACGAAGTGCTACAGTGCCTAGTAATAATTAGTTGTAAACTGTTAACCAATGAAAATGCTACGGTAGCTACTTTTGATCATGCGCGCGGACGTGTTTGATCTGCCTAGGCAGCTTTGCCTGCCAAGACATCCTTTTCAGGCCGTCGAATTTTATCGTTGACGGTCAAGATCGGTCCAAGCAAGCTGTGCCAGGCCGCGAACGAAATACTGTACGGAGTAGTTGCTGCGCGGCCATCACCTCGTCGCTGTCAGCAGAGAGATGGGCCATGTGATTCCAAAATTTGGAACTAAACTTTGCATAGTAAGTATCACGTCATGTTGTAGCAACTTTATTTTTATTTGGTTATAATTGTCCAAACATTGATTAATTAGGCTTAAAATATTCGTCTCGTAAAGTACAACAAAACTGTACAATTAATTTTTTATTTTATCTATATTTAAACTCCATATATGTGTTGACATTTTGATGTGATGAGAAATAAGAATTCTATAGTGAATTTGGTGGCCAAACTCTGAAATCTGGAGAAGGCCATGATCTTCTGGCCGTTTCCGTGGCATCCGTTCTTTGTTCCGTGCATGTGTAGCGTTGATGTAATACTAGTAGTACGTACTCCAAAGAATGTAACTATAGTAATCATGCCGGTCAATTAGACTCAAGTTTAATCAAATTTATAATAAATAATATTAGCACTTATATCTCTAAATCAATTTATTATAAAAATATATTCTATAATTAATCTAATAATTTTGTTTTATATATATGTGTTAGTACTTTTTATATAATTTTAGTTAAAGTTTAATATTTTTGACCTCTCTAGATGGGAGAATTACATTGTTTTCTGGGCGGAGGGGAATCCGAGCCGCCGAGGGAGTACTCCTTTCTCCGTCTCTCCAACCAAACCCGACACGTACGTACCACAAACCATCTTTGGCTCTTTGCATGCCAGATGGCATGGCACTGCCGTGCGTCGCTGCCACGTGCATCCGACGCTGTCTCGGCGTGCGTGGTTAGTCTACTGTCTGGCTAACAACTCGCGACCTGTCATTAGCAGCCTATAATGCACTAGTTATAATGCATGCATGCTTCCAGTTGCAAAATACTTACGGGCAAGACATTCTTCGCGTACAGTGGCCGGCCACAAATGATTCCGTGAGAAAGCTACAGCAGATAGCGTCACAGCGAAGAGCTTCTAGCCTGGTCTACGCGCAACAATGAGCCATGCATGCCAGGACGTCCACAATAGCAATTTGTAAATAACTAGCTAGATGAGACATATAATTAATAAAAAATAAATAATGTAGTGGAGAGTTATATGAGCTGTGAGCTGTGAGATCATGTTAGACTAGTTATTTGAGAGTCGCTATCTATTTGATTTCTCTTCTTGATAGCTAATAAATTTTTTTTTTCATAGATTGGCTATTTGAAAATCATTGGGACACTTATATTTAAAAAAGCGCTAGTAGCCTAGGTGTTCTGCATGCGGGGGACGCGACGCGTGTGTTTGGCAATCCCCGGAATCCACACCCACGTCACAAGATATATCGACCGATTCAAGATCAAAGCTTCCGAGAGTTGTAGTACTAGCTGGGAGTTCTTCTACAGAAAGAATAAAGTGGATGACACAGGTCTATCACCGGTGTCACTTCATTCTACTAGAAGCGTCTCGAGTGCGACCAGTTCATCGTCGTTTTGGGTTCGGCGGCCTATAATCCGTATTTTTTAACTTATTTTTTAGTTAGAATATTATTTTTTTTCTTATAAAAAATCAGCCGAAACAATATTTTAACTTATTTTTCAGCATAAAACGAACGGAGGCTTGGACCTTCGGTCGATGCTAATCTTTTCTTACTAGTGCGTGCGAAAATTCCAACCGGCTACTACCGGTCCATCCCTCGATCTTTTTGCAAAGTCGAACGATTCATCACTTGGCGCTTTTCAGGAGTATGTTACACGTACTGACAATGTGCTTTTGAATGTGCCCTTTGGTGTTATCTGTAAGTTTTGGCTATGCTTTTCTTACATTTTTCCTACTGAAAAGCTCTCTGGGTCCGGAGTTCAGACTTGGGTGTCCTTCCGTTACAGCTTTCCAAAGTACTAGTTTAACCATTTGGCTCCAGGCTCCGGTTCTTTAATCGCCTGGGCAAGGTAGAAGTGAAATTAACGTGACGGCCGCCGAAAGAAAAGTGAACATGACTTCGATGACAAAGCATGGATCAGTGCAAATCGGAACAAAGGATCGAACATGGCATCAGACAAATTAAACGAAGGATCAAAATCGAAGGGAGGCATCAGCATCACTAGACTACTCTACTTCATTTTCCTTTCTGCGAGAGGACATTGCGTGCTTCTACGTGTCGGACGATCTATCTATCTACTCCTGAAAGTTGGTCGCAATTAGTCTATGATGACGTGTCGACTTGTTCATCTACTCTCTCATCGGTTCTAAAATATAGCTGCAAATATACTTCTCTATGAGTCACTTTTTAAAAAATTAATCAAATGTACACAAACTATATACTAGTATAGTATTTATTGTACATAATAAGTATCATTAGCGGAATATACTTTCATGATAAAAATTGGCATAAATATTGATAATATCTTTATAAATCTAGTCAAAACATAAAAAGTTAGCTCCTCCAATAGTAAGATCCACAGTTATCTTGTGACAGGGGAATAAATTCTTAGACCCATACAGGTCACACACATGCCATGCCTAAAGGCTAGTCACCGGCCATATGTGATGTCACTTTTGCCCGTGCATTTTTATTTGGGAGCTGAAAAAATGCTAGTATTTTGTACGAGACAAATATGAGTGAAGGCTCATTTGCATATAAGACCAATCTCAGTGGATAGTTTCATTGCGTTGTCTCAAAGATAATGAAACTTGGATGAAGCATCTATTCTGAATGCAAATTTTCATTCTATGGTTTTATAGGCATTTAATTTCATGGCTTATATATAGTTGATAATCGTGTCAAGAAAGTTTCATCTAGATGAAAGTTATTTCTTTTTTTTAAAATACACTGCTATGTCAAAAAAAATACCTATGTAGTAACCTATTTAATGCAAATGAAATTCATATAAAACTCTCACTAACACTAGCCTAAGGAGTGCACATCTTTTTGCCATGGTCAATATTTCAAACTGTGTGCATGACTAGTATATGGTTTTCAGAAGAATATATAAAACAACAGTACGTATGATTACGATGAAACAGAGAATCCGGGACAGATCATAGATGAGATGAAGATTGAGTGACCTACATTCGAAACCAGCTACGGTGCTACCATTGCCGTTCTTTCACTTGTGGTGCGCCCGGCAGCTCGTGAGGGCCTCGTCACCCATTCCCCGTCATGTACAACAATGCCCATCCACCCGCTGTGACAAAAAAGAAAGCCAAGCGCGGGTTTCCGATCCGTCCGGAAGGGGGGGGGGGGGGGGGGGGGGGGGGGGGGGGGGGGTAGGCAAGACAGCGAACAGCTCACCCCGCAGCTTCAGTTTCAAGTTACCAAAAGTTGAATCGAACGAGCTCTAAGGCAACTGCACGCTTTCGAGCGTGTAAAGTTCAAACACTTCCATAATTCCGATCGGCTGTACGTGGCTGCGAGCGATCGACTCCGGCCCAACGCCAGCTCCCATTTGCCGTGTTGTTGGAAAAGACCCCGCCGTCGTCGTCCGAGCACGGAGCGCACCCATCAAATCCTCGCTGGATCCAATAATCTGCATGCAAAAGCACAGCACTCTTTCGAAATTCGAAATTGGGCCTAAAAACTCCATGCATGTGTGTTGAGAGGTCATGCATGTAGAGACTAGAGACAAGCCACGTTCTTGTGCATGCGTCGCCTTGCTTTCCACGCGAGCAGAGCGAGCGAGGATGCGTTGTGCGGCGGCGAGGTACTTGAGCTCATGCGTTCACGCCGCTCGGCGCGGCCGGGCCGGGGTGGTGGACGGCAAATCAGCGAGCCGAGCTCACGAGGGGCCACATGGACGCTTTAATTCTATTCACGCACCATGATTAAATCTTAGGACCCAAGACTTTGGCTTTGGTCGGTTAGATCGAGCTAGCTAATTAACATCTCGCACCAATCAGCCGAGGAAACGGAACCCGAATTGATTATTTGATTGATTGACACATGGTTCTGTTCATCCGACTTATAATCCGTACTTTTCAGTTTTTTTTTCCAGTCAGGACAATATTTTTCTCTCACAACAAATCAGTTAACAATGTTTTTTAGCTGGTTTATCAGTCCAACCGAACGGGACCGAGTAGGTAGAGGGCGCATAACGGATTTAGGAGTACTATTTGCTCCACTAATCCCGTACTCGTGACCGCGGACATTGTTCATCGGCAGTTGCTACTGATGCTGGCTGGCAGCTAGCGAAAGGATTTAAGGGCTAGCACGTAGCACTGCGTTCGTGCGCCCTAGGGACACTTTACCCGGGGTTACTGTACTGAACACGTAGTACTCCTATAGGAGTATCATGTGAAATGGTTGGGAACCAAAGCAACACTCAAGGGTGTTTTGATCCGGGACTCAGGTTTAGTCGCTGTCACATCAGATATTTGATGCTAATTAGGAGGACTAAACATAAACTATTATAAAACTAATTGCAAAGATGGTGACTAATTCGCAAGACGAACCTATTAAGTCTAATTAATTCATCATTAGCATATGTTTACTGTACCAGCACGTTGTCAAATCATGGACTAATTATACTTAATATATTCGTTTCGTAAATTAGTCTCCATCTATGCAATTAGTTTTATAATTAGTATATGTTTAATACTATAAATTAGTGTGTAAACATTCGACGTGACACTGACTAAAATTTAGTCCATGGATAAATAGTCCATCTCCGATCTGTGTCGGGCGACTGTGCGCTTGTTTTGACACGACCTCGGTCTGGCTCCGGCTAGGGCACCGTTTAGATGCCAAAAAATTTGTCAAAATTTTCAGATTTCTCGTCACATCGAATCTTTGAACGCATGCATGAAGCATTAAATATAGATAAAAAATAAAACTAATTACACAGTTTAGACGAAATGGACGAGACAAATCTTTTAAGCCTAATTAGACTATGATTGGACAATATTTGCCAAATAACAACGAAACTGGTACAGTAGCGTTTCGCCAAAAATTTTGCCAACTAAACAGCCCCTAGGCTTTAGCGAAGAAGCCAGAGAAATCTTATCAAACACTTTAGAAGAAGTCATTTTCTAATGGCCAATAATAAAGTAGCCATTTTCAGACCACACGTAAGAGCCATAAAAATGACTCCTTCTCAAATGCTCTAGACCTGAGATTAGAAGCCCTGCCACAGGCTCCGATATAACTCCACGTTGCTTAGGAAAGAAATCGAACCGATACAACTACTAGTCCACCTTGCTTATGAAAGAAATCGAACCGTTCACTTTTGCATGTCGATAGCGCACCATTTAGCTGCAAAAAGGCAACACTGCCCGTGTGGGAACGATTAAAAGCGGCATATCAAAAGTAACAAATATCTCGGAGGGGCAATTGTTAGGCAAAAATGCAGCTGGTGTTCTCAAAATATCTAAACACACGTCGACATATTGGTCTGCAGCTTCATAAGCTCGCCATGATATAGTGCTACAGTAAGCATATACTAATTATAAATTAATTAGATTTGATAGATTTGTCTCATGAATTAGTCACGGCTTATGTAATTAATTTTATTATTAGAATTCGAACACCCGATATAACATCTTCTACACTTTAGTCCCCGGATTAAACACCTGCAGATGATAATGTTTGCAACATGCGTCCAGATTTCTCTGAGCTATCTCTGCTCTCCGATAGTGCTTGAGCCTCATTCGACGTCGATCCGTTCGGCCAAATGCCAATCTCCTGCTCTCGTCCCGGTGGCACCTGAACATCCGTAGCCGAAAATGCTGGACACGTACCTGGGCTCAACAAAAAAATACGGAGTACTACCTGGAAGGTTTAAACTGTAAAATATACTCCGAACAGCAACTCTCGGAGTCTCGGTTCAGGCAGGGTTCACGGCGGCACTCCCTTCCTTTCCAAAACTCCGCACCAGCCCATTCCAAAAACTGCAGGCCTCTCCAAAATCCAAACACAAACGCCCCTCGCCAGGAACCTTCTACGAGCCTGCTCCGAGCGGCAGCCGTCCCATAAAATCGGCGGCGGTGCCCGAGTTTGCGGCGCCTGGGTTCAGGGTTTTGGTCGGCGCCTCTCTCGCCAGCGATCGCGCGCGGGCCGGGATGGAGTCCTCGTCGTCGGGCGGCGGGCTGGCGCGGCGGCGGAGTAGCGGCGGCGGCAGCTTCAGCGGCGACGCCGACCCGTTCGACATCCCCGCGAAGGGCGCACCCCTCGAGCGGCTCAGGAAGTGGCGGGTAAGCACGCCCCTCGATGCTCGTCGTCATTTGTTGTCGCGAGCGCCGTCCGGCGGCGTTATGTTCTAGCTGTGCACAGTGTGGTGTGTCTGTACTGGTTTGGGCTCATTGTGGTTGGTTTTGAAGCAGTGTGTAGTTTTTTCTCCCCTGCTTTGGTTCCGTGTTTGTGTCGGAGCTCTCGATTGTTTTGGGGGAAGAACACAAAAGCGCTGGCGAGCCTGGCGTTAGATTTTGTTCTTTTTGCAAGGGACTTCTGTGGAGTGCGGTGTATCTGAATTGGTTGGGGTTCATCGTGGTTAGGTTTGAAGCAGCGTGTGGCTAGCATGGGACTTCTGCTTGCGCTTTCACTTGAGGTTTGAGTTTGTGAATTCGAATTATTTCTTGACCCTTTCCCCTCTCTAATTGAATTCGGACTTTTTTTTCCCCGAGAGAAGTTGGTGATTTAGATATCACAGCATGTGTTCAGAGTTCAAACTCTAATCCTCTCATCTCCACATTTTAGAGCTGCGTTCCACCTGTAGATGGTTCAGCCGTTTCAGCCCATTTGATGGTCTTCGATGGACTTCACTGGGATTACTTCCGAACGCTAGGCGTTCGGCATTGCTTTCCAGCTTGCTTTCAGATTCACTTTTTACGATTTTTTTTGGAACTTTTTTCCAGGAGTTCATGCATCTCCTTCCCTTTTTCCACTGTTGCATTTGAGTGGTCCGACGCGTCCTTTCGTTGTCGCGTCAGTTGGATTTGGCCTGTAACCAATGCGCGTCAAGTACTGGAGTCATTTTTTTTCAGATTTGATTCTGGACGGGGGCTTTTTCAGCGAGAACTCGCCGCTCGGATTTGTTCGCGCTTTCAACCTTTTCTTTTAATATATCATGAATACTTTAGTATTGTTCGGTCCATTTGCTGTGCCCGCACTTGCTTTAGGCCCGTTTGGTTTGCGAGTTAGTTTAACGAACACGGTAGCACTTTCGTTTTATTTGACAAAAAGCTTGCAATCTTGGACTAATTAGACTTAATAGATTCGTCTCGTAAATTACTCCTAATCTGTACCGACATGCATGCAATTAGTCTATATTTAGTACTCCATGCATTTAAGGTAACATTGATGTGACGAGAGTTAAACTTTAACTCCTGCAAACCAAACGGGCCCTTAGATTTAGGCCACTGTACCCCTTTCCTGTTACTAATGCGTTACAATTTCCTAAAACGGATATTGCTTGGAACTCTGGGTGTAGAATATTCTAGCTAGCTTGCCCACGCGGCAGATGGTTAGCTGTGTAATGTGTCGACGTGTTAAGCATTCCTGCCACACGTAATTTTATACTAGTTTTATGCTGGCTTCTGACTTTCTGAGGGCACGTTTGGTTTGAAATCGTTAAAGTTTAACTCCCATCACATCAATGTTACCTCAAATTTAATGTTACCTCAAATGCATGGAGTACTAAATGTAGACTAATTGCATGCATGTCGGTACAGATTAGGAGTAATTTACGAGACGAATCTATTAAGCCTAATTAGTCTCAAATTAGAAACTTTTTGTCAAATAAGACGAAAGTGCTACAGTATTTGTTAAATTTTAACTCCTCGAACCAAACACCCTTGATAGGAAAGTTACTTTCTGAGCTGGCTTCTTTTGATATGTTTGGTTTCTAATACCTTTTGTTATTGCAGCAAGCAGCCCTTGTGCTGAATGCATCAAGGCGCTTTAGGTACACTCTTGATTTGAAAAAGGAGGAACAAAAGGAGGAAATCAGGAGAAAAATCCGTGCACAGGCACATGTTATAAGGGTATCTTACTAGAAACAATGTCTCATCATTTCTTAAGTTTACCTTTTGGTATTAGCTTATGTCTATATTTTCTTATGCAGGCCGCTTTTCGTTTCAAAGAGGCTGGCCGAATCCATGTTCAGTCTGAAGAAACAAAAGGTTTGATTTCAATGTTTAATCATTCTCCTTTGTTAGGGGATTGCACTTTGTTCGTACTGGTCTTGCGTAATACCTGTAAGCTGTTTTCCCAACTGCTACATATCCTCGTTTCAAAAAAAAAAACTGCTACATATCCTGGTCCTTGTGGTTTGATGTGACAATGCATTCTAGGAGGATCATATATTTTGGACATGATAGCAGCATGCTTTTCTTCTTTGCAGCGTACTATGCGTTGTGCACCGGTGATCCTTATTCAAAGCGTAGTAAAACAAAAGATATCCTGTTGTTGCAATTCTTTTAATATGTTTTCAACCCCGACTTCTGCAGTACCAAGTGCTGATGGTGCACTTGGCTTCGGAATCAAAGAAGAACAGCTTACAGCACTGACAAGGGATCACAACTACTCTGGTCTGCAGCAATACGGAGGGGTGAGCTAATCCTGGTGTCATAATCATTTACCTCACTACTTGCCTGTGATAGTTTCAACCTTATAATTTCCTCTGCAGGTTTCTGGTGTGGCACATATGCTAAAAACCGATACAGAGAAGGGGATTAGTGGAGATGACTCAGATTTGATGGCAAGGAAAAATGCATTTGGATCAAACACATATCCTCGTAAGAAAGGAAGAAGCTTTTTGGTATGCTAAGGTTTCCTTTATGATATTAGTACATTTCCTTTCTCTGGGTTAGTCACTCCTGCTGACTATACATCGTATTTAGGCTTTTGTGTGGGATGCTTGTAAGGACTTGACGCTAATCATCCTCATGGTTGCTGCTGCTGTTTCACTGGCCTTGGGCATAACAACAGAGGTGGGCATCACATCTGTAGTTCTTTGACTCCCTTAACTGTACAAAATTGCCAACTGTGTTATGTCTAGCTGAATGAGTTTGCTGTTTCTGTATCCTATTTCAAATCTATCCAGCTTCATCTAGTTTCTAGTGCATGCATTTTTTGTGCAGATTTCATCATATTCCCTTATATCTGTCCATGTGCTTACCATTGGTTACATTGCTCATCTTTGCTCCTTTATTTTTACATTGGAATATGTTGACATTAGGGCATAAAAGAAGGCTGGTATGATGGAGCGAGCATTGCCTTTGCTGTTCTTCTAGTTGTATTTGTTACAGGTGTGCCACTATGACTTTTCTCTGACTTTCTGTGTTCTTTTTCATATACTCCCTCCTTCCTAAACTCCTAATATATAAGGCGTAATCACTTTTTATTGAAGTCCTATAATACAAGGCATGCTCTCTCTAGACGTATAACCATGCGGCAGTACTAGTGTTGAGAAAGAATTAAATACGTTCCTTGGTCTTTGAAACAAAGGTGGTTATGCCCTTGTATACTAAACATGGAGTAACAATCAGTGTGTTTCTATTCACATCAAGCAAAATCAAGTAATAGATGATAAAACCAATGACAAATTTGTGAAAAGTTGCATATAATGATGCAAAATTAGTATTGGTCTAAACTCTAAAGCAATAAAGTTAAAGTCCAGTATGTATGTCTGAAACTTCAAATAAAACCTCTCTTACTCCTTAGTGCCAATGCTACCTTTTACGGTTTGTGTACAGTTTCTCAAAATCTAGTGGCTATTTTTTTCCATGTTAATTTTCAGCTATCAGCGACTACAAGCAATCACTGCAATTCCAAAATCTGAATGAAGAAAAACAGAATATTCGTTTGGAGGTGAGGATTAGAGGCGCATCTATTGCTGTTGGTTTCTTTGTTGATCCCAAATAACGTTACGGACCATTCAGGTTGTTAGAGGTGGAAGGCGAATCACGGTATCAATATATGATTTGGTTGTTGGAGATGTTGTCCCACTCAAAATTGGTGACCAGGTAGAGAAGGCCACTGAGCATGAGCCTCATTTTCGAGTCATGTGTCTACTTTCAATTTCTAAGGATACCCTATGATTTCTTTGCCAGGTCCCCGCAGATGGTATCCTTGTCAGTGGCCACTCCCTTTCCATAGATGAATCAAGCATGACAGGAGAAAGTAAAATTGTAAGTTACTCCAATATGCAGCCATGGAAGTAACACGTGTTATATCTGACCCTAACTTGGCCACATGGGGGTTATTTGAAGGTACACAAAGATCAGAAGTCACCATTTCTAATGTCAGGTTGCAAAGTTGCCGATGGCTATGGCACAATGCTGGTAAGTTTCTGTATTCACATACTCCCCAGCCACAATTACTTTCTGGACAGGAATCCAGTCAAACATCTGAAATTTTGACTTCCAGTTTTAAGATTTAGATTATGACATGAAAATTGTATGTATTTGTCTTGAAAATACTAATAATCTTATGGATTATTCGATTTCATAGATGTGTAGAAGAAAATAGTGGATAAAGGTACATGAAAATAGTAGATTACTTCTTGTTGCCCAAGTTTGAGCTAAAGCTTTAGTGTTGTTACTTTCGAGTATCAAACTTACTTTCATATGATATAATGCCTAATTATCTCTTTAATCACTAGTAGTGATTGGAACAGTGTAGAGCATTTATCAACTGAACCCTACTGTTGTAATGTCCAGGTAACTGCTGTTGGAATCAACACTGAATGGGGATTGCTAATGGCAAGCATATCTGAAGATTCGGGTGAAGAGACACCACTTCAGGTTTGATTTTGTTGTTGCTGCCAGCTTTTGCGCGAGTTTATTGACTTTACATGCCTTTGTTGTTCTGGTGCAGGTTCGTTTGAATGGTGTCGCTACTTTCATTGGAATGGTTGGACTTTCTGTTGCCCTTGCAGTTCTGGTTGTACTTTTGGCCAGGTAAAATTGCCTTTATATTTTAGTGGGCTAACTGTCTACCTTGTTTATCTACATCAATCTCTATCACCCTGTTTTCTTGTAGGTACTTCACTGGGCATACTTATAATCCTGATGGATCTGTGCAATATGTGAAAGGGAAGATGGGTGTAGGCCAGACAATACGTGGAGTAGTTAGAATATTCACAGTGGCTGTAGGTATTCTGTTCTCTGTTTATGCATACTGCTTTAGTGTTTACAGTTTTCGTCTCACCATCTTGAGGTGTAAATAGGTCACCATTGTGGTCGTGGCTGTTCCAGAAGGACTACCATTAGCTGTCACACTGACGTAAGCATGGTTTGCATGTTACTTTCTGCTAGTGCTTTCGTCACCTGCCACTAACATGCTTTATTTTTGTCAGGCTGGCTTTCTCAATGCGCAAAATGATGAAGGACAAGGCTCTGGTATGTTCCCAACTTTCTATACCTTGGTTTTGTTATGCTACTTGATCCGGCATCGAATGTTATGCACATTCACTTCCTATGGAATATAGGTGAGGCGGCTTTCTGCATGTGAAACGATGGGTTCTGCCACAACAATCTGCAGTGACAAGACTGGCACCTTGACTTTAAATCAGGTGCAATTTTGTTTATTCACTTTATACATATTGACATACAGGTTTCAGACAGTTCTGTTTGTTAAATCTACTTGGCCCTGATTTTTAAATTCTCTTCTTCCTTGTTTGATTTTAAGATGACTGTTGTTGAGGCATATTTTGGTGGAAAGAAGATGGACTCACCTGATAATGCTCAGATGTTATCTGCTGATGTCACATCGCTGATTGTTGAAGGAATTGCACAGAACACTTCTGGAAGCATATTTGAGCCCGAGGTTAGTAGGCATCTCCATTCATGGAGAAAGAAAAGCATATGCGGTTGCATATGAAATTTCAGGTTTTATTAAAGATATAGCTTAGTAGTGATCCCTATGCGCCATCACCATCAGTGATTAGATAAAAGGTGCATCCTGCCAATTTTTGTTTGATTTATTGCACATGCATGCCTGTGTAGTGATCTTTTCAAGAGGAAATTTTATGTCCAGTTCGCAAGTTCAATTTATTGTTTCTGGCTTGAGAATTATCAGGAGAGCATGAACGGACATGTGCTTTCTTGGGGGCATGAGTTCTGACTTATGTTCTATGTCTCAGCAGGGTGGTCAAGAACCGGAGGTGACTGGATCACCTACAGAAAAGGCTATACTGTCTTGGGGGCTAAAGGTGCAAAAAATTCCTTTATAGTAGTCTCAGCCTAGATCCTTCTATATGTTTACCTCTTGCTATTTCTAATCATGGTCGGCACATTTCTACAGCTGGGTATGAAATTCAATGAAACAAGATCGAAGTCATCTATTCTTCATGTATTTCCTTTCAACTCAGAGAAAAAGCGAGGCGGGGTTGCGGTGCACCTGGTAATTTGAATTATCTGCAACACTGAAGATGTTGTGTGATGTCTTTTGAAGACCTAAGTTGGTCGTGATTTGAGTCATAATGTTGTGCTACATCCTCTGTTTTTTACCCTACCATAAATGGGTTGATATGGTGCATGCATGTTGGCCTTTGGTATCTGCCACACATCTAATGGTTCTAATTGTTCAAAAACCTTCGTACTGTTCGAAACATAGCATTTTAGTTTCCACCTAGTATGGGTTCCCTTTTTAAAACAGATTAATTATGTTTGAATTATTACCTACATTACACCTGATCGTTCAAATCTTGTATTCAGCAATCATGGAAACTCTCCTGCTGGTTCTAGAAAAGAAAAGCTCGACCTGCTGGTTCTAGAAAAAAATATGAAAACAAAAGAATGATATAAGCAGATATTTTGTTCCTTGACCAGTGTCTCCTTTGGTTAAACTGTCAATTTGTATTTTGAATATTTCAATGTCTAATCACTCCTCGTTTTTTGAAGGGTGGCTCTGAGGTCCATATACACTGGAAAGGAGCAGCTGAAATTATTTTGGACTCATGCACAGGCTGGGTTGACACTGATGGTTCGAAGCATTCAATGACTCCAGAAAAAGTATATTTATTCTTCAAATTTTTAAGGGAACTTCATGTCCGTTCTTTTCATTTGTACTGTATGGTCTTAGTTAATTAATATTTCAGGTTGCTGAATTCAAGAAATTCATTGAAGATATGGCTGCTGCTAGCCTCCGCTGTGTTGCGTTTGCCTATAGAACTCATGAGATGGATGATGTTCCAGATGAAGATCACAGGGAAGAGTGGAAACTGCCTGAAGATAACCTGATTATGCTTGGAATTGTGGGAATAAAGGTACATAACATTTGAGAGTTTTGATTGCTGCTAATTTTTGAAATATTCTGATAGATGCACTCTCCATCTCTCCCTTTTTATTGCTAATGCTACCTTTCAATAGTATTTGTTCCACATTTCGCACAAAGTATTTGTTATTATGTGTCTAATTTTCAGCTTCTTTCCTGTAAATAAATTAAACCTGTTACTCCCTCTGTTCCAAGCAAGCCTGGTGCAGTTGGTGAGTGCTAGCTCGCCGAGTCACCAGGTCTTGGGTTCGAAGCCGTCTCTCTGCAGAATTTCTGTGGGGGTAAGATTTTGCTTCGGTTATTCCCTTCCCCAGACCCCACTCGTGTGGGAGCCTGTGGCACTGGGTCTGTCCTTTTACTCCCTCTGTTCCAAATTATAAGTCGCTTTGACTTTTTTGGTTCATTCATTTTGCTATGTTTCTAGACATATTATTATATCTAGATGCGTAGTATCTTGGATGTGCCAAAAAAGTCAAAAGCGATTTATAATTTGGAACGGAGGAAGTATGTCCCTTAGAGCTCAATGTGACCGTACATCTGAATTGATCTATTTATCAGTTTCTTTCACTGAATTTGTCAGTATAAACTGTTTGGTTGCAAAGGACAACTTTAACCAATCAACAACACTAGAAATTGAATGATTACAATTTACAAAACCACTATAGCAGTTGTTTGCTGCCAATTCAGGCAGTATTTTGTATCCAGATTTTTTTCCACAACCTTGATTTCTAAATTATGATGTCTGTCTTTAGATGATCTTTATGAAGAATGTGCTAATAACCATGTCTGTCTTTAGATGATCTTGATGAAGAATGTGCTAACAACCACATGATATATGACTGCTGTTTGCATTTCGCTGTTCCCTTCTTTCTTATATAGCAAATATTGTACAGTGTTTGCTAACAGTGTGCTGCCTCTGTAAGCCATCATCATCAATATACCAGTAATATACATCTGTTAACTGATGCAGGATCCCTGCCGTCCAGGAGTTTGAGATTCTGTTCGTTTATGTCAGGCAGCTGGCATTAAGGTACTATCATGTTTCTGTGTCACTTTATAACTAGATGCATCCAGAAGGCACAGGTCGCCATTTATGTTATCTTCCATAATCCATACCTTTGCTTCGTCTAGAGATGTTTACTTGAAAGTTATTATCAGTCATCACTTTTCAGTTATTCATTTGAATTGTTAGGTGCGCATGGTTACTGGTGATAATCTTCAAACTGCAAGAGCCATTGCCCTGGAGTGCGGGATACTTGATGATCCCAATGCGTCGGAGCCTGTCATCATTGAAGGGAAAACATTCCGGGCGCTGTCAGACTTAGAAAGGGAGGAAGCTGCTGAAAAAATCTCTGTATGTTTATTATCCTTGCATTTTACCTAACATTGAATTGTTATGATACTATTGTAATATTTTCTGTGGTTAGTATATGTCATTGTAGCCCCCCTCCCCCTCCCTCTCTTCCTCCCCTTCCCTGGCTCCCTCTCCCCCAGCACCTGTATCCATGTCGGGTAACAGAAATAATGTACACTATGTGAAATATTGTGGCAACAAGCAAGTTTTTTGTTGCTCACATTTTGTGACATTGCTTATGCCCAGGTTATCGACTTGAGAAATAAAATATTTGATGAAAAAACCATGAAAATGACCTATGTAGCACTATGAAACTCGCTGTGATTCAGTTATTAGTAGTATTGCATAAGCTGTCTAGGCTCTAACCGAAGGCAATCCCTTAATTTACCTGCACTGACTCAATACTCGATTGGATGTGTCAAGATTTGGCGGTTACTTCATGTCAAGATATGGGGTAACAATCCCTTAATCTATCTGCACCCGGCTACCCGCTAATGACCAAAAATACGAATACAACCATGCTAACATGAGGAAATTTGTTTTTTGTGTCTATCTATTTTGCTATTTCCCTTCAGTTGTTATATAAATCTTCAAACAATAGACTTTCTGCCAATTTTGCTTTATGCATTTGCATATGCAGATATACTATCTTTTGTCTTTGGGTTAAAGTATGCTCTAATAATGGCTACAGGTGATGGGGAGGTCTTCACCGAATGATAAACTTTTACTTGTTAAGGCACTGAGGGCAAGAGGTCATGTTGTTGCTGTTACTGGAGATGGCACAAATGATGCCCCAGCACTACATGAGGTTTGTGGACTACTAGTCCCTATGAAATTTCTAATATTTTACTTTGAAACCAGCCTATTTTGAACATGAACTTTCAAATTCCTAATATGTAATTTAAACAAGCATCTTTCCATAGATGTTCAGAAACATCTTTTTGTAGTACTTGACAAAACTTTGAAACTTGCAGGCAGATATTGGTCTATCAATGGGCATTCAGGGAACTGAAGTTGCCAAGGAGAGTTCTGATATTATTATCTTGGATGACAATTTTGCATCAGTCGTGAGGGTATGTTAAGTGTCTATCTTTTCTTGTTAGCCTTCTGCTACTGTAGTTCGTGGCATTTGTTTCTGGCTTCAGGTTGTCAGATGGGGTCGTTCGGTGTATGCAAACATACAGAAGTTTATACAGTTCCAACTAACAGTCAACGTCGCAGCTCTGATAATCAATGTAGTTGCTGCCGTCAGTTCTGGAAACGTGCCGTTGAATGCTGTTCAGGTTTGAGTTCAGATCCTTTTCAATTATGATATATGTATTTGCACACTGAGATCTATTGGAAGTTGCATTATATCATCATTTAATTTGTAAAACTGCGACATACTTCAGAGTTTTCTTCAGTTCTGTGCATGTCCAGATAGTATTTCTAAAAAGATCTGAATTACTAGCTGTAGTCTCTGTAGTGTTGGGTAAAATTCTAATTTTTGTTCCCTTGGCTGACAGTTGCTGTGGGTTAACCTAATTATGGACACTTTGGGTGCCCTTGCATTGGCGACAGAACCACCTACGAACCATCTAATGGAGAGACCCCCAGTAGGGAGAAGGTTTGTTTTTGTGCATGTGCTATATTTGCTCATCTACCATCTCATGGAGAGACCCCAGTAGGGAGAAGGGATCTGGTTGGCAAACATTATGGACATGACAGTTTTGTTTATACTGAATATGTTCAGTAATTGTACACACTACTTTCTCTGATCACAAATCCATTGGGACATTGACATTGACATGGCCTCTAATGCAATAATCAGCAATATTTAGAAAAATACAAATTCCAAATAGAAAAATGAAAGTATTTTTCATGATGAATCTACTAGCATCAATCTTGCATTGCCAATCTAAGTGAAATTTTAATTATTGATGATATTAAAGTTAAAAAGATTTGACTTATTACAAACTTAAATGGGCCTACATTTTTGTGGTCAGATGAAGTATTTTGCAATAAATTGTAAATATAAGATTGTTGATAATTTTAGTTGCTAGATCATTTCAGTTGCATCAAATTTATGTCAGCATTTATCTCTGTATGTTGCTATTGAAGTGTCAAAAATATTTGTGTTAGCGGTGCTAAATGGTTTCTTATCACCTTTTCAGGGAGCCATTGATAACAAATATCATGTGGAGAAACTTGATTATCATGGTATGCTACATATGCCGCTTTATTTTGTGTTGCTTAATATAGATCTTCTACTAAACACTTGGTTCTTTGTTCAGGCTTTGTTTCAAGTTTCAGTCCTCCTTACTCTCAACTTCAAGGGAATAAGCCTCTTGCAGTTGAAAAATGATGACAAAGCACATGCAGATAAAGTGAAAAATACCTTCATATTCAACACATTTGTTCTCTGCCAGGTTCTGTGTTTGAGCTTTCACTTAGAAAAGAAGTTTCTTCCTTTTTGTCTATGTGACTCCGGAGTTTTATTTTATACAACAAATGCAGTAGTGGCCTGACATCACATTTTTGTGGTCTTATTAGGTGTTCAACGAATTCAATTCACGTAAACCAGATGAGCTCAATATATTCAAGGGCATTTCAGGGAACCACCTCTTTATTGGCATCATAGCAATAACAGTTATACTCCAGGTAGAATCTCTAGAAGGGATTTCCTTTCTTTAACTAAGATAAATTGATTTAGGTGTACTGTTCTCACATTCTGTTGTTTCTGTTTATGTTTAGGCGCTTATCGTTGAGTTCCTTGGCAAGTTTGCCTCAACAGTAAAGCTAAGCTGGCAGCTGTGGTTGGTATCGATAGGTCTTGCTTTCTTCAGGTAAGATTCTCATATGCTTGCTGATGAAATAGAATAGGTCACGGTAGAATCGTGACATGTTTCTTCTGGTTTCATGAATATATTACTGTGGGTGCGATCCTTTGTATAACATTCTAGACTTTTCTTTCTTTTCCCCGGTATTGTACCTGATCATTCTCTTATTGCTCTGCAGCTGGCCGCTGGCGTTCGTGGGAAAGCTTATTCCTGTTCCTAGACGTCCATTTGGAGAATTCTTCGGATGCTGCTGTAAGGGGAGCAAACAAGGTAGCCATTGCACTCTAAAATCCTTTATTGCTTGCCGATTCATGTAGCACATGGGGAGTGATCAAATATACCAAAGCATCTTTTGCCTCTTCCATAATTTTTATTGCACATCCCTGACAGTGTTCCGTTTGTGCAGCCCCTGATGACGCAACCTCTAACGATAAGGAAGACAACAAACCTGAGCCTTGAGATGTCCTAAGATTTGATGGTTGGCAAAGATGGCCTTTTGCAGTTTCTTACGGGGATTCGACGTGTTGGATTTGTAATTACCTCTGATTGCTATTGTATATACAGCACGGGTAGTTCTCGGCTTTTGGAAGTTTGCAGCAGCATCTAACCATCCATGCGTCTTGATACGTGACCCTATAGCTTTCGTATGGCATTTCAAACAGGATTGGCTGGAAATGCAACTCGGCTTCTCTTGAGACTGTCATTTGCTTTCGTTCGCAACTGTATATTGTAGCTGGGAAGACTATGCACAAAGTTTCACAACTGTATATTTCACAAATTTCTATGCACAAGTGAGCTGCTATAACATTGGATGGTGCAGCATCGTGCACAGTGTTTCCTAGGCATCCAGTGGCTCGTGGATGCTTTCGTGTGTCGAGCGGCCTGTGTTCGTGCCATAACATTTGACAAGTGGGCGTCCACTATGTCGGCTTGCATCTTGAAGCCTCCCGATGCAGAGAAAATAGGGTGTGTTGGACTGCGTTATAGGGTGCGCTTCTGGTCGTCTGCGTGACATGTCTGACTCTGACCAGCATGCGTGTAGAAAAGTTTACCCCAGGTGAGCCGTGCACTTGTGCGCCCTTTTGAGATCCCAAATTCTCCCCCTAAATTTTACTATGCAAAAAGGAGATTCGTTATCACATCAAAATGTCGGCAAATGTATGGAGTATTAAATGTAGATGAAATCAAAAACTAATTGTACAGTTTTGTTGTATTTTGCGAGACGAACATTTTAAGTCTAATTAATCAATTTTTGGACAATTTTTTTGCATAAAAAACAAAAGCTGCTACAGTGTTCCGACAAGAACACTGTAGCAGGACAGCCAATTCGGCATCTAAACACGGGTACGCCTTTGTTCTTATATTTCTTGTCAGCTGTCCAGTGTATGCGCGTTCCATTGTTCCGCCCACGTGGCCGAGGCGACAGTTGACAGCAGCAGCATCAACAGACAGCGCCATGAATTCGCAGGCCCTCCCTCGGTTGGCGCCGGTTGACGAACTCCCCTGTAACACGATAGAAAAGCGAAGTGTTAGTAGCGAGCGAGCGGGTGCTTTACGCACAAAGTGGCGGTCACTTTGAGTAACCCGCGGGAGAAAGGACTCCGCAGCCGAGCCGGGCAGGGCCGCGTATCGATCGATCTCAAGCCATTGTTGACGTTTTAACCGCTTGCGCTCTGTAGATCCGCGAGAAAGGTCAGTATGAAGACGCACGCACTTGCGGTCGCGTTTACAGCGTCGCCTCCGTCTCTCTCTCATAAATGCATCGCTCATCCTTATCTGGCCCATGTTTAGATCATCTCAAAATTCCAAGTTTTTTCACTCTCTCTCCATCACATCAATTTTTAGCCGCTTGCATGGAGTACTAAATGTAGGTAAAAAAAATATCTAATTACACAGTTTAGTTCAAAATCACGAGATGAATCTTTTGAGCCTAGTTGGTCTACGATTGGACAATATTTGTCAAATAAGACGAAAGTGGTACTATTCATCAAGTTGAAAAAATCTTCAATCTAAACGAGGGCCCGGTGGACTTTTGTTTTTTCCAGCTCCAAACCCTCTGTTGTATCTGCGTGTGTGTGCGCGCGCGCGCAAATGTCTCATACCTAGTACGCTACGCCTACGCGTGCGGTCACCTGCTCTGCTGGGTCAGTCAGGAGCTAGTTATAGGTTCGGTTCGAAGCGAACCCACCAGTAGCGCTATGGTAGCACTTTCGTTGTTATTTGGTAATTATTGTTTGATCATGGTCTAATTAGACTTAAAATATTCGTCTTATGATTTACAACTAAATTGTGTAATTAGTTTTATTTTTATCTATATTTAAAGCTTCATGCATGTGTTCAAAGATTCGATGTGACGGGAATCCGAAATATTTTGCAAAATATTTAAACAAGGGCGTAGTATAGGTACTCGATCGAGGTACCGGATGACATGACCGGATGACCCTTTGGTGCACAGGAACACTCTTGGACTTGACGGGAAGGCGCAGCGCAGTCACCATCTCAGAAACTGTTTTAGGGCCTTGTTTAGATACCAAATTCACCCCAAATTTCACTATGCAAAAAGAAGATTCCCCATCACATCAAAATGTCGGCACATATATGGAGTACTAAATGTAGATGAAATCAAAAACTAATTGCACAGTTTTGTTGTACTTTGCGAGACGAATGTTTTAAGCCTAATTAATCAATATTTGGAAAATTATTACCAAATAAAAACAAAATTGCTACAGTGTGACGGGACATTTACTATGCAAATTTTGGATCCTAAATTTGGGATCTAAACAAGCCCTAGGCCTTGTTTAGTTCCACCAAATTCACCCCAAATTTCAATATGGCCTTGTTTAGTCCCCAAATTCACCCTAAATTTCACTATGCAAAAAGAAGATTCCCCATCACATCAAAATATCGGCACATGCATGGAGTACTAAATGTAGATGAAATTAAAAACTAATTGCACAGTTTTATTGTACTTTGCGAGATGAACATTTTGGTCCTAATTAATCAATGTTTGGACAATTATTACCAAATAAAAACAAAAGTGCTACAGTGATTCGGTGCAGTGATTTCATCACCGAATCAGTGAACTAAACAAGGCCTATGTAAAAAGAAGATTCCCCATCACATTAAAATGTTGGCATATGTATGGAATACTAAATGTAGATGAAATCAAAAACTAATTGCACAGTTTTGTTGTACTTTACGAGACGAACATTTTGAGCCTAATTAATCAATGTTTGGACAATTATTACCAAATAAAAATAAAAATACTACAGTGTAGCACAGTAAATCGGGAACATCCGATTTGGGCATCTAAACGAGGCCTTAGGTCACCTGGACTTTGCCACGATCAGGAAATGCCAAAACGATAACAGATGCTGGAAAATGAGAGATTAATGTATAGCTATAGCGTGGCACTAGGATTTGGAACCAGCCAGGTGTGGCAAGTGTATGGCAGAAGAGAATCGTGCAGCACACGAGCTGCTTGGGGCTGTTTAGTTCCAAGAAATTTTGCAAAAAATTTCAGATTCTTCGTCACATCGAATCTTTAGACACATGTACGAAGCATTAAATATAGATAAAAAAATAAAAACTAATTACACAGTTTAGACGAAATGGACGAGACGAATCTTTTAAGCCTAATTAGACCATGATTGAACAATATTTGCCAAATAATAATGAAAACGCTACAGTAGCGTTTTCCAAAAATTTTGGCATCCAAACGGTGCCTTGACTGTCCGATAACATTCGTACACTACATACACACAGTAGACAGAACGAAGGTTGCTTCTGGCAATCGGGTGGTTCCAACGAGCTGGATGACGCGGCGCTACATATCAACGCTCGATGGACAGCTCACAGCTCGTTCGGTCATTCACTGCCAAGTCGGTCCCACCTTCGCTTTCTATGCTGGACTCTGGCATCTCTGGCGACGTCGTGAACGCAAACGCGTGCAGGTCGTCCGTCTGCCCGGCAGGAAGGCCCACGGTCCGTGCAGAGCCTCTTGGGCTGCTGTTGGGTGCAGACTGTTATGAATCACTTTTATCAACGAAAGAACAACCGTTCACATTCTCATTTGTCTTTGAGTTTCTGATTTCAGAATTGATACTATCAGGGCGTCCGGACGACACCGGACGCGCCCAAGCGGTGCGACGCAACCAACTCGTCCGGGCCTCCCTTATCTACTCGCTCATCTCTTCAGTCTCCCCCCTCACCACTCGCTCGCTCCGCCTCGCTTCTTCTTCCTCTCGCCTCGCGCTCTCCTCCACACGCCGCAGGACGCTGCTCCTCCCCTGCGCGCCCTCCACGCGCGCCGCTGAAAGTCCCTAGTTTGGTTTTGGCTAATTGATGAAACCTAGGACTAACCTTTGTATCTAAGTGGATGATTTAGATAAAGGTGGTCATTGAATATGATACATGACATTGACTCATATGACCAAGATGATGCTTGGCTCGATGGACCGGTTGTGAAGGTGAAGGACAAGTCGAGGCTTCGAAGCGAAGGACCATGCGATGGTGAAGCTTGAGCAAGACTTGGCGCCGACGGACCGATGCAACGGTGAAGAGCAAGTGAAGTCAAGGTCGATGGATCGAGATGGTCATGTGATGATATGAAGTGGATCATATCTTTTGCGAGAATAAAATATGCTCAAGGCAAAGGTATAACCACAGGGTCATTTTGTTTTGCACTCAAGACACCATAGATGGTGTGAGTGGTTTAGGATCGATAGCCGAACTATTAAGAGGGGAAGTCTTATCGGTTATTCGACGCATGGGTGCCACTAGGTGAATTCATGAAGTGCATTGCATGTAGGGCCTAGTGAGCTAACTGAAAAACCTTCGAAAATGATTATGAAAATGCTAACATACGTATACAAGGTGGTGATCACATGTTGGTGTTGGCACATTTGCGAAGGCGTTGGAGTTTAAGCGGTAGAGAGCTTGCGAGCGTGGGATTCAGGCGTTTTCGAGGAGTTGAAATGCCTATTTTCCACTACGCCGAAAGTCGGAAAAGAAAAGGAGGCGAACGGAGGTCACAGAGGTGACCAAACGCTGCACCGGACGCGGTCATGGTATGACTGGACACGTCCGGTCAGCTGTCAGGCGCGCATGTGTTAGGGTTTGCAACCGGCGCGTCCGGTCACTCGCGGGACCAGCGCGTCCGGTTAGGTGTCTAGAAGGAACTGCGGTTCGCAAGGACGATCGGACGCGAGGCGCGTCCGGTCACACGCGATCGGACGCGTCCGATCGTTGAGGGAGCTTACTGGACTCTAACCGGACGCGGGCACTGTCGCGTCCGGTCGTTGACTGGAGCGCGTCCGGTCGTTGCTTCGCGGGCGCGCGGTGCTGTGCGATCGGCGCGTCCAGTCGTTGACTGGAGCGCGTCCGGTCACTCGGGACCGGCGCGTTCGGTCGTTATGAGGAGCACGTCCGGTCATGGGGTTTGACCGTTGGCGCAGTAACCGTTGGAGGATCGGACGTGGTTGAGCGCGTCCGGTCATCCCGAAAAGACCCAGTGAAGGGGTATAACGGCTCTATTCGGATGGGATACTTATAAATACTTGTTGGCTAGCCCTTAGGAAGGCCTCTCGTGATTTCTAACTTACTTGTGCATCCTTTGAGCTAGAGCTTCATCTCCCACTCATCTCTCTTGCTTGATTGCAAATTAAAAGTGAGATTGAGTGATCCCAAAGTGCATTGCATAGCTTGAGGACATCTAGTGGCACTTATGGGTGGTTTAGCCGGTGGATTTCTTGTTACTCTTGAAGAGTACCGCTCCTAACCGGCTTGGAGATTGTTGGAGGCGTTGGCAAGAGAAGGTGATTGTTCTTGGCCACCTCCGGTTGATTGTAAGAGGTTCTTGTGCTTTTCTCGGCGGAGCGCCAAAAGCAACTCTAGTGGATTGCACGTGTCATTGAGTTACCTCACTTGAGAGTGGTGTCTTGCGGTGCCTTGCAGGACGTGCCTTGAGGGGCAAGTGACTTGAGGGTCACACCGAGGAACCATCTAAGTGTTGGTCGATACAACCGGTGACGTAGCTTGTCGGTGCACAAGTGAACATCGGGTGAACAAAAATATTGTGTCTCTTGTCTCCCGGTGATTGGTCTTCATATTGTGTTGTTGTCAATATTGATTGACTATATATCATCTTGGTGATTGGCAACATCTTCACTACACCGTTGTTATAAGATACATAATCCTCTCTCTTGCATTTACATTTACTAGATTATCTTGTGTAGCTCTAGTAGTAGCTTTGCTAGTTGTTGTTAGCTTGCTCACTAGTGCAAGATTAGTGACTTAGCCCTTGTGTGAACTAGAGATTATAATCTACTAGTCTTGTAGATAGGAGGCTTGCAAAAAACTGTAGGCTAAGCAAAACTCACTTTGCGCCATTTGTTATTCTAACAAGTTTGCTTAGTGGCTTGTGTAGGAATTTTTATAGGCTATTCACCCCCCTCTAGCCATCTAGGACCTTACAGCCACCGGCTAGGCGCCCCTCCCTCCCTTCCTCTCTCTGGCTTCGCACCCTCCCCCGCTGCGACCCTTTGCTCCCTCCGTCGCTTCCTGCAAGTTGAGGGCGGGGGCAGCTCCTCTCCGTGGTGACCTTTCCCATGGTGGATCCATGGAGCTTTGGGGTCCCCCGTGGCGGATTCATGGAGCACCGGGCTCCCCGTGGTGGATCCATGGAGGGGCGACGCAGATCCAGCTGCGTGGTGGCGTTCTTCACCCTGGCGACGTCGGCGGGGAGGAGCACTCACCGGCAAGCCGCGCC
This sequence comes from Saccharum hybrid cultivar R570, assembly GCA_038087645.1. NCBI lineage: Eukaryota > Viridiplantae > Streptophyta > Magnoliopsida > Poales > Poaceae > Saccharum > Saccharum hybrid cultivar. The sequence goes on along the minus strand of JAQSUU010000553.1, from coordinate 20,543,569 downwards.
TCCTCCCTCTCTCTCCTTCCTCCCCTCCCTCCCCCTTCCTTCCTCCTTGCTCCCGCGTCCTCTATGTGACCGAGAGAGGGCGGCACGTGGTGGATCCATGGAGCTCCGTCCTCCCCATGGTGGATCCATGGGGGGAGGCGTAGATCCAGCGGCGTGGTGGTCTCCTCCACCTCAACGGCAGCTGCGCGGTGGCATTCTCCACCCTGGCGCGCCTCCCCCACATTGACAGTGGCATGGGGGCCTCCCCCGGTGGCGGATCCATGGAGCAGCGGTGCCCCTCGTGGTGGATGCATGGGGGTGATGCAGATTCGGCGACATTTTTCCCTTTCCCCTGTTTTAGTAGTATGTTTCTCTTGTTTCAGTTGATCGAAAGGTATGTTTTAATAGAACCATTTGGATGTTGGAGAAGTAGATCGGGACATGTATGAGCTTTCCTCCCTCCACCTCTCCCTCCTCTTTTGCCTTGTTGTAATGGTTGTTTTTCATTGTTGCAGTAGTTTTTTCAGAAGTTGTTGGAGTGTGTTTGAGATTTTGTTTCAATTTTTTTGTTTGCACGGCATGGTGAAGTAGCTGTCGTTCGCTGTTGCAGTAGGTGTTTGGGGTGTTGTTGCAGTAGTTTCATGTTTTTGGTGCAGCAGGCTTCGTGTGTCTGTTTGAAGCTTTTAGTTTCTGCATGTTTCAATTGGTGTTTGGACGTTGTTTTAGTAGATGTTTGACCGTTGTTTCAGTGGGTTTTCATGCTTTGGTGCAGCAGGCAGGTTCTTATCTGTTGTAGGGGGCGAATCCCCGTGTGTGCGGGGGGGGGGGGGGGGGGGGATGGGTTCGATCCGCTCCCCCCGCGTGCGTGGAGACGATGTGGGCTGCAGTTTTTTTTTTATTATCATCTTCTGTTGCGTGTTGCGGGGGTGAAAACGGGGTCTCCTGCGGCGCGTCCGGATGCTAGCGCCCGGGCGCTAGCAGTTCCCTTGTGATTTACATCAAGTACTCTATTCTAAACACACGGGCACGAATCATGAGTTCATGACCCAACGGGCACACTGGTTATGGCACGTACGCCGGCGGCACCCCACCATTTCCGTCCACGTCGATCTTCCCGGCCGGGGCCCCGGTCCGCCCTCCCTCTGAGTTCCATGCAAGTAATGAGCACTTGACGTCCGGTCCGGATGACGGGCGTTTCTGCTTCTGCATGCATGCGCCGCCGCGCTTCCACCGGGCATCACCTACCGCCTCCTCCTGCAGTCCTGCAGACACGCACAGCGCGACGTGACGGCGGCCACGTCGTCCCGCGCGCGGCGCAGGAAATTCCACGGGCATTGAAGGCGCGGCTCACACCACCCCGCCCCCACCACCGGCGACGTCGTACTGGCGACATACAGCGCCGCTAGCTGGCGCGTCCCCTCGCGAGCGGGGCGAGGCCACTAGTCTCGATCGAGAGAGGTGGCACTGGCAGTGGCAGCAGCTCTGATCCGCGCGGGCCGGGAGAGGCGCATCCAACGGAAGGATGGATCTTGACGTGACAAGACTGGATACTGCCGGATCCGCGCGCGAGTCGTGCTGCGTGCGTGTACGTACGTGTTAATTCGCCGTGTGTGGAGGAGGAGGACGTGCGATGACGATCATCACCCGGTCGATGGTATGAGAGGTGCACCCTTCTTTCAGCCGGTAAAAACGGATGAGCTAGCTACCGAGTGGTGCATGTGGATGCGATTCGTGTGCGGCTGAAACTCTCGGCGTGTATACCTAGTCTGACGGCCCGTGCGCTGCGAGCTACGTACGGACTATCCCTGGGCTGTGCCCTCTCAAGTATCCCAGCCGAGCTGGCGCCGCCGTACCGCCTCCTGCCCACCGAATTAGAATCAACCCAGCTCTCTCTCTCTCTATCTCCGGCCGGGCCGGCGTGTCACATGTAAGGATGAAAACGGAACGGAAATATCCCGAACCGAACCGCATCGTTTTCTACATTTAATTCGATCGAATTCGTATTTTCTTGTCCGACTTTATCGTTTTCGATTTCGCATTTTAGATGTTTCGTATTTCAAATGTAAAAGTAAAAACCGGTTTAGATATTTTTCGACCGTTTTCTACTTTTCTACTTTTAATTTGAAATATTCCGAATTTAAAATTCGGTTTAAACCGAATTTGGCCAATTGCACAGGTCACATAGCCCGATGACAGGCTGCTCAGCACACAAACTTGTATTTATGTGTCGGCTATTATGTTAAATACCTAAGACCAAGGATCATGCACTTGTTAATTATTATATGCACATGAATTTGATCATGCATGTACTTAGTTATGCATTTGGTCCTACAGGTCGGTATTCCGTATTGAGTTTCGTATATTGACCGTGTTCGATATAAATCCGCTCGAATTGGTTCGTTTTCGGAATTCTCGATATTTCGTAAGTTCGTGTTCGTTTTCGTGTCCGGCTTTACCGTTTTCGCTTTCGTTTTCGTATTTCAAATGTAAAAGTAGAAAACAATTTAGGAGTTTTTCGACCGTTTCCGACCGTTTTCATCCTTAGTCACATGCAAGTATGCAACGGAGCATCCATGTTTTTGACATGATTATCCCGGCCGCCACATGCATGCATGGACGGAGAGCTCGCCATCGCAACCTCGCTTGTGCAGACGCCTGCACGCAACGTGCCCGGATCAACTTGACCACGAGGCCCCCGGCAGCCGTGCTTGTTGACCAGCGGCGTGGGCGCGTGGCTCACCATGTCTAGTAGCTTTGTAAACGTAATATAACAGGAACTTGCTGGCTTACTTTGACTTTACTTTGTATTATTACAACAGCAGACGGTGCTCGTACAGCGCATGTACGGCACGTATGTACTTGCTTGCCCCCTTCTATTCTATCTAATGAAATCTTGGACCTATAGCTTATTCTCGCAAAAAAACAAACTAGAATACGTCATATGGAACAGCTTGGTCCAGGCAGCAAGTAAACGGAACAGTTTCAGTTCTATGCGTTCTACTACTATGCACGCATTAGCAAATTCTCCCCTTTTAATTTATTTATTTATTTGGGCGATCAAGTTCTAGTAATCGCATTTTCTAAACGTGTGAAGTCAAATTCACCGGCCAATGATGCATGCATGGTTCTCGTTTTTTTAGCTTGTGGCAGTGGTACTCACCGCTCACCGGCAGCAAGCAGATTGTTTACTCTCAGAAATGACGTATGACTCTCTGTATATATCGGACTAGAATCAGGTACGAGCGAGACTTTGAAACTAGGATGACATATATAGCCAGTTAATATATTTTCGTCACGAACCATTGTCGATCATCTCAGCTCACATGATTTGATTTTGTCATATCCATGGACGACAGCAGGATGGACATATGCTTGACGAGAATGCAAATTGCAGTTGCAGACGCGCGCGCACATTATTGAAACCAACTGACAGACTATAAGGCCCTGTTTGGTTACATGAGGTTAAAGTTTAACTCCTATCACATCAATGTTCCCTCAAATGTATGAAGTATTAAATGTAGACTAATTGCATGTATGTCGGCACAGATTAGGAGTAATTTACGAGACGAATCTATTAAGCCTAATTAGTCCAAAATTGAAAATTTTTTGTCAAATAAGACGAAAGGGTTACAGTGTTTGTTAAACTTTAACACCCCAACCAAACACCCCCTAAGTGTAGTTATTTTTCCCCCGTGTAGTTCAAACCAAGATTTATGCATGTATGACGGCATGACGCAGCCGTGTACGTTATGTACTTCGATTTGATTCCTCGACATTTTCTGGCGTTTATACCAAACAAATCGACCACGACTGAATGTCTGATTGCGCTACCAGCTACCACCCGCTAAGGCCTCGTTCGTTTGGCCTGGATTGAGTGGGAACTATTCCAGCTAATCAATGTTAATACAAATAAGCCTATCATTTCAGCTGTAACAGTTTCAAGGGAGCGGTTCCACAGTAAACGAACGAGGCCTAAAACATCAGTGAAGGACGGATGCATGGATACGCATCAATAAGCTAATTAATCGATAATTGGACCAATGGACCTGAGCTTGAGCTTGTGGTACTCACCGGTGGCGGAAAGCAACCTTTTTAAAATGCTCTTAGATGACGATTTTGTATTTGGCTACGATCCAGGTACGTGACTTTCAAACTAGGATGACTTGCAAGGCCTAGCTTTTACAACCAAGGACCTTGTCACCTGTGTGGATTAATTATTTTCGCGTTACGGAATAAATTCATTTGACGAGTTCAAATATTGCAAACATCAATTGTCGATGATGGCCAAGGGCCGTCTATATATCCTTTCTCAGCCCAAAAAATAACCTTAAGTCTCTTTCTCGAGGAATTAATTTTTTTAAAAATTTGATGAGACATATAAAAAGTATTATCAATATTTATATCTCTATATAATTTTATTATAAAAGTATAGTCATAATCTATATATTGACATATATTATGCATCATAAATATTACTAGTATTTTTGTATATATTCAGTTAAGTTTTAAAAGATGGTTAGACTTTTCAAGAAGTGCAGTAGTGGCAATGCAATGGAAGATGCTACTAGCAATTAGCCAAAATGAAAAGGAATCTTTTTGAGGAAAACCAGGATTGATGCATGGCACAGACAGCCGTACGTTTTGCCCTTCAACAGTTTGGTCCCTTGAGATTCGCCGACACTCAATTAACATATAAGCCCTCGTTTAGTTCACAGAATAGGGGAGAAAAACACTGTATCAGAATTCCTGTAGCATTTCGTTTGTATTTGGTAAAAATTATCCAAATTTTGACTAACTAAACTTAAAATGTTCGTCTCGCAAAGTACAACAAAACTGTGCAATTAGTTTTTGATTTCATCAACATTTAGTACTTCATACATTTGCCGACATTTTGATGTGACAGGGAATCTTCTTTTTGCATAGTAGAATTTAGGGGAGAATTGAAGGAACTAAGGCCTAAGTCTAGACACTGACTGGCATCGCGTTCTACTGTTTAAATTGTGCTTGTAGCTAGGCTCCGTTGTGATCATTATAACCAACAGATAAGCGGACAGCAGTTCCCTTTCTTTTCTTTTTCTTTTTCTGGGTTCAAGTGATTGGGCCAGAGAATGCAACAAGGGCAGCTGGCATCTGCTTGCTGCAAAGGTCAACTGTCTACTGTCCTTTGTCCGTACAAAAACGTCAGGCTGTCATGCGCCCGTAAGCAGGTAACAGGTGTACCGGACAGCATGAACAGATAAAAAAGTCAACTTGTATGGCATGGCTTATCCTCTACTAAACAACAACTTGCTTGGTCCCTGAATTTTAATTTGTATCTCAAAACGTTTACTTAGTTTCCTATAGGTTATTGATATGTATAACCCGTTCGTAGTACTTCGTGAGGATGCTAATAACGTTTTAGTTATATTAATTCGTACTCTCATAGACATTGCTTGAACGTTTTCATTATATATATGATGACAATTAGCGTGCATGACACAAACTGGCAAACTGCTAATTTATCAGTGATTTGTTCAGAGGTTAGCGGCGGTAGTTGTTTGTTCATCAGGAGAGAATCTATTACTAAGTGCATGCAGCTGTGAACATTATTAGTTAGTTTGGACCACGGCGGATATAATAATTCAGAGTTCGCTGTACCCGTACCACATATCATTGTAGAAGGCAAACACATCAGAGTGACACGGACGTTGAGATTTCTTATCTTTGTTTAAGGGCTGCTCCTTTTGTCAGTTTATGAGCTCTTGTTACTAGGTTCATTTCCAACTTGCTAATGAGTAGTGGCCATTTTTTTAGGCAAAGCGGCAGTAGACTTTCAAGTCTAGATTGAAAATTCATGTAAATTTGCGTGGAGTGTACAACATAGCAAATTTTGAATAGGACACTAGTAGCTTTTTAGATATTTTCTTTTAATTTACATGTACTACATGGAAACAACATAGAAGAACACCTATTCTTCACATAATATCACTAGCTTCTTTCCTTTTAATCATGAGAATAATGTGCATGAATGAACCTTGAGAGAAGACCCAAAAATTAGCTCGATCGATGATTTAGTCAAATCACAAGTGGCACAATTGCAAGCAACGCCAGACGAAGAGGAGACGACTGATAAATCCAGCTATTTCAATTGCTTACGGATTGGAGCGAGTTACGTAACGTGAGCAGCGGTGGCTTGGGCCGAGTCGCAAAACTGACTTGTAGCCTTTTAGCACCGTGCATGATCTTATCATATTTACAGTAGATATTTACTTATCGTACGTTCGTTTATAACCGGGTGGCCCGATCGATCACAAATCCACACATGGGCGGCTGATCGAAGCAGCCAAGACAATATGTCGCCGCGCGCCTTTGGTCAAACACCAAATTTTAAATGAATTTTATCGTAGCAGAAGCTAGGCAGCTACTGCTGCTCAGGTTTTCTGTGTCAACTCGCGGCTTTGATAAATGGCAGTTGCTAGACTTCCTCGAGATTTACAGACAAGCTTTCTGGCTAAGTGGCTACAGTCGGCTAGCTAGCTCGGGCCTGTTTGCCCTGTTAAACTTTAATAGGTGTTTTTCATGGGGTTGACTATAGGGTGTTTATATACTTATAATGAACTAATTAGATTTAATAGATTCGTCTCGTAAATTAATCTTAATCTATGTAATTAGTTTTATAATTAATATATGTTTAATACTTTATGCATATATCAAACCTTCGATGTGATAGGTGTTAAAAAAACTAATAGAACCGAACACACCCCCTTAGTCCTTGGATCTGTCCTTGCCTACGAGAGGACTCAAACATTGCTTTCTCGAAGTGCTTTGCAGCAGGTTCGATGAACATGGCCGAACCATATATAACTACTACGCAGTTTTATCGTCTCGTAGTGCACCTTTGTCTACGTACGAATGGGCGTTTTTTTTTTCCTAAGGCCTTGTTGAGTTCCGAAAAGTTTTTGGCGAAAATATCACATCAAATGTTTCGTATGATGTCGGAAGGAGTTTTCGGATACTAACAAAAAAAAACTAATTGTATAACTAGTCTGGAAACAGCGAGATGAGTTTATTAAGACTAATTAATCTATCATTAGCAAAAGTGACTGTAGCACTTTAGTGTCAAATCACGGACTAATTAGGCTCAAAACGTTCGTTTCATAATTTCCACGCAAACTGTGCAATTAGTTTTTTTTATTTCGTTTACATTTAGTACTTCATGCATGTGCCGCAAGTTAGTTGGATTTCAAATACTGTGTATGCATGCCATGTTGTCATGTTGCAGGGTAGCCAGTAGTACGAAGAACTGACGCTCTGGATTGTGCAGCAGCGTTGTGCATTTGTAGATACAAGACGCATTATTCTTTACGGTTGCAGTCAATGGTTAGCCGGGAGAAATATAATGGGGGAGTAGTTTGTTTTCCTGGCGGGAGTCCGAACAGATTGCTGGCATTCGTCACCTTTATTTGCCGCCTTATTATTATATACAGGTGTATATTAATCAATTAAAGAGGCCTCTTAATTAAACAAATAAAACGATCACTTCCTTTCATCGTCCAGAAGACCTATTCCGGTGACACGTTTTAGGGCCGGTTTAGATCAAAATTTTTTTGCAAAATGGCACTGTAGCAAGTTCGTTGTTATTTGGTAATTAGTGTCCAATCATGGTCTAATTAGGCTTAAAAGATTCGTCTCGTTCATTTCGTCTAAACTGTATAATTAGTTTTATTTTTTTATCTATATTTAATGCTTCATGCATGTGTCCAAAGATTCAATATGACGAGAAATCTGAAAAATTTTGCAAAATTTTTAATAACTAAACAGAGCCTTAGTTATTCTCGTTTGGTTATACTGCAACGACTTTATCTACAGGACAGGTTATTTATTTTTTCCATTCCGTACGGATTGAACCACGCATATGCAAATCATGGTCACTGGTCAGTTGTCATTCTCTCGGTAAACTAAAAAAGCTGCCGCAGAGTCCACGCCTGCGCGCGGGCTGCAAGGACGGACTCGAGGCCTACTCGTTTAGTTCGTGAATTAAATTTTTGAGTGTCAACTTATTGTTCTATGAGATATTAGAAGAGGTTTTTAGATATTAATTAAAAAATTAATTACATAACTCGTCTGGAAACTACAAGATAAATTTATTAAGTCTAATTAAACTGGCATTAGTATATGTGTTACTGTAGCACTTAAGGCTAATCATAGACTAATTAGGTTTAAAAGATTGGTCTCGTGGTTTCCAACCAAACTGTGCAATTAGTTTTTTCTATCTACATTTAGTACTCCATGCATATGTCTAAATATTCAATGTGATGAGGTGATTTTTTTTTTTTTTGCTGGGAACTGAACACAGCCTCACGGACACATGCGTGTGTGCACCGTGACTGCTGGATTTTTATGCACTCAGTACCACGTACAGGCAGAGTATGTGGTGACACAGCTCGCGATCGCGCGCTCCCACCGTCTGTTTAGACTGAAACGTCCATACTTAATTTCCTCCACTGTTGGATGGATAACCCAGAATGTGACCGGGCAACAACTGCATGCATCTAGCTATTTAGGCTACGACAAGTACTGTAGCTAGCGACGGCATCAACGGTACATTAGATCTTTATGTCGTCTCCAACGGTGCGGTTGACCAGAGCAGAGAAGCGGCATGGGCCCACTCATGCTCTCACGTTCACATTATCTCCTTCCACTTTCCTCCGGTTTGAGTTTAGCAGGTTATGGCCTTACAAAAGTATGACAACCTTAGAGGAAAATGGTGATGTTGAGTGAGTGGGCAATGAGGCAAAACAATGTTAGTGACACTAGCAAAGAGGTGGAGAAGGCCGGTACAATGGTACTAGGGTAGGGACGACCATGATTGTGGTGGACGTGGCGGTGGGAGAGACATGAAGGCAGCCACGACGGTAGGATAGGATCTCACACTTACTAAAGCTCGGCTAGCTAAAAGGATCAAATACCAAAGCAGGGGTTGAATATCTTGATATAATCTATTGGGAGAATTGGCTGTGGGACACTGCCAAAGCCGAAAATTGGGTGCCACACACCTCCATTCTCGTTATTTGCTGAGGGACACAATGTTTTCGTTCACTTTGGCCAGTGGACACCGCCGACCGGTTCCACCCAGTACTGGAGAGAGAAACTTTGCGAAATGACGACCGGTGCCCCTGACCCATGTCTGGTTGGACCCAACCGACTGTTGCGAACGGGTCTGTTGGACCAGCTTAAGTCCCAGCCTCTAGTTCCCCTTCCCTGCCTTTGTTCACTTCCTTCCCCTTCCCTGCCTCTGTTCACAACGAAAGCGTGTCGGCGGCGGCGGCGATTTGGCAGGCGGCGGGCGGTCAAGCTTGGGTTCCGACGCTTCCTCCTCGACTGGCGTGGTGGGCGAAAAGGAGGCCTGAAGATGGCGACCGGTTCCAGCGCTTCTTGTTCGACCGGTTCGCGTGGGCAGGGGCAGCCACCGAAGGGTGGCCAGCCGCTGTGCCCGTTCTGCAAGACGCCCACCGTTGTATAGCGTGTCTTGAGGACTTTGAAGCACCCCGACAAGCCGTTCTACACTTGCAAGAGACGGGATTGGGTGAGTAGTTCGTGTTTTTCAATTTCGTTTGGGTGTCAACATCCAGATCTTGGGTTCATGTGTTCATATGCTTGTCACAGGGCAACAACAGGTGCAACTTCTTCATGTGGAAGCCTGAAAGCTCTGCCGTTGACATTGGTGCCTAGATTGCAACAATGATGGCCCAATTGCATGATTTGGAGGACTCTATCTCGGTGATGAACACTAGTGTTCAAGCTTTGGGCGTAGTTGTTAGAAGCATGGATATGCAGCATAGTGTGGAAAAGTGGATGAAAGTTGCTAGTGTGTGGAGTTGTGTGCTTTGTCATGTTGTGCATGTTAATGTACAAACTAGCATGAACTATGCTTTGTAATGCCATTGTGAAATGAATGAAAGGCATTTATGCCAACTTTTAGTACCAAGAGACAAGAAGTTAATTTCAGTACTAGTTCATTACATTACAATACCAAGAGCTACAAGTTTCACCAAATACCCAGAATACCAAGAGCTACAAGGTTCACCAAATGGCAAGGAGCCTCAAAATGCCTTCCATGCAGCGCACTTATGCATCAAGCAGCTTCCTCTTGCTCCTGGTGCCAGCGCTCAGACTAGTTGTGGAGGTAGCCAGGCTCCTAGTCACAGGCCATGGGCTAACCCTGCATAAATGGTGACACATGTTAACATGTTCCTAAACTAACAGTGACAAAATGAAGGGCTAACTGTTGGTGGACTTACTGCATTGTTGGGCTAACAGTAGTTCCCTTCTTCTTCTTGTTTGTTTGGTTCTCATTGGTGGATGCCTTTTCTTGGATGGAGGTTCCTTTTTCTTCTTGGGTGTATCTTCTTCTGAGATCTCTGCCACTACTTTTGGCTTGGAAGTCCTTCTCTTTTTTTTGGGAGCATCTTCTGTGGTTTCTAAAATCTCCACTACTTTTGGCTTGTAAGTCCTCTTCTTCATTGGTGGAGCAGGTGGTGGTGCATCTGGGTCATCCACAGTTTCATTACATGTTTTCTGTAGGTGACCATATCCACCACACCTTTTACACCTTCTCTTCCCTCTGCTGCCAGATCCACCTTCTTCAACTCCAACCAACCTTCTATTCCTTGGCCTTCCTGCTGCTCTTTTGCACAGAGGAGGAAGAAGTTTGAAGTCAAGGTCCACCTTTTCCCATTCCTCCTTGCTTGGCATTGGAGGCACAGGAGATGCATAAGCTGTTTTGAACTTCTGGACAGAGTAGTAAGGATCCACATAATCCTCCAATTCCATCCTTCTTGTGCCAATCAAAGCTATGGCATGCACACAAGGCAGTCCAATAAGCTGTCAGCCTCTACAAGTGCACTCTTTTTTGTCCAGATCTACAATGAATCTCCAAGGGACTATATCCTTATTCACTCCTCCTACTTCACCAACATTTGGGCCACTTCTGTGAATGGAGTAGTTCAGGTTTCTGCTTTTGGCATGCAGGTCCTTCATAACACCTAGCAGAATCTTGAAACCTGACAGCTTTGAGACTAGCTGCATCCTTGTGTAAAACCTCTCCATGATCATCTGCCTTATCTTATCCATGAGCTCAACAACAGGTAATGACTTGTCCTCCCTGATCCAATTGTTGAAAGTCTCAGCAATGTTGTTTGTCACATAGTCACATTTTGATGATGTGCTGAACTTGGCCCTTGCCCATAGCTGTTTATGATTGTCCTCCAACCATTTTGTGGCCTTTGGGCATGCCTTGTGCATCTCATCCCAATGTCTAGCATGTGTTGTCATCTGGTAGCATCTTGAAGCAGGCCACAAGTTCCTTTCAAACACTTCTCCCCTAAACCTCTTCTGAAAGTTCTTGACAAGGTGCCTCATGCATTCTCTATGTTCTACACCATTTGTGAAGACTTTGGTCACTGCCTGATCAATTCCTTTGCCTGCAAACCAGTTGAAAGCACTCAAAGTCAGCATGTTGTAAACAAGGTCAGCATGTTCTAAACAGCAAGAGAAAAAGAAGGTCAAACTGAAATGCATGAATAAATACCTGCATCTGTTGACAGAACAAGTCCAGGTGGAGAACCAATAGCCTTGTGAAGCATCTTCATGTACCATTCCCAGTTTTCCTTGGTCTCACTGCCAAAAACTCCATAGGACACTGGGAACATCCAATTGTTGCCATCTATGCCTACTGCAGCAGCTAACTGCCCCTTCCACCTTCCTGTCAAAACAGTGGAATCTATGCCTAGATAAGGCCTGCAACCTTCAAGGAAGCCATCTATATAGGGCTTCAGTGCTACAAACATCCTACTGAATCCTCTGTTATTATTCACAACATCCCACTCAAGCTCTACAACACTACCAGGACACCTCTTCTCAATCTCTCTCTTCCAAGAAAACACATGTATAAATTTGTCCTCCCATACACCCTGAAGCACATCTAGTGCCATTTGCCGGTCGTCCCAAACTTTCCAGTAACTCAACTTGACTGGGTAATGGTCCTCTAACTTCTTCTTCAAAGCCTTGGCCTGTATAGTTAGGTCTTCCCTCAGCCACTTGAGAGCTCTATCCTTCACCCAATGATTGTTTGTCATACAATTCTTTTCCTCCAAATTCCCTATGCCAGCACAATTATGCTTGAAAGGTATCTTCCTAATCTGCAGCCATCAATGAAAACAAATCAATGAAGCAATTAAATGAAGCAATATAGAGTAAATGAAGCAATATAGAGTAAATGAAACAATTGACTCAAGTACCTTCCAAGTCTTGCCATCTGCACACTGAGATGCATGAATCCTCCACTTACACCTCTTGGCCTTACAATATGCTCTGTACCGTCGTGACTCACTATAAGGAACTGCAAGTTCAACTTCTTTTAGAACAGCATATGCCTAATACACCTCTTAAAAAGGAAACCATCCTCAAAAGTAACACCAACAGCAAATTTAGGATTTCTAAGTCAGTCACATGCACCACACCATCACACTCCTCTGCATCATTGACAGTTAGTGGGTCACCATCCTCCTCATCAGTGTCAGGATAGTAAGCATAGCCACCTTCAACTTCATCATCAGCCAGCTCATCCCTGTACTTCTCTTTCTCATCATCTACTCCAACATACTCTACTTCATCATTCTCTCCCCAGTCTTCATCAGAATCAGCCTTAGGCTCATCAGGCTCATCAGACAAATCAGACTCATCACTGTCATCATCCTGAACCTCACCCTCAGCCTCATCTTCTGGAGTATCAACTTCTAGAGTAGCATCTTCTGGATTAGCATCTTCTAGAGTGGCATCAGTATCAGGATTATGAGCATTATCAGCAGGCATAATCACATCTAATGGCCGTGGAGGATCATCAACAACAGAATCAGGGAATTGTTTCCCCATAGTGTCCCAAGCTCGAGTGTCCATAACCTCCACAGTCACTGGCAGCTTCCTCTTGTCCCAGTACATATCAAATGCATGTAGCAAAGAACTATCAGAATTTATACGAGTTGTCTCATTCATGTTCTTGTCCAAATATGTAACCTGCAGTTCCTAATCCTGACCGTGGATAATCTCCTCATCAAGCAATGCATGAAAACCCATCCAATTGAAAGTATCCTTGTCAACCGCACGCATCCAATTCTCAGTCACGTGATAATCACCGAGCCCATCTGGTTTTTGCTCTACATATGCGGGAACCTTTATCACCAGTCTACAAGCACTAGCCGGATCCATCCTAAATTCTCCAAAAAAAATCAACGCAACCTTTCTAACGCATACATTTAAGGGAAAGCAGTAAGGGGGGCATAGAAATCTCACCCTGGTCGAATCCAATTGAATTGAGGTAGAACCCTAGGCGGAGACCTAGGGCACGAGGCATCCTTCCTAGGGGACACCATCTCCTTGTGCACGGTGGTGCTCCCGAAGCTCAGCCCCACATGGCGGACGGCGGGTGTGCTCTAGAAGCTCGGCGGCGGCGGTCAATGGTGCGCGGCGGCGATAGGAGCGGCGAAGTGGAGCGGCGACGAAGGGATTGGGGACGGAGATGGACTGGAGTCGAACCCTAATCTAGACTCGACCGGCTGGGACTAAAGCTGGTCCAACCAGACCCGTTCGCAACAGTCGGTTGGGTACAACCAGACATGGGTCAGGGGCACCGGTCGTCATTTCGCAAAGTTTCTCTCTCCGGTACTAGGTGGAACCGGTCGACGGTGTCCACTGGCCAAAGTGAACGAAAACACGGTGTCCCTCAGCAAATAACGAGAATGGAGGTGTGTGGCACCCAATTTTTAGCTTTGGCAGTGTCCCACAGTCAATTCTCCCTAATCTATGTTGTTCATCTTTCAATTTTAGCCTATAGACTAGTACTTCCTATTAAAAACACACAAAGATGGACCATTAGGAGCAACACTTACATATCAATGGGTCAAAGGGTGTCCGTGGCAATGTCTAGAACTCTTACGATGGTTGATTATAGCGGCAATGGTGACAACCTTTCCCCTAATGTAGCTACAAGGTATGGCAGCTACGATGGTAGGCGTCTAGCGGGTTGGTGGCGGCCTTGTGGACAAGTGCAGTAGGAACAAGTCATGCATGACTATGAACTGGTCGACATGATAATATTATCCCATTGACGACGGCTCACTATCGTTATTGCCTTATTAGCAGCTGGTCTCTTGCTTGGTGCTAGCCATTTTGGTGCAACAATGGTGGCCCTTGATGTTAGCATGGTTATGGTAGTGTGTGGGGTGGTGGTGCTTGAAAGGCCCTTGTTTGTATTTGGTCATTGAGTGACAACTAGAGATGGCAAAGGGTACCCGAAACCTGAGTACCCGACGGGTATTACCCGATAAAGAGGTGGGTATGGGATGAATTTTCTACCCGTGGGTACGTTATTGGGCAAAATCCTATACCCATCGGGTATGGCGGGTACAGGTGTGGGTGTATACTACCCATACCCGCATACCCGTGGGTAAGACATACCCATAAAAATAACTAGCCAACCTTAGTTATTTTAGCGCATATAAGTCATGAATTTAGCCCATTGAGACATCCACTATATTTCTAGTAGATTGCCTTTGTTGTAATGATGCTAATAATGTTTGTTAGCATGTTTGTAATTTGTTGGAAGCTTAGAATGATTTATTTTTGCATGTGACTATTTGATATTTTTAGGTAATTTTTGGGTATGCTATCAGGTACGGGTTACCCGTCGGGTGAGAATTACCCGGTGGGTACGGGTATGGAACTATTTTTTTACCCACATGCGGGTACGGGTAACCCGACGGGTAAATTTTTGTGGGTGCGGGTACGGGTACGGGTGGGCACTACCCGTCGGGTACGTACCCGTTGCCATCTTGAGTGATAATGTTAGGTGGACTAATGTGTTTATGTGAGATACACATGTGATTAGTCCACAAGTACATATGTGTGAGCAACATATGCCATGATGGTGAAGATGGCTCAGAGATGTTGCAAAGCTCGCACATGTGATGATGAATGAGCTCATTGCACATGAGACATGACATTGAGTCATGTGATCAAGGTGGAGAAGATCAAGACATGACTTGGCTCGACGGACCGGTTGCAAATGCGAAGGGCAAGTTGAGTGATGACTTGGCGCTGATAGACCGAAGCAACGGTGAAGAGCAAGTGAAGTTAAGATCAATGAACCAATATGGTCACATGATGATATGGAGTGGATCATATCATTATTGATCATGTTGGTGCATGTGTTGCATCAACATCGGAGAAGTTAGAATTGAATACACAAGGCAAAGGTATAACCTAGGGCATTTTATTTCACCAGTCATAGGTGTGTAGAGAATTGATGAATGGGTTTAGGACAGATAGCCATACTATCAAGAGGGACAAACTTGTTTGCATATCGATCATCTAGTGCCACTCGAGTGATCTAACTATGCATCGTTGCTAGGATCGAGTGACGTGGCAAGTTGAGTGGTTAACTCCTTAAAAATGATTGTGAAAATGCTAACACATATACACATGGTGGTGTATTGGTGGTGTTGACATATTTGCAAAGGAGGAGAAGTTGGAGTTGAAGTGGATCAACTCGGTGAAGAAACGGAGGCGAAAAGTGGTCACTGGAAGTGACCGTACGCTGGCCTGGGTTGCACCTACGCGTCCGGTCGATTTTTTTAGAATCCAAACTATGTCTCAGCGGGTGACCTGACACGGGCAAATCACTGTGCTGCTGTAAGGTCCTAGATGGCTAGAGGGGGGGTGAATAGCCTATAAAAATTTCTACAAGAATCACTAAGCAAACTTGTTAGAATAACAAACGGCGTAAAGCGAGTTTTGCTTAGCCTACGGTTGTGATGCAAGCCTCCTATCCACAAGTCTAGTAGATTATGATCTCTAGTTCACACAAGAGCTATGTCACTAATTTTACACTAGGAGCAAGCTAACAACACTACTAGCAAAGCTACTACTAGACCTACACAAGATAAACTAGTAAAGTAAATACGAGAGAAAGGATTGTGAATCTTATACCGACAGTGGAGTGAAGATGTTGCCAATCACCAAGATGATATTCAATCAATCAATATTGACAACAACACAATATGAAGACCAATCATCGGGAAACAAGTGACACAATAATTTTGTTCACCCGGTGTTCACTTGTGCACCGACAAGCTACGTCACCGGTTGTGTCGACCAACACTTAGATGGTTCCTCGGTGTGACCCTCAAGTCACTTGCCCCTCAAGGCACGCCCTGCAAGGCACCACAATACACCACTCTTAAGTGAGGTAACTCAATGACACGTGCAATCCACTAGAGTTGCTTTTGGCGCTCCGCCGAGGAAAGCACAAGAACCTCTTACAATCAATCGGAGGTGGCCAAGAACAATCTCCTTCTCTTGCCAATGCCTCCAACAATCTCCAAGCCGGCTAGGAGCGGTACTCTCCAAGAGTAACAAGAAATCCACTGGCTAAACCACCCACAAGTGCCACTAGATGCCCTCAAGCTATGCAATGCACTTTGGGATCACTCAATCTCACTTTTGATTTGCAATCAAGCAAGAGAGATGAGTGGGAGGAGAAGCTCTAGCTCAAAGGATGCACAAGTATATTAGAAATCACGAGAGACCTCCCCAAGTTGCGTCTAGTCGTTCGCTGAAGTAGTGGCGCGGGCATGGCGTTGACGTGTGGCAGGCGGAGAAGGACCGGACGCTGCGTGAGCATCAGGTCGTGTTTGACCAGACGTGTCCGGTCGCAAAACAGAGGCTTGGGGAGCTCTCTAGAAACGACCAGATGTTGGCTGTTGAGCGTCAGGTCATGGCGTGATGACGCGTCTGGTTAGGGCTTCGAGCGTGTGGAACCGTGAGTGCACCTGCGTGTCAGGTCATAGCGTTGCGGCGTCCGGTCTCGGACCATTGGCGCGAAGTAGCCGTTGGAGATCACGTGGTCACCGTTGAACGCAGAGGACCACATGGACGACCAAGAGTGACCGGACGCTGGCTAGTGCATCAGGTCGTTTGGACCTGCACATCCGGTCACGTCGGGTTTTGCCCAGTGAAGGGGCCTACAACTATTTTAGCCGTGGGGGCTATAAATAGAAGCGTGGCTAGCCTTGGGCAGTAGTGCTGAGCACACTAGAGCCTTGGTGGCTTATGTAGTAGTGCTTGGGAGCCCTCTAAATCACTCTTGCTTGGTAGTGTTCATTCAATTGAGTGAGTGAGCGATTCTAGTGTGATTGCATCGTAAGATTGCATCGAGTGGCACTAGGTGGTCATCTTATAAGCCGGTGGTGCTTGTTACTCTTGAAGGTTGGCACCTCCTAGACGACTTGGTGGTGGTCTCCGTCGAAGCCTGCAAGAAGCTTGTGCAGTGCTCCGGACAAGAGCTTTGTGAGGGGCATTGTGCTCGCCCCGCGGGAGCCACGAAGAGCAACTCTAGTAAAGAGTGTCATTGAGCTACCCTCACTTTGTGAGGTAGGTTCTTGCGGTGCTCGACGTGCGGGCTTGGTGGGTGATGCCAATTAGCCGCCGAACCACCGGGTGAGTGGTCAACACAACGGGGATGTAGCTTGGTGGCAACCCCGCGAACCTCAGGACAAAAATCACCGTGTCAACATTGTCTTCATCATCTTCTCAGTGGTTTGCATTCCGTGCAACACAAGCTTGTATTTACATTTCACACTTTGAGCTTGTGTAGTTGCTCTTGTGACTAGTTTAGCTTTAGTAGCTTGCTAGTTACCTTTTTGCTTGTGTAGCATGGAAGTAGCTCTCTCTTGCGTGACTAATTTAGTTTGTGTAACCTTGTTAGTCGCATTGCTTAGTTTATGTAGCTAAGTAATTTACGCTCTCTAATTTGGCATTGGTTGTCTTGTTATTGAGCATTGCTAATGAGCTTAGGAGCTTTATGCTTTTGTTTACTAGCTGTATAGGAGCTTCCCCGGTGTGCAAAGTACTAGTGGCATAGTTTTTGTGTGACCATGCTCCTCGAATTGGTTAGCTTGCTCGGCACCTTAGTTGCTTAATTAGTATCCTTACAAGGTACTAGAGAACTTAAATAGAGAGGTGTAGTATTGGCTAAATCGATAATTTTAATTCCGTACTTGTTTCGGTTAGTCGACGTGATTAAATTTTAGAAAGGACTATTCAACACCCATAGTCCGTCATCTCGACCATCCAGTGGTGGTGGTGTATGGGGTGTTTGGGGGGGGGGGGGGGGGGGGGGCTGGTATGGTCGTGGGTGCTTTTAGGTGCAATATTTTCTTACCTTTCAGTTCAGACCAGTAATGGTGAAACGTTTGGTGCCACATTCTCGTTGGAGGCATTGCGATGGGATGCCTACTCTTAGCGTTTTTTTTTTGTTGACAAACCTTGTGCTAGATCTTCAATCGGCATTGATAGTATTTATTTATGGTTGTTTTTTTTTTCCTCCATGATATCCCCTTGTACTTGACGACGTGCAGGGTTAAGTTTGACCTTTGATCTGGTGGTTTTGTAGTTGTTCATTATTGTGGTGTATGGCTTGCTGTTGCTACCGCCGTGTAGGTAGTTTTTGTTTTTTTCTTTTATGTTGTTTTTAATTTAATTACCACTTGTTTATCAATATATGTCCGACAATTTTTTCTTACCAGCTAATTTTTGAGAAAAAAAAAGTTAAAGAAGTTTGAGAAAACTAAGTGTAACTTAAGTTGTTAGTTTTCTCATATGAAATATCTCTATCTGAATTCGAGTATTCAAATTGATGTCCATGCTCGCATTTTTGTATATTTATTTATAGCATGTTTGGTTTTATGGTATGGGTCAGTCCCACATGGAAATCAGACATTATCGTCCGGTGCTTTTTCTGCATAATAAGAATCCTATTCTACAAAATGACTTACTACTCACGCTACTCAGATCATTTTGATGACGGACAGGTTCTTCATCTCATGACACGAACCAAACGGTGTGATCAGGTTCGGATATACAGTAGGATCAAATCATTTGGCATATGGGTCCGGCGAAGCAAACACGCTATTGGAGCCGTTCGGCTGTGCTGATAAGCCGACTGAAAAACACTGTTGGCTGATTTATTGTGAGAGAAAAAATACTATTCCGGCTGAAAAAACAAGCTGAAAAAGACGGATTATAAGCCGAATGAACAGGGCCAATGGAGGGTTATACTGATCTCTGTCCTGGTATACTGTTCTCCGCTTAATACTTAACGTGAGGCCATGTGTGTATATATCGATCGTCGTTGCTTTGTCGCTGTGCCAGGTCGGTTGCTTGCTGTTGATCGATTCCTGAAGCTCACGAGGAAGGAGCTAGAGGAGGGCAAGGGCATGTCGCCAGCTTGCCTACCGCAGTTGCTGCTTTACACGTATGTACGCAAGTGACTTAAAACCCCGAAGCAAATCAGGAAAGTCTACTCGCGGCTTTACTAGCGTACGAAGATCGATCTGCACGCCTGATTGCATACACACCGTACCTGCGTGCAATCACAGGCAGATCCAGACAAAAGCAACGCCTGCATCATTGTGAATCGACGATCGGTTCTTGTAAACAGAGACCACAGGAAACGTGTAAAAAAAATGTCTTGTCTATCTCTCTACTGGGCAGAGAACTTCCGTTGCATTGAGCGCCACAACACGACTCACCCACATTAACTGATGGATCGATCACTGTCGCCGCCGTATCGTGTTTATGTGGTCGATCGAAGAGGCATGCGTGCGTTGATTGGTTTGAGAATTGGAATTAGCAAACCAATGAGCGGCCAGACGTCTCTCCAGGACTCGTAAATAATCCAACTTCTGGACTGCAAAATTCCACACGTAGGTATACACCGCGTAGCGTCAATCCATCCATTAATTGTTCACCTTGAATTATTACCACCAGCACGGTTCCAAATCACGTCGACTTCATCCATCTCGTTAATTCACGCTCAATTCTCTTTTCCATCAATTCTGATATCCATTAATTATGCTGCCGTGCCGTTTCCAATAATTACCGCAAGGTACTCCCTCTGTCACGTCTGTTTCATCCGCCCCGTTGATTTGCGCTTGAATCTCCTCCGTCATTTCTAACCCATCGTGTGCAGGTATAAATACCCAAATCTAAAAATTAACTACGTTTACCTGGTTTTTTTTCTTGGAAAAAGTCCAAATTGCTCCCTCCAAATTTCATCTATGTCCAAATAACCCCAAAGCTAACCTTTGGTTCAATTTATTCCCCACAACTATTTCATTTGGTCCAATTTACACCTTAACAAGATAGTTATCTATTTTTGTTTCTTTATGTATAAGTGAGCTTTAATATCAATTTTTGTGAGGTGATAGAGGACATCAAAAGTTATATTAGAAAAAATATATCTTATTTTTTTGCCACTATTTTGATAGCTTAGGAAAATTAATAATAAATAAACACTAGAGATACAATATCGTACAAAACATAATTTGAAAAATGCATAATGTATTCTTCTAACACAAAATATGATGTCTTCTATCACTTCACAAAATCTGAAACTAAAAACACAACTTGTACATAGAGAAATAAAAAAGAAAAATCATTTTAAGAGGTAAATTGGACCAACTGAAATAGTTAAAGGGGTTAAAATGAACCAAATGTTAGTTTAGAGGATTATCTGAGCATATGCTAAAGTTGAGGGGAATAGTTTCGACTTTTCCTCTTTTTTTCTTTTTTGGATCGTTTCCAAACAAACCTTCGACATAGCCCTGCTAATGGGACAAAACCCGCCCCACACCCGTCCCAACCCATAGCTGTTAAACCTGTTGTAGCAACCCAACCCAACCCAAAAAGTCAATGAAAGGACCCACCCTAACCCGCCCCGCTGCAGGTGGGTTAACCCAAGGGTGTGTTCACTTCGCGAAAAGTAGGTGAAAAGTTACTGTAGTATCTTTCGTTGTTATTTGGCAAAATTTGTCCAATCATGGACTAACTAGGCTCAAAAGATTCGTCCCGATATTTACAGACAAACTATGCAATTAGTTATCTTTTTTACCTACATTTAATGCTCCATGCATGCGTCGAAAGATTTGATGTGATGGGTGGAAGAGGAAATATTTTGGGTTGGGATGGGAAGTGAACAAGGCCCAAGTCGACGAATTGCCGGCAGCCGGAGTGGATGCTGGCATGCTGCTGAGCTTGTGCGTGCTGTCCTGCATGCCATGGCGGAGAAGCAATTCGAAGCCAATTGGGTTTGCGCTAGCAGCGCAGCTAGACATGGTCGTTGCGACACGGGTTCATCTGTTGAGGCCCTTTTCTGGATGCGACTTGGACACTGCCTGGGTGCCTGGCTGCTCGCGTGCTGACGCTGCTAAGGCAGAGGCACAGCAGCCGCACGTCGGGGCTCGCCATGGACACGCTACTGCACCAGCAGACAGCCTGATTCGCGGGCTCGGGCACGGCGACGGGATGCGCGGCCTTCCCCGCCCATGACGAGTGCGGCGGGCACGAAGATCTCGACTCTAGCTCCGCCTCCGCCGGGTAGTCCCGGACGCAGTTGCTGCACGCGCCGGCGCTGCTCGTCCACTTAGCCACTGCGCGACGACGCTCGCGGTCCGCTCATCTGGTTGCAGGTGCGACATCGACGGCTCGGCAGATGAGAGGTCAACTGCTCAGGCAAAGGATGCGACTACGACTCAAGCATGTGTGTGAATTAGGTCGCGTGAATTTACAACCCATTCAAACCCGCCCCAACCCATACCAACCCGCATTTGCTGTTAACCCGACCCACCCCACCCCGCTAGATAATGCAACTTGTTCTAACCTTTTTCGCGAACATGCATTGCATGTATATCGTTAAGAAGAAATTTAGAGTTTATTACAAAGTTGCACAAGGATCGGCCTAGGATGCGAGAGGCACGCTAAGGTCGATCATGGTGTAACTTGAACAAGGCAGAACCGCACGGAGATGAGTAGACGTGAAATTACAAGGTAAATAAAAGTGCGACGCAGCGAGTTATGAGAAACCCGCAAGCGACCAACGATCGGCCTCCTCCGCGATCGCGACGACGAGTGTCGCGGGCGAGCGCGCCTGACTCTGAAAGACTCTCAAGTTCCTTTCCTTCCAGGTACACCAAGCCACCAAAATTACTAGGGAGTCGCTGTGGACTTTGGTTTCTTGGAGGCAAAGCAGCGACACGCGTTCAGAAAGCACGACATTCCGAACGACAGAGCGACGGGCACGCGAGTTTAATCCACGTACGTTCCAGCATAAAGCTTTTCCTGATCCATAGGGAATCTAGGCGACACAACAGGGGAGCGCACTAACTGGTAGCACGTCTCAACCCAAACAAACCCCACGCCAGCACCCAACCCATAAAACCCGTTTCCACCCGACCCATTAGCAGGGCTACTTCGACACGTGCGGGTAATATCCAAGATTTCTCTTACCGTCCTTAAAATAGGAGCACACAAACCAAGTTTATTAGGCTAAATACCATATTCAGATTAACTAAAATAAGTTAGCTACTCTTACTAAAAAAAATCTGCCTGATTTAAGCATCCCTGCTTATATACTCCTAGGTTAAAGCAGAATATACGTATATGTTTCTTCAAAAAATGACTTTTGTCGTAGTACCTCCGGTTACCTTTTATAAGCAGGTACACACGTACTTTAAAATCTTTGAACGATAATTTAGCTAACGATTTTTAATTATTACTAATACAAATGAGCAATCAGAATGTTTATCCAGGACTCGTCAAATCCAACTTCTCGAGTGCAAATTCAACACGCAGGTAGTATGTATACTGTCCAGATTCCAAAAAAAAAAGTATGTATACTGTAGTAGCGTCAATGCAACCTTGAATTCTTACCGCAGGCTTCCAGCGCAGCAAATCACGTCCACTCCATGCCTCCATCCATCTCGTTACTTCACGCTGCTCAGCTCTTATCCATCATTTCTGATATCCATTATGCCGCCGTGCCATTTCCAATAATTACCGCAAACCTCTGTTTCATCCATCCCGTTGATCTGCGCTTGAATCTCTTCCGTCATTTCTAGCCCATTGTGCTGTCGTGCATATATAAGTGCCCAAATCTAGAAATTAACTATGAAAACACTAGCGCCAAGACGTCTAGCCCCATGAGGCGTCCGGATGCAGCTTCTACCTAGCCTGTAATGTTATCAGCACCCGTCCTCCTGCACGCATAGGAGGAGCCCGCCTGTGTCCCTACCGCCATCCACCTTCGCTTCCCGCGCCCGCCGCCACGCCACACTCCATCCTCTGCTTCCCACGCGCATGCACAAACGCCCCAGCAGTTGCGGCAGGTGGTTTCCATTGCAACATATACAACACTATATCTATTTTTGCAACTTTCAGATAAAATATTTACAACATACGTTTGAAACACTAGAAAACCACGTGTGTAGCCATTGCAAAGTATATGCAACATCTACATGAAACAATTGAAACATATGTTTGAAGCAACTGAAAACACTTGAAAACATCAACATGCATGTATATGCAACATCTAGATCTACTTTTGTAACATCCAACCGAAACACTTGCAAATACGTCTAAAACAGATGAAATAGTTGGAACATATGTGTATAGCCATTGCAACATGTGCAACATCTCGATCTATTTTTGCAACGCCAGTATAAAATACTTGTAACATACATTCGAAACATCTTGAACACTTGAAGCATACATTTGCAACACACGCTTTCAGCGCAATATCTTCTTGTTGTTTGGGAAAGGAGGCTCGTCGGCACATAGAGTTCACCGGTGTAGAGCTTACTGGTAGTACGGAGCTCGCCGGTCCGATAAAGAAAGCTGCGATAGGTCTAGTGGAGAAGGCCGCGGCGAGTCCACGCGCTCTAGAAGGCCGCGGTGGAGAAGGAGGAAGATGGGCACACACACATATATGTATATTAAAGAACAATATACATATGTGTTTGTTCAGGAAATGATTTTCGACGTACAATCTCCAATTACCCTTTTATAAGGCACACACATATCAAGTTTAAAACTTTAAGATATTTGAGCAATAATTTAGCTAACAATTTTTATTATAATACAAATGAGTGACCAGAAGTTTATTATCCAGGACTCTCAAATCCAACATCTTGAATGCAGATTCAACACTTAGGTAGTACACTAGCAAACGTACTCGTGCGTTGTAACATGAATCAGACTCCATATTGTCGCTAGACACGAGTTGTTTGATTTTTTTGTCCTATTGCAAAACAAAAAATGTTTTAAATGTATAAATATATCATAACTTCAATTTTCAAGCTATCTATGTGCTATTATTATATAGTCAAATATTGAGTTTCGCCGTTTTCTTTATGACCCCATAAAAATATACAATTTTAATATTAATATCTAACTGAATTTGCTAAAGAGTTAGTTGCCAACGTGTAAAACATTAATCTAAATTGTTCAAGATTTCAGTTTACTTTTGATTAGTTGGACCATCAACTGACCTAGGTTTTACTACAAAAAAAAGTTTTGTTTTTAATCAAAACTATTAATAATTAGCTGATGGGAATATTTGTTTTTTTAGAGAAGGATTAATGATCCAAAGACGACTAATATTGTATTGATTTTTTTTCACAGATTGGCAGGAAAAAAATGAAAAGCCACCAGAGTTAATGAACAGGTAGAAAAAAATCGAACCAAGTGGACAACCAGTAGGAAAAAAAACAGATCAGCAGATGAAGGAACCGGTAAAAAACAATAGCCAACACGGAATGGACTCTGAAAAGCAAAACCAAATGGAAACGAACTCTTATATGCACCTTAATTGAATATTTTTGAAATCTTCTTTTCTATTTGAAGTAGGATTTCTATTCATGTTATTTAGGATTCAAGGGATCCATTTGGATTAGTATTCGTAGCTATCTAGGTTACCTTATTTATGTGCATATGTCATATAATATAGGAGACTTTTAGACAGTGCATATATGGGAGACTTTTAGACAGTTTCCATATTGAAGGAGTTAGTTAGGGAGAGCCAGACCAACCTTAATTGAATATTTTTGAAATCTTCTTTTCTATTTGAAGTAGGATTCCTATTCGGGTTGTTCAGCATCAAGGGATCTATTTGGATTAGTATTCGTAGTTATCCAGGTTACCTTATCTATGTGCATATGTCATATATAATATAGGATACTTTTAGACAGTGCATATACGAGAGACTTTTAGACAATTTCAACATTCAAGGAGTTAGTTAGGAAGAGCCAGGCTAAAAAATAGGTGGAAAGAAATTTTGTTTCTTTATTATTAGACATAGATATAGATATTCGGCACTAGCGTTAATGCATTAATATATTGTTCACCTTGAATTATTACCGCAGGGTTCCAGCAAATCAGGTCCACTTCATCCTGTCTTGTTAATTCACGCTCCCCATAATTTCTGATGCATTATGCCGTCGTGCCATTTCCAATAATTACCGCAAGAGGTAGTAGGTTTCAAATGACGTCTGTTTCATCAACCCCATTGATTTGTGTTTGAATCTCTTCCGTCATTTCTAGCCCATTGCGCTGTCGTGCGGATATAAGTGCCCAAATCTAGAAATTAACTGTACTCTTATCTATTTCGTTTTATTATTCGGATCGTTTCCAAACAACCTTCGACACGTCGTGGTAATATCCTAATATTTCCCTTGTCGTCCTTAAAACGGTAGCAGATCAAGCCAAAGTTTATTGGACTAAGGCTGTGTTCAGATCCGAAATTTTTTGGGGAAAAATTCTTATAGCACTTTCGTTGTTATTTGGCAAAATTTGTCCAACCATGGACTAACTAGGCTCAAAAGATTCATCTCGACATTTACAGACAAATTATGCAATTAGTTATTTTTTTACCTACATTTAATGTTCCATGTATGCGTCCAAAGATTCGATGTGATGGGTGGAAGGGGAAATATTTTGGGAAGTGAACGGGGCTAAATGAAATATCTAGATTGACTAAAGTAAGTTGCTAACTACTGTCTCCATCCTAGAAAATAATGTGTTATGACTTCTAAAATTTGTCCTAAATTATAATACAATATGTATTATGTCTATGCTCAGATTTAGCAAAGTTCGTTAAATATGGAACCATAATTTGAGAAGAAGAAACTTGTTTAATCCTTTTTTTTTGTGCAAGTGTTTACTGCCCGCTGGATTAAAACTATGTTTTCACTCTTTCCAAATAAAAATCTTCTCTGCTGACTCTGTTTTCCCCATAAACCAGAGTGTCCTAACTAGGGCCGGTTCAGATGCAAAATTTTTTTTTGCAAAATGATACTGTAGCGATTTTCGTTGTTTTTTTGGCAATTAGTGTCCAATTATAGTCTAATTAGGCTTAAAAGATTCGTCTCGTCCATTTCGTCTAAACTGTGTAATTAGTTTTATTTTTTATTTATATTTAATGCTTCATGCATGTGTCCAAAGATTCGATGTGACAGGAAATCTGAAAAATTCTGCAAAATTTTCTGGGAACTAAACAGGGCCCTAGTGTTAAATTTCATACACCTACAACTATCAATCCTCTATTATCTGGCTAGTATTTCAGGGTGTGTTTAGATCCTTAAAAGTTCCAAAAATTTTACGAGATTCCCTGTCACATCGAATCTTTGACGCATACATGAAGCATTAAATATAGGTAAAAAAACTAATTACACGGTTTGGTTATAAATTACGAGACGAATCTTTTGAGCCTAATTAACCTATGATTAGACATTAATTGTCAAATACAAACGAAAAAGTTACTGTGCTTCTAAAAATTTTACACCACTATCTAAACACAGCCTCAGTCTAGGCCCCCAGATTCTCCCATGTCCCCATCCCAATGAACGGCTGCTGCTGAGCCCTTGTTTAGTTCCCCCAATTCTCCCCCAAATTTCACTATGCAAAAAGAAGATTCTCTGTCACATCAAAATGTCGGCAAATGCATGGAGTACTAAATGTTGATGAAATCAAAAACTAATTGCATAGTTTTGTTGTACTTTGCGAGATGAACATTTTAAGCCTAGTTAGTCAAAATTTAGATAATTTTTACTAAATACAAACGAAATGCTACAGGAATTCTGATACAGTGTTTTCTCCCCAATTCACCGAACTAAACGAGGCCTGAATTGGTGGTGCCGCCGGCCGCAGCCATTCTGGTCCGCCGTCTGCTCACATTTTCGCCGGGATCCCAATCCCATGCGTTGTTTGACTCTGACCTTCTGAAATCAACCCAGCCGTGCCGCCCAAACGAGCAAGTGATATGCAGGGAGAGAGAGAGTGTGTGTGGGCCCCATGGGCGGGTACGTACGGAAGTACCGTCCGGTGTCCCGCTGCAGATGCCCTTTAATAAAAAAAGATCGCCCTGTTGCCGCTGCCGCTGCTAGGATAGGTGCTAGCTGGAGTAGTACCTGCACTACGCACTGTACCGTGTGGAAAGGCCAAAGCTAGCGTCGCCGTCGTTGGGTCAGCTTCTTGCTGTCTCTTCGTTTCCGTTCCGTTCCGTCGGTTGCCTCTCCTCTCTCTCTCTCTCTTCTTCTCGTTCGTTCGTTCGTGTGTCTCTTCTCTCGGCTCCCTGGCTCCTGCTATATATCAGGGCAGGGCTGAGGGCTCTCGCTTGGCTCAAGGCTCAGCTTCTCCTTCCTCGCCTACGCCTAGCTGCCTCTCCGTTCGATCATCAGCTACCACCCCCGGCCGACCGGTTGCCTCCACCGGCCATAGCTGCTGCCAGGTCGTCGTTCCTGGAAAGAGCAGTTCAACTTCAGAGAGGTAAGGTCTATTTGAGACTAGAAATTAGCTGTATGCTACTGTTACTTTTGGTTTTGGATTGTTGGACATCTGATGGTAGGGGGTTTCAGCTTCAGCTGCATGCATGCAGCTATGGGTGTTCTTGTGTTTCAACTTCTTTCTCTTTTATTCTACTTCCTTTTGTCATGCTTTTCTTTTTTTTCCCCTTTTCCTTCCAGTTATTAATTTGCCTTTTCTTCTCGATCTCCTCTTTGGCTGTTCTTGGCTTCTTGCATGCGCCGCCAAGAGCGAGCTGAGGGATGCGTGCGTGCATGGGTTCCTGCCGTGGTTTCTCTTGTTGCAAATTTGTCATCGCGCGCGGTTACACCTTGGGTATATAGTAGTAGCTTATCATAATTATATTTTCGCTTTATTTTTCTGTATCTCTGTCTTGCTTTGTCGACGGGCGGCTACCATGTGCATGCATTCTCTTGGCCTAGGTGGCTAGGCTCTGAATAAGTATATCCTTGGTGCGATAGCTAGCAAGGACAGAGAAGCCAGCTACTGACTTCTTTTTGTTCTTACTAAACTGCTACTGGTGTGCTAGTTTGTTTCTTTTTCTTTTCCTATATGGGTGGTTGTGTCCTTGTTTAGTGATTAGCTAGTTAGTTGTTCTCTACTCTTGATTTCAAAGCTCTCTCACTTCAATCGGTGATGTGGGGGAGTGGAGAATATGCACTTATCAACTATCAAGTGCTTCTCCGTTTTTCTTGTTCTTGGACATCTCGCCTCTCTCAATAATATTTATATATATATGGCTTGATTTTTTTCTTTGGAGCGCTATGAAGTTGATATTGAAAGCTTACGTTTTATCTCAAGCTTCCTAGACCCTAGAGCAAGAAATATATACTAGAGTTAAAAACCATCCTTTTCTAGAGAGGACCTTTCGACAGTGTTCTCATTTGTTTCCACTTGTGCCTTCTCTCACCAAACCATCGTTTCATGGCCATAGCATTCCTGATTGTATCATCCACAAGACCACAATCAATACCCCAGTGCCCACCCTAGCGTTGTTTCTTGTTAGCACGGGTGTCTCACATGTCCCAATCTTATTTAGGCGTACGTACATCCATGGTGGTGTCAATTATGTCTGTTGTCTCTTCTCCTCTGATCTCTGCAATCGTCTTTACTGATGATGGCATCTTCTTTCTTCTTTTCCATTGGTTATCAGGAGTGGAGAGAAGCTAGCTACGAGACATGAGGGACATGGGAGAGAAGAGGAGACATGGGCATGGCCATGGCCATCTTGTTGGGTTTGGAGTCGGAGGGGTTGGACATGCAGAGCATGAGGAGAAGCGCATGGAACCGAAGAAGCTGGACATGAGCAGCATGTCCATGGACACCCTACCACATCTCACCACGCCCCTTGGCAACATCACTACCTTGGATCTCTCCAACAACAACCTACAGGTATATATTTTTAGTCCGTGGTAGGTTTCTACTTTTGATCAGCAATTCTTGCTTCTTGTGTTGCTATCTTTTGCATGCGTTCCTTGTCGTTCTACTTTTGTTGTTTTCCTCATCTAGCTAGATGCTAGAGTGATCATCCGGGTCTCCCCATTTGTTCTATTCGAATGGATAACACGCAGAACACTTATCTTGAGATGGTGTTGCATATTATATATCACAGTGTGCTAAGTTAACTGCAAACCTATAGCTATAGTGTGAGATAAGCATGAATTGTTATTAATATATGAAGGATAGCTCGTCAGCTAT
Source organism: Saccharum hybrid cultivar R570 (assembly GCA_038087645.1). NCBI lineage: Eukaryota > Viridiplantae > Streptophyta > Magnoliopsida > Poales > Poaceae > Saccharum > Saccharum hybrid cultivar. Next base: position 20,514,163 of record JAQSUU010000553.1, on the reverse strand, counting down.
CTAGCCATCTTCTCACAATATCTTGTTATTGCTTTGCCGCTTGGCTTGGCCTCCTGTATGTCATACATGGGGATGGAGACCAAAAAAAAACCCAGATATGCATGCCTTGTGAGTTGTGACTCAAGGTCTGTTTGGTTACACATGTTAAAGTTTAACAAACATTGTAGCACTTTCGTTTTATTTGACAAAAAGTTTTCAATCTTGAACTAATTAGGCTTAATAGATCCGTCTCGTAAATTACTCCTAATCTGTGCTGACATACATGCAATTAGTCTATATTTAGTACTTCATGCATTTGCCGTAAATTCGATGTGACGGGAGTTAAACTTTAACAAACGAAAACCAAACAGGGCCTCAATCTTTTGGTGCTAAAGAATATTCTGAAATTGCACGCAGAAAGAACCGATAGAACCGGAACATAGCTTATTCAGTTTTTGGTTCGACCTGGCCGGTGTGAATTTAAAAGGGCGAGATGGGTACAAAAGGCAACTTGCTGTTTGCAAGTACTATAGGTCTGTGGAAGTGGACCGGGGGCCGGCCTGAAAACGGCAACGAAAAAGCTAACTGTACGTCGATCTGTACCTCCATGCCATACGGATCAAGCCACTGCGTATAAATAAGTCAAACCCTCGACGGCAAGGCAAAGTCTTATCACTCACCAGTTTTACTTTACGATAGGGATTGTCTACTCCATGTCCATGTCCTTAAATATGTTCTACATAGTGTCTAGACGCCTGATAGAGGAAGAAAAGTATTAGTGCTTGAACAGAAATATACCTGCTCTGCTATTCATGATTTGGTGGGTGGAAGAATACAGTAAAAACATCTAATAACTAACGTGTTGTCGTTGAAAATTAAAACCGCAGAGCATTCCGGAGTCCATAATCGCGAGGCTCCTGAACGTGGTGGTGCTGGACGTACGCTCCAACCAGCTCAAGTCGCTGCCCAACTCCATCGGCTGCCTCTCCAAGCTCAAAGTCCTCAACGTCTCCGGCAACCTGCTCCAAGAACTGCCGGCCACCGTCGAGGAATGCCGGTAGGTGGTAATTAACCATCATATCGTCCATGGCTAGCTGGCAAAGTTCACGACACACATGCATGCATATGAGCAGCACTGATTCACTCACTGGCTTGCTGACATGTACCAGTGCGCTGGAGGAGCTGAACGCCAACTTCAACCAGCTGACGAGGCTGCCGGACACGCTGGGCTTCGAGCTCCACGGCCTCCGGCGGCTGTCCGTCAACTCCAACAAGCTGGCGTACCTGCCGTCGTCCACCTCCCACATGACGGCGCTGCGGTCGCTGGACGCGCGCCTCAACTGCCTGCGCGCGCTGCCCGAGGGGCTGGAGAACCTCGGCGGGCTGGAGACGCTCAACGTGAGCCAGAACTTCCAGTACCTGCGGGAGCTGCCCTACGGCATCGGCCTCCTCGTCTCGCTCCGGGAGCTGGACGTCAGCTACAACTCCATCGCCGCGCTCCCGGACTCCATGGGCTGCCTCACCAAGCTCGCCCGGTTCAGCGCCGCGGGCAACCCGCTGGTGTGCCCGCCCATGGACGTCGTCGAGCAGAGCCTCGACGCCATGCGCGCCTACCTCAGCGCGCGGATGAACGGCACCGCCAAGGCCAAGAAGAAGAGCTGGGTGCCCAAGCTCGTCAAGTACAGCACCTTCTCTGCGGGGATGATGACGCCCGGCCGCACCAAGGTGCACGGGAGCAGCACCGATGGCCTCCATATGTCGGATTACCGGTCGCTCGACGGCGGTGGCATTGCGTCGCCGGGGTTCCTCAGCATGCTGTCGCCCCGGCGTCTCTTCTCGCCGCGGAGAAATTCGACCAAGCACTAGTAGCTTAGTACGTAGTGGTCACTGGTCACTGGTCCGGCGAGCTATACATTATGCATGTGTGCTCCCTCCTTATTGCTGCTTGTTTGTTTGCTGCATGCTTCGAGTGTTCATCAGATGTGCTATGCTCGTATTGTAGCACAAGCTAAAGCTACTGATCTTGCTACTGCAGGTATATGCTTTCAATCGAAGAGAGGTATATCTGAAGTGTGTATAGTAGTACGTAGTGCAGTAGGGCATTGATGTACATAAGAATTAAGGGTGTCTTTTGTTTTTGTTTCATTGTTTACATGACATGTGCACTGCCACTGCACTAATGCTTATGCTGGAGTAGTCTTTTTGAAGGAAATTGTGTCATCTCCAGTATATATTCAGTGACCCTAAGACTTTAATTAGTGGAAATACTCTCGAGTCTCTACTCACTTGGCTATGAAAAGGTTGAATTATTGTTATGGTAATTACAGGCGTGGAACTGGATATTCCAAGGACCTCATCCTATAAAACCTTCCTATGCACATTGCATGTGTAGCATAAAACTAATAGTTGTATAACTGCCATCTGACGGACAGTTTTGTACATGATGCAGTATGGTTTTCCAACCTACTGATTTGTATACATTTTTAGAGTTCAAGGGAGAACCCCGGCCCATTAGCATTGCTATCAGGACCGAAATCAGGTTCAGAATGCTCTTAGCTCGGTTGTATACCTTTTATGTAATATCATAGCTCCGAGTGGTTTGCTAGGACGGTCTAGTATACGGCTGTAAGACCTTCGAGGGCGCTCCTCAGAAGCGCGTAGTTTGTATGATTTAACTATTCTTTTTAATTACAATGATACGCAAATCTTTTGAGTATTCGAGAAAAAAAAATCAGGTCCAGAACGTTTACAGCATCAAGCATCTGTGTCATCCAAAATAAAGCACAAACATGGCTCATGAGCCCTTCAGTTCAGACACAAGGAAAAAAAAACTACCACCACCAACAACTAGCACACAAGAACGACAACTAACACTAGATGCCACCAAAACATTGCCCAATGATGAACACTATCATCACAGTTAGCCAACAGGCCGGGATCTCCCGCCTAGGTTCAAAGCAAGTTCTTCAAGGTATCAACCAAACAATCAAGCATGCCCTCCATCAGGTACTAGTCACCGAGATCTTTTCTAGGTTTGAAGCTAGCTTCTCCAACTCGTCCAACACCACCTTGTATTGCTCCAGGTGACAGGGTATATTAGTTACCAGTTTTTGAGCATTATTGAGATGGATCGCCAAATTTGCCACATACTTCACCACCTGCCATTCTGAAAACTTAAAGAGTTTCTAAGTTTCCACAAGCTCCACATTGCAGCAGCACTGCACACATTCAACACAACATGTTTCGTCTCACTCAACCCAGCAACAGCTTCAAAGTTATAGACTTTGTTCAGATTAACTACATGGACTAGCTCTAACCACATTTAATTTGTTTTGCCACCACGCAGTCAAAGAACAGATGATGTACTGACTCAAAATCTGAGCAGGAATGGCATGTTGTATCAACAAGAGCTTGCCGTTTAGCTACATTATCTCTTTTCAAGATCTTGCTCTTTGATAGGAACCATAAAAAAACATGTACCCTGGAGGGTATACGCAATTTCCACACTGCTGGCGTATGCACTAGTTTTACACCCCTAAATTGACCAAATGATAAAGGGATTGAGAGTATTGCCCTGTGGTAGGAGGTGATGCTAGATGCCAGCTGCACCACCACCTCCCACTTCCTTGCTGTCTCACTAGTCACTATCTACACATCTCCTAAAAGGTGCATCTGAGATGTTCTCCATCCCAGAGATCAGCAACAGTAGCAGTTTGTTCATTCACCAAAACGTGGAGTCTACTGATTTGTATATGCATGAATGTGTAGTGCCTTCGTTAGCTGAAATAAAACCTCTAGGGCATGTTAGTTGGGAAATGGGCTGAGATAATCTAAGACAAATGATAATCTCTCTCCAATCCAAAATACTTCATCACTTTATCCACCTTAATGAACTGCTGAGACAGGTATACAGTAAGTGAATGGACAATCACGGAAAATCAGAAGGCAGAGTACGACACAAATATCTCCGTTACATTGCTGAAACATCTAATTATCTATGGCTTTGTTGCTAGCAGAACATGTCATGGAAACAGACATGTGCAGTTCTGAAAGTTTTGATCATCCTCTGTAATGACAGCAGACAGAGCGATGAACAATAGACGTTCTTTGCTTATTTGCAAAGCTTGAGCTTCTTGAAGAATGAAGAAACCTGTGACTTTGGGCAGGGTGCTGTGGCTATGCATGTTGGGATATTCTCAGGCTGCTCTATCCACAGCTTGTGCCGGACACCAGCTGCTTCCAGTTTCTCGGACAGGTTCTTTAGCTGTGTCTCTCCTTTCACCTCCAGTGTTACCTGCATTTAGATAAAAGATGACCAAATTATTTGTTTTGAAAAGAAAGGTGCTTCAAATGGAAACAACAATCAATCAAAACGAGCATATAAAATGAACGCCCTTACAACCACGGTTGTTACAGATGCTAGTTAAGTCAAAAAAAATTTGTAGGTTATTTCAGTTGTTCAGAATCTCTGCGTGAAGATTTTTTGTGTCAACAATTATTACCCAAGCATGAAGGAGAATCATCCAGTCCTGCAAGAAACAGCTAGGTGTATAAAGAGAGGTCTTACAAAGACCTTGTAAGTTGAGTTGTAATACATTCTTGTCCTTGTTAACGTTACTGAAAGTTAGCAATTCACAGTAACGACCTCCTAACGCAGTGCATCATGAAACTACTGACGTACTAGGTAATGACGCTCATGCCTACCATGAGTCCATGACCATAGCTCTGTAAGCAATGACTCAGATTCCGTGTGCTAACAATACTAAGCGAGAACCATGTGGCCACCAGGGTAACGCGAAAGGCAGACACTTGACACAAGCAAGATACTGGAGATCGTGTGAGGCAAAACGTCGAACATGCCTTGTGCATTCGGTCGAGGTTGTCGGGCGCGCAGTAGGCAGCGGTGTCCGGGTGGTCCCGGTGCGCCCACACGGCAGCCACGGCGGCGTGGCAGCCCTGAGCCACGACGCTCCCCAGCGGCCACGCGTCCGCCAGGTCGCGCCGCAGCACCACGTACTGGACCAGGACGTCCACCGCCTCCTTCCCGCCCACCTCGCCAGCGGCGGTGGCAGCAGCGTCTGGAGCGGAGGCGGAGGCGGCAGCGGCGTTCATGCTGGCTCGCGGCGGGATCCGGCGGAGGGAGACCCTGGTGATCGCCGGGAGGAGGAAGGCGGCGTTCGGCAGTGTGGCGGCTACCGGTACTGGGAATGGCAAGCGAAGGGGGAGGAGGGTCAGCATAGCTGTCAACTTGGGTTTCGTACTCCTTGCATCCTGTCATCTGTTCTTTCCCTTGCATTGCAAAATTTCCTGCTATTTGATTTCCTTTTCGATTCAAATGTTCCAAGCCATGTTTGGCATAACTGAAGTTTACTTTAACAATTGGTTGTGCAAATGCAGAATCCATACATTAACAAGCCCCCTAGAAATCACGTGTTCATTTTACCTGAATTTTCTTTTCTATACTTGGAGTTGCTACGGAGCATTAAAATTTTGAACGCAATTCAATTGAGAAAAAACAATGGATTAGGAGCCTCAAAATTTTCAAAGCAAACAAAAGTGTGAATAAAATAGTCGATCAAAATCAACCGAGAAATAATTTTTTGCCCTGTTCGGCTGGCTAGAAAAACGGCTTACGTTGATACTGATTTGTTGTGAGAGGAAAAACACTGTTATTTCGCTGAAACAATAGGGCTGATAAGTTCAAGCAACAGGGCGAACTCGGCTCATCAACATTGACAACAGTGCCAACAAGTGCAATGACCGATAAGTCTTTCACAAAATTTCCAAACCAAATAGAGCATGAAATTTTTTTAGACCATTCAACACTACAATCTATCTAATCCTAACATGTTTTGAGCCACAAAAAGACATGAGCACCAATTATTTATTAACCGGGTAAAAGCGACCATGAAATGAACAGTTATGTTTGCTTCTAGGTCCTCTTTGGTGCTAATTTGTCGTCGTAACTAAAAATTAATTAATGTACTGTGTCACAAACATACCATCTTCCATCCATGGGTTAAAACTCAAATTGAAATCTACAATCCACAACCAGCCACCCAAGAAAGAAGGCAATGGGCAACATGAAGAGCATCCCCGTTGTCACATATATTGCTGTGACTTGCCAGTTTCAAACCCCATTGCCTTCTTCATCCTGCTGTTCCTCTTTGCACAGCTGTTGCCACCGTGACTTGCCAGTTTGAAAATTGAAATCCCATTGCCTTCTTCATCCTGCTGTTCCTCTTTGCACAGCAGCTACTGGGTGGCAGCTACAGCACCAGTGTCACAGACAGTTATGTGTATCTTTATAATTTCCTATAAACCAACAAGCATAATTAAGACTTGGAAATATAATCAATTCAAATGGCTTCCGATATTTTGTAGATCAAAGCCAAAAGAATAATATTCGCCAAGATAGTAACTTCAATAATAGCAACACACATGCTACATTCGCTCTTTGGGGGGGGGGGGGGGGGGGGGGGGGGGTTGACTCTTAGCTCCAAAACATTGAGACATTGTCCCAGGGTGCCTAGTACAGACTGAATGTCAGCTTGATGAAGTGCCCATATTCAGAGAATGCCAATGCATATTTAATGTGTTGATTGTTTCTTCTGTCTGGAAAATGAGGCTGCTGGAGGTGGAAAGATCTGTAGAACATATTGCTCAAATCAAGAGAGGTTTCAGAGTATTAAAAAGATGTTCATCCTATCAGAGCGCGCATGTGATTTAAGCATGTATTTGAGAGATTGTTTGAAATAAGCAATTACACAGAAAAGATTTAAGTTAATTAAATTGGGAACAAGCAAGCAGCTTACAATTAAATAAAAAATATTAACTCAATGGAACACAGAGGCAAGAAATAAGTAACTAAAGATTATCACATATACAATGAATTCTGCTAAACTATAAAAGCAAAGGAAAATGGTTAGCAGTACATTTGAGCTGTATGTGACCCATGAGTAAAAAGAAAGAGAACAAATTCAATTTTGCGAGAACAAAGAAGATGGTTCCTACTTTGCGGGGACTGTAGTTCATCTTCTCTGTAAGGCCAGTGTGCTTTGCACTTTGGAGTTTGGACTTTGGAGATGTGTGCATGAATATATGTTTCTCTAAAAACATGGGTTACTTAATAAGCATAAAAAGTACACATGAATTCAGCAAGCTCTTGTAAGAACACATTCTTTTAAAAAGTCAAGACAACAATTTAATTCTTTGTTCTTTAAGTCCTCTAGCTCGAGTGACGACAAAAAATGGTGAAGACGCTCTCGTCATAGCCATAGAACGTTATCGTGTTCAGGCTGGTGACCTGTGCATTGTAGCTGCAGAGTGCTTCCAGCACCTTGGTGAAGACACCAACCTTATTGCATAAGATCTTGAGGAACCAGCTCAGTTTGACACTGCGAAGATGTATGGCACAGTGAGTCTGTGAGGATCAACGAACACTCAAAATTCTGCTGCAAAGTAGGGATGGCCCAGTAGTTAAAGTCTCAGGTTTTCTGCTCTCATTAATTCTAAGAAACTTCAGAGCTTAACCTTTCAGGACATGATTGGTTGATAGCTTAAGTCTAAGAATATTCTACTACATCAAATAAGAGTCAATTTGAGGAAATTAAAATTGTATTACTTCAAGCAATTGCTGGTGGTACTCAGAAACTGAAAGAGTGAAAGCCACTACAATAGTATTCAGATACTGAAAGAGTAACCATATTTTTCAAAACATTATCTGAATTTTTGGTTCCGATGATGCATAATAACTAATCCTAAAGTGTAGAGTCTAATGTTACCCTAACATTTCTCCTTGAACTACTATTTTCCCATCATTAGTTGAACTACCAATATCCTTAATTGAAGATAATGGAAATGCCTCTTCTTCTGTAGTATACAAAGACCAAAGCACAATTTCAGCTTATATTAAGGATAAATAGATCCTACTTGACTTCTTCAAGCTTCCAAAATATGGTGATCATTTCATTCAACAACAATGTACTCACTGATCCTGGCACAGAACCAATTTCCTTAATCGAATCCCAAAGAAGTATGTTTCTGTATTGTCAATCTCATCACAATCAGCCACCTTACTCACGAAGATCTCAAGATTCGAGATGCTCATGCCTGTGAGATTTTTCTTCATGGCATAGTTGAACAGGGAAATCAGCTTCTTACAGGAGCACTGCTCGGCAGCAAGGAGTACTGCAGGATCGTTGAAGTCGATGACCTTGTCAGCGAGGGTGGAGGCAATCTTATCGAGTGGCCTCCACGACGGCGCGGACACGGGTGACCTCATCGTTGTCGGCTACGGCATCAGCACTGACGGGTAGGCGAAGATGTCGACCTCAGTGATACGCTGCTGCTCTCTGCCCCTCACTGATCGGAGATTGTAGGTGTGGATGATGGGGGGACGGGGTTTGAACGTTGCTCGGCGGCGAGGTGCCGTGATCTAGAACGCAGGGGAACAGGAAGGGTGGCGGCTAGGGTTTGGGGGCTCCCGGCTCCCTTCAGGAAGCCGGAACAAATATGTTCTGCTTAATTTCCAAAATCCTGATTACAGAGTATATATAACTTGCTAATCTCTATTTTGCTAAAGAGCCCTTCAGCTAATAACTAATAAGACAAATAAATTTCGAAAATAATAAATAATCAGCCACTATTTGGCCCACGCCTTGAGTAGGTCCTGCCGATCATAACATCTCTTCCCTCCCCGGCAAACAGCTCGTCCTCGAGCTGGACATCGGGGTAGAGAACCTTGAAGGACTGCAGCGACTCCCATGTAGCATCATCAGCAGGAAGGCCCTGCCACTTGACAAGAAGCTTCCAGTCACCGCGGCGAAGCTGAGCACGGAGCACGCGATCGGGGGCAGGCAGCAAGCGTCCATCCTGGACCGGAGGCAGCGGCGCCGGGGCTGCAGGAGGTGCGCCGGTGTAGTTGTAGGGCTTCAGCAGCCCCACATGAAAGACGTCATGCAGGCGCGCCTCGGCAGGAAGCTGTAGACGGTAGGCCACCGGACCAATGCGCTCCACAATCTGGAACGGCCCGGCGTAGCGAGGACGCAGCTTCCCTTTGGATGGCGAGGCGAGAGCAAGGGTGGGGCGGTGCAGCAAGCGAAGAAGCACCCATGCTCCCACCTCGAACTCCACCTCACGATGGTGCTCATCATAATGGCGCTTGGCGTACTGCTGCGCTTGGAGAAGACGGTCGCGAACCTCCGCCAGGAATGCATCACGGTCCCGAAGCATGGTGTCCACCGCCTCAGACTGGGCCGCCCCGTCCTGGTGCGGCAGCAGGGGTGGTGGAGGGCGACCGTACACCACCTCAAAAGGAGTCGCCCGGAGTGCGGTGTGGAACGAAGTATTGTAGCAGTACTCCGCCCAGGCGAGCCAATCAACCCACGAGCGCGGGCGATCGCCGGTCGCACACCGCAAGTGCATCGCGATCACCTTGTTGACGACCTCAGACTGGCCGTCTGTCTGGGGATGAAACGCCATGCTGAGGCGAAGCTTCACACCTGCACACTTGAAAAGATCTCGCCACAAATGGCTGGTGAAAACCGGGTCGCGGTCGCTGACGATGGAGCTGGGGAATCCGTGGAGGCGTACAATCCCCTCGAAGAAGGCGCGAGCCACTGTCGCGGCGGTGTAGGGGTGGCTGAGGGCGATGAAGTGGGCATACTTCGAGAAACGGTCCACCACTGTCAAAATCACGGACTTGTCGTGCACCTTCGGAAGGCCCTCGATAAAATCCATGGAGATATCCACCCACACCTGAGACGGCACCTCCAGAGGCTGAAGTAGGCCGGCCGGCTGTGTAGTAGGCGTCTTGTTCCGTTGACAGACGTCGCAGGAACGGACGAAGTCCGTGACAAGCTGTCGGTCGCCGGGGATGTAGAAATCAGCACGAAGACACACGAGAGTCTTCTGAACCCCCTCATGCCCAGCCGAGTGAGCAAGGGCCACTACCTGGTGGCGTAAGTCGTCGACGGCCGGAACGTAGATAGTTTGCCGTGGAGGACGAAGCCGTCCGCGGCTGTCCAAGGCGCGCCCAGGGAGGCTGCAGCAAGCTGCTGCAGCAAGTCTTGCGCGACTGGATCGACCGCGGTGGCTCGACGGATGTCGGTGAAGATGGCGAAAGACGGCCCAGACAGGGCGCAGACCGCTGCAGCCTCCTCGTCGCGGCGGGATAACGCGTCGGCCGCCGAATTGAGCCGGCCGGGACGATATTCGACGGTGAAGTCGAACCCGAACAGCTTGCTAATCCACTGGTGTTGGGGCACAGTGGACAGCCGCTGGTCCAGGAGGAACTTCAGGCTGTAGTGGTCGGTGCGGACGAGGAACCGGCGCCCCCACAAGTATGGGCGCCAGTGACGGACTGCTTGCACCAGTCCAATGAGCTCGCGTTCGTACGCTGCCAATTTGACATGGCAGGCGGCGAACGACCGACTGAAAAAGGCCAGGGGCCCGGCCCCCTGGTGTAGAACGGCGCCAAAGCCGGCGCCGGAGGCGTCGCAGTCGACCACGAACTGGCACTCAAAGTCAGGCATCTGCAGGACCGGTGTCGAAGATAACGCCCGCTTGAGGGCAGCAAAGGCCTCGTCCGCCTCTGCTGTCCAGACGAACGCCTCCTTCCGTAGGAGACGCGTGAGGGGCGCCGCGATGGAGCCGAAGTCGCGGATGAACTTGCGGTAGTAGCCGGCGAGCCCCAGGAAACCGCGCACCCCGCGAGGGGAGCGAGGCATCGACCACGAGGCGACCGCGGCCACCTTGTCGCTGTCCATAGCGACGCCGTCGGCGGAGATGACGTGGCCGAGGTAGGCGACGGAGGGGGCCCCGAAGGAGCACTTGGACCTCTTCAAAAAGAGGCCGTGGGCTCGCAGAGCGGTGAAGACGAGGCCCACGTGCTGCAGGTGCTCGGACCACGACGTGCTGTAAATGAGAATGTCGTCAAAGAAAACCAGCACGAACCTGCGGAGGAAAGGGCGTAACACATCGTTCATCAATGCCTGGAACGTCGCCGGGGCGTTGGAGAGCCCAAACGGCATCACCAGGAACTCGAAGTGGCCGTGGTGGGAGCGGAAGGCGGTCTTCTCGACGTCCGCCGGGTGCATCCGCACCTGGTGGTACCCGGAGCGGAGGTCGAGTTTGGTGAAAAACTTCGCCCCATGGAGCTCATCGAGGAGCTCGTCAACCACCGGAATCGGGAACTTGTCCTTGGACGTGCGGTCGTTTAGCGCGCGGTAGTCGATGCAGAAACGCCACGACCCATCCGCCTTCTTGACCAGAAGCACCGGCGCAGAAAATGGAGAGGTACTGGGGCGGATAATGCCCTGCTCCAACATGGCGGCGCACTGCCGCTCGAGCTCGTCCTTCTGCAGCTGCGGGTACCGGTAAGGCCGCACAGCTACAGGCGCGGTTCCCGGCAGCAGGTGGATGCGGTGGTCGTAGGGGCGGCCTGGAGGAAGGCCGCGCGGTGTGTCAAAGACGGCGCTGTGCTGAAGTAGAAGCTCGTCCAGCAGCGGTTGTTGCGGATCCGGAGCGACCGTGACCAACGAATGCTGCTGGGAGGGCGCGCCCGGTGCGCCCACACACTGCCACGTGACGCGGCGGCCGTCGTGCTGGAAGGACACGGTGAGCCCTTCGAAGTCCCAGGTGAGGGGCCCCAGCATGCCGAGGAAGTCGACGCCCAGGATGAAATCGAAGCAGCCCAGCGCGAGCCCGACGCAGGTGATGGAGAAGGGCGCCCCGTCGATGATGACGGGGACGTCGCGGGCGACTCCCTCGCACGGCACGCGTTCACCGCTGGCGACCGTGACACGAAGTTGGTCGCCGTCCTGTGGAACAAGTCCCAGACGGCGCATGGTCACGCCCTGGAGGAAGGTGTGGGTGGAGCCGGTGTCCAAGAGGGCGAGGAGGCGCTCGCCCTTAATCGTGACCGGGAGAAGCATCGTGTGGTAGGTCCGGATCCCTGCAAGAGCATGCAACGAAACGACAAGAGCGTGAGTATGGACGTCCCCGTCGGTGTGTTCCTCGAACGCAGCCACAGCCGCGACGTCCTCAGCTGGTGCACCGGCGTCGTCAACGTAGTCGTCCACCTCCAGGTAAAACAGGCGGGGGCACACATGGCCGCGCACATACTGCTCGTCGCAGTTGTAGCAGAGGCCTTGGCGACGGCGCTCTTGCATCTCGGCCGGCGAAAGACGGCGGAACGACCTCACTTGGACCGCTGCGCCCGGTGCTACCGGCGCTGGAGGGCCCGGCGCGCCAGCAGTAGCCGCGGCTGCCCCCTGGGGTCGTGGAGGGAGGGCCGGCCGTGGGGGTGGACGGGCACCGCGCTGCTGTGCCGGTGCAGCTGCAGCCGCGGCGCGGCTCTCGAACGCGCGGGCCAGGAACATCGCCGATTGAAGATCGGCCGGAGCGCGCATCGCGACGTCAACCCGAATATGTTCCGGGAGACCGCCGACGAAGAGCTCCGCCTTCTGGCGCGTAGAGATGTCCCGGGAGTGCGCGAGGACAGTCTGGAAGCGGTCCGCAAACTCCTGGACCGTGGAGTGAAACGGCAAGCGGCCCAGCTCAGCCAACCGTGAGCCGTAGATGGGCGGCCCGAAACGAAGACGGCACAAGTCCTTAAAGCGCTCCCAGGACGGCATGCCCTCGTCCAACAGGAGGGTGTAGTACCATGTCTGAGCGGCGCCGGTGAGGTGGTACGATGCCATCCACGTTCGCTGCGCCTCCGGAGTGCGCTGGCCCCAAAAGAACTGCTCACAGTGGGTGAGCCAATTCAGCGGATCGACGGAGCCATCATACGTCGCGAAATCCATCTTGTAGGTCTTCGGTTGTACGTCGGCAGTTCCGAAGACCGCGGGAGCGCCCGTCCACGGCGCGGCCCCAGAGGCCAGAGGCGCTGTGTGCGGCTGCCAGTGGAAGAGCGACCCGTCGACGCCGCCGTAAAGGGTGCCCGACGCAGCAACCCCCCCAGGGCCGAAACCCGCATGATGGAGGGCGACGGGGGAATCGACGTCCGTGCCTGGGCGTAGGAGTAAACCGGCTGTGCGGACGCCGTGAGCCACGACGGCAGCGGTGACGGGGAGGGTGGGAACTGGATGTCCTGGATGGGCACACCGCCGGAGAGGGTTGACGATGCCGGCGCTGCGGAGGACAACGTGCCGTCGGAGGGCATCCCGTAGGGGTACAGGACGCCCGAAGATGGGGGCGGTGGCGGAGGGGGGCGGCAGCTGCTGAGGTGGTGGTGGTGGTGGCGGGGTATCCGGGTGCGGCCCCAAGAGGAACGCATGAACCACGGCCATCAGCTTGCTGAGATGGAGCACGGCGGTCGTCAGCTCCTGGTTCGTCATGACGGCTGCGGCGGAGGGGGTCGCTCCCGTGGCCAGCGAGGTGCCGGACAGGGGCGCGGAGGAGATGGACGTGATCGCTGCAGAGGCCAGCGGAGCAGCGGTGGTGGGTGGGATCGCCACCGCGGGCGGGGCTGGCGCCGACGACATCAGACCAGAGATCGAGGAGGTCTCCGATACCAGGTTGATACGCTGCTGCTCTCTGCCCCTCACTGATCGGAGATTGTAGGTGTGGATGATGGGGGGACGGGGTTTGAACGTTGCTCGGCGGCGAGGTGCCGTGATCTAGAACGCAGGGGAACAAGAAGGGTGGCGGCTAGGGTTTGGGGGCTCCCGGCTCCCTTCAGGAAGCCGGAACAAATATGTTCTGCTTAATTTCCAAAATCCTGATTACAGAGTATATATAACTTGCTAATCTCTATTTTGCTAAAGAGCCCTTCAGCTAATAACTAATAAGACAAATAAATTTCGAAAATAATAAATAATCAGCCACTATTTGGCCCACGCCTTGAGTAGGTCCTGCCGATCATAACACTCAGCCTCCTTGCACATCAAGCTCAGGTTGTCCTCCGACTTCAGTGAGGAAGAACTTCAGGGAAGGGATCCACAGTGACGGAGGCAATGGGATCCGTAAAGGAGGAGAGGAAGCTGGGGAGAGGGCACGAAGGGTGATCTTGGGTTAGAGTTCGAGTGGGATTTGGTGGTGGAGGCAAAGTGACCAACCAAGGTCAAGGAGCATCGGCAAGCCCACCGAGACCGCCGTCGAGCTCCTCCTTTGATCGCCCTAGGTTAGGCAAGACATTGCTGCTGAAGAAACTTTTTTCCCTTTTTTTTGCAGTTTGCATGATGGATTGTGCAGTGATTCACCCTGCGGTCTACAAGGATTCGTCTTGGTGTGCACCTTACGTTTTATATTTGGCCCAGTTTCAAATTGTAGGAGGCTATACATAACATTCAGATAATTCTATTCTAAGATAAGACTGGAAAAAAAGAGTAGATCATTACTTTGGACTAGTATATTGCCCATGCTAACGCTACGGCATCTGGAAAAACAAATCAAACAACTAAAAGATATATCATGTGTTGTTGCACTAATAGTAATTTTTGCCAATGCCAATTAGGGTATATAAAAAGTAAAAACATTTTGAATTTCATTGCTCGCATTCATATGATCCATCGTCTCATGTTGCATGTTCTGTAGATAACAGGAACGCGTAGTGATACATCTACTTAAAAGAAGATACAAAAATCCTACAAAATGATGACAGTGTCACTGTTTTAGTGGCCCGTGCTCCTTTAATTAAGCCTACTTGGTGCTGTTGAACCAATCTTGATAACCTCAATGTCTAACTTCATGCACGTTGCGATTTTGACTAAAGCAGTGCAAATTATAAAATAGCATTCCAGGTTCCCAATATATTTCGCAGAAACCTGAGAGAGAACTATACCTGAAGCAACCGCTGTAAATCGAGATGCATTTTTGGGAATCTTCTGCCATCTAGCAAAAGTTTCCTCAGAAAGTGACCACCTGCAACAAGCACAATCCACAGCTCATAAACAAAGAAAGCCAAGTCATGTGAAAATGGTCTACTTTGAAAACTCTACTGACATTAGGATCATGATTCATGACATTGCAGGAATACAGGCAACAGAGTAATCCTCAAAGTTATATTCAACCATTTGTCGTTCTAATGCAAATCAACAATCGCACGTATTTGACAGAGACATCCATCCCACAAAAGCATACCATCCACACCCTCCTAACTAGGGGCGGATCCAGCGGTGGGGCGGGCGGGGCTCAAGCCCCCCTACCGCTGCCGCGACAATGGAGCCCCTCCTTGAGCCACTCTTAATTTTTATAGGCATGAAAGAGATGGAGGAGGGGCTTTAGAGGTTGAAGATGAGTTGAGCCCCCTCTTCTATGAATTTCTAGATCCGCCACTGCTCCTAACAAACCTTGCAACTCTTTTTTATGAGAAAACCTCTTTTGCATTCATCAGTCAAATTATCTAACACCCTAGGGTATGGATGTTTGTTATATCGCTTAACGCAGTCCGTCTGTCTGTTGGTGTCCCCATTTTTTCGTCGATTGAATGGTTAATAGAATAGGCACTGCTGAAACATAAATCTGAACTCTGAGTTATTAGGGATCAAAATGACGGAACTTTAGGACCCTTTCCATCATCATAAAGCACTGAGAGTTAGAACTGAACCCCCAAAACAAAATGGTAGAGCAATTAAGTTGTTTACACATGAAATTTATATTAGAGGAAGGTATGAATCAACAGGATTGTCTCAGGGTCTAAAACTGAGACCCTTATACTGAATCAGCAGCAGTGGCACGCACCTGCGACCGACGCCTGGTTGCCAACACAGCTGCTTGCTTATGCCAACACAGCCCTGTGATAGACATCCAGAACTAAACCACAGCTAATATCGACATTCAGAAGGAATCAGCGGCAATGCCGCGCACGTGCGGTCGCCGTCTGCTTGGCAACGCACATGATAGCGATGACGGTGCTGATCGACGCGCGTGTCAGGGAGCAGCACCTACGGGCCACGGCAGAGCGCGACGCGACGGTGATGATCCACATCACGAAGAAGCTGTGCCCCTGCCCAAGAACCACCAGTGCGGTGCCAAAGATGCAAAGCCAGACAGAGGCCGAAGAGTACCTGCATTGAAGCAGTCAGAGCTGGATTCAGAATCCAGATGGCAGACCGCAGCCGTCATGACAATCTATTGGTCTCGAGTACAAGCAATTGACAACAGAATAAAATTTGGAAAGAATGGTGTAGGAAGAGTTCCTCGGGTCAGTCTAACGCAATCGATGCTAGTGTATGCATAGCAGAGAATTGCATTGGGGCAATTGACAAAGGAACTCACTTCTTGTCTTGTAGGAGTAGCGCGTGGACTCCCTTGGGACTTGTATGAGCCACGCGTGCGTAGGGAGAGCGAGGAGCCGAATCCGGGCGCCTGTTCGCCGCCGGACGCCACCGGATGGAAGGGCGATGGTGTCGCGTCCGCTCGGCGACCACGGCCGCGACTGCGAGCGCCAGCGCGACGGGGACGGTGCACCGGCTCCAATGCGCGACGGGGACGGTGCACCGGCTCCAATGCGCGACGGCGAGCGCGCGGACGCCGCGCCTGATCTCCGCCGGCCGCCGACTGATGGAGTGAGGCAGGGAGGGCAGCGACGGTGCCTGGCGAGCGGGCGGAGAGGACGTCGCGCGTCGCGTAGCCGAGGGAAAGACCGAGATCTCTCTGATCTCGCGCGGATGTCGCGCGGCGCGGATTGGTTTCCTTGCGCGAGGCAGATGTCAGGGGTAGGGATGAAAACGGTACGGATATTTTCCGACCATATTCGATACCGAATTCGTTTAGAGGGGTTTTAATCCGTCCATATCCGAGTCCGGATATTTAACATCCGATACCGTATTCGTATCCGAATATTTAAATCACATATTTATGATGTCGATATCCAATCGTATCCTATCCGACAATTTTTATACTATCCGTATTCGAATCCAAATCCGGACATAAATATGAAAACAAATACGATATCAGTCATATCCGTCCGTATCTGATCCGTTTTCATCCCTAGTCAGGGGGGCTGAGGACGACCATACACGCGATCCTGATCGGCTGATCGTCGGATTTGAGTGAGCAGGCCTCCTCAAAATTCTAAATTTTTATTTTTCGTCTCATCACATCGAACTTTTAAACGCACTAGTCAACATGCATACTTTTTGCGTGTCTTTAAGAAGTCAAGAAAATAGAATGAATTTTTTGAGAAATAATAATGCATATTTAGAGAATTCATGTAATATATGAAAAGAATTAAGATATAAATAAAATGTCAATAGTATTTGCAACAAGAGTTGGCTTCTCAATTCACGCAAGGGGTGTCAAGAATTTAGATAATAAGCATAAGACGTCATCAATTAAAAAATCCATATAACCAAGCAAATCCAACGGGCCTAGCTAATATCATGGACAACCGGATTCTTTACCTCCTAAAAAACAGTACAAGCTTCAAGAGCAGCTGATAAAGCATCCTAAATCAGTTCCATATTTTCAGTCTATTTGTTAATTTCATCCATAGTCTTGCTGGCATCATCAATAATTCGGTAGGGTATGGTAAATAATTATTTTGTAATTTTGAACAATTAGTTGCACGTAAAATTCCACTGTAAATAGAAACGTGTCACAATTGTGTGCATGTCTTCAAAATGCTAATTATTAGTCTTATTTGAGGATTTGAATACACTATATTTTGGCCTATGGTTCTAAACACAACTATTAAAGGAATATGTCCTGCCTATCTAAATAAGTAGTAAAAAGAAAATGATCATTATTTAGGAATAAATAGAAAATGATGATATTATGCATCAATCATCATATATCTTAGCGCTACCTAATCAGTTAAGCATCGTGGACGATGGTAGAGCTGCTCGTCCTCGTTGGCCTTCGTGTGCAGGTTGAACATCTCCTTAACCATGAAGATTTGGATGAATCCCACCATTGCCTAGATATATAGAGATACTCTGCGTATATGAAGATTCAAACAGCAAGTAGGTCCAACGTGCAACGACTTGTATTTCTTCTCAATAGTACGTAGAAGAGCTATGACTAGAAGAAGAGGCAGCTTGTTGCCCTTTGCTCTACTTCGACTAAACCTTTGTTGTAGGCTTGTAGCGACAGCACATCATGCATCAGATGCTAATGCCTACGCCGAGCATGCATGCACGTACGCGTGTATGGAATCACTCACCACAAGAAACAAGTCACGACAGTGCAAGGGGAAGAAACACAGGCCAGGAGCACTCGCATCGCATTTATGTGATGGTCGCGGCGGAAGCAGGTGATGATTACCTTGTGCTTGTTCGAGTACAGTGCCACCGCAGCCCTGGCGCTCGCACGCGGAGGTGTGCTCTGCGTCGGGGACCCATCCTTGAAGTCGAAGACCGCATGCTCTCCGGGCACGCCGGCGCTGATGAGTCACCAGGCTCTTCTCTGTGCTGCCGTCTCTACCGGGGTGTCAGTGCGCTCCCTTGATCTTGGGATCAAGAACAGAGGAGTCATTACCAATGCCACTGCTGGGATCAATGGGGCGCCAGGCCTCACCGATCTGCTGGTAGAGGTGGCCTGCAAGTTGGATGACGTGGCTTGTGGATCTCTCCCCGCTTCCATACGCTTCACATATCAAGATCGCCTTGCATGGATCGAGTAGCCTGACGCGTGTGGGAGTTGAGGAGAGTGCATGTCGTGGCCACGGAAGGGGCACCTCTAGGAGCTGTCGACATCGGCGATCCTCCCTCTGAAACCCTAGCAGGGTCGTGGCTGGGATTACGGTTTGGAGTTTTTTTAAAACCGAGGTTTCATTTATTTATCGGTGAAGATAGATCGACGAGACCTAGGTACCAACGTGCGGGTAAGGAAATCATCGGTGAAAAAAAACGCCAATCCGAGGAGCCGCATGTATAAACACGCGTAAACAATTAAAAGTTTTCCGGCCGGACCCGTTGGTCAGATTAGGACGGGGAATTAGATGCGTTGGATTTGTGATCTAAGGGACAAGTTTAGGTGGGTTGAAAACATTTGGGTGAGAGGCTAATTTCAATTCATTCGCTCTTTTATAGTATAGATAGATGTATGGAGCATTAAATATAGATAAAAAAAATAACTAATTACATAGTTTAGCTGTAAATCACGAGACGAATCTTTTAAGTTAAATTAGTTCATTCTAATTGTCAAATACAAACGAAAGTGCTACAGTAGCCAAATTCTAAAAGTTTTTGCATCTAAACACCCGCTAAGGAGAGAAGGTTAAAAACCAATCTAGATAGTTTATTTGCATATAATTGTTTTTTTATAGGTATATTTTTGAGGGTGAGTGGAGAAGAGCCATCTTAGCGGGGGAGATTTTATAGGGTGGACTTAGCATAAAAAAAGATGGTGCATTAGTAGGATAGATAAAAGAATATAAAACTGGTTTTTTATTTTTCTATGTTAGAAGCTAAAACAAATTTTCTATGAAATTTTCAATGCTAAATAAGATTTATTATAGAATTTTTGGATATTTTTATAAAATATTTATATTTTTTTTATGAAGTCTAATTGATCTCCCTCAATTATCGTAGAAGTCCAATTCAGCTCCTTCATTGCTGATGTGGTGTCACGTAGGACAGTGGTTTAGCGTTATGTTAGTCAAAATTGCTTTCAAAACAATATAGACCTTGTTTGAATTGAAGGAAGAACGTAGGAAACTTACAGGAAACTCATTCTAGATCCCTAGAGGAATCATTTCCTTTCTCACCCTTTGGAACAAGGGAAACAGCAAAATACTTTTTAGAGGAATGGACGAATGGCAATGGTATCTCTACTTTTGCAAGAATCAGAAAATGAGCTCTGAGCTCAGAGAAACTTTCCTACGGCCATTCACGGTCTCTCTCCTCTGCTAACCATGTTAGTTTATCATTCTCATGTTTTTCTATTCGTGTGTCATGGATTCTTGCGTTTCAAACACCATTTTTATCATCTTCCTACGTTTTCTATTTCTCTGTTTTGTAGTCTTATTCCTATTCCTTTCCTTTGTTTTCGCACATTCCTCAGTTTTACAATCCCCGATTCAAAACAGGCCTTAAATGGTGGGACAAGAATTGAAATCGTCTGATTTCGCTATGTGCAGGATGACATAACCTTTGAAGACCAGCTACCCCATACGTATACCTGCGGGCAGGTCCGGACACAGTATGTGGACATAGTTGTACATAATAATTTGTTGGTTCTCAGATGGGTACTCCAACTGAAAAACCTACCAGCTGGGTACTAGATCTTTCATTCTTGTTCATCACTGGTCCAACTCTTGACACGCAGGCCCCAGCAGCCGACGTGGCACAGCCAACCTGGATTCAGGTCTTGGCCATTTTGTTGAAAACCCCCCGCCGAAACAAGGCTCTCTCCTTATTCTCCTTCCCTGATTTCACAGGTTGTCATATATGACTGAAATAGGATGCAGTGAATACAATTTTGCAGGCTAATTCACTAAATACAATTCACAGATTGAGATAGCACCAGTGACATATATGACTGAAATATAATCCATTTCTCTAGTTGTAGTCATTACAACCAAGCTATCATCAGCAAACTAGGAATTATTTTGGTGCTTCCATTACATATGCTAAGAAAACAGCAAGTTGCTGCAAATGATCTATACCTATATGATCACTGCATAAAAGGCAACTATAGTTGCTACATTAAAGGCAACTATAGTTGCTGGACAAAAGGCAACTATATTTCCTGCACAAAAGACTATCTAAGGTGTTGTCTGGGCTATCCTACTGTCCAGATTGACCTCTCTTGCCCTTCACTGTCTTTCTACTAGGGGCAGCAGTGTTGTTCTTTGCTTTCTCAGCCCTTGAGGTCCTTCTAGCCTTTGTTGTTATTGTAAGTGGAGTATGCCTTGCTGGTGGGAGGTTGAAAATGATGAAGGCAGAGTCTGGCAATGGTTGACTAGATGGAATGTGCCTCATATTTTGTGAAGCTTGAGTACAATTAGTTACATCAATTTTGTAATATGACAGTAAAGAAATGAACATTCTTGCTAAACCAATAATGAAATGGCAGTAAAGAAATGAACATGATCAAATTTTGGGGCAGCAGTAATGAAATGAACATTCTTGGTACCTCATCTAGTAGTTGTGAAAGCATGGGGTTCTCCACTTGGGACAACAGCGAATGTGATTCAAGATCAAGGTGACTCACCTCCTAAACCAATAATGTAGTCAGGTATTTACATTTGCACATGTAAAATGTATTGTTGTGGTTGTTGAAAGCCCATGTTTGGTTTTGGTAATTAATGACACCAAGTTGCTAATGTCATATGTTAAGTGTTTTAAGTTAGGCATAAGCAACACATGTGATGAAGGCGTTTGTGGTAAGGAGTGGTGGCCACATGATCACAAAGAGATGGTGCATGGACATGAAATAACGATCATGATGGAGATGCACATGAAATGATGATCATGGTGATCAAGCATGTGAAGGTGGACATGAAACAAAGTGATCAAGACAAAGGTATAATCATAGAGTTTACTTTTGTTGGTCTAAGATGAGTAGAGAAGTGATTGACCGGGTTTAGGATTGATAGCCGACTATTAAGAGGGGCAATCACGGTTAGCTCGTGAATCAAGTGCTACTATGTCAATGTCCTAAGCATATGCATTTAAATCTAGTAGAGGGCTAACATAACGCCTTGAAAAATCATTGTGAAAATGCTAACACACATGCACATGGTGATGTACACTTGGTGGTGTTAGCACTTTTACGAAGGCGGTGGAGTTTGAGCGGTAGAGAGAGGTTTGGCGAGATTCAGGCGTTTTTATGGAGATGAAACGCTTATTTTTCATTGCGCCGAAGGATGGAACCAAAGGCGAAGTCACGAAGGTGATCGTCGCTGTTTTTCGAGCGATAGACACTAGCTTCGCAGGCGTCAGACACCGGTGCCATGTCTGGTGCTTTGCCCTAGGTGGTGCGTGCTGTTCTCTGTGCGACGGACGTGAAAGTCCTATGTTTGGTGTTGGTAATTAGTGACAATGCCTAAGTACTAATCCTATGCCTAAGTTGTATGTAGCATATGAGGATTAGTACACTCCAAGGTTGGTGGCAAGATGGACATGGTGATCATGATGGCCACACTTGGATTTGGACGCAACCCTACGTGATCAAGGCAAAGGTATATGCTTAAGGGTTGTGTTTTAGTAACCAAGACACCTAGTGGGTGTGGTTACATTATAGGATAGATAGCCATACTATAAAGAGGGGAATGACGCGGCTATTGAACTCCTAAGTGCCTCTAGATGTGCATTTCATGATCATATGCATTTGGATAGAACTAATATCGCCTCCAAAAATGATTGTGAAAATGCTAACACACTCACACATGACGAGATCACTTGGTGATGTTAGCACGTTTGCGACGGCGGTGGAGTTTGAGCGGTAGAGAGGGTTTGGTTCCTCTCTCCCTCCCGCCGAGCTTGCGAGGCGGGATTCAGGCGTTTTCGAGAAGTTGAAACGATTATTTTCCACTGCGCCGGAAGTCCGGAAAAGAAACGGAGGCGAACGGAGGTCACAGAGGTGACCGGACGCGGTCCTTGCATGACCAGACGCGTTCGGTCAGTGTTCAGTGTCTGCGCATTTTTCAGTTCGATGATCGGACGCGAGGCGCGTCCGGTCACTGATGATCGGACGCGTCCGGTCGTTCAGGGAGCTTACTGGACTGTAACCGGACGCTGGCACTGTCGCGTCCGGTCATTTACTTCAGCGCGTCCGGTCGTTCCCGGCGCGTCCGGTCAGTTGGACCAGCGCGTCCGGTCGTTGCTTCGCAGTTAGCCGTTGGGCGACCAGCGCGTCCGGTCGTTTGGACCAGCGCGTCCGGTCAGTACTTCACGAGTTAGCCGTTGGGCGACCGGCGCGTCCGGTCAGTTGGACCAGCGCGTCCGGTCAGCCCGATTTCGGCTGTTTAAGTTTCTAACGGCTATATTCGAAGGGGTACGTCTATAAATACTCGTTGGCC
This sequence comes from Saccharum hybrid cultivar R570, assembly GCA_038087645.1. Classification (NCBI taxonomy): domain Eukaryota; kingdom Viridiplantae; phylum Streptophyta; class Magnoliopsida; order Poales; family Poaceae; genus Saccharum; species Saccharum hybrid cultivar. The sequence continues at coordinate 20,491,269 of JAQSUU010000553.1, read as the reverse complement.
GGCTCAAGGCTCCATCTCTCGAACATTTGACATACTTGTGAGCACTTTGAGCTAAGCAACTCCCCTCCCACTCATCTCTCTTGCTTCTTTGCATATTCGAAGTGAGATTGAGTGATCCAAGTGCATTTGCATTGTGAGATAGCATCTAGTTGGCACTTGGTGGTTGATTTGCTGCGGGATTCTTGTTTCTCTTGGTGGTTGCCGCCACCTAGACGGCTTGGAGCAGCTTGGAGGCGTTGGCAAGAGTTGGTGATTGTTCTTGGCCACCTCCGGTGATTGTAAGGGGTTTGTGCCTACCTCGGCGAAGCGCCAAAGGCAACGCTAGTGAATTGCTCGTGTCATTGCAACCTTTTGCCATTTGGTAGGTTCTTGTGGCGCCTTTTGAGAGGCTCGGTGTGTGACCGATTAGCCACCGAACCACGTGGTGAAGAGGGACACAACGGGGACTAGCGTGCCGGCAAGCACGTGAACCTCGGGATAAATCTTCGTGTCATCACTTTCATATTGTGATTGATTGATCTCGGTGTTCGGTTATCTTGGTATTCATCTCTTGATCATATTAATCGATTGGCTCAATACTTCGCCCCTCGGTGATACCCTCCTAACTCAACTCCGCATTACTTTCTTAGTTATCTTTGCTAGCTAGTTAGCTTTGCTTTAGTAGCTCCTTTGTGTAGCTTGCTAGTTATAATTGTAGTTACCTTCTCGGTTTGACTTGTGCGGTTGAGTGCAAATACTAGTATTGTGAATTGAATAGGTGGCTTGCAAACACCCCTTAGGCTAAGCAAAACTCGCATCTCGCTAGTTGTTATATTGATAAACTTGTTTAGCTTGTCTTTGTAGAAAGTTTTTAAAAGGCTATTCACCCCCCCCCTCTAGCCATCAAGACCTTTCAGGACGCTGGTCTCGGGAGCGACAGACACTGACGTCAGCGTCTATCGGCTTACCCTCGTTCGCGCGCTGCTAAAGGAGGCAATGAACGTGGTGGTGCTCAACCGACGGACACGTCTATTGCGCTCGAGCAAACACAGACCTTACTAGACTGCAACTGTTGGTGCGACTAACGCTGAGGTTATTCTCAATGGACGCGTCTGTTGATCGGTATTTTGACCGTTGGAACTTCAAACGTATAGGACACGTGGCGACACGGGGTGCGACGGACGCGGCCGACCGCGTCTATTTCCTAGGCGATGGACGCGTCTGTTGCCCCCGACCAGGGTATAACGGCTAGTTGCTTACCCCTTCACTATAAATAGTTGGTGGCCGGTTTTGGAGGGTACGCTCTTGCACTTCTGAGATATTGATACATCCTTTGAGCTAGAGAACACTCCCTTCACTCATCTTCTTACTTGGTTGCTAATCCTAGTGAGATTGAGTGAGATTCAAGTGTATTGCATTGAGAGTTGCATCTAGTGGCACTTGATTCTTGAGTTTGCTGTGGATTGCTTGTTACTCTTGGGTATTTTCCGACACCCTAGACGGATTGGAGTAGCGGTGATGTTGAGCTCGTGATTGGAGATTGTTTTGAGCCTCACCAAGCGATTGTGAGGGGTTCTTGAGCCTTCCCCTCTGGAGTTCATGAATTGGCTACTCTAGTGGAGCATGTGGCTTGGAGGATCCCCATCTTGTGAGTGGATGTGTGGCACCCGCTGAGGGTTTGACTCTTGATAGTCAATTAGCTCGTGATCCATCAAGTGGGTGCATCGCCACAACGAGGAGTAGCTTGCTAGGAAGCAAGTGAACCTCGGTAAAAAAATTCTTGTGTCATCTTTTGCCGAGGATTCTCATTGTGATTGTGTGTGATTGATTCTTTGATACATCTTATCTCTACACCGTCGGTATAAGAATCAATTCTCTTTCCTTTTACATTCATGCACTATATTTTGTCTAGTGTGCTTAGAGCAGTTTGTATCACTTAGGGGTAATTAGTTTAGAGACTTAGCTTTATTGGTGTGAACTAGAGACCATAGCCTTGCACTAGAATTGTATTTGTGGCTTGCATAAAAGTAGTTGAGCTAGTGCTAGAATTAGCTTCGCCATCTTATATACTAACTTTGTTGTTTAGTGAAGTTTGTAGAAAATTTAAATAAGCTATTCAACCCCCTCTAGCCATTTGGACCTTACAGCTGTGCACATACCAAGAAATTTTCTTCTCCATAACCTGGTTGCTGGTGTGGCTCAGTTGTAGTAGCAGTTGCAGTTGGCCTTTGGGTTTTCTTAATAGTTGGTTGTCTTGCCTTCTTTGCTGCACAGGTAGTTGTGTTATGACCAGATTGTCCACAGTGGCTGCAGTGCATGACCACTCCATGTTTGGACAGCCTTGGTGAAAGTCCCTAGTTTGGTTTTGGCTAATTGATGAAATCTAGGACTAACATTTGTATCTAAGTGGATGATTTAGATGAAGAAGAGAATCTAGATGATGTTGGTGGAACTCAATTGGTGGAAGCAATGAAGAATATGGGCATTGGGGATATTAGAGCAAAGCAAGTAATTGATATTCAAGATGATGATAAAGATCAAGTGCTCAATTCTCCATTCAAGTTAGCTAATGACTCTTAAGTGCAAGATCATGGTGCTAGTTCATCTCATCGAGATACATCAAGTGATCAACCAAGCTCAAGCAATCAAGTACAGGTACTCTAACCACAACATGTTGCAAGAGATCACCCCATTGATAGTGTTATTGGTGATATTAGAAGTGGTGTGCAAACAAGATCAAGATTGACTATGTTTTGTGAGCATACATCATTTATGTCAACCATAGAACCAAAGAAGATAGAAGAAGCTTTGAGGGATGCCGATTGGATCATGGCTATGCAAGAAGAGCTTAACAATTTCACAGGAAATGATGTTTGGGAGTTGGTAGAAAGGCCAAATGACTACAATGTGATTGGAACCAAGTGGGTTTTTAAAAACAAGCAAGATCAAGATGGTATTGTAGTGAGAAACAAAGCAAGACTAGTTGCTTAAGGTTACACTCAAGTAGAAGGTCTTGACTATAATAAGACATATGCTCCCGTGGCAAGATTGGAGGCAATAAGGATTCTATTGGCTTATGCTTGTGCACACAACATCAAACTATATCAAATGGATGTCAAAAGTGTATTTCTCAATGGGATCATCAATGAGTTAGTCTTTGTTGAGCAACCTCCCGGATTTGAAGATGACAAGAAACCCAACCATGTATACAAGTTGAAGAAGGCTTTATATGGCTTAAAGCAAGCACCTAGAGCATGGTATAAGAGGCTAAGGGATTTTCTTCTCTATAAGGGATTCAAGATAGGCAAGGTTGATACAACTCTATTCACCAAGAAGATTAGAAATGATCTATTCATAGTGCAAATATATGTTGATGACATTATCTTTGGATTAACCGATCAAGCTTATTGTGAAGAATTTAGTGCTATGATGGCCAAAGAGTTTGAAATGTCTATGATTGGTGAACTTAGCTACTTCCTTGGTCTCCAAGTTAAGCAATTGAAGAATAGGACATTTGTGAGTCAAGGGAAATACATAAGGGACATGTTGAAGAAGTTTGGAATGCAAGATGCAAAGCTAATTTCAACTCCAATGGGTACAAATGGCAATTTAGATAGTGATCTTGATAGCAAAATGGTGAATCAAAAGGAATATTGGTCTTTAATTGGAAGTCTACTCTATGTTACCGCATCAAGGCTGGATGTCATGTTTAGTGTTTGTATGTGTGCTAGATATCAAGCCTCACCTAGAGAGAGTCATCTCACGACCACAAAGAGAATATTAAGGTACTTAAAGCAAACAAGAGATGTTGGACTATGGTATCCCAAGGGGTCAAAGTTTGAATTGATTGGATATTCGGACTCTGACTATGGGGGTTGCAAGATCAATAGAAAGAGCACAAGTGGCATATGCCAATTGCTTGGAAGATCACTTATGTCATGGTCCTCAAAGAAACAAAATAGTGTGGCAATCTCTACCGCCGAAGCCGAATATGTGAGTGCGGAGAGTTGTTGTGTACAATTGCTATGGATGAAATTAACTTTGAAGGATTATGGCCTCAACTTCAAGAGTGTGCCATTGCTATGTGATAATAAAAGTGCAATCAAGATGACACAAAACCCGGTTCAACATGGAAGAACAAAGCATATTGACATAAGACATCATTTCATTAGAGATCATCAACAAAATGGAGATATTGCCATTGAAAGTGTTAGCATCGATGATCAACTTGTCGATATTCTCACCAAGCCACTTAATGAAAAGAGGTTTTGCAAGCTAAGAAATGAGTTGAACATTCTTGATTTCTCAAATATGAGTTGAATGCACCCCACCCACTTATTGACATGCCTCTCCTTCGACATTGCAAGGTAAAGTTGATTGATATGTCATTCATCTTATGTTAAGGACTTGCTAGAGCATGTAGACATAATAAGTGGTATGCATGAGCATTCATAATAAATCAAATGAATTTAATGGATATATGTTACCACTATTGCTTCTATGCTTGTTTTTGATCTAGTGGTGGCATATGACATGTTTGTGAGCTTGCAAACCTAGTGTGGAATCTAGAAGATTTGCTATACATGTTTAATTCAACATAGGCAAGATAACTCTTATTATGAGGTGTGAAGAAGCTTGTCTTTGGTTCAAATCGAATTAAATATCTTTGGCAAGTATTCTAGGTTGAACCAAATTTGATAAATTTTAACCTACTCCATCAAACATTGTTTTTCTCTCCACAATTTGATCCCATTTTGGGTAAGTTGTTGACAAAGGGGGAGAGAAAAAGATGATTCAACATGATAAAGGGGTAAATAAAATTTTGATGCACACAAGTAGGGGGAGCAAGCTCATAAACAAAGTTGTTGTATTTGTTTGTGCATTCTCATATGACTTGCTCATTGCACATGTATTTAAATTCAATATACATGCTTGTGTGGTGCAATGCTAGTATAGAACTTGAATGATGAAATGATCTACTAGCATGCATAGGAATAGTTTACATGTGGTATCTAGACATGTCTAAAGCTTTACAAGTGGTCCAAAAACCTTTACTATAATGTTGATCTCACGGGGTTCTTGAGTTGTGATGGATGTCTAGTTACTTCATGATGCTAAGGATGGTGTAAAAGGCAACTTCGATTGGTATCACGCTTCAAAGGTCTATTTCTTACACCTTAGCATCATTTTGGTAGAATTACTCTCTCAACACTTCTATCCATGCATATATGCAAAGCTTTCAATCCAAACTCTATGCACATATGTAGGGAGAGCTAACGCTACCAAAACCGAGCTTGTGATAATTGTCCAAACTTTACTTATGAGCAAAATGATTGGACAAGTATGACAAGTTCAAAACTTTTATTATCAAAATCATCTTTGTGAGGATTGTCATCAATTACCAAAAAGGGGGAGATTGAAAGTCCCTAGTTTGGTTTTGGCTAATTGATGAAACCTAGGACTAACCTTTGTATCTAAGTGGATGATTTAGATAAAGGTGGTCATTGAATATGAGACATGACATTAACTCATGTGACCAAGATGATAAAGACCGAGATGATGCTTGGCTCGATGGACCGGTTATGAAGGTGAAGGGCAAGTCGAGGCTTCGAAGTGAAGGACCATGCGATGGTGAAGCTTGAACAAGACTTGGCGCCGACGGACTGATGCAACGGTGAAGAGCAAGTGAAGTCAAGGTCGATGGATCAAGACGGTCATGTGATGATATGAAGTGGATCATATCTTTTGGAAAAACAAAATGGGCTCAAGGCAAAGGTATAACCATAAGGCAATTTTGTTTTGCACTCAAGACACCATAGAGGGTGTGAGTGATTTAGGATCGATAGCCAAACTATTAAGAGGGGAAGTCTTATCGGTTATTCGACGCACGGGTGCCACTAGGTGAATTCATGAAGTGCATTGCATGTAGGGCCTAGTGAGCTAACTAGAAAACCTTCAAAAATAATTATGAAAATGCTAACACACGTGCACAAGGTGGTGATCACTTGTTGGTGTTGGCATATTTATGAAGGCGATGAAGTTTGAGCGGTAGAGAGGGTTTGTGTAACAGAACCGACCAAATTATAAGAGCATAAGTACAAAAACAAACACCGAAGTGCTTAAATTTTTGAACTTGAGCCCATATAATCCCGGTAGTCAATCGAAACCACGAAGGATTTCAAACCAACTTGCTTACAACCAGGATCGCATCATTCAACATACAACATCATACGTTACATTTCACAAGTAGTTCTGAAATAAGTTTACACACACGGAGTCGCAATTATTACAAACCAAGTTTATAAAAGTAGCGGAAGCAAACACACACCAGTTGTTTAACTACTGCCAGTCTTGTTGATCAACATCCCACAAAAGCATCAGGAAAGTACATAAAAGATGATCACGCCCAAGTGATCTAGTCTTCGTCACCCGCAGGGTGGAGACAATTTTTGCAGAAGCCTTGGTAGAGCATATCATCTGCAACAGGAGGGAATAAACCCTGAGTGCTGGAATGTACTCAGCTAGACTTACCCGTCGAAAACCAGAAATAAGATGACACCAAGGATTATGCAAGGCTTTCACAAGAGGCTAGCTGACATCACATTTTTGCATAAAGGCATAAGTAATTGAGACTCTTATAACCTGTACTAGCAGTTATTTTTAGCATTTACCTGTCATCTATCTTAGCACCTGTACTAAACATGCACTTGATTATAATCAAACAATTATCATCATTATATCCAGAGCAGGTATGAATTGTGGCAACATTGTATCATTCCCTTAACCACCGGTTCATTTAATGAGATCTACGTTGCCGCTGCTCAAGTCAAGTGCTCACTAACCGGGAGCGACGGCGATTCGAATCGAATTCCTATCCAGCTGGAGGGGTATTTCTAACACTCACCGTACAGACCCCTGCCAGGGTCACACAGGCCACCGTTTCATATGATTCAGGAATCGCGGGGTCCGAATAATGTCGCGACCCCAAGGGTGACACTCTGCCAGGTGATAGGGACTCTAACCCCCCCTTGGTCTCACGCCAATGTCCCCCAAGCACATCCTTTCTCTCCTCCAAGAACCAACCTACCATTCGATTCCCGGCCTGAACCACATTACTCGGCTTCGCGGTCGGAACGACTTATCCGGCCAACTAAGTGTTAGACTGCGTTCAACATGACTCAAGGACGTACAGCGAATCGGTCCTTAAACGACTCAGACGGGCATAGCTCCACACCCAAGACGTGAAGTGTCTTACGGCTATACTATCGAACTCCCGCTCGGTCTCAAATTCATTTTTAAGCATGGTTCCATCCACGATAGCCATAAAGCCACTCGTGACTCCTTCCTACATCTCGCGGATGACCGGAAATCACCCGACTTCTACCGTACTAAGCAGGGCTAAGCATTGACACGTGCCTAAACCTAATATAGGATTAAGTACGATATCTGGACAAGGACATGTATAATGCAACAAGTGTTTTTATATAACTCCTACAACTTAATGCAGTAACAATTAAAAGTACTCAAGATTAATTTATAAATCAGTAGGTTCAGCATACACCGGGGCTTGCCTTTCAGAAAGGTCGAAGGCCGGTGATCAGGACACTCAGGTAGATCTTCGGCAGGAGCTTCGTCGCCGGTTGGTTCCTCTAGCTGCTCCGGCTGGTCCTGGATTTCCTCCGGAATCACTGGCTCAAATTCGAGGAGAGTTACCCCCTCCGGAACACCTATTGCATGAGTGCACAATAAATATCATGGGTGCATAATGGTGCAACATGCTCGGAATGAAATACATTTCAGAAATAAAAACAATAATCTAATCAAGTTACTTTATCAGTACGTGCAAATCTCTTCTCCGGTGGAGAAGTACTTACCCAATCTACCCAACCTAAGATATAGATATTCTTCTTCGGTTAAGGCCCTAGCACCTAACAATACAAGAGTAATATTACTTAGGTTATCACAGTAAGACATTCTAGACAGCAGCTACTTGTTTCTAACATAACTGGAGATTCCCAAATCCAAAAGATATGATCTAAGACAATCTGGAAAGCTTAAGAAATGTACCACAAAATGTTTTCAGACCACAACACTAAATTCCAAATTTTACCTAGTTGAAATTCCAAAGTTCCAGAATCTGTCCTCCCCCAACAGAGAGCAGTCAATTCTGGACTGTCACTTAAAACAGCAATAACTCCTAAACTACTAAGCCAAATGCTCTCAAATTTTGACACAAGCTAATTTATCAAGTTTACTCCAACTTTGGTATTTACAAGTTTTCTAGTAACCACTTTTATTAAGGGTCAAACCCAAAGATACTACCAGCTGTCCAGAAAACCTAGAATTGCAAAGATTAAATAATTATTTATGTGGCAAACATTCTCTAAGACCAAACTAATACTACTACAAGTTCACCAAGGTCACAAAAACACCAAAAAGTAAGGTGTGCCCACCTAGAATATTTATTTAAATTCATTTCTTAATTTACTTAAGTAATTAAGTGGAATTTCAAACATATATGTAAACTTCTCCTAAAATTCTACAAAAATTACAGGAGACTCTCTGACCCAAAAAGAGGCTACTGTAAAAATTTGAACTAAATTTATTTACAGGAACTTCCTACACAAAATTCCCAAGCCAAAAAGGCTGATTTTTGTATAAATAACAAGGCATAGTAAAAAGTGTCAAACAACATATTTCCTAATTTTCTTGGACACTCTAGGGTACCAAGACATTCTCCAAAAAGTTATATGAACATTGCACATGTAGAAAAATTACAAAAATTCATTTAAGTATTTCTTAAAATAAAAAGATAGCATTATAACTTGCAAAGTACTTAAGCACTACTGCCCAAATTTTTACCAGAGCTAGAGCAAGTATAAATTAGTCTACCCACCAAATTTCATAATTTTTGGAACACTGAAACTCAAGATATGATTTAAACAAGTTTGCATGCAATCTAAAACACATTTCAAAACTCTAATTAATTATTCCAGAAATTAAATATCACATAAGCATTTGATATTTTTTCTAGAAACTACACTTTATTTGGAGCCCAACAAAATTTGGATCACCATTTTTGGATCTACCAAACCCTAGATATGAAAATTACAAACATCAATCAAATCTGTGAAAAAAAATAAGAAACTGGATTTTCCAAAAATCAAAAAGGCACTGGGCCGGCCGACCTGCCAGCGCAGCCCAGCTCGAGTGGCGCGGCCCGCTCGGCCTCCCGCCCGCGCGCGCGTCTGCCAGGGTGGGGGCCGCTGTCAGCGAGAGGGGGACAGGGGAGCGGCGAGCCGAGAGCTCCGGCGAGCGGATTCACGCCGCCGGCGGCTCCCCTGGCCAAGCCGAGCATACCACCATGCTCTCCACTCCAAACCGCATCTAGGCATGTACTTTTTCCCAACTCTACCGTGCCAGAGCACCCTTGCCGACGGTGAGGGCGGACGACAGCGAACGCGTGGCGGTACGCCGGCGTGCTCCGGCCGCTAGATGGCCGGCAGAGGGGTGCGCCCGCTTCCTGGAACCCTGGCGGACTTCCCGAGGTTACTCAAATGGATTGGGATGGGGTGGAGCAGCTTGGCCGCGTGAGCACCTGGCCGTCGGCCATGGCGGGGCAGTGCGTGGCCGTGTTCCGGCTTGACCGGACCGAGACTGGCGGGTAGCGTCATCACTCGAGCATCTAGGTGTGCAGGGGAAGAGGGACCGTGAGCGAGGGAAGACGGAGGAGTGCGGTGCGGTGCTGGCCACGGTGACTCTCAACCACGGTGGAGCTCCGGTGACATTTGGAACGGGCGGAAGCGACAATGCGGCTCACCTTGGGCTCGATTGATGTCACGGGTTGGTCGAGGAGGTGCAGGGCAGTGTGGTGGTGTGAGGGGTGTTGATTTGGCCGGTAAGAGTATGGCGGCGAGCTCTCACGGCTGCGACAAGGCACGCGGCGGGCGATGCGGCTCGGGGCGTCCGCCTGAGCTCGGGAGGAGCAAGAGAGAGGGCAGAGGCGCGGAATGAGGTTGGGGGGCGGCATCGTGGCGCCCTTGAAGCCCTCGCAGTCGGACTGGTGGGGGCCACGGCCGGCGTACGGCTGCCACCGCGTGGCCACGCGTCGACGACGGCCTGCGGCCGGTCGGCCCACGCTGGTCTGACAGACTGAAACGAAACCGGCATTCAGCGACTGACAGAGCAAGTTTGATGCAGATTATCTCCTAATCCATCTCGAGGTAGCAGAAGATGACAATACCAAAATTGTGGAGCTACATGAGGGCTACAAGTTTGCCAATTGGAGTTTGGACTGGTTCGGCCTGGATTTGAAACTACAGGGCTCCAAAGTAGTGTACTTGGAAACTGAAACCTAGTTTCAGTCACTAGGCCGACTGAAACCCAATTTTCAAGACACCATAACTCCTAAACCATTTAGAACTAGGTGATTGTCATGTTGACAATGTTGTAGAGCTACACAAGGACTACAAGTTTGCCAATGTGAGTTAGGGCTGGTTTGGTCTGGTTTGTGAGTTACAATTGTCAAAGTGGAGGTACAGTGAAACGGTTTTCAGCTTCACACTTAGCCAAAATTGCTAAGTCCCAAACAGCCTCTAATACTGACTTGTGGGCCATTTTTGAGCATGTTCTGATCATTTTCATGAGATGTCCATATTAGAACTTTTGTTCCTTATGAAATTCTCTACAACTTTGCTTAAGGGTGCTTCTCCATGCAAGGTATCTAAACTAGACTTTTTAATTGGTCAAACTAGAGCATCCTAGGGCTAAATGGTGGTCAACTACACCTTGGAGGGCATTTTGGTGATTTTGGTCAACATGAACCTTGCTCCATGAGTGACCCTAAGTATAACTAAGGTGTTGTGAGATATAATTAGCTACTCTACCTTTTAGTTACCCCAACTCTCTAGTGTCACATGATGTGAGTCAAACAAAACTTTAAAAACAATTCACATTTGTTGCAACCACATGAATTAACATGAAATGATGCATGCTTATGCTCATGTAATGCAATGCAATTATGGAGCTAAACACCTGAGGTGTTACAGTTTGGGTCCCTCTCTCCCTCCCGCCGAGCTTGCGAGGCGGGATTCAGGCATTTTCGAGGAGTTGAAATGCCTATTTTCCACTACGCCGGAAGTCAAAGAAGAAACGGAGGCAAACGGAGGTCACAGTGGTGACCGGACGCGTCCGGTCAGTTCAATGCGGTAGTCAGGTGCGTGGGTGTTAGGGTTTTGCACCAGCACGTCCGGTCACTCATGGGACCGACGTGTCCGGTCAGGCGCCCAGAGTGAACTGCAGTTCGCAAGGTCGATCGGACGCGGTGCGTGTCTGGTCACGTTCGACCGGACGTGTCCGGTCGCGATGGGACCTTACTAGACTCAAACCGGACACCGAGTGTAGTGCGTCCGGTCGGTTGAGCAGCGCGTCCGGTCACTCGTTTGACTGTTGAAACGCAAGGTCAATCGGACGCGGTGCGCGTCCGGTCACAACGGGATCTTACTGGACTTAAACCGGACGCCGAGTGTAGCGCGCCCGGTCGGTTGAGCGGCGCGTCCGGTCGTTGCGTTTGACCGTTGGCGCACAGTGACCGTTGGAGGATCGGGCGGCCGCGTTTGAATCTATAGAGAACACATGGACAGTGCAGGGCGATCGGACACGGTTGAGCGTGTAACACCCCGGGTGTTATAGTGCTAATTAATCTGCCATGTCATCATAATGCATTGCAAAGCATCCCTGTTAGGTTAACCTTGTTATGCATCAACTAAAACAAGTTTACTTATCTAGGTTGAATGTGTTTCTCAGTGGTGTGCTCCGAACCCGAAAACCCTAATTTTTAAATACCACCGCAAATGCTTAGTCCATGCCCTGCGTAATTTGAGGTGTGCGACTGTGTTGCACACTAGTGTCAAGTGTAGGGTATGAGCTCAAGTACAACCTCTAAAATGAAACTCCAAATTTGAGTTTGAATTGGAGTCCCAAAACTTGTCACGAGTTTTCCGATTCGAATTCGAATTCAAAATTGGGGAAAAATGTAAAAGAATTTTAAAAGCTAATTGGTCAACCAAGAGTGGCATTTGGTCAACCATGTCATGTTGGTCCAAATGATGCCCTTGGGTGAGGTTTTGATCGCTAAGTAATCACAAATCAAAGTAGCAACAAATTCCAATTTAAAATTCCTCCGAAAACCCTAAATTTCAAAACCCTGTTTTACCCCTTTTTAAATAATTCAAAATCTAAGCAAAATTTGGGAAAAAGTTCAAAACCAAGTTTGTATAACTTTTCAAGGGCTACAACTTTGGTGTTTTGAGTTTTCAAAGTTTTGACTCATTTTTGTCCCCAAACTAAGATTTCAAAATGGAGGCAGAATTTGAAAAAGTTTTGAACAGCAAAGTTGTAGGTCTGGTCAAGATATACAACTTTGATGTTTGGAGATTTTGAAGTTTCAATATAAAATCAAAAGTAATTTCTAAATTACCAAATCTGAAAAATTTGTCCCCTTTTGAATTTAAACTCACATTTCAAAATCCAGTGAGAATTTGAAAAGGTGTTTAATACAAAACTTGTAGAGCTTGAAATTCTGAAGATTTCATAGATTGGAAGTTTTTCAAGTTGTTACATGAATTTGAGAGTAATTTTAGAAAACAGTTTGAAAATTCAAAATTTGGGGGGGGTGCTACAGTGCCGGGCCAATGGCGGCCGGCCACCGCGCGGTATGGGCGCCGGCGAGCCACCGTGGCCGCCCAGACCCTTCGCGCGCGGTCGAGAACGCCAGCGCGACGACGCGAGCAGTCCGGCTTTGTAGTCGCGACCGCCTTCTATAAATACATGAGTTCACAGTGACGTTTACCATTTTTCGCCACCGCCGCCACCGCAGCTCCGCCGCTCGCCGCTGCCGCCACCAGGCCATCTCCGGCCACGCCAGTCGCACCAATAGCATCGCCGCATCCTCACGCACCTCGTGAACCACCCAAGCCAGCTTGACTTCGCCTGGATCACCGCAGCCGCCGCCTCCCGTGCTCAACTCCGGCGACTGCCCGCCATCCTCGCCTTACCGTGGCCAGCCGCCTCCAGTGCCTCTCCGCTTCAACCGATCACGCCTCTATGATCGTGGTACGCCCCTGATGCTCCCTGGCTAGTTAGTTTAAGCTTTGCACCTTTGTGTCGTCGAGTCGTCGGTCACCGTAGTTGCCGAGCCGCCACCGTCGTCGGTGAAGTGTCACCGGAGCTCGAACCGTGGGGCAAATTAGTAAAACGGAGTCATGGGAAGGTGTAGTTGGTGTTGGTCAGGTCAGTTGGTCGACCAAAGCTCCGGTCACCGGTCGGCCACCGCGCGGAGGTGAGTGAGCACGCGGGAGTGAGCGAGACACGGGAGGTAGGCGATGACACGCGGGGTCGGCCTGTCAGTGAGAGAAAACGGGAGAGTGAGCGCGCGGGGGTTGGGCCGCGGTGCTGGGCCACACGGGCAAGTGCGGGCGCGAGCACGCAGGTGCGCGCAAGCGGGCCGCTCAGTGGGCCGAGCCGGAAGGAGAGAAGAATCGGCCCGAGTTCGGTTTTTGTTTTTCTTTTTCAAAATTTTGAATAGTGCTACTATTTGTTTATTTCATTAAAAATTGTGTAGAGTTCCAAAATTCATGAAACTTTTTGTATAGGCTTCTCAATGTATAAACTATCTAGGAAAAATGTTAAATGCTGAAATTGAGTACTTTGTGCAGTAGAATTAATTAGTTCTAATAAAGATTAAATACAACTTCCATGAATTTTAATAATTAATTTATTAATCCAAAAATGATGAAATTTATTATGATACTGTTATAAATCATTCTTAATCCATAGAAAAAGTTTGAGCTTGATTAGGTAAAATTTGATTAACTTCTAATTATGTCCTAATTATTTAAATAATAAATAAATGTTAATTTAAGAACTTTAAGTGTTGTGTGCCTTTTGATTGAGTGATGTCCTTAGGTCACTACCCTTTGGTGATCTCTGGCACCTTAATTTCATGATTGAGCTCGTTAGTAACTTGTTAGGTTAAAAGCTGGTATCGCTGGAATCGTCGCTACTAGTTAGTAGGTTTTCAGTTTGCGACTGTACCGCGAGGGAAGTTGTACTCCAGTCGTAACTCGTAGCATGTTATCATCAAGCATCATGTTTATCGTCGAGCATCATGTTAAAGCATGTTATGTGTTCGTATAGTCTCCGCTTTCGAAGAAGTCGAAGCCATCGAGCCAGTCTCCGGAGAAGAGCGATCGTCGGTGGGTTTCGGACCTGACGTTGGAGTTCTCGGGTCTGAGTCAGTCGTCGTGTCCGAGCAAGGCAAGCCCCGGTGCATTTAAACTCTATCTTGAATTTTACAAATGTTTTATTATTTATAATATGGTTTACTGCATTAAGTAATTAGGAGTTGAGTGATAACCCAATTGCTGCATTATCATCCTTGATTATTATGATATCAACCTTGATACCTGTTTTACGGAAAATGCGTAGTATGCTTCGCTATGCTTAGAAGTTAAGCTTTTAAATGCAATGTTTATTTAGCCATGACGGCATATTAAATGAATATTGAAATATGAGAATGAACTTGAAAGATCGGGCGGGTTGTTTGGCCACTGCTAACATGCATTGGGAAAGGAGTCTCAATGTAGTATTTCCGCCTTGTCAGTTAAGGTCCGTTCGTCGTAAGCCTGTTGTGTTCAAGACTTTGTAACTAGCTTCATGCCTTGGGTAAGCCTAAAATGTTGGTGATTCCATTACGAGAACGTCTAACCTCGCACTGGGAGTGGAGAGATGGCGAGAGTAGCGTGTACCCTCGGGGCTAGAATTTGGTCGGGTTCGAGGAGTACTGTACTCTCGGGTGGCGATGGACACGTTCTGGTTTTGGGAGATCTAAATGAGGGTTGATATATGCAAGATTCGGTTCTACATATGTCGTGAAGTTAGAGATCCCCAGCTGGGTATAATCGGTTCGAATCGTCGTTGCTCCTCGGTTATGGAGACTTGATCACCTGACTTGCATCGTAGTTAAGAACTGAAATTGAAAGAAAGAATGAGAAAGGTTTTGATGATAATTACTTTGATCTAGATTAGGATCACTTAGATTTGGTTAATGAACCATCAATGGTAAAAGTAAAATGTTGAAGATAAGGATCTACTTTAGTAAGCTTTTCTACAAAAGAAAATTTGATTCTGGAATACCCGTACCTTGATTCCCTAAAGCTAGCATGCCCTTGGAGTCTTTGTCTTAGTCAGGTAAGTCTTGTTGAGTACCCTCAAGTACTCAGGGTTTGTTAACCCCTTGTTACAGGTGCGGTTCATGAACAAGTCTGCTTCGAGCCTTGTTGCATGACCGTCGTGGTTGAAGAAAGCGACGACGAGTAGACTGTGTGGCCTTTGGGCAAGGCATCTCGCTTGTGTGTTGTAATAAAGTTAATACCGATACTTCTCTACTACTAGTTTGTAATAATGTTACATAAGGTTTGAAGTTTGAAAACTGGTTTGTAAACCTATATTATTATAAGACTTCCGCTACGTTACTCTGTTGAATATTTTGAATAAACTGTTGTAATATTGCAATACTCCTGTGATTGGATCCTGTTCAGAGGAAAGCAGGCCTTTTAAGTTATGGTAAACATAAGTACGGCCATCAGAGGTCATTAAGGCAATGACGGGTACTTGTGGGCCATCATAATTAGGAGGTTCTGTGACAGAGCGCGTCCAGTCAGGTTCGACCGGTGCGTCCAGTCATCCCGAAAAACGCCCAGTGAAGGGGTACAACGGTATATTCATTTGGGATGCTTATAAATACTTGTTGACCGGCCCTTGGGGAGGTCTCTTGACCTTTCTAACACTCTTGTGCATCCTTTGAGCTAGAGCTTCTCCCTCATACTCTCTCTCTCTTGCTTGATTGCAAATCAAAAGTGAGATTGAGTGATCCCAAAGTGCATTACATAGCTTGAGGGCATCTAGTGGCACTTGTGGGTGGTTTAGCCGGTGAATTTCTTGTTACTCTTGGAGAGTACCGCTCCTAGCCGGCTTAGAGATTGTTGGAGGCGTTGGCAAGAGAAGGAGATTGTTCTTGGCCACCTCCGATTGATTGTAAGAGGTTCTTGTGCTTTCCTCGGTGGAGCGCCAAAAGCAACTCTAGTGGATTGCGCGTGTCATTGAGTTACCTCACTTGAGAGTGTTGTCTTGCGGTGCCTTGCGAGGCATGCCTTGAGGGGCAAG
The DNA here is from genome assembly GCA_038087645.1 of Saccharum hybrid cultivar R570. Lineage (NCBI taxonomy): Eukaryota > Viridiplantae > Streptophyta > Magnoliopsida > Poales > Poaceae > Saccharum > Saccharum hybrid cultivar. The sequence continues at coordinate 20,475,066 of JAQSUU010000553.1, read as the reverse complement.
TGACTTGAGGGTCACACCGGAAAACCATCTAAGTGTTGGTCGATACAACCGGTGACGTAGCTTGTCGGTGCACAAGTGAACACCGGGTGAACAAAAATATTGTGTCTCTTGTCTCCCGGTGGTTAGTCTTCATATTGTGTTGTTATCAATATTAGTGACATAGCCCTTATGTGAACTAGAGATTATAATCTACTAGACTTGTGGATAGGAGGCTTGCATCACAACCGTAGGCTAAGCAAAACTCGCTTTACGCCGTTTGTTATTCTAACAAGGTTGCTAAGTGGTTCTTATAGAATTTTTTATAGGCTATTCACCCCCCTCTAGCCATCTAGGACCTTACACTTGGTCCATTAGGACCTTGAACTTCATGTGCTGCCCTTCTTCTTGCCTTAGGTGGTCTCCCTACCCTCTTCTCATACTTCGGTGGCTGCACTTGTAGACCTCCAACATTTTCCCAAGATGACTTATCAGAACATGGAAATATGTTGCAGCCATATGCATTTTTGAATGCATCAATGGAATAACAATTTGGGAGCACTACATCTTCTGGGATTCTTTCATGCTTCAGAAAAGAAATGGCATGGCTACATGATATGCCTGTCAACTGCCACCTTCCGCATTCACAATGTCTGCCCCTAAGATCAACCACATACTGCCATTTTCGGTCACGAACTTCAAAAATACCATTCCCACTTGGTATATAATAGCATGTGTTGGAGAACTCAGCATGCCTAGCTAACTTTTTCTGATCTTTGGGCATATGGCCATTCCTACCCATTTCTCAGCCACCTCATTCTGTTTATTGTAATGCTTGCTCATTAGTTGGGACTTGATCTTCTGTATCATGGTCAAGATGGGTAGTTCTCTAGCTTCTAGGATGTACTTATTGAAAACTTCACAAGTGTTGTTTAACAGGGTATCACACTTTGGGTACTCACTAAAAAAGCTCTAACCCAAGTGTTTGGTGGCATCTTCTCTAACCAGGCATAAGCATCCTTGTTCAACACTTTCATTTTCTCCATCTCCTAGTTCCACCTTGTTACTGTACTTGCTCTAGCACAAGCCCACAGTTGATTCTTCAAGTTTTCCCCTTTGAAGTGGCCTTGGAAATTTGAGTATAGATGCCTAACACAGAACCTGTGCTCGAAGTCAGGGAAAACTTGCTGGACAGCAAGGATTAGTCCTTTTTGTTCATCTATCATTATGGTCCAAGGAGTGGTGTTGTCTATGCCAAGATCCTATTTTAGTGTCTCTAGGAATCACTTCCATGATGCTAGAGATTCTACCTCTACCACTGCCATGGCTACAGGAAAGATACAGTCATTTGGGTTTATGCCTACAGCAGTGAGTAGTTGTCCCCCAAATTTAGTCTTGATGTGGCAGCCATCTAGACATATCACTGGCCTGCATCCAGTGAGGAAACCCCTCTTGCATGCATCCAAAGACACATACAATGAAGTGAAGTAGCCATCAAGCAAGTTCAGATAGAAGCTACTACATGGATTTGACTTCTTGAGTTCATGACCATAGCTCCATAGCTGATTGAATTGTTGCACTTTATCTTCATAGATGATGTTCCACGCCATCCTTCTTGCCCTACTCAGCTTGTTCCTAGATGGGGTCAAGTTTAGCTCCAACTGAACAATCCTTCCAAAATTGGTCAGGCTCATCTTCTCATCAGCCCTAAACCTGTCCAAATACCTATTAGCTAGCCATTTTGTAGTGCACCTCTTAAGCACCCATTTCTTCTGACAATGGTGATCTCCAACATAAGACTTGATCAGGAAACATTGCATCCTTGAGTCAAATGAAGCATACAAGTACCATGGACAACCATTATCACAATGGGCTTTGATTCTGGTCTTGTCATTCCATGGCATCTTTATCTCCACCTTTTATTTGATACTGTATTCTGTAATAGCCCTTCTAAGCAGTTGTACTGATGCAAACTTCATTTCAATTTTGAAAATAGGGTTCTGCATGTCCTCTGGCCTGAAGGTCTTCATATTCCTCCCAACCTAACCCTCTTCATCAGAATCTGGTAACTCCAACTCATCCTCATTGGATGACAACTCATCCCGTTACCTATCTGTTGACACATTCTCTTTGCCTTATGGGGCATTTCTCTTCTTCCCTTTGCCGAGCATGATGCCCTTGGCTGCACCCTCATCCACCACCCCATCATCAATGTTGTCATAAAACAGATCATCATCGTCATCATGAACTTCATAGTCACTGTCTACAAATTCTCCATCTGTACTGTCATCCTTGCCTTCACTAGCCACATCAGGGTCTCTTTGAGATGCCACCTTCCTAGGACTTAAACACTTTGGGTTGTGTACCAAGTGGATTCAACACAATGTCTTCCCAGGCGTTGTCATCAAGTGAATTGTACTGATCAAAGTACAACACAAAGTTTTTAACCTTATATGCAACTTGCTTCATGATGAGTGTTTCTCTATCTGAGTCTACGATTCGCAAACCAGTACCCAACTCTATCTCAAGCAACAACCAGTGAACGTTGACAGTCTCAAGTCCATAATCTAGCATCAACGTGATCTCATCAATTCCAGAAAAACTCAAGTACTGCACTTTGATATGGTCAAACCAATTCACCTTGCCATCTAGATAAACCCGATTTCTATCAGCCCCATAGAAAAATCCCCCATGATGTACTTCCACAGAGAACTCATCATCATCATCAGGCCCTAAACATTCAGATAAAACCTAAAGTTCAGTGCTTTGTCCTGATCAAAACAAGCACTGATCAAAACAGCATCATGAAAAAAGAAACTATAGTTTTACCCTGATCAAAACAGCATCATAAAAAAGAGTTAACTATTGATCCAACACTTAGAAGCATTTTTACGCTAGTTCATGAACATAAACCATAAATTGTTTTTATCCTAAATATTTCTAGGTTATTTTAAGTGATCAAACAGAAAGTCACTGTAAAAACTCTAGAGTTAGCCACATTTCTCAATATCTAAGTCATGGTAAAAATTTAAATTTGTAAATGTCCAAGTCATGGTAAAAAAAACCATTAGTCTTGATATTTACCATGTGATGGGCAACCTAGAAATTGGCTAGCCAAAATTTAAGGGTATTAAGGTTAACATCTTGTGTTAAGGTTAAAAAACAAAAAAATGGTGGCACTTACCATAAACAGGTGTTGGTTCCCCTTTCAGTCGCCGGTAACCGGCCATGGTGCCGCGCCGCGCCACACCTCACTAGATGCGGCGAGGCAAAACTCCCGGCGGACCTGACCCCAATCAATGCGCGGCGCGGGGATACAGCGAACCTCCGAGGCGGCGGCGACTTTGGGGGAGGCTGGCGGCAGCGAGTTTGGGGGATTAGGGCAGCGGCAAATTTGGGGAGGCGGGCAGCGGGCGGCGGCGAAGTGCTACATTAGAGAGACGACGGAGATGAGTGAGAAGACAGGAGAGAGAATGAGGATGGCGGCCAGGTTCGGCGGGGGGTTTTCAACAAAAAGGCCATGCCCATTATCCAGGGTGGCTTGTCCACGTACGCTGCTGGTGCTTGTGTGGCCAAGGTTGTACAGTTGGTGACCAACAAATTTAGATCCAGTACCCATCTGGTAGGTTTTTCAGTTGAAGTACCCATCTGGGAACCAACAAATAATTTAAGTACCTACAGTGCATTTTACTCTAATAATTTTGGGAAAAATTACAAGTACTATGCATATACATAGGTATGAAAACGGATCGGATACGGACGGATATCACTGATATCGTATTTGTTTTCATATTTATGTCCGGATTCGAATTTGAATATGAACAGTATAAAAAAATGCCGGATAGGATATGATTAGATATCGACATCATAAATATATGATTTAAATATTCGGATACGAATACGGTATCAGATGTTAAATATCCGGACTCGGATACGGACGGATTAAAACCCCTCTAAACGAATTCGGTCTCGAATACGGTCGAAAAATATCCGTACCGTTTTCATCCCTACATATACATGTAGTTATACATGTTTGTATATATATCCAGACTCGGATACGGACGGATTAAAACCCCTCTAAACGAATTCTAGCCGCCGAGAAGAAGGAGAAGGCCCTGGCCGAGAAGAAGAAGTCCATCGAGAGCCGCAAGCTCATCTTCACCCGCGCAAAGCAGTACGCCGAGGAGTACGATGCCCAGGTTAGATTGCCGCTCCCGCTCGATCTAATCTGTATGTAGACTATTCGTGCCGGATAGGTTGTAGGGCTTTGCGTGCTGCATGTTACTTTAATCCTAATGGCTTGTTTAATCTGGGTTCGATTGGGTTTGCCCATGACTTTATGTTGATTCGGAGCGAGTTATGCGAATGTGATTACGGAATATAATCGTTTGCTCTCAATGTTTGTAGTAAGAAATGTGTTAGCAGCAATAGTAGGACCGGTTAGCTGCTCTGCTTACTGTACAACTATATTGCTTAGTGCATTCGGAACGCATGCGATTAGTGCTTTTGTTCGAGATAATCAACCCCAAACAATTTAGAATCTATTCTATGGTCCAGTATTTAGAATCTATTCTATGGACCAGTACAATCGTCTGAACTGTAAGCAATCTAGAATATTGTTGTGCATTGTGTGCCACTGTAAGTAATATAAAAGCCATGCGATGATTTTATCAGTAGATGGTTCTGGTTTAGTATAGCACTAGAAATGGTGGCGCGGCGTTGACACGCCTACACTGGATCGGGCCAGTGGTGTGCCAGTGTAGAATTTGGTGTTTGCTTGTTGAAGGATTGGAATGAAAGTGGTACTGTTCATAATGTTAATAGTGGTTAATATTTTCCACAGTATTGCCTCGGTAGATTTTGCTAGTAACACTCTAATAAAGCAAAAGGTGCGATGAAATAGTGTTATTGATTTTAGTGAAGCATTATGGTCATTTTATTTTAAAAAAATGGCGGTGGTAACTGAGTCATGCTTGGCTTTGCTTACCTTGATAATACTTGCCTAGCTTTAAATACTAAAATATGGCCAAAATCGTTGTCTTGGGTTTGGGGTACAACCTCTTTTGCAGCTTCTATTGTCATATCGGCAGTTGAGATTGATAGGCGACCAATAAAATTTACTGCTCTGTAGTGAAACGGGGTGTCTCAATGCATTTTAAGTTTATGACAGCTATAGAATGGACAGAAGAGAATTGTTATATGGATGTGGTTAATTACATTTGAGAAGGGCAGTCGTGATAGCAAGCAAATCAATATATATTGGGATCTACATTCTTGGTAATAGGACTGCATATAGTATTGTGTGCAAACAACTCTTTAAGTTGGGGAAAGTGAAAAGTATTGGGACTACTAATTACTAGTACTTGTTACTACTGATTTTTTTTGTAAAGTAGCTAATGAGCTAATTTGCTTTATAATTCCAACTGAACACCTCGAAATATTAGAGCAGCCCTTGATTGATTCATGCTACATTGTACATACATACAGCAGGGATAGCTCTGAACATAGCAAATGAAAATTAAATCAAGTTAGTACTAAAATACCCCTTAATAGTCTCTAGTGGCACCGACGTCCTTGTGATATTCCATTCTTACTCTTCTCTTTCTCTCTAAAATATAGCAGTATCACACAGTATGCTTTCTTCTTCAAAGGGAATGCAACAGCTACAGAGAGGCAAAGGCTTGTAGTAAGCACTCAGCATGTTAAATCACTGTAGACAACAATTATTATTATAGAGATTTTAATTGTTGCCTCTATCCTGGTTCAGGCTTTCCTCTGTCCTGGTTCAGATGCCATTTAGTAGGCTTATTTAGGCATTCCATTTTTCAGCTATGCGGTAATGTGCAGCAACTATAGTAGCCATCTCAAACCAACTGCCTCTGAATGCATTTGTAAGTGAAGGCGCCTCTGTACATACATGCATTTAGTCCATATCATTGAACGAAAACGCATATGTACATGAGCAACAATAATAAGCATTGTGCATCCCATATTTGCCAATAGAAATTGGCTTGAAAAGCTAATGGATTGAACTTTGAAACAATGTGATTCGCCTCGCCGGTGCGCCACGCCCGCAGCACTGGACAATGAGCTGAAAGACAGTTCAAGAGATTTCGGATTTGAAATGGAACAGGCGGAGACCTGAACCGATCCGCATCAAACAACTGATATTGCGAGTTGCCTCGATCCAACGGTTAGCGGGTGAACGGGCGACGTGGCATGATCCGCTGGCCCGTTTCATGGTGCAGGATTCGTATAGTAGAAGATTTAGGATCATTGCCATTATTAAGATGCTTTCTTGATGAAATAGAGAACTGAGATGTGTTATTTGTTTGCTTATTATGTGGATTCATGGCGAGCAGGAGAAGGAACTGGTGCAGCTTAAGCGTGAGGCTCGTCTGAAGGGTGGTTTCTATGTCAGTCCTGAGGCAAAGCTGCTGTTTGTGGTCCGCATCCGTGGGTGAGACAAACTCTTATGATCGTATTATATTGGAGGAATCTGTATGCTCTTGTTTGTTTTTAATTCTGTTGATGTTGAAACTACAGTATCAATGCCATGCACCCTAAGACCAGGAAGATCTTGCAGCTTTTGCGTTTGAGGCAGGTGGGTTCACCAAAATTTGTTGTTACAATTGCATTTCTGCTATTTGAATTTTGTTTGTTGGTTCGTTCGTGAAACTGAACATTTATTTTTTTTTTCAGATCTTCAATGGTGTGTTCCTGAAGGTCAACAAGGCTACTATTAACATGCTTCGCCGGGTTGAGCCATATGTTGCATATGGGTATATTTTCTTTACTGATTTTAATTCTTGTCTTGCTGCTTATTTTGATATATCTTTCAGTGAATTTTTACGGACTTTAGATTGCAAGCGCAATGAAGGCTGTGAAATTCTACTTTCTGTTGTTTTATCAGAGTTGCTTTTGATAAAGAGAAGATGCACAGTGATGCATCTATATTCAATTAGTTTCCATTAAACAATACTACAATAGATAAAATTTGGAAAAAAAAAAAAAAAAACTTGAAGCAGACTGACTGGAGTGGTTCCTTCATCTTAGCTTGGTGACCCCTCAGCTTCTGTTGAGTGTTGACCTTACTAAAGTGGTAAATCTTGTTTAGGTACCCGAACTTGAAGAGTGTCAGGGAGTTGATCTACAAGAGGGGCTATGGAAAGCTTGACAAGCAGAGGATCCCTCTCTCCAACAACCAAGTTATCGAGGAGGTTTGTAATCATGGAACTCTGCACCTGGTTCCTGTGATCTGTTTGTGTTTGACAATTTACATGACGATGTCCACCTTTTGGTGTTCTGTCAGGGCTTGGGCAAGCACAACATCATCTGCATCGAGGATCTTGTTCACGAGATCATGACTGTCGGCCCACACTTCAAGGAGGCGAACAACTTCCTATGGCCATTCAAGCTGAAGGCGCCTTTGGGTGGCCTGAAGAAGAAGAGGAACCACTATGTGGAGGGTGGTGATGCCGGTAACCGTGAGAACTACATCAATGAGCTAATCAAAAGAATGAATTAGGTTCACGATCAAGCTCATTGATAGTACCCTGTCTTCTAAGAAGACTTTCTGTGCTATCCTTATTTTACATTAGGAGCTAGGAAGTTGGATCATGGATGAATGCATGCAGTTTTGATTTTTGAACTAAATGTGTATTGAAGAAATCTGATCTTTTATCCGGAGGTTTAGGATTACATTTAATAATGCATTTCTTACCCTGAGGTGGGTATCGGGCCTTTTTATCTGTCCAAGACGCCTTTCGGAAGTACGATCTACCAGTGTGGGGAAATGAATCTTGATGTATTGTGAACTGGCTTGTAGCACTCGTTTGCTTCATCCAATGGATTTCAAACGAGGGACAGTCGCAATGCGAGTTGGAGAGTGCAAACCGAATCGTCGAGCACACTTCCGAACTACGTTTAAACAGAGAATAGAGGATTATATACAGATATAAAAGGGCTCGCCGACTACGTAGGATTAAGCAGAGAACAGAGTATGTATATTATATAAACCCTGCACCACGGTTCGTGGGCCTCGGTTCTAGTCTTTTAGATGCTTGCCGGCCCAGCATAGCTCAGATTCAGGGTGGGTTCGTGAATCTGCAGCGCAGAACGCCGAGGTTTTCGCCCAAGCAATCGACTAAACTCGTACGGTCCGAGCAGGTTCCAAGTCGGTTATGTATTTCGATTCCGGAAAGGATTATTGTACCGATTCATCATAAATACATACCGCACAGTTTATTTTATCTTGTTCTCTGTATATATAATATATGCGCAGAGACACGGCAAGACAAGAAGACGTCATAGTCATCAACTCATCATACTCTAGATTACAAGGGGAAGCAATCAAATCAGGCATGTCAAAGCGGCGCGGGGATCACAGCACGAGCGACTTTTCTGATCCTGCTAGTAGAACACCAAAGCGGGCTTTCTCGGGTCGCTGCTCAGCCTGCTCTGCGCCTCTGCCGGCCAAGCGGCCGGCGGCGCAGCAGCAGCTGCAGAAGAAGTATCTCCACCTGGTGGTGAACGACTGGAACAGGGGCTACAGCATCTACAGGGCGGGCGAGGACAGCTTTAGGGACGCCGACGCCGACGCCGACCCGGACGCGCCACGGCCTGCCGCGTCGCTGCTTGTCCGGATAGTGGCACAGCATGCTTATTCGCGGTCCTTCGCCTCCCACGGCACCAAGATCTTGGCAATGTACCCCGCAGAATCCAGTCCCGGCATCCCCGCGTTCGACACCGAGGCACTGGCGATGACGGTATGCCCGTCCCCGATGAGCCGTGGGGACTGTGGCACTAAACATCTGTACGCCTCCGCTGGCGGCAGGCTCTGGGCGTTCGTCTACCCCTTCCTAGAGGTGCTGGGGCCAGAGCCACCAGCCACAGAGAAGTCGTGGTCGTGGGCCAGCGTCGAGTCGATGCCGCCATTTGACTCCTCTCGTGTCAGCGGCTATGCGGTGCACCCGGACGGCCGTACCATCTTTGTGTCCGTCAGAGGCTACAAGCTCAACCCTGGTTTGATCCTGCCCAATCGTGGTGACCTTAGCAGCACCTTCACTTTTGACGTGGAGAGCCTTGAGTGGACCCATGTCGGCGACTGGATCTTGTCGTTCAGAGGCCAAGCGTACTATGACCACGAGCTGGACGCCTGGGTTGGGCTCTGTATCCACAAGGAAGGCACCGGGCATGTGTGCTGCACCGACGTCCCACCAGCAACTGGGTGCGCGACCATGCCAGCCTGGAAGCTCGGTGTGGAAGTGTTCTTTGACAAGAGCTCGGAGAGACATCTGGGTGCCACGTTGGTGTACATGGACAATAGCAGGTTCTGCTTGGTAGAGTCCCGGATGGCCAAGGATGACGACTTCTACCCGCGCCTCCGCGTGGTGAAGATGACCTCCTTCCTGCTCAAGTACGGCAAGGAGGGTGAGCTGCGGGTTGCCGGACGTTGCACCTATGCATCCATGGACTACCAGATCCCTCATCAACACATTGATCGGTCCCTAGATCCTGTAGCCTTCTGGGTGTAGTGTAGCGAGGCCTTGTCTTGATTGATGGATTTGGAAATTCTTCCAAAGTGCTAAGTACCTCCTAGGTTGCTGATGTAGGGTTGCCGCTGCTTTGGTCTATGTAGCAACACATCTTTTGGATGGACAGGTTGTACTATTTTGCCTCAATTGCATTCTGTATCGAAGAGTTACGGCCTTCGGAATGAAGTAGTGTTGGGCTGCCATCAGTGGCGGAGCCTAGTGGTGGCGAACATGGCTCATAGAAGTAGTGTTACTTCTATGAGCGGTCACTGTTCCATGCGTCGGAGTAAAAAACTTAATTAACTGAGGAAACATGCAGTTTGTAGACAGCTAGAAGTCAGAAGCAACTTGATTTGGGAACGACGGATATGTCACTAACTAACTAATGAAAGAAACAACAACAATTATGTCAGTTTTGTTTCTCTATTTGAGGAGTGCTGATAAATGCATGGATGGTCGAAAGACGGGTAGAGTTGAGCTAGATTCATGACAGATGACACTATCCGTGTTCTTTCTCGAGGACTAATAACTACCTCATAAGTTTGTTGTTTTCCGATCCGGAATTTCGAACATGGAGTGGGACTGTTTTGTTACAAACCGATAATTTCACAGTTCGATCTTAATTCGGAACTCTTGAGTGGAGATGCGCGTGTTTAGTTCGGTGTAACGAGTTGGGCCCATCAACCTTTGGTTTTTTTTATTTACTCGAAAGAAGAAACAACAGTATGTTTGGTTCGTCAAAATGGCCCATCTAGAAAGTGAGCCTAGTGTGCCTGGACCGCCCTTGTCAATTTCGTATGCAAGAGGGACAACGAGCCCAGCAGTGGTTCGCCTCTCTGGGCTCTAACAGGCACAGTCAGCGTCTCTCTCACTCTTGGGCCGTCCACCATGCACTAGTACTACGACTCTGTCTATCCTTGTCAACCTCCATCAATCCAAAAATCTAATAAAAATCTTTTGAGAGCATGGTTAATAATAAAACCAACTGCTTAGCTATAAGTGAGTCATGAGAATCAAGTTATACAATGATTGTCTCCTATTTGGCTGTAAAATTATTATTATTATTATTATTATTATTATTATTATTATTATTATTATTATTATTATTATTATTATTATTATTATTATTATTATTATTATGATGTCTTACTTTCTTTTTCCTATTCTTTCTCACGTACACTTTTGTTTGGGTCCACATGTGTCTATGCTTCTGTGCCCAGCTTGTTGCTTGCATGAGAGCCAAGCTCTCTTCTCTCTCCTCTACATCCGTAAAAATGTTGACTAGCTTAGTTATAAGCTCATTATTATATCTGCTCTACCTAGTATAGGCGGTTCACAACAGATCAATTCATTCAATATACTCGGTGGTCAATAACAGCAGCCCCAACGCTCCGCGTTGTCTAGTGGTCTCACGAAGCCAGCTAGGCTTGGAAGGCATGTGGACACAAAAAGATGGTGGTCTCACAGCTTGTCAGAGGAACATGCAGAAGGAGCCGATGCCTCATCTGACAAATTGTTGAAGCTGTAAGAGCTCAGCGTTGAGGCCCTGTTTAGTTCCCAGAAAATTTTACAAAATTTTTTAAATCCCCCGTCACATCGAATCTTTAGACACATGTATAAAGTATTAAATATAGATAAAAAAATAAAACTAATTACACAGTTTAAACGAAATGGACGAGACGAATCTTTTAAGCCTAATTAGACCATCATTGGACAATATTTGCCAAATAACAGCAAAAAGAGCTGCAGTGCCATTTTGTAAAAAAAATTTGCATCTAAACGCAGCCTGAGTGAAAAAGCGACAGCTTTGGTCAGGAATCGTTTGTCACATGTATGTATCCTGCGATGGCTCACCACCTTTTTACGAGGCTATTAATGCTATATGCTTGCATTGGAGCTGACCTAAGACTGTCTTCAATATATAACTTATATGAGCACTCAAACCAAAAATGAGTCTTGAATTGTGTTGTATTCCTGGAGACTCATTTGTAGAGAAGGATCTCTTTTGGAGCTTGTCGTTGGAGAAGACTAAAAATAAGTATTGAACTCTATACCTGTAGCGCTACGTAAATATAAAATAAGTATTGTATTTTGGGTGACGTGGTTGGAGATAGTCTAACCGCCTCACGGACACGCCTTTCCTTCGGTCCTAGTATCACACAACCAACGACCCAAAGCACAGCAAGTCAACAACCACAATGGGCCATTGGCTCCCTCGTTCGCTTTGATATCCACCGTCCAATTGTCAACTTAAACAGTTGAGCCTCACATTAGGACGGGTGCCGTTTGACTTTGACCCAAACGGAATCAAACAGGGAGGATCCGAATCAACGAGAAGAACATGGGCATTGGCCAGCACCCAGCAGGCGCTAGAGAAAGATGCAACTTGCTGCGAGGCCGGGGCACGGGCACCAGTCACCACCCTCTCTCTCCGAGTTGTCGCTCAGTGGCGCTAAGCCGCTAATCCTGTCTGCGATCTGTTCTCTCCTCAACCTCAATCCTCATGATCTGAATCAATCAAGACTAGTATAAAAAAATGCTCCCAGGCAGAGAAATCAGCTCCATTTGGTCCACTTGGTCGCGCCCAATTCCGGCATTTTTCTTTGATATAAGTACGCCTTCATAGTCATAGTAATATAAAAGGTTTATGTTCATGTTGAAGCATGATTACAGTAACACTAACACCTTTAAGGAATTATTCGGTGTGGAAACCAACGAACAGGTTCCTTGGCAGGTCTTGGCTTCGTCACTAGGCACCAAACCAATGGTGATTAGTCAAATCATGCGGCTCTACACAATTAGTAGCACTAGGATTAAACTACGAGGAGTACTAATCAAGCCTCACACTCGTAGTGGGAACTGGGGAAGGGGTTACCTGTAAACTCAGTAGAGACGAGATACGACCACAGCAGAAAAAAGTCCATATATGCATTCTTTTACTACTACTTGCACGGACCCCAAGCTTTCAACAAATCCCATCTCCACTACCCTTGTTTGTAGGGCCGGATATCGAGCCAACCGTAGTTTTTTTCGAGCTTTTTTTAGAAATTGGTATAATCTTATTCATCATTATTTCCTGTATTGTTTAAGACCTAACTTCACGACGAGCCTAACGAGCCGAGCCTAACGAGCCGAGCCGAAGTTGAAAGTCGTTCCAAATCAAGTTATTTTCATTTTAAAAGATAAATAAGTCCAATCGGAGCACTTTTGTACCGAGCCACCGAGCCAGCTTAACGAGCTTTTTGTCCAGCCCTACTTGTTTGTTTATGACTCTCAAGTAAGGGCTTGTTTAGCTGGTGAAAAAGTTTAGGTTCGGCTACTGTAGCACTTTTCGTTTTATTTAGCAATTTGTGTCCAATCATGGACTAATTAGGCTCAAAAGATTTATCTCGTGATTTACAACTAAACTGTGTAATTAGTTTTTTCTTTCATCTACATTTAGTACTCCATGCTTGTGCCGCAAGATTTGATGTGACAGGTAAACAGGCTCTAATTATACCGTGTTACTCCGTACTCCCTCCGTCCCTAAATGTCTGTCGCTTTACGCTTTCCGAGAAACAACTTTAATTAAATATATATTAAAAAAATATTAATATTTATGGTATATAATTAGTGTCATTGAAAAGGTCTTTGAATCTAGTTTTTTAATAAATTTATTTAGAGATATAAATGTTGCACGCATTTTATATAAATCGAGTTAAACTTGCGGGCACAAAAACTGGAAACAACACACAATTAGAGACAGAGGGAGCATGTTAATTATACAGTACTCTCACAAGTCACCGGCCACGAACACTGATGCGACCAAGTACCAGAAGCATGGGTTCCAGTGCCACTGAGGCTGACTTGAAAAGTGCCCTGTGCAAAAAAAAAATTTCCGTCACATCAAACTTGTGATACATGCATGAAGTATTAAATGTAGATAAAATCAAAAACTAATTGTACAGTTTGGTTGTACTTTGCAAGACGAATGTTTTGAGTCTAATTAGTCAAAGGATGGACAAGTATTATCAAATAAAACGAATGCTACAGTGTAACTACAGTGAATTTTAACACTCCAAAATTTTGAACTAAACACAGCCTCACACATCACATGTCAGTTCTGCTGCTGCAGCTCAGTCACAGTGAACTGCCACAGTGCCACATCGAGACAGGCCAAAACAATGGCAAGCAAACAAGGCCTAGAGAGGGGCGTCCGTCGCACCAGTGCTTGTAGCAGCACGGTAATATTCCGCTCGGTCGGTCGACGTGGCATCAAACCAAACTGCTATCAGTGCACCATTATTTAAATTTTAAAGATAAGCACTCGCAGTCTTGTGAGTAGCTTTAGGTCACACCAAGCTAGCCCCATGATGGAATGGAGTGGAAGTCCACTTGGACAGCTCAGCTCGCCCGGCCCGGGCAGGCCGAGGAGAAGAGGAAGGAGAGGAAATCTCGCATCGGTTGATCCGATCAGCGCGGATTGGCGTTGTCTCACCGGGGGGATTTGCAGAGAATAAACAAATCGGGGAGGCGGAGGCTTCAGCCCTCAGCAGTGGGTTAGGCCTTGTTTAGATTCTAAAGTTTACCTCCTAAATTCACTATATAGAATTCCTATTCTCCGTCACATCAAAATGTTGGCACATATATGAAGTACTAAATATAGATGAAATCAAAAACTAATTATACAGTTTTGTTGTACTTTGCGAGACGAACATTTTAAGTCTAATTAATCAATATTTAGATAATTATTACCAAATAAAAATAAAATTGTTATAGTATGACGGGACATTTATTATTCAAACTTTGCCTCCAAAAGTTTAACATCTAAACAAGGCGGCTGAAAGCGTGGGCAGGCAGATGCAAAGAACGTTGGAGTTGGAGGTGTCCAGTCCAGGAGTCCAGTTCTCACTAGCTTCCAACAAAACTAACGGCAGTGGTTTTACTTTTACAGCGTACTACTAGCTAGCTAGCCGGGCAGGCAAAGTTGGCAGCTCTCTCTCTCGTGACAGGTCTTGTTTAGATACTAAAATTCACCTCCAAATTTCACTGTGGAAAAAAAAAGCTTTTTCATCACATCAAAATACCGACATATGCATAGAGTACTAAATGTAGATAAAATCAAAAACTAATTGCATAGTTTTGTTATACTTTGCGAGGCGAACATTTTACGCCTAATTAATCAAGATTTAGACAATTATTACCACTAAAAAACAAAAGTGCTATAGTACTAAAGGGTGACACTGTGCAAACTTAGGCCACTGCAATTCCGGCATCTAAACAAGGCCATAGTACTTTACTCTGGCTCCATTGACCTGTGTGTGTGAGTATCATTTGACATGCAGGTCTATCGCCACCGTTAAGAAAAAGGATTACAAAATGGCGGGAGGAGACGTAAATTAGTGTCCGAATCACCAATGGGGCATGAGTGGATTAGATATAATGCAACTAGAAGGCTGCCCAAAACGACTTGCGAGCTTATTGGCAGCGCCATCGATGCTAGCGGAGCACCCGTCGTACTATACTAGGATTAAACAAAAGGTGGACACGGGACGACGGACCGTGCCAACTACGCATTTAAAAAAAAAACAACCACGCGTCCACGGATCAGACATTCATATACACACAGCACGAACTTGGTTGGCATAAAATGCTCCTAGTTGGCCTGCTTTTTCACGCCAAAACGTAAACAAAACAAAGTGCTGCTCCACTAGACCGCCAGCAACAATACTTGCGCCTTGCAACCACGATCGTCCTGTCATCATGCACCGCGTATTCATTCACCGGTCGTTGTAGTCACCGTGAGCAGAATCGGTTGACTAATGACTACTGATGGAGTAGTTTAATTTTTGGAGGTGTTGCTTGAGTTCACAGTCACAGCGATCAGTGGGAAACAGATTAAGGAAAGCGGGGGGACAGGTTAGACAGACGTGGGTGGTAAGCAAGGCTTTTGTGCCCACACGGCTCATCTCGCATCGCACGGCTCGGTAGCCTCAGTTAGGTCAATGGATGGGGCGCGAGGCCCGTCCGGCCCAGGCCCACCTCCGGAAACAACAAAAGACGCGGACGGGCGGGCGAGCGGCCCGAGGCGTTGAAAATGAGCTCATGCATGCACCTCCCGTCCTGGCCTCCTCCCCCTCTCTCTCTCATGGTGCGACGCGGCGAGGGCCCCACCACCGGGTCCTCGAGGCCAGGCCAGGCCAAAGGCAAAGCTGGCATCCGATGACGAGAGAGGGCGGTTTAGTCGGTAAAATTTTTGGCTTGCAGTTTCGTTGTTATTTAGTAAATATTGTCTAATCATGATCTAATTAGACTTAAAAGATTTGTCTCGTCTATTTCGTCTAAACTGTGTAATTAGTTTTATTTTTTATCTATATTTAATGCTTTATGCATGCATTTAAATATTCGATGTGACGAAAAATCTGAAAATTTTGGCAAAATTTTTGGCATCTGACGGTGCCAGAGTTCGCGGTCAACCAGGTGGTGCAGTGCAGGCAGCCCCGCCGGGAAAGCGACCCCTCACCTGTCACCTTTGACCAGGGCACCCCATCCCATCCCATCCCATCCCGTGGGCCCCGCGTGGATGGGGGAGAATAGAAAAGTAAAGGCACCCACACACAGGCTGGTGCGGCCCACCCCTCGCCACTAGGCTTGACCTCTGCACAGAAGGTAGGCCCGTTCGGCTGGAATAGCTGAAAAAAAAACTCGGCACAGAATGTAGGCCCTGGAATTATAACCGTTAGACTGATTTTTTTTATGAGAAAAAATATTATTTCAACTGAAAAAACAAGTTCAATAAGATGGATTATAAGCCAGATGAACAGGACCGGGACGGGCAGGGACAAGCCCCATTATTGCGCTTGTTTAAGTGGCTGCCTACGACTTCCGACCTTTTTTCTCATGAATTAAATAAATCAAAATATAGAAGAGGAAAAAACATCTCCTATAGCGGCAGCGGATGATGAGCTGTCCTGCGGACAACAGCGCCGCTGCGCCGTATTTAATCTCGGGTCAATGGTTTCGTCCTCCGTCGTCGTTAAACTGTTCGTAACCACGGATCATAATTTTACAGTCGCGGATACTACAGCTGCATCAGATGGTCAGACGACTCAGGGGGTGTTTGGTCTTGACCGAGTATTAATATAAACTAAAAAATAATTCATCGTACACATTGCAACTAATTTTCAAAACAAATTTTATAAGTCTAATTAGACCACACTGTTATACTACAGTAAACATATGCTGATAAATTTAGCTTGTGAGTTACTGATAGAATCTATAATTTGTTTTTTTCATTAATATCCAAACACATCCACGTAACACTATAGTGCTACAGTAACATATATTAATAATAAATTAATTAAACTTAATAAATTTAACTTATGGTTTACTGACCGATTCTATTATTTGTTTTTTTTATTATTATTACTCAGACACCCCCTCAGATCTGCGGGTCAGCGGGCGTGATTTTCGTCTGATCTTGAGGGCAATTTTCTCAGAACAAGAGAAAACGGAAGCGTGAGCGCGCACCAATCGGAGATACGATTTGAGGTTTGAGTTTTTGCGGCATCGAAGGTGTCCTCCCCCTCTTTCTACAACCTTGTTTCTTTTTTTACAGGGACATCAGATCAGGAGGAAGCAGCTCGAAAAGGAAGAGAAGCTAATCCTAGCTTTAGACTAGACATGGCCGTTGCCGGCGGAGACGGAGACGGCGGCGGCCACCGGCGACGCGGTCGCCAGGGGGCTGGGCCCGGCCGCGCCGGGGGTGTGGCGGTGCTCGCCCTCGTAGGTCACCACCAGCATGGCCGGGTCATCGGTGGCGCGCTCCACGTGCTTCCTCGCCGGGCATCCCCGCACAGTGCTGCACTTGTAGTAGCCCCTGTGGACCACATGATCAGAGAACAGTCAGATTCCTTGCGCGAGTACTACCAGTAGGAGCGATGGTCCGAACTACAGTAGGAGGAAATTTACCGTGGGTAAGGGGAGCCCTTGATGGGTTTCTGGCCGTACTTTCTCCACGAGTACTCGTCCGGCGGGATGTCGGCGATCTTGGAGCTGATCGCCGGCACTCTGATGGTCCTCTTCACGCGGTTTTTCCTGTCAAAAATAAAGTACCGTGGGTTAGAAGGCAAGCTACCTAAAGACGAGAAGTCGTGTTTTTTAGGAAGCCTTTAATTTGGATATATCGTTACCTTCTCTTGGAGCAGTGGCAGCGGCTGCCGTTGGTGGTGGCCTCGGAGTGCGCGCCGGCGCAGGGCTTCCGCTTGTGGCCGGACAGCGGCGGCTTCCCGGAGGACATCAGGCTCCGGCCCTTGGAGACGCTGCCCTCGCCGGCCGTGACAGACGAGAAGAACGACGTGGAAGTCACGGACGTGGCGCCCGACATGGTCAGATTCGGCTTCGTGAAGTCCAGCGTCAGGCTCTGCGGGTGCGCGGTCGCCGCCGGCTGCGCCACACTAACGGGCGCCACGTGAGCCAGCGGGGCCAGGGAGAGAGAGGGAGCGGGAGCGGGGGCAGCAGCGGCGACGACCGGAGGCGCCGCAGCCGCCCGCGGCGGCGACTCGACGGGCCCGCGGCGGAAGCGGGCGTGGCCTGTGCGGTCGAGGATGGAGATGACCTTGCGGAACTTGGAGACGGCCTGGTCGGCGATCTCGCCGAACGGCTGCTGGTGCTGCAGGTGATGAGCGGCCTTGTGCGGCGCGGCGGCCTGGGTGGACAGGGACGACACCAGGAGCTCCAGGCTGCGGAGACTTTCCGCCGCCGCCTCCTGGATGGCGAGCCGGTCGTCAGTGCGGCGCGGGGCGTAGCAGTCCATCAGGTCCACTGCCATGGGAGCCGGTGCTTCGCCGGTGACTTGTAACGCAGATCTTGGCTTGGGGCTCTATGAGTCTGAGGAGATTGGGTTGGGAGGCGGAGGTCGGAAGGAGGCTGCGGCCCGGCTTTATAGGACTTGTTTAGATACCCAAGTTTGGGTGCAAAATTTGCATAGTAAAGGTCACGTCACACTGTAGCAATTTTGTTTTTATTTGTTAATAATTATCCAAATCTTGATTAATTAGGCTCTAAATGTTCGTCTCGTAAAGTACAACAAAACTGTATAATTAGTTTTTTATTTCATCTACATTTAGTACTTCATATATGTGCCGACATTTTGATGTGACGGAAATAGAAATTCTGCATAGTGAATTTAGTGGGTAAAATTGGGAATCTAAACAAGCCCGTACGTGGAAAAGGTGAGAGCGGGGGAAAGATGCCAGTCAATGGATGCTGCCGCTTTTTTGTGGAGGAGCCCGTTGGATTCCTCCAAATGTCGATGTGGTCACCTTCACTGCCTCACCTTTGCCACTTTGGCCAGGCAGACAGACAGTCACCTTCTCTCTCTGTATTGGTTTTTTTGAGGTCCACTCAGGCACTCTTAGATCTCGGAAGTCGGAGCACGGTCACAAGTGGTGGTATTATTTATGGTTCTCAATTCTCCACAGATTAAATTATTCAACTTTGATCAATTATATATACAATAAAATAGTAATATTTATGTACATATTATTAGATCATTGTATTTTTCATGATAAACTTATTTTAAGATACAATTGTTAATATTTTTATAAATAAATCTAGATAAACTTAAAAAAATGAACGGTGTGAATACCATAGTGATAAATAAAAAGTGATAGGAGTAAAACTATTTTTTCGTGAATGTAAGGGCCTATTTGGATCCGTTACCACTAAAAATTAGTAGCTAAAATTAGTGTTGGTGGATCCAACAAACTTGCTAATAGACCTACTAATTATTACTCATAGTTGGAGGGCTGCTACCTATTAGTTCCATTAACAGGTTTAAAGCTGCTAAAGGTGCTAATAATTCATGTGCATCTTCGACTCACTATTCAACCACCTATTAGTAGGTGGATTCAAACAACCCTCTGCTAAAAATTAGCAGCTATTGGCTATTAGATTCTTAAAAGCTGGTTGGATCCAAACAGGCTAGTTTTTATCCAATTTCTTGTGTTAGTTTTTGTCATATTCTTAAAAACCAAGAAGCTGATGATACCCAGCTTTTGGCAGTTTCTTAAAAACTGGAGAATCCAAATACCCCACCAGTTTTTTCTCAGAATCCAGATATTAGAAACTAGAGGCAAAACTGGTTTTTAAGAATATAAAACTCATTCAAACAGCCCTGATTAATAGTGCCAATGGATCCAAACAGGCACTAACAAAGCACTATAAAAGTATATTTATAAAGTGAAACCATTTTTATAATTAGAACCACACTATGATGCTTCATAACGAGTAGTAAGAAGTTAACAACATTTAAGTCATTGGACAATGATTTTATTATTAAATTATGAATATTTAATGAGTAGTAAGAAGTTAACAACATTTAGATCACTGGACAATGATTTTATTAGTAATTATGAATACTCTAAAAAAGGACAAGTAGCTCACAGCGTATATTCGATCACTTGATCGTGATCAGTACTTGCATTTGCTTAAAGGGAAAATGTTTACGTTAAGGTGGTTTCATTCTTCTGTGCGGTAACTAGTAAGATGTCTGAATCAAGTCTCATGATAAAGAAAATTTAGCGCTCAAAATCAATTGTACAGTAACAACAAGCTATTACGCTTTTCTGACCGTAAAGCTCTCGTAAATCGTATCCACTGGTCCGTGGTACACAACACCTCACCTCTCCAAATCTCTTGAATCGACCCCCAATAATTGAGAGAAAGATGGGGGTGTTGTGTGTAAAATGCTCAAATATGGGTGTGAATGATGGTGATGTCTGGGCCATGAGATAGTGGACTTTCAAGATAAGAAGAAATCAGTTTTCTATGGCTTTATTCTCAGCACCACAGAGAAAGAAAGAAAAAGAGAAAATACTACAATAGTCCTATGTGTCTTGGCTTCGAAGTCAACTATGGAGAGGGGAATAATGATGGCGCACAAGTATTTTAATAAAACATTAAATAAGTTTGTAAAATAATGGGCATGATAAAAAGGAGCACTATTTCTCGCTTTAGCAGTATCCCTTGGAGATGTTGTCCCCTGAATTTTCTAATGATGATCTGGTGGTAGAGGTATTTGCACGCCTACTGAGGCCGCGTTCACTTCTCCCTCCCAACCCAAAATATTTCCTCTTACACACATCACATCAAATCTTTCGACGCATGCATGGAGCATTAAACGTAGGTAAAAAAGATAACTAATTGCATAGTTTGTCTGTAAAGTTCGAAACGAATCTTTTGAGTCTAATTAATCCATAGTTGGACAAATTTTACCAAATAACAACGAAAAGTGCTACAGTAACTTTTCAGCTACTTTTCGCGAAGTGAACACAGCCTCAGAACTTTCGCGCTCTCCTCATTTTTTTATGCGTTTCTTTGGCCCCGTTGACGAACTGTGTTAGAGCTGGCATATCTGGCGTGATCAGGAGTTGAATCATTTTTCAGATGCAATTATATGCTAAATTAATCGCTTACATAAATTATACTAGGTAGCATGTACGTGCGTTGCTATGGGACAACTAAACTTTTATAAAAAAACACACGAATCACTCGATAAGATAAAAATACTATAAAATTAAATACCAATGTTAAATACTGTGAAATTTTTAATAACTGCAGGACGCTCTGCGCGCTTGATTATGAATAATGTAAATTTGATTTGACAACTCTTCTAGGCAATGCGTTTACACGGATCAATCGCTAACAAGAGGCAACTAGCCAGGGTTTTTTTTACCGACCGGTCACCTCAAACCGCCGGCCTCCGGTTCCGGTTTACTGGTCCGGTTTACCGGTAACCGGTCGGTAACCGGTCGAATTTGAATTTGAATTCAAACGCGCCTTCGGCTCGGTTTGTGACCGGTTTACCGGCCAGTTTGGAGCGGTTACCGGGCGGTTTGAGCGGTAACCGCTCCAAACCGTTTAGATTTTTTTTTGCATGAATAAAAAGAATTTTTGGTACTTCCTTTGCATAAATTAATGTAAAAAGACCACACAATGTGGTAATAAATAGCATAAGTCACTAAAGAAATAATATATAGTCACATACAAATACATATTCAAAAATATATAGTCACTAAAGCAACAATATATAGTCGCATACAAATACAATATATAGTCGCTTACATAAACAAATATATAGTTTCCGCTCGCATGGTCAACTACGTAGGATGTATGGGAAGACCCCTTGTTGGCACGACATTTCATATTCGGCGGTGGACATAAGAGAGATACCTTGCTGTCTAAGCAGGGCAGCCTTGTAATCTTGCCAAGTTTGACCTGTCCATGCTGCTGTTGTCTCCCATTCTTGAACTAACATATTGTAAAAACTGAGGTCTTCCCATTCATACACCCATCTAGTCTGAGTCTGCATGGTCATGTCAGGAATATAATAGCTATAAGTAGGCTGTGAGGTATCGCTGTAGGAGGAAGAAGAGTACTGTGGAGTGTCGTAGTCCGTCGGTGCATATGCTCTCCTCTGCGATGTCGGTTGTCCATGGTCACGGTCTTGAGTAGCACGTGTGAATTGGGTCTCGCCAGCAATCAACCATAATTAGTAGGCATAGACAGAAACAATTGTGTGTATGTAGGTGCAATGGATACCTGTGAAATGAAGACCTACATAACTACTACCACCAGCACCAATAGTACCAGCCCCACTCCCACCACTACCACCGTCTGTCCCACCACCACCGCCACCGTCACTCCCACCATCACCGTCATTGTCACTGTCATCGTCACTACTGTCATCGTCACCACTATCCTGGGACTGGTATTCCTCATCCTCAGTCTATGTGTCGCTGGTCACTGCTTTTCCTTTTCCTCGGTGACGCTTGCCGTGACCCTTCAGAGGCACCATCTGCATCTTCCTCTTTGAAAGGTCCTTGTTTGGTTTTGGTAATTGAGTAACAACTTAGGTGGACTAATATGTGGTTATATGAGATACATAGGAGATTAGTCCACATGTGATGGTGTCATGAAGGAGCTCATTGCATATGAGACATGACATGGAGTCATGTGACCAAGGTGGAGAAGATCAAGATGAGGCTTGGCTTGATGGACCGGTTGCTAGGGTGAAGGGCAAGTTGTGTGATGGCTTGGCGCCGAAGGACCGAGGCAACGGTGAAGAGCAAGTGAGGTCAAGATCGATGAACCAATACGGTCACGTGATGATATGAAGTGGATCATATCATTTGTGATATAGTTGGTGCATATGTTGCATCAACGTCGGAGGAGATGGAGTGGAATGCGCAAGGCAAAGGTATAACCTAGGGTATTTCCATTTCACCGGTCATAGGTGTGTAGAGAAGTTGATGACCGGATTTAGGATAGATGGCCGTACTATCAAGAGGGGCAAACTTGTTTGCATATCGGTCATCTAGTGCCACTTGAGCAATCTAACTTTGTATACGTGTTAGGATCGAGTGGCGTGGCAAGTTGAGTGGTTAACTCCTTCGGTAAAATGATTATGAAAATGCTAACACACGTGCACAAGGTGGTGATCACTTGTTGGTGTTGGCACATTTACGAAGGCAATAAAGTTTGAGCGGTAGAGAGGGTTTGGGTTCCTCTCTCCCTCCCGCCGAGCTTGCGAGCGCGGGATTCAGGCGTTTTTGAGAAGTTGAAACGATTATTTTCCACTACACCGGAAGTCCGGAAAAGAAACGGAGGCGAACGGAGGTCACAGAGGTGACCGGACGCTGCACCGGACGCGGTCATGGTATGACCGGACGCGTCCGGTCAGTACTGCGCAGACATGGGTGTTAGGGTTTGTAACCGGCGCGTCCGGTCACTCGCGGGACCGACGCGTCCGGTCAAGTGCCCAGAAGGAACTGCGGTTCGCAAGGACGATCGGACGCGGGGCGCGTCCGGTCACACGCGATCGGACGCGTCCGGTCATCGAGGGAGCTTACTGGACTCCGACCGGACGCTGGCACTGTCGCGTCCGGTCGTTGCGAGGGGCGCGTCCGGTCGGTTGAGCAGCGCGTCCGGTCATAGCGTTTGACCGTTGGCGCGCAGTGACCATTGGAGGATCTAACGGTCGCATTTGAAATTTGAGGGACACGTGGACGTCGCAGGGCGATCGGACGCGGTTGAGCGCTTCCGGTCAGTTATGACCGGCGCGTCCGGTCATCCCGAAAATGACCCAGTGAAGGGGTAACGGCTCTATTTGACCGTGGGGTTATAAATAGATGTCTTGGTCGGCCATGGCCGGCAGCTGAGCACACTTTAGCCTTAGTGGCTTATGTGGTAGTGCTTGGGAGCCATCTAACTCACTCATGCTTGATAGTGTTCATCGGATCGAGTGAGAGAGCGATTCTAGTGCGTTGCTTTGAGAGATTGCATCGTGTGGCACTAGGTGATCGTGTTGCAAGCCGGTGGTGCTTGTTACTCTTGGAGGTTGCCACCTCCTAGACGGCTTGGTGGCTTGTGGCTCCGTCGAAGCTCGCAAGAAGATTGTGCGAGGCTCCGGAGAAGCTTTGTGAGGGGGATTGTGCTCACCCCGCGGGGATCGCGAAGAGCAACTCTAGTTGAGCATGTCATTGAGCTACCACACTTTATTATGGGTTCTTGCGGTGCCTTTTGAGAGGCTCGGTGTGTGACCGATTAGCCGCCGAACCACGAAGTGTTGGTCGACATAATAGGAACGTAACTTGGTGGCAACCAAGTGAACCTCGGGAGAAAATCACCGTGTCAACTTTGTCTACTCTTCTCGGTGGTTTGCTTTCGTGCAACACAAGCTTGTATTTACTTTCATATATACTTGTGCTTGTGTAGTTGCTCTTGTTCTAGTTGTGCTTGTGTAGCTAGCTAGATATCTTCTTGCTTGTGTAGCTAGAAGTATTCCCTTTGCGTGGCTAATTCGGTTTGTGTAACCTTGTTAGTCACATTGCTTAGTTTGTGTAGCTAAGTGTTTTGCGCTCTCTAATTTGGCATTAGTTGCCTTGTTTTTGAGCTTTGCTAGCGAGCTTAAGCTTTGTGCTTTTGCTTCACTAGTTGTGTAGGAGCTCCCTCGTTTGGCAAAGTACTAGTGCATAGGTTTATGTGACCTTGCTCTAGAATTGATTAGGTGAGCTCTTGGTAAGCTTAGCACCTTAGTTGCTTAATTAGGATCTTTGCAAGGTGCTAGAGAACTTAGATAGAGGGGTGTAGTCTTGGCTAGACCGATAAGTTTAATTCCGCATTTGTTTTGGTTAGCCTACGTGTTTAAGTTTTAGAAAGGACTATTCACCCCCCCTCTAGTCCGCCATCTCGACCCTTCACTCTTCCCGAGGTGACTTTCACCCACATTTCTACAGGCCCAATCACTGATGCAATCATGCCCCATAGCCTGACGTAGATCCTCGGGGTCTATTTGGTCACTACCAACACAAACAAATGAATCACATAAATAAAATCAATCACATAATACAGGGTGAGACATACACACACATTTGTATATATATAAATATAATGTACCTGACAAGATGTGATGGCAGAGGGACGTCCACTTCGTCAGAATCCTCATCAAGAACAGGAGGCAGGTTAGATCTAACGTACTCCATCCATTCCCTAATCGGATTGCTCTGGTCATAGAATGAGACTTCGGCGAACCGGTCGATAAAATCTTCTTCATCATACCTTCGTGGGTTCACATCCGCAAGTCGCAGCCGAAGGTTGTAATTGACATAAACAAGCCTGTTTAGTTTCTTGTGCGACAACCGATTGCGAACCTTCGTATGCAACAACGCAAAAGTACTCCAGTTCCGCTCGCATCCACTGGAGGAGATACATTGTGAAACAAGCCGTAAAGCAAGGCGCTGCAAATTTGGAGTATCTCTACCAAATATCATCCACCAGGGCACTGCAAGTGGAACACATTATATTAGCTATATGTTCCAATATAGGAAACCAAATGGGTGTAGAAAGTACTCTTACATGGGGTTGTCCTGGGATCCGTCGCCATTTCATTGCCAGTTCTGAGCCAAACTCACCAAGCTTCTGTCGAAAAATCTTAGCCTCCTGCAATGCCTGCATGGTGCACTGCACATCTGTCATTTGCTAAAATGTCTCCTTCAGGCCACCGAACATTGTTGGAGTTGGATCCAAACTATATGTAAGCTTTGGATTTAGAACAGCAGCTGCAACATATGATTCAAATAAGCATACGGTAAATATTCAATATATAGAGCTTGCTAAATCAACATAAGTCATTATCATACCTGCACCCACATACGTCCCTATGTACACGTCACGAATCCTTGCGTCCATAATCTGTCTATAATCATTCCATGTTTGCGCATTCCTTCCAAAGAACGACTCCAACTCCTGTTTGCAATTCTGTACTCGTACACCACGTCACACATGTTGGGCCGCTTGTCTTGATCAGCGAAACGAAGGAACTTGTAAATTGGTTAAACTGTGTTGATGATGTATTCCAATCCCTCCCACCACTGAATATTTGACACCCTTACATGAGCATATCGACCTTCTTTAGTGCGTGCCCAGTTGCTCTCCAAAAACTCAGGAGATCCCATCCACTGCATGAACTTTTCACGTTTTTGATGAAAGCTCTCTAGAAACATGTAGTTGGTCCCAAATCTAGTGCCATTCCACTTGACCAACTCACCACCAATTGCTTTCTTCATCATATGATTCAACTGAGAATGGTTGTGCAACCAAGTTGAAATTCGCTTGCATACTTGCAACATACCTGCATGATCGGGCCTATTACCAATATCCTTCAACATCAAGTTGATGGTGTGTGCCAGACAAGGTGTCCAAACAATGTGACCATACTCCTCTTTCAGTGCGTTGGAAGCTTTCTTGTAGTTGGCGCCATTGTCGTTGACCACATGGACAATATGCTCGGCACCAATCTCCTCCACCACCTTCCGAATCTCCTGAAAAAAGCATAACATATCACACACACACACACACACACACACACACACACACACACACACACACACACACACACACACACACACACACACACACACACACACACACATATATATATATATATATATATATATATATATATATATAAAGAACCACATGACAACTATGTTTAGGAGGTACCCTGTACAAATAGTTAGCATCTTGACTTTTCCCAGATGCATCAATAGATTTGTGAAACCATGTGACCCCATTGCAATAAATCAGAAAGTTTATGACACTTATTTTAGTGGGGCCAGTCCATAAATCACACATCAACGTGACGCCAAAGTTGGGCCACTCCTTCTGAAACTTCGCATACCTATCCTTCAAGTCTTTCTCATTCTGATCTAGGTACTTGCCATCAATATCCCTTCCAGTGGGTGACGCGATGTCTTCACCTGAAACCATAAGCAAAGAATGAGAATATGGAAAGATACATAAGGCCATAGGTCTCTAAGTATAGGTACTTACCCCACTTCTGTGTCTCTCGGACCGCACTGACAAAGTACGGATTGTCGGCATTTCGTCCTGGGATTCCTACATAATGGAAAAACTTTCCCCAAGCTTTACCAATAGCTTCCTTTGCATTTTCCCCTTCTGCGTCCAAGACCCTGTATCAATCCTTTGTTGGTGCATTCCTCTCCTCCCACCGGCTGCCACATGATAGTCCTCCACCTCCACTGGAGTCTCCCTCCGTGATCCTGCTCTTCTAAACAACCTCTCAATAGGATTCCCACCATGCGAACCACCACCACCACCACTACCTCCTCCACGGTCGTAATTACCTCCTCTCTGTTGCACCCTCTGCTCGTAGTCATATTCTGCTCTCGACTGGTTTAGCGCTTCCTTCATCTGAGCCTCATATTTATCATCACCGAAGGGATGGTTTCCCTCCGCTGCAGCTTTTTCTCGTGTCAACCTTTGTCGAGCCCGGTCAACAGTCGTCTTCTTAGCTCTATCAAGATCTTGCCGAAAGTACGCACGCACATCTGGTGGCACACGGTCGCAATGCAAGGTGTCCGCCCTGTGCCCAGCCAAATGCTGTTTAAATCTAGTGCAACCACCGCCTGCTTTCGTCACATGACAATAATTGCATCTCCATCCAGGAGCAAGATTTTCACCATGCTCCCATACAACATCTCTGTTTCTGCTTGACATTGTCTACCTGCATAAACGGACAACACAAAGTCACACCTAAATAAAATGTATCCTAAATCCTACCACAAATCCTACCACAATATATACCTAAAATATACCTAAAATATATACCTAACATACACAAAGTCACAATATATACACAAAGTCACACAATATATACCTAAAATATACATCCTACCACAAATCCTACCTCTAATCCTAAATCCTAAAAAAAACATCCTAAAGTAAATCCTACCTAAAACCTAACAAAAAAAACCTATCCTAAATCCTAACACAAATTCTACCTAAATCCTAATACTACTCTAAAGAAAAAAACAAAAAAAAACATACCTGGCGGTCGCCCGACGAACCGCGCGATAAACCGCGATTCCCGGGCGGTTAGTCGCGGATCCAGGCGGTTAGCCGACGGCGCGGCGGGCGCGCGGTAAACCGCCCGAACCGGGCGGTAAGCCGGCTCTTCGGGGCGGTCGGCCGGTGGCGGCGGGCGGACGGAGCGGGTGGGGGCGGACGGGAGCGGATAAGGCGCTCGGCGCGTTGACCCCCCCCCCCCCAGCTCCCGACGCGTTTTGTGCCCGTGGCGGCCTAATGGGCCTCATGGGCCTTAACGGGCCGGGACCGGGTTTTTTTTCTTTTTTTTTTCAAACTTCTATACGTATAAATAAATACTAAACGAATTCGAATTTGAAAATTTTTTACACCATTGGCTTCTATAAATCATAAACCATTTTTAGGAATTTTTTCAGCATTTTTTTTTCAAATTTTAAATTTGAATTTGGGGAATATCTAACCGGACCGGACCGAACCGGTCCGGCCCGGTTAGGCCGGTAACCACGGTAAACCGCGGTTTACCGAGCGGTTTTTTTAACCCTGGCCGTAGCTTCACAAGATCTACGGTTTGGGGCGAATTCGCGATCGTTTTTCGAGAATAAACTTCACCTTGGGCAAACGTTTTCTCAACAAAGTTGGCAAGTTGCATTAGAAAAACCAGGGGAGCTGTTGGACTGATCTTGAAAGTACAACCCTGCCGTGTCCCTGTTGCAGTAACAAAAGGAGGCCACGCGATGCACAGGATCCTTTAAACTATCACCACCATGCTGCAAATAGCCAAAGTGGTTGTAGTGGCCTCTGACAATCAGCCGAACAAATCCAGCACCGATACGGGTCAATCGGAATAAAAATAACCTATAGCTTGGTCTACAGTAGATGATACTCCTACTACTGTTCATCGGATTTTCACACAGAGACGTGATTTTACACCGAAACTGCAGTGAGTAATCTCTCTCCGCGCCGTCATTTCAGGCACCGTTTAGATGACAAAAATTTTGCCAAAATTTTCAGATTCTCCGTCATATCGAATCTTTAAACACATGCATGAAGCATTAAATATAGATAAAAAATAAAACTAATTACACGGTTTAGACGAAATGGACGAGATAAATCTTTTAAGTCTAATTAGACCATGATTGGACAATATTTATCAAACAACAACGAAACTGCTACAATAGCGTTTCGTCAAAAATTTTACCAACTAAACAGCCCCTTAGAAGAAAGGAAGGATGAACTGGCGATCAAACTCCGAGGACGTCAAGCTCACATCTTCTTCTCGGCAAAAGCACCCGACTTTCTAAGAAGAGAGCGTGGAATGGAACAGGTGAGAGTTTTGAGGCCCTGTTTAGTTCTCAGAAAATTTTGCAAAATTTTTCAGATTCTCCGTCACATCGAATCTTTGACACATGCATGAAGCATTAAATATAGATAAAAAAATAAAACTAATTACACAGTTTAGACGAAATGAACGAGACGAATCTTTTAAGCCTAATTAGACCATGATTAAACAATATTTGCTAAATAACAACGAAAAACGCTACATTACCATTTTGCCGGCAGACGCATGGGGCCGGGACGGAGACAAACCGCCTGATCGGAGGGTGAGGTGAGCTGATCCGTCCGATGCGATGTTTGACCGTTGGGTGGTGGGCCCGCGTCGGGTCGGGTCGGGCGTCTGCCCTGCCCCTTCTCACAGTGTATCTTTTGTAGTTGACAAAAAAAATACACTGTTCCTATGGGTCCTACTAGTCAACAAAAGAGACTTAACAGGCGTTGACGGAAATGGCAACCAGGGAAGTGTGAATTTATTTCGATGGCAGTGAGGGAAGTTTGAAAATTTCGATGGTAATGAAGGAGAGGTAAAATTTTTAATGGCATTGGAGGAATTCTATTGAAAAAACCTTGGGCGACTATGGTACAGACAGACATAAGATTGAAGTTTAAACTCCTGAACGAGTAGTAATGAACAGCCTGTTTGGTTTGCAGCACGAGATCGTCCTACCGACCATCCGATCCTATATCCGAGCCTAGGCGCCGTTTGGATTGGGTTGCCTGTTGACGTCGTCCATCATCTGTGTAGCAATAATATAATTCTTCCTCCTGTCCATTCTACGGACCATGGTGATCCAATGAAAAATGATTGGAGCACCTCATGCCCCATGGACCCATGCCGAATGAGATCGTTCGTTCTAACCGAACACGCTGAAAATGCAGGACAAGATCGCAGAGGAGTTGACTTCATCGCCCCCATAATAAAATACTAGTACAGGAAATCATCAAGCACTAGCAAAATACTCCAAACGCAATCCGCCGGCAGGTCAAACCTAAAACGTGCCCTCCAGCTCCGCTAATCGCCGCACGATCCTGCTGTTCTCCAACCAAACCGAAGCTTCGTTCCAGCCACAGCCAGAGCCAGCGGAAGCAACTGGCTCGCGCATGCGGGCGGGTTTCGTTCGTCGTCCGCGAGCGAAATCTGCCCCAACCGGCGGGTGGTGAACGGATCATTTATTCATTGATCGAGCCTGCCCGGATCGATTGGATCCGCGCCGCCGCCGCGGCGTCTGCCGGTGACGCAGCTCGCGCTCGCTCCGCTGCGGTTGCCACGTTTTGAGGCGTCGCGCCCACGGCCACGAGCTGCGCATGAAAAGCGAGGCAACCGCAGCGGCAGCAGCCCGGCAGGAGTGCGTGGGTTCGGTTGGGCATCGGGTTCCCGTTGACTTTGCGCGGTGGCCTCCACGGCTCCACTTGCTTGTTTCTGCCAGCGGCAGCCGTGTTCCTGTCGTCTTTTCGGTCCCGGTCGGTCCCCTGTGTGTGCGCGGTGTTGCACGTACACGTTCGCGCTGGCGCACCGCTTGTGTGTGTTCTCCCCGTTTACTCGCGCACGACAGGGACGGATCGCTCGTCGCGCGCGCATACTTTTCTGCGTGGTTGACACACACACGCACACCCGTGAATGATCATCCCGGTATCAATACGTTTGTCGTTTTGTCTTGTTATAAAAAAAAAATTTGTGTGTAGGAGAAGATATTGGTCGTTTGTATACTTGATATCTGCCGGGAAAAAAAACATGATATGGAGGATACGTAATAAGTTACAGGCTCCTGTACATTTTCATCATAAGAAAACATGATATATACGACCCAAATGTTTGGTTGACCTGTTCGGTCCAGTGGAGTGGTTGTCGCGTGCGGCGTGCATCTTGAGCTCTTGAACGCTCCAGGTACTCTGGACAATCTGGCAAGAAAACTACTCGTTCAAAAGAGACTGGACCTAACACGTGCCCGTCACGGAGCCATATGCGTGGACGGTGCCACGCGCACGTAGTTGACAAACGAACCTGTCTGACTGTCTGAGAGACATGTAGAGATCTAGCCGTCACCCCCACACATGTTTTTGCATGGTCAGGTGCATGAACTGAACGGGTAAAATGGACCGGTTGCGCACGGTTCAGTGAACCCGGATGGATTGGATGGTCAGTCGACGCGTCATCACACTTGGTATACTCCACAGTATTGTACTGCTGGTTGAGCGGCAGCGCTGACTGGTTGAGCCTTCAGCGGTAGCTGTTCTCTGTGGCCACGGATCCTTGTACGTATCTCGTGCGATCGCAATCACGAGGCCTCGACCGACGACGAACTCTTCGTTTACTTTGCCTCGAAGACACCAGACTCCCAGCGGTAGAGGACGTAACGAACGAGCAGAAGTTGAGATGAGTTTGGTGACTTCTTCGTGGTTTGCCCATTCCTTCTAACAAGGGCACACAGCTGCCGTGCCGCTACGTTGAATCGGTCCGTGATGGACCAGAAGCGGCATGTGCACGCAGGAGGAGGCACGACACCGATGGATGTGCTCGTCTTTTGTCCCCCGGGACCGGCAGAGTAGAGTGGAAAACTCAAACTAAACTCTGCAGCCTCAGCTTCCCACCAAGCATGCAGTAGCACGACCACGATTCCACGGTTTTCCCTCTTTTTTTCGGACTCGCTAGCGCTCGAACTGTTCGTCTGGGGCGCTAGTGTTCGGATGCTGCCACGCAGAGAGAACAAATGAGCAAATAGCGCATCGAGCTTACGAGGGCAACGCACCAGCAGTGGGCCCGCGCCGTCCCGACGTCATCCGTGTCGCCGGCCGCTTTCCACGTGCATCCCATGTACATAAAACCTGGGAATGGTTTGGGCTAAAACCAGATTTTCTGGTTTGGTTTTTTGTTTGGGCCTGCATGGTTTGGAGGGGAATGAGCTACATAGTTTTATGGGCTGGTTTGGTTTGGGGTAGTAGCAATAATGGACTGGTAGGGTTTGGAACGGCTCGAGACAGGCCACAGCCGATACCTCACCACACCGCCGCCAGGGGCCGGCGACGGAAGGGCGTTGCGCCCGACAACGAACCACGACATGAACTCCACTATCTCGTCTCCATGTTGAGACGTCGGCGCGAGCGGCAGAACGATACAGTGTAGCAGCTGCAGCTACGGCGGCGGTGGCGCGACGCGAGTCCGGACCTGTAGCCCATCGAGCTCAGGAGCCGTGTATTCGTCGTGTTCAGGGCAGGGGCAAGAACGACAGCAAGCGCCCATGGCGTGGGCTTAAGCGAGCGAGCACCAATCACGGACAGTGCAAGCAAAAGCGGCGAGACTCCCTTTTCATCCATGGCGACTGGGGGGTGCGGCCAACCAAACAGCATCGAAGGAGATCGAGCAGCAAATCCTCCCCATCGTCTACCACCCCAATCATGGCGTACGGCGGCACAATCCACGCCCAGGCCCTAGCTCCTGGGCATCGTTACCGTCGTGCCTCCACGAGCGCCGCCAGCGATGTCGCCATGCCTAGCCCATGCGCTGCAGCATGCTCAGCCCTACCCGTCGGCCACCGCAGTGCTGGCACCAACGCGTGGTCGTACACGAACTGACGAACAGCAGGTGCTCAGCGCCGCCGGAGGCAGGTCGCTAGCTCCAGCCCGCCCTGCCCCACCCCGATGCGGGAGTCGATCCATGGATTTAATGGGTTGAACCCATAGGTCCAGCGTCTGGAAGTGACAGTTCAAGCTGGTTTAGCTTCTGCAAATGAATGAGTGGATTGGGGTGGGTTAATTAAACAGGACGTGTACGTTTGGGGTTGGTGTGGGTTCGGTGCGGATTCCAGCCCATTCTCAGGTTTACATGTACAACACTGCATTTATTTTTGAAACATACAGATGCCACAGTCGTACACATATAAAAAAAAGATAAATGAAACACTTGAAAACAAGTGTCTGAAACACTTGCGAAAACACCTGAAAAACATTTGAGAACAATTGCAAACATATGCAACATCAAGATGAAACACATGCAAACATACGTATGAAACATCTGAAAACACTTGAAACATATGCTTGCAACATGCATGTATATGTAACATCCAGATAAAACACTTGCAACATTCGTCTGAGACAGATGAGACATTTGGAAACATACACTTGAAACATATATTTATAACCATTACAATATGTGCAATATCTCGATCTACTCTTACAACATCGATATATAACACTTACAATATACCTATGAAATATCTGAAACACTTGAAACATATTATTACAATATACGCTTTTAGTAGCATATACTTGCTGCTTGGACGAATGGAGGCTTGTCGACGCAGAGCTCGACGCCGGCGCAAAGCTTTGATGCCACGGAGTGGTGCGGACGGGGCCGCGCAGCACGAGCAAGGGCGGCACAGTTGTGGGCAGGGTCCATCCTGGAGTAGAGATGTGCAGCGCGCTGAGCGAGCAGGCGACGCGGGTAGAGGCGGCGCAGGCGAGGCCCAAAGCCAGCGGGCGATACGGGTTTGTCAGGGACGACCTATAAACAGCATTACTGTTTTTTTAGAGAGAGAGGATCCTCTAGTTTCGTTGCGCTGTGACGTGGGCTGACATTTAATGGGCCCTAGCAGTGAACATGTCCAGTACTACTACTCCAGTAGGCCTAGCAAACAAAAGCGCCGTTACAGCCCAATAACATAAAATATTTCGGACCGAAGCAAACGAGGTCTCCTTAGGAAAAAAAAAAAGAAGGCCTGTGCCCTCGAGCAAGTTGAACGGCCCAGTTGATAACAACTGAAAATCTTCATTCTACCTCCGTGAAGTATTAGGATAGTCTTATTTTTCTACTTAAACTACAAGACCAGATATCTTACTTTTTGAACTCTTGAAACAATTCAAACTACCTCCCTCTAGCTTGCAGTGGTTTTGAAGGCGGATTGTCCTTTTTATTCATAAATAAAAAACCAGTAAACATTTATTAGGGTTTTTAAACCACAAAAAATGTCTCTACACATTAAAAATTTAGAAACAAATCAAGAGATAGATTGGGTGTATCAAATCCAAATAGAATATTAAGATCTCCTAAAAATATCTCTAGATGCTTGAAAATATATTTAGCTCAGGAAAAATACAAAACATATCTAGAAAAATCTAGAAAAAGATATCAAAACATTCTAATTGATATGTAAACATGTTTTGAAAACTATTCACAACAAAAACATACTATGCAGACAGCATAAATTTCTAGCATTAATGTATCTGGCATCGATGCATGTTGCATTCATGCTGTTGCATCTCATATTTTTGACGTGCAAAGTTTTTAAAACATGTTTACGCATCAATTAGGATGTTTTGGATATTTTCCCATTTTCATGGATGTAAACCTATTTTTTTGAAGTTTCTAAAGATGTTTTCATGTACTCTAAATACTTTATTTGCATTTATCGTATCCCAATCTATGCCTGTCTAATTTTGAGGTTCGAGGAGGAAAATTAGACTACGACAATAGTTCGTGAGGAGAATGGACTTTTATGTTTTTTTTCACTCTCTTATTCCTCCTAGAGTCCTTATCAAGAATCAAGAAGTTTTGGAGTCGGGACAGTGCCGAAAAGTGGGCCTAATACTCCACCTAGTGAAGCATAGCTGTACTTTCTACAAAACGTTCTTTCAACTCCTCGTCAATAAAACCACGTTAGCCACTTGGAGGTAAGTCGGACTCTTGATTTTTACACATTTTTCGACTCCAAAGTGGGCCCAGATTTTTACACATCTTTAGGGTGTGTTCACTTCGTGAAAAGTAGCTGAAAGTTACTGTAGCATCTTTCGTTGTTATTTGGCAAAATTTATCCAATTATGGACTAACTAGGCTCAAAAGATTCGTCCCGACATTTGCAGAAAAACTATGCAATTAGTTATCTTTTTTACCTACATTTAATGCTCCATGCATGCGTCGAAAGATTTGATGTGATGGGTGAAAGAGGAAATATTTTGGGTTGGGAGGGGGAAGTGAACAAGTCCTTAGCTCTTATAAGACTATTTGTTTTTTCACCATGGACAATTTAGTTGATGGTATTGTCCGATGAGGTACCACGTTTGCCACTAGGAGGTAAGTTGGACTGTTGATAGTTCAATGTGGCAAATCAGACTACAACTTTTAATAGAATTTGTAGTTAAAAATCCTAAAATCTTGTTTATCTTAGAAAATTTGTGTTTGTTTTAGCTCGAAAGAATATGAAGCTAGTTTCTAATTTTTCCATAAAATCATGCTCTTCTATGGTCGTCTTTTGCTATTTACTTGCTAATAGATGCTCTGGTTATGTATCTATGTTGATCACCGAACTACGTAAAAGTTGAAGTGTGCCTCCGACGACGACACAAGTGTTATGTAACCACCTCATATCGTACTTGTTCCTAGTTAATATAAACACAAATGTCACTCCATATTGCCTACAATAACATGATTATAGATAGGATCAAGCGACACAGACATGATCAAGTGACACTTGTGTTTATATTAAATAGGACCAAAGTACAGGGTGGTTACATGATAGTATGAAATTTTGTGATAACATCGAATTCACTTGGTCTTCTACAAAGTTCAGGCCGTCAAAGTCAACAAATCATAATAGATAACGAGACCATGTAATAATAAAATAAGCAGCAAAATGGGGCTATAGAAAAATTCAAACAACTCCAAGCTTGGTGGAGCCTACTAGGCGCTAGGTGGACTTATAACTAGGGATGAAAACGGTACGGATATTTTCCGACCGTATTCGAGACCGAATTTGTTTAGAGGGATTCAGATCTGTCCGTATCCGAGTCCGGATATTCAACATCTGATACCGTATCCGTATCCGAATATTTAAATCGCATATTTATGATGTCGACATCCAATCATATCCTATCCGGCATGGCTGACACTATCCGTATTCGAATCCGAATCTAACCAGAAATATGAAAACAAATATGATATCAGTGATATCCGTATCCGATCCGTTTTCATCCCTACTTATAACTAAAATTGGTTTCATAAGGCATACTTATAGTGCTTACTAGGCGCTAGGTGGAGCCTCACCGCCTGCTAAAACATTAGAAGCTACCCAATGTTTTTTTTGAAACGTTGCAAAAATGTGGTGTGCCTTTTAAGGGAAAGTACGGCAGCTTATAAACGCAGTACAGTTGAATAGTGGTCATGAATTTGAAGCGTAGACACTAGACAACTTATTTTCCTATGCTAACATTGGACTACATCCAAATCGAGAGCAACAACAGAGTCTTCTGTTGCTGATGTGTTTACTTCATTTGATAACCAGAACGTGTCCGTGACCATACTTCCCGTATGGATCAGCTACACTGGTCCCATTCTGATTGCAACCTACGCCGAACTGGCAAACTAGCAGTGGGATCGATCCGAAGAAGAGATATACAAGATATTCAGATTTTAGAGAGATGTTTCGAGACAAGTTGCCCGACTACGGGACATCAATGCATGGAAATGCAGTGTGCTCAATTCATTGCTCCAACCATGCATGCATACGCATATCAGCGAGCGAGCGATTCAACGAAGTCGGCAGCGGGTACAGAGCTAGGATCTTAGGAGATACCTTGCGCCCATAAGCCCATTCGTAAGTCTCTTAAACTTCTTCCAGCTTATTGCTAAACTTCATGAATTGTGACTCATCTTCTACCGCGACAAAAAGTAGATCGTGCGCCCTAGCTCCTAATCCTTTCATGGAACGGATCACGCTCTTCGGTGGCTTCCATCATCCATGACATCAAGCAAGAGACAAGAATTTCATCTATTGTTTTTTGTTTTATTTATGTCAGTAGATGCTATAACGTGGTAGCTTATATATTCTAACCGGAACTGGTTAGTCTAGTACTCTTGTGATTACCTGAAAAAACCGCCCCTCCCACAATCCCCGCCCTTCCTCGTCTCCCCACGCCGTCCCACCGCCCCGGCCCTCGCCCCTTCCAGTCCCACCCGGCTGCCCCGCTCCGCCCCCGTCCAGCCGCCCGGCTGTCCCCTCCGTCCTGTACATATCCACCTCTCTCTCTCTCTCTCTCTCTCTCTCTCTCTCTCTCTCTCTCTCTCTCTCTCTCTCTCTCTCTTCCCGACGCACCTCTCCCGGCTAGTTCCTGATGTGGTTTCCTTGCTGTAGGGATGGCTTCTGGTGTGCAGCCGCAGTTCCAGTACACGCAGCCGCCGTCGAAGGTGCTTCACCTGCGGAATCTACCATGGGAGTGCACTCCCGAGGAGCTGGTCGAGCTGGGATCCCGTTCGGCAAGGTCTTCAGTGCCAAGTGTGGCGTCGGTGCCAACCGCAATCGGGCATTCTTCCTCGAATTCGTCAGTACCACCAGCTTTCCCTCCTGCTTATGTTAGGCAGCCCGACTCGTATTTTCCAGCCTCTTGTCTGTCTTCTGGACACGGATATGGCAGAACCAGACGATGGAGATCGGACTCATAAGTAGTACTGAATTGTGCCGAAGTGGTTCTAACATACTTTAGCTATCCAGGTTACTTGTTCCGGTGGTGGTGGGGGGGGGGGGGGGGGGGGGGGGGGGGGGGGGTCACCTCGTTACATTCAATGACACCATCCATTAATCTCTAGAATTGTATTAGTGGCTTGTCACTGGAACTGATCAGTTCAATTTGACTGCGAAATTAGTAATGGTTGTACCCCCTCCGTTTCTTGTCGCCTAGCTTCTATGATATGGGGTGAAAATGATCTATGTTAACCCTGTTCAGATGTCTTAGCCAAGAAAAATCACATGAATATGTTGTCATAGACTTCCTTCTTTGGTTAAAAGAAGTGAGATGACTGAAAATGTGTGGAAAAGGGGTACTACGGTGAGCCTTTTTCCAAAACCAATGATACATGAGAATTAGCTGAATCATTCAATTTCCGACCCCATTTTCCTTATAGCTAGTGATACGCATATCGGATTGTATCGCGCCATACCGTGTTGTATCGGATATAGGTACGGTAGCCTTCCTGGCGTATCAGTGATACGTAGGTCAGAAGTGTTGGTACTAACTTATTTTCTTACAAATCAATTGTATTAATGTTTGTCATATTCTGTTTTTTTATCGGATTGCTAACATCAGCATATATTTGTCCTGCAGTTTGTTGCAAGAAAGTGTTATTAACTTCATTGAAAGAATATGTAGCTTGAAACTTTTCTCTATGAATACATAGCACCTTTTGAACAGTTATTAACTGTCACCAGCATTTTCTTTTAATCTTTTTATCTGTATTAACTTGGTTTATCGGTCATGCATATGGCTAATTCTCATGTGATAAATCTCGTAATGAGATCTCTGAGTTGGTAATATGTGTTTTACTGCTGTGGAATGACAAGCTCTACTGTATCACAAAAAGAGCTGGGAAGAAGGAAGGGAGTGGGCTGATGAAAGCTAATGCAGTCGTTGCCCAGAGCCCCAGAGGAATCCTAGATAGTTGAAGGATGGAATTTCCTTGATAAAATGCTATGAAATCTGCACAATGTCCTTGCACCTCTATTAATTCTTGGTTTGATCCTTCCATGTCATCTAGCATAGCAGACTAGAAGGAGGTGAGTTCCCTACTTTGTTAACTCTGGTGGAAATAATTCTACAAGTCATCAGTTACATTTTCTATATTTCTGATAAGTATTGGCTATTTTAGTCCATATAAAAACCGGTAGCCTATGTTCACACTTGCATAATTTGTTTATCCTAAAAACTAGGAAATGGACGAAAATTCCTTTGATTCCTAATGAAAAATTATAGAATAATACTTCGCGCAATATCCATGATTCATCTACAAGATAAATGGCGTATTGATACCCAATATTTATTTTTTTTTATCTTTTGCGTACCATACAAAAATTTTAGGTAGTTTCTGATAGAAAATTTTCTTCTAATGGAGCCATCTCTACAAATGTTTCAGAAAGATAATTGACTATTTTGGTTCATTCATTTTGGTCTGACCCAGGTCTGTTTGCTGCAAATTCCAATCAGATTTGGAGAGAAATGCGCGGTTGCTCAAGAAGACAAGCTTTCCACTTTGTGGCAGGTAAATGACAGAATCAAGTTGGTTGGAATTATTGCAAGGGGCATTCTGCTTTATCGTAATTCCTAATATAAAATTCGGCAAAACAATAAACTAGAGTGGTATGTCCTGTATCCTGTCTGGATTGGTGAACCATTGCAGAAGTAGGATAAATATACGTGCTTGTCTACAAGGGGTACTGTTTTGCTAAAACCTAAAATGATGGATCATGATGAAAGGCAATGCCCCATAATTTCACTAAAAAACATTAATTTTTGCGATTTCAGATTCCTATCCTACCATCCGAAAAGCAGAACAATGTGTCTCCTTGTGTCTTCAGAGCACTTAATTCCTCTTTAACAAGCGATGAACTAGCCATTGATTTTTAAAAGCATTGATTCGCATGTTATTAGTCACCTCAGTCAGTCGTACGATTTAGGCCTTGCTTAAATCCAGGGGGTAAAGTTTTGGGGTGTCACATCGGCTGTTACATCGGGGTGTCACGTGGGAGTGTTCAGATAGCAATAATAAAACAAATTACAAAAGTACTCAGTATTCCGCGAGACGAATTTATTAAGGCTAATTAACCCAGCATTAGCACATGTTTACTGTAGCACCACATTGTCAAATTATGAACTAATTAGGCTTAAAAAATTCGTCTCACAAATTAGGTGCAATCTGTGCAAGTAGTTATTTTTGTAGTCTATATTTCATACTCCATGCATGTGTCCAGACATTTGATGGGATATGAACTAAACTTTAGGGGGAGAACTAAAGAAGGCATAATTTAATCCAAGGTTGTACGCTCTATTTCAGCTTGCTGATCATGGTGGTGGCTCTCCATGGCTCCAAGGCAACGCACTGCACTAGACCACAACGAGGACTGTTGAACAATTCCAGGAACAGTCTCAAGACATGGAAATATAGAAATTTGAAATCATGGTTTACCATTTTGTTTTGGTTGCGATGCACGGACATAAAATTGGTGATCACATAAATTTGACTAACATAATATTAAAAACATGATTTGAACTGTGCCTCTTGGGGCTTTATGCTTATGACCTCAGAATTATTCTGACCTTCATCTCACTGAGACATATGATTAAAGACCATAGCTTTAAATGATGTAGAAAGGATTTCTCAATGCTACTATTAATAGTCAGTGTTGACATAGCTGCAGGGAGCAAGGACTTTCAATTTCACAAAGAGGCAATTGATATCGCCTTGAATTTTCTATAAGAAAACATGGTTATAACTACGGAAAGATGATATGATGTCTGGAAGTTAGTCCTTCTTGATCCGCATCTATTTTTCTTGATCCTCATGATAATATACTGGAATTTTTTTTTTGCTGATATCACAATAGCACTGTCGTTTTCTGTGTCTCGTTTGATGGTTGCGTGACAGAGAATTATCACTGTCGTTTTCTTTGTCTCATTTGATGGTTGCGTGAAAGAGAATTATCAAACACAGATGAAGTTATTTAGGTATAAAAAGTCCTCCCAGAAATAGTGCGATTTGTCGATTTCAGATCTAGATCGTGAGGATCAGACCGCACGTGACATCGAGACCAACAAAAGTGTCATGCTCGTTGTTCCCGTTGTTGTCTTACAGTATAAAGTATAATAAACTGCCACCGGCGTTCGACAAAGGAAATTTTCTTTTCTTCGCCTATTTCTATCAGTTGAGATCAGCAAGAATGCAAATTTTTTATGCTGATTGCCGACCTTGTGCTGATGTTTCATCGTTCATTCGGGCTCTTAGCCGTCAGGATGATGGATGAATGGCCATGATGGGTACAAAAGCCGTGGCAAACTCGATTCTTAATTTGACCACTACCATATGATTCAGGTGAGCTTCCCAGCAGACATGGATAGAGAAATCGCCGTAGCAGGGAACCATCACCACCTGATCGACATCGCACCGGATGCCAGCATGGGCGCGGCCACTGGCGCGACGGACGGCGGCGCGGAGCGGGTAGGCACGGGCGGCGGCGGTGGCGGAAACGAGAAGAAGTGGCTGCGCAAGCTCACGTCGGCTACAGTGAACACGGCGGTGCTCCGGGACCTCATCTCGCGGACGCCCATGCTGTGGTACCTCGGCGAGAGGACGGGAACAATCTTCCGGCCGTGCGCCCGGCGCGAGCCCGTGGAGGCGCTGCACGCGGTGCGCGCCGTGGCCATCGGCCCGTTCCACCGCGCCGACCGCGGCCTCCCCTTCCCCGACGACGCCAAGCTCCCGTTCATGCGGTACCTGCAAGACCAGTGCGGCCTCGACGTGGATGGGTACGTCGCGGCGCTCTGCCTGGAGCGCGACCGCCTCCGCGATGAGTTCGGCGCCGACGACGACTCGGACGGGGCCGCCGTGGAGATTCTGGACAACGAGGAGAAGCTGTTGGAGATGCTGCTGCTGGACAGCTGCTTCGTCCTGGTGGTGAGCTTGATGCTCAGCAAGACCGGCACAGGCGACGCCGCCGATAGCGTGACGCGGGCGGCGTCCATCAACAAGGACTACTTCATACTGCACATGGCCGTGGCGCAGCACGCCGACGACATCAAGCTTGACATGCTCGTGCTCGAGAACCAGGTCCCCTTCGGTGCCGTCAAGCTTCTCGCCGCGTCGTGTCCCGGGCTCAAGCTCGGGAGCTCCGTCGAGGAGCTCGTGCTCGGATGCTTCGACAACATGTGCCCCAAGCGCGCGCGCCGCGCCGACGACAGCATGGCCGGCGGCGGCGAGTTCCATCACGTCCTGCACCTCTTCCACTGGTCCCGCGTGCCCAAGGACAAGTACTTCGTCCTCTCGACGCCACGGACGCAACTCAAGACCAAGAAGGAATCGGAGCGGCTGTTCCCCCGCTCCATGGAGCTTCGGAGGTCAGCTGTGTGGTTCCGCGAGGCGTCGTCGAGCTGCGGCGACCTGGACATGTGGTTCTAGCGACACCCGGCGAGCCCCGTGGGCGTGATGAGCGTCCCGTGCTTCCACGTCCACGAGTACAGCGCGGCGGTGCTCCACAACCTCATGGCCTTCGAGAAGCACTTCTACTGGGCGCACGGCGCGTGCGTGACGGCGCACGTAGCGCGGATGGAGGGCCTGGTCCGTTGCCCGCAGGACGCGGGCATGCTCCGCAAGCGAGGGGTCCTTGTCAGCACGCGGCGCACGGACACCGAGCTGGTGGCCCTGTTCCGGGAGCTCGGTGAGGGGACCGTCGGGGCGCGGCTTCCTGACGAGTACGGCGAGATGCTTGACGCCGTGGCGTGGCACCGCGGCCGGCGTGTCAGCGGGTGGTGCGGGGGGTTCGTGCTGCACTTCTTCCCGTCGCCGTGGGTGGCCGTCTCGCTCGCCGCCGCTGCCGCGCTCATCTTCGTGCCGTCGATGCTGCAGACAGTTTACACCATGCTCAGCTACTTCCAGAGCAGCTGACAGCGTCAAAATTAGGGTGCTGAACCACAAGTCTCTTTTTCTACGACTAAAAGGCGTCCGAGGCAGAGGTTCACCCATACTTTCAATTCCATTCCGGAGCTCATTCGGCTTGGTCGTTGAAACGGAATGTTTCGGTATCGGGTTATACCGGTGTACCGTCTCAACTTGTTATAAAAATAAATTAAAGATAAATATTTATCTCTTTTAGAATTCTTACAAATATTAACATCTAATAAACAACATTTATTAGAGTTGCATAGCGTTTAAGAACAAATTGGAACCCAAATGCAGGCTGTGTTTAGTTCCAATTTTTGGAGTGTCAAAATACACTGTACTATTTCGTTTGTAT
This sequence comes from Saccharum hybrid cultivar R570, assembly GCA_038087645.1. Classification (NCBI taxonomy): domain Eukaryota; kingdom Viridiplantae; phylum Streptophyta; class Magnoliopsida; order Poales; family Poaceae; genus Saccharum; species Saccharum hybrid cultivar. The sequence goes on along the minus strand of JAQSUU010000553.1, from coordinate 20,432,069 downwards.
TTGGTAATAATTGTCCAACCATTGACTAATTAGGCTCAAAACATTTGTCTCACAAAGTATCACCAAACTGTACAATTAGTTTTTTATTTTATCCACATTTAGTACTCCATATATGTATCGCAAGTTTGATGTGACGAGGAGTCTTTTTTTTGCATGGTGCACTTTTCAAATGATCTAAACACAGCCGCAACCATAATACAGTATATGATATAAGGCTATCCGCACTCTTCGTACTCTAAATACATCCTCTAAAAGGAATATTCTATCCTGATCATCCATATTCTCTCCTCTATATCCAGGACTCCCACACCCGTCATACTCTATATCTCATACTCTATATCAACTACCAGCATGTGGGGCCTACATGTCATACTCTATTTTTTCTTCCCTTCTTTTTCTCTCTCCACGTGCATGCAAACGGTAGACAGCAGCGCTGGCCCGCTGCGGTACGCTACCGCCGTCCTCTGCTCCGCTAGAAATAGCGGACAACGCTTGGATAGCGCACGTATAGAGGAGAGCGCTGCGGTCCCTGTTCCGCTATCCGCATCTGGCAGGAGGAGCGTAGCGGACGCGCTGCGGCCAGCCTAAGCCTGGTGACCATGATTTTGCAAAAGGAAAAAAAAGTCGAGTCAATTGATTGTGCCTGCATGCATTGAGAGGAGAGAGGAAATGTTTTCTATAGGCTATAGCAGCTTTAACGTCAAGGAGGGAGAGATAGTGCTAGCAGTAGTACTCGATAGCCAGAAAGGATGCAGGCAGTTAGTAATTATCACGTCACTGCCCCGGTACCGGAACAGGTGGAACGTGAATTCCAGCCGGTACGAACTGGAATGGTCGGAACCGCCGGTATTTTTACCGGTACGGGATGAAGCTATTTGCATCTCGTTTTGTCCGTAGAATGAGGTATTTCGGTCATTCCGGTCAATACCAGAATGGAATTAATAACCATGGGTTCACCGGGTAGACGCATGCCTCCTGCTCCCACAGCACAGCCACAGGCAGGATTGCAGGAAGCCGACCTACATCCCCCAGTGCTCATTGGTGGCCGCGGGGCACTAGCGTCTCCGGCCTTTTCTGCCTCGCTCCAGCGGGCTTCCCCAATGTTCTCGTAGGAAGAAAATAGTGATTTTGTCATCTTTCAAAAGGGATTACCTCGTTTACTATTATTAAACTCAGCACACCCGCTGTAGGGTCTGTTTAGATCCTAAATATTTCCCCAAATTCCACTATGCAAAAAGAAGATTCCCCATCACATCAAAATGCCGGCACATGTATGGAGTACTAAATGTAGATGAAATCAAAAACTAATTGCACAGTTTTGTTGTACTTTACGAGACGAACGTTTTGAGCCTAATTAGTCAATGTTTGGACAATTTTTACCAAATAAAAACAAAATGCTACAGTAACACACAGTGTGCTACAATGTTTTTGCCGCCCCGAATCGGGGAAACTAAACACGGCCGTAATGCCAATATCCTGTTTTCAATATAATTTAATCATTTTTTAATCCTACCCAATCTTTCACTCCCGTTTTGCCCTAGCCTCCAAAACCTTATCCTCTTCTACCTCCCGCACCAACATCTCCCTTCTCTCTTTTCTTTTCTTTTCTTTTCTTTCTCCTGCCGCACCCATGGCTTAGGGTTCTTGGTGCCCACTGTCACCGGTTGCTCCAGCCAGGGAAAGCCTCGTCCACCGCCGGCGCCGGCCACGGCAGCCCACCTCCTCGACCGCGCGAAGCCAGCCAGGCGCCCCGGCTCCACTCGCCGACGGCCAACGCCAGCGCTGCTCCGCGGCCGGCCAGACTCAGCTGGCGTGTGCGACTGCGGCGACCTCGCGTGGGCGGCCGGTGGCGGGCAGGAGCAGCAGCTCGCAGTTAGCAAAGAGCCGGCGGCGGCAGCGGCCGAATGTTGGGGGCGGCGGCGCCGTTCGCCTGGATCTGGCTCGGCCGGCCAAATCCCGACCGCGGTGAGGAAGGAGCGGGGTAGCTCCGCAGCAGCGACGCGCGTCCGCAGGTGCTCGCAGCGCGGCTCGCGACGACCTGAGGGCTGAGGCCATCCGGAGAGGGCGGGGCAAGGCTGTGGAAACGAGCAGCGGCAGGAGCTTCGCGCCGGCCCGACATGAGCGCGAGCGAGCAGCAGAGAGGGAGAGCGTCGGTGGTGGCCGAGCAGTCAAGCACCGGCGGCGGCGGTCTCTCTCTCGTGAAGACTGCGTGAACGAGGAAGAAAGGAGCAGGGGTAGAACGAGAATGAAAGCATGAGAGAATAAAAGAATAATTAAAAGGTAATGACTACTTTTCTACCGTGCGGGCGTTTGGCAACGCGCGCGCACGTCCTGCGCCGTCCATCTGCCATCCACGGTTCTATTTGCTTCTGTCTTTTGTCCATCCAACCCGGCGGCCTGGCCCATTTGTCATAGAGAGGGAAGAGGAAACTGTTCAAATCTGGGGACTCGTGCTTTGTCTCTCTTCCGACAACATTTTCGGCCACACTATCTTCGTCTTCCTTTGTTCGCGGCGGCAAGCAGGCGATTCCGGCGGCGATTTGGAGGAGCACTGCGGCGACTCCGGTTCCAGGGGAAGCACGACGCTCATCGGGGTAAGTTGGATCCGTGCTCCGATGTGGTTCGGATTTTGTTTTCATTTTCCGCATCGAACTCGAATTTTTTCCGTGTCTGAGTGTGAGCACCGAAGTCGCCGTCAATTTTGATCTCGCGGATGCCGTCTCCTTGCCCGCTCACTCCCCTTCGGCCGTCCGGATCCCTTTATGCCCTTCTGATTCTCGTCGATTTTTCGATGGATTTTTGACCTAGGGTTTGTGCAGAGAAGGTGCTCGCGAGGAATCGAGGTTGGATTCGACCATGGTGCGACGCGGCGCAGCTCAACCCTAGCGCGCCGGCCGCGTTCACGGCGCGGTCGCCGTCAGCAGCGCCGGTCTACTGCTCCTGTCGGCCGTTGTCCTCCCCGCTGGTGTGGCTCGTGCTCTCTGTACCAGTCGCTCCCTTGCATCCACTGCTCTTCTTCAGGTTATCAAGTTTTTCCGCCTCCCCTGCTCGGTTGCTCATGTATACTCTGCTCTGACATAGATAAGCTGCCCTGCTGCTTCACGGTAGCAAGTATCTATGCCTTACTTTTTTTAGCAGAGTGTTGATTTGTTTTCTTACTTTTTAGATCAATGAGTATGCTGGGCACAATGATGCAACACTGCTCGTTGTCATACCCGCAATGCAAGCTCATTAAGATCCATATTTGAGACCTGCATGCAAAAAAGTGTAAATGTGTGACAGCAGACAACTTTGTTAAACCAGTTAGGCAATAATACTGTACTCAATTAGGCAAAAGAGGCCACCAACTTATGCAATTTTTTTTTTCAGTACCTCTTGTTCTGCTCACTTGGCATTGCATCGGTCATGTCTAATGCGAAACCATCTCTTTAATTTTGTTCCCATGCCTGCGTGTAGTGGTGGCTGAATGTTCAGTATCGACACTGAGATCATCACGTATTGCCGCGCTTAGATTGAACTTAATTTCTGCAGAACTATCCTAGAACATTCTAAAATTTTTACAGCTTATGTATTGTATTACCTGTTGGTTGTTTTGGAGTTGGTGACACATGTTAGGTAACACTTTGGTCACTGAAAATCTGAAACTGCTCAGTCTGAACTCTGAATCACGATGAACAAACATGATTGCAAGTGTACTATCACGACCTTCATTTCTTTTTTAGGCAAATTAATGTAATATCTTAGGTAGTTTTTTCACCTCCATTGGACAAATATATTAATTCAACAAAGCAAAAAATAGGTAGTATTTTTTCTGCATATAATCACGCTTTTTATGTATGTACTCTGTCATAAATCACACTGTTCTTTTATTTGTCTGTGTTTCTATGGGTGCGGTGGGCGCCAGGTGCTGACCTGCCTTGCTTTTGGCCTTTTTGCTAATCTGCTATCTGCTACTCTACTCCTGTAGTGAGCAGTCGAGGCTCAAGTCTCCAATTCCAATCCAGAACATGCCGCTCTACTCTGACATCCAGTTTTTTTGCAGATGGTGGTCCTCTACTTGGTACTCTTGTAGCGACTACTCCATCGTCGAAATGTTTCTCCCGCTGCTCCCGCCCTGCCTCCATCCCAATTGATTCATCTGCAGGCAACTCTAAATGATATGTTTGTGATGGATTTTGCTTCCGTCAGTAGGATTGCAACATCTTTTTGATACAAATTACATATCTGTATGCTTAGAGAGTATGGGATTATAACTATTTACTTGCCAATATATATTCAGTACGAGCTGCAACTGTTTACGAAGTAGGGAAATAGCTATCATGGATCAGGTAGTAGCTCTCGTGAAGTAAAAATGACAATTCTTTAATTTCTTTCATACCTTAATTGGCCATATCCTCATCCTGTTAGGCAATAATACCGTACTTAATTAGGCAAATAAGGCCACCAACTTATGTAGTTTTTGGTTCAGTTGTTTTGTTCAGTATTTGCTATTAGTTGTCGTTCAGATTCCATAATAGCTATGGTCTATCAGTTTTGGGAAATTTAAGACGGTCCATGGTACAAAATGAATATGTTATTATATCAAATATGAGTAACCATGTGTAGGCAGAGGAAGATTTATATGTATACAGTAAGCAGTAGGAACATTGTAGGGTCAGATCTACTTATGCAGTAAGTAGTAGGAACTACAATACTTTTTTTAACAGAATCTACTTTTATGAAAACTGAATTGATTATGCAAAACAACTGAATTGCTTATGCAAAAGAACTAAATTGCTTATCAGTTATGTCAGATCTGCTAATGCAATAAGAACTGCAGTACTATCCGATATCAGGTGATGCAAAACAACTGAATTGGTTCTAATAACAAAATCTATTGTTATTGCAGTTGAAATTTGAGGTTTGGTCATTTTTTCCTCGGTTCCTCACTATCATCTATGTGTATATCATGTACTTCTATTTAATTGCAGGTGCGAGGCCATCAAGCATCAAAATGGACATGTTATGTTGTCAAATAGGGAGTAATCATGTGCCGCAGCTAACACAAGAACAACTTAAGATGAATATCTATACAGTAAGCAGTAGGAACATGTAGGATCAGATCTGTTTATGCAGTAAGAAGCAGGATTTTGCAGTACTTTTTCTGTGAACTGAATTGATTATGCAAAACAACTGAATTGTTTATGTAAAAGTACTAAATTGCTTTATCAGTTTGTCAGATCTGCTTCTAGTAGTATATCTGATATCAGGTGATGCAAAATAGTTGAATTGATTCTAGGAATACATCTAGCTGGTTCTATTTTTTGTGATCACTATGTAATTCTGGTGTATGTGAAGAAGCTAATTAGTTGTTTGTATGTACTAATTTTTTGGATTGAATTGGCTTGCCTTGTTTGGATGAATCAGCCGACCGTCCAATGGTGCCGGTGGTACACCAGGGAAAAGCAAAACAAGAGACACCAGGAAAAAGCAAAATAGGAGAGAGGGAAAGAAGCGTCCAGACAGGGCGTGAGCCTGGCTGCTTCTCGTGCGGGGCGATGGTGTCTCCCCCACTTGCCCAGAACAGAAAGCATTGTTTTTGGATTCTTACTTTAATTGGGATGTGCGTGCTGGAAGGTTAATGTATACACGTGCGTGTAATAGCCACTTCCTAATTAAAATTTGGATTAATTCAGTTCCAATGCATTCTGGTGTGCCAAGTTTTATAATAGCAAACGGCAATTCCTTTTTACGAGATGACAAACGAGCGCCACGTATGACTATGGCAAAATCACCATTTTCTCGCTCATGGAAAGGAGATGCGCACGACGAGATCAACTTCGAGTTACAGGGGAAGGTGAGCGGGGAGCCGTACGTGATGCACACCGAGCCCCTTTGGTTCATAGGTAGGCAAAGGAATTTTGCTGGATTCAAGTTTCTAAGGATTTTTTTTTCCTTTTGTAGCCTTTGGTTTACTGGAAAAGCTAAGGCCTCCTGTAGAATGGAGGATATTCATAGGAAAAACACAGGATTCAACCATCCATACTCCGTAGGATTGGAGTCCTATAGGTAAATTCCGTAGGAAAGGAAGCATGAGCTCAGACTAGATGGAAATTTTCCTGGCGCGAAAGAAATCGTACGCGCGCATGTTTCCGCAGCGGGCTGCGGCAAAGATGAGCGCCAAAATCACCGAGGCGCAGAACATGGCTGAGGCATGGAGGTGCCATCGTGGTGGCGAAGAGGGCCAGCCCTAGCCTCGGCACGTCGCAACAGCCTCCTCAAGCGGCAGCGGCGGCCTCGGCAGCCGCGGAGAACTAGGCGGCGCTTCTGATGCTCTAGCGTGATGAGGCCCTCCCGTCCCGCCTTTCGCGGTGGAAGCAACCCGCACTCCTCGGCGACCTGCTGAGCCCAAGCTCAGAGCAGTGGGCGGTGCCGTGTGCTGGAGTACGAGCAACGCGTTCGTGCCGCCCGCGTAGTACTACGGCGGCGCCTTTGCGTAATCGCGTCCATGGCGGCGTGCTGGCCGATGGCCTACTAACTTGTAGGTGCCATTCAATGATTCAAGCTGCAATTTCTTTACTGCTGGATTCAGACCTCTTTTGTGCTGTGCATCTATCGTTCACATACTACTGGATCATCCTCGAACTATTGGATTCAAAGAGCTCTTTTGCATCTTTCATTCATTCACCGTAGTTGTTCAGATTTTAAAAACTGGAAGCAGCAGCCAGTTCCTTGTTTCACCTAAGCTTTTACCGAAGGCCATCTCATCTACTTTCCTTCGTTTTCGATTCCTATAGGATTAGAGTTCGATTCCTATAGGATTAGAGTAGTATGTCATCTCAATTCCTGAGTTTTTTTTCTTTTCTTTTCCTTTTCATATCCTGCAGTCCAAAGGGGTCTAGGTTTTTAAACCAAAAAATATCTCTAAGATCCTAAAAATCCCAAAACAAAATCCTGGATTTTGGTTAGAATATGACAAACAAAATAAAAAATTATAGCTCATGAAAATATCTTTAGAAGCTTCTAAAAAACAGATTTATCTCTAGAAAATATAAAAATATTTTACAAAAAAACCCATAACATTCAAATCATGTCTAAGTATTTTTTTAAAACTTTCCACAACAAAAACATAGATGCAACAAGCAAGAATAAAACATGCATTTAATGTTGAATGCCTTCAACTATGCATTCATTATGGTAAAATCTTATGTTTTTGTTGTGGGAAGTTTTTGAAACATGTTTATCAATGATTCTAATGTTTTGATATTCTTTTGGATTTTCGTGGATATTATCCCATTTTCTTAGAGCCAAATCCAGTTTTGGAAGCTTTTAGAGATACTTCCATGAGCTCTAAATAGTTTAATTAGTTCTTTCTATCCCAATATATTTCTGGAATTTTTCTTGGATTTTTTAAAAGCTTAGAGACATTTTCCATGGTTTTAGAACCTTATCAAGTACTCCATCATGACGTTTTAGCTTTGGGCACGGGAATTTAGGACGAGTGAAAAAGTTGCAATGCACAGGAAACGAGAGGATGAGAGATAGAGATATACTTCCTCCGTATTGCAATGAGAAGTCGTTCTGGCGATGGGAGGGAATTGAGGAAAGGAAGTCGTTTTAGCCTCCGAGTGAAGTTCTAGACGCCGGTGCCCCTCGCGCTTTGGCTCCCGTGCCGAGCGCGTTAATAGCGCCGCGATCGATCCGCAACTCGGGCTCGCTTCCGCACGCATGCTGCTCGATCTCGCCGAACGCCGCACGCCACTCGCCTTGCTTCCGCACACACGCCTCAAAGGTACTATATGGCAGGTGAATAGCCTATTAAAAATTCTACAAACTCACTAGAGCAAAATGTTAGTATAATAAATGACGAAATACGATTTTGCTCTAGCTTTACAAGGGTTGCAAGCCATCTATCCAACAATTCTAGTAACTATGATCACTATAATAATCAAATGTTAAGTCACTACGAGCTCTCACAAGCTAGCTACACTAAAGAGCTCAACTAGGTGACAAGTTACACTAGTAAAGATAATATAAGCTCTCAAAACTAATTACGCTAAAGAGCTCGTTACAACTAGTTTGCGGAATGTAAAAAAGAGGCATGTGATCTTTATACCACCGTGTCGAGAAATGAACCAATCACAATAATATGAAGACCAATCACTGGGAGAAATCCATGAAATCAATCACAAAGGTGACACACAATTTTTCTCCTGAGGTTCACATGCTCACTGACACGTTACGTCCCCGTTGTGTCGACCACCACTTCGTGGTTTAGCGGCTAATTGGCAATCTAAAGCCAAGCTTCTCAAGAGCACCGCAAGAACCTACCGCAAGTGAGGTAACTCAATGACACGAGCAATTTACTAAGGTTGCCTTTGGCGCTCTGCCGGGGAAGGCAAAACACCCCTCACAAATCATCGGGAGGTGGCCAAGAACAAGAACCACTCTTGCCACAACTCCTCCGCTGCCTCCAAGCCATCTAGGTGACGACAACCACCAAGAGTAACAAGAATCCCACAACCAATGCTCACCTAAGTGCCAACTAGATGCAAACTCACAAGCAAATGCACTTAAGATCACTCAAACTCACTTTGATTTGTCAATCAAGCAAGATGGATGAGTGAGAGGGAGTATGCTAAGCTCAAGAGGATGTTAGGATGTCAAAATATCACTCCCCTTAACCGGCCAAAACATATTTATAAGGGTCTCCAACGAAATAGAGCCGTTAGGCACTGAACACTTCCCTGCGCGGGTGCACCGGACGCGCCAGTGCTCAGGCACCGGATGCTGACCAGCGTCCGGTCGCCACCCCACCAGTCGCTAGATCGTTGCCACGTGTCATCGTTTAAATCTCGTCCGTTCGATCGTAATGGTCACTTGAATCGCATCACGCTAGAACACGGCGCACCGGACGTGCAAGTGCTAAGCACCTAACGCCCAGCCAGTGTCTAGTCAATAGATAGCTCGCGCGCAGAACCAAACACCGGACGCAGCACAGTGCTGCACCGAACGCTGAAGCCCCCGCGTCCGATGTGGAACAGAGAGGTTCTAGAGACGCATTTTGCACACCGGACGCGTCCGGTGGGGTGCGATCGGACACATCCCAGCGTCCGGTCCACACAGGCACTTAGTAGCTCCCTACGTCACTCACACCGGACGCTGACGTCACGCGTCCAGTACTCACTCCCATTTCTGTACCGGACACGTCGGTGACCAGAACTGGCCAGGCGCCGCGCTGCACAACTGACCGGATGCTAGGGCCAGCGTCCGGTGCTCCCGAAGCCAGCATCTAGTGCACTAAAAACAGTAAAGAACACTTCCAAAAATTCGCTGAATCCTGCCGAGCAAGCTCCGCAGGAGGGAGAGAGGGTCCCAAACCCATCTCTACCGCTCAAACTCCACCTCCTTCGCAAATATGCTAACACCACCAAGTGTACATCACCATGTGCATGTGTGTTAACATTTTCCATAATTATTTTAAAGGAGTTAGGTTAGCTCTCCACTAGATCTAAATGTATATGTAAATGAATCCTCATCTAGTGGCACTTAAGTGATCAATAGCCCCGGAAATTCTCCTCTTTATAGTACGACTATTGATCCTAAGTGTGATCACACCCTCTATGGTGTCTTGATCGTAAAAGGCAAATCCTATCTATACCTTTGCCTTGAGCTCCATAGGATTTTGCCTCTTCTCCTCTCCAAGTAAGCCCTTGATCACTTTGTGGTCATCAGCATCATCATCATGATCATCTAGGCTTCACCACTTGGCATGGGACTTTGTCATTTCATGTCTACACACTTAACATAATGATTAGTCCTAAGGTTTCATCAATTATCCAAAACCAAACTAGGGCTTTCAACACCGCTCGAGCTCGCCACTTGTGCTCGCCGCACACACGCCGCTCGGGCTAACACGCACGCCGTTCGCGCTCGCCGCTCGCTGACGTCGCACGCCGCTCACCGTTTGCGCTCGCCGTTCCATGGATGCCTCGCTGTCCTCAGAGATGGAGATGGTGCCAGACTTTATCACGTCGGAGTCGCAGGAGGCCGCGAAGTTCGTCACGTCGGCGATGCTAGAGCTCTCGACGAACTCCAAGATGGAGGTCGCGCCGGAGTCAGAGATGGAGGTGGTGCCGGACTCCATGATGCCAGACTACAAGATGGAGCTCGCGCCGGAGTCAGAGATGGTGCCGAAATGCTTGCCGCCGGGCGCGTTTATATGTGGTCGTTGTCATCTCGTCCATGAGGACCGCGAAGCATGGAATCGTGTGCACTCGCGGTTCTGGCCATGCTCTCGCTGCCATCTCAAGCACGCTGACTACATTTTCTTCGCCATGCGTCATGGCTTCATCGAATTTGACTGTAAGCTTTTCATTCCAAATCTTGACAATGTCGTCTTCGATGGCAATACGCTCGTGCTACCTCCACATGTGCTGAAGATGATCGACGAGAAGCGCGAGCGTGAACTCGCAACCAAGAAGGATCACGCCAAAGCATCTGTAAGATAACAATCTTGAGTTCTAATTAACTGTCACAAGGATGTCTCTACTAATTAAGCTAATTAGCATCATTCTAATTGTTTCATGCAGCAAGAGTAGCCTCGGCTTCATCTAGTAAAGCTGGATCACAAGGGGTACAAGATGGCGGTCGATCTTGTCTTTCTAATGTTTCTTTTTTTCATGTGAGGTATCTTGAACTTGTTGCAACCTTTCACCTTCATAGCTTCCATCAAAACAGTTTGTAATGTTAGAAACATTCGGTTTGCTTTGTGTGCCGAATACTCCAAGAATGCCTACAAAACAATTGTGCAACAAATGAATGAATGAGCAAATTTATTGTTGAAGAAAACATAGAAACATGTGTCAACAATTTGATCAAATTACCTCTTGAGCTTCTATAGTTTTTGCATTCTTCTTATATTGAATTGCTTGAATAGCTCGAAAAAAAACCCAAGTCAAGAATGTTGAAATCAGGAGAGTTGGGTGGTTGATAAATAAGACGAATATCAAATCCTTCTAGCTTAGCAGCCTCACAAAATTCTGGATCATCCAACTTTAAGTGTGAAGGTGCATTGTCTTGTTGAATGAAGATTGGTTTGCCCACATCTTCTCTTGGTCACTTAGATCGAATGGCAGGCAACACTTGGTTGATCATGAAATTTCTAATCACGTCTCTAGTGATCGAAGTTATGGGCTTCATAACCAAGTCTCCATGGACACGGCCGGTCCTCTCATTACCTCTCATAGCCGGTTCATAACGATCAAATGGAAAACAACCAATCCTTCCATCAAAAATACAATTCCCATCCCTAAACCTTGCCCGAGCGCAAACACACGAGAACATAAGCCTAGGGATGTAGTTCTTATTCTTACAAGTCCGATGGGGATCATCTTCTTTGGGTAGCAAATAATATCTTTCAGATTTTTGAGATAGGTAGAACCATTTTTCATCAATGAACACAAAGTCAGACAACTCCTTAAACCTTGGATCATTAAGCAATTCCCTATTAATCATGTCAACACACCACTGTAACCTAGACCTCTTGTTAGCTTCAGTGACATATGGTTTGATACTACTAGAGCGTCACCTAAGCAAACCTTTTTTCAGATACTTTTGAATCTTCCATTTGCTCATGTTTAGTTGCCGACACCCATCCTCTATAGTCATTCTTTCCTTTAGAGGAATGTTTCACAATGCTTTCAAATCAACAAGGATTGCCTTACGACCTACTTTACCCTTCTTTAGACTAGAAACCACAACCGGAACTGAGTTTGCAAGTTGTATTTTACCTCTCTTCCATACCCACTGAACTGACCGAATATGAAGCCCAAATTGCGCAGCAACAATTGCAGTATCATTCTTGTGTAGTTTCCCAGTGTTGCTTCTAGCCAACAAAGCTTGATAAACTCGTTTTCGGAGTTCTTCGGTCATTTCTTTCCTTCGGTGGGGTTGTAGAACTTGTTCTTCCACGGTGGGGTTGTCCACAACATGTTCTGTTAAAAAGAAAACAAACATTAGTTGCCGGCACCATGTTCTCCACGACATGTTCTATTTATAGGAAACACAAAAGAATCACATTCATAGTTCTAATTATTCACGGCATGTTCTAATTATAGGGGAAAAAATACAAACCAATTCATCTATTAGTAGCCACGGCATGTTCTATAGAAAAGAAAAAAACAGGCACTAAGTAGCATTATGAGCATGATCTAGTAGAAGAAAATAAGCACAAAGTAATCACAATCAAGTATCCGTAGCATCAACAAAGTAGCCATGGCTTAACTAAAATGAATGTGATTGTGACAAAAAATTTACCGGCAAGATTTTGTACGTAGTCGAAATCAACTGCACCGAACTCATCTAGTGGTAAGTTCAAATCAAGTACGGTAGAAAAAAAAACAATGATGAGAACCGTAAATAATCTAAACAAGCAATGAAAGGATAGAACGAAGTGATGCATTACCTCCGTGGTGATCTTCTGGCTTGTCAAGATTGAACTCGTCGTTGGCGTCGTCGTATTCTGGCTCGTCGAAATCAAACACATCATCGGCGTCGTCGACTTCTCATGCCGGAACGTTGAGATCAAACACGCTGTTGCCTTCGTCGTCTTCCGAAGCCAGCAAGTTGAGATCGAACCTAGGAATATAATCGGACATTTGTGGCTTGGAGAAGAGAAGACGAAGTGGCGTGTAGTAGATGCACGAGCAGGAAACGAACCATTTATAGAGTAGCTAATGAGTGGCAAAGGCGCTTGAACGCTGAAATTTCGAAGGCAAACGCGGCTGCAGTCGCGCGCGCAAGCAACAGAGCAAAAACGAAAAAAAAAATACGACAGCAAACGAGCCGCGGACGGCCAAAACGCGCGCGCCAACGAGCCCAAACCAAATCATGCAAGCGACCAGCACAGTTGCCATAAAAAATAAGCGAGGCTGCGAGGACTCAAACCGGCGACCTCCTGCCTCGGGCTGTGTAGGACTAGCCACTCGAGGTACGCATCGTCGTTGCCGTAGCCCTATTTAATAAGGGTAGATAGGGAAAAATATCTCCTAATTAATCAATTCTTTGGTAAGCGTAATCATATCCTAAACGACTTCTATTTTCTATATAGAGGGAGTATTGGAGAAAGAGAAAAGTGTATTGAGAAGTGAGAATGACAATTACTCCCTTCGAAAAAAAGAACGCAACTACGGGTTGCATGTCAGTAAAAGTAATTCACGTTTCACCAAATTTCTAGAGAATACTATTCACGTTTACGGCTCTAAAATAGTTTATTATGAAAATACATTTCATAATTAGTCTAATGATATTTATTTGATATCATAAATATTGATACATTTTTATCTATAATTGATCGAACTTAAGATACTGAACCATGATACTGTGATAGAATTGCATTATTTCCTGGACAGTGGGAGTAATTTGAAACAAGTGTAGAAGGTTAGAAAGTCAAATATTATGAGACACAATGAATATTTTCAATAATTTTTACTATAGAAAATGATGAACCACGGGGAGAGGTACTTTAAATGATTTTGAGAGTTGAGGGGTAAGATGTCCATTTTTAGAGTTCGAGAAAAATGGTGCATCCTAAAATTGTTACATCCAAAACGTGGCTCTTATATATATATATATATATATATATATATATATATATATATATTAAAAAATACAGCATAGATTAACCATAATTAACATACTCAGCTGTAAGAACCTATGAAATCGCTTGAACCTTAGAGCATCTCCAATATTTCCAAAAAAAATAGTGGGTAAGTCAATGAGTCTTTCAAGTGGCTAAAAAACTAGGAGTATATTTGTTGGGTTCCTCCAACAACTTTCAAAACCTATAAGAACGTTTAAATTTTACATAATTTTAACATAAAGTATACACCTTGGCATAAATCTAAGGCATCAAAATTGGGGCATTGAACCCTCGAAAATATCATGTGATTTTTACTTAGCGAGTGTGCTGATCTAAGTGTATATTAGAGGTTTTCCCAACATTTATTGTTTATACATTCAATTTTAGGACATATGGCTCAAATTAAATCTAACTCTATGCTAATAAAACATCAGGAGTTGAGGTTCTAGCACCATAATTTTTTATATCATAGTTTCCTAGAAAAAAACAACGAAAAGTGGTTGTAATTCATGTGTAAAGTAACTATTATAATTTAAATGTTTTGTTTCCAAAGCATGCTTAGGCACGTGCTTCATTAAGGCGTAAACTACCTGTGGCTAGATATAAGAAAAAATGGTAATGCTAAGGCGCGAGCGTCCGTCCGATAAGACGCCGCCTTCGTAGGCTTGCGTGGCCCACCAACCCTGCCTCCTCCTCTTTATGTGTCTCTCTCTCAAAAATATTTGCCACTTGTGTGGTGTGGCCGTGCGTTCGCCTCACTCCACATTTTCTGCTGCAGCTATCTCTCCACACGCGCATCCACCTTGTGTTGTTCACTTCTCACTCCTGCCCATCGCGCGCACCCACCAGCACCTCTTGCTCCTTGCTCCTGCAGTCCCACCCGCTCGCCCGCACACCCGCACTGCTCGCTCCCACGCTGTTGGGCGCGCCGCGCAGCCTCTGCTGGTGCTCGTGGTGCCGTCATGTGCCTTAGGTCGGTCCCTGGCCGAGCCAAGGGCACCCATGAGCGCGGCCCGTGCTGGCGGTGCTCGTGCCCCGAGGCCGAAATCAACTGGCCCCGACCTCCCTTCCCATATGTTGCAAATATATGTTTCAAGTGTTTCAGATATATGTTGCTGGTATTTTGTATGGATATTACAAAAGTAGACCGAAATATTGCATATTTTGCAAGTGTGTTAAGAGGCATGTTGCAAGCGTTTGTTCAAAATGTTTCATCTGTTTCAGACGTATGTTGCTAGCATTTTTTATCTAGATATTGGATATGTTTCACACCTATGTTGCAAGAATTTGTTCGAAATGTTTTGGATGTTTCAGTCTTATGTTGCAATAAGTGTCTTCATGTTGCAATTTGTAAGTGTTTTATCTGTATATTGCATACGTTTCACACACAAGTTGCAATTATATGTTTCAAATGTTTCATCAGCTTTAGTCGTATGTTACATCCAAGTGTTTCATGTTTCAGAGGTAGAGAGTCCTAGGGGGCACGGCCTGAGCGCCGGGGGATGGGGCACGACGGTCGGGGTGCACAACACACCTAGGATCTTGCAGACGGGGCATGCTCATCGTCATGCCGGCTCTCTAGTCCCGCCCGCCTAGAGATAGAGGAGGACATCAGGGGAAGGAGCGGCGGGCATGACGTTTCCTACGGGCGCGCAAGCATCTGGACTCGCAGTCGCGGAGAGAGAGGAGGGGGCCAGGGGAAAGGAGAGGCAGGCGTGGCCTTTTTCGTGGGCGCGCCTGGGAAGGTGGCACGGGCGTCTGCACGCGCTTTTGTCCGGACGTCCGAGCGCTAGTATCTCCCCAACAAAAAAGAATGTGTTGGGAGGCTATAAAACTCTTGAATATATTTTTTAAAAGGAAAAACTCTTGAATTTCACTTACTATATATATACCCCACCAATGTCACAGGGCACGAATCTTTACACAAATATACTGTTGGATCCCTCTAAAACATCAGATTAAGGGGGTGTTGGAGACTGTTCCGCTCCACGTTTTTCCAGCTCCACTCCACGTTTTTTAGCTAAACGGTTTCAGCTCCACGCACTCTGTTCGAGAAAAAAAAGATAGAGTTGTGAGAGCACCTAAAGAGGTGTTCCACAAACTCTATTTTTTCGTGAAGCTACTCCGTGGTGGAGTTTGTAGAGCAGTCCCAAATTCCCTAGATGGGCTAAGCCTCCAACAACTGCTCAAACCTACCCTGGACAAACCCACAAAGCGCGCAGCAAAGATGCCAACATTCAACTTGCATCGGCAGCATCGCTCGTAAACACCCTAGCGTAATTTGGATTCTTCGTTTACTTCTCTTGGCGACGGCTTCACTGTCGGTCGGTTCCTCGGAAACGGCACAGGGGCAGCAACTTGAAGCCAAATGATTGTGAGGACGTGCGGCGGGAGTGTTTCAGTACCTTGGAGTTCGCATATTTCGAATTCGAATCACGAGCGGAGCACATGCAACTTCATTTTTCTTTTCCCTATTAACTGTAAATTAGAACAGCTGGAAACGCGTGAAGGCGCACATGAGAAGAAGCCTCCTCACCTAACACGGTCAAGATAGCCAAACACTAGCTAGATTCTGATGAAACGGTCTCAATTAACCATCCCAATCAAATCTCACCAAAATTATTGTTTAGCTTATTAATGAGTGGATCCAAATCTTACCCTATTTAATTTGGATCCTTCATGCATGAACATGAACCTGGCCAGATTGAATTAAAGCGATAGATCTCTGGAATCTGACCACCACGATCCTTGGTTCTACAATTTTTGTAAAAAGTTTAATTGCGCGCGGTCCTCTTACTCTTATCCCAGCTGGTCAGTGGACTGTGGACGGCGTCCTGATGCGCGTCTTCAAGAACCACGACCCCTCCGGCGTGCCGTACCTGAGCGAGCAGGCGTTGAGGGTGCACGACAGCCTGTGGAACGGCGAGAGCTGGGCGACGCGCAGCGGCGCAGGGCGGCTACGTCAAGATCAACTGGTCCATCGCTACTTTTCAGCCATGGAACAATGCTTAACTTTCACATCATTTTAGCATAAGGATCAGCATAAGCTAAATTTCAACATAAGTAAACAGAGTGATATGCTGGCAATTCCCGCAGGGACTGCCAGCCGAGTGTAACCTCGACCAGATCGGCTGATCCGCTGATGTATGGATCACTCACATCACTGGTTGAGTTCGTGTCATTCTGATGTAACAGTACGTGATGTTGTTTGACACTCGGATTAAAACGAAAAATGGTGGATCATGATTCCTATTTGTAGACGTGTAATTCACGCAGAAGCAGCAGGGACGATATACCAATGATGAAGTATGGTTTCTCGGAACAATAATGTGGAAGGTATTTATGAGTTTACATGACGAACCAATGCTAAAACAAAGCAGAACTCTGTCAGAGAAATCTTGATACATCTGAATCCGAGAAGAAGCGAAGCAGCCGGATCGGAGAAGACCAACTCACCACCAATCTAATAAAGAATCAAAATTGTACCCGTACCAGTGTTCTTCATCAGATGTACAAAATCAAGTAATAATCAGCGGATCGAGCTCTCAAACCGATCGATCGCCCTCAATGAATGAATAGGCCACCAACAATGCAAGCACTGAAGGACCATGGACGTGGCAATACTGCAAACGCGCGTGATCGATCACAATCACAGTCACAGTCCTTGCCGTTGCAGCGAGCATTCCTTGGGGAAGTCGGACTCGTTGAACCTCTTGTGGTCGGAGCAGTAGTCGTAGATCCTGTACTGCTGGCTCGCCCACCACAGCTCGCCCAGCGTCTTCTGGTCCAGGTCGAAGCGCGTGGAGTCCCTGGGCTCGGCGCCACACCACGACACGCCGGGCGACGGCTGGCACCAAGTGAAGGTGTAGTTGCGGTAGTAGGCGACGAAGGGCGCCTCCGACCAGTCGGTCTTGATGCGCCCGCCCTGCGTCGCCCACTCGTCCGCGTCCCACAGGCTGCCGTACACCCGCTGCTGCTGCCACGTCGGGAACGCCACGCCGTACTCCTCGTAGTTCTTGAACGCGCGGATCGCCTTCCCGTCCGCTCTGATCCTGCAAATCGAGTCACAGATTAAACGACAGGTCCAAGAGCTAGCTGAACCTGAACGCACGTGAATCTGAAGATGCACTGGCTAGGTAGTAAAGTATACTCACAGGATGTACTTGGGGTTCCACTCGATGGTGTAGGTGTGGTAGTCGGCGGTGGGGTCGAACGGGAGGTAGAACTGCTGCTCCCGCCCGCCGACACCGTTGACGAAGATGTTGGTGTGGAGCGTGATTGGCTCGCCGGTGAGGTTGCCGAGGAACTCCAGGTCGATCTCGTCGTGATACGACCACGGGCCTTCGGAGATCGTCTGCATGCAGTGCACACGCGCGCATCGAAAGATTCCACGTGTCAGTAAAAGTCAATTCTCCTTCTCCTCGACGCACCGCACACTGGCATGTGCATGCGGCATGAGATCTCGCCGTTGAAAACACACTGGCATGTGCATGTCTCCGTTGAATTTTTGTTTTGGAAGCTAAGTGTACTCTACTACTGATGACTGGCATGCCAAACCAGCCTGAGAAATTAACCAAAGCCAGGAGAGAACGAGCAAGATCTTACGTAGGCGGTGGCGACCACGCCGGCGGAGTTGCCCTCGACGAGCTTGATGTCCATGCTGATGGTGCCGTAGAGGAACATTTCCTTTGACCGGAAGCAAGAGCCGCCCTGCTCGTCGTCCAGGGACAGCGCCAGCGACTCGGTGTCGCCGTCCATGAAGAAGTAGGTGTGGCTTGCGCCCCATCTGATCTCGATGTCGTCGTCCAGGCTCGCCGCGCTCAGGTGCATCCCTACCATCAGCGCTACGCCGACGAGAAGCATGCTGCACCGGAGCTTGGAGCTGCAAAGCAATGCCACCATGGCTAGCTAGCTAGGTTACGAGCTTGGAGACAAACTGGCGTGGCTAGCTACCTTCTAGGCCTCTAGCTAGCTAGCTAGCTAGCTCCCACGCACTGTGGAGAGGTCAGAGGTCTGTTTATTTATAGGGAGAGTCAATGGATGGAGAACTGGAGATCGCAGACGAAGGTGGCGAGGAAATGAGCTGAGATATGATGAGGGGGGCGCGGCGCATGCGCACCTAGAGGAATTTGCGGAGGAGGGCGGCAAGGCAAGTGAGGAATCGAATGTCAGGCTGGCTGGCTGAGAGTACGGAAACCTTGTTTGTGGATTGATCTATCCAACCTCCGACTCCGATCCGTCTCGTGACCCAGAGAGGCTACAAGCACTTGAACTGAGCTGCTTAGTCGTCTCCAATACAAGCATAATCGTCGTTTTGCAAATGCCGGCCCGGTCGTCACGTCGTGCTGCGTGCATGCATGAGGGGGCGAGTACTTCGTTCGGTGCAGCACAGATGGCGTGAGATAGCAGCACAAAGCGTGTAGATTTTTGCTCCATGTCAAAGCAAGAAAAATAGATCATCAATCCCTGGTCCGGCTGTCCTGGTTGGCTAGATCTCGTTAATTAAACCAGTATCTTGCTATATATATGCTGACCCTGCAAGCGTGTACACACCTCAAGTCCTCAACTAGATCAGATCTGTCTCTCGTCAATGAA
The DNA here is from genome assembly GCA_038087645.1 of Saccharum hybrid cultivar R570. Taxonomy (NCBI): domain Eukaryota; kingdom Viridiplantae; phylum Streptophyta; class Magnoliopsida; order Poales; family Poaceae; genus Saccharum; species Saccharum hybrid cultivar. Next base: position 20,412,853 of record JAQSUU010000553.1, on the reverse strand, counting down.
ATTTAGAGAAGCCAAATGGGTTAGACTGTGTGCTAATTGGGTACCCCTCAATGCAAAGCTGTCTCTTAGTGTGTTTGTTTAGTTGATAGTGAACTGTTTGACTTTGGTGACGGAGCTCATCGAACGGTGACTAATAAGCAGATCTGATTGACTTGAGAAGGTTAAGCAACAAGCAATGCACATCGTACGCGACGCCAAGTTAGTTTCGCACTGGGCTGCGCAAAATATATGTGAAGTATAGTACCCCCTTCGTTACGAATTATATGTCATTTTAGTTTTTTTTTCTAGATATATGGTAGTATTTGTAATTTGAAATGGATGGAGTAGATTAGAAGAATTGGTAGCTGACGTGGCCATTGCTGTAAGGTTTTAATTTAATTAGTGGTATAGATGACCAAATGCCCGGCCGGGCCCTTGCACTACTAGCTAGGAATGACACAATTAGGCACGACGTAATAGACACTATGCCTTATTTGTGACATATCGTGCCGGTACACTACTAGGCCCGCGTGCCCATGTCGGGCCTTGCCTGATTGCTCCGTGCTAGTTTCACTGTTGCTGTTGTTCGCGTCCTGCACCACCGCTGTGCCAGATGCCAGGGCTGCGCCATCGTGCTCAGGGTCGGGGTTGCTGCGTGCCCGCATCGAGCGAGGTCACCCTCAAGGCCAAGGCCATGTGCCCGCTCGTCCTAGCCACCGTATGCGTACGTGTAGGTGATTAGAAGGACGGAGTGGGGAGCTAGGATTGAGGGCGTTTATATACTCCGCTACATTGCATCCAACGGTGCTGGTTCACCCTAAGGTCATCCAGGAAGGGACTCACCGACCGACATAGTACCGCCCCATTAGTCATGTCATGCATAGGCTGACTTTTCTAGATACATTGATTGAGATATATATTTAGAAATAGTGCATAGTTAAGTATATAGGGAAATCTATGAATATACCAAAACGGCAATAAACGAGTTACATGCACCCACGCCTCAGTCAAGGATCAAATCTACATGAATACGTTCTAGCATAATGAACCCAATTAACTCTACACTCATGTCACCATTTCATTCCCAAACAAAATGATCCATTAGGCCAGTCTTAATGAAGAATTTCGTGCTACATTTACCTAAACTGTCACGTCAGCTTTTTGTGCTGATAACTGTGACAACGGGTTTCATCTAGATAAAGCTATATGAAACTCTCTTTATCTCTCTCTTGTTAACTAACTTGCCAACTTAGCAAAATTATTGATGTGTGATAGCATCAAATGAGAATAAAACTCTTTTGTTTCATTGAGACTGACCTTTTCGTCGCCTAAAGCAAACACCGCATCGTAAGATTGGTCGAGGCACTACGCGGTTTCTCAAGGCATCCACGTGAAGCATGGCCAATCACCTATCATAAATACTCCTTCTATTCAGGAAAACATGTAACTATGGGTTGCATGCCACATAAAGTTGTTCACGTTTGACCAAATTTTTAGTAAATAATATTCATATTTATGACTCCAAATTAATTTGTTATGAAAATATGTTTCATATTTGATCTAATGATATTTATCTGATGTTATAAATATTTATAGTTTTCAATCTATAATTGGTCCAACATGATATACTAAGACATGATACTGTGCTAGAATTTCATGTTTTTCTGGACGGAGAGAGTATGTGCGAGATGCAGATATTTACCGTCTCGGTAGGTGTCTGTCTCTAGATTTCTTACAAGAAGCCATGGCCCTGGTGCACTGGTGTTCACATGTGCCATGAGCAGGCGAGCAGCTCGCACTCGGCATCTACAGGCGCGACCATGCCCGTGATCTAGCAAGGACCTATTTGGTTACCTGCATTTGGGTGAACTAGGCCCGCGGGGTGCAGGCGTCGTCTGTTTGGTTTCCTAGAGGAACCTTCGAGATGGCTCTGCTCGTGCAAAAGACGTCCCTCGACCAGCCTCCGCAGCTACATGGGAATCGAGCGTTTCCCTCGAGCCTAGCTGGTGCGGTGCAACGGAGGGCGCGCGGGCGACGAAAATTTGGCCGACGAGGGCTCGCGCCATCTCGCTAGGGTTACCCACTTTGTTTCGTTCCATTCACCGCGTATATATCCCCATCCCCGCCGCCTCCCTTCTCAGTTGCTCACCATTCACTCAGCTCCGGCAGCAAGTGCTCATCTCCTCTCTTCTTCTTTTTTCCTTTTTTCCGGTGTTTTTCATCGATTCAAGCCAGCCTAATCCCCTCCCTCCGTGGTTGTTCTGTAGGCGCTGTGGATCTGAGTTCTTGCACAGGCGAGTGAATCTGGTTCTCCCCATTGCCCCTTCCTCTATTTTGTTCATCTTGTAACCCTAGGTTCTTGGGGAATAGATGGATCCCTAATTATTTCGTCTCATACTTGATGCAGACAGAACAGATCTGTCGTCCCTTGTTTGTTCATCTGCTTTTGATTACGGTGCTATCACCACATCTGTTCGATATAAGCAATCCTCCTCTCTTGAACCCTTCCCCTCCTCCTTATTCGGATTATTGCGGTAGTACTTGATGGATGATGTCGGTGCTGTCTAGATCTATGAATGAAATATATTTATGAGCTCATGTCCAAGTCAGTGATGTTGTTGCTTTTGCTCTAAGCATTTGTCCAATGCCAATGATAATTTGTCCATGCTTTTCATGATTTCTTTCAGAAAATCTGAGCATTCTCCAATGCCAAAGATTTTTGGACATGCCTTGGATGTTTGTTTTTAGTTAATCTGAGCACTTGTTCAATGTCAATGATTTCTTTCATATAGCACTAAAGATTGAACAGTAAGCATTGGTTGTTGTTTAACTTGTCCAGGAAACCAAACACACCCTTATTTTCATAGCATTGTTGTGTTCATTGCACATGTGTTGCTTTGGTAGATGGCTTTGGAGGACCAGCGACAACTGTTGATTGCTCGGGCCGCTGCTCTTATCACGGCTACGTATGCACTCTTGTTCACTAGGCTTAGAATGCAACATGATTCAAGGCCTTGGATCACCTACAGTCCTTTGAGAATCATGGATGATGAAAGGCAAAAAAAACTTGGATAAAATTTACAATTGCAATGACATAGAGTGTGTCAACATGCTTCTTATGAGAAGAGCACCTTTTTTCAAGCTATGCCAACTGCTTAGAGAAAGGAACTTGCTCACATATAGCTTACATAGTAGTGTAGAAAGAGCAAGTAGCAATGTTTCTTCATATTGTTGGCCATAACCAACGCTTTAGAGTTATTCACCAAAACTAGAGGTCTATAGAGATAGTGCATAGATATTTCAAAGAGGTCTTGTCTGCTATTGGGGAACTTAGTAAGGACATGATTAAAGCTCCATCTAATGAGACACCACTTAAGATAAGCAACAACCCAAGATGGTACCCATATTTTAAGGTAATGAACAAGCCATACAGTTTGTAGATTGTTCCTGCATATTTGGATGCATATCTTGTAACAAATAAATGTTGGGTGTTCATGTAGGATTGTGTTGGGGCAATAGATGGAACTCATATTTATGCTAGTCCCAACCAAGATACAAGCAACATTTAGGGGTAGGAAGCACTACCCCACCTCAAAATGGCAACGGGTACGTACCCGATGGGTACTGGCCACCTGTACCCGCACCCGCCAGATCAAAATCTTACCTGTCGGGTTACCCGTACCCGCAGGCGGGTAGAAAATTCATTCCATACCCGCACCCGATGGGTAATTCTTACCCGACGGGTAACCCTCACCCGACAATATACTCGAGTTCACACACCAAAATATAATAGCTTCCAGCAAAACAAATCAACGATAGAGCAGCAAAATAGAAATATATTCAGGTGGAGTGGAGTGAGGATGAGGATTAGGGTTTGAGGGAGTTCAGGAATATATATATATACTCATATGCTTATATGGGCCAAATATGGGCTAAAATTGTAGAGGTTGGATATTATTTATGCGGGTTTTTTTACCCATGGGTATGCGGGTATGGGTAGTATACACTCACACCCGTACCCGCATACCCGATGGGTACAAGAATTCGTCCAATAACGTACCCGCGGGTGCAAAATGTCTTCCATACCCGCCTCCTTATCGGGTAAAACCCATCGGGTACTCGGGTTTCGGGTACCCGTTGCCATTTTGAACCCCACCCAAAATGTTCTTGCTGCTGTTGACTTTGATTTGAAATTTACCTATGTGTTGGCCGGCTGGAAGGTTCAACATATGATGCTACCATCGTTACTAATGCACTAGAGAGGGAGGATGGGTTATGGGTTGCACCAGGTAATCAACTACATTGGCTAACTATATAGAATCTATAAATGTATAACACTGAACCTAATACATGTGTGTACCTATTTTAGGAAAATTCTACCTAGTAGATGCCGGATATGCTTGTCGTCCTGGATTCCTTCCCCCTTATCGTGGCACTAGGTACCATCTGAAAGAGTATGGTGGTAGGAACTACCCAACCATCCCAAGAGAATTGTTTAATTTGAGAGCATTCAAGTTTAAGAGTAACTATTGAAAGGGCTTTTGGTGCTTTGAAGAATCGTTTCCGTATCATTGACAATAAACCATTTCACCTCTTCAAGACACAAGTTAAGTTAGTACTGGCTTATTGCATATTGCATAATTGGATCCTTGGGTATGGGGTTAATGAGGTAGTTCCTACTGAGTTTTCTTGGGTGCCCAACAACAATGGAAGTGATGCCCATGGAGTGTAGTTGGATGACAATGCTGCTTGGGCTCAAACTAGGGATGAATGGGCTAATCACATGTGGGCAAACAGGGGAAACTCTCACATCTAGGATGTCTATGTACTGTAGTGTGTTTGTTCAATGTACTATTCTCTATTTGTTGGTGTTGTACTTGAAAAAAAGCAATTGCTACTGTTCCAATAATGTTGAACAAATTTTTTATGTGAATTGAGGCATTGAACAATGTGCAATGATGATTTATTTTTATGCTACACTTGATCTGAGCCTTTGGACATATGCTATGATGATTTTTTATGATACTACACTTGACTTGAGGCTTTGGACAAATGCTATGATGATTTTTTGTGATACTACATTTGACCTAAGGCTTTGGACATGAACAATGATGATTATTTGTTTATTTGATACTTTACTTGAGGCTGGAGGCATGTGGAATGATGTTTACTTGCTATTCTTCTAATTTACCTGAGGCAACAACCATGTGCTATGATGTTTATTTGTTATTCTTCTAATTTACCCGAGGCTACAGGCATGTGCAATGATGTTTATCTGTTACTCTTCTAATTTACCTGAGGCTAGAGACATGTGCAATGATGTTTATTTGGTCTTATTACAATCTGAGAGGGGTGTGCCAATTAAACTAGGGGATGACTGAGGAGATGAATGTTAACATGTTTGCACCTGATGAGCTTGTGTTCCTTGGGATTGGTGCTCCTACTGGGTTCGCTGCTGCTAGGGCTGTTCTGCTATTGGGGCTGCTGCTGCTAGGGATGGTCTACCTGCTGGTGTTGGTGTGGCTGCTGGGGATGCAGCTGGGGCTGCTGGTGCTACACAAAGGACTACTATGAGGTGGACAGATGTGATGTCTGGATTTATCTTACGTCGCATGTGCCAGTTGATTTCAACTGGTGTGAGGGCTAACAAAGGATTCAAGGAAGTTCACCTCAATTAGGTTGCTAGGGCACTGCAGGAATTTAGTGGCAATAATGTGACTGGTACCCAAATCTACAACCACTTGAGGAAGTGGCGGCAAAAGTGGGTTAGGATCTCCAAACTGAGAGAGCTTAGTGGTGCTTTGTGGGATGAAGAGCACTCGATGATTGTGCTTGAAGAAGAGCACTACAATGGCCACATCAAGGTATTGGCTTGCCATCTCTTTTCTTTCACTAGATAAAACATGTCAATGTATAACACTGAACCTAATTGACTTTGCTGTCCTTGTAGGCACACACTAAGGATGTTGAGTTCCTTAACAAGCCAATTTAGCACTACAAGCATATGCAGATCATCTTTGGCAATGGACAAGCAACTGGCAAATATGCTATGGGGTCTAATGAGCCTCTTGGCACTCCCTCGGACTTTGCTGAAAGCTCACTGAAAACTGATCTAGTTGAGGATATCAGGAGTGGCAAGACGGAGGCAGCTGATCCAACTAAGTTAGAAGGAGGTGTTGGATGTAAGAGGAAGAGATCAGTGCTGTCAGAGGATGATGTTATCCTGTTCACTGGGATGACTCAGGCAGTTAACAATGTCACTGATGCTATTCGTTCAACTAAGGTTGAGGATTCCCATCCAGACCTGTATGGAGCTGTGATGTTCATGCCTGGATTCGCTGATGAGGCACTGCTGGCTGCATATGGCCACCTTCTTGACAAGGCCCAGATTACTGCTTTTGTGAACATGAATGCAGATCATCGTGTGCTGTGGCTGAGAACCTTCTTGGCCAAGCACAATTACAATTGAGTTGTTTGCTGGTCCGTCGGTTGATCCATCTTTTGTGCAGTGCCAGCCTTCTCTTGGTGGTATTTTGTATGCATGGTTTGGTGCAGCGGTTGCGCTTTCCTGATGGATGCACGTGGTCTTCTCTAGTGGCTTCTTTTGTGCATAACTCACTCCTGATGGGCTTGGTTGTGCAGTCGACTTACCCATCTCTTTGCAGTTGACATGTTCCTGCATTTTTTGTGCAATTAACCTGCTACCCTCTGCTAACTATGGCTAATTGTGGCCTGTAGTTAGTGAATTACATATGTCACTACACCTTTGCATTCTTCTTTGGGTCAACCTACCTGATGCTAGCGTGTGTATTTGCCTTGCCAGTTTGATCACGTGACTCCGCCATTCATTTGAACAACTTATTGTGAATTGCTCTAAGCATATTACCTGCATTCTTCTGAGGACATGTCGGTTGCCTGTGATGTATTTTTCATATAACTGAGCACATGTCTGTTGCCTGTGATGTATTTTTCATATAACTAGGCACATGTCTGTTGCCTGTGATGTGTTTTTCATATAATTGAGCACATGTCTATTGCCAGTGATGTGTTTTTCGTATAACTAAGCACATGCCTCCTTGCCAATGATGTTTTTTTGTTGCTACTGATTTTTGTTCTTAGTATAATTAGTCTATGTGTTTTTTGTTACTACACTTTACTCTTTCTGCAGCTATGGCATGGTATGTTGTTCATTGTGGGAAGGAACCTGGTATGTACTCCAGCTGGGACAAACCACATGCTCAAGTGGATGGCTTCAAGGGAGCTTGCTATAAAAAATTCAAGTCAAGAGAGAAAGCTTTTCAAGCATTCTATGGTCATGGAGAACCTGTGAAACCACCTCAGCTCAAACCTGCTGGACATGATCAGCTTCCTCTGCTCATTTGAAGTTAAAGATATAATAATCGTAGTTCAAGCTGTAGTAATAGGTTTCCTAATTTGGAAGTTGATGTAACTTAATTAGAATTGCATTTAACTTCAACTCCTGCAACTGAACTAGGTGGTGGTAATGTTATCAGTTCATGCTGGAGGTAATTGGAACTACTTGTATGTAGCCAACCAAACATACTTACTGCATCTGCTATTTGAATGTTGCATCACATCCAGGCAACCAAACACTGTCTGATATCAGCCTGGCTCAAAGCATGCAGGTAACCAAATAAGCAGCCCTTGCATACTGCTGGCCTGACCAGGGTGAGGCTGGCTGGCTGGTACGAGCCAGGCTCGGTACCTACAGGTAACAAACAGGCCGCAAGGGACGAGTATTCGCGCGGAGGTGGCCGCGCGGTCCGCAGCGACATGAAAAATGTTCCGGGTAACATGAGCCCGGGATCCATCGTACCACTGGCATCGGGTCAGCCATTGCCAGTGGCGTGCTGCTTCCAAATTCGGTTCTTCCTCTTCCATGCGGACGGACAGTTGCATGGTTCAAACTAAACAGTAAACAAAATGGTCATCACTAATGACAAGGTGAAATGGAGAAAGCTAGAACGTACGTACGAGTACATTCAATCAATAAACAGCTGGACCACAAACTGTAACTAGTACGTACCTTACATATTTTTTCTCTTCTAATAAAATTTGCACCAAAACTATACTTGTCTTTTTTTCTGTCGAAACATAGGTGTTAGCAAAAACAGTGTCCTTTTCTTTTGAAGGCCCTTATACATTACTAGAAAAAGTATTAAAAAAGTTTTAATGAGGATGGATTTCCGGCTTGTTATACTATGAACTACTATGTGGAAACAGAAATTACACAAGCTACTGGATTACTGCTTCCATCCATAGACAAGCATGCGCAAGTTGCCACAAACAATTTAGCTCAGGCTGATGAAATAAACAAACAGGCCGCAAGGGACGAGTATTCGCGCGGAGGTGGCCGCGCGGTCCGCAGCGACATGAAAAATGTTCCGGGTAACATGAGCCCGGGATCCATCGTACCACTGGCATCGGGTCAGCCATTGCCAGTGGCGTGCTGCTTCCAAATTCGGTTCTTCCTCTTCCATGCGGACGGACAGTTGCATGGTTCAAACTAAACAGTAAACAAAATGGTCATCACTAATGACAAGGTGAAATGGAGAAAGCTAGAACGTACGTACGAGTACATTCAATCAATAAACAGCTGGACCACAAACTGTAACTAGTACGTACCTTACATATTTTTTCTCTTCTAATAAAATTTGCACCAAAACTATACTTGTCTTTTTTTCTGTCGAAACATAGGTGTTAGCAAAAACAGTGTCCTTTTCTTTTGAAGGCCCTTATACATTACTAGAAAAAGTATTAAAAAAGTTTTAATGAGGATGGATTTCCGGCTTGTTATACTATGAACTACTATGTGGAAACAGAAATTACACAAGCTACTGGATTACTGCTTCCATCCATAGACAAGCATGCGCAAGTTGCCACAAACAATTTAGCTCAGGCTGATGAAATAAACAAGGCAGCTATATAACCTGAAAGTGAAGAGGGCCCATAGACAAATAGCTTCCTGTTGCTATCAATTACTTGCTGGTGTCACTAAAGAAAAACATTGCAGCTATCAATCGATCCCCTGCAGAAAAACAACCGAGAGCAGAGCAAGGAAACAGAGCAGCAGCACAAATGCAGAGCTTCAGAGAACCGAAGGTACAGAAACAAATGATCAAGTTGCAGACTCTACTGAACCCAACAAACGAACTGCAAGGCTTCACAACAACAGCAAGATGGACTCTGAAAGGGACAGCTAACCCAAATGTAGCTTTGAAGGAGAGCAGGCTAGTTGTTGCCACTCTAAGTCATAGTTTCAGAAATGATACAGAACATACTGTAGTAGTGTAGTTCATACTCCACCAAAAATGTTAAAACCAAGCAAATCAAACCTGACTGGCACAAGATTTGAACCACATCTATTCAAGCTAGGACTAGGCACCTCCGTTTATCCTTCCACTAAGTTATGAAGAAATTAGAGTAAGAGGCCTTGCGCTCAACTCTCGCTACTAATCTCTCCTTCTCCCGAAGCACTTCACTACCCTAGAGAAAAATGATTAGGGGGGCATTTAGTTGGCAAAAAGTGTCAAAAAAGTTTGCGCAGTACCCGTCACATCGAATCTTTGGACGCATGCATAAAACATTAAATGTAGGTAAAAAATAATTAATTACAGTTTGTCTGTAAATGTCGAGACGAATCTTTTGAACCTAGTTAGTTCATGATTGGACACTAATTGACAAATACAAATAAAAGACAAAGCTAAATTTTTTTCACCTCATAAATACACCCTAGGGTTGGCGAGAGATGATCTCCCAACCAGCCACATCCAGCTACTCGTAGCTTCGTAGGTCCTACTAGACTGCCAGACCCTATGGGACCAAAAGCCCAAAACGGAGCATGCGGCCGAAATAAAAGACGCGGCGGCCAGTTGGTAGGCCGACCACGACCAGAGCGTACGAAGAAGCACTAGTGGTCCAAGCCCAAAAAAGACTCCACCTGCGCTGCCTGCATGCCTGTAGTAAGTTCTCAGTCACCCGCCTCACCGGCGCGGCCAGTTGCGCGGGTCGGTGGTAAACTGGCACTCCAATTCGAATCGTACTGGTCGGTGGCCCATTGTCACAAGAGCTCAGATGCCAAGCAGGAACGACCGAACGAGCATTCATGTTTAGTTGCCCATGTAACCCAAAAAAGTTTGCACAGTACCTGTCACATCGAATCTTGCGGCATATGCATGGAGTACTAAATGTAGACAAAAGAAAAAACTAATTACACAGTTTAGTTATAAATCGAGAGACAAATCTTTTACGCCTAATTAGTCCATGATTAGACACAAATTGCCAAATAAAACGAAAAGTGCTACAGTAGCCGAACCCAAACTTTTTCACCAACTAAACAACCCCTAAATTATAACCTCAAACACGTTGACAGATTTGTACTCCGTACGTAATTTGTTCAGGATTCAAATTATTCCTCTCAACCGCCTGATCTCGTGCAGGATCGGATTCGATGCATGGTGCTGTGGCGGACAGACATTGTTCAGTTTGTAACCGATGCCCACATGAGCATATCGGCAAGAATCCCCTGAAAACCGTCCTAGGAGGCACACGCACATTGCAGATTTGCAGCAGCACGTTGGTTGGCTCATCCATCCGATCCTCCCCATTCCGCCACGGCCCACGGGTGAAATCACGCTCGTGGCTTCCAGTTGGCAGCCAGCCGCCCGCGGCATTTCAAGCCGGTGGTTGGGCGGGCGCCCGCCGGTGCTGCTTCCTGCGGCTACCGTCTGGTCGTCTGGCAGTCAGCCAGCCGTACGACGCGGCGAAAGCAACACGACCGGGATTCAGAAAAACCGCGTGCCCCCTCCTTTGTGACGCCCTCATGTCCCCGTGCGTTCGGCACCGGGACCTGTCGCGCGCAGCTGCACGACAGGCAGGCACACATCCCCACTGTCGTCCGCGCATCGCCAGCCGGACTCCCGGAACGAGACGCGAACATGCGCCTCAGCCGCCGCGCTCTGCTCTGCTCTGGGCTCTGCCCTGTCCTACGTAGTACGTACGTCCGCGCGTCGATCCATTCATTCCTTCCGTCCTCATCCCACCCATTCCTTATTGCCTGCCCGTGGCGAGACACGCATCATCCACCACCACCATCTTCGATCCATCCATCTCTCAGCTCTTCCCTTCATCCCACACAACAGCTGTTTCGTGCGAGGCATAAGCAATGGCGAGCGCTTTTAGCTCGACGGGGGCATGCGTGCTGCTGGCGCTGCTTCTGGGGCTCTGCACCGCCGGCGCGGCGGCGGGCAGGGTCGACGACGGCCTGGAGGTGACGTGGGGCGACGGCCGCGGGAGCGTCTCGCCCGACGGCCAGGTGCTGACGCTGTCGCTCGACCACACCTCCGGCTCCGGGTTCCGCTCCAAGGACACGTACCTCTTCGCGCGCGCCGACGTGCAGATCAAGCTCGTCCCCAACAACTCCGCCGGCACGGTCACCACCTTCTACGTAAGCAGCTTCGTTCCTTCTCGGCCTTTCATTTTCAGCAATGCACGCACGAGGACGATGATGGAGTACAATCGATCTCTGCTGGCTCGACCTGAGGACGGGGTTCTGGGTTCTGACGATGGTGGTGTGTGCAGTTCATCTCAGAGGGGCCATGGGATGTCCACGACGAGGTCGACCTCGAGTTCCTGGGCAACGTGAGCGGGCAGCCGTACACGCTGCACACCAACGTGTACGCCTACGGCAACGGCAGCAGAGAGCAGCAGTTCCACCTCTGGTTCGACCCCACCACCGACTTCCACACCTACTCCATCGAGTGGACGCAGCAGCACATCCTGTAAGCACGACAGACCATACTCCGTACTCCACCATTGCCGATCCGACGCCAATCTGACAACGTACTGATGATTGGGTTGCCCATATGCAGCGTGCTGGTGGACGGGACGCCGATCCGGGAGTTCAAGAACCACGCGGACCGGGGCGTGCCGTACCCGTCGTCGCAGCAGATGCGCCTGTACGGCTCGCTGTGGGACGCCGAGGACTGGGCCACGCAGGGCGGCCGCGTCAAGACGGACTGGTCGCAGGCCCCCTTCGTGGCGCAGTACCGCAACTTCACGGCCACCGCGCCGGCGGCGCCCAGTGGGTACGGGCAGCAGATGGACGCGGCGGCGCAGCAGGCGATGAAGTGGGCGCGGGACAACTACATGGTGTACGACTACTGCGCGGACACCAAGCGCTTCCCGCAGGGCGTCCCGCCGGAGTGCTCCATGCCGTAGGCGTAGAGATGGGCTAAACCACGGTGCACTTTGATTGCGATGTCGATCAGAGCCAGAGCACGATACGACAGGTTATTCGCGCATAGATTATAGTCTCATTCATTGTTTATACCGATCGATTCTTTGGTGTGAAAAAAATATTGTAGCACTCCGTATAATATAATTCACTTGCGCCTCGTCTAGATTGCAAAAAAAAAAAAGAACCCGATGAATAGTATCACTTTCGTTTTATTTGACAAATATTGTCCCATCGTGGACCAACTAAGCTCAAAAGATTCATCTTGTGATTTTCAACTAAACTGTATAATTAGTTATTTTTTTATCTATATTTACTACTTCATACATGAGTTCAAAGATTGATGTGACGGAGAGAGCGAAAAAATTGTAACTTCTAGGTTGCATCTTAACAACGCGTTGGTTGGTTGCAATTGCAAGAGATTCGTTAACAGAAGCAACTTGTTGTACGACTTATATACACCTAGCGAGACATGCACGTCCCTTCCTTTCCTCGGGATTCGGGAAACCAGAGCTCGTTCCTTGACCGTAGGGGCACTAGTAGCTTTGCGTGTATATGTAGTTGGTACTACAAACTTTGCACCGTCTCTTATTGTATGACTTATATACATGTAACAACATCTTCAAGAGTTTGCCAAATTAACTTGGCATCCATCTATTTTTGGCAAAACAGAAAAAATTGTGCCCCAACAGTTTGACATCCAACTTGGCAAATTTTAGCAACTTGACAAATCTCCCCCCTTCACGCGCATATTTGCGCGCTGAGCGCGAGCGCGCATCCGGCTTCACGTGCAAATTTAAGCGGGGCTCTTCGTTTCTTAACGGGGCTCTTCGTTCGCTTAGCGGGCCTCTTCTTATTTTACTAAGTCCAAATGGCAAAACTCTTGGAGAGAGTCTATTTTTTCACTTGCCATATATTTTAGCGAGTTGCTAAATCACGATATTTGCCAAGTGAATTTTGGCAAACTCTTGGAGATGCTCTAAGGCCCTGCTTGGAACGCAGGAGTTTTTCTTTGTATCTGCGTTTTTTCTATGAAAATAAACTGATTTTTGTGAAATTCTTGCACAATTTCTGTTAAATTTCCGTGTTCTAAACAGCCCCTAAACTTTCCGTCATGCAACATTTCTGAAAAGAAACTTATACACAACTTGGTACAACTTTTTGGGACAAACTTCTCAGCCTAAACTTTTACAGAACAATTCTTATGAGCAACTTCACATAAGTTTTTTTGCTATGCAATATCTTTGAATAAAGTTTTGTAGCTAAATTACTCTTAAAAAGGCTTGCATGACAAAAAAAATATGAATAAAGAATTATTATAGTGCATAGAAGAAAATATGTAGGTTAAATATGAAAGAAAAAAATAATAAATAAAAGAAAGAAAAATACGAGGAAGGAAAAATACGAGAAAAATAATAAAGGAAAGAAAAACTGCATGGTGGTGTCAAACTCCTAGCGGATAGCTCCAAGTGGGCTGCAACGCCACTGTTTGGCGAACGTTCATTCGAACTGAACCCAGCGATCGAATCTCAGACAGGCAAACTTGCCTTAATAGGAAAGCATTAATTTCCACCTCACACCTTTTTAGGAAAGCATTCTATTCTTTAGGTTGTGTTTAGATGGGTGTAAAGTGTGTGTAAAGTTTCTGTAGCACTTTTCGTTGTTATTTGGTAAAATTTATTCAATCATAGACTAACTAGGATCAAAAGATTCGTCTTGACATTTACAGACAAACTGTGCAATTAGTTATTTTTTTACCTATATTTAATGCTCCATGCATGCGTCCAAAGATTTGATGTGACGGGGAATCTTGTAAAATTTTTGGAATTTTGAATCAACTAAACACTGCCTTATCTTTTTAGGCGGATATGATGGGCGCGCAAGCATTTCATTCTCTTTTCGCGGACATGGTGAGCGCCGACGTGGTGGATCTCACGCGCTCCCACATTTTTTTGAGAACCATGCACACATAATTTAGATAACTGAGTTAGATAATATAACTTCGACGAATAAGTTAACAGTGCTAAGTTATACAATACTACTTTTCTTTTAGTGCAAAAATTACATTTTGAAAATACCTGCGAGAATAACATTCTCTTTAGGTTTCATCAGTATTTTTTTCTTTTCAGAAACTAATCATTCGGAAACATGGGAAAGAGTTTTAAAAAGGGTGGGGGGAGCAAAATAAAAGTAACTTTTACAACCTATACCACACGATAAATTCCTTAAAATGATGTAAACTTCCAAAACCAGATAAATAATAACTTTCATAACTCCTGCAACGATAGTCTTAGCATCTCTATAACTATGACATTGAGTGTATCTGTTTCTTCAATTGAAAGATCTGCAAAATATTTTAATATTTAAAATAACAAATACAAAACAAAAGTTAACAACAAAAAACATAAGTCAATAGGAAAAGTAAGATGACTATCTAACATACACATGAAAATACAAGTTAAAACATAACTTTTAACAATAAGTTAATAAAATAAGTTAGGTAGCATACAAATAAAAACAAAAGTTAGACACATAACTCTGTTCAGTGACTTAGTCAAATAAGTTAGGTAGCATACATATGAAAGCACAAGTTAGATACATAACTCTGTAGAATAAGTTAATCGACTAATTTAGGTAGCATAGACATGAAAACAAAAAACAGATAAATAACTCTGCTATTTAACATAGCACCACAAAAAATATTATATAGAACAAATATGCAGAGCAAATTAAAAAACACCATTGATTGAAGAATCTCATAAAAAATAGAAGAAACTATTTCAAGAGCAATAAATGTAATAAGTTAAGTAGAAAATCATACCTATTATACCTTGTTGATGCAAAATTTGAAAGCTTTATACCTTGAGAAGTTTAAGTAAGAGCAAAGATAAGGATTTCATCAAAGACAAAATCAAAGGTACAAATATGAAATCTTACATGTTGCTCAGCTATGTCACGTATTGCAGGTAACAAGAATTGATTCTTATGGATGTACAAATAGTATGTCAATGCCTCACGAATAGGCTTTGCATGCTCCTATAGTCCTACATGACATAAAAATTTGGAAAGCATCTTTGTCAACTAATCTGAAGATAAAGACAATATGTTCTAATCAAATGATCAAAGTTATATGCATAAATTGTAAGTTATAAGTTATATGCTCTAAGTTATATGTCATAAGTTATTGCTATAAGTTATATGTCATAAGTTATACGATATAAGTTAAGACATATAATTTGCTACTAAATAAATTTTTTTTAAAACATATGCAAGTGGGACCTAGGTTTGTTCGTCTCGTCACGTAGAACATACCGGTGCAGACGGAATTGAAAATGGATACACCGTTTAGAAGTTATAACATTTTAAAGTTATTATTTTTACTTTTTTTTTTCTAGTCTGCATGAGCTGTGATGTCACAGCCATATACAAGGAGTCCACATGGTCCATCATTCGCTGATTCCCAATCGAGTGAATGACCGTAAGGATGGAATTTGCAAGTGGGCACAGACAACCCGCGTCACGGGCTAATGCTCGATCCTTAGAATTGAACCTTGCTAGCTGCCCTCCGAAACACATTGGTGCATCATAAGTGTTCTAAGCAAGCTTACACTGTAGTTGAGTTCAAAACTCCAAATATTGTTCAACGAACTAAATAATAAGAGAAATTAGCAAGCTGGCCCACGTAAATAGCACAGGTAGCTAATTTGTTTAGTATAGCATTTGGATTTTTTATTCTAATATTATTTTTACAAATAGTTTTATTTATTTGATTATAATTGTTTTTTCTCGTTCCGTCTTTACTCTATCTATTTTTTGAGAATTACACAGTACAACACAGACACTCACGACGCACGTACACTCACCCCTATGAATACACGTACGCAAACCCTACCTCTATGAGCACCTCCGAAGGACTGAGCCGGTAGATCATGAGATTCATGAAGTCATCGCAGGCGCCTCGCTATCGTCGGGGACATCGCCTACCACTGAAAGCGTGGTGCCGTTAAATCCTACAATAAATCCAGAAAAATATGACCACCCATGCCAAGTCAAGGACTTGAACCCAGGTAGACAGATTCTACCAAAAGAAATCCAACCAGTTGATGTATGATTAGTTCACCTTTACTCTATCTATTGGTATGAACTCTAGTTGTAGCTCAGAGCTATTGTCACTCTTTTTTTGTCTCTTCGTTCTTTCTGTTACTATCTTGCGACTACGTAATTTAAACTGAGGCGAAACTAAGAAGTCTTCGTTTCTCATCCTGGTGAGCCTTTTTGGCGATAAAACCACTTTTCCAAGTCTTTATCCGGTTCCTTGGCTCTCTTGTAGATTTGAATCCGAGATGTTCTTACATCTTCTATAATGGATCTATAACTTCGTTTTTCTGTAGTATCGTTTGATTAATCACAATACTTCTCATGTCTTCGAGCTATCTGCTAAGAGTTCGACACCACCATGTAGTTTCAGGTAACCATGAGACAACTTAATCAACAACTTCTTGGTGAGTTGTCCATTTAGGTGTCTCATAGTAACTCACACTGCCTTGATTTGTGCATAAAACAAAATAGTCATGGTGATTTGCATGTCAATGTTAGCTCATACAATGGTGTGTCATATAGTCCTAAACTTTAGCTTATTGGGAGCTTGTTTCGTGAAACAAAACAACAACCTCTTTTTATCACCTCGCTATTGTTCCACTTCATCAAAATTCCAATATGCCTTTGCATTAGACTATTGCGAACACATGATTGATATGTGCCCATATGTGTCGAGTTGATAATGAGTGATTGTCAGGAGATGATTAAGATTTGGTTAAATTTGGAGACTAACCATGGTGTGAGTATGATGTTGTGCAGCATGTTTCTTGGTTGTGTTGGTGCGCAGGTGTGAAGCACAAAGATGGTTGACGTTCATGGAGAAGATTAAGTAGAGATGTGTTGTGCTGATGGACTGGGAACGGTGAAGGACGATGTGAGGCTTAGACGAAGGGACCAAGGTGGCCGGAAGGCTGACCATGGGTGGCTAACACTTGCGGACATCGACAAACAAGTATACATGTGGAGGAGTAGACCGTGTTGACCAAGTCAAGATGACGGTTGACCAAGTCAAGCGGAGGAGCTAGAGGACTTAATGACCAGGCAACTGATGACTTACGGTGACACGCGTCGAGATCGCAGAGTAGGCATAGTGGATATCATTCTCGAGAGGGGTTTAACTATTTGGGCCTCGAAACCACCTGTGAACGGTTTTTGGGTTTGGGCAAAACCCGGTTGGAGTTTGGGATGGACTTGGAGGTGGCACGTGGAGTCATCACGAAGCTTGCGTCGAGGGCTCGAGGTGAAGTAAAGTTGTGAAGAGCTCGTGGCCGTCAGATGCATCGATCAAAAGATGGACCATTTTGCCCCTGGGGTTAAGTGGAGCCAAAATATCTAAGGGCAGGTTAGGGGTCAATAGCTCTATAAATAAGAGGATGGGTGCTCCTAACCAGCCCATCTCTCTAGTTGCCATTCCTTAGGTTTTCCTAGTCTCTGGTTTCATTACCAAGTCTATAGAGAGTGTAGATGTGAGTTTGAGTCCCTCATTCATTGTAAACTAGGCTCGGCATATACTGAGTGTAACACCCCAGGTGTTTAGCTCCTTAATTGCATTGCATTTGCATGAGCATAAGCAAGCATCATTCATTTCATGCATAAGCTTAATATGTTATATTTCATGTGAATTATGAAGTGAGTCCACCCAAGTGTCACTTGTGCAACTTTCTTTTTGGGACATGCTAACCACTTTAGGGTAACATGATTAGCAAGTGCTATGCAACACACTCATGCAACATGTGCAACATGAGCTTGCAACATTTTGGTGGAATTGTTATTTTGCCTGTTTCAAAGTATGTGACATTAGAAATTTTGTGTAACCAATGTGTAGAGTGGCTAATTAGGTCTTAAAACACCTTAATTACATTTAGGGTAAGTAGTGGAGCAATGTTCATGTTGACCAAAATTACCAAATTGCCTTCCAAATGTTGTTGACCAAGTTTGGAACCCTAGAGTGATCTGGTTTGACCAATTAAAAAGTCTAGCTTAGAAATCTTGTATGGAGAAGCAACCTTAAGTAAAGTTGTAGAGAATTTCATGAGGAACAAAAGTTCTAATATGGCCATCTCATGAAAATAACCAGAACATGCTCAAAAATGGCCCACAAGTCAGCTTGAGTGGTGATCAACACTTAGAAAAATTCTAAGTCTGGAAATTGGACTTTTCAGTTTCACTGTACCTCACTTTAGCAACTTGTAACTCACAAACTAGGCCAAACCAGTCCTTGAGCCAATGGACAAAATTGTTGTCCACACATAGCTCTACAACATTGTCAATATCACCATCACCTAGTTCTAAATGGTTTAGGAGATATGGTGTCTAGAAAATCGGGTTTCAGTCGGCTTAGTGACTGAAACTAAGTTTCAGTTTCAAGGGTCACCACTTTGGAGCCTTGTAGTTTCAAATCCAGGCCGAACCAGTCCAAACTCCAATTGACAAACTTGTAGTCCTCATGTAGCTCTACAAAATTGGTGTAATCATCTTCAACTAATTCGAACCGGTTTGGGAGATAATCATTGTTAAACTTGGCTTGTCAGTCGGTTGATGCGGGGTTTGAATTCAGTCGGTCAGACATCCGAGTGAGCTGTCCGACCAGGGCAGACCGTCGCCGCCGCGTGTCCTCCACGCGCCGCGCGCGACCTGGCGCCTTGGCTAGCTGCCGAGCGCATAGAAGGGCGCCTCTGCTGTCGTCCTGGCCTTACCCATCCATTTTCCCCCCTCCTTTCCTCTCTCGTCGGCAGAGCGGAGAAACCGAGCCGCCATTGCCGCCACCCGCTCCGACGTGCTTGCAAGCGCTCGCCACCGCATCACCACCGGCCAAACTGCGTCTCTCGCTCCGCCTTGAAGCCTGCTACCTCACCATCCACTCCTCGCAGCCAATCGCGCTTTGGTAGGGTCACATTTTCGTTTTCCTCCGCCGCGGTACCTCGCCGGAGTTCCTCCGCGCGACGGCTCTCCATGGCCAGAGGTCTCTGGGCGTCTCTGTCGCCCACTTGTAGGTGCGTTAGGGTCGAGGTAGAATGGGGATGCTCATCGGGGGTTAGGGTTGGGATGTCAGGCTCACCGGCGGCGAGATTTCGCCACCACCGTGCCGGTGGTCCGCCATGCCCGACGGCGAGCACCTTACCATGGCTCTGTCGCCCCGTTCTTGCCACCAACCTATGTAGTTCGATGACGTGGTCATGCTCGTCCGCTCAGCTTCGCCGATCGGCTCACCGACGGTGAGCTCCGGCGACCGCAGCTCCTCCCCTCCGCCTCTCTCTCGCTGACAAGTGGGGCCACCTGGTCAGTCACACGCGCGCGGGCGGGAGCCCGAGCAGGCCACGCGTGGGAGCGGGCCACGCCGCGAGTTTTTGGGCCGCGTCTTTCCCGGGCCGGCCCAGTAGCAAATCTGAATTATTTCATTTCCTTTTTATTCTGTCACAGTTTTAGATAATGTTTAGAAAATGTAGATCTAGGGTTTTACTTGCCCAAAAATTATGATATGAATTTTGTTGGGATCTACAGGATGTGTAGTATTTTAGAAAAATATGAATTTGTTATGTGATGTTTGTTTTCTGGGATTTTTAAATAGGTCTTTGAAATGGGTTTTAAATCACATGCAAACTTGTTTAAATTATATCTTGAGTTTCAGTGTTCCAAAAATTATGAAATTTGGTGGGTAGACTAATTTATACTTGCTCTAGCTCTTGTAAAAATTTGGGCAGTAGTGCTTAAGTACTTTTCCAGTTATTATGCTATCTTGTTATTCTAGGAAATACTTAAATGAATTTTAGTAATTTTTCTACATGTGCAATGTTCATATAACTTTTTGGGGAATGTCTTGGTACCCTAGAATGTCTAAGAAAATTAAGAAATCTGTTGTTTGATAGTTTTTACTGTGCTTTGTTATTTATACAAAAATCAACCTTTTTGGCTTAGGAATTTTGTGTAGGAAGTTCCTTTGAATAAATTTAGTTCAAATTTTTACAGTAGCCTCTTTTTGGGTCATAGAATCTCCTATAATTTTTGTAGAATTTTAGGAGCAGTTTACATATATGTTTGAAATTCCACTTAATTACTTAAGTAAATTAAGAAATGAGTTTAAATAAATATTCTAGGTGGGCACACCTTACTTTCTGGTGTTTTTGTGACATTTGTGAACTTGTAGTAGTATTAGTTTAGTCTTAGAGAATGTTTGCCACATCAATAAATATTTAATCTTTGCAATTTTAGGTTTTCTGGACAGCTGATAGTATTTCTAGGTTTGACCTTGGATAAAGGTGGTTTCTGGAAAACTTGTAATTACCAAAGTTGTAGTAAAATTTGTAAATGAGCTTGTGTCAAAATTTGGGAGCATTTGGATTAGTAGTTTGGGAGTTATTGCTGTTTAAAGTGCCAGTCCAGAATTGACTGTTCTCTGTTTAGAGAGAACAGATTCTGGAACTTTGGAATTTCGATTAGGTAAACTTTGGAATTTAGTGTTGTGATCTGAAAACATTTTGTGGTACATTTCTTAAGCTTTCCAGATTGTCTTAGATCATATCTTTTGGAGTTGGGATTCTCCAGTTATATTAGAAACAAGTAGCTGCTGCCCAGAATGTCTTACCGTGATATTTTGGGTTGGATGTGGTAAACTAAATAATGTCACTCTTGTGTTTGTTAGGTGTTAGGGCCTTAACCGAAGACGAACAACTATATCTTAGGTTGGGTAGATTAGGTAAGTACTTCTCCACCGGAGAAGAGATTTGCACATTTTAGTGAAGTAACTTGAATAGAGTATTTTATTTCTGAAATGCATTTCATTCCGAGCATGTTGCACCCATTTATGCATCCATGATATTTATTGTGCATTCATGCAATAGGTGTACCGGAGGGGGTAACTCTCCTCGAATTCGAGCCTGTGATTCTGGAGGAGGACCAGGAGCAGCAGGAGCCTGAGGATCCAGCAGGCGAAGGAGTGCCCGCAGACGACCTTCCTGAGTGTCCTGACCACCGGCCTTCGACCTTTCTGAAAGGCAAGCCCCGGTGCATGCTGAACCTACTGATTTATAAATTAATCTTGAGTACTTTTAATTGTTTACTGCATTAAGTTGTAGGAGTTATATGAAAACACTTGTTGCATTATACCTGTCCTTGTCCAGATATCGTACTTAATCCTATATTAGGTTTAGGCACGTGTCAATGCTTAGCCCTGCTTAGTACGGTAGAAGTCGGGTGATTTTCGGTCATCCGCGAGATGTAGGAAGGAGTCACGAGTGGCTTTATGGCTATCGTGGATGGAACCATGCTTAAAAATGAAATTGAGACCGGGCGGGAGTTCGATAGTACAGCCGCAAGACACTTCACGTCTTGGGTGTGGAGCTATACCCGTCTGAGTCGTTTAAGGACCGATTCGCTGTACGTCCTTGAGTCATGTTGAACGCAGTCTAACACTTAGTTGGCCGGATAAGCCGTTCCGACCGCGAAGCCGAGTAATGTGGTTCAGGCCGGGAATCAAATGGTAGGTTGCTTCTTGGAGGAGAGAAAGGATGTGCTTGGGGACATTGGCGTGAGACCAAGGGGGGGTTAGAGTCCCTATCACCTGGCAGAGTGTTGCCCTTGGGGTCGCGACATCATTCGGACCCGCGATTCCTGAATCATATGAAACGGTGGCCTGTGCGACCCTGGCAGGGGTCTGCACGGTGAGTGTTAGAAATACCCCTCCAGCTGGATAGGAATTCGATTCGAATCGCCGTCGCTCCCAGTTAGTGAGCACTTGACTTGAGCAGCGGCAACGTAGATCTCATTAAATAAACTGGTGGTTAAGGGAATGATACAATGTTGCCACAATTCATACCTGCTCTGGATATAATGATGATAATTGTTTGATTATAATCAAGTGCATGTTTAGTATAGGTGCTAAGATAGATGACAGGTAAATGCTAAAAATAACTGCTAGTACAGGTTATAAGAGTCTCAATTACTTATGCCTTTATGCAAAAATGTGATGTCAGCTAGCCTCTTGTGAAAGCCTTGCATAATCCTTGGTATCATCTTATTTCTGGTTTTCGACGGGTAAGTCTAGCTGAGTACATTCCAGTACTCAGGGTTTATTCCCTCCTGTTGCAGATGATATGCTCTATCAAGGCTTCTGCAAAACTTGTCTCCACCCTGCGGGTGAAGAAGACTAGATCACTTGGGCGTGATCATCTTTTATGTACTTTCCTCATGCTTTTGCGGGTTGTTGATCATCAAGACTGGCAGTAGTTAACAACTGGTGTGTGTTATGCTTCCGCTACTTTTATAAACTTGGTTTGTAATAATTGCGACTCCGTTTGTGTAAACTTATTTCAGAACTACTTGTGAAATGTAACGTATGATGTTGTATGTTGAATGATGCGATCCTGGTTGTAAGCAAGTTGATTTGAAATCCTTCGTGGTTTCGATTGACTACCGGGATTATATGGGCTCAAGTTCGAAAATTTGAGCACTTCGGTGCTTGTTTTTGTACTTGTGCTTTTATAATTTGGTCGGTTCTGTTACAGCTGGTATCGGAGCATAATTCAACATTAAAAACATCTTACGAGTATTTAAAAACAAAAGTATTTGATTATGAAAAAGGGTTAAAACTATAAAAATTATTTTTATAGGTATGCCAGTGATCACATCCCTTAGCCCAAATAAGGACTCTTAGGTGGCTTATTATAAAGACTAACTTGGGGGCCTTGTTTGTTTTTGTTTCATCGTCCATACGGCGTGATATTGTATGGATGCCATCCACTTGGGTGGTAATGTATGGATCAATTGCCTCGACGCTCTGGTAAGTGTGAGTTGTGAGAGCATGATCGTCCAACCGGCGATCTAGGGGAGAGTAGTTTTGGTGACTTGCATACTTACATGTTTAAACCATGTAATTACGTAAGCGCTTAATTGTGGGAACCTTTATATCGGGTAGCTTTGATACTGAAGTATATACATCTGGAGATGTGTATATGGAAAGTATTTAAATTACTGCTTTCTTGTGTGCATATATCGGGAAACTGTTGGGCTGAAATGAGGTTTTCTGCAGGTACACTAACAGCGTAACGAGTAGACCGATAGTTTCGCTTATATGAGAGAACGTATGTATGCCACCGCTTAGCGTTAGAACTTTAGGTTTCTACTAAGGTGAGAGGGCG
This sequence comes from Saccharum hybrid cultivar R570, assembly GCA_038087645.1. Lineage (NCBI taxonomy): Eukaryota > Viridiplantae > Streptophyta > Magnoliopsida > Poales > Poaceae > Saccharum > Saccharum hybrid cultivar. The sequence continues at coordinate 20,389,387 of JAQSUU010000553.1, read as the reverse complement.
TACGGAACGTGCATGCATCATGTTTAATTATATCATACATATCATTTACTCCCTCCTTAAAATTTTAGTACTCCCGACTAAAGTAAATTTCGTATCCCCTAAATGATCCTCACTTAAGTCGTATCTTGTTGCTTCAGATGGCACGTACCAAGAGGACCGCTCGCAAATCCACTGGGGGCAGGGCACCGCATCACCAGCTCGCTCCACGTGAGCCCCGCCCTGAGCCTACTGAGGTGGAAAGGCTGAGGACAGAGTTGGCTGAAGTGACCGCTGCCAGGAATGCAGCGCGTCAGCAACTGGAGCAAGTGATTCGTGATCGTGACCAGGAAACCCTTGCAGTCCAGAGATTGACAGTAGCAAACCGCAACTGTCAACGCATGCTGGTCCGTGTCATGAACCAGAGGGATGAAGCCTAGCACGAGGAGAACGTTCTGAGGGCTCGTCAGTTTGAGCTCGAACAGCAATTGGAAAATGCTGAAGAATACAATGACAATCTTCATGAAGAAGTGCACTGCCTGAACAACGAGCTTAATCCCCTGCTGCCTCGAAACAACAACGTCGATGAGGACATGGGTTCGGGAATCTTCATGTCTGAAAATGATGATGAAGTGGAGGTCAACGGACCCCAAGATGCTGAACCAGAAGAAGAACCAGAAGAAGAAGAAGATGAGGAGTTAGAGCCTGTTAGTGATGAGGATGGCGGGGAGATCCATGACACCGACTCTGAGGGCGATGCTTAGAGTAGTTATCACATAAGCTATGATGTTAGGATCGTCCTTTGTGCCCTCCCTGTGATGGAGTGAGGCTTTATAATAACTTGACTTTTGGGATGTAAGGTCGAACCCTATGTTTCCTGGATGTTTAGTGGAACCTGTTAATTTCGATCGCAATTGGATGTCTTGTTGTGTGGCGTTCGATGATGGTGTCACGATTAGCACCCTTCGGTGCCGCGATGAAACTGAGGGCCTCCTATGGCGCGCGACATAAGGTTGTGCTGCTCGGCACGCGCTGGTATCAAGGTGGCTAGTCATGATCCACCATGGAACTCTACCGTCGAGAAGTCTCCTTGTGGTCAGATTGAAGTAGTTTTCTCAGTCAACTCAAAACTTTGAAATCGAATCCAAGCACCGGGCGAAAGATCAAAACTCACGTAGACTTTAGTGAACGGTTCAGTCACTGTTGTGCCTCTGTGAGTGAGCCTTTATCAAAATACATCTTACCCTCGCATGATTGCGTCCCTTTGATCCGCTTGAACGGATTGTGCGGTTGTGATGAATTATTGTGCCAAGAGTATTTTGAGAAGTCTATTTCATGAAGTCAGTTTGACATATTTATAATAATTCATCTACAAATTTCCCACATCGTCAGTGCTCATTGGCTATGCATTTTGCAGATGTCGTACAATCTTCGTCGGGGTCGTGGCAATGAGGATGAGGAACAGCCACCCCCTCCGCCACCACCTACCCCGGCTGAGTTAATGCAGACCGTGGTTGAAGGGCAGCGCATGCTGGCAGATGCTATGCGCCAGCTTGCCAACCGGGAGGCTCGTCCTGGCCGCCAGGGCCCAGAACCCAATCAATACAGTGATTTCAAGGACTTTCTTGATACTAAGCCCCCGCTCTTTAAGGAGGCGGAGGAACCACTGCAAGCTGATGAGTGGTTAAATACTATTGAGCAAAAGTTTCGTCTGCTTCGCCTGACTGATGAGCTAAAGACTGAATATGCTTCTCATCAATTGCATGGTCCAGCGGGTATTTGGTGGAGCCACTATCGTTCCACACTGCCTGCAAATGTCCCGATTGCTTAGGACCAGTTCAAGGCTGCATTCCGTGGGAATTATATTCCTCCAGGTCTTATGGCTATCAAGCACACAGAATTTATGAGGCTGTCGCAGGGCAATAAAAGCTTGACTGAATACCTGCAATCTTTCAACAACCTGGCAAGGTATGCCACCGAGTTTGTGGATACCGATTCCAAGAAAATTGCTAGCTTTAAAAGAGGCCTCGGCCCGAAGCTGATGAAGACTATGGGCACTAGCAAGTGCACTACTTTCAATGAATTTATCAGTGATGCTCTGACTCAAGAGAACAACAATGCTATTTATTCTGCCTCTAAGAGCCGCAAAAGGGCCATTGAGGCGAGTGCTTCACAGTCTCGAGCTCCAGCTGCCCCGAGGGCTCCTCCTCGCCCTCCTGCCACAACTGCTAAGTTCCGTCCACCACAAAAGAAGGCGCCAGTGAAGACTGGGTTTCGCAAGGCATATACCGTGGCTCTGCCAAAGAGTAATTCGGGCCAAGGCAGCTCTAGTGTTCCTCCTAGCAACATGCCTTGCTGGAACTGCAACAAGCCAGGCCATTGGTCCAGAAACTGCCCTTACCCTAAGAAGAATGTCAACCAAGGTGGCCGTCAAGGGCACGCCCATTATAACAGTATTGAGGAAATCCCATCTGGTGAGGTTGTCACTGCTGGTAAGTTCCTAGTTGACCAACATCCTGCAGTGGTACTTTTTGATTCGGGTGCTTCGCATTTCTTTATCAGTCCTAAGTTTGCATCAGAGTTTGCACACAAATTGCATACTGTTGAAGGTGGGGGTTATTGTATTAACGTAGCAAGTGGGAATATTTCCACAGATAAAGTAGTGGGGAATCTTGAGCTTGAGATAGAAGGGCGAAAGTACTCGCTTGCCTTAGTGGTTTTGTCGGGCTTAGGCATCGATGTTATTTTGGGCATGAATTGGATGAGTCAGAATGGGGTACTCATTGATACATCCACTCGGGTAGTTATGCTCAGAGACCCTACAGATCAAAAGGGTTTTCTGGTACAACTTCCCAGAAAAGTTGACTTGTCTGGGGAAGTTCATGCTGTGCAAGCAAAGGTGTTGACCAAAATTCCAGTAGTAAATGAGTTTCCAGATGTTTTTCCCGATGATTTGCCGGGGCTCCCTCCGGATCGGGATGTGGAGTTTAAAATTGAGTTGTTGCCTGGCACGGCTCCCATCTCTAGGAGACCCTATAGGATGCTTCCGAATGAACTAGCTGAACTTAAGGTGCAATTGAATGAACTTTTGAAGAAGGGGTTGATTCGTCCTAGTTCGTCGCCGTGGGGATGTCCTGCTATCTTTATAAAGAAGAAGGATCAGTCGTTGCGGATGTGCGTAGATTATAGACCTCTCAATGCAGTCACTGTCAAAAATAAGTACCCTCTACCGCGCATCGACATCTTGTTCGATCAGTTGTCTAAAGCTAAAGTTTTCTCCAAGATCGATCTAAGATCTGGCTACCATCAAATTAAAATCCGCCCGAAAGATGTTCCAAAGACAGCCTTTTCTACCAGATACGGTCTTTATGAGTACCTTGTTATGTCTTTCGACTTGACAAATGCTCCCGCACACTTCATGTACTTGATGATTTCGGTGTTTATGCCTGAATTGGACAAGTTTGTGGTGGTATTTATTGATGACATCTTGGTATATTCTGTGAATGAGGAGGATCACGCTGAACATCTGCGTATAGTCCTCACAAGACTACGTGAACATCAACTATATGCAAAGTTCAGTAAGTGCGAATTCTGGCTTCGTGAAGTACCTTTCCTTGGGCATGTGTTGTTCGATGGAGGGATTATGGTGGACCCCGCCAAGGTACAGGAAGTACTGAACTGGAAGGCTCCTATCTCGGTTCACGAGGTCCGAAGTTTTCTTGGTTTGGCTGGCTATTATCGTCGCTTCATCCCGGATTTCTCCAAAATAGCCAAGCCAATGACTCGGTTGCTGCAAAAAGACACCAGGTTTGTCTGGACTCCTGAGTGTGATGCGGCTTTTCACCAACTGCGAACCCTCCTAACCTCAGCTCCGGTTTTGGCACAACCGGATATCGAGAAACCATTTGATGTTTATTGTGATGCCTCAGGCATAGGTTTGGGAGGTGTGTTGATGCAGGAAGGCCGAGTAATTGCATATACCTCTCGACAACTTCGGAAGCATGAGGCGAATTATCCAACGCATGACTTAGAACTCGCCGCAGTTGTTCATGCTTTGAAAGCCTGGCGACACTATCTGTTGGGCAATGTTTGCAATATCTACACAGACCACAAAAGCCTCAAATACATCTTCACCCAACCCGAGTTGAATATGCGTCAACAAAGATGGCTCGAGTTGATTAAAGATTATAACCTTCAAGTGCACTATCATCCTGGCAAGGCAAATGTGGTTGCGGATGCTTTAAGCCGTAAGTCTCACTGCCATTCCTTAGTTGAAACTGATTTTCATCGATCTCGCCTTCTACATCCAGCAGTCTTATACAACATCACTGTCAGTTGTACTCTCAAAAACAGGATTATTGAACTCCAAAAGACTGACACTGGTATATTCCACATCAAGCGTAAGATGAAAGAACAAGAAACTACACAGTTCAGGGTAGATGAAGAGGGTGTACTATGGTTCAAGGATAGGTTAGTTGTGCCTAAGGACCGAGAGCTTAGAAATGATATTATGTCTGAAGCACACTCCTCTAAGTTGTCCATCCATCCTGGTAGCAATAAGATGTACTATGATTTGAAGCCATACTATTGGTGGACCAAAATGCGGAAAGAGATAGCTGCATATGTGGCCAGGTGTGACACCTGCTGTAGAGTTAAAGCTGTGCACATGAAAGCTGGGTTGCTTCAACCACTTTCTATCCCAGGTTGGAAATGGGAAGAGATAAGTATAGATTTCATTGTCGGTCTTCCTCCTACTGTCAAAAATCATAACTCTATCTGGGTAATTGTGGATCGTTTGACCAAGCCAGCTCATTTCATTCCAGTTAGAGTGGACTATCGTCCCACTGACTATGCTGAGTTGTACTTCAATCAGATAGTCCGGCTTCATGGGATACCTCGTACTATCATATCTGACCGTGGTCCCTAGTTCACCACTCGCTTTTGGGAGCACTTGCATCACCTTCTGGGAACCAAGTTAGTGAGAAGCTCTGCTTATCACCCCCAGACGTCTGGTCAGACGGAACGGGTTAACCAAATCTTGGAAGATCTGTTGCGGGCATGTGTCATTTCATCCAAGGGTTCTTGGGAAAAATGGTTACCTCTGGCCGAGTTTTCGTACAATAATAGTTATCAAGAGAGTATTAAGATGGCTCCATTCGAAGCTTTGTACGGTCGTAAGTGTATAACTCCACTAAACTAGGTAGAAGCTGGTGAAAGGAGATTTTATGGTATTGCTTTTGTTGAGGAAGCTGAGGAACAAGTCCATACCATCCAAAAACATATGGCTGCAGCCCAAGCTAGACAGAAAAGTTATGCTGATCGTCGTAGAAAACCACTCGAGTTTGAAGTTGGGGACTTCGTGTATCTGAAAGTTTCTCCAATGAAGAGTGTCCAACGTTTTGGCGTTAAGCGAAAACTTGCGCCAAGATACGTGGGTCCTTTCCAGATCATAGGCAAGAGTGGAGCTGTTGCGTACAAAATCCAGTTACCTCCTGAAATGAGTGCCATATTCAACGTCTTCCATGTATCACAGCTCAAAAAGTGTCTTCGAGTTCCTGAGGAAAGAGTCCCTTTAGGAGATATCAGACTGGAATCTGATTTAACTTACGAAGAAAAGCCAGTCCGAGTGATCGATACTCAGGAACGAGTGACTAGAAGCAAAGTGGTTAAGTGGTATAAAGTAATGTGGAGTAATCAGGGTAGTGAAAGTGACGCTACATGGGAACAGGAGGACTATTTGCGGGATGGTTATAAGGAATTCTATGAAAAATGGTACGCTTTCCAAATCTCGGGACGAGATTTTTATAAGGGGGGAGGGCTGTAACATCCCAGGTGTTTAGCTCCTTAATTGCATTGCATTTGCATGAGCATAAGCAAGCATCATTCATTTCATGCATAAGCTTAATATGTTATATTTCATGTGAATTATGAAGTGAGTCCACCCAAGTGTCACTTGTGCAACTTTCTTTTTGGGACATGCTAACCACTTTAGGGTAACATGATTAGCAAGTGCTATGCAACACACTCATGCAACATGTGCAACATGAGCTTGCAACATTTTGGTGGAATTGTTATTTTGCTTGTTTCAAAGTATGTGACATTAGAAATTTTGTGTAACCAATGTGTAGAGTGGCTAATTAGGTCTTAAAACACCTTAATTACATTTAGGGTAAGTAGTGGAGCAATGTTCATGTTGACCAAAATTACCAAATTGCCCTTCCAAATGTTGTTGACCAAGTTTGGAACCCTAGAGTGATCTGGTTTGACCAATTAAAAAGTCTAGCTTAGAAATCTTGCATGGAGAAGCAACCTTAAGTAAAGTTGTAGAGAATTTCATGAGGAACAAAAGTTCTAATATGGCCATCTCATGAAAATGACCAGAACATGCTCAAAAATGGCCCACAAGTCAGCTTGAGTGGTGATCAACACTTAGAAAAATTCTAAGTCTGGAAATTGGACTTTTCAGTTTCACTGTACCTCACTTTAGCAACTTGTAACTCACAAACTAGGCCAAACCAGTCCTTGAGCCAATGGACAAAATTGTTGTCCACATATAGCTCTACAACATTGTCAATATCACCATCACCTAGTTCTAAATGGTTTAGGAGATATGGTGTCTAGAAAATCGGGTTTCAGTCGGCTTAGTGACTGAAACTAAGTTTCAGTTTCAAGGGTCACCACTTTGGAGCCTTGTAGTTTCAAATCCAGGCCGAACCAGTCCAAACTCCAATTGACAAACTTGTAGTCCTCATGTAGCTCTACAAAATTGGTGTAATCATCTTCGACTAATTCGAACCGGTTTGGGAGATAATCATTGTTAAACTTGGCTTGTCAGTCGGTTGATGCGGGGTTTGAATTCAGTCGGTCAGACATCCGAGTGAGCTGTCCGACCGGGGCAGACCGTCACCGCCGCGTGTCCTCCACGCGCCGTGCGCGACCTGGCGCCTTGGCCAGCTGCCGAGCGCATAGAAGGGCGCCTCTGCTGTCGTCCCGGCCTTACCCATCCATTTCCCCCCTCCTTTCCTCTCTCGTCGGCAGAGCGGAGAAACCGAGCCGCCATTGCCGCCACCCGCTCCGACGTGCTCGCAAGCGCTCGCCACCGCATCACCACCGGCCAAACTGCGTCTCTCGCTTCGCCTTGAAGCCTGCTACCTCACCGTCCACTCCTCGCAGCCAATCGCGCTTTGGTAGGGTCACATTTTCGTTTTCCTCCGCCGCAGTACCTCGCCGGAGTTCCTCCGCGCGACGGCTCTCCGTGGCCAGAGGTCTCTGGGCGTCTCTGTCGCCCACTTGTAGGTGCGTTAGGGTCGAGGTAGAATGGGAATGCTCATCGGGGGTTAGGGTTGGGATGTCAGGCTCACCGGCGGCGAGATTTCGCCACCACCGTGCCGGTGGTCCGCCATGCCCGACGGCGAGCACCTTACCATGGCTCTGTCGCCCCGTTCTTGCCACCAACCGATGTAGTTCGATGACGTGGTCATGCTCGTCCGCTCAGCTTCGCCGGTCAGCTCACCGACGGTGAGCTCCGGCGACCGCAGCTCCTCCCCTCCGCCTCTCTCTCGCTGACAAGTGGGGCCACCTGGTCAGTCACACGCGCGCGGGCGGGAGCCCGAGCAGGCCGCGCGCGGGAGCGGGCCACACCGCGAGTTTTTGGGCCGCGTCTTTCCCGGGCCGGCCCAGTAGCAAATCTGAATTATTTCATTTCCTTTTTATTCTGTCACAGTTTTAGATAATGTTTAGAAAATGTAGATCTAGGGTTTTACTTGCCCAAAAATTATGAGATGAATTTTGTTGGGATCTACAGGATGTGTAGTATTTTAGAAAAATATGAATTTGTTATGTGATGTTTGTTTTCTAGGATTTTTAAATAGGTCTTTGAAATGGGTTTTAAATCACATGCAAACTTGTTTAAATTATATCTTGAGTTTCAGTGTTCCAAAAATTATGAAATTTGGTGGGTAGACTAATTTATACTTGCTCTAGCTCTTGTAAAAATTTGGGCAGTAGTGCTTAAGTACTTTTCCAGTTATTATGCTATCTTGTTATTCTAGGAAATACTTAAATGAATTTTAGTAATTTTTCTACATGTGCAATGTTCATATAACTTTTTGGGGAATGTCTTGGTACCCTAGAGTGTCTAAGAAAATTAAGAAATCTGTTGTTTGACACTTTTTACTGTGCTTTGTTATTTATACAAAAATCAGCCTTTTTGGCTTGGGAATTTTGTGTAGGAAGTTCCTGTGAATAAATTTAGTTCAAATTTTTACAGTAGCCTCTTTTTAGGTCAGAGAATCTCCTATAATTTTTGTAGAATTTTAGGAGCAGTTTACATATATGTTTGAAATTCCACTTAATTACTTAAGTAAATTAAGAAATAAGTTTAAATAAATATTCTAGGTGGGCACACCTTACTTTCTGGTGTTTTTGTGACATTTGTGAACTTGTAGTAGTATTAGTTTGGTCTTAGAGAATGTTTGCCACATCAATAAATATTTAATCTTTGCAATTTTAGGTTTTCTGGATAGCTGATAGTATTTCTAGGTTTGACCTTAGATAAAGGTGGTTTCTGGAAAACTTGTAATTACCAAAGTTATAGTAAAATTTGTAAATGAGCTTGTGTCAAAATTTGGGAGCATTTGGATTAGTAGTTTGGGAGTTATTGCTGTTTAAAGTGTCAGTCCAGAATTGACTGTTCTCTGTTTAGAGAGAACAGATTCTGGAACTTTGGAATTTCGATTAGGTAAACTTTGGAATTTAGTGTTGTGATCTGAAAACATTTTGTGCTACATTTCTTAAGCTTTCCAGATTGTCTTAGATCATATCTTTTGGAGTTGGGATTCTCCAGTTATGTTAGAAACAAGTAGCTGCTGTCCAGAATGTCTTACCGTGATATTTTGGGTTGGATGTGGTACCCTAAATAATGTCACTCTTGTGTTTGTTAGGTGTTAGGGCCTTAACCGAAGACGAACAACTATATCTTAGGTTGGGTAGATTAGGTAAGTACTTCTCCACCGGAGAAGAGATTTGCACATTTTAGTGAAGTAACTTGAATAGAGTATTTTATTTCTGAAATGCATTTCATTTCGAGCATGTTGCACCCATTTATGCATCCATGATATTTATTGTGCATTCATGCAATAGGTGTACCGGAGGGGGTAACTCACCTCGAATTCGAGCCTGTGATTCCGGAGGAGGACCAGGAGCAGCAGGAGCCCGAGGATCCAGCAGGCGAAGGAGTGCCCGCAGACGACCTTCCTGAGTGTCCTGACCACCGGCCTTCGACCTTTCTGAAAGGCAAGCCCCGGTGCATGCTGAACCTACTGATTTATAAATTAATCTTGAGTACTTTTAATTGTTTACTGCATTAAGTTGTAGGAGTTATATGAAAACACTTGTTGCATTATACCTGTCCTTGTCCAGATATCGTACTTAATCCTATATTAGGTTTAGGCACGTGTCAATGCTTAGCCCTGCTTAGTACGGTAGAAGTCGGGTGATTTCCGGTCATCCGCGAGATATAGGAAGGAGTCACGAGTGGCTTTATGGCTATCGTGGATGGAACCATGCTTAAAAATGAAATTGAGACCGGGTGGGAGTTCGATAGTACAGCCGCAAGACACTTCACGTCTTGGGTGTGGAGCTATGCCCGTCTGAGTCGTTTAAGGACCGATTCGCTGTACGTCCTTGAGTCATGTTGAACGCAGTCTAACACTTAGTTGGCCGGATAAGCCGTTCCGACCGCGAAGCCGAGTAATGTGGTTCAGGCCGGGAATCAAATGGTAGGTTGCTTCTTGGAGGAGAGAAAGGATGTGCTTGGGGACATTGGCGTGAGACCAAGGGGGGTTAGAGTCCCTATCACCTGGCAGAGTGTCGCCCTTGGGGTCGCGACATTATTCGGACCCGCGATTCCTAAATCATATGAAATGGTGGCCTGTGCGACCCTGGCAGGGGTCTGCACGGTGAGTGTTAGAAATACCCCTCCAGCTGGATAGGAATTCGATTCGAATCGCCGTCGCTCCCGGTTAGTGAGCACTTGACTTGAGCAGCGGCAACGTAGATCTCATTAAATAAACTGGTGGTTAAGGGAATGATACAATGTTGCCACAATTCATACCTGCTCTGGATATAATGATGATAATTGTTTGATTATAATCAAGTGCATGTTTAGTACAGGTGCTAAGATAGATGACAGGTAAATGCTAAAAATAACTGCTAGTACAGGTTATAAGAGTCTCAATTACTTATGCCTTTATGTAAAAATGTGATGTCAGCTAGCCTCTTGTGAAAGCCTTGCATAATCCTTGGTGTCATCTTATTTCTGGTTTTCGACGGGTAAGTCTAGCTGAGTACATTCCAGTACTCAGGGTTTATTCCCTCCTGTTGCAGATGATATGCTCTATCAAGGCTTCTGCAAAACTTGTCTCCACCCTGCGGGTGAAGAAGACTAGATCACTTGGGCGTGATCATCTTTTATGTACTTTCCTCATGCTTTTGTGGGTTGTTGATCATTAAGACTGGCAGTAGTTAACAACTGGTGTGTGTTATGCTTCCGCTACTTTTATAAACTTGGTTTGTAATAATTACGACTCCGTTTGTGTAAACTTATTTCAGAACTACTTGTGAAATGTAACGTATGATGTTGTATGTTGAATGATGCGATCCTGGTTGTAAGCAAGTTGATTTGAAATCCTTCGTGGTTTCGATTGACTACCGGGATTATATGGGCTCAAGTTCGAAAATCTGAGCGCTTCGGTGCTTGTTTTTGTACTTGTGCTCTTATAATTTGGTCGGTTCTGTTACACTGAGTCCCTCAGAAAAATTCATTGCCGAGTCTATAGAAAATCGTCCTTTGAAATTCGTGGCTCAAGATCTATACTTGTGATTATTTGATGTTTGTTACTTTTGATGTAGACATATACTGATAATGAATTAGAGCAGTTTCTGTTGGATTGGTGTGCTGATCTTTATTGTCCAATTCCAAAAGCTTAATGTTTATCAATTAGATATTGATGAGATTCGCCGTATGTATCCTAGGAATGTACTGTACTTTTTAATAGAATTTGAAAAAAAATCAAATGGCATAGTCAAAAGGTTTAAAAATAATGGATGAAGGCAGAAGACTACAAATAAACTTGTAATGTTTACTGCTAGAAAACTTTTTCGATATTTTACAAAGGGAGACACTATATAACTATCGACAGATTTGAGATCTTCAAATCTGTCAAATTTTTTACCAATAGAATAATGACACATCTGTCTTGAAAAAAATGACAAATATTAGGAGCAGAAACTGGCAGATTTTGAATAACACATGTCAACACTAAAATAAGATCCAAAACCCGTTAATATTGAAAATCAGGAAAAACCCAATAATTAACAGTATCTAACTACAACACGAGTTTGAAAGCTCTAGTTTGATTTTGGTGAATTGATGAAACCCTTAATGCTAACCTAGTTTATCAAAGTGATCATGAGATAGGTAGCACTATTCCAAGTGGTGGAGCAATGGTGAAGATCATGATGATGGTGTGTGACCATAGTGATCAAGTGCTCGACTTGGAAAAGAAGAAAGAGAAAAACAAAAAGCTCAAGGCAAAAGTAAAACTTGATAGGAGCTTTTTGGTTTGCACTCAAGACACCAAAGAGGATGTGGGTGATTTAGGATTGATAGCTCTACTATTAAGAGGGGTAAAACTCGTATCGAAATACGGTTATCAAAGTGCCACTAGATGCTCTAACTCATTGCATATGCATTAGGATCTAGTGGAGTGCTAACACCCATGAAAATATTTGTGAAAATATGCTAACACACATGCATAGGGTGATACACTTGGCGAAGTTGGTGAAGTTGAGGAGCTCACTGGAGCTGACCGGATAGAGGACTGGACGCTGGACCTGTGCGTCTGATCAGTGGTGGCTCAGTGTTGCTGCTCTCGATGAGTGACTAGACGCTGCGTGTTATTGTGACCTAACGCGCAGAGGGGTGAGTCCGGTCAGCATGACGTACACCGACATATGGCAGTTGAGCAAGCACGGTGTTGATCTAGCGATCAGCGCATCTGGTCGTGTGTGATCTGACATGCCCGGTCATCAAAATGTCACTCGGGACCTTATTGGAGTTGATCTGATGTAGCTCGGCTTGACGTCAGGTGAAGACAGCAGCGCGTTCGGTCATTGGCGATTGGCACGCGGGGGTACGTGGACCTGACACTAGCGCGACACGTTAGGTCGCCCTTCGGTGTGTCCGATCACCCTTCAACCATGCGCGAGGGTGACTCCTAGCCGTGGGGATCAGGTCGCGTATGTTTGAAGCAGGACACGTTGATGGTGGAGAGTGACCGGACGTAGGGTGTGGTGCATCCGATCATTTTGATCGGCATGTCCGGTCAGCACGTGACAGGCTGCAGTGAGGGGTAACGACTCTATTTCGTTTGCCCCTCTATAAAAGGTGTTTGGCCAGCTCAAGCTCACTCCTTTGGCCATTTGCATTGATGTTGACGGTTGTTATCTACCATATTAAACCATCAACATAACTGAATAAATGCTTAAAATAGACCACCAATAGAAACTTAGGGGTTTAAACTAACAATTTTCATAAGTTTTGATGAATCTATATTTTTTGCAGGGTATATTCAAAAAAATGAAAAGGGGATCAAAACATCAAAAAGAACTTAACTGTGACGAAAACTATTCTAGAAGACTCCAGAGGACTCTAGGAGGCAATCCCCCGAGGCAAAGCCCGAGAGGCCACCAGGTGGGACTGGCTGGCCCCACCCTGATGTCGCCTGTCAGCTTCTAAAATGTTCCTCCATCGCCTCCCTAGACTGCATCTACGCTGTTCTTCAAGTCAGTTTGATCCAAGGGCTCACGTTGGACCCTTCGGGCTATATAAGAAAACCCCAGCCCTCCTGAGGCATCAAGTCATTAGAGATCAAGTCATCCAGAGCCAGAAACCCTAATATCCTTAGAGTTCCTCTAGTTTTTAGGGCATAACTAGTTAGGCTAGGTCTAGAGGGAGGCAACCAGATCTTCGCTTGGATTCCCGACATTGTCTAGAGCTTGGTTCGATATAATTCTTATATCCCTCTCTCGCTGTATCTCCATTATTTTTATATGCTTTAGTACAATTGTCAAGACAATATAGTAATTCATCTTATTCATGTTCTTGGTTGCAATGTTCATTGTCTACTTTGATTATATGCTTAGTATAGTTAGTTCATCATTGTGTTTATTCATAAGTTCGTATAGCATTCACCCTAATAAGGTACCATGGGTGGGTGGTGGAGATCATGTAGGTGTGGTGCTTATATGTTATTTACCTGCGAATACACTCTATATTCTGGGTCATGTGGTAGATCACAGATGTGCCACTCCCATTGAGTCCTTTGTAGTCCACTCCCCGAGTATAGGTTAAGGAAGTAGGGCCCGGTTACGAAGGAAGGGAGAGGTTTCTGTACCTAAGTAGTGCCCTTTACATGTGGATATAATGATGATCTTAGCCATGATTACTAGGTATAATTGCACTAATCAACGTATGCTTTGACTTGTAGTTAATGATGACTTAGGAATTATTCCTCTAATATTCTAACTTGACCATGCTATTGCCATAGATAGGAGTGCTCTGAGTGATTTACTTATTATAATGTTTGATCAATGCTTATCATATACATTTTATCATGTGACTTACCCCTGTTATGAGTAGAGTGATTGGTTATGATTTATTTCTCCATCAATGTTATAAGTTATCAATACATGTCCAAAGCTACACCCTCCCTGTGGTAAAATATAAATACGATACCTGGTATACTCTCAGGTGAAGTGCTAAAATGGTATAATTATCTGTCTGCTTGCATTATCCTTTTCATTCATATCTTTATATTCTTTCTAGTCATATAAAATGATAAACATCTACTTAGTATTATTCTCGTAGTAATGCTAGTTAGTACCAACAAATATTTCTGACACCATCACTGGGGATGACAACCTAGTTTAGTAATGCTAGAGGTGTAAGTAATTAATAGGTGACTACTAAAACAAGTGAGGAGTTAATAAATACTAATAAGCATTTCTGGCTCCATTGCCGGGGAAGGTAGCTAGCACATGAAGTATTGATAAACTTATATTAATTGATGTGATTGAAATAACCATTGACCTCTGCTCAAACAGGCTTACCCTTATTTTGTCTACTTGTGTATCTTATGCAGAGTCCAACATGAGCCCTTGGATCAAACCAACTTGAAGAACAACATAGATGTAGTCTAGGGAGGCGATGGAGGAACATTCCAAAAGCTGACAGGCGGGGCCACTACCAGGGGTCGGGTGGCACCACGGTGGGGCTAGCCAGTCCCACCTGGTGGCCTCTAGGGCTCTGCCTCGGGGGTTGCCTCCTGAAGTCCTCTGGAGTCTTCTATAATAGTTTTTGTAGTTGTTAAGTTTAATTCCTTGTGACATTTTGATCCCCCTTTTCAATTTTCTGGATATACCCTGCAGAAAATACAGATTCACCAAAACTTATGAAAATTATTAGTTTAAACCCCTAAGTTTCTATTGGTGATCCATTTTAAGCATTTATTCAAGTTATGTTGACAGTTTAATATGGTAGATAACTACCGTCAACAAGCTTTCCCAAGCTTAACCTTTGCTAGTCCCTTAGCAAAGCTGAACTCAGCAAATTTGGATCAGGAGTTGCTTCTATGCTTTCATGCCTCAAAAGTACACATGCGTTCAAACAAAAATTCTCCTCTGGATTAGAATATACTGATATGACCTTCAAACTTACTCATATTACCTTCAACTATGGAGCTTAGCCTTCACTTGGGTCTTGAGCAATTGACTTAGCCTTCACTTGGGTCTTGAGCAATTGAAAAGACAGAACAATCAAGTCAAGCACTATGTCTCAAGTCTTTGCTCAACCATTATTCCAGTGTTTTTGTAAGATTTCAAAATAAAACTCAGAGTTTTCATTGTATGACACTCTCAAGTCTCTCAATATATGTGTTATTTGTGGATCCTCACCAAGGAAATAGTGATGTTATGTCTTTCTTTTCCTACAACTAAGGCTTATAGTGGAGCTCATAGGAATGGAGAAAACATGAAAGAACATGAAATATCATATACTCTACTCAAAATAAGGATAAGTCACAAGATAATAAATAAAGATATATAAATGATAAGTACTTGATTAATCATCATGATAAATAAATAGTAACTTAGAGCACTCTAGTTAAGCAATAGGTTAAGTCTAATTAGAATATTAGAAAGATAATTCCTAAATAGTCTTACTAACATGTCAAATGCTTAGTCTAATTAATTATATCTAGTGATCATAGCCAAGTTATGCCACATAAGGAACATCAACTTAGGAAAGTTGGAAACAAAGTCCTCCTCTCCTTCGAGATAGGGTTCTACCAACATCAATATATACGGGGGATGGACTGCAAATGACTCAACGCAGCTATCACCTACGCAATCTACCACATGTCCCGGTATATAAGGGCATCCGTAGATAAACAAATATCAAAGCACCACGCTCACATAATGTCTATCACTCACCCATACTCCTATAGGGTGAGCGCTATATGAACATATGCATGGTTTCCATAATCTAGCTACACTGAATATAAAACTAGAGCAAACAATGAACATTGCTTTCAATGACATAAATAATATAAAACTTAATTTGACATAAACATAATAGCAACGATACAATCTCAATGAAATAAAGAAATAGAGCAAAGTACAAGAGATATACTGAACCACGCTCTTGCCAATGTTAGGAATCCAAGCATTGCTTGATCTCCCTCTAGACCTAATCTAACTAGCCTAAGCTCTAATCTAGAGGAACTAGGGTTGGCTCTAGATGAATTGATCTTCAACTGAATAACTTGATGACTTGATGCTTCAGGAGGGGGTGTAGGGGTCCTTATATAGTCCTAGGGGTTGAACGTAAGCCCTTAGATCAAACTGACTTCGACGTAGGGTGGAGATGCATCCTAGGAGGTGGTGGAGGAATACTCTAGAAGCTCGTGGAGGAATCCCCTCATAGGGGGCTAGGCGGCACAAGGGTGGGGCCGGCTGGCCCCACCTGGTGGCGTTTCATCCTCCCATTCGTTCACGTGCCTTCTAGTGTCTTCTATAGTCTTCTAGTGTATCCTTTGTCACGATTAATTTTTGTCCTTTTTCTCAATTAGGTCCCCCTTCCTATATTTTCTGGAATAATCCTACGAAAAACAGAGATTCATCAAAACTCATGGAATTTGTCAATTTAAACCCTAGACCTACATATATTCTTGTATTTAAACCATTTCTCTTGTTTATTCACATATAAAATATTGATGTTATCCACCGTCAACAGAGATGATGATGAGAAGGAAAAAAAAGAAGGATGAGAAGAAGATTGTGGCATTTAAATCCACATCATCATCAAATGACAAAGCCAAGTAAGATACATCTAGTAAAAATGATGACTCAAGCTTTGATGATATGGATGATGGGATGGCTCTCTTTGTGAAGAGATTAGGTAAGTTTATGGTGAAGAAGGGCTATCGTGCTAGAAGAAAGAAGTCTTCATCCAAGAACAAGGAAGAGTCAAGAAGGTGCTTCAAGTGTGGAAGTAAGGATCATCTTATTGCTCAATGCCCATACAATAGCGACAATGATGATGATGACAAGAAGAGCAAGAAGAAATACAAAAAGGAAAATAAAGAGAAAAAGGACAAGATGGCCATCAAGAAAAAGAAGAAGGGTGGTTCATATGTGGTCACTTGGGATAGTGATGCTTCCTCAAGTGATGATGATGATGATAGTGATCATGACAAGACTACCAAGAAGAAGGCTCTTGTAAACATTACCATACAAGAGAAGCCTTCTCTCTTTGACACTCCATCATGCTTCATGGCCAAGGCCATTAAGGTACAAATTTGTGATGATGAATGTGATGAGGAACATGATAATGAAACTAAAAGTGAAAGTGACAATGATGATGAACCCACTAAAGATGAATTAATTGACATGTTAAAAGATGCTAAAGAATATTTTGACAGAACAAAACTGGTACGTCTAAAGACGATGAAGAGTCACGCCTGCCTTACGTACGGTATGGAGACCATTTTCTTCTTTCAACGTCATTTCATACGTAACTATAGCTCCTCTCTGCCTAGCTTGCTTTTCTTTACCTCGACATCGCCAAGGCACATAGGAGGTATACTCATTCATATCGGAATTGGTAGAGCCCACTGCACGGCTAGACACTGTTCGAAGCTATATAGCCTACAAGGAAAAATTGGTTGATGGGAAGGCCTAAATCAACCGGTTGACAGGTAGCCTTTCTGCCGAGATATGATCGTGTGCTTCACAATATTCTATAGGATGTCGTGGATGTGAATGTATATTTACTAGCATTTGTCTTTCAAAACTAACAAATGGCTACATATCCGTACACAAAAAGACATGTTTCATGTTTTCCTGAATTACTACTGTATTATTTATGTTAGGAGCTAGGCCGTATAAAAGGCATGCACCAATAGAGGGACCATTTAGTATTTAGTGTTGTGCTATATAGTTTGTGTCATGTAACTCGTCGTGCTAAGATCTTATGTGTAAGACATAAAATTTATTGTGCCATGCTGTAGTTTGAACCATGCCACAAGTTGTCCTAAAATGACCGGCCCTTTTTGGCTAATCTGGCTCATCTTTTGCAGGTAGTCATCATATGCCAAGCCCATCATGATGGTGTGTTCGGTTGATCAATTGGCTATACATGGGGGGTCGGCCAACGTGTCAAGTTGGGTCCCACTTTGCTTAATTTCTTCCATTTACCTTGTACTTGTACTTGCATAGAAATGTTCCATGGACATATGGAACTAGTTATTGGATAAAATATGCTCATGCAATGATTATCTTCCTTCTATTCCGAGGCCGTTGACGGTGTTTTGAGTATGTAAAATTATGACATTTTCACATCAATAGATAGCTGATCCCATCCACGCGTCGCCGCTGCCATTGCCACTGCTCGTTAGATCCGACCTCCCCACCATAGGATTTGGCCTCCTCGCCATCGTAGGAGCGCCATGAGCCCCCGACGTCATAGGATCCACCGGGGCCCGTGGACGGCCACCACCTCGCGGGGCCGCCGGAGAGGCCTGCTCACCGGATCCACGCCACCAACTCACCGGATCTACCACGTGGCTGCCGGATCCGCCACCCGCTCGCCGGATCCACGCCGCCAGGCCAGAGGGGGCTAGTCAGAGGGGCGAGCACGGCCACCAGTGCGCCACCTGGGCGTCAGAGTCGGAGGGCGGGCACGGCCACCCGCGCGCTGCTGTGGCATCAGAGGGGCGGGCGCTGCGCGCCGCTGCTCGCATTGGAGAGAGGGTGGGAGAGGAGTGAGAGAAAGAGAGGGAGCGGAGGGATGCACTGCCCCGCCGCTAGCTCTAGAGAGAGAGAGGGAGAGGAGAGGAGTGAGAGGGGAGGGAGATGAGTGAGAGTAGGGATGAAAACGGAACAGAAATATTCTGAATTGACCATTTTCGTTTTCTATATTATGAACCGTTTTTTAACATGAAAAATTGTCAGTTTTAATTGGTTTCACAACTATTTTCAACTATTTTTTGTACTCTTTAATTGCTAAATGTAGAAATATCCCGAACCGACCGCTTTCGTTTTTTTATATCGTAAGTCCGTTTTCGACCGTTTCCGACCATTTTCATCCTTAAGTGAGAGAGTGAGGGAGAGACGGAGGGAGAGGAGGGATGCGCCGCGCGGTTGAGGGAGAGGAGAGGGAGGGAGGAAGACTGACGGGTGAGTGGGCTAAGGTTTCATTTTGGCTGGAGTGTTGTTGTCGGGCTAAGATGGGCCGAGATGGATGTGAGTGAGCTCGGCCACATTAACGGAGGCGGGGCCTTTTTAAGAGATCCGCCACCGAAAATGAATGCATTTTTGGAGGCCGTAAATGGATTTTAAGGTTAATCAATTTTGCGAGGCGTTTGATTGTGACCGTCTTGGTTAATAAAAAATAATCGCCTCGATTAATCCCAGACATTAACCGAGGCGGTTGAAATGTCTGTCCGTCTCCGAGTCTCTTCGCCAAACACCTCGGTTATGTTTTTTTGTAGCAGTGTAGTGACATGACTCATATGGTTAGTCGCACCGCACCCTTTGTTGCAACCAAAAGGGCTGCTTTTTTCAAATTTTAATTCGAAACATGTTGTCGCAAGAAGCTTACATGGAAGCCAGCGTCATGTATTCTCTTGTTCCCGAAAAGAATTTACTAATTCAAAAGATCTTAGGCTTAAATAATTTATAGAAAATAATATTAATCTTTATATTTTTAAATATAAGCATCATGAATCTAAAATATAGTTTTATGATCTACTTATTTGATACTTATAATTTTCTCTACAAATTTGATAAATTTTTAACTTATAACAAAACTATACTGTCATTCCTTTTTGGACCAAGGTAATAGTCTCATCCATCTATTTTTCCCGTTTGCCTTCCATTTCGTGAAGAAATTATCCTACTTTCACAAAGACTTCAACAGTACTTTAGTTTTAAGAAAACAGTACTTTAGTTTAAAAAAACTGTACTTTAATTTCATTTACTTTTTTAAAAAAATCAAGCTTTGAGGTACATAATCTCATGGTACCGATTACCGAACTGAGTGATCAAAAGGATTACCGAATTGAGAATCATCAGTTGTTTAAGGCCCACATGTCATATTTCTGTCATTTGTCGAGCTGCCGGATCAACAATTAGGCAGGAGTTGTCAAAAGAAACTCCCACGGCCCATCACCATATTTCAATTAGCGAGGAGACGAGGCCGCGAACATTTTGTAACCCCCACGGACCATCACGAAACCGATAAACGCTCCTCAGTCCCCACTAGGGTTTCTCCCAAAATCGCCGCCGCCGCCATCGCCATCCGCCATGGCCGCCGACACTTCGAAGCCCTTCTTCCCCGCGGCGCCGCACTTGGCTCTCCTCCCCTCCAGGAACGCCGCCTCGCGCGCCTCCCCTGAGGGGTCCTACTGGCGCGCCTTCCGCTCCTCCGAGCTCGTCTCCGACGCCGGCTTCCCCGTCACCGACCTCACCTTCGCCTCCATTGTGGCCGCCGGCGCCTCCCCGACCCTCGCCGCTTCCTGGTCCACCTCCCTGCACGTCTTCTCCGGCGACCCCTTCGAGAAGCTCCGCAGGATCTCCGTCGCGGGGGACCTCGCCTTCTCCCCGTCCTTCCGCTGCGACGGCGCCCTCCTCGCCGCCGGCGACAAGAAGGGCGTCGTCCGCGTATTCCGCGCCGACAAGGCCGCGGCGGGGGCCCTCCGCACGCTGCGCGCCCACGCCGCCGAGACCCGTGTGGTTCGGTACCCGGTCGCTGGCGGCGACAAGCTCCACCTCCTCACCGCCGGCGACGACGCGCTCCTCGCCTACTGGGACGTGCCCTCGGAGACGCCCGTCTTCTCCGTCCCCGCTGCGCACCGGGACTACATCCGCGGCGCTGCGGCCTCCCCTGCCGATCACAACATTTTTGCCACCGGCTCTTACGACCGCAGCGTCAAATTGTGGGATGCTCGCACCGGTAATACCGGCCCGTCTTTGTCCTTCTCCCATGGGGAATTGGTGGAGAGCGTGCTATTCCTTCCATCTGGCGGGCTGCTGGCCACGGCCGGAGGGAACGTGGTCAAGATTTGGGACGTTATTGGTGGTGGCCGGCTCGTGCACTCGGTGGAGAGCCATGTCAAGACAGTGATGGACCTGGCGCTTGGCAGGATGGCCAACACTGGGGAGACGCGGCTGCTTAGTGCGGGCATTGATGGGTATGTGAAGAGCTTTGATTTTGGGAAGCTGAAGATGACACACTCTTTGCGCTACCCTCAGCCGCTCCTGTCTGTGGCTTGCTCGCCCTGTGGCTCTGTGGTGGTGGCAGGGTCTGCGAAAGGGAAGATTTATTTGGGAAATAGGAGGAAGAAGGCTGTGGATGAGGAAGAGGAAGGGAGGAAATCCGTTGGTGGTGAGATTGATTGGGTATCTCCGGAGCCGGAGAAGTCAGTGCTGAGGCCAAATTACTTCAGGTACTTCCGCCGTGGGCAGAATGAGAAGGCCAAGGAGGGTGACTTTGTGATTGCGAAGCCTAAGAAGGTGAAAATTGCAGAGCATGATAAGTTACTGAGGAAGTTCAGGCACAAGGATGCTCTGGTTTCAGCATTGGCCAAGAACAACCTGAGGAGTGTTGTGGCTGTGATGGAGGAGCTGGTTGCAAGAAGAAAGCTCATGAGATGCGTCGGGAATTTGGATAATGAGGAACTTGGTCTTCTTTTGGAGTTCCTCCACCGGAATGCAACTTTGCCAAGGTATGCTAAGTTGCTGTTGTGTTTGGCAAACAAGGTTGTGGAGATGCGCGAGGCTGATATCCGATCTGATGAGAAGCTGAGGGTGCACATGAGGAATCTTAAGAGAATGGTTGCAGAGGAGATTCAGATACAGCACACGCTGCAGGGGATTCAAGGCATGATTTCACCAATGCTCGCACTTGCAACCAGATGAAAAGGTGCTTTTGTTTCAAAAAAGGAATTTTTGTTATATGTTAGTTTGCAGGAGGCCGCCCCACACAATATGTACTGCTTTGAAAAATTATGTTTGCTATTGGATAGTGAAGTATGCCTGCCAGCTGATTGAGATACTCTCTTCTGTCATTCTGTGCCTAGTGTTTTTTATCTGGTGTGACAGATCATTGCTGATTTTGCTCATTTGATTTGATAGTATGCATTTATACATAATCTGACATCCCCAACAAGCTTTAATGCTTGTAATTTGTCACTTGTTTCGTTTTGTTTTGTGTGAATTGGTTTAAAACTTTGCATGGAGTGGCTGAGCTAAAATTTTCACTTTCATGGAGGAAACTGCTAATTGTGGTGCTTTCACCCATGTGCAAGTTTCAGGCACTGCATATTTACACTCTGTTGGTTGTCTTATAGACCAAAGGTAACTTTAGCCCTGCTTTATTGAAAGCAAGTTTCTGAGGGTACCAGATTTCAGGATTACAGTCCAAACAGAATGCACCTTTGATGCCAACTCTAGATGCAGAACCAAGTGTGGTATATCATGTTTGTCAATGTTTCACCTGCGGCATCCTCTATTGGTGAGACGATATACTCGTTGAGGTTTGCTTCAAGGGTGAATGCTTGTGAGATTGGAAGACGAAGACGGCAGATGTGATGGCTGTGGTGGAAGCTAGTACCTACGCTGGCCTGAGCTCTTGCCACGCTTTCCCTTTTGTGTAGCAGAGTTGAGTAATATTAATTGTGACGGCGGGTTCAAATGTGGAATTACAATTTTTTCTTCTGTGAACTCATCTGCCGGTTTATGGCAATAATGCAGCATTGAGTCTGCGATATGCTAAAATGCTACAAAGAAATTGCTTTTGTACCTTGTAAGTTGTAAATTACAATATTATGTGTAGCCTTGGAAGCTTGTGTTGAGCCGTGCAACCTTTGAAATGTCAGTATTTTTCCATTTCTACTCCTTCCCACTTATTTGGTTGAAAAGCTATAGCTGAAAGTATTGTTCGCCGATTTATTGTGAGAGAAAAACACTGTTCGTTGGTTAAAAAAGTACGGCTTATAAGATAAGTGAACAGGGCGTTGGCCGTGAGTGGTTGTTCTTTTGACGATTATATGATTTCTTTTTGACACATACTATAGGGGAGGTCCCCACAATTGGTTTTGTATATATTACTAGATATATGCCCGTGTAATGGGGTCATGAAATTTTTGTCCACACCCACCGTGATGGTTTTGATCATTCTAGAAAATAATAAAATAAAAAGCTAATAAATGATATTGCAGTGAGAACCTTAAACTATTTTGAACTTCATTCATACCTCATTTTCCTCTCTTTATTTAGTTATTTATTAACGCGTCAGCTATTTACATGGATGTTGGGAATTCAACTTCACCACTAAAACACAGTCCCAAACTTTAGAGTTTAGAAACTCTGAAACTTTGTAACAATATTTGATTGCAGGAGAAAAGGAAGGCGAAGACGTTTTTCCTCACATCATCAGAAAAGATCCAGCTTCGCCAAGAAATAAAAGATTGAAGAACAAAGTTGAAGCGAAGATAAGAGTTTTGGCTTCGCAGATAATAATTCAACTTCGCTGGCCAAACAGAGATAAAGCTTGGCTTCGTCAACCAGAAAATCGACTTCGCCAGCCAATGATGTCGAATGAAAGTTCAAAATGAGGCGAATGCAAGAATTCGACTTCGCCTAACATTCCAAAGGTCAAAGGAAGAATTGACTAAGTCTAAATAAAGATATCAAGAAAACTAGTGACTGAAAGCTGAAGAATGAAGGCTTGGAAGGAGAAAATGACCACTTTGCCCTTGTAATTGAGAAGGGTTGTAAACATTTGAGTCAAGGGCATTTTAGTCGTTTTGTGTAAAACATAAAGATTGGGGCCTATAAATATCCCCTCTAACATGTATAGTACCATGATGATAATGGAATCGACTTTGTCTTTCATCTCATCCTTGATGTTTGAGTAATCATTTGCCCAACATCTGGTGCCCACCGTTTGTGTGTGCTCGAAAATTCTCACAACCATGCAAAGCTTATGAGTAGACCTAACAAGAAAGTTACCACTAGGGTAGCCGACAATGATCCACCAACAATCAAAGACCAAAATCTCGAAAAAAGATGTAAACCAAGATCCAAGTTCTTCAAAAGCAAGCGAAGTTGAAGAACAAAGACTCAAAGAATCAGAAGAGCAAGTGCTAAGAAAGAAAAAAGAACTTGAGGAATGCCGCGCAAGAGCAAGAGAAAAATCTCTCAAACACAGAATAGAAGAAGCTGAAGCCACGCTTCGTGAACTAAATGAACAACTCCAAAATGCAAGTCACGAAGTTATACATTTGGACGAACCAAATTCAGCAACAAAAGCTTCTCATGAGAAGAACTCCCAAAAGTCATTCATATCAATTAACACAAGTTCTCCCTTATCAATAAATTTACAGCTTGCACAATGACCTTTGGGTTACAAATTTAATATGATACCAACTTTCGATGGCCAATCTGACCCAAGACAATTTTTGATGAGTTTTGAAGCTGTAGTAATTTATGGAGGTGGTGATGAAACGACATTGGCAAAATCCCTTATTATGGCGGTTAAAGGACCAACACAACAATGATACTCCTCACTGAAAGCAAAATCTATACATTCAAGGGATCAAGTTAAAGCAAACTTGCTCATTGACTTTCAAGGATTTCAACCAGTTGGCTTCATAGACATTGATCTGTTCAATTGCAAACAGCAAATCAAAGCACCACTGAGCCAATATTTCAAAAGATTCATCCAAATCAAGGCACAAATTCCAAATATTCCAGATAAAGTGGTAATAATAGTTGCAATCAAAGGCCTTCGAGTAGGCCAATGCGCTTCCCATTTTGCACGGTAGAAACCCACCACAGTCGCAAAGCTTTATGAAGTTATGCAAAAATATTGCAAGTCAGATGATGATATAGAAAAAGAATCGAAGAAGAAAACAACTTCAGGGCTCAAATCAAGCAAAACAACAATTTCCAACCTCTAAGACCAAACAACTATAAACGAAGACCATTTACACCACACAATCAGGTTAATCAAATCGAGAATGACAGCAATTCAATTGCTCAAAGTGAATACGCTCACCAAAATTAATATAACCAGTGAAGTCAATTCAATGAAAGAGCATTTGAAAGAGGAAACTTTGGCACAATAGGAAGAGGAAGAGGAAAAAGGAAAAACACCCTTAAAACCTAAAGATATGTATTACATTGTTCATAGCAAAGGAGCTGGACATACATCCAAAATGTGTCCAAAAATTAAGAAAAGCATCTAAGAGGCCCAGGAGGAAAAAAAGGGCACAAAGCCAATCAAAATATGTCAATCATGTAAGGCAAGAATAGCATAGTACTCATCAACCTTATTATCCAATGCATTATGGACATACATAAGCTCTACTTCCAGGACCACCCCCCTACATACAGCTATGAACCACTAGCAATGTATAATCCCATGCAAAATCAATGGAGGCAAAATTAGACTCACCAACCCAATATTCAATCAGCACAACCCGAAGCTTCAATTGCAAACAACAACCCACAAAACAGCCAAGCCAGGCAAGAGAACATCTCCTCGTCAGTCTCAGTGGTAAACAATAATGCAATCATCCCAAGCAGAGGAAGAATACTGACAATCATAGGAGGAAACAACATAGACCATGAAAATAACAGTCAAAGTAAAAATTACTTCCGAAGAGTAAATTCAATTTCAATGGAAGGTCCGTATAAAAAAGATAAGATGGTCTCATCTACCAATCACATTTTCAGAGGAAGACATTCAACTCAAAGATTATCCACATATGAATGCTATGGTAATCGAAGCAAACATTGATGGATGGGCAGTCTCAAAAAATATTAGTCGACGGAGGTAGCTCTGCGACATTATATTCACATCAACAATTGACGCCATAAAAATTGACTGCAAAATATTAGGAAGAGCTAAGCACCCACTTTTTGGCTTCGGCGGTAAGAAAATACACTCAATTGGAAGAATGATTTTGCCAGTCTCTTTTGGAACAGTAAGCAATGCAAGAACAAAGCAAATAGCATTCGACATGGTCGATATGTACTATCCATACAATGCTCTTTTTGGAAGAGGAACTTTGAACGCATTCGAAGCAGTCATAAGTTACTCATACTTATGTATGAAAATGCCAATAATAAATGGAGTAATCATAGTACACGGAGACCAAACTGAGGCAAGAAACATTGAAAAAGAATACACTCCCGGACAAAAAATGTTCACATAATAGTTGAAGAAGAAAAAGAAGAAAAAGAAAATACGAAGCCTCAAACCAAAGCTCAAGCATGTGAAGAAATAAAAAGAGTGATGGGGACATGATTTCCGTTATTCCGTCAGGTTCAAGATAACTATCAATTTGGTCGGAGAGCGACACACCGATCTGACTTCAGATCACAAAGACCCGAACCCTGCAACCTTAGCACCACGTTTCCGCTGGTTATCAACCGTGTCACAATCTGGTTGACCTCACCACGATGGCTAATCCCAACCGTGAATCGAGAACATAAGCAAGAACACGATAAAACGCAACTCAAATAAAGTGGCAATTGCGAATATATGATTGAGCACTAGAAGTTAGGGTCTCGCAAACCGATAACGGTGACTGTTCAAAGATAGATTGATTTAAAGCAAAATCCAAACCCTAACGTAGGTGGTGGCTACTAATTATATAGCCTAAGGGATGTCCAAGGACCCCTACTCGCATCCTAAGGAGTCTCGACACGTTACAAGGCCCAAATGGCCTAAAAGACGGCGACGCAGCGCCCTGACAGATTCTGGATGTCAACTTGTTTTAATGATTCCTATTGATTCTGAAGGGATTTTGATGTGGGACCACTTCCATTGATTTCCTTATCAAATTATCTTTCCATCCATATGTGGATCGTCAGAAACGGAGTCTATATGCGACCTGGACGTCCGTTTTACTACACGTTGCTCTTGGAGCCCGAGATGGACTCGAACTTGACTTGGATTGGGCCTCTAACTTAGCTTGGACGCCCTTGCTTGACTCCTAATGTGGTGGACAAGGAGGAGGACGTCCTTGGGCATCTCTTAGGTGTTCTCCATCTTCTTGGGGCATGCTCCAACTTGGGCCTGGGTCCCAAGTGTGAATAACAAGCCCGCGACGACGCTGTAGCACCCGACAGAAATAGCGGCAGAATATCTCGATGATTTAGAGGCCTTGCCAATGTGATATTGAGTTAGAACTAGATCTATTTGAAAGATTATCAAATAATCTTTCCATCAAGTGCTCATTGACCTCAATCGCACTCTATATGGATGAGTTATGACCTTCGCAATGAAGCACTGTCGGGCTGCTGACGAACCAAAAGTTCAACTTTGATGGACTTGCACTTTGAGACATATTTGTACCTACATTCAAATAGCAACATGTACATGTGGAACCAAGTGAATTGTACCCAAAATCATTATACAAATATAGGAATGAGAACACCTTATAATCAATGGTCGTATCCGATGGTGTCATGTCCTCATCAAATAGTACCTCTTGATCCACTAGTACTAGACAAACAAGTCATCATCAGCACCGAACTCTCTCAACAGGTGGAGGACAGACTTGTTGAATTCCTTCAAAGCAACAAAGACATATTCGCTTGGTCATCCAATGATCTAGGAGGAGTCGACAGAGACATAATTGAGCACAAACTAGACATTGACCCAAAAATCAGACCCAAAAAGCAAAAGTTAAGAAAACTAGCCGAAGACAGAGTTCAGGCAGCCAAAGCTGAAGTCCAAAGATTGTTTGATGCAAAAGTTATAAGAGAATTTCAATTCACAACTTGGCTAGCAAACATAGTTATGGTCAAGAAAAAGAATGGAAAATGGCAGATGTGCATCGATTTCACAAATCTCAATAAAGCATGCCCAAAAGATAATTTCATACTGCCCAGAATTAACACATTAGTCGATCAAGCAGCCGGAAGTGAAATTCTAAGTTTCTTGGATTGTTTTTCTGGCTATCATCAAATTTGGATGAGAAAAGAAGATGAATAATTCACAAGTTTTATCACCCCATTCGGGACCTACTGTTTCGTAAGAATGGCAGAGGGGCTTCGTAATGCTGGCAGAACATTTGTTAGAATGACTTCAACAGTATTACAAAAGAAAATCAGTAAAAAATTACTCACTTATGTCGATGACATAGTAGTTAAAAGCAAGAAAAGATGAGACCACATCAAAGATCTCCAAGAAACATCTACAAATCTGAGGAAAGCAAACTTGAAGTTGAATCCTGAAAAATGTACCTTCGGAGTCCAAGAGGGCAAAATTTTAGGATGCATTGTATGAGCAAAAGGAATTGATCCAAACCCAGACAAAGTACATGCAATCCTAAACATGGAGGTACCTAAAAACATAAAGGACGTCCAGAAATTGACAGGAAGATTTGCCGCTTTAAATATATTTATTTCAAAATCAGCAGAGCGAAGTGTGACAATATTTCAAGCACTGAAGGGAACAAAAAAAGACTTTGCATGGGGACCTTCGTAACAATATGCATTCCAAGAAATAAAAAGCTACTTGTCAAAGCCAAATACCCTCACTACACCAACCCTAGGGGTCGAATTACTGTTGTATAACTCAGCAACAAAAAGTGCAGTAAGTGCAGTCTTAGTTGAAGAACAGGAAAATGAACACACAAAAAGACAAGTTCTAGTCTACTTTGTTTTAGAAGCTCTGTCTGGCTCAAAAGTCTATTACTCAGAGATCGAAAAAATAGCTTATGTAGTTGTAATTGTAGCAAGAAAATTGAAACATTATTTCCAAGCTCATAAAATTAGAGTACCAACAAGCTATCCTCTGAAAGAAGTCTTGTAAAGTTACAGATCATCTGGAAGATTGGGAAAATGGGTAGGAGAGCTGTCTCAGTATTACATCGAATTTGAAAAAAACATCAATAAAATCCCAAATCCTGGCAGACTTCGTGGCAGACTAGGCTCCGTCTTAAAATCAAAACGATGACAAAAAGCAACCAGACTGGATAATATATTGCGATGGAGCATGAGGCTTCACAGGTGCTGGTGTCGCAGCAATAATTACATCACCTTCTGAAGTCAAAATGAAATATGCTGCGAGACTTGAATTTCAATATACCAACAATATTGCTGAATACAAAGCTGTTCTACTTGGACTCCGAAAAGCAAGAGCAATGGGGATACAAAGACTAATAATCAAAACAGATTCACAAGTTATGGCTAGACACATCGAGAAAGACTACAAAGCAAGATATCAAGAGTTAGCAAAATACTTGCAATTCTTAAGAAAATAAGAAAAATACTTTGAAGGCTTCACAGTCAAAAATATCTCAAGAATAGAAAACTCAGATGCTGACAAGCTAGCAAAAGCCGCAGCTCAAAACATAAGATTGCCTCAGGATGTTTTCTTCCAAGTACTAACTCAAGCATCTATAAACACAAAACAAGAAGCTTCAAGAAAAGTCCACATAATACAAAGTGAAGATTGGAGAGCATCGATCATGGCATACCTTCGTGGGCATTACGAACCAGAAGATGAGGTTAACGAAGTCAGAATGAAGCACATGACAAGAAACTACAAAATCATCAATAATCAATTATACAAGCAAGGAATCCGTGAACCACTCCTCAAATGCAAATCAACAGAAGAAGGGAAAAAATTACTATCAGAAATTCATGAGGGGATCTGTGGCACACATCCAGGGGCAAGATCCATGGCAGGAAAAGCATTCCAATAGGGATTTTATTGGCCTTCAGCATAAAGTGACAGCAAAGAAATAGTTAAATCTTGTCACAATTGCCAAATGTCGGCCAACAAAATAAGAGCTCCATCAACAAACTTACAAACGATAGAACCAACTTGGCCACTTGCAAGATGGGGAATCGACATAATAGGCAAATTGCTTGCAGCTCAAGGAAACTTCTAGTATGCAGTTGTGGCAGTAGAATATTTCACAAAATAGATTGAAGTCAAGCCAGTAACAAATATGTCTTCATTCACAATGGAAAAATTCCTATGGCAGAACATCATATGCCACTTTGGAGTCCCAAGACATATTACAGTAAATAATGGGACCCAACTTGACAGTCAACATTCAGAGATTATTGTCAAAATATGGGAATCCAATTATGTTTTGTCTCAGTTAGAAACCCACAGCCAAATGGTGTTGTCGAAAGAGCAAATGGAGTCATATGCACTGGAATTTCAAAATGCCTAGTGGGGCTTCCTAAGGAAAAATGGGTTGATGAATTACCAAAAGTTGTTTGGGCACACAATACAACAGTATCAAGATCAACAAACTTTATGCCCTTCAAGTTGTTATATGGAGAAGAAGCAATGACACCCGAAGAAATAAAATTTCAAGGCCCAAGAACGAACATCCAAATACTTAAAGAAGAAAAGCAAGTAACAAGCAAAGATCTGCTCAAAGAAGAAAGGATGAAAGCAATCCAAAACCTTGAAAAGTACCAAAAAGAAATAAAGAATTGGTACAACAAGAAAGTAAGACCAAGGCAAATGTCTCCAGGCGACCTCGTCTTGAAAAGAAAAAGAAATGAAGACACAGTTGGAAAGTTTCAACAAAAATGAGAAGGGCCTTATATTATCACGAGAACAAACAAACTGGGAGCGTTTCACCTAGCAAATATGAATAGGTAAAAGCCCCTAGTTTGATTTTAGATAATTAATGAAACCTAAGTACTAATCACATGTGCTTGAGTGTTGATAGCAA
This sequence comes from Saccharum hybrid cultivar R570, assembly GCA_038087645.1. Taxonomy (NCBI): domain Eukaryota; kingdom Viridiplantae; phylum Streptophyta; class Magnoliopsida; order Poales; family Poaceae; genus Saccharum; species Saccharum hybrid cultivar. The sequence continues at coordinate 20,359,070 of JAQSUU010000553.1, read as the reverse complement.
AAGGTGATTGGTACACTCCTAAGTGATGGCAAGATGCATGTTGATCATGATGACTTGGTGCCATGCTTGGAGAAGAAGAGGAGAAGAGGCAAAATCCTATGGAGCTTAAGGCAAAGGTATAGATAGGATTTGTTTTTAGTGATCATCACACCATAGATGGTGTGATCACACTTAGGATCGATAGTCATACTATAAAGAGGGGAATTTCTGGGGCTATTGATCACTTAAGTGCCACTAGATGAGGATTCATTTGCATATGCATTTAGATCTTGTGGTGAGCTAACTTAAGTGCCACTAGATGAGGATTCATTTGGCGCTTTTTGTGGAAGTGAAACGTCTATTTTTCACTACACCGGATGTAGAGATTTTCTCTAAGTCTTCATGGATAGAAACGGAGACGAACGGAGGTCATCGAGGTGACCGGACGCTGAACCGACATGGTGTCGGCATAACCGGACACGTCCGGTCAGTGACAACAACAGTCAGGCGCATGGACTAGGGTTTATTACCGGTGCGTCTGGTCACTCGCGGGACCAGCACATCCGGTCAGACGCCAGAGGGACAACAAACGCAAAGGGTTGATCAGACGCGGTGGCGCGTCCGGTCACGATCGACCGGACATGTCCGGTCGTGTGTGGGTGCTTACTAGAATTGACCGGACACTGGCACTGTGGCGTCCGATTAATTCAAGTAGCACATCCGGTCGCGTGGTCAGTAATGCGAATCTGTGGTGACCGGACGCCTAGGCGCGTCCGATCAATTTTGATCGGCGCGTCCGGTCACTCTAGTGCATGAACGAGTACATTTAAGTGACCGTTACGATCGAATGAATGAGATTCAAAGCAAGACACGTGACGTTCATCAGGAAAGTCACGTAGGCGCGATCGGACGCTGTGACCGCGTCCGATCACAACGACTGGCGCGTCCGGTCAGTGCGCAGGTAGCAATAACGTGTCCCTAACGGCTCTATTCTTTAGGGGCTGCTTATAAATATGTGTTTGGTCGGTTTGACGAGGTCTCTCTTTGATATTTTGACTCTCTAACATCCTCTTGAGTTGAGCACATCTCCTCCCACTTATCTCCCTTGCTTGATTGCCTAATCAAAGTCAGATTGAGTGATCTCGAGTGCATTTGCATGTGAGTTTGCATCTAGTTGGCACTTGAGTGTTCTCTTGACTGCAGAATTCTTGTTACTCTTGGTGGTTGCCGCCACCTAGATGGCTTGAAGGCAGCGGAGGAGTTGTGGAAAGAGTGGTGCTTATTCTTGACCATCTCCCGGTGATTTGTGAGGGGTGTTGTGCCTTTCCCGGTGGAGCGCCAAAGGCAACTCTAGTAAATTGCTCGTGTTATTGAGTTACCTCAATTGCTGTAGGTTCTTGCGGTGCTCTTAGAGAGCTTATCTTTGGATTGCCAATCAGCCGCTGAACCACAAAGTGGTGGTCGACACAATGGGGACGTAGCGTGTCGGTAAGCACGTGAACATCGAGAGAAAAATTGTGTGTCACCTTTGTGATTGATTTCTTAGATTTCTCCTGGTGATTGGTCTTCATGTTTTTGTGATTGGGTCATTCCTCGACGCGGCGGTATTAAGATCACATACCTCTCCTTTACATTCTACAAACTAGTTGTAACAAGCTCTTTAGTATAATTAGTTTTGAGAGCTTGTATTATCTTTGCTAGTGTAGATTGTCTCCTAGTTGAGCTCTTTAGTGTAGCTAGCTTGTGAGAGCTCGTAGTCACTTAGCCTTTGATTGTTATAGTGATCATAGTTACTAGAATTGTTGGATAGGTGGCGTGAAACCCTTGTAAAGCTAGAGCAAAATCATATTTCACCATTTGTTATACTAACCTCCTTGCTCTAGTGGTTTGTAGAGTTTTAGTTTAAGCTATTCACCCTCCTCTAGCTATTTTGGACCTTTCAACGGGGAAGAAATCGACCACACCTGGAACATCAAAGCTCTACGAAGATACTACCCTTAGATTTCAATTCTTACAAGTTCTATGTTAGAAGTAAACTAGCTTTCTACATTTGAAAAAAGTTTCAATTCAAATGTAAACGAGCTGTACTCTTTTTTCACTCAGAAGAAGCCCTTCACAGGGTGAGTGGTTTTTTAATGAGACAGTCTCTATTATAAATTCTCATCAAATATAAATGAGAAATTATTCCCCTAAATATAAGTCTAAAAGAGTACAAAAAAGAAAGGGGCTGAAGTATACTTAAAATATACTAAAATATCGGCTAAAATAAACCAAAACAGGTAGCATCATTTTTTAAACAAGCAAAAATTAATGCTAACCTATCTAAAACATGAAGTCTACGCGTTGCCTTCGAAAAAAATGAGGGGACAACATTTTCAAATTCACTAAGGTGAAATTTGACTTCTAAGCGAAGTCTACGCGTTACCTTCACAAAAAAGCGAGGGGACGGCGTTTTCAATTTCACTAAGGTGAAATTTGACTTCTAAAAGTGAAGTCCACGCGTTGCCTTCGCAAAAAAGCGAGGGGACGGCGTTTACAAATTCACTAAGGTAAAATTTGACTTCTAAGCGAAGTATACGCGTTGCCTTCACAAAAAAGCGAGGGGACCGCATTTTCAAATTCACTAAGATGAAATTTGAATTCTAACCGAAGTCTACACGTTGCCTTCACAAAAAAGCCAGGGGACAGTGTTTTCAAATTCACTAAGGTGAATTTTGACTTCTAAAAGCGAAGTCTACGCGTTGCCTTCGCAAAAAAGCGAGGGGACGACGTTTTCAAATTCACTAAGGTGAAATTTGACTTCTAAGCGAAGTCTACGCATTACCTTCGCAAAAAAGTGTGGGAATGGCGTTTTCAAATTCACTAAGGTGAAATTTGACTTCTAAGCAAAGTCTACGTGTTGCCTTCGTAAAAAAGCGATGGGACGGTGTTTTCAAATTCACTAAGGTGAAATTTGACTTCTAAAAGCGAAGTCTACGCGTTGCCTTTGCAAAAAAGCGAGGGGACGGCGTTTTCACATTCACTAAGGTGAAATTTGACTTCTACACGAAGTCTACGCATTGCATTCGCAAAAAAGCGAGGGGACGGCGTTTTTAAATTCACTAAGGTGAAATTTGACTTCTAAGCGAAGTCTACGCGTTGCCTTCGCAAAAAAATAAGAGAACATTGTTTTCAAATTCAATAAGGTAAAATTTGGCTTCTAAAGCGAAATCTACGCGTTAACTTCACGAAGAAAAATTACGAGACAAGATTTTATTAATCCCACCATAAAAATAAAATAATTTATTACATAGAAGTTTACAACAAAAATTGTAATCATTCACTTTCCGAAGCAACAAAAAATGCGGCTTCGCTAACCAAGTCCTCAACAGCCCTATCTAACACTTGATCAACTTTACATCGTAGAAATTCTTTAGAAACACAGCTCGGTGAAACACTCGAACACGATGACTGGAAAAATACAAAACGACACAATTACTTTACATGACATCACCACAAGAAAAGAAACTAGTGTTAAAATAAACTACCTGAGAAATTTCACTGAAGTCAACAATTCATGACAAACAAGATTTCTTGTTCCCAGCAATAAAATTTTTACATTCAAAATCTAAAAGTAACACATCATCAGCAAATTAACCACGATGGCCAAAAGACAAAGCATCATAACATAATGCTTACGTCAGCTTATGTTTAACAAATGTATCAAACGTAGGATACGCCTCATTAGTTGCATACTCCAACCACAACGAAGGTTCAACGACAAAGTTATCCTTACACATTAGCAATGGCAAAACACCCACTTCATTCTGCTAAGTTTAATATTTATAAATGTCAAATAACATTGCAAAAAGCCTCACCCCTCAATTTAAAAAACTAAAAAAACCAACTTCAAGACCAACTAAAACGGGTGATCACCAACATCATCGTCTCTGGCATTTTCTTCTTCACGCTTATCTTGCTCCTTCTACACCTTTTCATCGGCAGCAATTTCTTTTTCAAGCCGCTACAAAAAATGAAACAAAACATCAGTACAAAAAAAAGAGAGAAGAAGAAGAGAATAAAACTTCTAATCCAACCTTTTCCATCTTCCTTTTCGCCTTCAGAAAAGCACTCTCCTTGCCACACATATTCTAGTACTGATTAAAATACTTCTTGCAAAGCAATTGAGTTCGAGAAGTAACCTGCCTCAATTGCTCCACAGAAGGAAACTTATAATCCTTGTCCAACATTTGATCATACAAAGAATCCCTTGCCTCCTTCATTAAATGAAAAAGTGCACGAGTAGCATAAACACAATTCAAATCTGCACTAGTCTGGATAATAGTTGGCAAGTCTTTGTATTGGTGACACAGCCAAGCAAAAAATGGATCAAATTCTCCAAGCTCTCAACAAGGATCTTCTGGCTTCGCGCCAAATTTATCATAGCAATTTTTGCAAAGTTTTCACAAACGATTACACTTATCATGAAAATTTTGATCTTTTTTAGAAGGCTTCTTCTCAATATAATTCTTTTCTTTCATAATTTTTCAAGATCTTTTTTCAAATTATCACAATCTTCATCTTCGCTTCAAGCTTGGCTCCAATAGAAATATATTTGGACTCCATGTCATGAAGAGCTTCAACTGTCTCTATTCTCTCTTTCTCTTTAGCAGCAAATTGAGACTTCAAAGATTTAATCTCTTCAACAAAACTTTTTTCGTGAAGTGTCATATTTTTAGCATCATCCTCAACCGATTTACGCAAACTCCTTTGCAAAAGAGCATTCTACAAAAGAACATAAAAACATTCACACATAAAGTCAAAAACATATTGCAAATCAACATAAGAATTCTAACCAAATTTACACAACAAATTCAAAACACATAAACCTTGTAAATCGTGGAAACACTAGCATCTACCAACTCAAGTGAAGATTTACCAACAAGTTCGGCCTCCGCATCAGGAACTACGAAGGCATCATCAATGCACTTTGACAACTTTAATTCTGGCTTCTTCGGCATAATACAAAGTTTGTCCAAACCAATCCCAATAAATTTGAATGTGTCTAAATTCACACCTTGAGCTTGGCAGTATTCCATACAGCGTTTATAGGCCTCAGGATCCACTCCATTAGGTATAGTTTTCAAAGCTTCAGCCGGAGTAGCAGGTTCCTGGGCAACTTCTTTCATTTTCCCAACATCCACTGTCGTCTCTCTATGAGACGAAGAGTCCGGGAAAAAATCCTCTGCACAAAAAAAATATGAGTTAGTCAAATATTCAAAGTTAAAATAAATGCAAAATATTTTATTACATGTGGAAACTCCCTTCTCAAGATGACATGCAACTTTTTCACCAGTATTTACATCAATCATGGATTCAGAAAGACGAGAAGCTCAATCATTTTTGGCATCTTCGTCAAAAACATCATCATCAGATTCATCAAAGTCAAGGGTAACAGTAGTAGTACCCTTACCCTTGAGAGCCTTAACTTTTGGAACTCTAGTCTCCACAGGCTCACCTCCCAAGCTAGTATCTTCTATCACAACTTTGGGAGGTGAGGCAACTCCTGCAATCCCTGATGGAGTTTCAACTACAAACCTTTGAGAAGATGACTCGACAGTCTCCTACGAAGCCAAAATAGCAACCTCACCTTCTTGCGACTCCATAACAACATTTGTAGCAGTAGCAGCAGCAATGGGAGATTGAACTCCAATAACTGGAGAAGATAAACTATCTTCGCCAACATTAACTTGGAACAAAGATAAAGTAGCTTCACCCAAATTAACATTAGAGTGAACATTGGCCTCCAAATTCTAGAAACAATCACCAAGCGGAGTCAACATTGGCGAAGTCAACCCACTAGAATTAAAAACTAAACTAATCATCCTCACCTCTTCATCATGATCCAGTTGACTAAGAGTCTCTTGACCCATATCCTCATCACTTCCTCCAAGTTTTTCAGAGCCAGAAGGCGTAGCAACCTTCTTTCTCTTGCTAGTTTTCTTGGCAAGTTGACCACCGGCTCTCTTCTTCTTTGTCACATTTTCTATACTCGCTTTCATCGTACGGGTATAAGTGGGCAAAGGTCTTTCACCGTACTTAATCTATGCAATATCAAAAACTTTGTTCAATCGCTTATAATCTTTTCCTAAGATCTTGTCTATCAAATCTTTCTCTTTCTTCAGGAATTTCCCAAGAATTTCAACTGCTTTAGCTTCAATAGCAGACACAAATTATACATCTTCAGAATACTTCTTTGGGTGAAAAGATTCGTTATCTGGAAAAATATAACTTTTACCCTTTACCATTTTCTCATGAAAACGAACAAAACTCCAACCTTTCTTCAACGGTCAGATCCGAGCTGCAATATATTCTTCGCAAAAATCATGAGCACTTTGCATAGCAGCAGCGAGTCTGTAAATTTTCTCACAAGTTCTTGAACTCTTCGAACTTGGTAACATAGGTTTGCAATCAAAGGCATTCTGACTCATCTTCACAGCCAAAGGATATCTTTTCACAATCCTTCTAGAGTCATCCCTTTCTTCGACAAGAGGAATTGTATGATAAAACCAACAATGATACCAATTTTGAACCCATTTGTTTTTTGAGGCTGGAGAAATCTATTTGGCACCTCGAGCTGGCTTAAAACTGCAACAACCAAAATACTTGATAATAGTTCTGCCATCAACATTCTTGTTCCTAAATTGTGTATGCATTTCATGAAGAGAGCAAAAAGCACCAATATCCAGGTTTCCTCTCTGAGACTTCACTGCCCAAATAAAAAGTGCAATCTTCGTTATCCCATTTGGAGTCAAATGATGGATTTCAATGTTATATGCCTTTAGAATTTCTTCAATGAAATCTTGACGTGGCATGTGAAGACCTGCTATAAACTGATCTCGGAAAACAACACATGCATGAGGTTTAGGCTTAGGAATCATTTCACATTCAGAGGGCAACCTAGCATCAACTTTTTCTAACATCCTATTTTTTACCATCCAATCTAACTCTGCTTCATCCATCAAAGTCTTGCTAAAATTCAAAGATTTGTATCATTGTCAACCAATTCAGACTCTGATGCAGAAACATCAGATAAATCCTCTCTAGAATCAGATTGATTTGATTCTAACAGAGAATTCTCAGAAACAATCTTCTCTGATCAGACATCTAACATAAAAAATAAATAATAATACATTTAAAAAAATAAAACAAAGAAAAAGCCAGAAACTAAAATGGTAAGAAATCAATAAGTATCAAAACTTCTACCTTCAAAGAAACAAAGAACCTTTGCAAAAGAGTCTGACTTCGCAATAAAATCGACTTCGCGTCAGACCACAAAAACAACAGCACCTTCCCGCCTTTGATAAAGTAGCAGGAATAGGGGGAGGCAGCGCAGTATATATAGGCGGCTTTGAGTCAGACGAAACGGTCCCACAAACAGTTGGTCCAACTGGACCATTACAATTTCAAAAAATAAAAACCATCCCACAAACCAACGAACATAAACAGCCAACTCCAAAGTTTGGGACGGCATTTTGTGTCTTCGTTTGAAATTCAAACTTCACGGAATTCAGACCTTTGGAGTAGGCCTTCGTCCGTGAGGGGCTGCTATTGGGAATTCAACTTCACCACTAAAACACAGCCCCAAACTTTGGAGTTTAGAAACTCTAAAACTTTGTAACAGTATTTGATTGCATGAGAAAAGGAAGGCGAAGGCGTTTTTCCTCACATCACCAGAAAAGATCCAACTTCATCAAGAAATAAAAGATTGAAGAACAAAGCTAAAGCGAAGATAAGAGTTTTAGCTTCGCAGATAAGAATTCAACTTCGCTGGCCAAACAGAGATAAAGCTTGGCTTCGCCAACCAGAAAATCAACTTCGTCAGCTAATGACGTCGGAGGAAAGTTCAAAATGAGGCGAAGGCAAGAATTCGACTTCGCCTAACATTCCAAAGGTCAAAGGAAGAATCGACTAAGTCTAAACAAATACATCAAGGAAACTAGTGACTGAAAGCTGAAGAATGAAGGCTTGGAAGGAGAAAATGACCACATCGCCCTTGTAGTTGAGAAGGGTTGTAAACATTTGAGTCAAGGGCATTTTAGTCATTTTGTGTAAAACATGAAGACTGGGGCCCTATAAATACCCCCTCTGACATGTATAGTACCATGATGATAATGGAATCGACTTTGTCTTTCATCTCATCCTTGATGTTTGGTAATCATTTACCCAACAATGGACCTGCGCGTGGGGCGGTGGATCTAGTATTCGTTTCAGAACTGGGTAGGACATGAACACATGAGCTCCATGTGAATAATGATTTGTAACATATTCGGACGCGCAAGCAGGAATCGAGACTTGGTATTATACATGCCGCCCATATGCAAATTAAAATGAAATATATTCAGCACATGGCCATGTAATACGACATCTCCGAAGTATGCGGCGAATATGCAGCTAGAGTGCATACGACGCATGGACTTGGCCCATCTGCCAGGCTTCTACCATTCAAGGTTTTGATTTGAGATGAACTTGAAGTGCCTAACTCAATGGTCGGATCACATGTGCTAATCAAGAAGCAAGAAACCCTTTTTTCATATACATATACATATACATATACACCTATGTACATGGTCATGTATACACCTATGTTATATGCTCTAGGCAAAATGTTAATATTTTGAAAATCTCTGAAAAATCTAGACAAAATTGCTATGCACATATGTGTTGTGCCGGCATGATAAACCTTTTTTTGCACATGCATGAATCATAGCCCAGGTTACATTGAGTGTGTTTGGTTGGCAGCCCAACCCAAGCCCTAGCTTCCTGGGGCCATTTTTGGTTGTTTGGTTCGCTAGCAAGGGCCTAGGGCCTGGCTAGCATTAGCCAGCCGTACGCTCCTAGCCTGGCCCAAGTGGAACGGCTGAATCGCTGATTCTTCTAGAGCTAGGCTCGGCCCAGCTCCGCCTGCGCGCAACGAGGTGGGACAAGGTGGCCTCGGCTAGCCATCGTATATAAGCGAGCTCTCACCGCTCGGCTAGGGTTCATGGGGTACTATTCACTCACCTCTCCACTCAGTCGCTGCTCTCGCTCGCTCTCTCGCCCTCTTGCTCTCTCGCCCCCACCGACTTCCTCTTTCTCAGTGTGCTGGTGGAGGCAGTGAACTCTGTCGGTGTTGCTGGTAAGGCCTGAAGGTCCCTGGTATGAGACCTCAATCCCTTACTCCTACCTTCCAATTCATTTGTGTGTTCTTGTTTGTACCCTTTGAACACAGTACTGGCGATTTCATTTGATTTGTTTGTTGAGCTTTTGGGTTTGGTCTATGATGGTTGGGGATCTAGGTGGCACACCTGTTGGTGTTGTAGCCAGTCCAAGAATTTAGTTAGGGTTGCAGCCATACTGCTGCAAACAATCACCAAATTTTGTTCTCCAAACCCTAGTTTAGTCCATTTGCTGGTAAAGTCATTCTTTTTCTTTGAATCTAGGTGGTGCACCAAGTGGTGATGCAGCCGATCCATGCATTCGGGGTCCATGTCTTAATAACTGATGTCCAATTTCTTGTTTAGCGCCATGTCTCATCTCGCTAGGCGTCGGTAGCTTATCAGTAGGGGTGCAGCATTGGTCACTGTGATCACTACCTGGTTGTTTGTTAGATTCAGGCGACTTGCCACCTCTAGGAGAGGAATTACCTACGGACCTTTGAGTGCCAGAGATGAAGAAAGGGCCAGCAACCTTAGGTTCATCTACCATAGCGACAATCGTCGCTATGTGGAGCTTCTTAGGATGAGGAGAGCCCCCTTCTTCTAGCTCTGTGATTTGTTTCGCAATAGGGCCCTCCTCAGGGATAGCATCCATAGCAGCATTGAAGAACAAGTTACATGTTTCTGCTAGTTGTAGGCCATAACCAGAGATTCAGGGTTCTCACACCCCTTTTTAGGCGTTCACTAGAAACCATCAGTAGATACTTTTAGGAAGTCCTATATGCAGTAGGTGAATTAAGGAATGAGATGATTATGCCACCCTCAACTGCAGTCCACCCCCAAAATAAACAACAGCAGGAAGTGGAACCCATTCTTCATGGTTATAGTTTTTAACTTCACTTAAGTTCATTCTTCTTTCTAGGATGTCCTTGTTCATAAACTTTCTTATTTATCTAGGGTTGTGTGGGTACAATTGATGGAACTCATGTGCTTGCAAGAGTTCTAGAAAGGCATAGGGCAGCTTTCATGGGGAGGAAACAAACCACCACACAGAATGTGCTTGCAGCTGTGGATTTTGATATGAGATTCACTTATGTGTTGGCTGGTTGGGAGGGATCTGCTCATGATGCTAGGATTCTAGCTGATGCCCTGGAAAGGGATGATGTTCTTAGGGTTCCACCAGGTACAACCAACTGGCTTAATCTGTTAGCCATGGTCCATTAGGTCCTTGTTCTAAGATCTAATTTTGCTCCTCTTTCATTCTGTTTAGGGAAGTTTTTCCTTGTTGATGCTAGGTATGCTGTGAGGCCTGGGTTCCTTCCACCATACAGAGGCACAAGATACCACCTTGTAGAGTTTGGTGTTAGAAGCCCCCATAATCCAAGGGAGCTATTCAACCTGAGGCATTCTTCATTGAGGGTTACTGTTGAAAGGGCATTTGGGGCATTGAAGAATAGGTTCAGGATATTATACAACAAGTCATTCCATCCATACAAAATCCAAGTCAAGCTGGTGTTAGCATGTTGTATCCTCCATAACTGGATACTTAGGTTTGGTCAAGATGAAGTTATCCCTCTTGAGTCTAAATGGCAGGCCAATCCAACAAACCAGGCTGGACCCTAGGGCAATGTCCTTGATAACAACTCTTGGGTTGCTAAAAGAGATCGATGAATGGGCACAACAAATGTGGCAGACTAGGAATGGGGCAAATTAGTTGATGTCTATGCAGCAGTATGGTGTGTACACCTTTTGTACCAGTAGTATGTAGAACTGAGATAATTCCCTAAGGCAATGATGCCTTTGTTATCTGAACTTCATTTCTTATTTGGTTTGTAATCTGAACAATGTTTGTTCCCTTAGTCATTTGCTATTTGGTCTGTAATATGAATAATGATTGTTGCCTTTGTGATCTGCTATTTGGTATCTTAATTTGTTATGCCATAATTCTGATTATCTATCTGCATCCTTTACTGTTCTATTGGATGTACTTTTTATATTTATGTTAGCTATGGCTGGTATGGATGCTTTTAATATTTTTGGGGAAGAGGTTCCAATGAACAATGGAGATGAGGTGCAAGAGATCCTGCCTGCATAATAAGGCAATGATGCTGCCCCTCATCTGAATTGGACGACTCTCATGTCTACCTGTATGTCGGAGAAGTTCTCAATGCTTGTGGCAGAGGGGGTGCGGGCTAACAAGGGGTTCAAAGACTTTCATGTCAACTCTGTTGCCAAGGACCGCAGGCATTCATTCAGGCGCCAGTGACAGCATCACAAGTCTACAACCATCTGCACAAGTGGCGTGCAAAGTGGACTAAGGTCTGCAAGTTGAAGGAGCTCAGTGGCGCAAATCAGGATGAAGACCTCTGCATGATTACCCTGGATCCTAAACACTACCATGGACATGTCAAGGTAACTTTCATTTGCATGATTTGTGTACTGTGAGCTTTTGTTTTCTTACACTAATGATTATTGTTGTCTAACAGTTTAAGCACTTGTGCAGGATCATCCAAAGGACACAGAGTTTCTGAATGTGCCCATTCTCAACTACCACTACATGCAGACAGTGTTTGGCTCTAGAGCTACAACTGGAAGTTTGCCATGGGTTCTAACGAAGCACTTGAACAGCTGGCTGAGCCAGAAACCATTGATCTGGAAGCTTTTGCTACTACACCAACCAAAGAAGTCAGGCCTTCAAACATGGGGAAGCAGGTAGACAACAAGGGGAAGCAAGAAGAAAACAAGCTGGGCAAGAGAAGAGGCTTCTCAATGAGGATGATGTAGCCCTGTTGAGTGGAATGACAGATGCAGTCATGGGCTTGAGCGCTGCTATCAGTGAAGGGAACCACGTAGAGGCTACACCAGGGATTTATCAAGCAGTGATGGAGTGCCCAAACTTTGCCAGATCTGACTTGATGATTTGCCTGAACTACTTAATGGATCACAAGGCCTCTGCATTGGTGTTTGTGGGGATGTCAGCAGATGACAAAGAGCTATGGATCAATACCCATCTAGCTAAGATCAGAGGCCAGATGGCCTTCCAGTGAAATGTTGGATGTCACATGTCAGATGAAGAAGAGCCATGAATTTGTGCTTGATCTATAGCTGCTTAACCCATTTTGGAGCTGTAACATTTGTTGTAAAATGCTTGAACTTAAGGCTATTGTCTAGGGTAGATTGTGGTAGTATTGAACTCACAAGGCTAGTTAGCTACCACATTTGGCTGTTGCATTCTGCATTAAACTACAACTTATGGCTTTATCTTTAATTTGTGCAATTAGAGTTTAATCTATGGTTGTGCATTTAGATTAAATGATGTGACTGTTCTGTTATTGCACTGATTGAATCTAAATAACTGTAGTTTCAGCAATGAAGGTTTATGTGGTTTTCAAGGGACGTGTTCTAGGGGTTTACAAAACATGGATGGATGCTAGTGCCCAGGTGTCTGGTTATCCAGACAACATCCACTGCAGTTTTTTGACAAGAGAGGCTGGCGAAGAAGCTTATGCTCAGTACCAGGTGTCCCTCAAAAACAAAGTTCAAGAAGTTAAACTGGAAGAAGAAGCAGGAGTTGCCACCGACAACAGCAAGGAGACACCAAGGATGACTACTAAGGATGCTTTGCTTGTTTTTCTGTTGGTGTTGGTTGTGTTGTAGGCCTACCTGTTGTACAAGGTCTAAGGCATGTAATTGTATTTTCATGTAATAAGTAAGATGCACATCTGTAGGTGAACCATGATCATGTACACCATTACATTTTCCCAGTTCAAGTACTTATCATGGTCTCTGTGTTCAAGTTTCAAAGGCCTTGTTTAGTTGCAGGGTGTAAAGTTTTGGGGTGTCGCATCGGGTGTAACATGAGGGTGTCACATGGGGTGTTCAGATACTAATATAATAAAATTACAAAATCCGTTAGTAAACCACAAGACGAATTTATTAAGCCTAATTAATCTGTCATTAGCATATGTGTCACTGTAGCACTTTATTATCAAATCATGGACTAATTAGGCTTAAAAGATTTGGCTCACAAAGTAGTCACAATCTGTGTACTTAGTTATTTTTTGTCTATATTTAATACTTCCATGCATGTGTTCAAACATTCGATGGGATAGGGTATAAGCTTTTTGGGGAGAAACTAAACAAGGCCAAAATCAAACTTGTCCAGTTATCAAATTTTATTCAAAACTAGAAGCACTGTGAAATAGAATAGAACTAAGCATCACTGAACGTCCATTAGCAAGCCACCAAGTTCAATACATCACTGATTAACCAGGTCGACACCCATCACAACAGTTTTGACGACACTACGCTATACAACGGTAGAGCTAGTTCACCATTCCGTTAACTGACATGGGCTCAATCAAAAGGTCAGGAACACAGCCTGAGAGGTATCAAAAAACTAGTTCGTCAACCACTACTTAGACCCTAACTTCACCAAAAGACCAAGCCAATTTACCACCAGCAGGTAGTCAGCATCAGTTCTTGAACATGATGGTAACGACGAGGAACGTGATCACTCCAATGAGACAATAGACGTGGTACATGAGCTTGCACTTGTCAACAGCTGCGAGGGAAGCCTTCTGGTGGTAAGCCTGACAGATGCGTTGTAAGGTCCAAATGGCTAGAGGGGGGTGAATAGCCTATTTAAAAATCTACAAGCTTCACTAATCAACAATTGGTAGTATAAAAGAGGGTGATGCTAATTCTAGCACTAGCTCAACTATACTAAGCAAGCCACCTATACAATTCTAGTGAACAAGACTATGATATCTAATTCACACCAACAAAGCTAAGTCACTAATCTACTTACTCCTATGTGATACAAACTACGCTAAGCACACTAGACAAGATAAAGTGCAAGAATGAAAAAGGAAAGTGAATTGATTCTTATACCAATGATGTAGAGATGAGATGTATCAAAGAATCAATCACACACAATCATAAAGAGAATCCTCGGCAAGAGATGACACAAGATTTTTTACCGAGGTTCACTTGCTTCCCAGCAAGCTACTCCTCGTTGTGGCGATGAACCCACTTGATGGATCGTGAGCTAATCAACTATCAAGAGTTGAACCCTCAGCGGGTGCCGCACATCCACTCACAAGATGGGGATCCTCCAAGCCACGAGCTCCACTAGAGTAGCCAATTCGTGAACTCCCACGGGGAAGGCTCAAGAACCCCTCACAAACACTTGGTGAGGCTCAAAACAATCTTCAATCACGAGCTCAACACCACCACTGCTCCAAGCCATCTAGGGTGTCAGGAAACACCCAAGAGTAACAAGCAATCCGCAGCAAACTCAAGAAACAAGTGCCACTAGATGCAACTCTCAATGCAATGCACTTGAATCTCACTCAATCTCTCTAGAGTATGCAACCAAACAAAGAGATGAGTGGAGGGAAAGTTCTCTAGCTCAAAGTGTGTCTCAATATCTCAAATGTGCAAGAGAGAGCCCCTAAGGGCCGGCCACCTCTTATTTATAAAGATACCCTTTCGAATAGAGCCGTTGGGTAGAAATCGGGGGCATCGGATGCACTGGCATCGGATGCACTCAGCAGCATCTGGTGCACCAGATCTTGCCATATGTCTCACGCGTTCAAAGTTCAATGGCCGTTTCAGTGAGCACCGTACGCTCCGGTGCTTTTCATCGGACGCACCACACGCGGCGTTCGATGCGGTACAGTAAGCTCCTCGAGCTCAGAAACGCGCCACTGTGTCTTGTGCTCTCCAGCTCTTCTGCTACGTGCCACATCAGCGGGCACCGGACGATGAACAATGTTAAGCCATCGTCCAATGCAAGACCGTCGGACGCGCCAGTGCAACCATCCAACTGCGTAGCACCAAAGGTTAGCCACCGAACGCGTCTGATGACTCCGGAGCCAACGTCCAGTGCAGTGTCCGATGGTCCTTTTGCCTCCGAAACTTCACCTCTGGCACAGTGGAAAATAGGCATTTCACTTCCACAAAAATGCCGAATCCCGCCTCGCAAGCTCGGCGGGAGGGAGACAGGGCCCCAAACCCATCTCTACCACTCAATCTCCACCGCCTTCGCAAATGTGCTAACAACACCAAGTGTTCACCATCATGTGCAAGTGTCTTAGCATTTTCACAATCATTTTCAATGCATTATGTTAGCCCTTTGCTAGATCCTAATGCATATGCTCAAGATTATGACCTAGTAGCACTTTATTCATGAGCTAACTGTGATTGCCCCTCTTGATAGTCAGCTATCAATCCTAAACCCAGTCAATCACTTCTCTACTCATCTTAGTCCAGCAAAAACAAACCCTATGATTATACCTTTGCCTTGATCACTTTGTTCCATGTCCATCTCCTCATGCTTGATCACCATGATCATCATTTCATGTGCATCTCCACCATGATCGTCATTTCATGTCCATGCACCATCATGCTCCTTGCTCCTTCATCACATGTGTTGATATGCCTAACTCAATTCTCTTGATACAATGGCATTAGCAACTTGGTGTCATTAATTACCAAAACCAAACTTGGGCTTTCATGCGCTCAACAACACGCCTGGTGCAGTTCACCTCCTCCTACAGCTCCACCCTAGCATTGTTGGCCACATCGTTGCAGTGGATAGCATCGATCAGAGCTTCATTATTTGTGGCTTCACAACGCCTCATGGTTTTGATCTCCTTCCAGAGTTCCTTCAGGCACTCCTGAACCCATTCAGGCCAAGGTTCATCTGCCATTCCACAAACTAGCACTGATCCGCCTCTTCCTGTGTGTCACAATTGTAGTATCAGTAACTTGGTTAATAGGGACACCATCATGTAGTGACAGATAAGATGAAAACTAGACAATTGCAATGAAAAATGACAGAAAGATTGTAGGCAAACCTTCAGTGGGCACCCCAAGAAGCGTCTGCCCGTGTGCTTCCCACCCCCGTACCTCTTGAGAATGGCACGGCGACCATGCTAGCACTTGCAAAGCCGCACAACATGCATCCTGGCCCAATCATGCCCGATGACACCGTCAAGGACTACTGACTCACTCTGCTCCTAGGAAGAATAGGGGGAAAACCCCAATTTGGTCACTAATCAAACTAGTTGGTTAGGAAAAATTGGAATTTTGGATTCCTACTAAAACCCTACGGTGGTGAAGATGGAGGACGGGAATCGACGTTGTACCTCGGATATGGCGTTGTCGTCGCTGTCGCAGTTCTCCGACGAATCGCTGAAGTTCGAGTCGTCGCTCCTCGCCGAGGCGCTCCTCGATGGAGAACCAGAGCCCTGGGTATGCAACCTCGTCTCCGAGTGGGAGAGGCACATGCACCCAGAGCCACTAGGGCAGGGGCCCAAGGCACAGTGCACCTCCATGTCGATGATGGGGACATTGTCGCTCATCTACGTAGGTGGGTTGGTTCACCGGCGACGGAAATGATGGAGGACGCAGAGCCAAGGCGACAGCGAGAGGGAGTCGTGGGGTCAGGGAGGGGTGAGCAAATGGGGGTGAGCGAGGGAGGGGCAGCTTTTGGCATTTAAAGGCGACATAGGAGAGCAGATGAAGGGACGGGGGGTAAGGCTACCAAAAGAAAGGGTGAATGCACCCAACTATGTCCAACAAACCAAACAGATCAGGCCTTGGCCACACTTGTACACCCAGAAGTTCAAGCACCCAACCAAACAAGATCAGTTGCTAAGCTAGGCCAACAATAGGCACCCAACCAAACAAGCCCATGTTGGCTAGGTATAACCAGGCCCAACCCAACCTAGCTCCAATTTGCTAGCCAGGCTTGTATAAGAAACAAACCAAACACACCCATTGTACCAACCTAAACACAGTCCTAGTAGCCACTCATTGGCTTGCATAGTTTTTGGTGCATCAAGATTTGATCGTGTGCTTCACGATTATTCTACAGGACATTGTGGATGTGAATGTCTATTTACTAGCATTTGTATTTTCAAAACTAACAAATGGCTACATATATGTACACAAAAAGACATGTCTCATGTTTTCTTAAATTACTATTGTACTCCCTCCGTCCATAAGTCTCCATCATATTAGCCTTTGGCGCAATGATCAAGGAGCAGTAAACAATGCCAATTTGCATTTAAGGCAAAGAGCAGCCAAGGAGTCACAACCAATGAGCAGCCACAGTGTAATAAATGCAGACAAGGAGCAGCCAATGAGCACCAAATGCGCAGCACGTGCGAGAAGCCAAACCCGTGGTCCCAGACTAATACGTAGGAGACTTTTGGGAAAAAAAATTTGCTTAGATGAAGGAGATAAATGGACGGAGGGAGTATTATTTATGCTAGGAGCTAAGCCACATAAAAAGCAAGCACCAATAGAGGGACTATTTAGCATTTAGTGCTGTGCTATCCCAAGCACGGTTATAAAGATATAGTTTGTGTCGTGTAAGTTGTAACTCATCGTGCCAAGATCTTACATACAAAGACATAAAATTTATCGTGCCATGCTGTAGTTTGAACCGTGCCATGAGTTGTCCTAAAATGACCGTGTGCCTTACGGCATGTACAACGGTTCCTTTAACCCCGTCCCTTTGACACAATTTTTACGAAAAATACCCCATACGAGCCTAGAGACGGAGCGGGCGTCGCCTCACAAGGCGACAGGAATGTCCCATGCTCTGAGGTGGAGAGGATGACTCCAGCAGTGATGTACGGCCCGCCTCCTCAACTCGTCGTTGCGCGGATCCTAGGCACTCACGCACGCGGGAAGGTGCTATCGCTGTTGTGGCATTGCGCTACTCCTCGGCAAGCTACAGCGGCTGGACCCTATTGACAGTGGGCATGGTGACCGTGGCCGTGGCTAGGAGCGCCCCACTGGAGACCTTGAGCACGACTAGGGATGAAAACGGATCGGATACGGACGGATATCACTGATATCGTATTTGTTTTCGTATTTATGTCCGGATTCGAATTCGAATACGGATAGTATAAAAAATGACGGATAGGATACGATTGGATATCGACATCATAAATATGTGATTTCAATATTCGGATACGGATACGGTATCGGATGTTAAATATCCGGACTCGGATACGGACGGATTAAAACCCCTCTAAACGGATTCGGTCTCGAATACGGTCGGAAAATATCCGTACCGTTTTCATCCCTGAGCACGACCATGGCCGGCGCATTAGGCGCCAGCGCGGCCATGACGGAGGCTGCCAGCGTCAGGGAGTTGGTGGAGCAGCAGGTCGATCGATTTCTTTCCTCTAGATCTATTCTTTCCATGATTTACACCTGATGGATTAAAGAGAGGTTGGAATGGAATGGAAGTCTGTGTCCTTTTTCTGATGAACTATTGAAAAATCCTTATTTGGTTTTGGGGTAATTGAGTGACAATCTAGGTTGACTAATGTGTTTAAATGTGAGATACAAAGGTGATTAGTCTACAGGTACACTTGTGTGAGCAACTCATGCCATGACTATGAAGATGGCTTGGATTTGTTGCAGGGCTCACACATGTGATGAAGGAGCTCATTGCTTATGAGACATGACATAGAGTCATGAGACCAAGGTGGAGAAGATTAAGATGAGGCTTGGCTTGATGGACCGGTTGCAAGCATGAAGGGTAAGTTAGAGGCTTTGAAGCGATGGACCATATGACGGTGAAGCTTGAGCAAGATTTGGCGCCGATGGATGAATGCAACGGTAAAGAGCAAGTGAGGTCAAGATCGATGAACTAAAAAGGTCATGTCATGATATGAAGTGGATCATATCATTTGTGATATTGTTGGTGCATGTGTTGCATCAATGATGTAGGAGATGAAATGGAATGCGCAAGGCAAAGACATATTTGTAGGGCATTTCATTTCACCGGTAACAGGTGTGTAGAGAAGTTGATGATCGGGTTTATAATAGATGGTCGTACTATCAAGAGGGGCAAACTTGTTTACATATCAGTCATCTAGTGCCACTCGAGTGATCTAACTTTGTATCATTGCTAGATCGAGTGGCGTGGTGAGAAGAGAGCTAATCCTTTGATAAAGTATTTGTGAAAAGCTAACACACATGCACAAGATGGTGGACATTTGGTGGTGTTAGCACATTTGCAAAGGTGTTGAAAAAGGAGAAGAAAAGAGCAAGTTTAGGTTGTCCGAGGGTCAGAAAACGCAACTAAACTTGTGGCCAATGCGCAGCCCTGCCTGGGGGTGGCACCACCACCCCTGCAACGTGCCCAAATCAGCAGCACCACCCTTTTGTATTTTAGGCATAACTCTTAGCTCCGAACTCTGATTTCGATGATCTAGGACTTTTCAGAAAACTAACGAATAGCTCTACAGCCTTAAAGTGGTGGAAATCAGGTTTGAGCAAAAGTAGACACTGCCATGGTCACTGAACTGTCCGGTGCCTGGCACCGCCATATTTTTCTAGGGAGCACTGGTTTTGGGGGTTTGGCCTGGGGGTGCACCGCCACCCTATGTCCGGTGCCCACTTGTCCAATGGCTAGTTTGAAATAGCCATTGAAATTTGAACGTTGGGGCACTGCCACCCCTTGTCCGGTGTCCGCACATTGCTATCCGGTGACCGCGCAGAAAGTTGCTCCAAGGCTCTAACGGCTCTATTTGGCTTGGGGCTATAAATAGAGGTGGAGCTCTAGCTTGGCTGATGGGGATTTGTTGCCCTTGTGTGTGCTTGGTTTGAGAAGTCTCTAACTTGTGCTTGTGAGAAGCGTGAATCAATTGCTAGTGAGATTTTAGTGTGTTGCATTGTGAGATTGCATCGAGTGGCACTAAGTGCTCGAGTTGCAAGCAAGTGGTGCTTGTTACTCTTGGAGATTGCATCCTCCTAGATGGCTTGGTGGCGAGTTCTTCGTCGTGAAGCACGCAAGCGGTGCTCTGAAGAAGGATTTAAGAGGGGTATTGTGCTCACCTCGCGGAAGCCGCGAAGATCAACTCTAGTTGAGCGTGTCATTGAGCTACCCTCACTTGTGGGTATGTTTTTGCGGTGCCCAACGTGTGGGCTTAGCGGGTGATGCCAATTAGCCCTCGAACCACCAAGTGAGCGGTCGATACAATAGGGACTAGCGTGTTGGCAAACACATGAACCTCGGGAGAAAAATCACCGTGTCAGCATTGTTCATCCGTTGGTTTTGCAATCCCTTTACACAAGCTTGTATTTACTTATTCATTTATATATTGTGATTGTGTAGTTGGTCTTGTAATTAGTTAGTTTGTGTAGCTTGCTAGTTATCTTCTTGCTTGTATAACATAGAAGTAGCTCTCTTGCGTAACTAATTGGGTTTGAGTAGCGTTGTTAGTTACATTGCTTAGTTTGTGTAGCTAAGTAATTTGGACTCTCTAATTTGGCTTGAGTAGCCTTGTTATTGAGCATTGCTATTGAGCTTAGGCTTTGTGCTTTTGCATACTAGTTTGTGTACGAGCTCCCCATTGTTTGAAGTATTAGTTACAATAAGTTTGTGTGACCTTGCTTCTAGAATTGGTTAAGTGAGCTCTAGCTAGCCCGACACCTTAGTTGCTTAATTAGGATCTTTTATAAGGTGCTTGAAAACTTAGATAGAGGGGTATAGTATTGGCTAGACCGATATGTTTAATTCCATATTTGTTTCGGTTAGCTGGCATGTTTAATTTTAGAAAGGACTATTCACCCCTCTCTAGTCCGTCATCTCGACCCTACAACTATGTCATTCTGGGCTTATCTATCATGCTACCGTGCTAGATGATTCTCTACTATTAAGTTTCTGAATGTCCTGGAACTTTTGTTCAGCTAAGTTTCTGAAAACTGGATGGTGTGTTAAGCTTCGGTTAAACTTTTCTTCAATAAACTGGATGAATGGTGGTGATATTTCTATACCGTTAAGTTTCAGTTAAACTTTTGTTCAATTAAATTGGATAAATGGTGGTGATATTTCTGTATTTTTGTTTAGTTTAAGTTTCTGAATGTCCTGAAAATTTTCTGAATGATGGTGTGCTCATCTCCGCTACAATCTTTGCCGCAGCAGTCAAGTGCTCGTTTGTTGCCGCATGTCCTCCTCTGAATTTGCACTTGTTTTTTTATTTCCCGCACCTGTCTTACTGCTTCTTAGTTCTTACATACTAGGAGGATTTCCAGCACGTTGAGGAATCTATATTTTAGCATTCTGATGTGGACAACTAAATATATATACTACTATATTACGTGCATGAACTTGGAAAACGAACTACTACTACGCATGCATGCACATGATCAGACGGTGTTAATTGAAAGGGATAAGTGGATGACGTGACGCAAAGAGGTTCAAGATAATAGCTTAGTGGAGTTTGTGTTAATTGTAAAGAATAAGTGGATGACGTGGCGCAAGGAGGTTCAAGATAATTAGTTTAGTGAGGTTTGTCTTTATATAATATATAGATGCCTTGGAATTCCAAAGTAGTCTCAGCAAACTGCGGATTCCTGAGAAGAACAACCAGAATACAGTACCGTTCAATATCCAAATGTTTCAATACAAACGTGCTAACCTGAATGATGAAAGTATCAATACACTTGTGTCCGACAGACAAACACACCAGATAACATGGCTTATGCAAATGTAGCTGCAAACCTTACGCTTCTGACTATGTTCTGGATGGCATTCTATACTATATTGAAGTCTGATCCCTTTTGCTCAGTTGAACCATATGATCTACCTTGCTGTAATGTTAAATTTCTGAGTGTGCTATGTACTATTATGAAGTCCGGTCCCTTTTGTTCATTTGATTTCTGAGTGTGCTATCATGCTTGAGTGTGCTGTACTGTTAAAATTTCTACTGTACTGTTAAATTTCAGGATGGTGGTGATATTTCTAACTTGAGTGTGCTGATTTCACTGTCGTTCCTGTATGTGCTGATTTCACATGAGAAAACAAATAGCCAATAATCTGCAATTATATATAATATAATTATTATATTGATGGTTTTAAAATATTATAATTATGTTCATCTTATTTATGCTTGAACCATCTTCCATCAAAAGGTCACATGATTGATCTTGGCTACGTGCAAAGCATTAAAGTGCTGGGAGACAACTCTTCGTCTATGAGTTGTATGGCCTGTCTTTTTAGTTGTCTCTATGTCTGATTATAGTCTCTTAGAGATGACCGCTGTCTCTGGCAGGGTTGTACATGCCCTAAGTCCTATTGCTCTAGTGACAAGCACATTAAATCTGGTCAACTTCTTGCTGACTTTCCCATCTATGTTTCCCTTTGGCCAATGTCCATGAATTAATCCTTCCATCCTTTTCTATGCTTAGGTCTTCGTTAGCCAGCCTATAACCAAACTTGTTTACACCTCCCAACAAGCTATGGCGTCGCTGAGTTCGAGATGAGATCGATCTTGCTGCGTGGAATTTGACCCTGGTAGTGAGATCGCCCAGTGACCCCTAGTCTCTGCATATAGCCTGCACTTGACCACTGCCTCGTCACTGCGTCCCCCCCCCCCCCCCCCCCCCCCCCCCCCCCCCCCCCCCCCCCCCCCCAAACGCCATTCCTCACTTCACCACCGGCAGCCGGGAACCATGGTACAGGCTAGGGCGCACCTCCTAGCCTTCCTATCGGTTCTCACGACGATGGTGGTCGCCCTCTCTTCGGTGGCTGCCGGTGGTGGTCGCATGACGGACCAGCTCGACATACTCTGGGGCCCGACGCAGCTTCTCAACGGAAGCAACGGCGACGACCAGACCATCGGGCTGTCGCTGGACCGCGTCATGGGATCGGGTTTCCGGTCCAAGACCTCCTATCTCTTCGCCAGGATCGACATCGACATCAAGCTCGTCCCGGGCAACTCCGCCGGCACCGTCACGACGGTTTACGTGAGTGAGCTGCAAGACATGCAAGCATATTACTCTGACAGTGACATCGTTCGTTATTCATGCATGCCAGCTTGTGAACGACCATTTGCCGATTTGCGTTCGTTCCTAGCTCTCTGACTCTGAGTGATGGATGCTATGCGCATGCAGTTGATGTCTGAAAAGCAGTGGAAGACCCACGACGAGATCGACCTGGAGTTCCTGGGCAACCTCACCGGCGAGCCGTACACCCTGCACACCAACATCTTCGCCAATGGCTCTGGCGGCAGGGAGGTGCAGTACCGGCTCTGGTTCGACCCTACTCTAGACTTCCACACCTATTCCATCATCTGGAATTCAAACGAGATCCTGTAAGTTCCTCTGTTCTTCACTACATACACGGAAGTTTTTAGCAGTTGCTAGTTTTCAGTGACGAGCTAGTCTTTGCTGAAACAACAAGTTTTCCTTCAAAAGTGAGCGAGTGAGACAATGAGCTGAGTTTCAGGATCCTGGTCGACAACAAGGCGATCCGGCGGTTCAGGAACCACTGGGACGCCGGCGTCCCCTTCCCGGTGTACCAGCCGATGAGGCTGAACGGCGTGCTCTGGGACGCCGACGACTGGGCGACGCAGGGCGGGCGCGTCAAGACGGACTGGTCCCAGGCGCCCTTCACCGCCTACTTCCGGAACTACCGCGCCAACGGCTGCGAGCCGAGCGGGTTCGCGTGGGTGTGCGGCCAGCAGGGCGCGGCGCCCGGCGGCGGCGACTGGTTCGACGGCGGAGCGGCTGGGCTGGACGACATGAAGCAGCAGGAGCAGCTGAGGGAAGCGCAGGATAGGTACATGATCTACAACTACTGCACCGACTCCAAGAGGTTCCCCGGGGGCTTCCCCACGGAATGTGGGTTGGCGTAGAGTACAAGTGACGATTGGTCAGATTGTTTCATTTTTTTTTTACTTCTCTATAGATCTAGACTAGAGGAACGAAAACAAGGACACAAATGCAACCATTTCTAGATTGGTCGTCACATGCAGAGATTGTGTATTATTACTCCGATGCCCAGCATAAATACTTGATAAATATGTCAGCTGCTGAAATTCCCCCGTGAGTGGAGGGATGGTCAAGCATGAGGTTTCGGTGCTCATGCATGTCGATTACTCCAGTCTCCAATCATAAAAAAAAATCTAGCATAATACCAAAGCAAAACATCTTGAGTTCGATAAGTTTTTTTAATAAAAAAGTATGAATATGTATGATACCAAATAAATATAATTCGATTTTTCATTAAATATATTTTAATACTATATCTATTTGGTGTTGTAAATATTGATAATTTTTCTATAAATTTTATCCAATTTTAGATAATTTAAGAGACAGTCTACTGCAACCTGGTGAAAAGGTCACTCCTGCACCTAAATTTTATGAGCATGTTATCAGAAAAAAAATTGGTGTTTTAACGTGGTCACTAGCCAACTCGGTGTGTGTATAGCTGGCTATAAAATAACTTATTTTGTAGCCACTTTGAGTTACGATAATTAATATGTTAATTTACGATATTATAGTAACTCCTTACTAAGTGGTTTACTATAAGGTTACAGTAAATATCCCCATGTGTTATAGTAACCCAACTATCGTAAATATGTATTGACATTATCGTAAATTAGTATATAAAATTATCGTAAATAGAGGTGTCTACAGAATAACTTATTTTATAGCTGGCTACTGAATATACTCTCCATATGTGTGTGTTTCTCTGTAACTAGCTACAGAATACCATATTATGTAGCCGGATCGAAACTCGTGAGACCAGCGCACCAACCCACCCACCCTGGGCCTTGCTTAGATGGCAAAAAAAATTGCCTGAAAAGTACTGTAACACTTTCGTTTGTATTTGGTAATTATTGTCTCATCATGATCTAAATAGGCTCAAAAGATTCGTCTCCTAAATTACAGATAAATTATACAATTAATTATTTTTTACCTATATTTAATGCTTCATGATTCGATGTGATGGAAAATCTCGAAAAATTTTGAACTTTTCACCCGAACTAGACAAGCCCTGGTCCGTCAACTCACCCACCACTCACGCCGTGCATGGCTTTGACTCGATGTGGTCCCCTTCATTAATGTAATTAATACACCCATGCATGCAATGATTCAATTCAGAACGCCCAAGCGTGGCTGCTTCCCCTAAGGGTGTGTTTAAGTTACTGTACCAGTTTTCATTTTTATTTGACAAATATTATCCAATCACGAAGTAACTAGGCTCAACATTCGTCTCGCAAAAACCAGACAAACTTAGCAATTAGTTATTTTTTTACCTATATTTAATACTCCATGCATGCGTCTAAATATTTGATGTGATGGATGGAAGAGAAAATATTTTGGGTTTGCATGGGAAGTGAACACACCCTAAATTGGTTGCTACTCCTACTTTTACGCGCTCAGAAATCAATGTGCTCTTATGGTAACTAGACTATGGTATGATAATGTGGCAACTCCAACGGTTTGCTAAATATCACTTGGCAAATCTATAGTTTTGTCAAGTCTCAAAACCAAATGCCAAGTGAAAAAATAGGTCTTCTCCAACAGTTTGCTATTTGGGCTTGGCAAATTAAAAATTAGTGGCCCACATGTCTTAATTTTTTGTGGGGTCAGTGCTGGGGCGAAGCCCTTCAGCTTGCACGAAGGAGATCGCGCGCGGCGCCATCAACTCCGTTGGCACCTC
The DNA here is from genome assembly GCA_038087645.1 of Saccharum hybrid cultivar R570. NCBI lineage: Eukaryota > Viridiplantae > Streptophyta > Magnoliopsida > Poales > Poaceae > Saccharum > Saccharum hybrid cultivar. Next base: position 20,333,429 of record JAQSUU010000553.1, on the reverse strand, counting down.
CATGGAGAAGAATGTCACTCAGAAATCCATCATCTTCCATTTGATCTGTACAGCAGCAACATCAATTAGGAACGACAGCAACATCAATCGAGATAAAAAAAAATATGCACCATTATCAAGAACAACAGATCGAACTAGCAATTACCGTGAAGCTACAGATGCATAAACCTAGAGGGCAGAGGAAGCACGTGAAGCTAAACAAAATTATACCAGTACCAACGATAGATCGATCTAGCAATAGCTGATCAGGCAGAGGAAGCACGTGAAGCTGCTACCGTGAAACACCAAGAACAGATCGATCTAGCAATACGATAGGTATAGATCGAACTAGCTGCTACCGTGAATCCACCGTGAAGTTGCTCATCCAAAACGCGCTCGCCGACGGCTTCACGCGAGATCAAAAGGAAGACCGGCGGTCCGTCCTCACGCGCGAATATAACCAAGAACGATACGAGGGAACAACCTACCCTAGCTGATCGATGAAACGAGATCGAGGAAAGAACATACCTATCTGCTCGCGTCGATCCTTCTCCTCGGCGCGACACCAAACGCCAGCGGTCCGTCTTCCTGCTCGCGACGAAGACGACGAGGCACGCGAGGTAAAAGGAAGACCGGCGGCGCGACCACGCGAGATATACCGCGCCTTGCTATATTCGCGCGGGGAAAAGGAAGGGCGGGACCGCTTCGCGCGCGCTGGAGATGTTGCCGTGTGGAGCGAAAACACGACGCGCATATTTGCGCCTGGAAGGGGGAAATTTGCTAAGCTTCCAAAAATGCCAAGTACTTTTGCCAACTTGTTGGAGGCTGTTTTTTTGTGGTTTTGGCAAAAATCCTAGGATGTCAAGTCCTTTTAACAAACTGTTGGAGTTGCTCGATTTTGTTAGTTCATTTGCATGTTAATGTTGCTCACTTTGGTAAATCAGCCTCGCTAGGAAACGAAGGACGTCAAATTATGGTAACTCATCTTTTATAGTAACTACACAAATTATAGTAAACTACACAGTACCATGATGCCAAATTATAGTAACTCGATCTGATTCATGAGTACGCTAATTCACTTGTATACATGTACACGCTAATTCATGTATTCTCATAACCAATCGTTGCAATATCTTGCATGCACACACACGGCAGATCTGAAATCATAGTGATCACAGTGCACTAATTATTTGAATTAAATTTAATTACCATTAATGATTGTGGCTGTCGGGGCTCATAACTGCTCGGCTCAGATAGTTCACCTGCGCCTGTTAGGCCAGTCTCAATGCCAATTTCATGTCCCAGTTTCCAACACACTTATATTTTGGAAACAGTGCAGAAGAGTTTTATCCCCATGAAACTCTCTCTACTCCCATTAAACTCTTATAATCTCTCTCTTCATTAACATGGTGTCATGTCAGCATATTTAATACCCATAAAACTTCATGAAATCCCCATTGAGACTGGCCTTACGAGCCAGAGATGCCCTGAATCATTGCATGCGGAGGCCAGACTAGGGCGGGTCAGATGCCTCGGCTACAGAATGGGTCGCCTCCTCCCTCTCAGGCGGCCATGGTTGCTTCTCCCCCACGGCGGCGTAACCGGTGGCCGCGGCTGCTGCTCCCCTGTGCGCCCCTGCCTCGCGCGGATGCGGTCCGGCGTCGGCTCGGCTCGACCCTCGTGCACGGGGCTCCCCGGCAGCGACGCAGCCCGCCTCGCTCGGATGGCGGCCCCGGCGGAGGAGCGACCGCGTCGTGTCGCGGACGAAGAGGACCTGGCCGAGCTGCACGAGGAACAGGTTGGCACCATAGCCGGTGACGCCGCCTGTCGGAGCAGAGGCACTAGCGGCGTCGCTGTTGCTGTTGTGCGCGACGCCTCCGCGCGCCACAGGTCGCCTCTAGCCACCGCCGAGCTTTCCACGTCGTTCGTCCTGCTGTCGTACGTCGCCGACCGATTCTTGCTCCCCTGCGCCTGCGCAAACCTCCTGGAGGAGCCGAGGGAGTCGTCACCGCCGCCGGTGGCTCCGTCCTTGCTGGCTGCGGCCGACGCTCCGGCCACCGACCTCCCGCTCCGACCATTCTTCTCCCCGCCGTTGCGCCGGCGCTGCTTTGGCATGCCGCCGCCGGAGTAGAAGGTGTCGTCGATGCGGAGGCGGCCGAAGACGTCGCCCACGGCGCGTCCCCCGACGTTGAGCACGGCGGCGGCCACGCCGGAGAGCTGCTGCTTCTGCGGCGGCGGCAGGAGCGGGACGGGAAGGAACGCGGCGAAGCCGCGCGCGAGGTCATCGGCCGCTGCGGTCATAATTTAGAATTTTTGTAAATACTATTGGTGAAAATTCTAGTAAATATTGTTAGTATTGTTGTAAACAGAATTCTCATAAACATGATGTAACTTATGCTGATGTTATGGTACTACATTCGATCATTTTTGTTAGCTTTTTTCGTCAGCCATAAAAAAAAATTCTTGTAAATACGTAAATTCATAGTACCCATTTTATCGTAAATACCAATGTAAGTTATGTCAATGGAGAATTCATAATATAGAATTGTCGTAAATATAAGGAAAGCATTTATCGTAAATATACACGTTCACCCTGTATGGAAAGGAGTAACTACGCCATGCATGCATGTCCGGAGTTAATTACGACCTGCATGCATATGCGTTAATTACCGCATGGGCCTAATGCCGTATGCAAGGCAGGCTCGGCCAGGTGCGCCGCTTGCGTGAATGCTGGTGCTCCCGATGGCCTGGCTACAGAATAAGGTATATTCTATAGTATATAGTCATAAAATTTTTAAATGATTTTAATAAAAGAATAAATAGAGAAGGGACACAGACATAGGTATATAATAACATGCAACCAAGAATTTTTTTAGAAAGGACTGCAAAAATTTTGTCGCAAATTTTATTAGATGATGAAAAAGAAAAGGACGAGCAATTACAACTCTCTATTTATATTGGCATGACGAGCTAAAAATATGAAAAAAAAAAAACGACCGGCAACTGGTAAAACTACAACAGCTCGAGAAGAAAAGGGGAGAAAAAACCCAGGTCCGTACATCTCCGATAACAAGAACCAAGAAAAATATATATAGAACAAAATTTAACAATTCTCCTAGTAGCATCTATTAAAAAGATCTAACATCTATAACTTTTTTCCACATGAAAAAGAATTAAAACAAATTTTCTACGAGGTCAAGGACAACTTGACAGCCTGACAGGCATGCAAAACTCCGAAGCAGTCCAACAACCGGCTGAGCAGAAGCAGCAAACGGACGCATGCGCTCTGATTTTGTGAAGAAGCTGGAGAGATGAGGCGCATGCACTCGCCGCTCGCATTTTACCCTTTCTTACTCCTGAATCCGTCTTTCACGGATGGCCATCTACTTCGCCCCGCTTCCCCCACCCCTCCCCGGATCTCTCTCTCTCCCAAGAATTCCCCAATTCGATCGGCAAGTACAGCCCTCTGGCCTCAGGTGAGAGAATTATCGGAATCCGTCGTCATCATTTTTTCTTTTCGCCCTTTCCTACCGCACGCAATGTTAGAACAATAAATTTGTATTGCTTAATTTTAACATTATTTTGATACGAAATCAGGCGAGGGTTCTTCATCAACATCCACCATGTCAGTGTCTATGAAGGATTTGGACCCGGCCTTCCACGGAGCTGGGCAAAAGGAGTATCCTTTCTCACAGGCTTCCCTGTACTATGTACTTTTTTTCATGACCTGGCATCTTTATAGAATCGAGACGCATTGTGAGACCATAGGATGACTCAAGTGTGGATGACAAATAGCCAATTGATTGTAACAGTAAACATGCTTACCAGTAAGCAGCTAATTGGTGTTTCTGCAGGTTAGTCTGAGAAACACACAGAAGTTGCATACTGTTTGTCTGTTAAACTGTTAAAAAACACTTACATTGTCTTTTCAGTGCTCCCGGGTAGTGATTGCTCTCTAGTGTCTACTATATCTGATTTTGCTGTGAGATGCTCCTAAAGTTTGACATGATCCTGAAAATGTAAAACACATACAGTAAGCGTAATAGTTATTCAAATGTCTTGACTTCAGTATTACATGCCAGGAGCCATAAGTTCTGACGGTTACAAACTTACACTGTATGACACAGTAGAACTTTATTTGACATGAACTGTAAAACTGTCTGTCTATCATGTCGCAAGTGTTTCACTTTAGACAAAGTTAAAGTGTAGATATATTGGGTTAGAGGGTGGCTGAACTAATCAGAGAACCTCTTGATAACTAAACTATATAGGAATGGTGATGAGGTTCATGTAAATATCCAGCAAACACTCAATCCTTTCGAAGTTTCTTTGTCATTTTGCCCTAATCAACTTCTGCTTTGTTCATAAGAGTTCCTTCTACAAGCATTGTACTCCTTAATTTTGTTATAGCGGTCTGGTGGTATGGCGTATTGAGAATTTTAAACCAGTTTCTGTGGCAACATCTTCACATGGAAAATTTTACATGGGTGATTCATATATCATCTTGAAGGTATGGATTTACTGATGCCTTTTATGAATATCCCTTTCTTTAGGAAGATTATTGGTGCGTCTTAATTGAAAGGTAAAATAGTTGGTCCTGCTTGAAACAAAATCTTAGAGGCTCTGAGAAATCTGTGACAAATATTTTCTCAGTTTTTTTTCTATTTCTCATCTTGTTTCATTTAATGTAACCCTTGATGGTACATGATATGCTTCACTGTCCATGAAGTTCTCATCATGACAGTACAGTCTGTTTATGGTTGATCTCAGTATTACCTTTTTTTACTGCACTGAATATTGTTTCCTTATGTTCCCTGCAGACAACAGCTTTGAAAAATGGTTCCTTTCGCCATGACATCCATTATTGGCTTGGTAAAGACACTAGTCAGGTAGATTTTCAAACCATTTGACACTGCATCACTTGATTTTGCTCTTCAGGGATATTATACTGGTATTTTTTGTTAATTGATACCTCTCCGAAAATGTCCATTCTTTTCCTTGGTAGGATGAGGCTGGAACTGCTGCAATTTTAACTGTGGAGCTTGATGCTGCGCTTGGAGGACGTGCTGTTCAGTACCGGGAATTACAAGGCAATGAAACTGAAAGGTTTCTCTCATATTTTAGGCCTTGCATCATGCCAGAACCAGGAGTGGTAGCTTCTGGGTTCAACCATGTAGAAGTCAATGATCAGGAGCATGTTACCCGCTTATATGTGTGCAGAGGGAAACATGTTGTCCATGTTAAAGAGGTGAGCTATCTAAAGCACTATATATTTTTTTCCAACTAAGAAGGTTTGCTCATTTGCTGATTATGCTTTCTATTTAACGACTAGGTTCCTTTTACTCGTTCGTCCCTTAACCATGAGGACATATTTATTTTGGATACCAAGTCCAAAATTTTCCAGTTCAATGGTTCCAACTCATGCATTCAAGAGAGGGCAAAAGCTCTTGAAGTTGTACAGTATATCAAAGATACTTTCCATGAGGGCAAGTGTGAAGTTGCAGGGGTTGGTAAGCAAATACATTAATGTACTAGAATATGAGAAATTCAGAAGTTGCATTTAAGAATATGTGGTATTTAAATTTCTCTTCTAGAGGATGGGAAATTGATGGCTGATGCGGAAGCTGGTGAATTTTGGGCTTTGTTTGGTGGCTTCGCTCCTCTTTCAAGGAAGACACCTTCAGAGGATAAGGAAGAAAGGGAAATCGCCATCAAATTGATATGGTATCTCACTACCATTTGTTTTAAAAGATCAATACCATTTTTCCCATGTCCACAAAGCATCAGCTTTAGTTGTCAACAAGAACAATAATATACTATTTAAATTATGCCATCTGTTAGATTAAATTTCTCTTGAAATTATGAAATTGAATGAATTATGTATTTGGCTTCCCAGCATCAACCAAGGAAAATTGGAGCAAATTAATTTTGAATCCTTGGCGCGTGAGTTACTTGAGCCAAACAAATGCTACTTGCTTGACTGCGGTGCTGAAATGTATGTTTGGATGGGCAGAAGTACTTCTTTGCAAGAAAGAAAGGGTGCGAGCAATGCTGCTGAGGTATCTGCATAAATTACTTACGCATCTTCATTATATTTTTTTTGTATGAATGCTTCTTCATTGTATCCACTCTAAGATATTATTAAAAAAAATAGTTATTTCACTCTCAAATTTAAGGAAAGCTAGTTACTTCACTCTCAAAATGGAAAGAGCTAATTATTTTTCTTGGGCTCACTACTCATAATGATTATTTTGTAAAACATTTTTTTCTTGATGTTCACAACATATTCATGTTTTACAGTATTATGCATCTGTGCACGCTCAGTTTCTTTTACCTCTATACAGAAACTACTCATTGATGATAGCCGAGCAAAATCACATGTTATCAAAGTGATCGAGGGATTCGAGACAGTCATGTTCAAGTCAAAATTTATTGAGTGGCCACCCACACCTGATTTGAAGTTATCATCTGAGGACGGAAGAGGCAAAGTTGCAGGTTATTATCTACATATTATCAGTTCCAGGGCAAGATATTGCTAATAGCCAAATTTCACATTTTTATCCACTGTTTCGTCTTGCAGCTCTCCTCAAAAGTCAAGGATTAGATGTTAAAGGTTTGATGAAAGCCACACCTGTTAAAGAAGAACCCCAACCTTACATTGATTGCACAGGTCATTTGCAGGTATTATCTTTTCCAACTCTTATAGCTCTTTGTGCAAGGTGCTAAGTACCTTCCTGTTGGTTTTGGATCTTTTTAGATTCCATCTCAAACCTACCCCAACTTTCTTGAAACCAAAGGCTTTGTGGTTTTTTGCTAGTTATCTCCCTAAGGTTGTGTTCTAGCTCCCAACTGCGCTTTTTTCTCAAACACGCAGGAGAGCTGTGCGTCATTTCATTAAAGGTAGATAAAAAAAAGGTATGAATACATGCCGAATTCCAAGGCTTGATTAGTTGAATTTTGCATGCACGTATTTGGATAAGCTCCCAACTGCACCCGTGCAAGCTAAACAAAACTACCTTGAATACATGTATGCAAAATATGTCATCTGTGTTAGGTTTCATGCACTAAACAAGTGAACTCAAGAGCTTAAGTGATTGGGAAGAGGTGGGCAATCCACTAATACTTCACAACACTCCCACTCACGTGCAGCCAGAACAAGGCGCAAACGTGGAAATAAAGAAGGGAGCGGAGGACTTAAAAGATGCCTCTACCAGGACTCGAACTCGAGACCTCTAGTTTTGATACCATGTTAGGTTTCATGCACTAACCAAGTGAACCCAAAAGCTTAAGCGATTGGGAAGAGGTGGGCAATCCACTAATACTTCACAACAATCTGGATGACGGGATTCCTAATATCCCAAATTCAACCATACCGTCGATCTACACCCATCTCCTTTGATACCTGCCTTCCAACCAAAGTTAATAGGCAAAAGTTTGCCATAGCATTCATCCATTTATTTTAGGTGCAAGTTTCATGGTGGTTTTGTAACCTGTGTATTGGCATCAGGTATGGAGGGTGAATGGAAATGGCAAGACTCTTCTTTCAGCTGCTGACCAATCAAAATTTTACACTGGGGATTGTTACATTTTTCAATACACATATACTGGAGATGACAAGGAGGAATGTCTTATTGGAACTTGGTTCGGGAAGAGAAGTGTTGAGGTAATATCTGCGCACAAAATCAACGTCAGTAATGGTCTCAGGAATTTAAACCCACACGGATTTATTTAAGTCAAGGGATACTTTCATTGTTCCTTGTTGTATCTGCCTATGTTTCTAATAAATGTGTTTTTGAGTCAAGTTACTCCTTGTGAATTGATCTTACTTGCTTTCAGGTGGAGAGGGTGTCAGCGATGTCACTGGCTAGCAAGATGGTTCAGGCTGCAAAGTTCCAGGCGGTCCAGGTAATTCTCTGAATATTTATATCTTAAATCATATTTTTGGTCTCTAACTTATTATTTTAATGCACAGGCTCGGCTTTATGAAGGGAAAGAACCAATTCAGTTCTTTGTCATATTTCAAAATCTTCAAGTGTTAAAGGTTTGCTTCAAGTTAGCAGTCAAAATCGTTGACCTGTTCTGAAAAATCTCATACTTCATGTTGAATGTTCTATATGTTTCCTCTCTGTCTGAATTTTCAATATAGGGTGGCCTTAGCTCTGGATACAAGAACTTTGTTGTTGAAAATGATATTGTGGATGACACTTACTCTGAAGGTGGGATTGCCCTATTCCGGATTCAGGGTTCAGGATCAGAAAACATGCAAGCACTTCAAGTAGACACAGTAAGTTTGGCATACTTTGGTTTGTCAAGATATTTATGAGAACATTAGTCTTCTCTTCATAAATGAGCTTCTTAATCTTTCTCATTTTTTGTTAGCTGGCTTCGTCCTTAAACTCGTCCTATTGTTACATTCTACACAATGGAAACACCGTGTTCACATGGACTGGCAATGCTACGACCTCATTGGATCATGACTTGGTTGAGAGGCAGCTAGATGTAATTAAGGTCTGAATATTCTTTCTCATCAGGGTGAATACACCTTTGTACTTATGCAGATTTCCTGATGATTAGCACATTGGTAATTTGGTATCAATGTAAAACCTTGACTAAAACCCCCCTGCAAAGGTTTTCCATGTTTCTGATAAAAAAAATAGTCCGAGTATGTTATACATGAAGCAATGCTCAATGGCGCTTTTGTTCGTGTCACATGTTCTGCGTATTTGAATTCATTATGCTTTTCATTTGTCTTAACTCTTCTTTGTGCTTCTGTTTTTTATTGTACAGCCAGATCTGCCTTCCAGGTCACAAAAGGAGGGGAGAGAAACCGACCAATTCTGGGAACTACTGGGTGGTAAATCCAAGTATCCAAACCAAAAAGTTGGAAGAGAAAATGAAAGTGACCCCCATCTTTTCTCATGCATCTTATCCAAAGGTAACTGCAAACAAGGATTTTCTAGGTTGAATTCACTGTTCAACATCTGCTGACACTTCTCTTCTCTGGCTACTAATGTTGTTATCGTGAAGGCAATATGAGGGTAAGGAAAACAAAGATGTCAAGGTTTTATCACTAAGTGCTTTCTTGATTTCATGTCTAATACAAACATTAATTTTAAAATGTATATCAGGTCAAAGAACTACACAACTTTACTCAGGATGATCTGATGACAGAGGATGTTTTCGTTCTTGATTGTCACTCAGACATATTTGTTTGGGTTGGCCAGGAGGTGGATGCCAAAGTGAAAGCACAAGCTATGGATATTGGAGAGGTTAAGCCAAAATTATCCTCCATAGTCTAATTAGAAATCACGATTTGTATTTGTTTCTCACTTTCTTTGTCACTGTAACTGCCAGAAATTTCTTGTTCATGATTTCCTTATGGAAAAACTATCACGAGAAACACCAATATTCACTGTGTCAGAAGGTAGCGAGCCACAATTTTTTACTAGATTCTTCAACTGGGACTGCGCAAAATCTCTTGTAAGTAGTTTATGTGTCCTGTAATTGCTTGTTGTGAATTAACACCAATTCTATTCCATGAGGTTCATACATATGTATGCATGCCTGCTATTTAGCTTTGGAAATTAATATCATCTTTACACTTCTGAATTTTTGTTGCAGATGCATGGCAGTTCATACCAGAGGAAGTTTGCTGTCCTAAAGGGTGGAGCAGCTCCATCACTGGAAGTAAGTCTCAAACAAACGATCTTCCAGTAGCTCGGTAGAAAAATCATCTTCTACCTGCTTAGTATTAGTTTCTGTCCCAGTATTGGGTTGCAAATTAACCTTTTATTCATGATCTCCATGTTTATTGATACTCTTGGCTTTCTCGACACTATTAACTTCTTGTGCGGGTATATAGATGAACACAAATTCAGTTTTTTAGCATTTTAAGTAGAACTAGTATGCCATTTTTATGATTGAGCCTCAACACATATATGCTGACCATAAGGTTTCATAGAAGGACTACAGGGTGGCTAAACTGGCGTCTGAGTTGGAGTCCTACTATCTAAAAGCAACTCTCTTACTATCTCCATGTTTTCAGAAACCAAAACGACGAACACCAGCATTTACGGGAAGAAGTTCGGGACAAGATAAATCTCAGCGTTCAAGAAGCATGTCCACTAGCCCGGATCGTCCACGTGTTCGTGGAAGGTCTCCAGCCTTCAATATGTTAACTTCTGCCTTTGAGAACACAAGCAAAAGCAATACCAGGAACCTTTCCACCCCTCCCCCCGCTGTGAGAAAGCTTTTCCCAAAATCTGGAGGCCCTGAACACTCAAGGGTGTCACCCAAAAAATCAGCTATCAGTGCCCTCACCAGCTCTTTTGAAGGTTCCTTGAAAAGTACAATACCAAAATCGGTAAAAGGTAAATACAACTCTTTAAATTTCAATTCTGACAGAACATGGATAGCAAATGTTCCAGTTCCTTATCTCTCCCGTTTCTGAATCTTTTTGCAAAACTAAGCGAGCCCTGAGCCAGAGAAGGCGATACAGGGGGGAGGTGCTGCAGGCGGTGCAAATGAAAACGAGCAAGAAGATGACGAAGGGCGCACGATCTACCCATATGAATGTCTGACAACCACAGCTGAAGATCCTGCCCCTGACATCGACTTGACCAAACGAGAGGTGACAAATTGATCTTCCACCTTCCATTCGCATACATTTGTCAGGTCAGATGATGATACCATTTACTGTTATCAACTAAATGCAGGCCTACTTATCGTCAGCCGAATTCAATGACAAATTCAACATGACAAGGGCGGCGTTCTACAGACTCCCCAAGTGGAAGCAGAACAAATTGAAGTCTGATGTCCAGCTTTTTTAGCCTGCCCGCGGTCGTCTTGACTCCTGAAGACAGTAACCGTTTGTGAGGAGTGAGGGCACCAGTTTTCGTGTTTAGAGCTCCTGTCTTCACCTACTTAGCCTATTCTTTTCGAAAGTTCTCCTTGTTCTTTCCATTTACAGGATCTAAGATTCATTCAGAGCTCAACAGGTTTGGAATTCCAGAGCTCACGTCTGTTGTGGGGCTCTTTGGATCATATGTTGATTCTTTTTTTTCAGTTTGGTCAACGTTTGTGCTCTGGGCTTCTGTGGTCAGCAAAGGTCGTCACGATTTGAGATACTTGTACTTTGGAGCAATGGCACAAGAATGTACAGGAAACTGACTAAACTGATGCACAGACGAACCAAACGCTGAACTTTCCTTGGCAACTGAACCGTTCCCCTGGCCCTGACGAAGTCGTGTACGACGCTGCCGTCCCGTCCCGTCCGGCGAACACACAACTACCATATTACCAAGGCAGCCGATGCGCACCGTCAGTCATCGCGTAGTACCTGAGTTAGGCTGCTTCGCGAAAAGACAATTTTTGAATGTTATATCGTAGGTGTCGGAAGGATGTTGAGAGGAATTTTTGGATACTAATAAAAAAATAAATTACAGAACTCGTTAGGAAACTGCGAGACGAATATAATGATACTAATTAATCCGTCATTAGCACATGTTGGTTACTATAGCACTTAAGGCTTTTCATGAACTAATTAGGCTTAAAAGATTCGCCTCGCGATTTTCCCGAGAATTGTGTAATTAGTTTTTTTCGTCTACGTTTAGTACTCCGTATCTCTACAGCTAAAAAAAAAAAGACTCAAATGATATCGTTTTCGTCTCGCTAGTGACCCCGACCGCGCTAGTCACCCCTGCTAAACGCCCCCGCCCCGCGCGCTTCGCCCCGCCACGCACCACGCTCTGCCTACCACGGCGGAACTGCCGCCCGCGCCCGCGCATGACTCCCGCCCACGCCGTCCGCCTCCAGCCGGTTGCCGAATGCCGAACCCCGAGCTCCCTGCTTCCCACTGACCCCTGCTCCCTAGCCTCGAGCTCCCTCCGACCCCCGGTCCCCGCTCCCTGCTCCCTGCTCCCTCCAATCTCCTCGACCCGGCGCACCTGGCCGCCGCCGCGACCCAGCACGCGGCCATCTTCTCCGCTCCGCCCTCCGCCCAGCACGTAGTGGCGGCAGCTGTGAGCTCGCGGCTCGGCGCTGCGCGTCTACACAGCCGGCGGCGGGCGTGCATGTGGCGGCTATGGATTTGCGCGGCCCGCGGCATATGGCGAGAACCTCGCAAGCGGTGACTGCGATCTCGCGGCCCGTAGCATCGGTACCAACGAGCTTCACCCTCTACATGTGTCGAAATAATCACGGTGCAGCAGATCACAAAAGGTGCGGGATTTAATTTCTATGCTGTCCTCCGTGCTCCAGCAGCAACCGGCGGCACTAGGCGTGGTGATCCGTTTTTGCCGAGACCGGCGGCTGCAGCCGCGTGGTTCCACTCCTCGCCGTCTGGGGTTCCAGGAGACGAGGGACCACTGGAGGTCCCCAAATCGAAGGGGATAGCAGCCACGGCATCTCAGCCATCTACACCAGCATTCACAGCCCCGGCAGCGCCCACCACCACCACGTTCAACACTGGACTCGACGTCAACATCAATAGCGTACAGGAGGTGTTTGATGGAATGCCCATGAGGAAAACAACACGTCCTTTGGTCTCCATGTGTGTGCCATAAATCACTGGCTATCACATGTACCGGCACTTCTGTATGTTTTGTTCCTTCTCATTTCAGGTTTCAAGTTTTAACAACAGACATACAATGTCAATTTTGCATCACTGTGTCAAAATAAGGCTAACAGTTTGGTGTACTATTGATGTTATGACATCTTTTTCATGCCAGACTCTCGCTAAAGAACTTTTAAGATCAAGATGTGTTGTTAGTCTTCTTTACGAAAACAAGGCTCAACTAAATTCAGTATCAATGCACCTTGGAGAAATAGTTGGTATGGCTATTTTTGAGCTTTTCCTTGGTTTGGGGTCTGATGCTATCCTTGAAAGTGTACTGTTAATTTTTGGAAGAGTGACTCTGTTAGTTAATTGTCAAAAAGCGTGCCCTTTTACTATCTTGAGGATAAGTAATGCAGTATCAATATTCAATACAACTCCCAACTAAAATTTCTTTTTGTGCACAACTTATCTTTTTCCACCAGGCATATCATCCCAGAGTGTTTTAGGCGTTATTTGTGTGATTGCAACACCTCATAAAGTGAAAGCACATGTTATGTCATTTGAATTTGGGTGTGTGCTAAGTTTGTTCTGCTGCAATTGCCCAGCAAACTTACAGATCAAACAAGACCTATATATTAACAAAATCACAATTGGCAGCACTCTATTTCATTTTCACTCTTGTAAGTCCTCTTTTTATATAATTGAGCTGCATGATGGGGTTTGTGGATCATGTTGTTCCTGACATCTACACCCAGATCATGATGCTGCACCTTCAGTAGTCTCTGTGTTAGATAGGATAACGGCATCCATAAAGTCCTACTATTCTTCTCTGTAATTTCTAATTCCATCAACACCCGGAAGGTACATGAGTGAATTATTTGGTCTATGCACCTGTTGTTCTTGACATCTGCACCCTGACCATGATGTTGCACCTCCAGTAGTCTTTGTGTCAGATATAGGATAACGACATATGTGAGGTCCTGGTATCTTTCTCTGTAATTTCTAATTCCATCGACATCCAGAAGGTACATGAATGAATTATTTGGTTTATGCATTGGCATTATATTGTGGTAGTTGTTCCAGTGACTCCACGTTTGCTTCTATATATAGTTCATTCTTGTTTCTCTTGGTCACGTATTAGATAGCCTTGGCCCTTGGGTTTGGTTTCATGTATTGTTAGATATTTGCTTTGATTGGAAATATAAGCTGATACATTTGGGCTTCAGTTCTTTATTTCAGTGAAATGTTGACTTGGAATATAACCTCCATATCTTTTGACTAGCTGCAATTGCAGGGGTAGTTAGTCTTGATCTGTTAGAATTGGTATGCGTTGTTCGGTTCAAATATTCAATGTGCTTCGATTTATTATGCACAAAAGGTGTTTGTTGCGTTACCTGGAATTTTGCAATGCATACTTTATTCAGCACTGTCATAAATTTTATCATGCATACTTTAGGTGTTCAGGATCTTATTTTTCTTTGCGGAGTTATTAGAGACAATCGAACTTACCGACAGTTGTAGCTGCAATTCTTGCTAATATTAAACCAGGGACATGAATCTAATAAATTCAGAGCTTCAGAGCTTATTGTAGGGCTATATTTGCATTCTTAAGTGGATGCATGTTTTTCTCTGTTAGATTCAAAGCTTTTGGGAGTACTACCTGTTTAAGAAGGCTTTGCTTATATTTAACTAACCTGATGGTATAGCAACAAAACCAATGCTAGGATTAAGATATGAAAGCTGTTTTCAGTCACCAATTAGTTTGATTACACCCAGTCATAACCGTCCATTCATTGTGGTCTCATGCTAGCAATGCCAATTGGCAGAGTCTAGATGGAAGTTATGACATTAATTGGATTAAACTCTCTGAGCTGTTGGTTGTTATTGAAATACCGGCCCCTGTCCTAATCTACCGTCATCGACAGCGTTGCCACTCTCAGGTTAGCTGAACCATCCATATACTTTTTTGTCAACTTTACTTTTCTGCTGCAGTGAAGAAATAGTTGTTGTTTAAATTTTGCAGCATATAAAATAGCATGTCTGGCCAATACTATTATGTGTAGTTTGTGCTGACCTCAGTAGTGAAGTATTTGTCTTGATGAAGGCATTTAGTCTTGAGATGTGCACATATTTAAGCTTGCAAAATCCCCCCCCCCCCCCCCCCCCCCCCCCCCGGTACACACAAAAGGAGTTTAAAATTAAAGGAATAAGATATATTCTATGGATATACTTCAATCTGAGTCGGTTCATCACAAATATTTTAAGGATATATGAGCAATTCTGTCATACCTCATAGAGGTCCACTAGGCATGTGTCATGTGCGTGACTTCAGTCTGTAGCTCTACGCTGCTTGTTGGGCAGAGGATGATATATGGCAAATCTTCCTTCAGTGCTGATGTGCTAGAAGATGAATCAGAGTCGGCTCTTTGGCGTCGAGAGGTAAGTTGAGTCTTACTTTACAAATTGGTGCTCTTTTGATTCTATTGTTTTGTATTTTTCATTGAAAAAATAGAATCTTTTAAATGCATATGCAGATAGGAGATCTAAAATTTATTCCTGGGAAAACTCGCAGCTTCTAAGTACGGTTAGAATGCACTGCTCGACGGTTACTACCAGTTGACAAGTGAATGCTTCTCTATGCCATCAAGTTGATGGAGAGGAATGGGGTTCGAACCAGATATCCAGACTTTTAAAGAGATCATCAGTGGGTTCTGTTGCATTGGTAAGATGCACGGCACGATGTGAGTGCTGCCCCTTTTTCTGGCTTTTGTGATTATGGAGTATATGGTGCAACAACTATCATACTGCATGGAAACTCTAGATTGATTGTCTTGTCTACACGAGAAGGGTCATGCTTTTGTTTGCTTCGAAATGTTGTCAGTTACTTCCTCCGTTACGAATTGTAGGGCGTTCGTTAGATTTGGGTTTTTGATTTATTGTTAGGCGTCTCATTCCAATCGAGGTGGTGGAGTTAGAGAGTTGAAAGGACCTAGGATGTCGCCTAGAGGGGGGGTGAATAGGCGTTTCTGAAAAATCAACACCTTTAAAAGCGGAAACAATTAGTAAAAGGAGTTTCCAAAATGGAAACTCCAAATTAGAGTAATACCACCCCTCACAAGTTAGCCACAAAGTACATAAAAGATACTAGATAAACCTAGGGAGCCAAACAGCGGCAACCAAAGAGTTGAATCAAAATGCACTAGTCAGTTAATGTCGGAAGTCTCGACAGTTTGGGTCAGAACTTCCGACGTGTCAGAAGTCTCGACGTATGGGTCAGAACTTCTGACGTGTCAGAAGTCCCAACAGTTTGGGTCAGAACTTCCAATGCAAACTGTCAGCACTTCCGACCCCTACGGGAAATGAAATACAAGTGCTAAAATGAACTTTGTGATGCCGATAACTTACAAACCCACTTCCTAGTGGTAAGGTAAGGTGTTGGGTCACTCTCTTGACGTTGATAAGCCACCACTCCGTAGATCGAGGCCCAAACCCTAAGAAATAGCTAGAGAGAGGAAGACAACCAAATACACGTAATTTCGAGCAAATCACAACAACAACAAGCACGCGGGAGATAAGAATTTATCCCGAGGTTCGGCAGCCCCACAAAGGAGCTCCTACGTCCTCGTTGTTGAGGTGACCACTTAGGTCGGAGTCTCTTCCACCTCCTTGCCTCACTCAAGGATACCACAAAGGTCACTTGAGTTTCTTCACTAGAAAACAGGGGTAATACAAACTTCCCAAGGCTCTTCCACAAGATGGAAGCTCTTGGGCGACGCCTCGCCGGCTAAGGGAAAATCCCCAAGAGTAACAAATGCAAATCAAACCGGCTTGACGAAGAAATCAAGTGCTCAAGCTTGCTCAAAGTGTTTTTCTCACTCAATCCACTCTCCAATCACTCAACCCTTTGGGAATCCAAGTTGGAAGCAAAGGAGTGAAGAGAGATGAGCCTAGAATGCTTGGGGGTTGTTTTGGCCGAGTGTTCTTCGCAATGAAATGAGTGGGCAACGGTTAGAATGGAGGAGACGGGTATATATACTCCAAGGCAAAATCTAACCGTTCAGATCTACGTCGGGAGTTCCGACGCAGATCTCGGGACTTCCGACGTATGAAGAAAACACTGTTCACGCGAGGTCAAAAGTCCACGGGTGCAAGTCAGTGTCGGAACTTCCGATAAACGTCGGGACTTCCGACGGTCGGGACTTCCGACGGGCACAGACAGCAGGTCAGTAGAACCATCGATGCCGGGACTCCCGGCTTGGGTCGGGAGTTCCGACTGTCGGGAGTTCCGACTCACGTCGGGACTTCCGACATCCACAGTCACCGCGCAGGCTGTGACTGGGAGTCAGCACTTCCGGCAAGAGTCATGACTTCCGACTGTCGGAAGTTCCGGCTTACGTCGGGACTTTCGACACCGACAGTCACAGAAAATTATTCTATGTGCTCGTGAAGTGCTAGAGTGTCTCTCTTTTGATTTAATTATTATGCTTGAGCACTCTATCTTCCTCAGACCACCTAAACTTGCATCCCTCTTAATAGTACGGTATACTTATTAACTCAAGATCAAAAGAAAAACGAAATTAAACCTTTTGAGTTGATCTTCTTTAAATTGATGCCGTGTCTTTCAATCTTCATCAAGTGAGGGTGCCAACATGTCAATATTGATCTTGTCACTTGGGTATAGCCATCTTGAGCACGTGACTTGATTCCATTCATCAAATATGAATAACTCCAAATGCATCAAGTCACTTTAATCAACTTGTCCAATATAGATTTGATCCTCCACATCAATATGACCATCATAGCTTGATTAGTACCTCAACTAAATGCAAGACTTCCTTCTTCACCCTAGCTAGGTTCTTCGGCCACCAAGCCGTCGCTTGTCCTTCACCCTTGCTTAGTACCTCGAAGCCTTTCATTGCTATCTTCACCATCTCAAGCCATTAAGTCACATCTTGTGTTGAATCATCCATTCATATGTACTGTTATCTTTTTCATTTCAATTTAGCAAGCTCCAAATATAAGACCATTCCATATGCAATCCCTCATGTCTCATTAATTAATATTCATGAGCTTGCTTTCACATAGTACATGGAAATCCCATAATAAACAAGCATTTGCATGAATTTCATTTGCATTGTTGTCTTGTGCTTGAACTAGATTGTTTATACAACAACACATCATTTTGGCTTTCATTAAGTACCTGTGAGATAACCTATTACATGTCCACACTTAGCAAACGGGTTAGTTCTTTAATCACGTTGTCATTCAATCATCCAAAACCCACTAAAGGGCTAGATGCACTTTCAATCTCCCCCTTTTTGGTGATTGATGACAACTTGATTAAAGCTTACAAAATGATATAAACATTTAAACTTTTGGGTTCAATGATTTATGAGAGGCTCCCCCTTAATATGTGCTTATGATTAGAATTCACAAAATAACCTCAAATGTCAATTGCACATACTAAAACATATAGGAGACTCCCCCTAAATCATTGCATCCGTGGGGTGCATGTGTGTGTGACAAAGTGAAACCGTGATGCATATGACAAGATATATCACACAAGAATAAATATAAAGGCATCACATCAAATATTTTCATTCTAGCATGCATAGTCCTTATGAAAATAAATATAACACATGTAATTCACACATAGCACTCATTACACATTTTCTCAAGTCCACAAGCCACTAAAATATAAATAAAGATCATGTCTCAAGAGATACATAGATAAAGCATAAGTAAGTCTCATCTCTCACATGATACAATCTATCTCAAATCCAAGATACATCAATGAAGCTCAAAAACAAGAAACGACAGCCTGCAGTACATATCTTCAGGTATAAAGATAAGCAAAAACAAGAAACGACAGCCTGCAGTACATATCTTCAGGTATAAAGATAAGCAAATAAAACTATCCTGAAGCTTTAATCAGTCTCTCTCCCCCTTTGTCATCTATCACCACAAAGGTCCAACAACGACATACTAAGGACAAAGGGGCTATAAGCTGTCACACAAAGCACAAAGGGTGCTTAAGGTTCAAACATTGTACAAATCTCTCCCTTTGTATTAAACTCTCCCCCTTGTCATCTTAAAGAGGTTGTACTTGTCACTTGTTTTTAATTTAAAATAGATCAAGTACATGGGTTTACTAGCTCATGAACAAACTCATACACTAACCACTAGATTATATAACCATTCAAGCAATAGTGGTAGTCTATGAATCTAAAAATTTTCATTTGTAATGCATGATCCTATAAGCATGTACTATATGCACTAACCGCATACTAGTAAGAGATGAAAAATGATCATGCACAATACAATGATACCTTTGCTATATTGGAGAGGAAGATAGTCATATAAATTTCAATTCATTTCTCCAATAGCACCATAAAGTCCAATTATAAGCTTGGTGAAGACCAATAGATACCAATTCTTTGAATTCCTATTCTTCACTCATATGAATAGATAATCACTAATGATCAAGTGCACTCTTCTTGTTATGGTTGGCTTGCTTCTTCTTTGATCATTGCTTGCTTAAGAGAACTAAAAGATTCACCACTTGTAATACCACTTGAAATTTCATGATACCACTTAAAATTTCATGACTTGTTCTCTTTTGGGTGTTGCTTGCTTTCTAGACCAATCTCTTGATTTTCTTCAACCAAGTACCTCAAATGTCCCTTTAGATTTTAGCCATCCAAGTCTAGGGCGAAGTGACCTCTCTCCAAAAAAAACATCCTTGATACTCACTTGAAATAACTTGAAAGAAAATCACTTTATCCACTTGAAAGATTTTGTTTGATTGATCCATATTGTTGGACTTAATTTGATGAATAACTTTGAATCCTTCTTTAAGTCCTTTTCTTTCTACTTGTTTAAGTCCTTTTCTTTCTGTCAAAAGATCTCTAATTATCACTAGAACTTAAACTCCATCTTCATCTTGGTCTTGGTCTTGATCTCTAGCTAGAGTACCAAATGTGTACCAGATACACTCTTCAAACAAATTATTTTGTACTCATAATTTATCATGCTTCTATCTCAAACCAAAACCAAAACATAGGTACCTCAATCACTTATAGATATGATTCTAATTTGCGGATCTTTGAATCTAAGCGACTTTTGATCAATCCGATAATTGTCACTTTCCTGGCAGATTCTGTACTCTTCAAAGAGTAAATCATATCTCCCAAAGTACATATCCAAAAACCACGAAATTTGGTGAAGATGTGACACACTAAGTCTTCTAGTAGCTGTAAAAATTTGAGCTTCTTTTGACTTCTATATTGCTACCAGATTTCACATATTTCCGCACTGCTATATGCTGAAAACTGTTGCACTATAGCTGACAAGATCTACTCCAAATCCGAAGTATCACTTATCCAAATCTCATGAAATTTGCACAGCAACTAATACCATAAGTGTAGAGCATGCAGACCAAATTTCAAACCAGTACAAATAGATTTGATTACTTAAACATGTCTATGATCACTGCTATATCAGATTTTCAATATTGGACATATTTCAATAATTGAGCTATTTTTCTCCAAATTGAACCAAACTTGAAATCAACTTGTTTGAATACTCTCACAAGACATATGTTCATTCAAACCACTTACTAGAAGAAATCTTATGAACATATCCAATCAAGCCAACTTCAAACTTGATTACTTAAGCATTTAATCCATTCAAACATATCATGGCAAGCAACATATGCATATATATCCAATTCAATTAACTCATATGCACCCAAATAAACTTTGATCAACAAGAGATATACCTTGAAAGCTTATGATCATGTTTGCAAGCTTCAACTCCACTTATTTGCAGGCCTTCAAATATATCAATAAATTTCCACAACTTGAATATGACACTTGTATGTTAATAGCATATGGACTTCACTCAATTTTGACTTGGCATTGGGATAGAATTGCACTAGGCTTCAATACTTGACTCAACATAAGATGAACAATAATAATTTTATTGAATCAAGTCTTTAATGCCATGGTACCTACAAATGATCATCCACTTTTTGATGGTACCTAAACTAGTTTGGGTCCTCTCATGTTAGACGCAACATACTTAGGCATAGCCTTAGTATGAATAGCGGAATATTTTTGCAATACTAACCAATAGGGTACCATAACAAACCTTTCTAGGCATAATATTTGCATCAATTGAAATAGGCTTAGGATTCTCACTTAGGGGACATGAATTAGCCAAGAATTGATTTACTCTTTTTCGAATATTTGGCAAATTTATGATTTTTTTAAAAGAAAACTTGAGAGAGATTTTAGAGGAATATAAGGATTTTTATGGACTTGAGAGAACCATGTCACATGTGATTAGGCAAATAATCAACCAAGGGTAGCAATAATCATAATATGACATGACTAGGTCACAAAGACCCAAAAACCACATGATTTTCAAAAACCACACCACCTACACATGCTAGTTAGTGATTTTGAAAAACATCTATCCTATATCACACAAATGCACATACTAGCATATAAAGGGTCTTAGATGCACTTACAATGCATGTATGTAAATACATACCTTTGCCTTGAGCCCACAATATCACCACTGAGATAATACATGGCATGACAACATCATATTGACCTCACTTGTCAAATAACCATACCATATATAAAATCAATTTTCATCTAAAGGACTACAAGTAATGCTAGATAAATTTGTTAGTCCACAATGGTGCAAAATAGAAATTGAGCTCCCCCTAAATAAGTACCACAAGTAATTTAAATGACTTTCAACAAGCACTTTATTCTTTTAAGAATTTGGGAGTCAATTTTCTATTTTGACCAACACAAAGTAATTTGCCATATTTAAATTTCGTTGAGACATACTCACAACCCACTTAGGTTTGATAGATCACAAGCTTCTGAGCGAATTAAGGATATATGAAATCAAATGGATCAAACCTCAATTGCATCCCAATTAGTGCTCTAGATCCTGCCATACCGGACACGTCCGGTAGACATACCGGACACGTCCGGCATGTGAAGAACATAAACACTTTTCCTTTCTGCTCTAGCCATACCGGACACGTCCGATAGGCATACCGGACACGTCCGGTAGGTGCAGGACAGAAACAATTGAAGCGTTGCTTGTGATTCTTCGTTTTAGCTCTAGTACTTCTTGTATGCCTGTATCTGAACAAATGCATTGCTCTATTAGAGAGCCATTAAAAGCATCACATGGCAAACATGATAATTATTAAATGAAACTAATTAGTCACTTCCAATTATTTCACAAATATGCTTATTTGTGAGCCATTGAGCACTAAACACAAAGTGGCTATCCTATAAGGTTTTTAGGTACTTGTTACCAATGGTAGAGATGAAGTAGATGATATGGTCATTGATTTATCTTTGGGTCAACCATATATGAGATTATGATAAGAATTGATTGATAGATTGAGTGATTGTTTTCAATTTGCTTGCTCAACCACCCCAAAGCTTTCATCTCACCACCAAGTACCTACATTATCAACCTAAGCACATTTTGGTACCCAACTCTTGTTGGGTCCTTTTGGGTTAGTCAACAAGTGCTTAGGCACCCAAATGGCCTTAGTACTAGTTTGTGGTGAACACATCACCTTGCTGGTGCTCATTCCATTTGTGGTCTTCCTAAGCATATTATCATAAACAAATGTGTTCGGCTTAGGGATGTTACCATTTGGGCAATCATAGCTTAGATGCCCCTTTCTTCCACAAGCATAGCATATGCGACCTTTGTTTGCTCTATGCTTGTTTTGCTTGTATGGACATCCATCAACCTTGTGGCCCATCTCATTGCATCCATAGCATCTTCTTGTTGCAACTTGGGCTATCTTTCTTGACTCTTGATATATTGGGCATTTCTTGGTAGGATGCCCCAATTTCTTGCTTATGAGACAAGCGCTTTGTCCATCACTCTTCACTTGCTTGGCCTCCTTGATTGAATCCTTTTGAGTGGCGGCTTCAACCTTGCCGGCCCAATTCTTATGTGGACATGTAGCCCACTCATGTCCATACAATCCACAACCATAGCACATACTTTTTCTATGTTTCTTGCTCTTGGTTGTGTTGGCCTTGCTTGAAATGTGATTCCTTTGTTGGGTTTTGAAGGAAGCAAGGTTTGAACCCTTCTCAAGCTTCTTCACCATGTTATCACAGTTATCTTGAGAAGGTTGTGCTTTCTCCTTACCCTTTAATCGAATTACATCTTTCTTTAATCTTTTCACCTCTTCTTTGAGCTCTATGTTTTCTATAATTTTTTGCTCAATCGAAGATTGGCTTGCTTGAGAGGCACACTCATTAGCACAAGAAGTATTCAATTAAGATTGTGTACAAGTGAGTGTGTGAGTAGGAGGTTGAGATGATTTTACCGTTGTAATCACAACCTCATGAGCCACCTTAAGCATGATGCTTGATTCTACTAATTCTTCATGAGAGCACTTGAGATGAACATAGTTTGCTTGTAGCACATTATATTTGCTTGAGAGTTCATCTAATTTTGCCTTGAGCTCAAAGTTTTCCTTCTCTAGTTGTGAAACACTAGAAGAGGAGTTAGTAACTAAAGCATGCTCAATTGATATTTTTTCATACCTCTCATTTATGGCCTTTAGCTCTTGCAATTTGGAGATGAGAAACTTTTCTTGATTTTGAAGTGACTGCTCTTGTTTCTCATTCTCTTCTTCTAGCTCATCATTCTTCTCAACTAGCTTCATGAGAATGAGCTTATCTTTGTTGCTTAGATGATCAAGAGTGTAGCTATCTTCAATTTCAATATCACTCTCTTCTTGATCATCTACTCGTGCTATCTCCTTGGCTTGATCTTTCTTGCTAGCCTTCTTCTTGCTTTTCTTGGCCATGAGACACAAGTGATGAGTATCATGAGATACTGAGGTTGACTCATCACTTGGCCGCCACCGGGCTTGAGCCTCATCATCACAGACTGTCTGTTGTCCGGCTGCCTTGGCCATACCAGACACGTCTGGTAGGGATACCGGACACGTCCGGTATGTGCTTGCAGACAGCCTAGTTGCCTCGGCTTGCACCTCTTGCTCTGGCTCGGCGCTCTTGAGGTCTTGTGAGGCTTCTTCGCTGCATGAAGACATAATGGACATATTTTCCATTGACTCGGCCTCAAGTGCATCATCACATTTGGATTTTCCATATAACTCAACGAGTTTGGTCCAAATGAGATTAGCACTCTCAGGAGGTGGTTGTCCATTGAATATTGCCTCATCTTGAACCTCTGCACTCAATGTACTCAAAATGATATTGATAGCTTGAACATTGAGTTGCACGCATATCTCTTCCTCTTTTGATAAATTCTTATAGTTGCTCCAATCAACTATAGGAAGAGGTATGCTTGCAAACACAATATGCTCAACAAGAGGACTAATATCTCTAAAAGCATTGAGTACATGAATTGACCAAGGTAGAAAGTTTGAACCATCATTTTGGAGAAGCATCGGCTCCAACTCGATAGGCGTCGACATCCTTTTCTCACGGCAGTGAAGCTTTAGGTGAGAACCTCGCTCTGATACCAATTGAAAGGACCTAGGATGTCGCCTAGAGGGGGGGTGAATAGGCGTTTCTAAAAAATCAACACCTTTAAAAGCGGAAACGATTAGTAAAAGGAGTTTCCAAAATGGAAACTCCAAATTAGAGTAATACCACCCCTCACAAGTTAGCCACAAAGTACATAAAAGATACTAGATAAACCTAGGGAGCCAAACAGCGGCAACCAAAAAGTTGAATCAAAATGCACTAGTCAGTTAATGTCGGAAGTCCCGACAGTTTGGGTCAGAACTTCCGACGCGTCAGAAGTCCGGACGTATGGGTCAGAACTTCCGACGTGTCAGAAGTCCCAACAGTTTGGGTCAGAACTTCCAACGCAAACTGTCAGCACTTCCGACCCCTACGGGAAATGAAATACAAGTGCTAAAATGAACTTTGTGATGCCGATAACTTACAAACCCACTTCCTAGTGGTAAGGTAAGGTGTTGGGTCACTGTCTTGACGTTGATAAGCCACCACTCCGTAGATCGAGGCCCAAACCCTAAGAAATAGCTAGAAAGAGGAAGACAACCAAATACACGTAATTTCGAGAAAATCACAACAACAACAAGCACGCGGGAGACAAGAATTTATCCTGAGGTTTGGCGGCCCCACAAAGGAGCTCCTACGTCCTCATTGTTGAGGTGACCACTTAGGTTGGAGTCTCTTCCACCTCCTTGCCTCACTCAAGGATACCACAAAGGTCACTTGAGTTTCTTCACTAGAAAACAGGGGTAATACAAACTTTCCAAGGCTCTTCCACAAGATGGAAGCTCTTGGGCGACGCCTCGCCGGCTAAGGGAAAATCCCCAAGAGTAACAAATGCAAATCAAACTGGCTTGACGAAGAAATCAAGTGCTCAAGCTTGCTCAAAGTGTTTTTCTCACTCAATCCACTCTCCAATCACTCAACCCTTTGGGAATCCAAGTTGAAAGCAAAGGAGTGAAGAGAGATGAGCCTAGAATGCTTGGGGGCTGTTTTGGCCGAGTGTTCTTCGCAATGAAATGAGTGGGCAACGGTTAGAATGGAGGAGACAGATATATATACTCCAAGGCAAAATCTAACCGTTCAGATCTACGTCGGGAGTTCCGACGCAGATCTCGGGACTTCCGACGTATGAAGAAAACACTGTTCACGCGAGGTCAAAAGTCCACGGGTGCAAGTCAGTGTCGGAACTTCCGACGATCGTCGGGACTTCCGACGGGCACAGACAGCAGGTCAGTAGAACCATCGATGCCGGGACTCCCGGCTTGGGTCGGGACTTTCGACTGTCGGGAGTTCCGACTCACGTCGGGACTTTCGACATCCACAGTCACCGCGCAGGCTATGACTGGGAGTCAGCACTTCCGGCAAGAGTCATGACTTCCGACTGTCGGGAGTTCCGGCTTACGTCGGGACTTCCGACACCGACAGTCACACAAAATTATTCTATGTGCTCGTGAAGTGCTAGAGTGTCTCTCTTTTGATTTTATTATTATGCTTGAGCACTCTATCTTCCTCAGACCACCTAAACTTGCATCTCTCTTAATAGTATGGCATACCTATTAACTCAAGATCAAAAGAAAAACGAAATTAAACCTTTTGAGTTGATCTTCTTTAAATTGATGCCGTGTCTTTCAATCTTCATCAAGTGAGGGTGCCAACATGTCAATATTGATCTTGTCACTTGAGCATAGCCATCTTGAGCACGTGACTTGATTCCATTCATCAAATATGAATAACTCCAAATGCATCAAATCACTTTAATCAACTTATCCATTATAGATTTGATCCTCCACATCAATATGAACATCATAGCTTGATTAGTACCTCAACTAAATGCAAGACTTCCTTATTCACCCTAGCTAGGTTCTTCGGCCGCCAAGCCGTCGCTTGCCCTTCACCCTTGCTTAGTACCTCGAAGCCTTTCCTTGCTATCTTCACCATCTCAAGCCATTAAGTCACATCTTGTGTTGAATCATCTATTCATATGTATTGTTATCTTTTTCATTTCAATTTAGCAAGCTTCAAATATAAGACCATTCCATATGCAATCCCTCATGTCTCATTAATTAATATTCATGAGCTTGCTTTCACATAGTACATGGAAATCCCATAATAAACAAGCATTTGCATGAATTCCATTTGCATTGTTGTCTTGTGCTTGAACTAGATTGTTTATACAACAACACGTCATTTTGGCTTTCATTAAGTACCTGTGAGATAACCTATTACCTGTTCACACTTAGCAAACGGGTTAGTTCTTTAATCACGTTGTCATTCAATCATCCAAAACCCACTAAAGAGCTAGATGCACTTTCAAGAGTTGTGCGGCATTTAATCGTATGCATGGAACACGAAGCCAGCCGCCGTTTGCGCGCGTTTTTTCTTTTCACCGCGCGCTGCGTAGCTAGCAACTGAAACGTCTCTTTGCATGCAAGCATGCAAAACGCAGTGCATTAACCCACCGCTCGCGTGACTCAACACGAATTAATGCTCTTTCTTCCTTGTTATCTTATTTCCTTAGTATCTAAAATATGGCCCTCCACGCCTAAGGAAAAATAATGGAGGGAGTAGTTTAGTTTAGGAAAGTGAAGCAAACTATCATACTGTATAGAAAATGTTCTCCTAGAGCTAGGATATATGTCCCTTCAGTTAGTTTAGAGCATCTCTAAGAGTTCCTCATATTTTGTTCCTCAAAATATGGTGTTTGTCAACTCCTAAATTAGTATGGGAAAGAGAAAAAGAAGTTATCTCCAAGAGTATTCTATATTTCTATTCTAAACGTTTTTTTTCTCGGCACTTTTTCCTGCGACCTAGTCTCATGTTTTGTATCAGGAACCCTAAATTTGTTTCTGTACGCGTTTAACCCCTTCCACCAGATCTTTCTCTCTTGCGCTTTTTCTTACCTGAAACCATGTCTTTCTTCCTTTTTACCAGACGGGTCGGGAAACTCCGGATGCACGCTCCTAGGCCGCGCGCATATATGCGCGCTCGCAATAGATTTTTGCGAGGTTGGGAAAGATGGGGAGGGAGGATGTTAAACTACCGAAGAGGATTTTTTTCATTTTGCTAAAAAATTAAGGATGGGAAAGCCGGATGGCAAACTGTTGGAGATACTAGGAAAGTGAAGAAATACAAATTGGGTTGTTCATTTCCTTGTCGTCAAAAATACTTTCTTTTTTCACGAATGATCTGCCACATGGTTATTTCTAAGAATAATTTTGAACATAAACAACTGTGGCTGACTTCGGTTGTGGCGGTCGCTCGCTTTAAAGTGGTTGGACATTATTGTATTCCCGTAGCAACGCACGGACACTCAACTAGTATATATCAAACATTCGATGTGATGAGTAGAGACAAAAAAAAAAAAAACAGGCCTTAGCCACATGGCCGACAAATCCATTATCTATCCATTTATCCATGACGGGGAAGCTTCTGTCCCTTTCCCTCTAGAAGGAAGCCCTCGCACTAACGGCATGCACAGAACTGGATGGGACGGATGCTTCCGAATGCCGGTATAGGCATCATCGGCGACACTGACACCGGCTCGGCATTTTTTTTTTCTGTCGTCCCTGCGTATTTTTTCTTTTTTTTATCAAGTATGTTTTTATATATAAACATAAAAACAAATAATAAATTTTGATATTATGGGTATTTGAACTTTGACACTTCCCTCATAAACAAATATTATCACTAAATTATCGATATAGTTTTGATTAAGAATAAAATTATCTTGGAAACAGGACCAGTCGATGATTCCGCTAATCAAATCATAAAACTAAAATCGTGAGCAATTTGTTACCCAATCTAAATATAAATAAATGTATGTCTCAATTGTACATACGAATTAGAACAACTTGTGTCTAATAATATGACTTGTACTCACGCGTGATCATACCGTCATATGAATTAGAACAAAATCCGACTCCAGAATATATTGGTTTATGTTGCAACGCACATGCACATTTGCTAGTATGTATATAATAGGTAAAATTACACAGGAATTTCTCATGCATACCTATATAATTATACTAGTTTGAAGGTATAAGTTTGGCTATGAAATCCGCATGTGCTGCCACTGAATAGGATGTGCAAAAAAGCTTGGAATAATGAGATATGATATGACTGAGCTAGCGTTAATTGTCTCAAGCTGCAGGGACAAAATTAAATAATCTACTACTCTCTCCGTCAACAAAAGAATGCAATTCTAGAATAGTGTCATGTTTTAGTATATCAAGTTTGACCAATTATAGATAATAAGTATAAATATGTATAATATCAAATAAATACTATTAAATTAATTACGAAATACTATATTTTTATAATAAATTGATTTGGGCTATAAATGTGAGTACTATTTACTAGAAACTTGGTCAAACATGAAACACTTTAACTGACACGTAACTCATAGTTGCATAATTTTTTGGAGCAAAGATAGTACTCGCTCCGTTCCAAAACAAGTGATTTTTTTTACTTTTAGACATCTTATACTTTTTAGAGCAGTAGTACATGTCAAACCCTTTTTCTAGTTTGTCTTAGAAACTCATCCTCATGAAAGAATGATAGTTACCATGGTGTCACGTGATCACTTTTTCTTGGCAACAACAGGCATCCTTCCAAGCCCACGGCTTCGTTCGGCTCCTCGCTGTGTGACGAGGTGACGACTGACGAGTTGTGCTAGTGTAACATACTTGTCAAGAGATCACTGGAGACACTCAGACACACACAGGTAAGGCTGGCTAACGAGCCAGCTCGGCTCGGCTCGGCTCGGCTCGTTCTGGCTCGTTAGGATAACGAGCCAGCTCGGCTCGGCTCGTTATCTTAACGAGCCAGAAAGCCAGCTCGGCTCGGCTCGTTACGAGCTCGAGCTGGCTCGTTAGGCTCGCGAGCCAGAGAAAAAAAATACAAAATATAATATTTGTATTTATCTAAAGCATAAAAATATTAATAATATAAAAATAATATATTCAATAGCCTTAAATCGAACAAAAAATTCATACGAGCTAACATATCATCTATTTGTGAAGTGCAAAATATGAAGTAATACAAAACCAATATAAGTTATGATGACTTTTTCTCTAAAACTACGGCTCGTTTGGCTCGCGCGCGGCTCACGAGCCAGCTCGAGTTGGCTCGTTATAGCTAACGAGCTAAAATCCTGGCTCGGCTCGGCTCATTATCATAACGAGCCGAGCCGAGCCGAGCTGAGCCGAGCCAGCCACGAGCCGAGCGAGCTAACGAGCTTCGAGTTTTTCGTCCAGCCTTACACACAGGCTACTCGTACCACCGGCGGATAAGACAGAACTAACATTTTGTTAGGATCGGATCCAATCCAATCCTAGAAAATCTCACCGACCAGTTGTTTGTTTCTTGCGTATCCGCAAGGACCTTCGCAGTGTGAGTGGATAGAATAGTAGTGTTTCTTCTTTTCGCCCAACGCTTTGCACGTTCCTTGCTACGGAGGGTGACCTCTTTAGTTTATTGCCGGTTGCCCATCCTCTAGTTCGTCCTATGGTCAAGACAATCTTGATTGAAATGGCCTAAACAGAATTCTGTTTGTTATTAAAAGAATGGGCGTGGCTAGCGCCCGGACGGACGCTCGCTTCCGAATGCCCACGTAGCCTGTCCCCATCCGCCTTCGACCAGCCCACAATTGCACTTCGCCCTGTTTCTGCGCCCTCGGTCCTTCCCCTGACCCCTCCTCCTCTCTCTTTGACTCTCCGTGCAGGCGACACGCGGGAGCCGGGATAAGCGGCTGAGGACGAGCACGCCTCCGGCGTGCCCCGACCTGCGCTAGCCCCGTCCACCGGGCCCCAGCACCTCCGTCCGCCAGCTCTTCGGCGTCAAACAACATAAAACAATTGCAACATCAATGCAATATAAGACTATGAAACATTTAAAACATGCTCTTGCAACATGTGTGTGAAGCACATGAAACATCCAAAATAAAACACTTATAACTTGCAACATGAAACCACTTGCTGGAACATAAGACTGAAACGTTTGGAACATACTGCTGCAACATATGCAACATACTGATAAAAAACAATTACAACATACGTCTGGAAATAGATAAAACATTTTGAACAAACACTTGCAACATGCATCTGAAACATTTGCAATATCCCTCAACCTACTTTTGCAACATCAAGATAAAACAATTGCAACATACATCTAAAAATCCTGAAATACCTGAAACATACATATGCAACATAGGGAAGGGGAAGGCCAGGCCAGTCGATTCTGGCCGTCGGGGTCGGAGCAGGCAGAGAGCCGCAGCGCGCGAGCACCACTAGCACCACCCACGCTCGTGGGCGCCCTTGGCTCGACCGGGGAATACCTGAGACGCCACAGCACATGTGCCCCAGCGCCCATGGCGGGTCAGCGGCGTGCGCAATAGCGTTGGGAGACGGACAGACAAACGGCGAGGGAGCAAGCGGCACAAGATGTCTAGGATGGGCGCGCGCTGCGGCCAGCGATGGGGCTTCTTTGTCATCTCAATAGAATAGAAAGAAGCGGGAAGTTTTCTAGTGTTAGCAATGTGTGTTTTAAGACAGAATCCATCAAGGAGGATAAGCGAAACTGGTGGTGGGGCACGGTGCGGCAGCTGACGAGCATGCAGTGGGGGAAGGGGCACTGACGAATGAGCGGCCACGTTGCTGCGTCGGGCGCTGGGCAAATAAGGATGAGCGAGTGGGTATTCGTTTTTCTGTTTATGAGAGAGATGGTGCCCGCTCCTGCAGAGCCGCGTCCGAACGGGAGTCACGGTCTCGCGAATAATTTTGGGCGGTGCGGGTCGCGCTCGGGTCAAATTCCCTGTCCGAGCCGAGAGACCAAGAGGCACTCGCACGTACGCGTGCGCGCCCTGCTGCCCACAAGTGTTCCAGTCCGACTGGCCTGCCGCCACGAGGCACGGACGCACGCGCCGCTTCGCTTCGTTCTGGGCTTCTGGCTGGTGGGGATAGCTTAGCAGGCAGGAAGAGTACCTGCACCTGCCGACCTCGCGAAAGGCACGGGATAAAAAGCAAAGCACGCACGCCCGCCCATCCAAAACGCAGGAAATTCTGAGCAGCAGCAGTCGGCGGCGGCCAGGGCCGTGTTTAGTTGGCCGGATTTGGGCCTTCAAATTCTGCACAGTAGATTCTTTCACCCTGTAGCATTTCGTCTGTATTTATAAATTTTTATCCAAACATTGACTAATTAGGCTCAAAAGATTCGTCTCGCAAAGTATAACTAAACTGTGCAATTAGTTTTTGATTTCATCTATATTTAATACTCCATGCATGTGCCGGCATTTTGATGTGATGGGAAATCTTCTTTTTACATAGTAGATTTTGGGGAAAAATTTGGGATCTAAACAGGCCCAGGCCAATAAAACTGCCGTAACGAACCAACACACGCAGCTCTGCCTCTGCGCGCGCGCTCTCTCTCTCTCTCCCTCTCTTTCTCCATAAACAGCAGCAGCAGCAACGAACAGTCGCAGGCTCGCAGCCACACCTGACCTGGTCACCGGAAGAGGGGAGCGCGCTCGATCATCAGAAGCAGAGGCGGGCAGGGGAAACTGACGGGGAGCGCGTCGGCGGGCGTCGAGGCTGGCCGCCGCGAGGATCCCGGCGCCCGTGCGCGCTGTCATGGCGTGGTGGCAGAAGAAGGTGGTCTCCCCGGCGCGCCGCGCGTGGGCCGCCGTCTCCACCCGCGTCCGCGCGCGCAACACAGGTACGCGCGGCACCGTTCCCCCCTAACGCCCTCGATCAGCTTCACGCGCCATGAATGGCTGTTACGAACTTGTGATCGTGTAGCGGTGTAGATAGGCTTGTAGCCGGTGGAGTACTCGCTTTGGCTTCCTTTGAGCCCCGGCCACGTCAGTCGCCGTTAGTTTGCAGGCTGCGTTCTTGCGCCGTTGCGCGTTGTGGTCGATCGATCTCCACCGGCTGACTCTGTTCACGGAGGAGTTCTTCCGTTTCCTGGAGATACACCATCTGAGATCTCGCGCTCGTTCTCGTTTTTCAAGCAGATCATTCACACACATAGCTGGCTGCTTCAGTACTGTCTTCTTGATCATACTGGAGTTCAGTATTTCTTTTAGATATAAAGACTAGAGTTCAGTATATGGATACTTTATACACTTCGTTCAACTTTTTTTTTTTCGTTGAACGCAACACTTCGTTGAACTACAATCCTGCAGCTGCAACGAGGTAGCTAGTAAGTAGCAGAGTGTCGGTGAGCTTTGTTGAACATCACCATATAGCAGCTACCTAGTTGAAGAACAGAGAACTGAATGTAGTCCAGGGACGCTAGAGCCATCCTACATGTCTTCCTTAATCTATCTATTTCATCTGCCTCATTCAAGATTCCAGAAAATTCGCCGTCGGTGAAAAAAAGGCCAGATTTACTTGGTCCTCTCATTTTCTCGTCATTTCCTTGGCGTCATACTGAAAAAGAATCGGTCATTCTGAAACTTCGCGATACAAACAATCTTCAGCCTCTATGAACCATCCGTTCTAAACGTTATTTCATGGCGTCAGTAATTAAAGTCGATCTTGAGCAACTTGGTCGCGTAACCTACCTTGACTTGACTATTCCCCGATTTCATTCCCATCCGGCAAGCACTTATCCATGGTGGAATGTGATTCTTCTCCACCTCCACTAGGGAGTAGTAGAGGGTGGAGACTGGAGTCCTGCTGAGTCAATTAGCTAGACCTTTTAGGTTACCTCTGGAAACACTCTTTCCTTTCTCGCTTCCACACAGCTCCCACTAACTAAAACACCCCTCTCCAAAGTTCTAGTTCCCCTAAATTTTGTGACATGTGAGCCCGAGTTCTTTTCAAATAAAACATAACAGCCTCTACTCTCTAGAGTACTGTACGTATGTATGTGGCATTGGTTAGTTGGTGATGCCCAAAAAGATCTTTGGATGTCCAGTCCAGGGTGTATTAGGCAGTGTTTTTTTCCTCATGGGCAACTCAAATTTCCAATCTGCAGAGGTCGTCAGAGAAAGTCAACGTGGACACGTGGGTACTGTGCTACAGTGAAGTGCCATACGAGCCGACGACAGAGACCTTGCAGCAACTTGGAAAAGAATCAGCATCACCAAACGGCGAGATCTTGTGCAACTGTTGGCAGCAGTACCTAGTACTAATACTAGCACTAATCGTACACGGTACACCCACCACCCAATAAGCGCTGCCAAGTGTCACGAGGCAGGGGCAGTAGGCTCGCCAACCAGTAACCGTCCCAGTACCGTGTACCGCTACCGGTGACCATCAGTGCGAGCTGCACTGCATGTCTTCCTCTGCCAAACCCCAATCATCTAGTAATATCCCAGATCTGCGGCCCACGTCCCTTTCAGCTCAGCCTCAGCGGCACGCGAATCTGAATCC
This sequence comes from Saccharum hybrid cultivar R570, assembly GCA_038087645.1. Lineage (NCBI taxonomy): Eukaryota > Viridiplantae > Streptophyta > Magnoliopsida > Poales > Poaceae > Saccharum > Saccharum hybrid cultivar. Next base: position 20,299,965 of record JAQSUU010000553.1, on the reverse strand, counting down.
TCAGTCTGCGAACAACGACAGCCATACCACAAGGCCAAGTGGGGGTGTTCCCGTTCCGTCCTGTTGCCTCTGTCCCTTCAAGCGTGAAGTGCCTTTCAGTTTTTCACTCCAATAATTCAGCCACCTCCGTTGCGGTGTGAACCTGGGCTTGCACTCTGCAGTTGCGGCAGCGGCAGCGAGCATGTTGCCGCTGGTCCGCGCCGCGCCGAGAGATTCCCTCTGTGCAGGTTCATAGGGCACTAGGGCGACGTTGCACCGGCCGCCGGACAACGGGGCAGCGGAATCAATAGGAGATAATGTTGTGTTCACTTATGCTAAAATTTAGCTTATACTGAAGATTATGCTAAAACATCATGAGAGAAAAATACTGTTCTATAAAGTAGACCAAACAAACCGGGTGAATAGTGCGTGCCGGACACTTTTAAGTTTTAACCACCAACCTGTCTACAACCCGAGCCGTTGGACAGCAAGGCCTCGTTCGGCTGGCTGGTGGCTGGTGGCTGAGGCTGATTTATTGTGAGAGAAAAATACTGCTGGCTGGCTGGTGGTTGGTGGCTGGTGCTGAACTGGTGTGAGAGAAAAACACTGCTGGCTGGCTGGCCGAACAAGGCCCAAGAGTAGATCTACAGTACTCATAACAAGAGTAGTATACATGACCTAGCAAGAGTAGCCTCTGCGATTGTGAGCGTGCAGAAACCAAACCGGCCGGTCCCTTCCGGAAAACAGTTCGTTTCACTGTCCGATTGGAACAACGTCACGAGCAGACGCAGCAATGTGACTACTGATCGACAGCAGATGGACGGGTACCGGGTGACGACGGCCTTTTTGCCGTCGCGGAAGCGTAGCCGGCTAGCCGCTTTGCTTTCTGTTCTGTCCCCGGCCGCCGTCCGTTGGATTGCCCTGGGTGCGGCGTAAAGTCATGCCACTAGGGCGGGTAACCCGTGTGTGTGTGTGGTGCTCGTTCCCGGTCAGGATTTGACTTGCCGGGTGCCGATCCAAACGGAATAAAGCCAGTGTCTCCATCTCCATGGTGCTGGTGCGGCAGGGACTAGGAGCGCAGACGAACCTGGTGGTGAGAACTCGTGCTCCGGAAGGAAAATGTTCTTGGTTCTGGAAAAGTTGAAGGGATGAACCTTCTTTTGCTCACGTAGTTCGTTTCCTTGGGGTCGTTCAGATTGTAGATAAGGATGAACCTTACGGTGCAGCACGAGTTGCTGTCGTGGTAGAATATCGAATGCGGCCATGCGGGAAAAAGATGGTGTCGGTCGATCCTCTTCCCGTCCGTTTTGTGCTAGCTTTCTGTTGGAACAGATGCTTACTACCTCATCTTTCTGTTTCTCTTTCTTCGTTTGATTGGGGTAGTTTCTTGGTTTCTAGCGCTTTGCCGTAAACTGTTCCAACGTCATTTTCGTTTTAGAGAACCGTACGAACACTTCACTTTCCTTTTTCTAAAGGGAAGCTACTGTGAACATCAGAACATCTTAGCGAATATGGGCCTCCAGTTCCAGCGGAAGCCCACACAGCCTCGGCCTTTTATGCATTTCAATTAGATTGACAAGCTCCGGCCCATCCGTATGTAAGGGCCCTCGGTGTAATAGATCACCCATGCACTACATGGGCCTATGGGCCCTTTTGCATGCAAGCTAGGCCCACGATACCGAGACAAGTAGCGTACAAGTACAACGATGCGCTCAGCATGAATACTCCACAATTTTAGCAGCATAAACAGTGTCACAAATATCGTGAGTATTTGTATTTCATTCCTCTCCACCCAAAATCGGGAGGTCAAAAGGCGGCCAGCATTCTAACACCCCTTTTTCCCTCCACTAGCAAAGTGGACAAAAAACAGACGCCTCTATCACAATTCCCTTTGAATCTTTGATCCTCCTCTGTCCTCTCCCTTTGGGGTGGGGTGAATGGGTGATCCATGACCATGACAGTGACAAGATCCTTATCCCCCCCCCCCTGCAGGCAGCGGCGGCAGCATACTGAAGCTTCACGAGGATGTGCAGACATGTGGCTACAGGGACGTGCAGGTGATGTTCGACATCCTGACCTCGGAGCTGGAGGCGTCCACACACCGCCCCGCCAAGCACCACCACCATCACCGCAAACGGCCGCCGTCGCCGCCGTGGCCCAGCCACCGGTCATCCTCCATGATCGCGGCCGCGCAATAGAGTGGAAAGCTGCGCGTCCTGGATGGTAGCGCCGGTTAATTAATAAGCAAGCAGTTCAGTTAAGAACACCGGTTAGTAATACTCTAGTACGTGATGATAGCTATTAGTCCCCCTGCCCGTCTCTCCGGCGAAAGAGCGAAGAAATCCAGCAGCGTCAAGGTAGTGTCATAAGCTGGCTGTCTGAATGTGTTTGTACATACTACATACAGTGGCGGATGTGGGATGCGGGATAAGGGGGGGCTAAAACAACAGAGATGTTGATTTGCACGAAGATTTAACGGTGAAATCAAGTTTTTGCTACAGTAATTAGCATTGAAATCAAGAAATTAGGGGGGGCTGGAGCCCCCCCCAGCCCCCCCTTTGGATCCGCCACTGACTACATAGCACCTGTGCTGAATTTTTCGCAATACTTGGAGAAATAGATGGAGCAAGAGGGGTTTGTTTTTTCAAGTGTCTTATGTCTGGTTCTGTTGCCATTTGTATGGTCTGGTTCTGTTGCCATTTGTATGGTTAATAAGCCCTTTACCAATTTCTGAAGACTTTTTTCAAAAAAAAAAAGTGAGGGGATGTCAGCAGTAACATGCGAATGTTGGTTCCTTTGTTGATTTTTATACAGAAACGGCCAAGCGAAGGAGCCCAATTGATTAGCAACAAAACTATATGTGTGTGGGTCATGTCTTAGTTTGTATGTAAACGGAGCATGACAGGTGCAACTTGCTGGGTATCTTTCACGTCAGACGTTGACATTTAACAGAACTGAGAGGCTGTTTAGTTGGCAAATTTTTTGGCGAAACGCTACTGTAGCAGTTTCGTTGTTATTTGGCAAATATTGTCCAATCATAATCTAATTAGGCTTAAAAGATTTGTCTCGTCCATTTCGTCTAAACTGTGTAATTAGTTTTATTTTTTATCTATATTTAATGCTTCATACATGCGTTCAAAGATTCGATGTGACGAGGAATCTGAAAATTTTAGTAAAATTTTTGGCATCTAAACGGGCTGTGAGCCGCCCCGAAGAAGCAACACGCACGCGCTGGCTGTATCGTGGCGAGTTCCCTTGCCATCAGGCGAGGCGACCCAGCTAGCGTATGCGTCCACTACAACTCCACTAGCCCCTCTAACGCTAATGATGGGATTTTGATCTCAACTTACAGTGCCATTCAGCATCATGATACAGGTTAGCGTGACGCTAACATCTGGTTTCTTGTTCAAAGTGGAGCATCTTGTTAACACAAGTGCTTCTCCGTCCCTCAATTTGAGGTCCAGAAATTGTTTCTTGTTTGAACGAAAGGTCTAGAAAACTGTTTTTTTAACGAAAGGTACAAAAAACTGTCAAACTGAAGCGTTCAGATTTCAGACCACTGCTAATCTGCAGAACTTACGCTCATGTAGGCTGTGTTTACTTCCTAAAAAAAAGTACGGTGCAAACAAAAGATTCCACGTCACATCAAACTTGCGATACATGCATGAAGTACTAAATGTAGATGAAATCAAAAACTAATTGTACAGCTTGGTTGTACTTTGCGAGACGAACGTTTTGAACCTAATTAGTCAACGATTGGACACTATTTGCCAAATAAAGCCAAAACGTGCTACGGTACTTTTTTACACCTTTTTACACCTTTTTACAAAACTAAACAAGCCGTAGACAAGTTGACATAAATATGTACCAGACCGCAGTTGTCCAGAATTGTCAGAGAGATAAGCTGAAGCATCCGTACAACCACCGCAAGTTTTCTAGGTCAAAAAATAATAATAATAGTGAGAGTTTTGAACACGATCTCGTATTCTCGTTTCAGAATTGTTCTTAATGATCATCCAACCTGTATTTCTGGCAACTTCCTGACATTTCACAACGCAAAGGTGACACCGTGACAGGGATACGATTACGAAGCGTATAAGAGGCGTATCAGTTTGGGCTAATAGCATTTGGTTGCTGCAATCTATCAGCTTAGGGCTTTGCTACGGTACACCTAAATAATTGTGGACCGTCGATCTTAATAGCAATTACCACATATTACCTCCTAAGAGGTAATAGATATATAAGGAAAATATCTTTCTATCTGATCTAATATGCATGCAAGATGTAACTTTTCTAAATGTTCTGAAGTGTTTTATATTATGGACATGGCCACACACATGTATATAACGGTGGGCGCACACTTCATACACGTGCAGCCGTATTTTATTTTATTTATTTTATATAACTCGATGATTTGTAGTTAGAACTAATACATATAGTTCTTTGTATTTATCCTATTATAATTTTTATTTTGGAATTTTGTAGGGTAATTTCGTGGTAGGCGTACAAATTTATAACTTTTATTACGTGACAGGTGGTAGATCCAATTTAATTTTAGCAATACGTAACATATTTTGATGAAAATGACTTGTCCACATTTTTTTCTTAGAAAATTGGTAATTGCTTGCGGCACCAAAAAAGGAAGATGGTCTGCTGCATACCATGCCAAACAAAGAAGATAGTCTACATGGGTATATGCCTGAGATTTTGGGGATTCCTTTCTATTTTATGATTATTATTTAATTAAATTCTTTTATTTATTCTTGAAAAATCAAGGGCTGTGATTTTTTTGAGATCTTACCTCCTACGGGCAAGGGGTGTACCGTAGCAAACCCATCAGCTTAATAGGTAAGTAAATTCTGTACATCTCGACACGGCGTCAACTTGCAGGTTTGGTGAAAGCGAAGTCGTGGCTCTTAAAATTTTAATTCAGGCAAAACCAGCTTGTGGTTCTGCTAAAACTGACACCTTTATTCAAACTTCAAACACTACACAAGGCCAAATAGGCAAATAGCATCGCCTTCCATGCCCTTCGCTTTCTCTGAAAGAAAACGACTTGTGAGAAGACCCATGGGTGCAATGCAATGCAACTGAAAGGCCGTCCTATCCAGTCCCAGTCCATCCATCGACGCAGCACTTGGAGGAATGATTTTGTTTGTGGAGCAGATCAAGTGCTGTGCTAACCAGAGAACCCAACAAGGAGACATCACTCTACATAGGAGTCTAGGAGAGGGTTATCAGCTGATTAGTGTCTGTCCTGCCCTGCCGTGCCGTGTTGAATGATCACACCAACACAAACACACACTGAAAGGCACCTGCATTATCAAATCAAACAAACCAAGAAGCATGAAACCTACTCCAAAATAAGGCAGTGTTTAGATACCTTCAAACTTCCAAAAATTTTACAAGATTCTCCGTCACATCGAATCTTTAGACGCATGCATGGAGCATTAAATATAGGTAAAAAAATAACTAATTGCACAGTTTGTCTGTAAATGTCGAGACGAATCTTTTGAGCCTAGTTAGTCCATGATTGGATAAATTTTACCAAATAACAACGAAAAGTGCTACAGGAACTTTACACCAACTTTTACACCATCTAAACACTACCTAAATTGCGCTCCTGATTGCGGCATCATGCGATGCGTTTACAGACTACAGAGGGACGAGCACGAAGCTTAGTAGGCCACGGTTGCTGCATTATATATAAACCCCTGGACGGCCCAATGTATGTATATTCATCATAGCAAGGATTGAGTAGAATCACGATAGCATGATGTTGATACGGCACGAGCAGAATATATAAAGTTGAGAATGGTCAGAAGACCCCGGGCGGCCATGAGGATGCAAAGGAAAGCAAAGACAAGGCGCTCCGGATGTGTGCGGCCCTGTCTGACGCATAAAAAAAAAAGGGGGGCTCCGACGAGTTGTAGTATATGGACATGATTGTGGGACGGCTTGCTTGGTCGTTTGATTCCCCCCTGTAATCATGCTGACGACACAAAGGGTATGCAGAGCAAAGTGAGGCCTAAGCCTTCGGAAGTCATGGCTGCTATGATTCACATGCCCAAGGAGTACGAGCGAAATTTCCGAAACTTTTAGTCTAATAAGCGAAGAGGAGATAAATTATAGCGAAAAGATTGACATGACCGCTTAGGTCTTGTTTCCAAATTCTAAATTTTTATACTCCCCCTTCATTACTGAAGGACCGAAATCGGCGACCAGAGGGGGGTGAATGGGAGCCATAAATATTCTCGCGAAATTTTAGGCCGCTGTCCCAAAATCACCGCCAAACATAAGTGAGTTCTCAAAACTAAATACTCAAGCCAACCGGTGACGGGAGTACCTAGAAAGATTACTCGGAACGGTAGAAAGCCATCGCAACAGACGGAACTCAAAACTAAGCTCAAACGAGTAAATCACAGATGAAATAGTGATCTTGAAAATCGAGCCGGAAATACCACTGCACGGCAAAGACAGATGCAAACGCACAGCACTGCCTGGGAAGCAAAGCTTCTGCTGAGCAAAATAGTTGAAACTGAACAGGGAGCACTAACAATCACTTGCACGACTGAAATTAAATAGAAGACCAAGCAATGATCACTTACTGTAGCTGAAAATGACAACACAGCATAGAAAACCAAATCACGAACAGCTTTGCTCTTGACGCTGGACACAGACTGCTTGCTGCTGTCAATCTGCAAAAGAGAAACCCAAGTACTATTGCTGCCCTGTTGATCACAGACGAATGACCATCTGGGTCTAAGGGCGTGCACTGCTCCTGTAGGATTTCACTGAAATGAAATCGATGAACATGTATTGAATGCCTCTTGTAGCATGAAAAGACAACTCAATATATTGGAAATCAAAATACAAAGCTTTGCACTTGGAGTTGGACAAGAACTGCTTGCTGCAGTTAATCAGTGATTGGAACACAGACACTACTGAAAGCTAAACACAAACCAAGAGAAGCAGCAGATAAGGAAATCAGGCTCAGTGCAGACGACGTGCTACCTGGAAACCAACACCGATGCCTGAAGAAAACAAGCAAACTAACAACAGCTACTACACTTGCTCGGCCAGGGTCTGCTCTGGATCGAACCTGCAGTCAGCGATGCTTGTCAGCGCTACCTATACTGCTGCTCTGCTAACGACGGGATCTGGTGCCGTGCTCGGTCGCTACACTCTGGCTCGGCGAGCAGCCACCAAGGGCGAGCACTGCTGTGCTGGTTTGCTCAGAGCCAAAACACAGATGACCGACGAACAGACAGAGAGAAGGGCTGCGCTCTGTGCAAGAATGATAGAGAGACTCGGGCGGAGGTGCTGCACACCGCCGAGCAGGGCTCACGGACATGGCCGCAGGGAAGCGCACAGGATCTGCACTGCCGTTTCACCTGCACCGGTCAAGACCGAACCTGAGCACCCAAACGCACGAACAGGAACCAGCGAACGAAGAACAGGCAGAAAGGGGGCGACACCAAAAATCGCAAAGAACTAGACCAAACCTGCGTGAATGGATCCCAAAAATTGCACAACTTAAATTTACCTAGCTACGAGTTGATTCCCCAAAAATCATTGCCCGAAATTAACCCAAGCTCCTGAAAATTGAGATCGAACTCAAAAACGAAAAAGGGAAAAACAAGAACAAAAGAGCACCACAGTGGAAGACGAAAATCACAGGCTCGATTTAAGAATCCCGGAGAACAACTGGAGGATTCGGGCCTCCATTCCCACACCAAATCTCAGTTTACACTCACAAATTTCTTCATAAGTGGACCTCTCTCTTAAGAACTAGAAGAAGAGCTAACCCTAGGGGAGAAAGGGGAAAATAAGGAATGGGAGAGATGTGAGGGAAATGGGGGCTCCCTCATCCTATTTAACAGGGCTATTACACAATCCCCGATTTGCCCCTGGATACAAATGAGCCAAACCATTTAGCCCAAGGGCGTAAAGGTCCAACCCAGTCTTCATCTTGATCCGACGGCCACCACGCCTCCTCACCGGTAGCTTCACCTCGACGCGACCTCCCCGATGCCGCCACGTGCCGTCCATTCCTCCTCGGAACCTCCGCCCGGGTTTTGAGGCCCAAACCCGTAAACCCGCCTCCGATGGTTTTGTGGCCCAAACCATCAAACCGTTCCGCGAGTAGCGTACTCCATACGCGTCCCTCGCCATCCGACGTGTGTCACCTCCACGGTCAACACGGTCACTCCCATGTCTTCTCGCGCTTGTCGATGTCCCAAGTGTCAGCCACCGCGGCTAGCCACCCGGCCTCCGGGTCCCTCGGTCCAAGCCTCACGTCCGTCCTTCACCCCTCCGGTCCATCGGCACGGCACGTCCTCCTTAACCTTCACCTCACCGTCGGCTACCGCCTCCGTGCTCCACACATACACAACACAAGCCAAGAGACATGTCGCACACAAGGCTTTCGCCAAGATAGGGTTAGTCACCACTCAACCTACTTCGTAGATCACATTGACAATCACTCATCACAAAACGAACACACAAGGGTACTTGTCAACCTTGTGTTCGCAATTACATCAAATATTTAGACACACGCATGGAGCACTAAATATAGATAAAAAAAACTAATTACACAGTTTGATTATAAATCACGAGACGAATCTTTTAAACATAATTAGCCCATGATGGGACACTAATTATCAAATACAAACGAAAGTGCTACAGTAGCCAAATTCCCATATTTTTTTTTTGCATCTAAGCACCCCTAATTGAATCGAAACGAAGACCTGTAGAAGTCGTCAAGGCCAAGTGAAACTTCTCCACATGTGTCGTCACAGTTGCACAAAAGAAGAGGACAGGCAGTTTTCCGTTGCGGCTTTGGATCATGCGCGTATCGTATGCATATATATCAATCAGCATCCGTTGCCGAACTCAACAAATGGAGACGACAAAAGGTCGTTTTGACGGAGCTAACTGCTCTTGGGACTGTTGAGAGTCTCAGCCAACGGTGGGTACCAAACAAAACGGCCAGTGGCCGTCAGGACATAACCATACTACCCCCACTGCCTCTTAGCACGTTTGGAACAGAGGAATGGAAAACACAAGAATAGGAAAAACGCAGGAAAGGGAGGTGACTGTAGTATCAAAACTAAGGAAAGAAAAAACTCAGGAAAGAAATAGGAGAAGGTGTTTGGAACGTAGACATTTGTAACACAGGAATTCCAAAACACATGACTGATAAAAGACACTTAACACATAATGATAAATCTTTGTAAAAACATACAATGATAAACTAATGTCCACGTATGTTGATTATTTTTATTCTTATTAAATGTGTGGGAAAAGTTACCATAAGCTACAACGTATGGTAGCATATGCCGGTCTGGAGTAATCTCGCATTGATATGCTCATGCTAATCACGCTGCACGCCTCAGGCTTCATCGAAGGGATGAAAAACAAGAGCACAAAGTGGATTTTTCCATTCCGGTGAAATCTTGAAAAAGCTACAGTATTCCATAGGAATAGGAAGGATATTTTCTTGTGTTCTAAATAGCATATTTACTTTCCTTTCCTCCGTTTCAATATCCTGTAAATTTCCTATGAAAAACCAACAATCCAAACAGCCCCTTATGCAGGCAGGCAGCATTTCTCAGAACTAGTCACGCATGTTCACAAGCACCTTGGTTTTTCGTTTTTTTTTAACGAAACGAAATACCTTGGTTGTTATTCGTCGTATGCATCATGCATATATTGCCTGGATTCTCTTGTGCCATTTGTGTGCTTCTGGCTGGCATGTCAACCGGATGCCCAAAAGGCAAGCGGCCGTGCGTTTAATTAGAATAGCGGCCAGCGACCCCCGTACGTCAACTGCCGGTTGCTTTTGGCCTGCCGCCGCCTGCCTTTCGTGCCGGCCGCCTCCGTCATCATATCGCGCTGCTACTGCTAGTGGTAGTGGCACGGTTCAGTCCGTCCAACTCCAACTCCGACTCCGAGCCGACCAGACACGCACATAGACACCATTTATATATCCTTTAAGTAACTTGCACCGAACATAAGATAAAAGTGGAGGATCGGTTTTATGCCGTCGTGATGTGTACTCGCCCGCGCTGAATCGGCTCACGTATTTATGTGTTGACCAGTTCCTGTGTGCTACCATTTGTTCCAAAGAGTCTTAAAAAAAAACTCGCCTGCTCTTGCAATTCACTGTAGAAGATCACAACTAACCCAGTTTGTCAGAAAGAACTAGGTACAAAAACACGTCCAAATTCTGTCTTTGATCCAAACATAGCTATGCCCGTAGGCTGTAGCGACGTCTCTGACAAAGATGGTCTGTTCGTTTCGCTGAAATTTGACTTATGTTGATTTGTTATGAAAGAAAAATACTATTTATTCGTTAAAAAATACTGCTGAAGAACACATCGATTTTTTTTATAATATTAGTGTTGACTCTTGTGTGACATGATGAGATATTTTTTTTACACTATATACAAACAATTACTAAAGTATGTTTTCCTCTTTTATAAAAGAATTCGTGCGCTGTATGAGATGGAAGTTGGTATAGTTTTTCTGTGTATGAAAACTGATGGAAATCGTCTACACACACAAATCCCCTCTTGTCACGCCATGAAAATGATTTCTACTAGGAGAATATGTGCCGTATAAGTCAGAGCAAGTCGTGAGCCACGAATTACAGGACATAAAAGGAAGCCTACTTTTCCCGTCCTCTTTCTGAACAAATTTCAGCGATCGCCGTCTGCAGAACGACGGGATGTCACAAAAATATTATCCACTATTTTCCATGAAGATTCTACCCCTATCCCTTGTGCACCTAGAATCTATTTAGAAGATACGTAAATCCTTGCGAGCTTGGAGTCAATCCCTAACACTGTACGTGCGACCCAATGAGAGCTCCGTCATTATCATGCTTATTTATATAATATCTCTAAACTATATTATAAGCACGGCTAAAATGATAGGAATTCCTTTGTGCAAATGCTAAAGTATGAGCTATTGTCTGGACCCGGTATGCTAGCTCTCTTATTTTAACGCAAATCACAAGGGAGACACGAGAGAAAAATGAGTGCAAAAGCAAAGTACCGGTGTACAAATTTAGCAATCTAAAGTACTGATTTTTATGCATCATACACTTTACAGCAGCATCCAACAAGTTGGTACTCCAACGGCTGGACAGGACTGCTGGTCGTCCTAATAATAAAAATAACCAATCACCCTGGTCACACTAAGAAAAAGGGCTTTGTACTAACTCAACGATTTTTCACTTTACACCACGGCACGCCAACAAAATTGAACATCTGTACACATATTCTATTATATGTTGCACGTTTTATGTTACTTGGTACAACATATTTTATCTTAGACTTTTTTCCCCAAAAAGTGCACCCAAAAAACACTTTTTCCTGCACTAATTATTACTGCTACTTTTGTTATACTAGCAAATATGCACGTGCGACACGCACGTGTGTATAAAAAACTATTTATCGTGCGTTGTAACGGGATAAAAAACTATTGTGCTTTCATTCAGTATGAATCCATGGCAAAAGCTTTGTAATGTTTGTTTGCTTGTAAAAGAATTGTGTTTTTGACTCTCTTATGAGCAAATGCAATAAGCTAAAGTACAATTCGTGATGCATATAAAATATTAAAAAATGCCTAAAATTTGTTAAGGCCCGAGAGCACTCCTAATGCAGAAACTACCATAGTTTATATGTGCACTAATTGTATTGCTATCTAAGCATTTTGCTGACGTGGTAAAGTAGTTATCGAAGAGAGAGCAAAAATCACAGAAACCGAGTCCAAGTTAGAAACCACGTCTTCACGCGCATCAATGACGAAGAAACTACTCGGTCCTGCGTTGGGGAGAAGAAGCGTGATTTCTTTCTTCCCTAGATCCCGTGCGCTTGTCTCTCGGCCGCGTGCTCCGGCTCTTGTCTCCCAGCCGCATGCGGATCTCGTCTTCCGGCGGCGTGCGCTCGCGTGGAGCTCACTCGCGGTCATCCTGGTGTCCGACTCGTCCGAAGGGGTGGTCATCCCGGTGTCCAACTCCTCCGGCGGGGTGCTGCCCCCACAGCGCCCCGGTGGACGTGCCTGGTTCTGCAAGATTGCGCCATACATTATCTGCCTCCCCTCCTCCTCGCCGCCACCACCGCGCGCGGCCCCGACCGCTCCGGTGTGCGCTCGGTCCCATCCCCTCCTGCGCTTCTTCTCCACACGCGCGCAACCGTGGAGCCACGGTCGGTCGCACTTGTGCGTGTCGCAATGAGTCCGTGCATGTTGTTTTGTTCGGCGCGAAGCTACGTTCCATGGCCGCGGTCCTATGCAAGTCACTGTGGCCTGTGGCTCGTAGCATGTTCCATGGTCGACATCACATCTAAGCCTCCGTGCATGCTGCTTTGTTCGGCGTGAAGCTACGTTCCAATTTCCATGGCCGCGGTCCTATGCAAGTCGTTGTGGCCTGTGGCTCGTAGCATGTTCCATGGCCGACATCACCTCTAAGCCTGTGCATGTTGTCGTGGCTCGTCGCAGCTAGCTCTTGTAGCCGTGGGAGGCTGTCCTTTCGAGCCCGGTCATGACGCCGCCGTCCTGCTGTTGGATATTCAACGGGCCTATGGGATGTGGCCGAGCGTGGTGGTCCTCCTGGAGGAGGGCGACGTAATCTTGTTTCTAACAGAGTCAGGGGTCGTGGAGTCCTGACGCGCGGATAGAGAGGTCGTGGAGTCTGTTTAGGATTGTACGTGTGTGAGATTGAGTTACGGACGTTTACATCTAAGATGTAAAATCACGTATGACGGAGGACTCATATAGCACGAAGTCCAGATCGAACAGTTATTATGCAGGGAGATCCTTCCAAAAAAAACTCGCTCTTTTATAGTAGGATTCTCAATAGCTGTAGACTGCTATGTGCTATCCTCCCTCCTACAAAAACCCTCAAAACATGTTGATTTTGATGTGCTATATACTGCTATGCATTCAAGTTCCTTTTTTGTTATCTAATAAATAATTGAGGCGGAGAGTTGATTAAATAAATAACGAAAAAGACATAGCGTTTATTTGTGCACCAAAAAACCAGAAAACACTGACACTGCTTCACGAAAAGCGGGCACAAAAATGTCCCCCAAAAAATGCGCAGGCTACAGGATGGCCCAACGCCCCACCTGTCAGCCCCTCCGTGGGTCCACTTCACTCGACTACACGCATGTACGGGCCGGCACATTATCGGGCAGGAAATTCGGTGGTGGGGGCGATTCTGGGCCTTCGTTCGAGCGGGCCCCGCGCCCGTCAGATCCTACGCTTGGCGCCTCATCCGACGGCTCCCACACCACCTGCCTCGCGGGCCCCGCCGCCGTCCCTTCCTGCCCGCCACGCCGGCCTCGTCTCCCTCGCCGCTCCTTTCCTGTTGAAGCCTCCGCACCCCCTCCGGTTGGGACTCCGGTTTGGTTTCTTGGCCATGCGTATATATAACAACTCCCATCACTTCCGATCTCTTCTTATCGCCCCCTCCCTATTCCTCCCCTCGATTCTCCGGGTTGATCCGGTCGCTGTCCGGGCCTGTTCCATTGGAGGAGAATCGCCCGGCTAGAAGGAAAGGTTTGGAAAGGAAGGTTGGTCATGGCCGCTCCTCCTCCTCCTCCTCCTCTTCTTCTCCTTCCTCGTGTTATGCTCAGATGTTGGCCTGATGCTGTGTTTGGGTCACCCGTTGTTTGGTTTGGTGTTCTTTCGTTGCTCGTGTCGTGTCACAGCATGAACTGGTCTACGAGTTTGCGGTTCACCTCGGGAAATTAAATTCAGGGTGGCAGAGGTTTGTTGTATTCTCGTAGAAGGAATTCAGGGTGGCAGAGAAAGGTGGTCGCATGGTTCTTTCGCCCTTTCTCGTTGGGTTCTTCACTTCTTCTGTAGCGGCTGTCTGTGAGAGTTATATAGGCGCTGCAAGTTTAGGAACACAATCCTGTTGCCATCGTGATCGATCGCTGGATTGATTTTGTTGGAACTTTGAAGGTTTGATGATCCACGAAAGTTCTGAATTCTTTGTCTCTGCAATCCAATTCCCTTTTATTTAGTACTATACTCCGTATCAAACTTCCTCTGCTTTTTTGTTTCGCAAAAGAAAGAAAGAAAGAAAGAGAAACTTCCTCTGTTTTCTTCCCCGGATACAGGTCAATGTTTTCCTCTGAAAGACGGAATCGTTTTCCACTGCATGTTCCGGTTGCTTCGACTGTCTGAAACCAGCAAGTTTCTTTCCCATCCTTTTTTTTCAGTTATACAAGACGTAGATAATATTTTTCATATGCGATAAGATAGGTACTATCCCATGAATCCGTATGCGTCAACCGTCGGGGTGCCTCTCCCTCTCCTAGTCTATCTGATTCCCGTAAAGCAAAATCAGTACACCTTTCGGTTTTTGATACAGTACTGTGCTGTGCCGTGGTACTGCAGGCATGGCCAAACTGGCCTTTCAGGATAGGAAATAATTCCAGACAGGAAGGGAAAAAGGTTGCTACTACAGCAACTTCGTTTGGTACAGAGAGAAAGATGCTTTGGTTGTACTATGAGTAGGCACATATATAACTAGACTGATTAGAATATAATACGTAAAATTGTACAAACGGATCACCTGACTAATTTCGTTTAGTAAAATTAATGATTACGATCATGTTCTTTGGGTCTGCTGAATCCATTTTAGTCATACTATGACCACATGGCCCGTGGTGAAGAGTGATTACTTCTTATGCATGCCTGTATAATTATATTTTGAAGGCGAAACGGTATTTCAGTTTGTATTGCGTATTAATTAAAAATTGAAATCAGGCATGGTAGGACTTGAATCGGTAATGGCCGTTAATGTCATGAACCCAGCACATTACCTGTTTACCAGGTCTGAATGATTTAACCTGTCCGTGAAATGTCAGAGTACCTGAATTCTTCGAACCATTTCTATTTTCAGGTAATTATCTGACATGGATGAGCACATGGGAAGACGAACAGTCGGCGGCCTCCTCTTCACCAAGGGAGGATCAATTCTTCTCTTCAGAGAAGACGGTTCGCGCCCCAAAGCCAAGAACTGCTGCTCGCGCCATGGCTATAGTGGTCAGCATTCTACTGACAAAGCCAAAGGCAAGGAGGTGCGCAGGGTGGCGGCGCCCAATGAATCAACACCGGCTACCCCTGGGAGATCACAGATTTTTAGGAAGCCCAATAGAAAGCCTCCACATGAAAGCAGTGCTTCAGGCAGCATCAGCAGGGATGCAGGAGGTTCTTGCAGCGAAACCGGCAGCAGGTCAAGAGACACTCCTGGGCGTGATTTACTGGCTCGGCTTAAGGAGAGGGTCAACACATCAAGGAAACGATCGTTGAACAGGGAGAACAGCCCACAGTCGCCGAGTGGATTCAGTGCTAGTTCCCCGAGCAATAGTCGATCGGTCACAAGGCCGTCGCATCGGGCAGCTTCGAGGATAAGAAAAGCTGATGAAGGTGCAAATGCAGGAGCTGCTGACGGTATGCACAGAAATGGTGCTGGAGATGCTAGGAGGAGTTCAGAGAGGAGTGACGATGACTTGCTGCTGGTTGAGCAGGTAACAAGAAACCATGTGCCTTCTGAAGGGTTTCTTTCTGGATTCATGGCGAGATACAGAAGCGGTCTTCAGGGAGAGCTTTCATCTCTGGACGACAGCATGGAGGACTCAAATGGATACTTGCGCTTTGATGTGGGTGGAATTGAAGAGGTAAGGCATTCTATCACTGCACAATAGTCATGCTAAAGTCCAAATTATATAGAGAATGCAAATCATATAATTACATTGTGCATTGCAGCTTGAGAACTACTTCATATTCAATGATCGGCATAGAGGCATGAGGATGGATATCGACGGCATGTCCTACGAAGTATGTCTGGATGCCTGACCCCTTACTCTGCCGACGCCGTTTTCTGATTTCCTTCATTGCTTCGTCCTCTTCTCTCCCTTCAGTCAGCAAGCATTTTTTGTTTGTCATGCTTTGTATCTCCAGTACTTATCTAATTTGTGACACTCTGCTTTGAAGGAATTGCTTGCTTTGGGAGAGCGAATTGGTACTGTAAACACAGGTCTTTCAGACTGTGCATTGTCCACGTGCCTGAACAGGAGCCTCTACATGCCCACAGCTTCAGGTTCTCATGAAGATTGTGAAAGAAAATGCAGCATATGCCAGGCAAGTACATTTGTACCAGATTGTTCTGTAGCCGGATATTAGTTGCAACCTCTAAATGTTTTCTTTCACTTGAAATATTTCTCAGGAGGAGTATTTAGCCGGCGAGGAGGTGGGCAAGATGGCATGTAAACACTACTACCACCTTTCCTGCATACAGCACTGGCTTCGGCAGAAGAACTGGTGTCCTATCTGCAAATCTGTTGCCCTGAAAATCAACTAGCAACGCATTTCATGTTTCTTCAGAAATGAAGTGTATAGATTCTTCATGTCCTGTATTCCCTCCCCATCCCTCTCCTTTTTCCTTCTGAAATTCTTTTCCCTTTTTTTTTTACTCAAAACACTCATTTTTATTATCAGTTTAAATCAGAAAAGGAAAAATTGTGTTGTGTGGGCTTGCTGCAAGCCTGGACTCATGTTGGCCCAAGGCCCAGTAAGAATAGCCCCAATTTAGGACGGGAAAAGTCCATTTGAATTCTCTCAACTATCAGTGTCGTCTGATTTCGAACAAAATGCAAAATTGGATACGGTGATGCTTATACCCGGGCGTCCGATCGGCCGAACGCTCAGGTTGGCGTGGGCCGCGACACTCCGGAACGGCCCAACAACTTTTCTCCTGCACTTGTCTTCGTGTTTCTTTCGCTCGCCTGCTATCTCCGCTCTGAAAAGTCGCTCTCTACTCGAAGCAGCGTCCGCACCGTCGCAGCGTGGTCCACCGTGACCGCCTCACAGCGATGTTCTTCACCACACCCGCCAGACCGGTGGTCTCATCCTCCATCTCCACCGCATCTGAGTGTCGGCGGCCGCCTTCCTCCCTCTCCACCGTACTCATTGACCGCCACGCAGGCGCCAGCCGCCGTGTGTGGCCAGGAGAGGGGGTCGTCGCTGACCAGGCCCAAGCCAGGCGCATGCGTAGCTGACCACTGCCAAGCCGTGCCACCATCCTTAACCGCCGACTAGCTGGAACCTGCCGTTCCCCGCTCTGCTTTGCGTTGTTCGGAAGAAGGGTGAAAAACGCATATTGCAAGCGTATGTTTCATAGGTATGTTGCAAGTGTTTTATATGGATATTGCAAAAGTAGATCGAGATGTTGTATATGTTGCAATATCTGCACACATATGTTGCAAGCTTCTGTTCCTAATATTTCATCTATTTTTTTCAATGTTTCATATGTTTTTTAGACATATTGCAAGTGTGTTTTATCTGGATGTTACATATGTTTCACACATATGTTGCAAGTGTTTGGTTTCAAGTGTTTTTCAGGTGTTTTGCAAGTATTTCAAACACATATTTGAAGTGTTTCATCTGTCTTCAGACGTATGTTGCAAGTGTTGCATCTGGATGTTTTAAAAGTAGATCGGAAATCGATAGGCGCTCCCGCCGCACTTCCACTAAACTTCGAAAAATGAGTAAACTTACCCAAAAAAACCAATCATCTCTTCATGAAGCCAAGGGCTACTACAATTGGCCCACAAATGAGTGTGAGGATCCTCCAATTAACCACACTAAGTCGAGTTGCCACCCTTGCCCCACACTAACTTAATCTAGTTAATCTGGTTCTCCCTGGCAGCACCATCCGTGCTAACCAACTATGCGGCCTTCGTCTAGGATCATGTCACATGAGAGCATACATAGTCGGCACATGTTCAATTTCTTATAAAAACATAGTTAAGTCTTATCGAGCTGTTCAACGATTATATGAAAATCACTCCGCCCGCAGTTTTGAGGCTAAAACCGTCGAACCCTCCTAGGTGTAGCCAGTACACAACCCCTCTAGTGTCAACGGCCCGATAGTATACCAAGTGCTCACGACGCCTTGCCTTGACTCGGTCTAGCCCCAGCTCTCACTCATCACCATGTCAAGTATTAGCCATACTTAGTCCCTCCTCCCGCCACTTGGTTCCTTAGTCCAAGCCTTTGTGTTCTATTTTCACCACCCATGGTCCATCGATTTGAACTCCTCACTTGACCTTCTTTGCTGCCATCGACCACTTTTATTCACCCAACACCTGCACATTCATAGTTTTTTTTTAAAAAAAAAAACACATGTACATTCATAAGCTAAGAAACATAAAATCACAATAACCCAACTCAACCAAAACTCGATCCTGTCACCTTGACAATCACTCATCATTCATGACACGGGTACATTTCCATCACGGCATCACGTCATCTCAAACCTTCTTTTTAATGCTAAAACAAGGTTTAACTAGGGTAGGAGCCCAGTTAGACCACCTGAGGCAGAAAATAAGGCTTAGCCCTACATTTATTAATCATGCTATCATGATACGATGATTGGCATTCTAATTACACTTAGGTCGTGACTGATAGTATTGTTTTGAATGACAATGGGGCTACAGATGATGATGGCCCAGAAGGAAACATGAATAGAAACAAATGGTGCCAGTATCGTTGATTTACATATCCCCATCCAGGAGCTGGTGAAATTACGAGTCCAAGATAACGTAGCAGGTGAATTCACGAGTCCACGACAACGTCTCTACACTAATAGCCCTAGATGTAAAGTAAGGCACCATCCATGTGTCCGGGGAACAATTCTGAACAATGGACGCTATTATTCACTAATTTGAGTCCACTGAGGGCACAATCGGATATTACAAAGCTACTAGCACGGCTTATTGTTGCAGTGACTACCTGCTTCTATATACTAGTAATAATAAAGACACATAAATGGACGAAAATGGCGACAAACAAAGGCTAGTAAGTTGAAACAGCTTCAACACCAGGGCAGCCACCAAGTAATGTAAGAGACGCCAGCCGTTCCTGCAGAAATGGAGAATTTATGAATTAGGAACGAGAACTATGGATGACATTGCAAATTGAAATAACCGGAAGAGGTACTTGTTGACATGACTGTGCAATTAACCAGACTTGAGGACTATCTTCAGTCACTGTGCTATCAATCACATGAACATAGCTCGAAGACATATGCCTATTGTGTTGAAACCAAATCATACATACAAATTGAATTCACTTTGCAACTGGAGCAAGCATACTATTTCTAAATCCACATTTTCAAGCATATTGATAAATCAAATTGAGAAAATTGCTGAAGCTTAAGTTTTAACTGCATTGAACTTGTCTCTATCACTATCAGCTCTCAAATTGCAAAAAGCCAAAAAGCTTCAAAGCAAGATGAGCATTACCTATACAAGATATATGGAAGTTAGAATTGTCAACCCTGAAGAACCTTCTCTGGATCTAACTGTCCACTACAGTAACTAGAAGGAACAGCTGTGAGCTCCATCTTTCCTTTCCACTCTTCACCAGGTTTCAAGGTAATGGGTTTCTCAACAGCTGCAGGTTCCACGCACAGCATGTGTTTGTATTCTTCATCCCCCAAATCTTGCATGATTTTTGACCTCTTATCCCATGGGTTCCATAAAACTACAAGACGGAAGAGGGTAATGGAAATAAGCATGTTGTAACAAGCTAAATGAATGCTGATGAGAACAAAAACAATGATCGGGTAAACTAACCAGTATCCAGAAGCCCATCTTTTCTTAAGACATATGTTCTTTTCTTCTCATGATCAATTATTGCAACTTTTGATGGCACGTCTAAATAAATTTTGTCAATCTTCACCACAATAAAAGGTTGATAAATCAGCAAAATTCATAGTTTCATTGTGATAATGAGCTGGTTTAGTTACCTCTGCTTCAAACACAATTGCATCTCCTTGCTCCGTGAATCGCCTTTTTGCATTAAGGTTGTCAAGGTAGTCCAAAGTCTCCAACCCTTCAACACGTACTTCACTGAGGACATTTGTGTCTTGAGTAAGTAAGAAAAACAACTTTGAATTCCTGATTGTTTGAACAGGTACATGCTTGAATTGAGATAAAGTACATGTAAACATCTTCTAATGCCTATTCTCTCCGACTTTCAGCTCCCTCCTTACCCATAAAACTAAAGTGCCTGACTCGTTTCCTGTGGTCTAAAAGTTTGTCATGTACCTGCATTAAAACTGCAGTATGAAACAATCATGCTTACCAGCAGCTTCTAAAAATGGTGTTTCATTAGCCAAGCTTAGTTTAATACTAATGACATAAGCATAAACGCATAATACATCCTTCCTCCATGTTCTTTTATAAGACGCACACGCATACTAAGATTCAAAATTTAAAATCTCTGACCAATAATTTAGCTAACAATTTTTAACTATATAATACAAACTTGATAAGATTAGATTTGTAATCAAATGTACTATCTAATTATCATAATTTTATAACCCTAAATAACATAATATAAAATAAACAAATTGTCAAAATATAATTTGGGAGACTGTATCATGTAAGCCGCGCTTTATAAAAGATAATGGAGGTAGTATCAGCCTATTGAAGGCATCATCAACAAGTAAACTAAACACATATAACTGGAAAGCCATGCAAGAGAGGCCCACAATTCCAATTCCAGACTATTGGATAAGTTTCAGGTTACAATATCTGAACCAAAATCTGAGAATAGAGCGGGAATGAACTGATTAAAAAAGTATGCATACCTTATGTCAGATACCAAGAAGTACGTATGGTATGCAAAAGTAAATGAGAAAGGTCTTCCATCAATATTTGTATTTCTGATTCGAGAAGTGAGAATCAAATCTCCTCTAGGTGCAAGAGCAACTCTTAATCGAAATTCAAAGCTGCAAGTTGTAATTTTATTTAAAGACAGATGAGGAGCAGAGTCAAGCATCGACATGATAACAGCATGGTCTCTACACGAACCTGTGAGGCCAAATCTTGAGATCTTCTTCAGAAGGCTTCAGGATGAGATCAGCAAAAGTTTTTATAGCAGTGTTTACTGGGAAAGGTGGAGGATTGTCATCAATAGACCAGAAACGGTTCCTTGCAAATCCATGTTTCTCAAGATTTCCATGTGTTCCAAACTGCATATATGTGGTTATTTCAAATGATTGGAGCAGGCATTTTAAGCTTATAGATTTAGTGAAATAAAAATGAAGTTGCCATACTTGGGGAAAACAAATGGGTATTCCACCACGGATTGCTTTTGGAGGCTTGAAAATGGCCTGAAAAAGGACTTCAAGTCAAAACCATGTTTAAGAGGTGCCATGATTGATGCGGCAACATGCACATAATAAATGAGGAGCCATGAGTGGCATACTTAGTTGAGTATTGAGTAGTTAAACTTGCATTTGTAGGGAAAAAACAAGAAAATAAAGGTCATGAGAAAATGAAACAACATTTTAGTGATATTTCACAAGGACTCTGGAACTAAGAATATGATGAAGTATTGACAAAGCATATTAGATATGTTCAGATCGAATCTAGTTAACGAATAAATTTGTTTTGGCATGGACAAGGATGACAGAGATGTATCACCCATGCTTCTAATGCACTAATGGATTAAGAAGTTAACCAATGCCGTCATCCATGACATCTTGAATGTTTCTATATATATACCTTGCTGCTCACAAAAAGCAACTCATCTCCATGGTCATTCTTCCAAGAAGTTACTTGACCTCCATATAGATGGACCTTGCAAAACACAAGATAATTGATCAACTACAGGAGCTAAAACCTGATCTAACACAAGGACACAAGATTACAATTATCATGTAGGTACCAGGCCCTACATGCATGAAGGATTTGCCTTTCGGCAAATTGGTATGCTTCCAACTTGGATAAAAAATAGAGATGGGGAAGAAAAAACAGGAAGAATGCAGAAATTTATAGGACATCTTATAGTCCTAGTTGCATGCAAGAATGACATTTGACACCCACTGACAGAAGTTTTAGAGCCTGTTAGACTAAAGAGTTAACACTAAAAGTTTACCTAGTTATCATTTGTATGGTACAACTCAACCCACAATTAAGTACTACCATTAGCTTCTCTGCAACTACCACAGACCACAATAACTTTGACTTTTTGTTATGTTGGAGTATGCAGTTGCACAACTTCGTTAATACAAACATAACAAATAATAATCATATCCATATCAGTTAGATATACTCCTATAGTTTTATGGTCTAAGGCCTCGTCAGCCAAACACGCTAGAACTAACACAGAGTCACCGTGGTTCCTCCAATCCTCCATCTTATCAGAAAAAAGGTACCTATCCTATCCTCAGTACTCGAGGAGGCTAGCACCTATCCTACAGGTCATCAGATGTGTATCAAACCAAATTCCAAAACAACCTGATGATCATCCATCTTGACAACGAAAGGCTATAAGTCTATATCCTAGGCCCCTTTCCCTTTCAAGTGGCATAGTCGGTGGGTCTTCTGCCACTAGATCCCGACAAGCAGGCATTGTCCGCATAATATTTGAAGTCTTTCACCATCACTTTTTCACAGTCCACTTATTGAGGTGTAAATGTAATAGCGACGCAAGACCAAAACTACTTTTATCTCTGGAGGAAGAGATCGCAAAATTTAACTATGGAAAGACTCCTTAATGGTCGAACTTCAATTAGATGGACAGCACCACTAATTCATCCTTCTCGAATTAAAAAGTGAGAAGAACAAAAAATAGCCAACCAGAAAACAAAGCACCGTCGCTTCTTCACGCAAGGACGGCAAAGGTTAAAATGTTAAACGTCAAACGCCGGCACGTCTTCAATTAACCGTACAGGTGAATTTGGTCGGCGAACCCCGAACGCTCAACCCCATCATAAAAGAAATCGACACGCTATATGCAGATCGCACCCTCCGCTCCTCCCCCAACGGAATGCGTCCCAAATCGTCCCCGAAAAGTAGGGGGTGGGAGGCGATCGAGTTCGTTACCTCCGCGGACCAACCGCGTGACTCGCGAAGGACGAGCTTCTCGAGGCCGGTAGGGCCCTTCCTGCGCTCCATGGACGGCAGGTGCGGCGTTGGCGGAGTCGAGGACGACGGCGCGGTAGCCATGTTCCCACAGGCTAAAGTGATCGTAGAGGCGAGACTGCGAGGCTGGACTGCTGGAGACTGGAGTGGAGTGAATGAAGAGAGGAAAGGTGTGGGAGCTATTTATAGGCGAGCTCAGGAGAGTGAAGAAAAGTCTCTCTCTTAAAAGAATGGACCCTTGATTTAGAGTCAAACAGTTTTAAATTAATTAATTAATTACATATAATTATTATAAACATTCATTCTGCAAATAAATATTGTTATATCAGTTATAGTGTATATTTTATACTATATCTATTTATAAAGTATAAAAGTTGATACTACCTTTTATAAACCTAATGAAATTTTAGATTATTTGACATTTTGACAGTTTAGGAAGCGAAGGGAGTAGATTTTTGTTGATTGGAGGGATTCGAGGGGCATGTTATAGGTAAGGGGTCTACACAAGTTCTATGAATTAGTTAGTATCATCTTATCTTCTATATTATCAAAAAGTTGGTATTCCTACGGAATGGAACTATGCAAAATCAGAACAAAACACGTTGGAATGTTAGTTATTTTGACACAAACTTGGATCAGTACGTCCAAACCGAGTGTTCAGCACACTGTGGTTGTAAACTTTGGTGTCGAGCAGACTGGTAAGAATATGCACGAGTGCTTCGCCTCGCTCCATCAGAGAATAGAATAAATCCTTCCGGAGACCGACTCATTTCTATGAGCACTTTAGCAGAATAGGGCGCCTTCCAACATTCCCGTCCAGACTATAAAATTTTGAAATGCCCGTCCAGACCGACTCATTTCTATGAGCACGCTGATTCCAAGTATATGCTTGACACCAGACAACGCTGTGTACATGTGTCAAGAAAATGCTTCGTCACAAGGAACCTCAGGCTAGTAAACATGTTAACTTGAAACCATTCGGCTCTGAATGGCGTGCTGCCACAAGTTCAGCTGTTGGTGAACATCACTATGGGGGTGAAAAAAAAAAAAGCCTGAACTTTACATCTAATAAGTAATGGCCAATGTAAAGTTGCCTAAATTTGCACAGATCACTGAGCTGATGAATAATTCAACTGCTTGACTAGAGACTATAAAATTTCTAACTTGTCTTGTATTGTATGCAATCCATCAAATGGCTCCTTTCTTTGTTATCTCTTGATTTCATAATGTTTGGTGCTTTACTTCGACATACCTATAACAAAATCAAACACAATATGAATAACATATATCCAGATGTGTGCTGTATTAAAAAAGAAAGAACAGAAATGTTCTGTTTCACTAGTAACCACAGTACAGAGTCACAGACTGCAAGATACATTTGTTGAAGTGTGGTCATGCCACATTGTTCAAGCTAATAGTTTATTGGAAATCTTACTGGTGGATCCTAAAAATATTTTTTTTCTTTCACAAAGTAGAAATAATGTAGCAAAATGATGTGAGCCACATTTGCTCACAATTCATGTGCAAGTAAAATGTGAGATGTCAAGCCACAAGGACATGTTAAATTATGAACCATACATACTTTTCAATAGTGTAAAGAAAGCACTTTAAATGTGAAAAATAGTTGTGAGAAATTGTGCACAAAATAGCTATAACTCTGCGCCAGGGATAAAATATTCAAACTACACATGTTCCTATGAGAAAAGAAACAAAGTTATGAGATTATTATTGTCTGATTTCTCTTTCTTTTATGAGAAAGCATGTATCCACCGGTTTTATTATAGCACTACCTCTGGGTTTGAAAATAAAAGAAAACATGATAGAGCAGCTAGTTAAATCTTAAAGTTTGAAGTACATGGTATCAAATGGGAACTTAAAAGTCAAGGATTCAAGGGCATACTTTGCAAGTGTGATACTTTCATTTAATAAATGGTAATCCAGAATGCACTCTCCGTGCGTATTCATCATATTCAGAGCCAAAGAACTGCCTCAAGAAAAATTCTTCATACCTGCTCTGAGTGAAGGAATCACAAGAAAAAACTAGTTTTACTCTTTTCACGAACATGTTCATATTCAATGGGTGATGAAAACACAAAAAAGTGGTATGCTTCTGAAAGCTCAATAATAGAACATAAAGGAGGGCAAAAAAAAAAAGGGCAGACCCAGTGCTAGAGGCTCCCACACGAGTGGGGTCTGGGGAAGGGAATAACCGAAGCAAAGTCTTACCCCCGCAGAAATTCTGCAGAGAGACGGTTTCGAACCCAGGACCTGGTGACTCGGCGAGCTAGCACTCACCAACTGCACCAGGCCTGCCCTTCCAAATGCAACACGAGGACTTCCCAGGAGGTCACCCATCCTAGTACTACTCTCGCCCAAGCACGCTTAACTTCGGAGTTCTGATGGGATCCGGTGCTTTAGTGCTGGTATGATCGCATCCGTTTTGAAATATTCTTTCAGGCAGGATACGGTATCCGTTTTGAAAAGAATCGCCACAAGACCACTGTGAATGCAACTGTTGATAATGGATTACACAGCATAACCTGGGTTCCTACTGCCCATATAAGAAAGCCAGAATACCCAGGATGGCGCATAAACCTGTATAATAAAGCAGAATATAGCAAATGAAACTTCTGAATTGTTGTAGTGCAAATGCAGAGTAGTAAATAAGTTTGGAACTATGGTAAAAAGTAAAGAATCATTTACCTATACAGTCCATGGGTGATCAACTGATGCTGATCTTCATAATAAGTTCTTATAACATGCGTGAAGGAACGTCCAGCTGTCACTACAGCAAGTTTACGGATAATTTCACCGATAATAACCATTAGAAGGCCAGTATTACTGACAAACCAGTACTCCTTTACTTCCGGGAAAATAAGAATTTCTGTCAGGTGTTCCAGCATTGCAAAACCCATTGCCAATACATACTGCTTGCTAATAAGAAGTGCTGCATGAGAAGCAACTTCATTACTAACAACACTGCAAAAAATAAAGATAGGATAATGCAACCAATCTAAACTGTAAGAATTAAGGACCAAAACAACTAATAATCAATAGTATCAACATACGCATGCCAAATGCTTCTTCATGTGCTGTTTGATCAGTGTCCAGTTGCTAAATAAATTTTTGGGCTTTTGGCTGTGTTATTTGAATACTGAATATATCGACGCATCCCACAGTTTTGGTGGATTGGACTTTTTGTCGACAAAAGACCACCAAAACTTTGAGAACTCTTGATATATTCACCATTGCCATCAGAGCCAGAATTTAAAGATTTAACAGTTTAAAACAAAAACCAGCATCATGCTAGGCTATGTCTCAGGAATTATTTGTGTATGTCTTAGTATTCTGAAATGAGAATACCACGAACGTTGGTGCAACCTAGTCCCTGTTTTGGAAGGAAACCATGGTTTGAGTACATACTACATCAGCGGGCCAAACACAGGCTGCAGTTGCACAAGCCCAGTTAAAAGTAACTAATTGCACAAGCCCAGTTAAAAGTAACTAATCAATTCATACTCTATTAGCTTTGAGGGGAAGAGAGTAAAGGCACCTACAGAGATTTTGTGTTTGATTTGTTCTATGCTGGTATATTGGGCAGGGCTTCAGAAACAAGAGCTTGTGACTAAGATGAAACATGGGGCAGCGGTTCTGAAGTCGGTGGCTTTGCACAAGCCCACCAGCAAGTCCAGCAGAAGGGGGATGATTCTCTGGCTGTCATCAAGACTTGAAGGCTTCAGTTCTTTGCAGCTTGGAAGTCAGTCTTCGCTGGCCTGCGTGCCATAGCAGCCTTATCTGGCTTGTAATAAGTCGGGTCAGTTTTCAGTGTTAGCTTCTTATGTAGGTCTGAAACCTGTTGTTTGCTAGGTTTGGTGTAGTCATTGTCGCTTTTTTGGCTGCTTCTCTGGCAGAGCCCTCTGTGATTGGACTGGAGGGCAAGTAATGGTCTTGGGTCTTAAACTCGGCAGATGATTTGAAACCTGCGTAATTTCTTTACTATCCGTAATGAAATTCGGTTCATCCAGTGTGGAAGAAAATCTAATGATTTATGAAGCAATTAATTAGTTATAAGCTTCATTTGTCAAAACTTGCTCCATTGATGAACTTTGATCATACTTTCCAATTTTGGAGCTTTTAACTAAAAAATCCTGGCCCATTGCGATATGTTCCTTAATTTCTAAATTCATTAGGAGCAACACTTGGCAGCTTGTTTCTGTTAAATGGAACAGATAGGTGCTAGCTGCTAAAGTTGACATAGATCAGACAGCAAAAGCAGTTTAAAAAATATAGACTACAAAGTCTACTACAAATACTCTGGCTAGGCCAAATGGCAGTTCAACCCCAAGCAAGAAATTACCAAGACATAGTCACATCTTTACTCAGCAGCAATTTGCTTCAACTACTCAGTGAGATTGCTAGAATCTAGTAACGAGACTGAGGTGCAATCTAATAATAGCTCAATACCACTTTCAAATCTAGTAAACCTCACGAGCACAATTCAACTCACGCAGCGATTTTCTTCAACTTCTCAGTAGAGCGCTATAATTTACTCCAGATTTATGATTTGCACAACAGCGGTTTCAAATCCGCCGAATTTCACTAACACAGTCCAAGACGCACTCAAATCGCAAGAGACATGGAGTCATAGCGCACTCACAAGTAGCGGTGACGTTCTGGCGGCCATGGAAAGCGGCAGCGAGGACGTACTCGGAGCCGTGGAAGAAGACCAGCGCGGCCGCAAACTGCCACGCCTGTCTCCGGCCCGACATGGCCAGGGTGGGGATCTGGAGCCCGAGGCTTGCGCTAGGGCGCCGGGGTGCTGCCGTGCTAGGAGGAGATGCTTCGCCGCGAGGTGGGTCGAGGAGGGGATGCCGCATGCGGGCGCTTTTAGACCAAAGGCATGCCTAGGCTTTTTCGCCACGCGCCTGTACGGGAAAAGCGGAGCTTGTGCCGGCGTCAGTGCTCTACCGCGGTGCCGCCGCGCGTGCCGGTGATGCTGTGAGACAGCGGTGGCGGCGAGAGGTTTGCGGCGCTGCTGGAGATGGGCTCACTGCGATGGAGATGGGCTCACTACTCCAGAGAAACAAATTTTCAACAGTATTGATTCCTGAAAATTTATTTAATTTTTTTTAGCATTTTAGCGACCTCAAATTAAAAAACTCAAAACTAAAAAGTCATATATGTCATCGAGAGCTACAACTTTCATATAGAAATAATCTCCATTTGACAGCATATAAAAAAGATATGATTTTTCCAAGGCGACAAGCGCTTGTACGCGATTAATATACTGCTGAAAATTTGTTTAATTTTTTAAAGCATTTTAATGATCTCAAATTAAAAAAACTCAAAACTAGAAAGTTGTAGATCTCGTCGAGAGCTACATTTTTCATATAAAAATCATCTTCATCCGAGATCATATGAAAAAGATACAATTTTTTAGAATATTTTAGAAATTGTAGCTACAGTACCCCCGAAATATAAATATAACCGACTGATATGTGGGCCCCACATGTAGGACCGCGCCACGTCAGTATTAGACCTAGATGACACCCGAAGCCAAGTTCAGGGACCCAGATGACACCCGAAGCCAAATTCAGGGACCCAAAAACACACTGTTCAAAGTTCGGAGACCTAAGTGACATCTAAAGCCAAGTTCAGGGACCTAAATGACACATGAAGCCAAGTTTAGGGACCCAGAAATACACTGTTCAAAATTCGAGAACCTAAGTGACACCAGCTGCCAAGTTTAGGAACCGCCGGTGAATTTTTCTCCACTACTCCATATATAATTGACCGAAGATTGATGCTTGCCGTGGTAAATTATATATGTGGTAATATTGTGAAAAAATTGTAATGAAATGGCAAATTAATGAATTGTTCCATCAGTCATCAGAGAAAGAGAGCCATGTAATATGCACGAGGAGAAATATGGAATGTTTACATATTTACCATCATATGATGTGAGTGGTATAAAAAATATCATGTCAGTGATACAGTGTAAGATGCTATCTATAATAATGGTAAATATTTCAAAATACAGTAGTGTGTGTGTATATATGAGTCTGATTGGTTGGCTTTCAAAATTTACCATGCCAAAAATTTGGTATGCCATGATTTTGGTTACTGTTTGGTTGGCTACCAAAATTTGCTAACCTCTCACATTTAGCCTGTCAAATCTATGGCAACTTTTTTTATTTAGTTTTGGCTTGCCAAATCTTTGGCATGACAACTTTTGCTTGTAAACTGAGCAGGCCCTATATGACGAGTCGACGAGCACGAGGAACAGAGACAACGCTCTCCTCGGCTCCATTATGGGCACGTTCTGGAGTGTAGCGAGCACGAGTAACGACCAGGGTACACAGACTAACTGGAAATGTGTGCTTGCTATTCACATGTGCAATCAAAAAGCAAGGAGAAAATAGCACAACTGCAGCAGCTTTGTCGCAAAGTCGCATGCACTGAATGGTGGCTTCGGCTACTCGGCTAGTGTGTCCGGTGTCCCAGGCATGTGCAGCCTGCAACAGATAGATAGACACCACCAAAAGCGCTTCTCCTAGACACGTTTGCCGCCGGTGCACCTCACCTGGACGTCTTCAGCGAAGAGCGCAGGTGCTCGAGGTGTACACGTCAATGGCACGCGGGCTCCACGCAACTCTACGTGGCCCTTGGGCACCTCCGTCACGTGAGCTCCGCGTCCCTGACACGAGGGGCCACCCATCCCGCCGTTTCCCAGCTCGCACATTGCCAACCGTTGGATTGTCCACCAGCTCGATCTCTCCCCGCTGCAGCCCGCCGGTCGCGATTCGTTTGGGCCCACTTGCAGAGAGGGACACATCGGCACGACACATGGGTTACAGGTGAGGGAAAACGGCGCGGTCAGCAGCAGGAGTAAAATAAGGCAATTTCTAGGTATTTAAGCGCAGGCTCGTATTATCCCCTCGTTAATTATTTAATAATAATCGGATTCGCAGCTAATTAAATCTGGAGGTATATCTTCCCCACAAGGAAAGAAGAGAAGAAAATAGAGGCGGAGAGAGACGAGGAAGGAAGAAATCGAAGAAATCGAGGAGGGGATTGGATTGGACTAAGACTGTGGTTTGATCCTCCCGGCCTCCCCCACGCCGCGGTCCTCCTCCAGAGTCCTGACCCAATCCCAAATCCCTAATCCTGGAAAGGGATCCCAAATCCGGCGTCCAGTCCAGTCCAACCTGTAGTTCGATATATCCCCCGCCGGCTTGGCCGCGTCCTTGCCCCAATTCCGATTGACCGGAGAGGAGTTGGATCAGGGAGGCATTGGAATGGCCGCCGCCGCATAGGATGGAGCTGGATTCCTCCGGCCGCTGCTCGGCTGCTCCCGTGGATGCTGTGATCGTCGCGATTGGAGGTGGAGGCGAAGGCTCTCTTCAGTAAGAGCTCGAAGAGCTGCGGTGTAGCTGGTTGGTTATGGAGGAGAGTGGCGGCACCAGCGGAAGGCGGGAGGACGCGGCGCCGCCGTGGAGGCCGAGCGAGGCCACGGCGTTCGGCCGTTTTGCGGCCGCCGCTGCTTCGTCGGAGGCGTTCCCGTCGGCCTCCGCCAATGGGGCTACTGCCCGCGTCAGCAGCCTTCATGGGGTCAAGCGGAAACCGGTATGGCTTGCTCTCAACCCCTTTTCTCTGTTGCTTCCGCATCATCAAATTCATGGGAAGTATGAGGAAGTAGCTCTGTTGCTTCCACATAATCAAATTCGTTGGAATTATGAGGAAGTAGCATGTTAGTGTAGCTGAATTCCCTTTTCTTTTGTATACTGGTGATCAGCTGAAACCCGTAGACTGACCATTTGACTGTCGCGTCAAGTTGTTGCTTGATTGGTTGCTTGTGCATAGGTTCTATTCAACCTTTTCCTGGTCTAACTGGTTTATAAGAGTGGAACAATTTCTGGTTCGTTGATGGACTCGTGTGTTATTGTGGTTTCAAGTAAAATTGTTGCACTGCGTAGCAGGGGGGTTTCAAATTGACAATGAAAGAATTTTAACGCTTAATAACATTGACTAGTGTATCTGGTAAGAATGTTCTAGGATGTAGTACTCACCTCTAGTTGTTTTAGCATATTCCCTTGCTAGTGTGTTGTTAATGAGTGTTTTGGCTAGCTCTTTTCAGACTTGATGAGCATCTGAACAAGACCGAACCAGTATCTTTCAGCACTTGTGTGTGATATATTGTTATGTGTTTCTTCCTTGTGTGTATGTGTATATTGATGTTCTGTTCTCTTGTATAAACCCTTATTTCATGTGATATTATCTAAAAGCCTATCATACAACACTTGCTTGTGACATATTGTTGTGGGTTTCTTCCTTGTGTGTATGTGTAATGTTCTGTTCTCATGTAGAAACGCTTCTTTCATGTGATGTTATCTTCTGTTACTTTTGATGCTCTGGTGTTCGCTGACTCCTTTTACAATGCAGTTTGTTGCACGATTAACAGCAGGCATCATTCAGACATATCTACAATGTGATCCTGAGTTTAAGTACTCAGAGGTTCTAAATCCAAAACGCTTCCTCACCAGTCCCTCTACCCCAGCCCACAACGATGGACTTGACAATGCAAATTGGGACCTCATATTGTACGTCAACTTGGAGTTGGTTAATAAGATGTCAAACAGAAGGTTATTCTTCTTTCACTTGGTGTTCGCTGTGCCATATTTGCTTGTTTCATGATATTGAACTGTACCTTGTTATTATTGTACTTAGGTTTATTGTCAAGGAAATGCTTGGGCAGGGAACTTTTGGTCAAGTAGTTAAGTGCTGGGACACAGAAACTAATGACTATGTTGCTGTGAAGGTGATAAAAAACCAGCCTGCATTTTACCATCAAGCTATCATGGAGGTTTCACTATTAAGAACGGTATGATAGTTCATTAGAAACTTAACTTCATTTTGCTCAATAGGTGCGACTAACAATTATGATTCTGGATGTACTTGCAGTTAAATCAGAAATTTGATCCTGATGATCAGCATAACATTGTCCGAATGCTTGATTATCTGTCATTTCAGAATCATTTGTGTATAGCTTTTGAGATGCTGGGTCAAAACCTGTAAGCTGATTTCTTAAATCGTTTTTGCCTAGCAGCTTCATCCCGTGTTTTTTTTCACACTGCAAGCTCCCATTTCAGGTATGAACTGCTCAAAAGGAACCACTTAAGGGGTCTTAAACTGAAATATGTTCAAGCCTTCTCAAAACAGGTGACATATCTGTTAGTGTATCATATGAATGCCAATTATCTACTGCTATGTTACTAAATTGTGTTTGTTTATGTTTTTAGATATTGGATGCCATGGTTGTGATGAGAGAAGCTGGAATAATTCATTGTGATCTGAAGCCAGAAAATATCCTGTTAGCTCCTAGGTGAGTTACCCTTTTGATCGTTGGAATTTTGCATTATAGTTTTTGGGATACTACTTTAAAGAACATTGTAGCTTGACGGCGTAAGATGAATTTACAGTGTCGCAACAGCTGCAGCAGTGAAAGTTATTGATTTTGGATCAGCGTGCCTGGAGGGTAAAACGGTTTACTCATACATCCAGGTTTTCTTTTTTTTGAACTTTGTAGATCAATTTTTTTTATTTCTTATCTAAGTAATGTTGGTTAACTGAAATAAGGTATTGATTCTTCCCTTATATTTTGCTAGAGCCGCTATTACAGGTCTCCAGAGGTTCTCCTTGGCTATCCGTATCCTGTATAGCTATTGGAAGTGTTTTTCATTTCACACACTACTCTGGTCACAAAAACATGTCATTTAGGACAAGATTTGGTCAAACCTTAAGAGTTACAAGCATCAACGGCAACTTCTAAATCTTTTAGTTTGGAGACATGTCATGTGTAGATTTGTATTGGAAAAGGATTACAAGATCTCATAGTTTTGGAGGATTTTAAGAACACATTCTAGAAGATACTAGTGATGAAGAATATGAATAGAAGATGTA
Organism: Saccharum hybrid cultivar R570; assembly: GCA_038087645.1. Lineage (NCBI taxonomy): Eukaryota > Viridiplantae > Streptophyta > Magnoliopsida > Poales > Poaceae > Saccharum > Saccharum hybrid cultivar. The sequence continues at coordinate 20,267,065 of JAQSUU010000553.1, read as the reverse complement.
TACAAAGTCAAATGTGTCAATTATTTGTGATTGGAGGTAATAAAAGCTGTTGGCAATTTTTTTATGGAACACTGTTTACTTACTACAACAACAACTACAAAGCATGTCAGTCTCAAGCAAGTTGGGGTAGGCTAGAGTTGAAACCCACCAAGAGCCTCTAGTCACGGTTCAGGCACATCAATAGCTGCTTTCCAAGCACTCCTATTCAAACCACTGTTTACTTACTAATGTATATTTTTCAATAAAGTGCTGCCATTCTGCTGTTCTGGCATTTTCTTAGGTGAAGTTCAAGTGGCTTTCTTGAACCTTAACATTTAACAGATACACTACTGCGATCGACATGTGGTCGTTCGGCTGCATAGTTGCTGAACTGTTTCTAGGCTTGCCATTGTTTCCGGGAGCATCAGAATATGATGTGCTTCAGCGGATGATGAAAATTCTCAGGCAAGTTTTTTTTTACCTCTAAACTATTCATTTTGCATGCAATCATGCTCATGTTAATGGCTGCATGCTAATGCTTTATTGAGTCTCATGTAGTCAATCTTATATTTTTATTATCTCCTTTACTTAGCTAAGAATTTAACACACCTGGGCATATGTTTGCAGGGGCCAACCACCAGATGAACTGCTAAGGGGAGCTAAAAACACTATAAGGTTTTTTAAACATGCTGGAAGTATATGCCCTGGCAATGAGGCACCTACTGGTCTTTCTAGTGCATACAGAATTTTAAGTGAAGAAGAGGTTGAAGTGGTAAGTTTCTTGTGATTTCACCCAAATTGACTCTGGATCCTTTTGTTTATACTATCACTGTGCACTGCCTTACTATTTGTGCTAATAACACTATAACAGAGAGATTCCAAGAGGCCAAAGATGGGAAAGTGGTACTTCCCACACCTGAAGCTTGACAAACTCATATGTACCTATCCTTGGAACAATTCCGAACTGACAGGTTTGTTTAATGTCTCTTTTCAGTTTCTAAAATCTACACTCATATGTATAGTATGCTTATTCTTTGTTAGTCAGGTCAATCTAATTTTATTGCTTTGCCATTTTCATGTTTGTTTTGTTATTTATTAAACATGGTGTTGGTATTTTCTTAAGTTGTGTAGTTCGTCGTGTTAAAAGCATCATCTTTTATGTTCTCATCATGTTCATTTGTACAGTATAGACTACCGTTGGAACTTAGAACTGCATTATTGAATTTATTACTTGTAAATTTGACATTTTTTAGCTGGTTTCCTGAATAGGCGAGTGAGAGTTCTTACAATAAAGCTTGGCAAGTTTGATATTATGTTCTCAGGTCTTGCATTTTGATTCAGAGACAGAAAAAACAGTTCGTTTGGGATTAGTTGATTTCTTGAAGGGACTCCTTGAATTTGATCCAAATAAGCGATGGTCACCATTGCAGGTAAGGCTGCTGCGATTGGCACTATTGCATTTCCTAACTGTTATCTACATTCTCGTGTTAGGGGCCTAGGGCATGTCTAGATGTTTTCTCCTATTGACCTATTGGTATTATAATTTTTTTATCGATTTTGCATGCCTACACATTGACGAGAAGTTGATATTCAGAATAACTTTTTTATGTCATCTAGAATTAAATTGATTGTTTTCTGAAACCTATTTCAGGCTCTATATCATCCATTCATAACAGGCGAATCGTTCACCGGTCCATATGAGCCTGTACCTGAGACTGCAAGAATTGTGAGTATGGTCTTATTTTCATATTTTATTTTGTATACGAAAAGAAATACGCTTCTCTTTGGGGGTTAATGTATATATCTAACTTGATAATAGTAGGAATTACAGATGTTGCTTCTTGAAACTATTTTGTGATGATGAATTGCGGTGTATTCCCACATGATTTGATGTTTCCTATTAATCATGTTCCTACACTGTCACTATTCAAGGATATATTGAATATGTCGTATTTTGTCTATAGTGCACATGAATATTTGCCTGCATGATGGGCACATCTATGCACTCTCTGATGTACCTTTAAAAATATCTTTTTTTGCTCATGTTCATTCAGACATGGATCCCATTCTTCTCTCCCTAACTTGTCCCATCTTTCATTTGTATTTTAGCCTGTTGCTCGTGCTGCAGCAATTGATCACAATCCTGGTGGGGGCCACTGGCTACATTCAGGTCTTTCCCCGCAGGTGATAGACGTCCTCTCATTTCCTGTTTCTGAGTTGAGTTTTATTAGAAATAATAACCATATGGAATCTTTCTTAAACCATCATGCCCTATACTTGAAACTTGTAGGTTGGAAGTGTGAACAGATACTTACCTGTGAATAATGCCTACCCTCCAAAGGTTCCTTTTTCTTATGGGAGTAGTTATGGAAGCTATGGTAGCTATACCGGTAATCCTGGTTTTGGTAACAGCTACGGAAGCACTGGTGATGTTAATGCTATCAATATGTATTACTCACCCTTAGGTTCTTCTGGATTAGCGCAAATTGGCTCTAGTCCAGATGTTAGATTAAGGATGCGTTTCCCGCATGATAGAGGAATTCGATTGAGTCCTGGTAGTCTTGGGCCTATGTCTCTTGGAGCCAGTCCATCGCAGTTTACGCCACCAAACTACCAGATGCAAATCCCAGCTAATTCTACTGGGAAGCATGGTTCTGGTTCTCCAGCGAGTGGAGGCATTCATGGTTCTCCATTAGGAAAAGCTGCAGCAGTGGGCCCATACAACATGAGGAGGAATTTGCCCATGCCGCCAAATGATTATGTATCTCAGCATGGACAAGGGCGTTTTGGAGATGGTGTCAGTTTCAGTCATTCTGATGCCTATGCTCGAGGACATACAGGCCACTCTCATAATGCAGCAGGACCTAGTTCTTGTCATTCTGGTTGGAGACCACAAATAGGTTCAAGGAGTGGTATTTCCTTGGAGGCCTCGTCTAGTCATGTGCCTTCACAGGCTCCGTCACAATCATTTGACTTTTCAGCTTCATCAGAACTTGATCCTGCTAATTGGGACCCTAATTATAGGTATGGAATACTCAAATTGATTCTTGTAAACTTGTATAAAAGGTAATATTAATCTAATCTATACCATGTTCCATTTTGTAGTGATGAGTCACTATTGCAAGAAGACAACTCACTGTCAGCTGATCTAAGTAGCAATCTCCACTTTGGAGATGCAGGTGGCCAAGGGAGCTGATCTATCAGATCAGCAAATTTCCAAGGCCATGTCTTTACTACATCTAACCCTGTACCAACAAACCAAAGGTATTGCCACCTAACTAATTTATACTCATTTTCCTTAACCAGTCAGAATATTTTGAACTTAACTGGTTATTTGCCTTTCTTTGTAAGACTGCTGATTTGTTCTACTGTTTTTGGTTACAGAGCAGATCAATTATTTCATGTGTCCTCTCAAGGAGTGAGTGCCCATTCTAGTGTTCCCATCAACTACGGTGGTTACAACCCTCCAAACTATCCTCAGCAAAATCTCCTTCCCCGTCATGGACAGCCTATTCTTCATCAGCGATATAACCAGGCAACTTCCAGTCCAATGCGGCCAATGGGAAGCCATCACAGTGGGCAGCCTGCATGGCCTAGTAGTTTTGGCATGGGCGATGGAGTGCCCTGGGGTAATCTATCCACTCCTTTTTCTTAAAAGAAATGTTCGGTTTGAGAGGGAATGAGAGGAATTGGCAGAAAACTTAACTCATGTTCCATGCGAACCCCTCCCAATCCCTGCACAACTGAACAAAAGTGTAAAGAATCTTTTCCTTCAAGGATATTAACCGTAACACCCAAATCTGCAGGAGGAACAGGAGGGCACTCATTTACGACAAGTGGACTACCTTCATCTCTTCCAAGAAAGGATTATGGGAGCATCTTTTAGTGTGGAGTTGTGGACCGGAGGAATGTCATTGATTCATTGCAGGCGTAAATTATTTGTATTAGTGAAATTGGAGTGCGATGATTCTGGTTGATTGTTTTCGACGTTACCCCATCCCTCCACTTGGTCCTTTGTGAACAGGACACTGGATATACAATATATCATCGATGACAATAGCATTCCTTTGTAACTTTTTTTTAGCAATCAGAAGTTTGGGTCGTCCCCTGATTGCTGACTGCACTGAGGTTGCACTGAATATCAACCCTTGTCGCCTGTGTAATATGAAGCGTTCTGTACGTACGCTCAGTGTGCTACAGATTAATCCGTGAGTAAACAGGCCCGCACATTAGCGGCCCTTGGAATGCAGGAATTGTACAGGAATGTCAGAAGAATCAATTCATTTTTACAGGAAATAGGAAATTTTCCTGATTGTTTTAGTTCATCCATTTTCACAAAACACATAGGAAGGTTTCCCGATTGGGCTATGCAGTGCATGGAGAAGTCTTATGAGCCTATGTAACTATTGCTTAATTTGATTTACCTCTTCGAACTAGCGCCTTGTTTAGTTTGCCTCAAAGTTCCAAGTTTTTTCACTCTCTCTCCATCACATCAATTTTTAACCGCTTGCATGGAATATTAAATGTAGGTAAAAAAATAACTAATTACACAGTTTAGTTGGAAATCACGAGATGAATCTTTTGAGCCTAGTTGGTCCATGATTGGACAATATTTGCCAAATAAGACGAAAGTGGGTACTATTCATCGGGTTGAAATTTTCTTCAATCTAAACAAGGGCTAGAAAACTCAAAACCGGATGTTTTGGTTCCTGCGATTATTGAAACCAGTAGTTTGTTTGCTTCTTGGATGGTTGGTGAAGTGATTTAGTTTGACGTGGTACCTTGTCGGCCACAAGAAGATAAATTGGACTACATCGATAGTTTAGTCAGGAGATAAATATAGTTTGTCAAAATAGTTATAAAACAAATTTCAAATAGTTTCTTAAAGTTTTATGGACATAAAAATCCAGAAATCTAATTTATTTGAAAAAATATCTTAGTTCAGAAAAATATGAAACTAGTTTTAGAGTTTTGGCTTGTTTACGCTAGACATAATATATCTAAGTGCATAGAAGAAATTATGTATCTAGAAAAGCCAAAAACATCTTATAATTTAGAATAAAGGGAGTAGTAGATACTATGTTGATAACCTATAGACTACATATGAGGTAAAATAATTTCAGTAACAATACAAGTGTCATATAACGATCATATTCAGTATGAATACATGTGACAACTCTATACCAGAAGATGGATATGGCTTAGGCCCTACCTCCTGAATATCATCACGTCGAAAAGAAGCGTCCATTTCTTGTTTACAAGCATGCAAATAATTCATCTTTGGTTAGACTTGAATTATTAGGAAAAAAATATTAATACACAAGAATGTGTGAAAATAAGTTAATAGGATCTTGCAAACTTCTCTCTTTATTTTAAATTATAAGTCGTTCTGTCTTTTTTTTAGGTTAGAGTTGAACGCACTTACGCGCACCGAGAGATTTCCGGCAGCAGGGTGGAGTACCACGCAAACACGAACCGTACAGGCGTACACATACAGTTGACGGCTTGACGCAAAGCTGAGACGACGGCTAAAACAAGCAATCTTTGTAGCACAGGAGACTGGGAGGCAGGAGCACAGTTCGCAGTGGGCAAACCTACGGGATATGCTAGGTGGGTCATAGAGCTCTCACTTGGCACTGAAATAGCATGTGTTCCATAATAAATATTTGATACTTAGAATAATTTCAAGCTGATAACCTAGTGGTTTGTCTATTGGCTCTTAACTAGGAGGTTGTTTGTTCGTGCTCTTTAATTTTTGTTTTTCTAAGTAGTGCACTTATTTTCTAATTAGTGTTTTATTTTACTGTTTTCTAGTCATGCATTGTAATATTGAGCTGCGTACTTTAATTTTTATTCTTTTATTTTGTATATCTCCCTACAAAAGTACCAATTAACTGCCGTATTGCACTGCGATGTGAAAGATTTGGGGGTAAACAACAATTCTGTCATCACTTGTGGAATTCTAGTTTTGTGTATTGAAAGATCTCGAGGAAGCAACAGTTGTGTAGGAAAGCAATAGTTGAGGATGGTAATAATCTTACATTACAAGTCAGAATCATTGTAGAATCATGTCAACTTCTCCATTTTCTTTTGTGACAGACAGCACAATTTACTGGTTTTTTGTAGCTGGCTGTCTGCCTATTTTCTTTTGTGACAGACAGCACAATTTACTGGATTTCGTAGTCGGCTGTCTGCCCATTTTGTAGAGTCACGACTTGTTAAATGGAGAACTGTTTGTAGGTAAGATGAGGGTAGGAATATTTTGCACAGATTTTGAGCCCAAAAAAAAAAGTCTATCAGATAACCTATGGGCCACCCCAGCCAAAGCCTGGCCAGGAACGTTCCTCTACAGCCATAGATCAGACCTTCACAGTGTAAATCCCAGCCGTCAATCACGCTCTGGCCCACAGGTCATTGCTCATCAACCAAGCTGAAGTGCTTGCCTCCTTATCAGTCAAGGATGCAGCGGTACGAGCCTATAGAACAGATCCTGTTCAAGTAAGTTCGTGCTGTGAGAGTCATGGATTAGCATTATAAGCTGGCTGATAGTTGTCTGTGATTCCGAGGTGGTATTATGTTCGTTAAAGCGTTTTGTTTGGGTTCAGCTAATCAGCTAACAGAGGCACAGAGCTAATTAAGCTTAGCATTTGGTCTTGGGCCGCGGCCCACATGGATGTTCCAAGGCGCTGCCGGCCAGCTGCTGCAAGCCACGTCTGGTTAAGCATTTGCATAAATACTTTTAGCAATCATCCATATGGGGTGCTACAAGTTTGCCAACTTAAGCTATAGATTGTAAAGGTGCCCATGGTTGCAGTAGTGGCCAAATTATATAGTACACTTTCATTTCTAGGATAATTTTAAATAACTAATAATAAAAAATAGTTCTAACAAGAGCAACCTCGCTCAGTAAGGTTGTTTATTGTTTTTTTTCTCTCATCCATTCAAGTACAAACAAGGAAATACTTCTGCACATCTCACTATCAGAAGATCAAAGTAATATATCAATATGTGATTGCAATATAATGTTGCAGACAAATAGTTGTCATAGGAAAAATGAGAGAGAAAGTTCATTCTACAGTCCTATTTTGTTCGGCTGATGGTTTCTACGGCTAATAAGTCGGCGGATGCTGTTTTGTTATAAGAGAAAAACAGTGTACCATGACTGATAAGTTCAAGTGAACAAGGTTCTAGAAACCTTTAACTTTTCAGCTCTCAGCTATAAAATCGTTTATGTTCAATCTTAGCACCAATTTAGAGTGGTTTATTCCGGTGACACGATTCAAATTACAAAAAAGCTTCACTTCGGGAACTCCCTTTACTCTGCAGTTGTTGATGCTGGGCTCGACCAGGATTGGTCCAGAGCACAAACACATTTTGAAAATAGATTAGAACCATTCAACTTTGGACAACAGACGTCAACAAATGTGAGTCAGTATCCAGCACAGCAAAAAAGAACACAAGTAAAAGTCTGTGTACAAAGTTACTGCTTTAAGAAAGAATGCCTGTGCCTTTTGACAGCAGGGTATACATACAATACAGAATATTGTCAATCTCTCTTATATGTTTACATGGTTTGCACATAACAAAATTGCCCGTAAGGTTTAAAATCCAAGTGTGGGAGAAAAAACTTAGGTCTGACATTGAGGTGACACTACCATCAAAGGACTCCTGGCAAAATGGAGTCACGTAAAACAATGGCAACATTGCTATTACTGTAGCTGAACTGAGTCACTGAAGAGCAGATAGTAGGCTACTCCTAAAGCTCTCCATTCTAAAGAAACGGGTCTGAACAAATGAAGGACAATGAAGTAAGCTATTCTAATATTTTACAAAGCAAAATTTTCCCTGCTGTCTGAGGGCCTTCAAAATAATAGTTGTGTCTGCTACTGACCTTCTGAAAATCTTTTCTTTTCAGTCTCACCTTCTGGATTCTGATAACACTAATAATCTTGAAAATAAGGTATCTCCTCAGCTAGCCATTATGGTTAATTGATGGCTTCTTCCAGAACAGTCTTTTGCACCCTAGAAATTTCAGTCGCAAACAAAATTATTTTGGTGTCTGATATATACAGTTCCTGTATCTAACCAGGCAGTCAACTTTATGACATATGGTCTCATCGAACAGGTGGTGCTAAGCCGTGTGTCTTCATCATGCAATGGTATTTTGGAGGTACTACTGCACCCACTTGCATGCAGAGCTCAATGACAGCAGGCGCATGGCCATAATAATCCCTCCCGCCGTCCACAAGGACCGGTGGGTCGTGAGGCCGCCGATGCCACACAATCTTCTGAGGAACTAGGTCATCCACTCCGGCCTTATTCCACTTGTGCATCCCTTTCCAGCCCTCAAAGTTGAATACTCCACACATTCTGGCCTTGTGCCCTGATTGCCCGATATGCACTTCAGAGCAATGCTTACAAACTTTGGATGGGTACACCAAGAGGAGTTTTGTGACACCTAATCTCAGGTATTCCCATGCATCCAGTGTTCTCTGACCGATATATCTGAGTTCATCTGGCAAGAACGGAGCAGATTGCTGATTGTTGCTTTTGAGTGTATTAAATATTTGTTCACTTTTGTATAGAATCTCATCAGGTATGTCTGCACCAGCATGATGGCACAGCTCAAGTACAGCTGGGACGCGAGTGAAGTCGAATCGCTGGTCATGCTTTATCTCATCCTCAAACATGTTTTTCTGGTGGAAAGCCTGAACAGGGACAAGGATGTCATTCAAGTTGCCCGGTTGCCATTCATGTGGTCGGTCCTTGATCATACGCTTGAAACCATAGCATGTTTTCATCTGATGACCCGTGGCTCCAATGTGAGCTTCAGGACAAAACCTTCAGTCCAAATCAATACAGAAGGTGTTAAACAGACTCATAAAATGCAAAAATATTCAGGGCAAGAATCAACAAACAGTAATCAGGCATAAATATCACAGAGAACAGTTAACTTGGCATTGCAAGAATTGGGTCGTATTGATAAAAACCTAAAATGGTGACGAGACGCAAGAAAAACACTAACCTATGCATTTATAGTATTCCTACTTCATTTCTTCAACCCTTTTGATACTTGCCTAATTCAAGATGCTATAGTAGTTTTTAAAGTACTTCCAACAAGTCATCAATAAAGTGTACTATATGCAATACTGGGTTTATTATCGTTTTTCAGTTAAGACAAGAAAAGACTAATTTCTTTATTTTTTGAAACGAATTTTTTCAAAACGAATAATTTCTTTATTTTCCTTACTTGCATGACTGAACAGGAACAACCTTCAGCAGTCTGGAGACGCCCTCATTGACAATCTCCCTAGCCCTGACCACCTCCTCCGCGACCGGGATCATCCGCTTGATTGGGTATTCCTTTGACCGCTTCTTAATCCTCTTCAGAATCATTGGCCGCAGCTGCTTCCAATCCACCCTCGAGGTGGAGTAGTGCCTCTGGTTCAGAGCTGTGCCACACAGCACCGAGCAGATGTAGATCCCAGCTCTTCGCCCCAGAGACGCCATTGTAGCACATATACAACAAGCCTACAAGTTCATAAGCGGCTAAAACAACTTCGCCCCAGAGACGCCATTGCAGCACATATACAGCAAGCCTACAAGTTCACAATTTGAATAAAGCGGGGAAACAAACACCGAAGAGAATTGGCGTGAGATCAGGGGCGGATCCAGTAAAGGGGCATGGGTGTACACATGTACGTCATGTCAAATAGCTAAATAGCTTAGGTTAGGGTTTCGGTGCTCAGCTTCGCACAGCATGAAGGGAAGAAAAGGGGTGGGAGTACCTGGTGCGTGCTCGTCGCCGGCGAAGAGCCAACGAAAGCCTCAGCACCTGGCTTAGGGCGGCGGCGGCCCACCAGTCGTCGGAGAGCGATACGGTGGCGAGAGAGAGACAGACTGAACGCACGCGGAGGAATGCAGCGGAAGGGGGGTTGTTGGGCGGCAGAACGAGATGCAGCCCGGCTGGCCCAATCGGTGTTGTTGGGCCTGGGCGCAGCGAGAGCGCACCCGCACGTCGCCAAGGGCAGGACGCTCTTCAGTCTTCACCTCCGACCAGACGCCAAGGAACGCAGGGGCCAGCTCGCTTCGGTTCACCCCTCTCGCTCGGCGGCGGCCGGGATCGCGCCACAGAAGGCCCGACGGGCGACGGTGCTACGGACTTAAGTGCAGTTCGTCCCGCGTTTCTCCGTTTCAGTGGTTCGCCTCCGCGCCGCAAGTTCCTAGAGATGGCGGCAAAGTCTGGATACACACGCCCGCTCCCGCTCGCCGGGGACACCGCTCCTCCGCCTCCCAGCGCCGTCCTCTATGTGGCCAACTGCGGGCCCGCGGTGGGAGTGACCGACGCCGACGTCCGCTCGGCGTTCGGCGCCTTCGGGGAGGTCGCAGGGGTCCAGGCCGCCGACGACAGCGGCGCCCGCACCATCGTCCGGTTCCACGAGCCCGGCGCCGCGGAGGCTGCCATGGCCGCGCTCCACGGGCGCCCCTGTGACCTCCTTACGGGTCGCGTGCTGCACATACGGTATTCGGTGCCCGTGAAGCCAAAGGCTCGGTCTGGAGGTTCTGTACCGGTGGCTCTCGCAGCATCGGAGCTCGGAATCCCCGGGATTTACATGGTTCAAGAGTTCGTGACTGCCGCTGAGGAACAGGTTAGCCAATTGTGAGTCATCTCCGTTTGTTCTCCAAGTTTGAGGGTTTGCTAAATAGCCCTGCTTCCCTGTGCTGAGTGGTAGTGTGGTACTATATCTTTTGCTTCCTTTTCAGGAGCTACTTTCAGCTGTGGATAGCAAGACGTGGAAAAGACTGGCGAAGAGACGAGTTCAGCATTATGGTTATGAGTTTCTGTACGAAGTAAGTTTGATCTTGTAAGTATCTCAGGATGACGCAATGTTCCACTATCTTGCGTTCTCCTTACATCAATAATTGAATGGGACTACTGCCTGATGTTTTATTTCATTAAGAGAGCATGACCTTCATTTGTGCTGCCAAGAAACAACAAGGGTTATACTTAAAAGTGTGAGATGCATTGGGTTCATTTTATGACCCTTCATACTGTCTATCCCATTTTCACCAGTGTTGAACCTAATCAAGTCCTGAAGTATCACCGTATGATAAAATCATAAAATGCAGTTTGATTTCACTTTTCTGCTGCATATAGACAGTAAAGGTTTCTGTAGCATGAACAAACTTAAAGCTTGTAATTTCTACTGCACAATTTCCTTTAATCATCATATCTTTAGCTTGAGACTACCTTAGCTTTATGTTGAAAAAGATTCTTTGCTATCCACAGACAAGGAACATTGATTCAAAGCAGTTCTTGGGTGAATTACCTACGTTTGTTTCAACCGTCCTTGACAAGATTGCTTCTTTTCCCGGTGTGAAGGACTGTACCACCAGATTAGTTGATCAATTGACAGTAAGTGTGTATATGCCTATTGTTCTCTATTGTTTCCTTTGCTGAAGGTGATACCTGTAATTCTTATCTTGCCTTGGTCCATTATGCAATCTAGATTTGAGCCCTTAGCAGTGATAACAACATTAGCTTTTGAAATAAAAAAAACAATGCATTAAATTGTTCATGTGTTTTACAGGTAAATGAATATCCTTGTGGTGTAGGTTTGTCTCCACATATAGACACACACTCAGCATTTGAGGAAATGATTTTTAGCCTTTCTTTGTCTGGACCTTGCATCATGGAGTTCAGGAAATATACTAAAGGCAGTTGGCGTGCTCCAAGTGTGGTCAATGGAGTTGATGAAGATAGCAGTCAAGAGCCAGAATGCATAAGGAAAGCCATTTTCCTACCTCCTCGGTCAATGTTATTGATGTCAGGAGAAGGTCGTTATGCCTGGCATCACTATATACCACATCATAAAGTATGTATTCTTCAACTCTATGCACTGCTTTGCTTCTTTCTATATTATTCACAATGCACAAATCCAACCTGTAAATAACATGCCAATGTTTGTGCCCTGTTTTATTTTAGATCGATGCCGTGGGTGGTCAAGTCATCAAAAGGAATTCAAGGCGGGTTTCTTTCACTTTCCGAAAGGTCAGTTTTATTTTATTCGTTTCATGGTGCGCTGGATTGAATATATTGTTCTAGCTGAACAGTTCACCAATGGTCTGCATCCTTTCCATTTTTTTCATTGTTAGTTTTGGTTTGCCGCTAGTCTTATAGCTTTACTCGTAAGAGCCACAATACTCCTTGTGTTTTACTTATTTGACATTTCCTTCATTTCGGCGGTTAACTACAGGTGAGGATGGGTCCTTGTGACTGCGAATACAAGCAATTTTGTGATTCTCATAGCAAGAGATGTTAAGCTGGAAAGGCTAACATGTTCAAAACTACTTGCTGTTACAACCATTCGCAAGTCTCGTAAGAAACTGTCAGTATTTTGTCTCACACAATCAAAATGGTCAGGAGCTCACCGACCAAACTCATATCAAGCAACAGATGTGTGTGCAAATGAATAGATAGAGAATTGTAGGGAATTGTCAGCTGTAACTTTTGAACCTTGTATCCGTCTCATTTCGAGATTGAATTGCTTGAATGAGCCTGTAGTTTGTCATTGTTTTTCCTGATATATCGAAACAACAAAGTTTAAATTATTATCCATACGATGAAAAAATGACACCATTGTTTTTTTGCTACTGTTGAACTTTGTGGAATTGGCCTTCATACCAGGACACTTTTCTAGATAACCTGGTTTCATCATTTGGTTACTCAGTTTAATGACCTCAAGAATTTATTGGCCTTGAGCTTTACAAGAAAAATGACTCCTTCAGGTTTCATAGATGCACAAAAGGAGAAAACGTCGAGCACAAAGCAAACAAAAAAAAGTAGCTTGATGATTTTAATCTTCATTTGAGTAATTACATGAATGCTTTCTGTGCCCATCTTCAGATATGAACAAATTGCTGTACACTTCACCAATCACCATGCATGTCATGTGTCTTGGACTGCGACTAAAAACTGTAGGATGCTACATTTACCGAGCAACAATGCCTTGGCTGGTCATGACTTGAGTATCTTGTAAACACTCACTGGCCACTGTTCACCGCGGCTTGCAACACGCCGCATTCAACTAATCCATCTCCTTCCTGCATGACTGCATCTGGGCCCAGGACATCATGGTCTCAACCTGCAGGGCTATTTCACTGTTCACAAGTAGTGCGGCAGTTCAGTTTGTGGGTTTGTATATGTAAATGTTCCTAAGTGCCCCAATTTTGTCAAAGTGTTAATGCTGCAATTAACCAAAAAGCTAATCTGTCATAGCCTGAGCTGATCAGGTCACAGAACATGACCAAACACCAGACTAGCAAGCTTTCCACTGCTGTAGTACTGATACATGTCAGATGATTTCATCTCTACTGTAATCAACCCTATGCAGCAATGAGTATTCATGGTCATTTTTAGGGGAGCTTTGTAATGCTGCATCATGGACTTTAATCCAACTAGAACCTGCCATCTTCCGCAACCCTCTCAACCTCATCTCCTTCCTCAAGCTATCAGCACTACTCCAGTTGCCCTCAGCAGCAAAAGTATGTGACAACAAAACGTTGTAACCAGCATGGCCATACTTCTTCTCAATGCAGAGTAATCTCTCCGTCACCAAATTCACCAATTCCTGCTTGTCCTGTGCTTTGCAGGACGCGAGCAGTGATCCCCAGATAGAAATGAAGTTACCCTCCTCCCCCAGCTCCTGCACAAATTCATAAGCTTCCTCCACTCTGCCGGCTTTAGCTAACATGTCCACAATGCAGCAACGGTGCTGAGGAGTAACTGCAACCCCAAAAGTTTCCATTGACCTGTACAGAGCAAGCCCTTCATCGACCAGCCCAGAGTAATTACATGCTGAAATTGCTGCCAAAAAGGTCACACCATCAGGTTTTAGCCCCTTCTCTTGCATTGAGTAGAAAAGGGACAATGCTCTTTCGCCAAAACCATGCTGACCAAGACCAGAGATCATTGTTGTATAGGAGACAGTGCTCTTTTCAGTAATAACAGCAAAGACATGTTCTGCAGTAGAAATCTCGCCACACTTGGAGTACATGTCAACAAGAGCTGTACCTACGAAGACATTGGTGTCCAAACAATGGCGCAAAGCAAAACGATGGATCTGCTTCCCTGCACATAAACCTCCTCCTAAAGGATCACATGCAGGGAGCACCGAGGCAAGTGTCACTGAAGTAGGTTCAAGACTTGCCTCAAGCATTGCCCGGAATGCCAAGATTGCTTTTTCAGGCTGCCCACTCTGTGTGTACCCTGCTATCATGGCATTCCAGGTGACTTCATCTCTTTTGACATTACCATAGTCGTCAAATACTCTCTGAGCTATTTCTATGCGACCAGACTTGGCATACATGTCAATCAGATAGCTCTCCAAGCCCTCATCCTCAATGCCATGCCTTACGAGATAACCGTGGGCTTGTTTACCAATCTGAAGGTCTCCTGTATTGGACGCAGCAGAGAGAACTGCAGTCAGTGTCACTGAATCAGCTGCAAACCCTGATTTTTGCATCTGATAAACGAGCAACAGGCCTTCCAAATCAAAATCGTTCTGCACAAAAGCAGTGACCATGGTGTTCCAAGAAACAATGTCCTTCTCTGGTAAGCGGTCAAAGAGCTCAAAGGCAGTTTGGACATTGCCACATCTCGAGTACGTTACAACAAGTGCATTACCAAGTATCACTGGCAAAGTGGCGTGCATTCCTTTGATCAAGTAGCCATGCAGCTGCTGACCCAACCTGCCATCCTGGGACTGTGATGCAGCCGTGAGTGCTGACAAGAAGGTCACGACATCCATTGGAACCTCTTTAGACCCCATTAACCGGATAACGAGATCCATAGCTTCAGCAAATTTCCCATTCTGCACATACCCAGTGATCATCGTGTTCCAAACCTCGGTGTTCTTCTTGGCAGTGTACTCAAACACCCTCCAAGCTGACTGCACATCCCCGAGTTCAGAGAACATCGCGATGGCCGAGCTGACAACAAAGAGATCATTGACATATTCCATCCCATGCTTCACAAGGAGGCCGTAGAGCACCAAGGACCAGCTGGGATCTTCCTTGGCCGCCGCGGGGAAGACATTGACGAAGCTGACTGGCGTGGGCTTGACGCCATCCTCCAGCATACGCGCGAACAGCTCCAGAGCTTCCTGGGGACGTCCGGTCTTGACGTACCAACCGAACAGTGTGTTCCAGGAAACCGCGTTCCGCTTGGGCATCGCGTCGAACAGCCTGCGAACGACGTCGACGCCACCGCCGCCTCGGTCCCGCACGCAGGAGGCGTAGAGGTTGAGGAGCGAGTTGCGGAGCACCGCGGTGTCGGGCAGCGCGCGCGCGCGGCGGAGGAGGTGCGCGTGGACGGATTTCCCGAGGCGGAGGCGGCGGGTGCGGGCACAGGCGGTGAGCGCGCAGGAGTAGGTGTAGTGGTCGGAGCGTGGCGCGGGGCGCGCGGCGTGGTTGAGGAGCGCGTAGAGCCGCAGCGCGTGTTCCGGGAGGGCGCGGGCCACGTAGGCGATGAGGAGCGCGTTGTAGAGCGGCGGCAGCGGCGGGCGCGGGAGCGCGTCGAGGAGCAGCCGCCGCGCGCCGTCCAGGCGGCCCTGTTTGCACAGCCGCCTCACCTGCGACGCCGTCGGGTGCCGCTGCGCCTTCATCCCGCCCCCGGCGCTGCAGGTGCTGGCAGCGGAGGCATTAGTAGGGGCCGGAGGGAGCGAGACGGCGCAGCGGGGGGCAGGAAACATGAGACGGGGGCGCGGGCGCGTCGCGGTGACTCCTCTCCCTCTCGCAGTGGCATGGCAGCTTGCAGCTTCCGCACATCGCCTCATCGCTTCGTGCTGGGCCCGTGCTGTCAGCTACTGACGAATAGGATAGGACCTGGATTGCAAGTCCGACCTGGAGTCCTGGATAGGGATGCAAGCAGGTGCACGATGGCCTGCTACCCGCCAGGCCCGCCTGCAAAAATGGCGTTGGCACTTGGCAGACACCTGCGGAGACCAGCGCTTTAGGAAGCAGGAAAAAATAGGCGGCCTGCAAAGCCTAGTAGGCTAGCGAACCTGCGTTGCCTGCATTGCCTGCGTCGCCCGTATCTCCTGCCAACCACATCAGCCACAGCGTCGTCTCGCTCTTTCCATGGAAATTTCGGTTTTACAGCATAGAACCAAGACAGTTTGGATAAGGGCTTCTTCAGTTGCAAAAAATTTTGCAAAATGACTTTGTAGCACGTTTCGTTGTTATTTGATAATTAGTGTTCAATCATAGTTTAATTAGGCTTAAAAGATTCGTCTCGTCCATTTCGTCTAAACTGTGTAATTAGTTTTATTTATCTATATTTAATGCTTCATTCATGTGTCTAAAGATTCGATGTGACGGGAAATCTGAAAAATTTTGCAAAATTTTCTGGAAACTAAACCGGCCCTAAGAGGAAAAGGTTTGCAAGGAAATTTGTTCAGTATTTGCTTCGAACTGCATTGTGATTCGTGAATTCGTAAGCGTGCACGGTGCTTCGGCATGAAGACACCCGCTGGCCCCTTCCCTCTGCCCGCAAAACCCAGCAGGAGCTGGCGATTAGCAAAAAAAAGACTTGGTAGGGGCCTTTTTATATCTCAAATATTTCTCCAAGTTTCACTATGCAAAAAGAAGATTCCTCGTCACATCAAAATGCCGGCACATGTATGGAGTACTAAATGTAGATGAAATCAAAAACTAATTGCACAGTTTTGTTGTACTTTACGAGACGAATGTTTTGAGCCTAATTAGTCAATGTTTGGACAATTTTTACCAAATAAAAACAAAATACTACAGTAACACAGTGTGCTACAATGTTGTTACCGCCCCCGAATCGGGGAAACTAAACACGGCCTAGGCTCCTGCAGACCAATGAAGTTCTGCATGCAGGTGATGCGACGGATTGCGGGCTGTCTGCAGGTCGTTTCTGATTTCTTTTCCAAATGTTCGACTGCGGAATGGATTAGCTGGTGTTTGCTTCTTTCCGCACGCGCATGTGGGAACATTTCCACGTGTACACACAAGAAGACAAAAAAACAGAAATGCTTCATTCCGCACGCGTGTGCCAGAATGTTTTCGCATGCATGTACAAGAAGATAAAAAAATGCAGACCAACTCACAAGTCACCACCACAGCCGGAGATGAAGCAGTTCGCGGCATTAGGGTTAAGAGGTTTCTCTGTTCTATAGGCTTACAAGAAAGTTTCTAGGAAGGATGGTCGGACCGGCGGTGGTAGTGGTCGAGACGGCGGCGGAGGGCGGGGTGGCGATGGGAGGTGGCGGCCGAGGCCGCGGCGCTCACGCTAGATCCAAAGCATAGGGTTGAGGTTAGCGTGTCGGCGTCGAGGGCGGTGACGAAGGCAGCGGCGCGTCGCGGAGCCTGGGGAGGGGGTCGAGGCGGAGGCGGAGGCGGAGGCGCTCGCCCCAGATCTGAAGCATAGGGTTGAGTTTAGGGTTGGTCGTGGTCGAGGGCGACAGTGGAAGCGACGTGGACGTCGTCGGAGCCGCACGGGATGAGGAGGCGGCAGGGGAACGCGGGAGGAAGAAGAGAAGGTGCGCGCGAGGAAGAAAGAGGCATTCAATGTGTGGGCGGAGTTTTCTGTGCCTGTGCACACGGGGTGCAGTAAGGTCCATAAATAATATGCATTGTTTATATGTTACTAGCAAACATGCATGTGCGTTGCAACGGGAGATATTATAAAACCTTTATAATAAATTATGACTATAGTCTCTAATTAAAGTCAGTACAGTCTATTTTAATGAAGTCGATGTTTGGGGTTAAGATTGTGAAGCGCGATGATTGAAGTCCTAAATATATAAATTTCTCATTATATATACGTACATCTTAGAGATTTGCACTGATATGTGTATATAGTTTAAAGAAACATTTATTTTTATTAGATTGGATGACAAAGTGTTCAAGATTTAAGTTTACGGTTTGATTAGTTAGGTCATCAGCCGATTCATCTTATAGTAATAATTTTTTTATTCCTAAACAATTTATTAATAAAATACATGTTTATTATAGATAAAGTTCAACGGTTAAAATACTATATTTATTGTTATAATTTGGTAGCAGTCAGTGTATAATTATTGGCGACTTTCACCTTTCCAATGCTAGATTATTTTGGCCCAAGTTACTCCAAGAGAGCAGCGTAGAGCAGGCTCGTGTGCGAGCGAGCCCGTTCAAAAAACGACGTGGAAGAAAGGAACTTCAGAAAAAAGGAAACGATCAGCGTAATAAACCGCATGTGCATCTTGATAAGCCCGAAACAATAATCTGCACTTAGCATACATTAGGCATTAATGCATTATTAGTATTACTCATATCTTTTATTTATGGTTGTTTGGCCAGTGAGAGTCACGGGAGGTTGTATGTCTATTTGAGACCAAGATTGCAAGAGGCGGTGGAGTTTGATTCGGACAGGAGATAGAGTTTGACTCGATGAAAATACTGCTCAGTTTTGACACAAGAAACTCTTCTAAACCGTGTTGAAGCGGATTGCCTTATACATACCAAGTAGGACGAACAATCATTACGGAGTTTGGACACGGATGGATGGGCCAGACCAAAAAATTGAGAAAAATTTTACCTCTTTAAAACGAACGGTGCCTGGCGTGCGTGAGCCAGAATACTTGGGCTTAGCTCAACCGTGTTTCAATTAAACACTAATAAGGCCCATAATAAATAATATCTGCACTAAATTATTTGTTCTGTATGGAAAATCAAGGAGAGATTAACTCGGTTTAATTAGGTGGCTATTATTCTGTATGAAAAACAAGGAGAGATTGACTCAGTTTAATTAGGTGGCTTGTCTATAAATCTACACCTAATAATAAAGAGGCAATGCGAATAATTTTTTTTAATTCTAAAATAAGAAGAGTGATGTTGAGTAGTGGTTTTTCAATTCCAAACTAAGAAGAGTGATGCCGAGTAGTTAGAGGAGGGCCGGACGAAAAAATGGGAGAGTGAAAGTTTTTACCTCTTTATTATTAAGTATAGATTCTCTTTGCACAGAGTCATAGCCTCGCAGCGTCATAGGGAGACAATATATAAGGCAAGGAGAAAGAGGAGAATCTTTGCAAAAACAAAAGAAGTAGAAGGAGAAAGAGAAGAATAAGTCCTTAGATGCAAACCAGAGGCTCAGAGAGGGAGCAATCGAACATGTCAAAGAGGTCGCGTAGAGAGTCACATGGAGACGAACGTGAGAGCCTAGGGGAGAACACAGTGTGAGGCCATTGTCATGTCGTTGCTCTGGCCTCTCGACTAAATTTGGCACGTCGAGGCAGCGCCAGCGGCGGTGGGCTCAGCGGCAACATCTCTACCTCGTGTTGGACGACTAGGAGAGAGGGTACATCGTGCACATGGTCGAGGGCGATTTTGACTCTAACGACGCTGAATATTTGAGTGTCGCGATGAGGCCTTGTTAGTTTCATCTCAGAACCAAGTGGGTTGGAGGAGATGGAGGGGAATTTAACCCCCTATAAGTCAAAATCCCCCTTAATTCCCTCCAATTCGTTCCAACACGCTTTGTTTGCGAAAGAAATGAACAAGGCCTGATTAAGAGGCGGATGTGTGTGAAGTTAAGCCTTCTATTTTTTCCCCTTATTGCCCATATGCTTCAAAGCGAGCATAGCATTTAATAGCATTTCATGGATATGAGTCTGATTATCCGTGTTTGTTAGTACAATCGTTTGTATGAACCTGCCTCGTAATTGAATGCTTGATGCTATGTTAATATATATACTACATACATTCTAAGCTAAGGAATGAAATAGGCATCATATTGAATTAGATTTTGAGAAGGCCTACGATAAGGTCAATTGAAATATTCTCTTTAGCTGTCTTAAGGCAAGGAGCTTTTGTGATCAATGGTGTGAAGGATTAAACAACTAGTTTCTGGGGTACTGTCACTGTGAAGCTAAACAATAGTATTGGCCCTTATATTAAAAGCTATAAAGGGGTGAGACAAGGTGACCCCTTGTCTCCCATTCTATTTAACTTTGTGGCAGATTGTCTTACTAAAATGATACATAAAGCCCACGATAATGGTTTGATTTGTGGTCTGATTTCTCATATAATACCCAAAGGGATTGCCATTCTGCGGTATGCAGATGACACTATTGTTTGCCTTAAAGATGACACTAGAAATATGAAACTTCTATTATATCTTTATGAGATGATGACTGGGCTAAAATCAACTTTAATAAGAGCGAGGCTATGATGATCAATGACACTGAGAATAATCCTTTGCAGAGTTGTTCAATTGTCAAATTGGATATTTCTCTATTAAATATCTTGGGATACTTGTAAGTCCTAGCAGATTACATATTATCGATTGGGCCCCTCTCATGGATAAAATGCTAAGAAATTAGATGTGTGAAAAGGTCGAACAATGTCTATAGCAGGTAGATCTACTATGATTAGTTCAAGTCTGAATAATACCCCCATGCATCGTCTTTATACGTGTTACCCAAAATTGTCATAGCACAATTAGATAAAGTCTGAAGGAAAATTTTCTAGCAAGGAGGTAAAACAAAGAGAAAGTATCACCTGATTAAGTGGACTAAAAGGTCTGCCAAAGCAGGAAGAAGTGGGGTCTTGGCATTAAATAAAGACATTAGAATAACGAATCTTAGCTTTCTTTGTAAGGGTGGAGATTAGAAAAGAAAAATGACCTTTGGCAGACACAGACAGAGTGACTAACCAATCTGGGTGGACCAGTTAAAAGTGAGAAACATTTACTTGCAAGGTAGAACCATTACCGTTAATAATAGTAAGTCTACCATATTCTGCCACAGTCCCAAGAAGAGTGAAGACTTGGCATAAGTTGAATTGGCTGCAATTGTAGCACATGAAAAAAATTATGCTAATTGAATAGACAACGAAATCTGTTGTAGTTGATGCTGACAAAAAAAATTGATGCTCAGATCATGAAGCAAGCAACTTGGGTCTCTGCCTCTGATTCAACAAAGAGTCAGGTACATCTCACTCTCCTTTTTTGTGTGGGTGTCCTAGTCTACATGACCTAAGTTGTATGTGACAAGTTTATGTTGATTTCACAAATTTTTATACATCTTTGCTATCAAACTTAACTAGGTTTTTTGGGTTATAAATACTTGTTAATACAACTTGGATTTCAACTTTAAACTAGGATTGACACAACAAAATAAAAAAAATCAGAGGTATATTGATGAGTTATAGGCTTCAAGAGCACATCTGACACGCCAATGTGAAGAAGCAAAAGGTCTTCTAAAGAATGAACTGCAAGTATGATGTGAAGCATGTTAAGTCTGATGGCCTGATTGAGTTTGATCTTGCTCTAACAATCACTAGATGCCATGAAATCTTTATATATCCTCTTGAAGTTGCCAATGAAAAATTGATTGATCATCTAGCTTGAATCTACAACGTACCTGGAAAAGTCCCTTCTGATCTCCCACAAGATGACCGAGTCAGACATCAAAATACATTCCACCACACAGAAGGGTTACGATTATACCGGAACCTCCCCTGTGGGAAGATGAACATGTTTGGAAAGTTTGTGATAAGGGGTATAATAGAATTTCTATTTAGGCATCGTTTGGTGCTTTGTCTGAATGAAATTTTTTTCCTTGAGATTTCATTATACTATCAACAACAGAATTAAACTTGGTGCAAAGGTAAAGTCTAGTGCCTGTCTAAGAACAAAAGATGGAATGAACCTAGATTACTTCATAATATATGGTATCATCGTATATATATCTTGTCACACTGTCCACATGAATTCCTCAACATCATTTGACTTGAAGTGTCTATTGGACATACTGAGGTCTGAAGACCCCGCAGGAAATAAGATTATCATATGTTATAATGCGTCCCCCATATGGATGAGATTTAGAAGAGAATCATTTCATCATCATGTATGATAGGTTCAAGTAAATTTGTAAGGAAGATAGAGTTGAATCATTATAAAAGGTAAAAAAAGTATTAGAGTTCATTAAGCCATATGCTAGTTGGGGATCTCGATTGTATGACAATGAGTTCACTGAAATGGTATATAAGAGGCATGCTGTTGATTCCAATTGGGTACTAAAAGGGAAAATGGACTTGCTGGAAATGTGGTGCCATAATTTTACACATTTGCATGAAAAGTCTAGTGCATTGAATGATGAAGATGAGGTATATATAATGGATAGTATATCCGAAGGAGTGACAAATTAATTACAAGAGGGGATGCATTCCATCCAAGAGCTCGAGCTACTACATCAAATGCACACTATGTAGAAGTAATATTGTACTGCTCTTACACTGATGGCAATATATAATATGTTATTATGTAGATTGATGTATTGAAATGATGAAGTTTAGTTTTGTTTGTATGATACAAAAATGGCACTTGTATATCAGCAAGAGTTGCACCGACAAAGCCAACAAGGGTGCACAACAAAATAGATTTGTCCCCTGCCCATAAGCCTCCTCCAAGAGTCACATGCAGGAAGCACAGAAGCATCACTGAAGTACATTAAAAGCTTACTTTTAGCATTACTGGAATAGCAACATTGCTTATTCAAGCTGCCCACTCTATGCACATCTTGTTGTCATGAGAAATGTATTATTTCATCTCTCATAAATGACATAGACATCAGACACACTTGAGCTATTTCTCCGTGACCAAACTTGGAATGCAATGCACGTTTGTTGGTCTGTGACTGAACATGAGAGAGGTGGAAGCGGAGAGAAAGAGAAAGAGAGAGAGAGAGAGCCAAATGAGTAAGAGACAAGAGAGTCCCCTCCACCTTCCTCCTCTCCCCTTTTATAGGAGAGGTGGGAAGGGAGGTTTTCATTATTAGGGATGTTGTGTTTTGGGAATAGTCTTACGTCTTCATGGTCAACAAGTCCATGCATCTCCACGGCGGTTCTCACTGGTCGTCGGCAGAACAAGATGTTTGTACATTGTGCTGCTCTCTTGACATTGGATGGCACATTGTGCTATCTACTCTCTTGACATTGGATGGCACTAGCAAACCACCAAGACCACCTTGGGGGTTTATTACTTGTTTACAACCTTCATGGCGAGTGTTGGTTTGACTGTACTAGATGTCAAGTAGGGCTTGCAAAAGCTAAGTGGACATTGGCAAAATTCTTACATGGTTGCTCATGAGCACATGGCACCTACGGATATACACATGCCCATAATAAAGCTAAAAATAATTTGAGGTCCACTACTACATAAAACTTAATCGAGGCGTGGTTTTCGATTTACGGAGGCGGGCATTGCAACCACCTCCGTCGAAAGGTCACGATAAATGCTGGATTAACGGAGGCGGCATAAATCGATTAAAATAAACAAAAAAAGAAAAAAACACACACGGGCATATGGGCCGCACCGGCTAAAAGGTTCAAATTGGCTAGAGGGGAGTGAATAGCCTAGATTAAAACTCTATAAATCACTAGAGCAAAGATTAGTAACACAAATGGCGATAAATGCAATTTGCTCTAGCTCTAAGTGTCAAGTAAGCCACCTAGTTGCAAATCTAGTTATCTAATGTCTCTATGTCACCCACAAGCTAGGTTGCTACAACTAATACTACCTAGAGTGCTAGCAACAAGAACAAGCACAACTAAAAGGCTAAAACACAAGGTAAAGTTGCGGTAAGTAAATGATGGGAAGATGATTTTATACTGACGTGTAGAGGCAAGTGAACCAACGAAGAATACCAATGTGAAGCCAATCATCGGGAGACAATCAATCACAATATCAAGAGAGACACCAAGATTTTCTCCCGATGTTCACGTGCTTGCTGGCACGCTAGTCTCCGTTGTGTCGACCAACACTACGTGGTTCAGCGGCTAATTGGGAATCCACACCCAAGTTCTCCAAGAGAGCCACAAGAACCTACCGCTAGTGAGGTAACTCAATGACACACGCAATATATTAGAGCTACCTTATGGCTCTTCGCCGGGGAAGGTGCAAAGCCCCTCACAAGTCACCGGAGCCGGCCACGAACAACCTTCAACTCGTGCTGGACCTCCTCCGCTGCTCCAAGCCGTCTAGGTGACGACAACCACCAAGAGAAACAAGAATCCCGCAGCAAAAGAACACATAAGTGCCAACTAGATGCAAACTCACAAGCAAATGCACTTGAGATCACTCAATCTCACTTTGATTAGGCAATCAAGTAAGGGAGATGAGTGGGAGGGGATGTGCTCAGCTCAAGAGGATGTTAGAGAGTCAAAATGTCCAAGAGTGTCCTCTCTAAATTGGCCAAACACATATTTATAAGCAGTCCCAAAGAATAGAGCCGTTAGGGACAAGTTGCTGCTGATGCCGTGCTGACCGGACGCGGACACAGCGTCCGGTCGCGTCTCGCACCACCGCCCGATGATCGCCACGTGTCAAGTTTTAAATCTCGTTCGTTCGATCGTAACGGTCACTTAAACAAAGTCTCACACTGCTCAGAAGTGATCAGATGCGCCGCTTGGTCTAATCGGACGCGCCCTAGCGTCTAGTCGCCAGAAGCTTGCGCTGCTGAGAGGCCGACCGGACACACCGTTTGTACTGACCGAACACCACAGTGCCAGTGTCCGGTCGATTCTAGTAAGCACCCACTCGCGACCTGACGCGTCCGGTCGATCGTGACCTGATGCGCCACCGCGTCCGATCGACCTCACGTGCTTCGCAGCTTCTCTCGGGCTTGACCGGACACGCCGGTCCCGTGACCGACCGGACGCGCCAATGCAAAGCCCTAGCGTCCCGCGCTTGACTGCTGCTGCCACTACCTAGACGCGCCAGCCGCGTCCGATCCAGCGTCCTGTTCAGCGTCCGATCTAGCGTCTGGTCACCCCAGTGACTTCCTTTCGCCTCCGGCGCAATGAAAAATAGTTGTTTCACTTTCACAAAAAACATCGAATCACAAACCCATCTCTAACGCTCAAAGTCCACCGTCTTTGCAAGTGTGCTAACATCACCAAGTGTACATTACCATGTGTATGTGTGTTAGCATTTTCATAATCATTTTGAAGGAGCTAGGTTAGCTCTCCATTAGATCTAAATGCATATGCAAATGAATCTTCATCTAGTGGCACTTAAGTGATAAATAGCCCCGAAAACTCACTTCTTTATAGTACGGCTATCGATCCTAAGTGTGATCACACCCTCTATGATGTCTTGATCACCAAAAGTAAATCCTATCTATACCTTTTCCTTGAGCTCCATAGGGTTGCACTCCATCTCCTCTTCTTCTCCAAGTATGGCACCAAGTCATCATGATTAACATGCATCTTGCCATCACTTAGGAGTGTATCAATCACCTTTTTCTATTAACACTCAAGCACATGTGATTAGTACTTAGGTTTCATCAATTAGCCAAAACCAAACTAGGGACTTTCACTGGCCTGGATCTGGGCCTCACGCCACCATCGTCAATTCTTTCGCCCCAGCTCCAGCCGCCGCCCTAGATCCAGCAGCCGCCCCAGCGCTGTTGCCCAGATCCGGGCACCAGGAGCGCCGTCGGGGAGGAGGATGGGGCTGGATCTACCGTCGGGGAGGAAGTGGGTGTCGGATCCGCCATCGGGGAGGAGGTGGGTTCTAGATCTATCGTTGGGCGAGACGGCCTGCACTCCCTACCGTAGTGGGAGGGAGGGACGAGCGTGCCATGGTGGAAGAGAGAGGGAGGAGGGGCGCCGTCGTGTTTTGAGGGAGGAGGGGTGTCGTCATGGTTGGAGGGAGAGGTGTCGTGGTGGGAGGGAGAGAGAGAGGAAGGGCGCCACTCGGTCTAGAGGAGATGGAGAGGGAGACGGTGTGTGTGTGAGAGAGAGAGACGAGTGAATGAAAAACCCTAGGTGTCGGTGTTCGGTACCGGGAGGGCCCTAGATCGATGAGTAAATTTGTGCCACGTGCTCCCTAATCCGGATGGTGGTGCAAAGAGAATACACGAGGGTTTATCCTGGTTCGGGCAAAAGAAGGTCCTACGTTCAACGGGGAGGGAGAGAATTGTATTTCCTTGCACCTAAGTGCTTTGCGTAGGGGTTACAAGCCATGAGAGAGGAAACCGGTCCCAAGTCTCAAAGAAAGAGTATAAATGGAGTGTTGCTTGAGATGTTGATCTCGGGAATGAGGAAGGTGTCTATCTCGTTTTTTCCTCTGTCGTCCCCCTTGGAGAGCTCCTTGCCCTCCCCTTTTATAGACTCAAGGGGAGGGTAAGGTTTACAACAAACCCTAGGGGGTGCCCTATAGGATAAGGCGGAGCGGGCACTGTAAGTGTTACTGTGGCGACGTGCCCCGGTGCATGCAGGCCATCCCCGGGCCATCGTGGTGATGACGGGACGGCGGGACGTCCTGGGGGCTATAGAGGACGTGCGATTCCCTGTCGATGTACGGGTCGTAGTCCCTTTGTTCGACTGATGGCGGTCGAGGCCGGGTCGATACGTAGCTGAGGGGGGTCGACGAGAAACGGATAAGGCCGAGCTCAGAAACCTCGGGACATGACGGTCGGACAGTGCTAGTCATGGTGGGAATGGTGGCTGCTTTTCATCGCCCATCCCGGGATGGGCAGTAAAAAGTAAGATTACACACGGACGCTGCTCCCACGTTGGTGGCGTTGTGGCCACGTTGGTGGAAGTGGTTGCATTGAATGCTTTGTCGGTGAGTAGGTGGGTGAGGGGGGGTCGACCGGGTCGACCCCAGGTCATGCGAGTCGGAGAATTTCCGGGGTCGACACTTCCCGTCGAGCGAGCTTCGTACGAGTCGAAACGCGGTCGAGGGTGCCCCGTCCCCATACGCATGTGGCTTGGATTGGCGTATCCGTGTTGGTGGAGCATTAACTTGATCTTTTAGGGGGTTTTTAGGGCGCTGATTCCTCGGGGGCATTCTCCTTTTAATCGTTGGTTTTGGGTACCCCTAATTTAGGCACCCGACACTAGGTTCATCTATTTGTGCTGAACACATCTATCGAGCCTCGCCTAGGCCTGTTAGACCTCGACCTTTTTTAGAGGCGGGCCTTATAGTGTGCCCGCTTTTGAAAATGGATTCACGGAGACGGTTGTTTTAAGACGACCGCCTCCAAAAATAGACTATTTTTTGGAGGCGGTTGTCTTAACACAACCGCTTCGGTAAATCCATTTACGAAGATGGGCATTTTTCAACCGCCTCGCTAAATAAAATGACAGCCTCCGTAAATCAATTTTGCGAGGTTATCATTTTTAGTGCCTCGGTAAATAAAACGACCGTATCCGATAAGCGCTAGGCATTAACCGAGGCAGTTGAATTTTGTAAAGGCCTCGGTTAATGTTTGGGCAGTGCCTCGCAAAATCATTTATGCAGTAGTGGTCGTGCCTATGCTTGCATAATGAAATAAGAATTTGTTGCTACATAATGTCGGTAGCTTTGATGTGTTTAGGAATGATGTTAAAATAATGTAAGCTTGTTCCTATGCTTCCATAATGATATTAATAAGGATTTTGTTGCTACATAATATCGTTACCTTCAATGTGTTTTGGAATGAAGTTCATGATGATGTAAACATGAAGAAGACACTTTCAATGATCTCTACATAAGATGGAGCGTGGATACATCATGCGCATGACCGATCTTGAGGTGCAAGTTCATCGAGGGTAACATTCGGTTCGCTAGCAGTCCGACGCTCCTTTATTTCGAAGGCGACTCTTTTCACACAGAATGCAATTGAGACATTCGGTTCGCTGGCAGTCCGATGCTCCTTTGTTTCGAAGGCCATGACTCTTTCACACAGAATGCAATTGAGACATTTGGTTCCCTGGCAGTCCGAGGCTCCTTTATTCCGAAGGCCATAACTCTTTTACATAGAATGCAATCCAGGCAAACTAGTAGACTAGTGGTCCATCCAAAAGCTGTGTCGGTACATGGACCAAAGCGGCAATCTTGTCTGGCGTCCGCGCGCGCTCTCTCTCTCTCTCTCTCTCTTCCTCGCGCCTGTTCGATGCTGAAGAGGACCCCCGCCGCCCGGCGCCCGCTGTCTCGCCTCGTTCGTGGACTCGTGGCCGGCCACCGTCGCTTCGTGGCTGCGGAACCAGTCCAACAAGTTTGCTATCGCGCCGCGGTGCCGTAGAGCCCGCTCTTGCGTTCATTTTGAGCTCCACAGCTCGAGACCGGGACCTGGCCCATGCATGCACATCCATGGCCGCTGCCATGGCCAATGCGCCGGGCTGGAAGGCTGGAACCTTCCGGAACAAGCCGGAGGTCGCCACTGGCCACTTCCGTCGCCGGACACCAGGGGCACGCACGCCACGCACCCCGTGGTGCGGACACTGCTGTCGCTCTTCTTCGCCAAAAGCAGCCTCCGCAATCTGCACGGACACACAGAGATTTGCATGCAATCGACGATACATGCTTGTGACGGCGAGCACGTTTGAAGCAGGTCTGCCAAACACCCTTCCGTTCCTCTCCTAGCGCGGATGACAAAAATTTAAATTTCCCCTACTTCACAACCCAGAACCTAGCAAAGAGTACTTAGCACTTTGGAAGAATTTCCAAATCCATCAAGACAAGGTCTCGCTACAGCCAGAAGGCTACAGGATCTAGGGACCGATCAACATGTTCATGAGGGATTTGGTAGTCCATGGATGCATAGGTGATAGGTGCAACGTCCGGCAACCCGCAGCTCACCCTCCTTGCCGTACTTGAGCCGGAAGGAGGTCATCTTCACCACGCGGAGGCGCGGGTAGAAGTCGTCATCCTTGGCCATCCGGACTCTATTAAGTAGAACCTGCTATTGTCCATGTAGGCATGTACACCAACGTGGCACCCAGATGCCTCTCCGAGCTCTTGTCAAAGTACACTTCCACGCTAAGCTTCCAGACTAACATGGTCGCGCACCCAGTTGCGGGTGGGACGTCGGAGGAGCACACATGCACGGCGCCTTCCTTGGATACATAGCCCAACCCAGGCGTCCAGCTCGTGGCCATAGTACGCTTGGCCTCTGAACGGCAAGATCCAGTCGCCGACGTGGGTCCACTCAAGGCTCTCCACGTCAAAGGTGAACTGCTAAGGTCACCATGAATGGGCAGGATCAAACCAGGGTTGAGCTTGTAACATCTGACAGACACAAAGATGGTACGCCCGTCCGAGTGCACCGAATAGCTACCGACACGAGGAGTCAAATGGCGGCATCGACCTGACGCTGGCCCACGACCACGACTCCTCTGTGGCTGGTGGCTCTGGCCCGAGCACCTCTAGGAAAGGGTAGACGAACGCCCAGAGCCTGCCGCCAGCGGAGGCGTACGGATGTTTAGTGCCACAGTCCCCACGGCTCATCGGGGACGGGCATACCGTCGTGGCGTCGTCGCCAGTGCCTCGGTGTCGAACGCGGGAATGCCGGGACTGGATTCTGCGGGGTACATCGCCAAGATCTTGGTGCCGTGGGCGGCGAAGGACCGCGAATAAGCATGCTGTGCCACGATGCGGACAAGCAGGGACGCGACAGGCCGTGGCACGTCCGGGTCGGCGTCGGCGTTGGCGTTGGCGTCGCTGAAGCCGTCCTCGCCCGCCCTGTAGATGCTGTAACCCCTGTCCCGGTCGTTCACCACCAGGTGGAGATACTTCTTCCGCAGCTGCTGCTGCGCCGCCGGCCGCTTGGCCGGCAGAGGCGCAGAGCAGGCTGAGCAGCGACCCGAGAAAAGCTCGCTTTGATGCACACCTGTTTCTCATTATTTTCCTCATTCCTCAATAGAGGATGATTGATCAACTTTGAGCTCACGCTCATATGTGTTTATAATTCATCATCTACAACTACGGGCGAGGTGTGATCCCTCATTGTTTTCACTTTAATAACACAACATATTTGACTGAACTACTTATACAGCTGTTCAGTCATCCTCACGGTTCTTGCAAGTTGGGTTGCAGGGATACGGGCAATCAATCTGCCGAGAGACCTCCCTATCGTAGTACCAGTCCCCCACTGCCTTGCCAATTTGCTGCAGAAAGAGAAACACATCACTCTTCAATTCTGAACAGCAGAACAAGTTTCATTTTTTTTTTCTGATTTCTGAATCTGTCCACGACTACTAGAAATTTGAAGAACAAGATAAACCATTCAGTATCTCGATTCTCTCATAACTGATGCAGCCATGCAGGATTAAACTTACCGTCCTATTAACCGTGGGAGAACCATCTGCTAGCCATGTATCTTGGGATCCTGATTGGCAGTGAGCATTGCATGAGTCGATGAACATGCCTACAGATGGAGTTGTAGGAAGCGCTGCCAGAAAGTCTGTCCTGAAATCTGTGCCAAAAGAATCAAACGAATCAGATAGGCAATGTTACTGAGGGCTTGTTTAGGAGAGCTATGCCCTGCTCAGCTAAAATAGAGAATGCAAATTGCGAAAGTACTAACTTTGCAAGGTTGTGAGTTGGCTGGGGGAGCAGCTCTTGATATCAAGTTTGCATTGGGCCCAAGTCTTCTTCGGATCAGCTGGACTAGGTGCTAGGACGTTCTTGACCTGTAGGCAATGCAGGCACAAACTTGTTATTTTTTTCATTATGCTAAGATTAGTTGACACAATTTATCTTAAACAGTTTGCAATGTGGAAGATATGAAAATTACCTGCCACGAATCATAGGCTGCATTAAGTATGAACAACGGTGTGCGCATTGTCGGGACTACATACTGTGGGAACATACACTGCGGCGTTTGTTTTGAAAGTTAGTTTGAATGCCATGCTTCATACCATATGAGGTAAGTGAACAAAACTGACCAGCTCAGGTGATTGCTTTGAGGTACATGAAGCTGGTAAATTTTTGGCTGATCCCTGAAAGATATTGGAAAATTATTAGTCTTCAAACCTTTATTAAAGAACCGATGATGAAATTTTTTTGCCTTCTATTAATTCTCTTTGGACATTCTAAATTAAGAACATTGGTAGTTGCAAGTTTAAACATTAGATTATTTTAATCACAACCATTGCATCATCAGAAAGAAACGTACATGTAGATTCACAACGTTCTTATAGATTGACCTCGCGTAATAGTTCCCAGAGATGTCCTTCCTGCAATGACAAAATATGGTTCTCAGTTCTACTGAAAAAGCTTTGTTTGTATATTGATATGTTAGACTGACTCTGTAGATGGAAATAAGGTAGTATAAAACAACCAAGAGAAAACAAAACATGGTACCTAGCAGGATGTATACTGAAAGTTTGCCAACAATTTGAGAGTGCAGAACTTACCCATCGAAAAAATATCCAGCATCAGAAAAACACTTGACCTTTGTTGTCGCTGGAAACAGATCACGGAATCTGTCACAATGTAGTATTGCTGCTAGACCTCCGGCTGAACATCCAGACAGAAGAGCCTGTAATACGTGTGATGCAATAGGTCATATTTCTAGGATCACAAGCATTATTCAGGAAGTGAAGGACATCTAACAGGATGAAAATTAAATGTGACAGCAGTTTGTGTAGGTTCAGTTTATGTTCCTAGTAGTTGGAACAAACTTTTCGATTTGTTTGATGACTAAACATTATGATGCCAATTTTCTACATTTCATGGATATAAAATTTAACCCCCACTGTTGTGGAAACTGAATTAAAAACCAAGCATCCATAACCATATTTTTCTTTTCTTTTGAATAATTGCAACAGAAGGCTAGTTATGTGCACTGAACATACGTTTTTTGCCTTGTTCATTCCCCTCACAGTAAGTAGATCATCGATGATGGCATGCCAAACTCTGAACCCTCTGTAATGGAGATTTTTCGCCTAAATTGAAAACACGGTATTAATCTCATTTTTTTGTTTCTGAAGAACTGATCGTACAATATAAGTTCAAAACATACAGTGTCCACAGTCTCAACGTCACCAGTAAATGATGAACCATCACAGTATCTGATCTTTACTCTATTCCAGTTGTAGAAATCTGCAGGCAACAGAAGCAATTGCTACATTATGTATGTACTGCTACAACATATCACAACATCAGCTTTCAGGAGTGCTATGCGCATGTAAGCAAATGCCACACTTAGTCAAATTTACACTGGTACTTGTCTTGAGTTTTAAGGACCATCAGAGATGGCATTCTTGCTAATAGACACTTGTAGCAGAAAAAGACAAATTTAGAGAACACCCTCTACATTTACCCTTTTTCAAATGTGAATGTCACTGCACTTTTTTTAACGTAAGTCACCACACTTTTTTCCTCGATGATCTAAGGGTGTGTTTAGTTTCCCATTTCACCAAAAAAAAATTTAGGTTTTGGTTTATCATTTTGCAAAATGGAACTAAACACCATACAAAATTTTTGACAAAAAAGGTATCTATTCTCCATTTTGGATTTTGGCCTCAAGAGACAAAAAAAGCCAAAAAGCCAAAAAGCTCTCACCCACCTCATGAAAAATTTAGCATTTTGGATGGAACTAAACACATCCATGAAAATTTTGACATTTTGCATTTCATTATTCCAAAGTAGTTGGTATTTTCCATTTTGCATTCCATGGGGAACTAAACACAGCCTTAGAGCATCTCCAGTAGTTTGGTAAATCAACTTGCTATCCTAATTTATTTGGCAAAACCACAAAAACCACCCTCCAACAGTTCCTCAAACGAACTTGCTATCCCTGGCAACTTGCTATCCCCCAGCCTCGCACTCCCATGTTTGCGCAGTTGGAGAAGACTTGCCATTCGCGAAATTTTCCGTCGCCCTCGCCTGTCCCGCGTGATCCCCTCCCCTCCCGCGCGCGCGTCCATCTTCCCGCGTTTCTCCCTTGCGCGCGCGATGAAAACCCCGCAGTATATATCAAGTAGTCGTCGCGGTTTCCTCGTTTTTCATCACCGCGACGCCGCCGCCGTCGGTCTTCGTCTTCGCGCGAGTCACGCGGCAGCGCCGTTTCTCTTCGTCGCGTCGGCAGGAGGCAACAAGGGTCCAGGTACGGTGCACAATTCGATCTGTACTGCATCTGTTCTCCGCGATCCTCTTGTGTGGTCTGCGATCCGCAGTACAAAGGGAACTAGGAGGTCAAAAAATTTTGTTGGCAGGAGGACGAAGTAATTTGCTCGGCTTGGTTGAATGTCAGCAAAGATCCCATTAATGGGGCTAATCAAACACGTACCACATTTTGGGGAAGAGTTCATGCTTTCTACGAGGAACACAATAAATCAGAAGTTGTTCGTACAAAGAATTCGATCATGCATAGGTGGCTGACTATTCAGTTGCAAGTGAACAAGTTTTGTTCATGCTATGAGGCCATTAAACGTAGGAATCAAAGTGGGACAACTATCGAAGATAAGGTATGACATATGTGTTCATTGTCGTAATTGAAATTTTTTATTTATAAATGTATTAACATTGACAACATCTTTGTACAGATTAACGAAGCAAAAAATCTCTACACAAGTTTAGACAAGGACAAGAAATCTTTTGGTCTTGATCATTGTTGGAACATACTGAAGGGGGAGGACAAGTGGAAAGCAAAGATGGTAGAACTTGCCGAGCTGGAGAAACTAGCAGCAAGCAAGAAGAATAAGAAGGCCGCAAAGAATTCCAGGCCAAGGGATGAAGGAGCCAATAGTAATGAGCGAGTTGTAGCTGCTGATGCTGAAGCTGTAGAAACGGAACCAAGGAAAAGGTCAGATGGGATCAAGAAGGTAAAAGAAAATCATAGGCGTGGAGGTGGTGAGGCTTGCGTGCAAGCTTTGGACAAGATGTGGGCAAAGAAGGAGGAGTCCGACAAGGAAAAAGAGAAGGCTAAACAAGAGAGGTTCATGGCTTCACTTGAAGTAGACAAGCAAGCACTAGAGCTAGAGAAGAAGAGGGTTGATGCGGAACTAAAAAGAGCTGAAGCAGATTTGCTGAAACAGGAAAAAAAATTATGATGGCGAACAAGGCTGGCCTCGACACGCTGCAGCTTGAATGGCTTCAGATGATGCAAAAGGAGATTGTCGCTAAGCGTCTTGGAAAATCAATTTAGTTTATGTCTTCTATGTCTTGCAAAACCATGGTTCTAGTACCTTTACTTTGCTTTTTTTAGTTCATCGGAAGCTTTATTTATTCAACATAAACCTTAGTTTTATATTCAGCATAACTATTGTATGCATCTGTACTTGAGCTATTCAGGTACAATTACATGTATGGATGAAACTTACACAAATCACCGATTACAAATCAACGATGGTTCATGGTACTTGAATAAAAACAAATGACCTATTACACTTGAGTATATAATTCACGAGATGCTAGGGACCGGCGGCGGCTACTCCTTCACGTACGCTAGGGATCGACCGGCGGCGGAAACTCCTTCAACTACGCGAGGGACCGAGTACAGCGTCGTCGCGGCATGAGTAGGAGGCCCGTCAACGAGTATATGGGCCTAATTTTTCAATTTTACCAAGTTGGAATACCAAACTATTGGAGATGCATCCTTTTTTTCACTTGCCATAACATTTAGCAACTTGCTAAATCACAAGATTTGGCAAGTTATTTTTACCAAATTATTGGAGATGCTTAGTGTGGGGAACGGTGCAAGGGAAAAAAAGGCAAATGACATACCAGGATTGGATTTTTGGCTGCCGCCTAATATCCCTGAAAACGAGAGTGGCCTCATAAATTTGGAGGAGCCCCTGAAGTTGCCTTTCCGGACTGCACACTCATCAGGATTCCTGCACCACCCTCCTCCCTTCCAAAGACAGAAACGAAATTGAGTTGATTTATTTTTCTCGAGAGAAAACGTTGGACTGCCAGCAGTATGCAATCTTGAATATCGTTAGCTTAGTCAAATTCAAATACATACCTCCATGTGAACCACCCAGTTATCGGCGCCAGAACCAGAGCCGGGAGAGAAGTGGTAAACCGGTGGGCTGCCGTCCAAGCACACTGTAACGCGAATCAGGTAGAGAGGTAAAAAGAAAAAGGAAAAGGAAAAACCAACTACGGCTCACAAGAACCAAGGATGAGTGACATTGATTTGCCCATGCTAGCCGATGGAGATGAAGCTGCAGCGCATTGCGCAGCCGCAGAGCACGCACCTGCACCTTTGGCCACCGCGGCCTTGAGGAACACCATCTCCACGTCCCCCGATGCCGCCTCAGCTGACGCCACCACCAGTACGAAACCCAGCACCGCCGCCGCCGTCGCACGGGCCAGCCATGCCCGGGACGCCGCCATTCCGCGAGGCAAGATCTCACGCTCCAAGACGCGGAAGGGAAGGAGCGGGCAGTGCAGGGTGGAGGTGGAAGAGCTGGTGCGAGACAGCGAGAGAGCGCAAGCAGTGGCTCTGCGCGGCCTCAGGGTGAGACGCTGACACTGGCCGTTCCCACCGCGGCTGGGAGTGGCATAAATAGCAGCAGATGACTGGACGAGGGAGGAAGGAACCGAACCGAGGAAGGGGAGCGGAGGACACTCCAATGCCGGTGGCTTGGCATCAAGCAAGGTATAGTATGTGGATGCATGGCTCTTAAAGAAGCGCTGCTGCCCTGCTGCAGCAGTAGCAATCTGCAAGATTGCAGCAACGCGTCATCGTCCGCTTTAATGCCTCCCAGCTATCGATCCACCTACCTGCAAAGGGAAAGGGTTCTTTGAGCATCAGAATCAGATCACTGGAGGATCCGATCATGCACTCGAGCAATGCAGTCGTCATGCACTCGAGCAATGCAGAACTGTGGCTGGCAGTGAGCGAGCGGTGAACCACTGCAGTACGTATAGCATCTCCTCGTACTCGTCAGATGAGATTCTGCGACAGTAATGGTTGGCATCCGGAGAGTGTAGAGGGGATGAGTGAAGCCGATTTAGAGGGAAAAGGTGAGGTGTGTGCACACGTGAAGAGCCAGCTGCTCCCTTGTGTCGCGTGGCGAGGTAGCATCCAAACACTTTGTCCTCTTCACCGACCAAGCATGCTTAGCTCTGCTTACCTGAGGGCTGAGGTTTGTGCTTGTGCTCACTGCCCACCGCAATACCCGTGGTCATCTCCGGTCTGACTCTGACGTG
This sequence comes from Saccharum hybrid cultivar R570, assembly GCA_038087645.1. Lineage (NCBI taxonomy): Eukaryota > Viridiplantae > Streptophyta > Magnoliopsida > Poales > Poaceae > Saccharum > Saccharum hybrid cultivar. The sequence goes on along the minus strand of JAQSUU010000553.1, from coordinate 20,231,142 downwards.
ACAAGACACTTTGAGCGGCGGTCGAGGGCTTGAGGCAACACAGTCCAATTCAAATGCAATGCTGGGTAAAACAAGGAGGCAAGAAGGCGCCAGCACAAATGGCAATTGCAAGTGACGGCATGTACAGTACAGTGACCATCAAGAGGAAGACTGGGAGTCTGTGATGCATTTGAGCAGTTCCAAGTGCCAACTGCCAAGTACCATATGAAACACTTTGAGCGGCTCAGACAACATGGTCCAATTCGCGTGCAATGCCCGGGGAAAAACAAAAGAGGTGAATGAAAACTGAAAAGGTGTATGCAATCACAAATCACAGGCACACGACGACATGAAGATGAAGGCTGGGATCCAAGTGCACATGTCGGTGACGAGCAGTAGACGTTCCTTCTCCTGAGTCTGATTCCACGCGGTGCCGCGGCGACCTTTGTCCGTCACCATGTGCTGTGGCGGGCCCATGGACCCGCCACGCCAACACACTACTGGCCCGAGGCCGAGAGAAACGTCGCAGACTCACAAGTAATGGGCCACGGCCGACCAACCTAAACAAAAGCGCAAGGCAGGCCTCTCAACACGATATCGAGAAATCCGGCTCGGCCCACGACCGGTTCCACAAACCGAGGCGAGAGAAAGGGGAGCCCAACCTCCACTTGGAACGGACAGACGGGCACGTAACGGCACGGCGACAGCACCCCCCCACCGCGGGCGGGGCGTGTGTCCCGGGTCCATCGGATCCCGAGCGCGCGCGTGTCCGCCGCGCCTTTCCCGTCCTCACATCCCACCACTACTTCACTCGCTCACTCGTGAAGCTTCTCGCCGCCCCCACCGATCCACCACCCACATCATCCCTCAGCCACCGGCCATGTCGTCGCCGTCGGTGGCCAGCCTCCGCCTCCCGCTCCGCCCGGCGTCCCCGGCCCTGTCCCGCCGCGCTCTCGCCGGAGTCTCCCCCAACGTGGTCGCGCCCCGCGCCCTCCTCCTCCTAAAACCCCTCGCGTCCAAGGTGCCCGCGTCGTACCACCAGCCCGCGCCCCTCCTCCACCAGCGGCGCCGGCATGGTCCGCCCCCCGCCGCCGCGACCACCGCCTCCAAGCCGGTCCTCAAGGTACCTTCGGTCTCTCTTCTTTCCCGGCATTGTCGGCGGATGTCGCGTGATTGATCGATTGATCGATTGCCTTGCCTCGGACTGCTTGGCTTGGCTTGGGTTGCCACGCAGGACCCGAAGAAGTACCAGGAGTGGGACTCCGTGACGGCCAAGTTCGCCGGCGCGGCCAACATCCCCTTCCTCCTGCTCCAGCTCCCGCAGATCGTCCTCAACGCCCGCAACCTCCTCGCCGGCAACAAGACCGCGCTCTTCGCCGTGCCGTGGCTCGTACGGCCCCCAATTCGCGTCTCAGATTCCACCTCCTCTGTGTCTGCTGTGACGCTCGTTTTGACGGATTTGATCGCACGCTTCAGGGAATGCTCACTGGGCTGCTGGGCAACCTCTCGCTCCTCTCCTATTTCGCCAAGAAGAGGGAGACGGAGGCGGTCATCGTGCAGACTCTTGGCGTCATCTCCACCTATGCGGTCCTCGTGCAGCTGGCCATGGCGGAATCCATGCCGGTGCCGCAGTTCGTGGCCACTTCAGTCGTCGTGGCCGCAGGGCTCATCCTGAACTTCCTCAATTACGTTGGCTGGCTCCCTGGAACCCTCTGGCTGCTGTGGGAGGATTTCATCACAGTAGGCGGCCTTGCCGTGCTCCCTCAGGTGAAAATGACTGTTTTTGCTTTGCCATCTTACAAATTCAGCTCCTTCTGCTGTTTTGTACAGTGCTGATCAGCTGATGTCATTTGATTCTCTATCTTCTGGATATCTCTGTTCGGTCATTTGAAATGCAGGTCATGTGGTCAACATTTGTTCCCTTCATCCCCAATAGCGTACTGCCTGGCATAATCTGTGGTTCTTTGGCTGTTGCAGCTGTTGCGATGGTACGGCGCATTATATTATCTTGCATTAAGCAATTTCTGTTTATTAACTCTGGTATCACCTGAATGCCTCAAGTAAAACTGGAAAGCTAAAAAATGTATTGTCTATATGACTCAGAGGTGACTGAGGCAACCTTTTATCATTTGCATTGTACCAAATTAGTTGACCATGCTTGATGTCAGGTTTTAAAGCAGCCTACGTATTAGGAGGGACATTGTTCTAAGTAATTGTGTGAGCAATAATGAAGTCCAGTTCCGTAATAGGATGTTATTCTTATTTTAAGTGCTTGGGAGGTTTAAGTTCATGTTTAGTTGGATTTAATTATACATAGTGTTTTTCTTTATGAACCCTCATTTGATTATACATAGGATGTACTTTCAGTCTGCACACTATAAGTAGCTTTGGTTGCTTGTAAGAGAACTGGTTCAGTAAGACATGCAAGAAATTATTGATATGAGAACATGAAACATGGAAAGTCTACTTTATCTTTTCTATTTGTGCTGATATATTTCCATTTTAGGGCATACTTACCAACTTATCAATCGAGCACTAAAAGTAGGTTGTATTCACATCGCATGGTTCATTCATTTAATGCCCACTAGCTTATGTTAGCTCTTGATTACTTTTTCCCTTTTGGTTTCAGGCAAGGATGGGCAAGCTTTCCGATGCAGGGGTCAAATTTGTTGGGTCATTGTCTGGTTGGACAGCCACACTTCTCTTCATGTGGATGCCAGTGGCACAAATGGTATTCAAGCTTTCACACTTGTATCAGTGGAAACTGATGATCACCTAATGCTGATGCACTAAAATGCAATTTGTTTGTTGGGTTCTGCAGTGGACAAATTACCTTAACCCAAGCAACATCAAAGGGTTGTCAGCTTTCAGCATGTTGCTTGCAATGCTTGGAAATGGACTTATGCTTCCTCGTGCTGTATTCATCCGCGATCTGATGTGGTATTGGATTTTTTTTATTCCATCTTGCCTGATTCCTTTTTGTGATTGAAGACCAACTGTTCGAGAAATCATGATGGGAAGTATCTAACTCCTACTGGAAATGCCTATTGTAGATGGGATGGGATTATAGGAAAATATCACTTCTCTAGGCATTTCCGTGCATGAAGCTTTACAGGAAACCTCCTTTTAAATCATGTTCATTAACTAATCATGAAAGGGCATGACAAACAGAATAAGATGGCCATTATTTCATAAACTGAGGCTGATTGAATACCTTACTTTCATGGAAGTTTGAATTTATTTTTGTTGCATAATAAACAGATGTATTTTTTCATACTCAATAATATAGTCAAACCAATGTCATTTTTATCTGCTGTATTATTCCTGTCGTCCCTTAATCATAGTTATTTTCATGAATCTAGGTTCACTGGTTCTGCTTGGGCATGCGTCCTACAGGGTTGGGGTAACCTGACATGCATGTACTGGTAATGTATTTCTCATAGCTGTGATATCCCTTACTTTTGTATTTATCCTGTATGACTCATACAAGACAATTAACCCCCTTTTTTTTGTTCCAGCTTTAATAGCATCAGCCGAGAATTTTACTTTGCAACATCAGCTGGTTTGCTTCTATGGCTAGGTCTTCTCTCTTTGCAATATCTAGTTTGTTTCTTTCCGAATATAAATGTCTTTAGCAGTAACATTTAATTTTGGCAATTTTGTGAAGAACACAAGCATTTCAGAGTTGCAGCATTTTTGTGAAGAGCACAGCGTTTCAGAACTAATACAGAACTGAAATTTTTTGTTGCGCTGCAAGTGTGCTAGATTGTCTTTCTGACTTTACATGTCACTTTTTTGTTGCTTGCTAGGATTTACTCTATGGAGAGATACCATTGCCTATGGCAACAGCTCGCCCTTGACTTCTTTGAAGGAGCTATTTTTTGGGAAGTGATGAGCCGTCGGCAACTTTGTTTCTCTTGCACTTGAAGCAGCTAACTGTTCCCGGGTAGAAAGCTCTCCTGCAATAACTCATGTGACTGTCAAGAATGGTGTTTCAGTTGCTCTCATTTGGTCTGAAGAACGGTGCTTCAGTCTTGGCATATTGAGGTGAAAACGTGAAACTTACTGGTCAGCTGAAGGCTATAAACATTGCCATGACCTTGGAGTGGAAGCTCCAACTGCCCCAGCATGTAGAAAGCGCCATATGCCTCTCTACAGAAGCCACCGCGTGATGACCAGCTTCATCCGGCAGGGTGGGTACAGTAGCAAGCTGCCCTAGTCTGATGTAAGAACAAATTTATATTGTCCATCCCATATTGTCTTGAATAAGATTAGCTCTTTCTTTTTTGAAACCGATAAAATTTCAGCTCTTGCTGTCGTGCAAATTTGTACCCATGGCGTGTTTAGATGTGAAAATTTTTAGGAAAAAGTTCTTGTAGCACTTTTCGTTGTTATTTGGTAAAATTTGTCTAACCATGGACTAACTAGGCTCAAAAGATTCGTCTCGACATTTACAAACAAACTGTGCAATTAGTTATTTTTTTATCTACATTTAATGCTCCATGCATACGTCTAAAGATTTGATGTGTGATGTGACAGTTACTATGCAAAAATTTTTGTCTCTTTTTGGGCATCTAAACACGGCCCCATTGTCCATGAATGATCTTCCAACAACTGCTGCTGATCTGGGCCCAGAATTGTTGTTTCTTGGGAGCGCATTAGCGCACTGGATTGTTTGTTTTGACAGGGAAGGGAATATTATTATCTCGTCTTCTGCTCTTGGTGAAGCAAGGCTTTGTTTAGTTCCAAAATATTTCGCGAAAAAACAGTAGATTTCCGTCACATCAAATCTTTGGACACATACATAGAACATTAACTATAGATAAAAAATAAAACTAATTACATAGTTTAGATGAAATGGACGAGACAAATCTTTTAAGCCTAATTAAGCCATGATTAGACACTAATTACTAAATAACAACGAAAAGTGCTAAAGGAGCATTTCGCAAAATATTTCAAGAACTAAACAAGCCTAGTGGGTCGGCGGCACTGCGCCCGGTACGGACCAGTCCAGTCCAGCTAAAAGTCCACTTGTATTAATGAACAACGCCACTTTTTTCTTTTTTTCCTTGAAAATAAAGAAGTAGAAAAGAAATCGAAATGGATGTAGACGCAGGGAGACAGCTAGTGTGAACGCGGCAGGCCCGTTCTCTGAGACTGAGCAGCGTGAATGGGCAGAAAAGTAATGGCAGGCAGAAGCAGGCAGCGGCGAGAAGCAAGAAGAAAAGCGAGGCGAGCAAGCAAGTCGAGGCAAGAAAGCGGGGTAGCCTGCAGCCTGCAGTCCGCTGCCGCTGCCTCGCCGCGGTTTACAGCCTGTCGTTAGGGATCGCTGCCGTTGGGCAAGTCGCGCTGAGGAGACGAGGGCAGGAGGGGCGGCGAGATGATGGAGGCGGGCGGCGCGGGAGCGGGAGGAAGGGACGAGAGGGTGCCGCAGTGGGGCGCGCAGGAGACGCGGGAGCTGATCGTGGCGCGCGGGGAGATGGAGCGGGAGACCGTCGCGGCGCGCCGCAGCGCCAAGACGATGTGGGAGGCCGTCGCCGCGCGGCTCCGGGAGCGGGGCTACCGACGAACCGCCGAGCAGTGCAAGTGCAAGTGGAAGAACCTAGTCAACCGCTACAAGGTAACACAATCCTTATTCCCGGTTTCTCCAGATAACTTTCTAGCCTATTCTCCGTAACTCTAGATTGACCGGTCTGTTCTGGACCACCAGCCATCGATGCTCTGCTGTACCGTACTAGCGTTGATGGCAAAATGATATGCATTGCTGGCCTGTGACTTCATCTTAGCTTAGCGTCCCCAAATTGCTCCTCTATCTAGATATCTCCATTTTGGGTTGTTAGGAGTATGTCCACAACCCCCATGTTCACATTTGCTGCATTATTTGTGCAACCATTTCCATAAGTAAAGGATATTGAAGAATCTTTGTGTTGAATGAAATGATGTTCAAGGCAATGTTGTTCGCATATTCCTTCTAATTTGAATGAATGTACAAGCCCCTGCCTTTTGTTACAAAAAGAAGGGATTATTCAATCGTGAAACTCTGCTGCCTTCCGTTGTTGCTGATTAGAAATTGTTCATTTCTTCCAATTCAAGGTTGAGTGTCTTTCCTCTATATGTTCATGATAGCTATAGACAACTGATTTTGCAGACTTTATCCTTGCATTGTACATTTATGCTACACATGATGGAATGTGATGCTTTCAATTACACATTTTGAAGTAGATGGATACCTAGTAATACTAAGATCTATAGATAATATATTTTTTATCTTGTACTAATTAATTTACAGCACAGGGGATTTCTAAAACTTTCTTAGTCCAATTGTCGTTTCTGTTTTCAAGTTTTCTTCACAAAATTCGCATAGATGCAAGGCTTGATTTTGTTACTATATTTTATATATTTTTGGCATGAAAAAGAAGGTGTATTCCACTTTGTTTTCTTCTGAAATAAAACATGGCACAAATGTTTTTAAGAAGCTAGGATAACTAAACAGATATCTTAGGACAGTGAATTATTACTAGTACTGATATAAAGGGGAATCCATATATCATTATCTTTGTTGACTATGAGTCTATGATGCATGAAAAGTCAACGTGGAATCTCAAGGGTATCATCCAGAATTGGTGGTTCAGTTAAAGTTTAAGATTTTCACTTTTTGAGAGCATGGAGTTATTGTGAACACTAAAGAAGTCTTTCTTCACTTTTGTTAATTTGTCTGAGAAATTGCACTTGAACTGGCTCAGAATGTGACATTTTAACGATCCAAACAATTAAAGAAAAATTATAGCTGGCAAAAAGGAGGGGTGTTAAAATTATGATACTACCTGTTAGGTGCGTGAGAGCATGAATGCGCTGATTAGGTTTATTGAGAGAAAAATGCGCAAAACCTGTGCATTATTGGTGATGTTCCTGCAGACCACAGTAGTCATGTGTTATTGGTCTTCTGCTGGCATAGTTATCAAAGACTTTGTATTTTGTCTCAACGAGGATGTCAGGAAATAGACAATTATATTTTTTCATCAGGAGGGGATGAAAAATTGGAAGTTCCATGTTAGGTTCAGATTGACTCTGCTGTTGGTTCGGTTGGGCGGTGGGTCCAATTTCAAGCTTTGTATTAGAAGTTTTTCTTTTATGCTTAAGAAAACCCAGTTCCTACTTACAGGGACTGGCTGATTGTTTATTGTTTGTACACATAGTTGGTCCATCTTTGTCTTGTGGTCTGTCCACCTTCTTGTTTGCTTTGTGATTTCAATGATTAGTTAGTACCTTCATTCTTTAGTTTATTATAGGCACGAGCTCATAATTTTATGCATCCTTTCATTTCATCAGGGGAAAGAAACTTCTGATCCAGAAAATGGTAGGCACTGTCCCTTCTTTGAAGAGCTGCATGCCGTCTTCACAGAGCGTGCTAGAAATATGCAGCGGCAACTCCTTGAGTCTGAATCTGGAACTTCTGTCAAAAGAAAACTGAAGCGACCTGGTGGTGACCGGTCATCTGGGGAGTCTGATGACGAGGATGATGGTGGTGAAGAAAGTGATGATCAGAAGCCGATGCACAGCAGAAAGAGGAAAGCTGATGACAAGAAACAGCAATATCAAAGAATGTCTGAGAAGTCAAGAGCAGGAATTTCAAGCATCCATGAACTGCTGCAGGATTTCCTGGTGCAGCAACAGCACATTGATGTCCGGTGGCGGGAGATGATGGAGAGACGTGCCCAGGAGCGGGTTGTTTTCGAACAACAATGGCGGCAGACAATGCAGAAGCTGGAGCAGGAGAGGTTGTTGCTGGAACACTCGTGGATGGAATGGGAGGAGCAAGGAAGGATGAGAGAAGAAGCACGAGCTGAGAAAAGGGATGCGCTTCTGACCACTCTGTTGAACAAACTCCTACAGGAAGATCTATAGCTAGCAGGATAAGCTTGCTCTTCATTTCATCAGGGTATAGCTGCAGTAGTGGACATTGTTTTCTCACCTTGTTTTATCAATTCTTTGTAGCGATGTTGACATATGACTGTTCAAAGAAAAATGTTTCTTGCAGCATTTGTATTAGGTTCCTAGGGCTCCTTTTCCAGTTATTTGGAGTAAAGCTAATTTTATGTTTGACTGTGGTTGTAAGTATCATACTACCACGTAGTCTACAGATCAATGCTAATATGCTTGAGAGATAATTGGGCTCTCTGTCAGCAATGGACAGAAGTTCATGTAATCTGCTTGTTCAAAAATAAGTTCATGTGGCCTCAAAGAAAAAAAGTTCATGTAATATATTTGCTCAAAGACAAATCTGCTTCAAAAATAAGTTCGTGTCATTTTTTTTAAAAAAAAAGGTTCATGTGGCCTTAAAGAAAAAAAAATCATGTAATATATTTGCTCAAAGATAAGTTTATCTGTTTATGTACAGTCGGATAGATCTTGAGATTAATCACATCTAAGCTCTACAAAGGTGAACCGCTCGCCGACTTCCCAGGCTATCCACGATAGCAAAAATGTTTATGTGCATTCGATCTCAGGTTGGACGCTTGAAAGGTCTTTGGTTGGTTTTGGTAATTGAGTGACAACTTAGGTGGACTAATATGTGGTTATGTGAGATACACAGGAGATTAGTCCACATGTGATGGTGTCATGAAGGAGCTCATTGCATATGAGACATGACATGGAGTCATGTGACCAAGATGGAGAAGATCAAGATGAGGCTTGGCTCGAAGGACCGGTTGTGAAGGTGAAGGGCAAGTTGAGGCTTCGAAGCGAAGGACCATGCGATGGTGAAGCTTGGGCAAGACTTAGCGCCGACGGACCAATGCAACGGTGAAGAGCAAGTGAGGTCAAGATCGATGAACCAATACGGTTACGTGATGATATGAAGTGAATCATATCATTTGGTGATTGGTTGGTGCATGTGTTGCATCAACGTCAGAGGAGATGGAGTGGAATGCGCAAGGCAAAGGTATAACCTAGGGCATTTCCATTTCACCGGTCATAGGTGTGTAGAGAAGATTATGACCGGGTTTAGGATAGATGGTCGTACTATCAAGAGGGGCAAACTTGTTTGCATATCGGTCATCTAGTGCCACTTGAGCGATCTAACTGTGCATACGTGTTAGGATCGAGTGGCGAGGCAAGTTGAGTGCCTAATTCCTTCGAAAATGATTATGAAAATGCTAACACACGTGCACAAGGTGGTGATCACTTGTTGGTGTTGTCACATTTGCGAAGGCGATGAAGTTTGAGCGGTAGAGAGGGTTTGGGTCTCTCTCTCCCTCCCGCCGAGCTTGCGAGCGCGGAATTCAGGCGTTTTCGAGGAGTTGAAAAGCCTATTTTCCACTACGCCGAAAGTCGGAAAAGAAACGGAGGCGAACGGGGTCACTGAGGTGACCGGACGCTGCACCGGACGCGGTCACGGTGTGACCGGACGCGTCCGGTCAGTACAGCGCGGTATCGGGCGCGCGGGCTAGGGTTTGCAACCGGCGCGTCCGGTCACTCGCGGGACCGGTGCGTCCGGTCAAGTGCCCAAAAGGAACTGCGGTTCGCAAGGACGATCGGACGCGGGGCGCGTCCGGTCACACGCGATCGGACGCGTCCGGTCGTCGAGGGAGCTTACTGGACTCCGACCGGACGCTGGCACTGTCGCGTCCGGTCGTTGCGAGGAGCGCGTCCGGTCGTTGTTTCGCGGGCGCGGGTGCTGTGCGGATCGGCGCGTCCGGTCGTTGCGAGGAGCGCGTCCGGTCGTTGCTTCGCGCGCGCAGTGTTGTGCGACCGGCGCGTCCGGTCGGTTGAGCAGCGTGTCCGGTCATAGCGTTTGACCGTTGGCGCGCAGTGACCGTTGGAGGATCTAACGGTCGCATTTGAAATTTGAGGGACACGTGGACGTCGCAGGGCGACCGGACGCGGTTGAGCGCGTCCGGTCAGTTACGACCGGCGCGTCCGGTCGTCCCGAAAAAGGACCCAGTGAAGGGGTAACGGCTCTATTTGACCGTGGGGTTATAAATAGATGCCTTGGCCGGCCATGGCCGGTAGCTGTGCACACTTTAGCCTTGGTGGCTTATGTGGTAGTGCTAGGGAGCCCTCTAACTCACTCATGCTTGATAGTGTTCATCGAATCGAGTGAGAGAGCGATTCTAGTGCGATTGCATCGTGAGGTTGCATCGAGTGGCACTAGGTGATCGTGTTGCAAGCCGGTGGTGCTTGTTACTCTTGGAGGTTGCCACCTCCTAGACGGCTTGGTGGCTTGTGGCTCCGTCGAAGCTCGCAAGAAGATTGTGCGAGGCTCCGGAGAAGCTTTGTGAGGGGGATTGTGCTCACCCCGCGGGGATCGCGAAGAGCAACTCTAGTTGAGCGTGTTATTGAGTTACCTCACTTGAGAGTGGTGTCTTGCGGTGCCTTGCGGGGCGTGCCTTGAGGGGCAAGTGACTTAAGGGTCACACCGAGGAACCATCTAAGTGTTGGTCGACACAACGGGGACGTAGCTTGGTGGCAACCAAGTGAACCTCGGGAGAAAATCACCGTGTCAACTTTGTTTACTCTTCTCGGTGGTTTGCATTCATGCAACACAAGCTTGTATTTACTTTCATATATACTTGTGCTTGTGTAGTTGTTCTCGTAACTAGTTTGCTTGTGTAGCTTGCTAGTTATCTTCTTGCTTGTGTAGCTAGAAGCTCCCGCTTGCGTGACTAATTTGGTTTGTATAACATTGTTAGTCACATTGCTTAGTTTGTGTAGCTAAGTGATTTGCGCTCTCTAATTTGGCATTAGTTGCCTTGTTTTTTAGCATTGCTAGTGAGCTTAGGCTTTGTGCGCTTTGCTTACTAGAATTGTGTAGGAGCTCCCTCTTGCTTGCAAAGTACTAGTGCATATGTTTGTGTGACCTTGCTCTAGAATTAAATAGGAGAGCACTTGCTAAGGAAAGCACCTTAGTTGCTTAATTAGAATCCTTGTGAGGTGCTTGTAAACTTAGTTAGAGGGGTGTAGTCTTGGCTAGACCGATAAGTTTAATTCCGCATTTGTTTTGGTTAGTCAACACGTTTAAGTTTTAAAAAGGACTATTCACCCCCCCTCTAGTCCGCCATCTCGACCCTACAAGTGGTATCGGAGCCGGGTCTCTCATTTGTGGTCTTCACCGACCCGAGAGGATGGCGGCTTATGGGCTAGATGTTGAGTGTCCACACATTTTTGATGGCACATACTTTGCACGGTGGAGAAATTGGATGACATGCAATTTTAAGTTTATTTCTCCTCAAATGTGGTGGATCGTAGATGTGGGCTTTTCCTTTGCAATTGATAAAAAGAATGCAACTCAAGCGCAAAGTAAATGCCTACATCTCGATAGCCAAGCTACTAATGCTTTTTATCGATCTTTGGATAGTAGCATACTTTATGAGATCATAGACTTCGAGTCCGCCCATGAAATTTGGGTGTTTCTAAATGAGAAATATGAGGTGATCTCCAATGATGATGAGCCCAAGGAAGAGGCGTATGAGGATGTTGAGCATGACCACAACAAGGTGGTTGTGGAGGATTGCTCCACCTCACGGTCAAGTGATGACAAAGATGATCATATCACAAGTTCACTTGACAAGGATGGTGATGATGCATCAAGTGTTGTAAGTGATGTTTCTACCCCAAACACACTTGATGGTGACAACGTTGGTTCATGCTCGGGCCTTGATGATGCTACTACAAGCCCATCCACTACATCACATTGCTTCATGTCACTAGGTGACACAAAGGTATCAAATGATAATGTGATTGATCATGTTGGTTCATATGATGAGCTTGTTAGTAGACTTGCTAGCATGAACATGTCTTTAGAAAATAAGAAAGCTAAAACAATGAAATTAGAAAATGAAAACTCTTTTCTAAAGAACTCATGTGAAGAACATAAGAGCTTACTTGATGATCTTAAATCTTCACATGAGAAGCTAACGTTGACTCATGAGAAAGTACTTGCATCTCATGAGGAATTGTTAGAAAAACATGCTTCTCTCATTAAGATGTTTTTAAAGAAAATTAAAAATAATGAGAGCTCATCACATGGATCAAATGATCAATTGCAAAATATGACTAACCCATGTGATGTAGGGAGAAAGCATGTATCCACCTCTTGTGATGACTTATTATATATGCCATGTTCTTCACATATATATGCTTGTTCTACTTCTATGTCTTGTGAGACTAACATTTTGAAGGAGAACAATGAGCTCAAAAGTGAAGTGAAGGAATTGAGCAACAAGTTAGAGAGGTGCTACAACTCAAAAGTCACCTTTGAGCATATGTTGAAAACTCAAAGAAACTTTGGTGACAAGAGTGGCCTTGGTTTCAACAAGAGCAAGAGGAATATGACCAAAGGGGAAAAGAAAAGAGAATGGAAGATGAAGAAGCTAGCTCGAGAGAAGCTCTCTCATTTCATGTGCTACCGATGCCATGAAGTGGGTCATCTTCACCAAACATGCCCCAACTTAGAGAAGCTCAAGTTGAATAAAGAAGAAGAAAGGCTCAAACGCAAGTGCTTCAAGTGCCATACATGGGGTCACTACACCTCAATGTGCCCAAGCAAGAAACTAGTGAAGCAACAAGAAGAGCCTCAACCAAAGCCACAAGTTGAGCAAGAAACCACACCCCAATCTCAAGTCAAGATCAACCACAAGGATAATGATGGTGACTTGATGAAGAAGAAGAAGAAAACGAGAAGGGGTGGAAGAGGAAGGCATCCAATGCAAATCCAAGATGCCAAGATGATGAGCAAGATTCAAGATAAAAAGAGAGATTTGGCTCACATCAAGTGCTTCAAGTGTGAAGATATGGGACACTTTGCCTCGAGATGTCCTACCAAGCTTGAGAAGAAGGCTCAAGCAATTCATGAGAGGCAAGGCAATGAAAAGCATCACATGAGCAAGGAAGAAAAGGCTCAACCAAAGAGAAGATGCTATTCATGTCGGAAAAGGGGACACATGGCACATTCATGTTCCCTAGGTAATAATTCTAAGCCTAGTTCAATTAATAATACTAATATGCTTAGAAAGGATGTAAATGGTATCTCTATGGTTGCTATTGCAAAACATCCCACTACTCATACTAAGGCAATGCCTAAGTATGTTGCACCTAACTTGAGAGGACCCAAACTTGTTTGGGTACCATCAAAAAGTGGATGAATGTGTGTAGGTACCATGGCATTGGAGGCTTGACTTAAATTGATTTCATATTTGTTATTATATGTTGACTCAAGTATTGAATCTTATTGCAATTCTATCCCAATGCCAAGTCAAAATGAGTGAAGTCCAAAGTACTACAACATACAAGTGTCATGATCAAGTTGTGGATGATTTCTTAGAATTATTTGATGGCTTGCAAATGTTCAAGTTGAAAGCTTGCTATGAATAATCATGAGCTAACCAAGGTATATCTCTTGTTGATTATTTCATTTGGGTGCATATGAGTTGATTGAATTGGATAAATGTGCAATGTTGCTTGCTATGAGATGATTGAATGGATTAAATGCTTAGCAATCAAGTTTGGATTGATTTGGGTTGGATAAGTTCATGAGATGACCTTTAGTAAGTGGATTGAATGGATATATATCTTATGAAAGTATTCAAACAAGTTAGTTTCAAGTTTGATTCACTTTTGATGAAGAATAGCTCATGTTTTGAAATCTGTCCTATATTAAAAATCTGAGCTAGCAGTGATCTTAGCCATGTTTGAGTGATCAAATCTATTTGGATTGGCTTGAAATTTGGTATACATGCTCTACACTTATGATAGAAGATGCTGTAGATATTTCATGAGAAGTGGATAAGGGTTGCTTCGGTTTTGAAGTGCATCTTGTCAGCTATAGTGCAGCAGTTTTCAGCATGTAGCAGTGGTGGAAGATTTGAAATCTAGTAGCAATCTAGAAGTCAAAAGAAGTTCAAATTTTTACAGTTGCTATATGACTTAGTGAAGCACATCTCCACCAAATTTCATGGCATTTAGATCCGTACATTGTGAGATATGAATTATTCTTTGAAGGGTACAGAATCTGCCAAGAAAAGTGATAATTATTGGATTAATCTAGAGTCACTTTGATTGAAAGGTCCTCAAGTTGGAAACTTGTTTATAAGTGGTTGAGGTACCTAAGTTTGGTTTTGGATTGATCTATAAGCATGAAAATCAATGAGTACAAGAACATTTGATTGTGGAATGTACTTGGTGTACTTATTTGGTACTCAATTTGAAGATCAAGATCAAACTTAAGATGAAGATGAAGTTTAAGTTCTAGTGATGATTAGAGATCATTTGGTAGAAAGAAAAGGACTTAAACAAGTAGAAAGAGTTGGACTTAAATGTAGATTCAAGGATTATTCATCAAGATTAAGTTCATCATTTGGATCAATCAAACTATATCATTTCAAGTGAGTATCAAGAGTGGTTCTTTGGAGAAAGGTCACTTCTCCCTAGTGAGGGGCTTGCCGCCGTGTGTAGGTGAAACCAAGTTTGGGACTTGGAAGGCTAACATGGAAGTGGTGATCTGAGGAACTTGTGATGCTTAGTTGAAGCAATCAAAAGGGTTGATCAAGAAAAGCAAGCAACACCCAAAAGAGAGCTAGTCATGTATTTCAAGTGGTATTCTAAGTAGTTCTCTTATACAAGCAAAGATGATATAATGAAGCAAGCCAACCACAACAAGAAAGTGCACTTGATCATAAGTGGTTTTCATTTCATATGGGTGAAGAATGGATTTATCTATGATGATTGGTCTTCACCAAGCAATAAATTGGACTTCACATTGCTATTGGAGTAATGAATTGGAATCTATGTGACTATCCTCTACTCCAACATAGCAAAGGTATCATTGTAATGTGCATGATCATATCATCCTTTACTAGTATGCCGTTAGTGCATATAGTACATGTTTATTAGGATCATGCATGACAAATGAAAATTTTAGACTCATTGCCTACCACTATTGCTTGATTGTCTAAATGATCTAGTGGTATGAGTATGAATTTGTTCATGAGCTAGTGAACCTAAGTACTTGATCTAGTTTGGATTGCTAACAAGTGACAAGTACAACATTGGCAAGATAACCCTTAGCATGAGGTGTGAAGAAGCTTGTCATTAGATCAAACTGGACTTAGAATCTTAGGCAAATCAACTTAGTTCAAGTCATATAAGAAGCTCATGACAATGATAAGAGTACAAGCACAACAATGAAAATGGATATCTAGTTTGTTTCAAATAGTATCTAGACTTAAATTGATCTTTCAAGTGGTATGTACAAGTGGTGTCTAGATAATGATCTACAAGTGATATCTTACAAGTGGTACTCATGAAGATAGCAAATATTCAAGAAGTGAATATTATTACCAAATCCTTCAAAGTGGATCCATACTAGAAAATTCTTTCAAATGGTATCACATTCGTACTCATGGTATCTTCACGTGGTATCATTCATGCAAGACGATGGTTTCACAAGTGATCCTCAACTTTAAGTGATCAAATCAAGCAATGCTACCCTCATCTTCAAGTGATATCTCAAGTGAATGACACATGCTATGACATAGGGGGAGAAGCCCCACCGATTGGTATGAAGGTCAAAGATCCTATGTGGAATCTCAAGAGCAACCATAAAGTTTGTCATTCCAACATATGTGGTAATGTCCATCAAAAATGCAATATTCAAGTCTCAACCATCTACCCCAATGCAAGCATTTGTATCAATTGAGAAGAACACCTTTTATGGAAATTGATGACAAAGAGGGAGAAGTTGGACAAAGATATGAAAGAGATTGGAAAGATTGGACATGGACATGGACAAAGAGGGAGTAACATTGAAGAATAAAAGGGGATCAAACATTCTTGAACAAAGAAAGCACACAAGTAGGGGGAGCAAGCTCAGAAGTTGGACAAAGATATGAAAGAGTTTGGAAAGATTGGACATGGACATGGACAAAGAGGGAGTAACATTGAAGAATAAAAGGGGATCAAACATTCTTGGATAAAGAAAGCACACAAATAGGGGGAGCAAGCTCATGAACTTTGATTGATTACATTTGATATGTGCATAATTCATGTGCTTGCTTGCATTGCATAAAGTTCTTAAATTCAATATGCATGCTTGTGTGGTGTATGCTAGTTATAGAACTTGAATGATGATTTGATAACTAGCATGCATAGGATGTTAGCTAGACTTGTGATTATCATGCAATAACTAGAACCATGCTTATAATGTTGATCTCACGGGGTTTCTAGTATTTTTGATGTCTAGCTATTCATGATGCTAAGGATGATGGCAAACTTATGATTTTCAAATGGTATCAAGCTACTAATTGGTATCGAGCTACAAAGGTTTATTCTATACACCTTAGCATCACTTAGTAGTGCTAACCCTCCCACAAATTTCATATTTATGCATATGTGCAAGCTTGAAACCAAACCTTTTGAGCACATATGTAGGGGGAGTTATCACTACCCAATCGGATTTTATGGTGCTTATCCAAATCTTGACATAGAGCTTAAAAGTTGGATAAGTAACATTAAATCCAAAACAAGTTAGCAATTTACACTTTGTGTGAAGTGCTAGCTTGAAAAGGCATAATTTCCATATCTTTATAGAGTTGTCATCAATTACCAAAAAGGGGGAGATTGAAAGGTCCTTGGTTGGTTTTGGTAATTGAGTGACAACTTAGGTGGACTAATATGTGGTTATGTGAGATACACAGGAGATTAGTCCACATGTGATGGTGTCATGAAGGAGCTCATTGCATATGAGACATGACATGGAGTCATGTGACCAAGATGGAGAAGATCAAGATGAGGCTTGGCTCGAAGGACCGGTTGTGAAGGTGAAGGGCAAGTTGAGGCTTCGAAGCGAAGGACCATGCGATGGTGAAGCTTGGGCAAGACTTGGCGCCGACGGACCAATGCAACGGTGAAGAGCAAGTGAGGTCAAGATCGATGAACCAATACGGTCACGTGATGATATGAAGTGAATCATATCATTTGGTGATTGGTTGGTGCATGTGTTGCATCAACGTCAGAGGAGATGGAGTGGAATGCGCAAGGCAAAGGTATAACCTAGGGTATTTTCATTTCACCGGTCATATGTGTGTAGAGAAGATTATGACCGGGTTTAGGATAGATGGCCGTACTATCAAGAGGGGCAAACTTGTTTGCATATCGGTCATCTAGTGCCACTTGAGCGATCTAACTGTGCATACGTGTTAGGATCGAGTGGCGAGGCAAGTTGAGTGCCTAATTCCTTCGAAAATGATTATGAAAATGCTAACACACGTGCACAAGGTGGTGATCACTTGTTGGTGTTGGCACATTTGCGAAGGCGATGAAGTTTGAGCGGTAGAGAGGGTTTGGGTCTCTCTCTCCCTCCCGCCGAGCTTGCGAGCGCGGGATTCAGGCGTTTTCGAGGAGTTGAAAAGCCTATTTTCCACTACGCCGAAAGTCAGAAAAGAAACGGAGGCGAACAGGGTCACTGAGGTGACCGGACGCTGCACCGGACGCGGTCACGGTGTGACCAGACGCGTCCGGTCAGTACAGCGCGGTATCGGGCGCGCGGGCTAGGGTTTGCAACCGGCGCGTCCGGTCACTCGCGGGACCGGTGCGTCCGGTCAAGTGCCCAGAAGGAACTGCGGTTCGCAAGGACGATCGGACGCGGGGCGCGTCCGGTCACACGCGATCGGACGCGTCCGGTCATCGAGGGAGCTTACTGGACTCCGACCGGACGCTGGCACTGTCGCGTCCGGTCGTTGCGAGGAGCGCGTCCGGTCGTTGTTTCGCGGGCGCGGGTGCTGTGCGGATCGGCGCGTCCGGTCGTTGCGAGGAGCGCGTCCGGTCGTTGCTTCGCGCGCGTGGTGTTGTGCGACCGGCGCGTCCGGTCGGTTGAGCAGCGCGTCCGGTCATAGCGTTTGACCGTTGGCGCGCAGTGACCGTTGGAGGATCTAACGGTCGCATTTGAAATTTGAGGGACACGTGGACGTCGCAGGGCGACCGGACGCGGTTGAGCGCGTCCGGTCAGTTACGACCGGCGCGTCCGGTCGTCCTGAAAAAGGACCCAGTGAAGGGGTAACAGCTCTATTTGACCGTGGGGTTATAAATAGATGCCTTGGCCGGCCATGGCCGGTAGCTGTGCACACTTTAGCCTTGGTGGCTTATGTGGTAGTGCTAGGGAGCCCTCTAACTCACTCATGCTTGATAGTGTTCATCGAATCGAGTGAGAGAGCGATTCTAGTGCGATTGCATCGTGAGGTTGCATCGAGTGGCACTAGGTGATCGTGTTGCAAGCCGGTGGTGCTTGTTACTCTTGGAGGTTGCCACCTCCTAGACGGCTTGGTGGCTTGTGGCTCCGTCGAAGCTCGCAAGAAGATTGTGCGAGGCTCCGGAGAAGCTTTGTGAGGGGGATTGTGCTCACCCCGCGGGGATCGCGAAGAGCAACTCTAGTTGAGCGTGTCATTGAGTTACCTCACTTGAGAGTGGTGTCTTGCGGTGCCTTGCGGGGCATGCCTTGAGGGGCAAGTGACTTGAGGGTCACACCGAGGAACCATCTAAGTGTTGGTCGACACAACGGGGACGTAGCTTGGTGGCAACCAAGTGAACCTCGGGAGAAAATCACCGTGTCAACTTTGTTTACTCTTCTCGGTGGTTTGCATTCATGCAACACAAGCTTGTATTTACTTTCATATATACTTGTGCTTGTGTAGTTGCTCTCGTAACTAGTTTGCTTGTGTAGCTTACTAGTTATCTTCTTGCTTGTGTAGCTAGAAGCTCCCGCTTGCGTGACTAATTTGGTTTGTGTAACCTTGTTAGTCACATTGCTTAGTTTGTGTAGCTAAGTGATTTGCGCTCTCTAATTTGGCATTAGTTGCCTTGTTTTTGAGCATTGCTAGTGAGCTTAGGCTTTGTGCGCTTTGCTTACTAGAATTGTGTAGGAGCTCCCTCTTGCTTGCAAAGTACTAGTGCATAGGTTTGTGTGACCTTGCTCTAGAATTAAATAGGAGAGCACTTGCTAAGGAAAAGCACCTTAGTTGCTTAATTAGGATCCTTGTGAGGTGCTTGTAAACTTAGTTAGAGGGGTGTAGTCTTGGCTAGACCGATAAGTTTAATTCCGCATTTGTTTTGGTTAGTCAACATGTTTAAGTTTTAAAAAGGACTATTCACCCCCCCTCTAGTCCGCCATCTCGACCCTACAACGCTAAGATTTGGTTCTGATTCCTGTTCACTCCGTTCTCATCCACCGCTTGTTTATGTTTGTTGCTGGCCCTCTCTCCCGTCTCTTTCCTTCCCCTCCCTCTCTCTTCCTCCCGATGCCAGCGGCGATGGCGACACCGACGGCCGCGAGCGGTGCGGCGCAGCTCCTCTCCTCCTCCTCCTCCTCCGTCGCCGCCGCCTCCTCCTCCTGCCACGGCGGCGGGCGCAGGGCAGCGGCGCAGCCTGCAGGCGGCGTGGCGGCTCGGAGCGGCACGGAGGCGCGGGGGCGCGGGGGTGGCGCAGGTGGGGCCCAGAGGTGCCCCTCCCTCTTCCCCATCCTCCGTGTGGTTTTGTCGATGCCACCTCCCGCACTGTCGTCGAAACCCTAGGTATGATGTCGGCTGGGCGAAACCCTAGACTCTGGCGTGCCCTCTTTCCCCTTCTCCCTCCCCTTCCCTAAACTCCCCCTCTTCACTGCAGATACAACAATCCGATTTTATGGCCCGCCGCTGCTGTGCTATGGTTGATTTACAAGATCACAGGACTAATCCCTCTTGCTTGACCTTGGGAATCATGACACATTGCACACTTGAGGTTAGTACTTAGATTTTTAGGTTGTCTTTGAGTTTTGCGTTTCATGGCAGTGACTCAGAAACTCTCTAATTGGTGTTGCATTTTTGTGATCTGCAGAGCTGTTGCATGCTCATAAAGTGCAAGAGCTGAACAATGAGTATCCTCATCTATGAAAGAGCCTAGGTATTGTTGATTTAGAATCATACACATACTGTAGTTCACCCTATAATTGTATGCTTGTTTCCTCAGGTTAGTTTCTTTGTTACTACAGCTAAGATTATGCTCCAAAATATTTTTTATTTTTTTCCCCAAAAGATACCCTATTATTAGTTCTACAAGTTACATCAGAATGCTTTTGCTATACAATTCCCACTATATCTATAGATTTTAAGGGTAATGATATCAACATTTTTTTAGAGGAGTTCATATTGTGATCGCAAAAAAATTCCTTACACCTTTTAGCTGGACACGTCGGCTCTGTTGTTGCGCTAGAATGTCAGAAATGAAAACTAATCATTTAGGCGTAACTCCTTTGTTTTTTTAACAATTCCCAGCCACAACCTCACATTCCCAGCCCACCGGCAGAGGCACCTAGCGCTCACAGATGCCTATTTGAAGGTGACGATGTAACTGAGGAGGTAAAATTATTAACGTCCACTGATTTGTGACTCATAAATCTATACGTTATACACTGTTCTTTCCCATGATGATGAGCTATCTTTGCGTGGTTTACATCTCTTCATTTTTTAGCTTAACTGAGGCAATGCTCATGAACTTTGATGATTCTTCCTTCTACATCTTTGTGCTATGTTCATGGCTGATGCAAGGATCACGAGCAATGTTGCTCTCCTATTTGTGGTGTGTCTTTGTACCTGCTCCATGGTAATTAAGGCAATGGTTAATTGGTCATTCCTATTTTTTTCGTCTCTTTCTGCCTATTCTATTTTTGCTTTTGGTTGCCCACTCAGACTTGCTTATGGCCATTATCTGTGATGACAATGATCACATATTTGTGCCTTGTGTAATCTGAGCTTGTGTTTACTGCCTCTGAAGTGATAGATATATTCTTATTGACTCTAGCCATGTAATCATTGTCTGCGATCATTGCTTTTGATGTGAAATTATGGACTGCTCGTTTTGAGCACATGCCCTATTCCCAAAAATTACATTGTTGAATACTTTGCTTGTATGTGACCACTCTTGGTTCCCTCTTTTCTTTGATTTTTGGGTACAATTGTGTGCACTATTGTTCTTTTAACTCCGTGTAATGCATGCAAAACTAAAGAGCAAATACAATAAAGGCCATTGCTTTCATGCTTTCCAAGTTCATCTTATCTTAGGTTTATTTCTAATGCGATGTTGGCGATGGCGCATCACCTATGTCAAATTGTTTTCGTTCACATTCTTCCTTTACTTCGTTTTTGTGACTTCTTTCCTTCAAACTTTGATATGTTTTTTCGCTGAACAGAAATACTCATATGCTGCACCGGCGTCGTCCCCTTCAGCCTGAAGCCCTAAGCAAGAGGTTTGCTCTACAATTCTCTTTTTATTTCCTCTTTTCTTTTTTTTGGCAAATGGTATGCAGGTTTGAATCCAATTATATGTGCTTACATGTGAATACCAATTATATAGTCCCCTAAATTTCCATTCTGAAATTTACGTGCTTGCCTTCTGTTCGATAAAGATATTGCATGTATCTTTATGGTTGGGAGATACTGTATTATCCTGCTGCCGCATTTAATTTCTTGAATATTTTGTGTTGTTCATCACAGTTATCTGAATCAGATCTGATCTTAGCCTTGAGCATGAAAGAAAGCTGAGAAAAGTCATTCTTTCTCTCTTATGTTATTTTGGTGACTGCCACGCTCCCTATCTCTTTACAGTTTGCAAGCTGGTGCCATGCATTCTTGACTTTTGTCTCATTATTGATTTGTGACCATGGAAAATGTAGATGGCAAATTACAATGACAATGCACGATAGCACCATATAGTCATTAATTTAGCTTTTCTCTTTTACTCCCTTATGCCATTATTCTACTGATTTGCTGCAAAACAGTTCCAGACCCTGTGCACTGTCATGAAATCTTCCTCTAAAATGTAGAATTCATGGTTTGTTGCACCTGCTCGATTAAATTTCAAAAATGCTATTTCTTAGCAAAAAAAAATGCAGCTATCCTTCCCCTACATTGTGTGCATTCACTTAGTGCCTACTTGGCAACCTTTAGGGGATAACTGTCACAGAGATAATATCACCAGATTAGATCGTAAATGCTCTGTTAGTGCCTCTTTCATGCTTCCGTTCGAAGTTATGCCACAAAACATGTCATCAGCACATAAATCATCAATACATCATATTGGGGTCAATTATGTAATTCTCAGGTTATATTCAGTCCATGTTATAAAGTATATGCCAAAATTTGCATTGTGCCTCTCTGACTCAAAAGTAATTAATTTGGACATTTTCTTCATTACTTACGATGCGATTATTCTCTTTTTAAAATAATTCCTTTTCTTTTACTGAACATCATGTCGCCCACCCAGTTGTCATACACCGGGACAATGATAAGACGAAGATGCTACTGTAGCTAGGTGCACCTATGTTTTAGACCAAATCCTTTTGATTTATTTTGCTGATTCGCTAATATTCTTGCACCGCTACTCTGCACTTCTTTGCCAGATAATGATACTACATCTCAATATCTATCCACAGTGGCTATGGACTCTGTTATGAGTTCAGTGCCTTGCACCATATCCACAGTGCCTACGGACTCAAATTGGTCCAGCCGAAGATGAAATTGGTTCAATGGATTCATGTGCTCAATTACCTAAATTCCTGGACAATACAATAAGCAGCAAGTAATATGTTCGTTGTAAGCCAACAAAAGAGATTTAGCAGGTATGCATCGTAATATACATTATTTCATCTCAAAGATTAAACAAGTACACCTGTATATTGCCTCTCTCACTCTAGCTGTTCTATGATATTTTCACAATTTTTTGGACCAATGACCATAAAATTTGTATTTATACACATGTTTACAGGTACATGCTTGCAGGTACAAAACCATTCAACTCAATTTTTCCCTCTGTACATAAGACATAAAGAAGCCACAATGGCCTTAATTTGTTCAGTTCATCCGCCTGCTAAAAATAAATTTAAGGTTTGTTTCGAAAAAAATAAATTTAAGGTTCGTTTACAACTTGCTATTCATCCATCCTCTGTGATCGTTTCACCATATAACTGCTATGTTAAATTACCAATTGTGTTCCAGTTCTAAACTTCACATTGGACAAGTAACTTTTTTGTGTTTCTTTTTTATAAAAATAAACATGTAACTTCAATATGTCAGTTAACTAATAACCATTGCCTTCTGTTTACTGTAGTTTCCCATAAGCAACCTATTTAGTTGTTCTCTACTGAATAAGTGTACCTTTTTTGTCGAAAATATTATTTCACTTCCATTGTTAAATTGTGTGATTGCAGCAAAGCAGGTTTGTTGACAATTCTTCTTCTCAAATGTTCAATTTTGAGCTTGAGGATAGTACTGGATTCAGCCTTGCTTTACAGGTATGCATGTGTGTACCCAGGTTATCTACGAGGTCGTCGGTGAGGGAGGGCTCACCCACTGCCAGTGTTGTGGTTTCTTCAATTATGGTTAAAGGCCATAAGCACGGCCTTCCTCATGTTGACGAGCGGCATATAGGTAATGTTGTCGTTCTCAGCGCTGCTCCTTCCATTTACTTTGCTGATTCAGTGTTTGCTTTAAGACTCATATAAATAGCCATTAATTAATTCCCCTTTCTGATATAGATGTACATAACAGCGGACAACTACATCATGACGCTTCGTCTATGTCACCTTCGGATTTCAGAATGGCAGTCTCACAAACACGCCTGATCAGGCGATGATCAGGTGATTTCAGAATTTGATATTTAGTCCCTGTGATGGTGCCTACTGTTATGCATATCGTATCTAATGCTTTCCTGTCTCTTATGTCAAGTTTCACATTTTCGCAAACCAGGACAATCCTATTCTAGGACTTCTTCTTTTTTGACCTGTCAAATATTTTTTACAGTCAGTAGGATGATTCCTCTTATAGTCAGTAAAATCCATCAAACTATGCCTGCACACACTATGTATGTCATCATACTGGCCAATCTCTGTTCTTTGTTTACAATAGATATGCCACGGCCAGGGTCGTTCATTGCCACTGAATCTCTTCGTGATGGACTTCAGATTGACTTCTTTCTGGCTCCCTTGGGTCTTAGTTGTTGAATTCTTTTTAGAATGGCTATATATATCACAGATTGGCAAAGCACCTGCTATATATATATATATATATATATATATATATATATATATATATATATATATATATATATATATATATATATATATATATATATATATATACACATCTGACAAAGATTAGGCCCCTCACTACCTAATGGTCTTGTGTAATATGACAACCTATCACCGTATCATGCTTTTGTGTGTTACACCAGGACTACTATGTGCTAAACATGTTGCACATTTGTGTCGTATCTGTTCATCCATGTCTATGGTTGTCCTCTCTACAGTACTCTACACCCATTAAAATTACATATTCATTATGCGCATAGCCATGTAAATGCATATCAAAATCTACTGCATCTACATTGATTCCTCGCCGGTCGCGCGCAGGGGCGCGCGGTTGCCACTAGTATATTCACATGTTTGAGCAACCGTCCTTGTGCGGGAACAAGTGAACAACTGGATAAGCCCATCGGCCGCAGAAGGGCACTGCCCGGACGGCGACGGACTCCGAGAGGGAACCGGGCAGCGCCGCAGCGGCAATGGAGGGCCAGCCGCTCCATCTCCTCCTCGCCCAGCCCCACCACCCTCGCCTCGCCGGCATCATCCCCAACCACCCTACCCACTACCTGCCCACCTCCCGCCTCCGACTCCGCGTACACCGTCGCAAGCCGAAGCAGCTCGCTGCAGTGCTTTCGAGGCGTCCATCGAGCAGCCAGGGCGACGCACCTGGCCGTAGCGGCTGGGAGCGGGTGCCGAACGCGGTGGCGGCGCTGATGCTCCAGCTGACCGTGTGCTCGCTCCTTTTTCTCTTCCCCAACCGTGCCCGAGTCCTCGCGCTCCCGCCCCCACCGGGGGCCGCTGCGGTGGTTGAGGCGACGCAGAAGGAGGAGGACAAGGAGTGGGAGGCTGCGCTGCAGAAGTGGAAGACCAAGACCTACGCGCTCTCGGTGCCCCTCCGAGTCGTCGCGCTCCGCGGCTCCTTCCCTCCATCTTGGATTAAGGTCTGGTCGTCCTCATCCACCATAAAGCATCCCCATTGGTCAGATTATTATTAGTAGTTAAACCATGACATAGCATGATTGCATAAATTTATGTGAGCATGGAAGCATGAATATGAATGGTGTATGGGCAGGGACGCTGATCCCTGGAATTATTTGAATTAAAAGAAAAATGAAAGGTGGATGGTGTTAAATTTAGTGTGATGTTCTTTTTGTGTTTGTAGGATTTTGTTGAAGCTCAGGGGAAGCGGCTCAAATTCAGTCCCGAGCTCCGTGCTAATCTTGATGGGATCTTCTCTGAGATGTCACAATGTATGGACAAGGGTCAAGTTCAGCCGAAGTCGGCAATGGCAGCTGATGTGATTTCCCTTGGTGACTCCTGGCTTGGCTATGCCATCCGTAAGGGATTGCTAGAGCCTGTCAAGAATGCTGAAGAACAGGATTGGTTTCGTTGCCTGAGTGACAGATGGAAGGTGAGTAGTGAAACCTTTACTTTTCCTTGACAATGCTTATCACTTATTTATACTTAGGCACAAGTTTGTGATCTTGCATTGCCTTGGTAAATAATTTACTTGTTGAATTTGATTAGATTATATAACAACAACAACAACAACAACAAAGCTTTTTAGTCCCAAGCAAGTTGGGGTAGGCGATTAGATTATATAAACTTGTAAGAAATGCAGTCCATCATGAGAAAACTATGACCTGTGTAGGTTTCTATTCTCTACTGGATGCTGGCATATTGTTAATTTTATATGAGTAATGATCCATCAATTCTGCTTATAAGTTATATAAGTCATTTTAGAATTGTTCTCAAGAATTAGAATCCTCGACCATTGACTGACACTTAGCCTTATGCTCTTCAGCTCTTATGTGCAGTAGGCATGCTAAATGGTGTTAGCTGTTGAGTTTTTAGTGTGCAAACATTGGGAGGTAGCTAGGAGTAGGACAACACAAAGACATAGGCATAGGGAGAGATTGGAAAAGATGGCTCATTTCTTGATCTGATTGGGTTTGTTTTGCTAGGGGAATGACATAAAAGAAACAAAAAATACCAAAGTGTCTAGAGGTTGTTGAATTGCTTTTATTTTGAAAGGGAATGCAAAAGGAACTTATAATGGAGATGGGGGGAGTAATAAAGTAGTCTATCGCTCATTAGTTGCTTCAATCATGCACATTTTCTTAGTCTTGGGTTTTGTCAGTCACCAGTCACTTTTTGTAGCATAGCATTTATAAATTGGCTGTGAAAATGTTCCTCTATGTGCTTTGCATTTTCATTATAGTCTATCAGGTTCATTTGCGCAGGAACCAGAATGGAGAAGCAGATCCTAATGGTACAATATGGGGAGTTCCATACAGATGGGGCACCATGGTCATTGCTTACAAGAAAAACAAGTTCAAAAGACATAATCTGAAGCCAATACAGGTGAACAATTTTCTTGAGAAAATATGCAATATTAGCCTAAACTTACGACAGCATGTTTATACGCTTCCTTTTTCCTAGGCAAAATGAAAATGTGAAGCATAGTACTGACTGCTGAGACATGCTTTTTGCTTGTACTTATTGATGCTGACTATCTTTGCTGTGGTAAACCTGGTAGGTGTTAAGCATATTGATTTTTACTTGTAGGATTGGGAGGATTTGTGGAGGCCCGAGCTTGCAGGGAGGATTTCAATGGTCGATTCTCCTAGAGAGGTGATTGGTGCTGTTCTGAAGCATCTGGGGTCATCATACAACACAGTTGATATGGAAATAGATGTTAATGGTGGTAGAGAAGCAGTCCTAAATAGCTTTACACAACTACAGAAGCAGGTTTGCACCAGATACGGCACATCCTTTTTGCCTCTTTCTGAGTATATATGATCTATATATGGGCCATCCAAAATTCTGCTATGATTTGTTGCGCTGGATTTGATATTGGCTGTCTTTGGTAGGTCCAACTATTCGACAGCATGAACTATCTGAAAGCATTTAGTGTTGGAGATGTATGGGTTGCAGTGGGTTGGAGCAGTGATGTGATCCCTGCTGCAAAGCGAATGTCTAATGTCGCGGTGATTGTTCCCAAGTCAGGCAGCAGCCTATGGGCTGATCTATGGGTATGTTATGGTTTTCTCATGTATAATGCATTGCTGTTTCAAACTATCTTATTGATTGTTATGATTTTATACGTTGTAGGCAATACCATGCGCAACAAGATTTCAGACTGACCAAATCGGTAGCCGAACCAGAGGCCCATCTCCACTCATCCACCAGTGGTTCGACTTCTGCCTGCAGAGTGCTAGGAGCCTACCCTTCCGCCAAGACGTCATCCCCGGAGCATCTCCACTGTACCTCGAGAACCCTGTGCCAGAGGTCCCTCAAGATAAGAACAAGAGGAAGCCGAAGCTGGATACGAACCTTCTTCGGGGTGTGCCTCCGCCCGAGATCCTGGAGAGATGCGAGTTTTTGGAACCCCTGTCAGGTACGGCGCTGGAGGATTACCAGTGGCTGATGTCTAGGGTGCAGAGACCAAGACTTGGTTTGTTTGGGAACGTGTTGCAAAAGATGTCAGCTGTACTAGACTTCAAAAGAAGATTTTAGAGCCACTGTACTGTACTTAGCCAAGGGTTTTTTACTTCGTGGTGCAACTAATTGTTCCGTATATTTGACGATCATGTTGTTCTCATTTGCGGCAGTGGTGCGAGTGGTGGAGGCAGAAATGGCCGTGAGGACCTCAGAGCTCAGGCTGCCCCGCCGCTCGATGGCAACGCTCTGACCTGAGTCTGAGGCCAGTCAATGCGATTGTTTTTTATGGGCATTATGGCAACAACTGATCAGGAGGTCGTGCGGATCATTTTACACGGTGTCAGCCGGGGCGCCGGGCCGACGTGAAAATGCCGAGCCAGGAGCGGCAGGCTCCGTCGCAGTCTCGCTTTCATGCGCGATTGGAAGCTTCCCGTGCAAGTACCTGGGCATTCCGCTATCCACCCGCAAGCTCCGTCGCAGTGAAGAACAGTTCATCATCGATGCGGTCGCCGCCCGCATTCCGCTGTGGAAAGGGAACTTACTGAACACCGCGGGCAGGGTCACTCTCGTCCAGTCGACCCTCTCGGCTATCCCGGTCCACCTCTCCATAGCGGTCTGCTTGTCGCCATGGGCCATCCAGCGCATTGACAAGCTGCGCCGCGCGTTCATCTGGTCCGGCTCGGACACCGTGGGCGCTGGCAAGTGTCGTGTTGCGTGGGAACTGGTAAGCAGGCCTAAGGACCTCGGCGGTCTAGGCATCATCGACTTGCGGAGGCTCGGCGTGGCGCTGAGGTTACGGTGGGACTGGCTGCGCAAATACGACCCATCCCGGACCTGGGTGAACCTCCCCTCATCTACTGACAAGGTCTCGCAGGCCCTCTTTCGCGCGTCCACGTTACCGGTGCTCGGCGACGGTTCCAGGACGCTCTTCTGGCGTGATCAATGGATACATGGCCTCTCTGTCCAGCATATTGCGCCAGCGGTCTTCGCCGCGGTTCCCACTGCGAAGGCGCGCTCAAGAACGGTGGCATCCGGTCTGACCAACCGCGCCTGGGTGTCAGACATCGCCGGAGCGCCTACGGTACAGGTTGTCCTAGTATCTGGAGCTGTGGGAACGGGTGCTCTCGGTACAACTTGTGCCGGGAACGCCGGATTCCGTCGTGTGGCGATGGGCGTCTGATTGCAAATACTCAGCGGCGTCGGCCTATGGCGCGATGTTCTTAGGCTCTGTGAAGCCCTTCGGTGCGTCCCTGATTTGGAACTCGAGAGCTCCGGCGAGGGTCAGATTGTTCTTCTGGCTCGCTCTACATCGGCGTTGCTGGACTGCGGAGCGCCGGAGGAGACACGGGCTTCAGGTCGATGACAACTGTATTATGTGTCTCCAGGTGACGGAAACTCTCGACCATATCTTGTTGGGCTGTGTTTTCAGCCGCGAGGTATGGGAGCGTCTACTGTCAAGAATTGGGCTCGCTCAGTTGGTCATCACCGGCGACTTGGACATCTTCCTCTGGTGGTCGCGGTCCAGGCGATGGGTGCCGCGCGTTTGTAGGAAAGGGTTCGACTCCTTCGTCATGCTGACTTGCTGGATGCTCTGGAAAGAGCGTAATGCAAGGACGTTCAACAACTTGTCAACTGTAGCCAGGGAAGTGGCTGTCAAGATCGTTCAAGAGGCAGAGCTGTGGATACGCTCGGGCATCTCGTGCTTGTCGTCGCTTCAGTCGTTAACGTAATTTGCCCTCGGGTGGATTTGTCCAGCCTCGGCTGGAGGCCCCTTTCGCTTTGTTGCCGTTTCTTGTTTCTCTCCGGCTTTGTTTTTGTTTCTAGGCAACCTTTGGTTTCCCAGTGTTCTTCGAATTTGGGTGTTATCTACTTCCTCTTAATGAAATACGTGCTACATAGCGCGTTCGCGAAAAAAAAAGGAGCGGCAGGCCACAGGCGGAAGGGCGCTTGATGCCTGCTGTCCTGCTTCTGATCAGAAACATGAGTTCAGTCATATCACTTGCACTTTGTTTCTATTGATTCTTCAATCATCTCACGTACGTAAAGGGGTTTACACAACACAGCACTTCTCACAAGCGTTTGGCTCACACAAAACAAAATCGGAGAACCAATTTAACCATGTACAGGGACCATCCTAACTGCCGTGGGAAGAATGTCTGACAGCTGATGAGTAGCCAATACATGAACGTCAGTGCCGAATCAAACCACTCTTTAGCAGCCAGAGCCTACCATATTATGAGCTTCTGATTCCTCGATATGGCCGATGCAGGTGCCCGGCAATCATCTCTTACAGTTTCAACTTGCCCAGGTCAATCTTTTGCTTAGGGTATGTGTAGGCTTCATAGTTTATGTTCTGGCCAAGGGAGCTCAGCTTTGTGAGTGTGGTTATCAGGTCAACCTGTCATTCAGAACAAATAAGCACAAGTTAGAATAAATACTGGAAGATATACCGAGCACTGCCAGCACATACGGATCAATGAATCTTACTTCATAGTCAGTCCGGGAGACAGTCTCGCGGCTCCGCTGGTACTTCTCCACCCATGGACGGCAATCCGGATCAGCTATCAGTCGTTCCTCGGTAGCAGCCTGGTCAGGTCCAAGGAATGCTGACATAACAGCAAGCTGCAAAAGGAGCCATCTTCTGTTAAACGTGAGACTGGTTCATGGTTTTTGCTATCTCTCATGGCAATAATGAGATAAGTTAAGACAGATTATTTCAGCTATCTAATAAGGATGTGGTAGTGACCTGGCGAGGACCCAACCCAACAGCGACAAACCTATCCTTCATCTCCTGCACAGAAGCTTTGCTCCACTCAGGCACTCTTCCCTCTGGATCTGCATCCTGTGCATCTGCTCTCCCGAATGTTCTATCGAACAGACCCCACTGTGGTGGCAAATAGTCAAAACAAACGTAGAGAGAAAAATAATTTAACACGCTAAATAAGGAGCAGCTTGTACAGAGTATATACTGAACATATGCAGCATGATGTGGCATAAGGAGCAATATGGCACAGTACATACCTGCCCATTTGAACCATATGCAGAGTATAGGGTTCTTCCCTTCTCTTCATTTCCACCACATTTGGCAATGGCCGCGTCAAGAAACGATCTCTTCAGTGCTGATTGTGCTATTTCAAGAAAAAACAAAATTCTTAATTTAAACTAGCCGATGTACGGAAGAGCTTGTCAGTAGAGATCAACAAGTTTCATAATGGTAGTAAAAGTGCACTGGAAATTGTCGAACCTGCAAACTGGATCAGATCTGCAAATGAAATGGGACCTCCCTTGGAAAAGGAATCTATCTCCTTTTTGGCTTCAGTCAGCAAATCCAATGCAGCAGAGAGCCCACTGTTTTCAGGTCTGCTTGTTTCTGGGCTTTATTTGAAAAATAAGTATCAAATGGTGGAGCAACGTAACAGATTATCAAGGTCGAGAAACTTGTTACTTGTTAGATCATCTTCAGCTTAGCATTTTCTTCTCTCAAAACAAAAAACAAACTGAAGAACTGAAGAAGAGAAAAGGAAAAAGAAAATGCTACCTAGCCTGATAGATCCATTTGCACCTCCAGTTTTTGTGGCCTGTAGAAGAATAAACCAACTCTAAAAACCAACAGAGGGACCCAAATGCTAATGATATAAAGCCATTCAGAGACCCAGACCTTGTCATATGTGATGGCATCATTCAGTGCCATGGTCAACAATGATGGAACGAGCTCTGGCTTAGCCTTCAAAAGATTATTAGGTTCACTGTTTCAGGCAACAGAAGTGATAGATAGGTGAAAGAAAAAAAAACACCGAGTACAACGAACTAAGGTGTCTCACCTTTATGGCTATGTATAGGGTGTCTTTGATTTTTTCTGAAAAACAGTCAAAAGACTTCAATTTCGATGGTGAGAATGAAACATAGCATTCAAGGGGGAACAATGGAAATAACAATATGAGGGGACCTACATTGGAACTCAGACCGTTGTCTACGCTCAATGAGATCAGCTGCAGTAGCCACCCCAGAGAACCTCGTAGAGCCGTCGATCATTTCCTAACCCAAGACATAAATAAACGAAGTTCAGCTTATCACCTCTGAACTGAAACAAAAGGCGTCTTTCCTCTGAAAACGGTATAACCACACTAACTAGATGCAGCTGCGATTAAAAGTTTGCTGGGGCAACAGCTTGAGATTTTTTTAAAAAAATAATAATATTTTTTAATGATTAGTTGCGAATCTAGCATTTGCTTGATGCTCTCCCATAATGCTACATTTGTTTACTTCTGTGGCACCAATGCACAAAGGGCATTGATTTTTTTTTGTCAAAATGGTAGCACTAGCACGTACCAAACCAATGGCTGTCCCGACGCAGGTGCCAATGAAATGTCTCCGACGGAATTGTAGACGCTCTTCATGGGCAGCGGCCTCCGAGCCTTCACCGTCAGCCCGGCAGCACACCCGAATCTGCGCAGGCAAACCAAGTATCACGCGATTCCGTCGGGGATGAAATGGAATCTCCACAGGCAAACCAGTAATAAGTTCAGGGGGCGTACGTACGTGCGGGTGCCTCCGCGTCGGAGTTGAAATGGCAGAGCAGGCTGCGACGCCGCGGACGACGAGCGGGGCCGTCGAGAGGAAGCTCGCTCCCGCCATTTCTCTGCTCGCCTCTGACGCTCGCTTGGCTGGTTGAGCGCTCTCAAGGGAGGCTCGCAGGCTGGTGCGGCAGTAGCACGCGAGGATAAGGCAGCGAATCGTGGATCACCTGCCTGCGCCACACGTTGCATATCGCGGGCTACATTGCCTGCATACCGTTATCTCTACCAGAATGTGATGGTGACGGCATGCATAATGTGGCGTCATGTCACCTGCAACAGTCTAAAAAGCCAAGCTGAAAAGTACTGCTCGCTGATTTATTATCAGAAAAAAAAAACACTACGTCAGGCAGAGTAGTTCACGCGAACAGAGGGTTGGAGCACTGGAGCAGTTTGTGAGAGGGGAACGGTCCAACGGACAGGCCCCTTCCGAGATGATCATGCAGTATAATATCATCTGATAACCATCAATAATTGATTAATTTCTGACTAAAGACGACTTTAAATTATCATGCGAAGTTAAAAGGGTACATCGTTCATATCAACCAGAGGTACAAGCCCAAATGCATAAGCATGTAAAGCTTAAAAAGCGCAGCAAACACAACGGATGCCATTCTCATGTGGGTAGTGGGTGTTGCTGCTACATCTCCAGCATCACATTTAGGCACTTGTGGAAACCATAGCATTTTCCATCTCCAGAAACGGCAACATCATCGCTGGTAAGATTGGTTCTCCCTCCGCTTCACATAGCGGGTCCGATCACTGTACCGGGGTCGATCTTGAGCTCTCTGAGGCACTGGCTCCACCCTTCTCTGCCTTTCTGGCGATGGCTGAACGATTTCACCGTTCACAAATAACTCAGCTGCAAAGAAAGATAACTTCATGAAAACCTAAGATATGCTCATATTAAGATGATTACGAATGAAAGAAATTTAATGACAGACTGAACTCGGAAAGGATTGAAATGTAAATGACACCAGTCAACACACTTGATAAATTGGGAAGAGACAAGGCATTCGACAGAAAAGCAATGAATTGTAGTCAACGAATATAACAAATGAAATGTGAAGCATCCAATAAAAGTGAAATTTCATGCCATACGGCAAGCTAAACAAAAATAATTACAGCAAATGTGGAATTTTTAACTAACCGTTTAGCATTGAATGACAAAAAAAACTAATGTTATTACCAGTTTCACACTGCTTTACATATCTTTCAAACATTTTTTCACTTATTTCAGAGGAACGTGCAACGCCGCAATAATATGATTGACAGATATAAAGCTACTATAGAAGGAATCCAGTAAGTAGAACTATGGCAAAGTAAAGACAAAGATTGTTGGGAAACAATACCAGGCAACTGGAAACCATACAGCACAAAGCGAGCTTTTCTTCCAGGGCAGTGACAATTCAAGGATCTATTAATAGCTAGCATGAAATAGTCCTCAAAAAACGAAATGAACCAAACTCAACTTCACACTGCTTTACATCTCCTTCGAACAACATTTCTTCACTTATGTCAGAGGAATGTGCAGTGCAGCAATAATACGATTGCTAGATTAAAAAACTACTATAGAAGGAATCCAGGAAGTAGAACTATGACAAACTAGCAAGACAACAGATTACTGGGAAACAATAATAGGCAACTGTGAACCATACAGCTGAAAGTGAGGTTTTCTTCCAGGGCAGTGAAAGTTCAAGGATCTATTAACAGCTAGCACGAAATAATCCTCAAAAAACGAAATGAACCACACTCAACATAAACCTACAGGACACTTAAGTAATAAACTTACCACCATAATCCTTGTTTTCAGCATCAACATAAGAGTCAGGAAGCACAAATAGAACCCCTGGAAGGCCTGTTTTATCCAAAACACAAACCGCAGTTAGTGCAATCAGTGATACATGTAGTGTACTGAAAGTTCAGAAGATTTATATCTGTTAATGCTTATAGAAACAAGCACCCGCATAGCATGATATCTGCAAATGGGCACTGAAGAAAGAATAAGCATAGCATGTTTCTAGTAGTAGATGTCAACACATCACTTTTCATGATAAAATTGCTCAATGAACACAATAACATAGTACCTAAGCTCAAACAAGTAATGTGTCACAGACACAATCACAAATAGACCGCAACATTGTAATAGTTGAACATAACTAAGGCTTCCGCACAAACATGAATCTTAATTTTCCATGTTATCACACTGAGCAACTATCAACATTATAGCGCAACGCAAAATACATTAATTGAAACAAAAGATGACATCACATTGCATGTATTCACTCTTGAACAAGGAACCAAACAAGTCACCTTCGAGTTTGTTGGAGGTCTCTTCATCAATTTCACATCCGAATCCAAAATAGCGCTCGCAGGATACGTTGTATATCTTCTTCTTCGCCTCCTCCTCGCTGCAACAACATACAGCGAATTATCCAAAATTATTTCTCATCCCCGCGATACATCCAAACCTATGGACATACTTGATTCAATCAGGATTAACAATTACCTCCCTACCACCTGGGCAAGGGTCTGGATGTAGCAATCGATCATTTGCTGCTTGGTGGCGCCCTCGCCGCCGGGCTTGTCCATGACAATGAGCCAGTGCTCGTAGTCGCAGTCAGGGAACAGAGGCGCCATCTCCGTCGGCGCACGGTCACCGCCCTGACCCGACCGCAGCGGGGAATATGAGCAGGGATGAAAACGGTACGGATATTTTTCGACCGTATTCGAGACCGAATCCGTTTAGAGGGATTTTAATCCGTTCGTATCCGAGTCCGAATATTTAACATCCGATGCCGTATTCGTATCCGAATATTTAAATCACATATTTATGATGTCGATATCCAATCATATCATATTCGGTATTTTTTATACTATCCGTATTCAAATTCGAATCCGGACATAAATATGAAAACAAATACGATATCAGTGATATCCGTCCGTATCCGATCCGTTTTCATCCCTAAATATGAGGAATCCGGCCGCCGCGCCATGCAGCGGACGGACCCAACGCCGCCACGCTGCCGCGGGGGGCGGATGGAAGAGGGGGATGGGAGGCGCCGTGACGGGAGGAGCGGCCGCGCCGGGCGTGCGGCGACGAGGGCGCGCGCTGCGGTGGCCATGGGTGGCGAGGGGAGAGGCGGGTTGGCTGGCCGCGACGGGAGAGGCGGAAGCGGTGGTGAAATGGCGACAAGAGGGGTTTGGAATTGGATGGGGTTTTGATGAGGGGAGACGGACGACAGGAGATATTTGCTGCGTTTGGGCGTGTTGACACCCAAATGGGCCGCCCATTAGCCTGCGCACCCTCAGACTGGAGGCCCAGACAAACAGCCTAATCAAAACGTCCGGCCTGCTCGTTTCTGCTAAGGAGTAAGGACAAAATGCATAATATGGTACCATTTTTTTTTCTGTTCTGGGACCATGGTTACCATGAGCAACAGATCATGTCGACTCCATCCGGTCAAAGATCAGTGTTCTTCTAAACCGTAACGGTAATGCTCAGGAGCGTGCATCCGTTCGTAGGGTTGCCGTTTTTCGGGTCTGCACGCTACCGGACCCATGGACCTACTTCCTCTATACGTCTCTCCATCTGTTTCAAAAATCTCTCCCACTCTCGCGCTCACCATCGGTTGCTGCGTTGTTCGCTCGCTGCTGCCGTCTTCCCCGCCTCGCACCCCATCCCACGCCGTGCGGCTCCCCCATCCAGCGTCGCGCTCCATCCACGTTGCACCCCTTCCATCGCCGTGCCGCACTCCATCCCTCGTCGTGCCCGCTCCAGCTCGCTGTTCGCCGCGCCCCCGCTGCTGCCGTCGCCGCTGTTCCCCACCAAAAGGTCGTGGCCGCTGTCAACACCGTGGTCGCTGCGACGTGCGGCCTTAGCAAGGAGATGTTGCGACGAAAGCACATGTTGTAAGCGTATGTTGCAAGTGTTTCAGACATTTCAGAAGGTATGCTGCAATTGTTTCATATGGATGTTGCAAAAGTATATTGCAGATGTTACACATGTTGCATATGTTGTAAGTGTTTCAGAGGTTTGTTCAAAATATTTCATCCGTTCGAGACGTATGTTGCAAGCGATCTGATCTGAATGTTGTATATGTTTTCACATATGTTGCAACAATATGTTCCAAATATTTCAGTTGTTTCGGTCTTATGTTGCGGTAAGTGTTTTCATGTTGCAAGTTGCAAGTGTTTTATCTGAATGTTGCATATGTTTTACACATGTTGCAAGTGTATGTTCCAGATATTTTATCTGTTTCATACGTACGTGTACATTCGTACTTCATGCCACACGTGTTTCATGTTGTTTGGAGAGTCAAGAGGTGCGGGGAGTGATGGTGGCATGACATGGGCGCCGAGGAATAGGGCGAGCTAGGGGGCAGTGGACGGGGAGCACGACACGTTAGTGTCATGTGAGGCGGCGCGCTCGGGCCGTCGAGGCGCGACGGGGGCATGGTGAATGGCCTCGAATCGAGGCGGACAGTGCGTGCTGCGCATGCGAGACAAGTCATCCGGACGCGCAGGCGCTGCAACGGGCCGAGGTGTGCGTGCGGGGCAGGAAAATCAGCGAACGGGCAGGCTACGTGAGCGTCCGGACGCTAGCACTGCCAAAACGGTAAACGGTCGAACACTCTCCATTTAGCCATTAATTGGGCTAAACTGCTACTTAAACGAGCAAAACAATCATTTAATAGAATAAACGGTTAATTAAACGAAAACGTGTACCACCATGTTGCATTTTTTAAATGAATGTAAACAGCTAAACAACCGTTTAAGGAAACCATGCCAAAAATAGATTAATTTATAAATGTTGTCCTAAGTCAATCCTTTTTACGTTTGAGTGAAATTATAGAAAAAGGCATCTGTAGCACCAAGTTTGAATTAGATAGACCCAATGTTATAATTACATAGTGTATTTATTTGGCGGTATAAACTAGAGTCAACAGGTCTTCCGAGACTGGAAATAAAAAATCACTCTGTTCAGAAAGACTGACAAAAATAACATTTCATCAAAAAGAAAACAAGAAAAAAAACATTTACATGTACCAACTGATGAACGAGTATTGATTGTACAGGACAGCTTTGCTGCTCCCATGCCACACCTTATTCTACGAT
The DNA here is from genome assembly GCA_038087645.1 of Saccharum hybrid cultivar R570. Taxonomy (NCBI): domain Eukaryota; kingdom Viridiplantae; phylum Streptophyta; class Magnoliopsida; order Poales; family Poaceae; genus Saccharum; species Saccharum hybrid cultivar. Next base: position 20,193,927 of record JAQSUU010000553.1, on the reverse strand, counting down.
TAAGAACATAAAATTGCAGCTAAAAGTGAAATTTTCATTTATTACCACTTTCTTGTACTAATAAATATATAGATAATACGTACAATATTGCAATTTGCAAGCATATTTTGCGCACAACGTTCAGTTCTTCACAGTGGTGACATGCCTCAGAAGCATCTGAATGACTTCTGGGGATATGCTTGCAGCCTGTTGATTGAGTTGTTCAATTTTTGTTGCTGTCTCTTCCTCAAGACGTTTAACATTTGCACCAGAGTCACCGCTGCTCTGGAAACAACAAATACATAAAACTCAGGCTCTGTGATCTTGTGAACATTCGAGCATGTTGGGCTAGTGACATACCTCTGCAACCTTTCTCTGGAATTCAGCCTCCATCTGGGCACGGTATTCAGCTATTTCCCTCTCAGCCTCCTTGGCTTGCCTAAGCCTTGCTGACTTAGCTGTTGAACACAGAAAATGTTACACTGCAGCCCATCAAAATCAATTATAATCACGGATATTATCTGCAGAAGTTGAACAGACATTTCTAGAGCAAGAGCTTTGCATTGGACCATGGTTATCTAATCAGTGAAGGACAAGTGTATTTTTCTGACCTGGATTATGCAAATTTGTACAGTTAACATGTGACTTTCCAGTGATATGGCATGGCGTAACAAGAGCAAGCCTGTATACTAAAGCAAAAAAAAAGGCAGTACACCAAACCCAATTCTACAAACTAGATGCTGATCTCACTATAGCTCAGAATAGAACATGTTTCTACCTAAAATGTGAATATCCACATAAAGATTAATTGGTAGATCAAAATGCAGGGATACTCTTATGCACAAGGTACTTGCTCTCGAGCATTATGCTTGATTTGTAATATTTGTGCCGAAAGTAAGATAGTATTACCAGCCCTAGCTGCATTTACAATCTGCTGAGCCTCTTGCTCTGCAGCCAACAACTGCTGAATTCCACTCTGGCGCCTGTTCGCATCCATCTTTCAGCTGCTGCGTCAAGGAATAAATCCAGAATCAACAGAACATTAGGTGAAACTGACCTGAGATCAGGGTGGAGCTAGCAAAGGACATGGGCGTACACATGTGCACAAAATATTTTTTTAGGAAAAAAAAAGATTGAAGTTAGTAGGCACGCACAATACATGCATGTACGTGTAAGTAGATCAGACCCAAATAGCCAGGTTTTTGTTTTTTGAAACGAAACAAGCAGGAGAACTACTGAATATATTAAAAAGGAGGAGAAGCCTAGGCTAGGCAGTACAACATAGCAACTAAACCCCAAAGAGTCAAGCAACAACAGCTACTAGAAAGCAACGAAGCAAAACTAAACAACCATAAGCAACAAAACCAACAACGGCTGGTTAGACCAAGACCTCAACACGTGCCACACAACACTATGGCACCACTGCTCTACACCACTATACCAGGCACTGCAGACTGAACCATGACCACTACAGAAGCTCCACACTACTGCCCCGCCAGTCGCCACAATGCACCACCATCATCATTGAAAGATGAAGCCATCAAATCAACATACCATTATCATTACTTTCGCCATTGTTACTGACAACGTCCCACACCGAGCCAGCTGTTGTCATGCAGGGCTAGCCATCGCAGACCGCTGCACACTGTGTAATCCCCGTGCCATCATCACCGCTTGCACCGTCAGTCGACGCTGTCCTACACCAGACCCCTTTCAGGCAGAGTTAGCAGCCGCAGTCCGCTGCAAGCCACCAAGGCGATACCCAAGTGCTGCATCTAGCCACTACAAAGCTGACCGCGTCTTTCGAGATCCGAAAACTGCAACAACAATGCACACAGCCAAGGCACCATGACATAGATATCAGCTGCGTCAAGCTTGCTGCCTCCGACTGCCCTCATAGGCCCTCCTTGGGCTTGAGTGGTCACCACAATGCGTGACCGCCCACCACCACACCACACAAGCTGATGTGGCAATGCTCCTGCTGGCCACCCCGTCCCATGCCGGTCTCCCACCACTGGAACCTGGCCTCACCGTGTCGTCACCCATCAACTGCCACACAGAGCTTTTGCACCCCATCCACTACGCCTACGCCCTCCTCATTGCTGCTCTCCGCCAATCTAATGCCCACACCCTTGACATGGCAACCAAGCTACCGCACTGTGCAAGGTGCACCCAACAACTCCCTCGTTGCCATCCACACTTCAAAGCTCCTTCCACCACCAATGCAGCTTCTGCTGCCACATCCCTGATGCTGAAAACACCAAGCATTGCCGCAGCCACCCACCGCAGCCTCTGTGCTGCCGAGCCACCACACGGCCCTCACGCCGCCGTGCATCCACGCGCAAACGCCACCAATGCAACACCAGCGTGCTTAGTAGCACCACGGGCGCGCAACAACAGGCGCCACAACGGCCAACCATGCAGGCCGCCATGCCTCCGTAGCCACCAACTTGCCGCTCTCCTCAGCAGTCTCCTCAAGCAGTCAATGCTGCAGTGCTATGCCAACGCACGCGCCTCAGCTCCTGACACCCCTCACTGCCGCCCTGTCGCCGCCGACCTCGCCATGCCGCTACCTTTGCAGGGGCCGAACCGGCCGGATCCGAACGCCGGCCCACCAGATTGGCCCTCCCCCGGTGTGATCTGGCCATCTGGGTCGTCGCGAGCTCCTGCCGCCCACACGCAGATCGCCTCCACCGCGCCGGACGAAGCTCCGTCACCACTGCACGCCGAACCGAACACCGCGGCACCACCCAAAGCGCGCCCACACGCGGACACGCCACCCCTCCGACTCCGAGTCGTGCGTGTGTCTGCCGCGCGCGCAGGCCGTTGCCGGCGGCCGCCGACCCGCCGTTGCCTTGCCGCCCGCACAGGAACCCGATCTGACAAAACGAGAGGGACGGAGAAAGTGGGGAGGGGATTTGCCCTGTCGCCGCCGTCATTGCAGCCGCAGGGACCTCCTGCGGCGTGCTCAGGAGACGGCAAGACGGGAGAGGGGTGAGGAGCTGGAGGTGGCGGCGCCGGATCGGGAGCCGCCCGTGTCGCCTGAGAGCGTGCGACGCGGCGGCAAGAAGTAACACGAATCGAATAGCCATAGTTTGGGTGCACGGTTTCGCGCAGCGGGAAGGGGAGAGGAGGGAGGGGTGGGCATACCTGGTTGGTGCTCGTCGCTGGCGAAGGGCCCGACGAAAACCTGGGCACCTGGCGCAGGGATGCGGCGGCGGTCGTACAGGCGTCGGGTCGTCGGCACTAGAAAGAGAGGGCGCGCGCAAGCCGGGGTGAACGGGAGAAGAAAAGCCAGGCAAGGAATTTGCCTGCTCTGGTTGATCAGATGATCTAGGCAGTGTTTGTAAAGTTTTTTTTTTTTCGGCACGTCGGATGTTTCGTGGATGTCGGAAGGTTTTCAGATATTAAAAAACTAATTATGGAACTCGCTTGTAAACTGTAAGACGAATTTATTAAGTCTAATTAATCTATCAGTAGAGCATGTGTGTACTGTAGCAGTTTAGTATCTCATTAGATTTGTCTTGCAATTTATAAGCAAACTGTATAATTAGTTTTTTATTTCGTCTATATTTAATCCTTCATATAAGTGACGCAACCATTCGACGTGACATTTTTAGAATTTTGAATTTTGGATCTAAGCACTGCCCTAGTCGGACATTGGAACGGATCATCCGCGCGACTCTGCCTGAACTGAACCATATCTTCTCTATAGAGATGCGTTCAATCAAGCTGTGACCTTGTTTTTTTGTTTTTATTTTCTGAATTTTTTCCTTGTTCCAGAGAACTAAATATACGATTGCCTTTTCATGAACAAGAAATAGCAGTCGATGTATCAATTGGACCTTGTGAAGTACTAGTAGGCAATTGGACCTATTCAGCACCGGTGGATGTGGATCACACAAAACTTGCTCCAACCCTATTTGCTCTGCCATTCCCATTGGAAATTGCAATAAAGATAGAAATATAATGAATGCATCAAAAAGCATCCCGTTTTTTTGTCTCTCTCCGCAAATGGCAAATATATAGTGAGAACTGAACGGCAATGAGTACATCAGAATCAGAAACTGATCATGGTTATGACTTATGAGACGAGCAATTCGTCGTACTCAGAACCAATAGAAACCATCTTATCTAGAAAACCGAACCAAATTACAACGGACCGAAATCAGGACCAATATAAACAGTTAGCCAAGAAACGGGGTAACCTTTCTCACATCAGAGCTACATATACATAATAACAGTGAAACACCCACACGCTACTTGTCAACTTCAGGTGTCGGTGTCCTATATTAACATGAAGACTGAAACACGCTGTAAGTTCATGAAACAACCGGAAGTGAATGTGCAGCGGCAAAGTAATAAGACCTACAACAGCCACCCTGCCTTTCCATGTCCCAAACGGCGTCGTAGTCTACTGCCCGCCGTCACCCCTGCCATGCCCCGCTGCCACCAATGCATCTTCTTGCCCCGCACCCGGCTGGCCTTCCTCCTCAGTTTCATGCCTGCCGGCGCCCTCCGCTTGCCCTTCAAGTGCCGCCGCACCGCGTCGAATAGCGCGTGCATGTTCCCGCCACCACCGCGCCTCTTCTCTGACACGCCTACCACCAACCGGCTCCTAGCGTTCTTATCTTTCCCTTTCGCGCGGTGGAACATGCCCGTAAAGTACTGCCACGGCGAGTTGAAGTGGCCTGCGCCGCGGACGACGCTCCTGGACGAGGGGCCCGCCTCCTGGCCGCCCCCGAGGTGGTGGTGATGACGATGGTCGTGGCGGTGATGGAACACCGTTGCGATTTTGTCCTTGAGCATCCGCAGCCGCGCCACCCGCTTCTCCAGGATTTCCTGCCGACGTCGCCTCCTCATTGAGCGCGACACCTCAGGTGCGTACACCGGCGGCGCAATGCCCCGTGTCATCACCGGCGGCGAGTAGTAGTAGGGATTAGCAAAAGGACGCGGCGCCGGCGACGCCATCGGGCTCGTGGAGGCGGATAGGCTGGCGGCGCCCGATGAGCTTCTGCTGCCGCTGGACATGCTGCTGTACATGTCCGCGCTGGAAACGCAGCTGCCTTGTTGCCTCCCACGCGAAGTCCTCCTTCCTTCTGTTGCAGATCGGTGTAGGGAGCCCTCCTTGTGAAGATTGTTGCTTGGTCTGATGCGGCTCTGTATGGTTGCCATCGTGTTGCTCGAGGAAGAGCGTTCCGGCGTAGCCACGCCGCGTTCAGCGTGCTCCACGCCATGACGCGACGTCATGCTCAGGGACAACCCAGAGTCCATCCTCTCGAAGAGATGCACCGAGGAGGAGCTCTCGGCTACGACGTGCCGCGGAGTGGCGCGGCCATGCAGCCTTGACGACGGCCCCAAAGACAGCTCCCGTGAAACGGAACGCCAGCTGCTGCTCCTGCTGCTGCTGCTGCGTTCCAGCGGCCACTGGTCACCACGGCCGGAGCTGCGACGGATGCTGTCCCGGCGATCGGCAAGCCGAGTACCTCCAGTCACCGTGCCATGTCTCGACGTTCCAGCTGCGGGGAAACGGTGGAGGCTGAGGCTGGAGTGCCGCTGCTCTTGGCTTGGACGGTGCCGTGCCGGCAATGCGGTTCTCGACGAGTGCTTGGAGGCGAGGCGAGCAAGGGGGTGCTCTTCCGCTGCATGGCGATGGCCGTCGACGTGGAGGCCAGATCGGCTTGACACTGTAGAATGTTGCAGGTTTAGCCGGCGAGGTCGCTCACTGTCCAGGAGGCTGGGTCTGGGTGATGCCACCGGCCTCAGGCGCGGATCGGCATGCCGTGTCCGGCAGTCTGATCGCGTGGAGAGCTTTCTCTCTAGCGCAGGGGACACTAGAGAACCTGATAGCATCTGCAGAAAGGCAAATTTTTAGATTTGGGGCCTGTTTAGATGCAAAAAAATTTGGCAAAATAGACACTGTAGCGTTTTCGTTGTTATTTGGCAATTAGTGTCCAATCATAGTCTAATTAGGCTTAAAAGATTCGTCTCGTGGATTTCGTCTAAACTGTGTAATTAGTTTTATTTTTTATTTATATTTAATGCTTCATGCATGTGTCCAAAGATTCGATGTGACGGGGAATGTGAAAATTTTTGTAAAATTCTTGGGAACTAAACTGGGCCTCGATTAGCATTGGCATTTGACCAGAAAACAGGGCTCGGTGTGGCCGTCTGTAATTAATAATGGCACACAAAACAAACAGGTTACCTTTGCCTGCCTCCGGACAGCCTCCTGGGTAGCATCTTCCAGTATCTTCATCAGAAGATCCCTGGATGCCTCATCTAACTGCACAAAAGTAACAACAAAACAAATTAAACTTGCGATTGTTTACATTAAATTTGCAAACATATTTCTCCACCACAGAAAAACTTTAGACTTTGATCTCACAAAATAAACATTGAAATTGGTTCACTTTGCTTCAATTTTGCTCCATTCTTGCAGCTAGATATATCGAAAGTAGAACTATTGCTTCGGTTTAGGGTTTACCATGCCTAAATTTGGTTTCTACTAAAAAATCTATCTTTGACTTTTCTCACTTCTCACAAGTGACAAGACACAACAGCGAAGCCATGAAAAAAAAAATCTTACATTTTCATCTGCCGAACCCTTGTGAAGCAGCATGTATAGCCTGGTAAGCGCCTGCAGATCAGACAAAATTTGCTCCATCTCCGCTTCTTCTGGCAATCCCATTTCAAAATTAGAATTAGAATAAGAAATGGATAACTAAACTCATTGTCACACCGACATGTATCTTTCTCCCCCTTTCGCCACAAGGAGAAATGCCGGGAGGGATGGAAAGACAGCGTAGAACAAAGATTGGTTCAGCAACTAACTGTTGTTAAGAAATGATGAACTCGATGACGCTGTTTGATCCATTTTCTTTGGAGACGTCAAACCAAGAGAAAACGGAATCACCGAATCAGAAGCAGTACTAAGAGCCTGCAAAATGTTGTACGTTAGGTAAGGTACTCCATAAAAAACTGCTGAGAAGGTGACGCGGTTTACAAGTAATGGCACGGTAAGTCGCTAACAAATTACCTTTGCCTGCTTCAGGAGAGCCTGGCGGGTAGCATCATCAAGCAACTTCTTCAGAAGGGCCCTGGACGCCTCATCTAACTGCACAAATATTAAACGTGCCATCATACATGCTTCAAAATTGCAAACATATTTCTCTACCACCACACACAGAAAAAAGGAACTATGACATCAGAATCGCAGCTTCCCTCTTAATCAAATACACGCTCCGAGCGCGTTCGCGGGAAAAAAAAAACATCAAAATCGCAGCGCTTCCTTTTGAGTCAATTTTGCCTTATCCTTGCAGTTAGATCTTTTGTTCTCCTGATATATCTGGACAGAGTTTTCTAATTAAAGAATGAGATTTGTTTTTTACTTGTTCTCACCCTTTGAAGCAGCCCGTATAGCTTCTTGAGCGCATTCAAATCAGACAACACTTTCTCCATCCCTGTTGCTTCTGGCACTCCATCTGAAAATTACAGTAAGAAATTGTAGATTAAGCCCATCGTCTCCCATTCCCTAAAAGGAAAAAAAAGTAGAGACAGCAAAGACAGTAAACAACAAGACTCGAGGGGAAACTTACCGTCGTTGTTGCAAGACGAGGATACCGACTTCGGTGTTTTATCCATCTTCCTTGTTGTGAAAACACGAAACCAAGAGAAACGGAAATAGAAATCAGATTCCGTGTGGTACGGAACTTTGAAAAGGTTGCTACGGTAAGAATGCAGAACAGTGGCGTGCGGTTCCTCCTCCATTTTGTAAGTTTGCACGACGAAGTGACGAAGGGGAAGGGACTTTTTTTTCTGTCTTTTTTTTTTTTGAGAAAACGGGGGAAGGGACCGTATACCCTGGGCCTTGCTTACCTACACCCTGTTCGCTCGCTTGTTCTCGTCAGCTAGGTATTCAGTAGTGTTTTTCTCTTACATTAAATCAGCATTAGTCAGAATCAGCTAGCCAGAAACCATTTAGCGAACCGGGTGATAGACCAAGAAGCCCAATTAGTCAAGATGGAAATATGTGTGGGCCCGAACCCACTACGATCAGAGAGAAAGAAAGCTGTTTTTTTTTAATGAAGAAAGCTGTTGAAGCTTGCTTGATGCTCCCCCTTCCAGCGGTGAGGACTAGGTCCCAAGTTTGATCCTGAAGCAGGTGTTTGTCCGACAAAAGGAAAGGAAGGAATCCAGGATTTTTTCTTGGGGCTGAACAGCTGAAGGAGAAAGGAAAAAAGCAGTAGCGCTAGCGCCGGCAGGAAGGGAGATAAACACAAGCTGCATGCACAGGACAGAGACGCCATTAGCCAGTCGCACAGTCCACAGCAACAGCTTTCTGATTCTGCCCTTCCCTGCAAGCGAAGCGACTTCTTCGTCAGACACCAGAAAAGCTATTCCGCCACATCGCTATTGCTACCACCGTAGACGCTCCCTCTCTTCTCCCACTCGTCGTGTGGTTGCCTCCGATCCTCCCGGCCGCCATCGATCCAGATCGAGAGTGCTAACGATGTCGTCGTCCTCGTCCAAGTCCAACTTCTTCGGTCGCGCGTGGGACAGAGCACGCGGTAACCACGTCGTTTCCCTGCCTTGCACACGCATCTCTCGCCATCGCGGCCATTTCTGCGACCTCGTGCTCTTCTTCGTCTCTGTTCTCTGCTCTTCTCATGAGAAATGAAGCGATTACCGTCGCATCGAGTTCATCCATCTTGACGCTGTGTTCGCTTGCAGGCAAGACTGATGTCGAAAGAATTTGCAATAAAGTCTTCGAGGACCTGGCGGACAAGAACACGGGGCTCCTGGACATCAACTCCCTCCACGTCGCCACCCTCATGGTTTACAAGTGAGAATGCCGTTGCTTATTAGTAATCGCTTCAGTGTTCGATCGCTAATCTGTCTGTGCTGACTGCGCTTCCCCGTTTCCGACCACGGCTTTCGCCAGTTCAATCAACAAGCAGTTAGTTGGCCTGGCCCTCACAAGGACCCTCCCTGCCTGAACACCATCAACGAGAAAATGAAGGTATGGTTCCAAGTTTCGCTATGCCTATGCAACGTACCTTTCGCTAGCCGGAAAGCCTCTCCCCGGCGGGCGGCGAGGTAGCAGGGGGGACCGAGATTGCGAGGGAAAGAACGGTTTTTTTTTCTAGGGAAGGAAGAACCGGCAGTTGTCTGCGCCGTCAGTGTGGGCGTCGGTGAGGGAGCGGCGCACGCGGTCCTCGAGAGCGGGCAGCGCAGGGGAGGCGCGCGGGCTGGCGGAGGAGCGAGAGTGCGGCGGCTCGAGAGCGGGCGGCGCAGGGGAGGCGCGCGGCCTGGCGGAGGAGCGAGAGGGCGGCTGCTCGTAGTGGCGTGCCCAGGATTTGGAACTTGGGTATTCAAAATATAGGGGAAAAAAGGGCAACCTACAACTAGTATTTGACATGTATAGTATAATACCACATAGACGTAACTGGTTAATAAATAGGAAATATATAACACATAATTCACCATGATTTTATATATGCATAGAAAACCCTCAAATCTGTAGCACTACCACCCTTTTTCTCTTCATGTTTGAGGGAATTACAGAGGCACTGACTTAGTCAGAGTCCCCTCTTCCTAGTTTATAAGTGATTAATAAATTGCAATCCACAATATATTGAATGAGATTATGGGAAACCAGTAGACCAAATTTTAACTTACAAATTGACTTCAGAAGCCTGAATCGGTCAGTCCAAAAAGCTTCATGCCATGTGCGGCTGTGCTGTGCATCCCATGCCCATGGTGCCAATGCGCACACCGGGTCACATCCTCACCGGCCTGCCGTCCACAAGGGCGCGAGCGCCACGCCGACGCACCCTCGCCGGCCGCTGGGGCGCTACCGCGCTAGAGTCACGAGTTCGCCGTCCACCGCGCCAGGATTTGGAGTTGGGGAAAATAAGAGACAGGACGAGAAAAGAAACGACGCTCGAGCACGATTGCGCGAGTGGGCTGCCTGGCTGATGCCGATGTGCCTCTGTTCGCTACCTCGTGGAGCGGAAATTGGGCCATCAACCGTTGGGCCTTACTGGGCCATCGGGTTGGGAGAGAGAGAAACAGGAGAGAATGCACGTGGAAAAAGTCCATGTTAGCTCCCTCAATTTTCGTGAAGGTCCGCCTCTCTGAACTCTAAATCTGGGCAAAACACCTCTCTCAACTTTTAAAACTGCTCATCTTACCTCTCTGACCCAGTTATAAGCGGTTTTGAAGACGATTTTATCTTTTTCTTTTTTATTTATTTCGGCTGAATCTTTGAAAATCATAGTAAATCACAGGAAAATCATAAAAATAAAAATTTTAATTTTGTTGGACTCCACGTGAGTAGATCTACACAGTGAATATATAATATAGTATGTTTTAATACAAAATTTTTGTTGTAGCTTTAGATCTATACTTTTTTGTAATTAAATAGAATAATTCATAGCTGCAGTTTTTATGGTCCAATTGTGGTGAAATTTTTATGGTGGGCTAATTATTGTATGCTTAAACTGTAGTAAAATTTTTATACTCATTGGAACATGTATAACTTAATTATAGATTTCATTTAGGATTATGCTTGTTAAATATAAATAAATCTATAACTAAGTTATACATGATCCAATGAGTATGAAACTTTTACTATAGTTCAATCATACAATAATTAACCCACCATAAAATTTTCATCACAATTGGACTATAGAAACTGTAGATATAAATTATTCTTATTAATTATAGAAAAAACATAGATTTAAAGCCACATAAAAAAAATTTTGTACTAAAGCATACCATATTATATATTCACTGCGTAGATCTACTCATATGGAGTCCAACAAAATTGGATTTTCTATTTTATGATTTTTTTTGTGATTTACTATGGTTTTTCAAAGATTTAGCTGAAATAAAAAAAAGACAAAACCGCCTTCAAAACTGCTTATAACAGGGCCAGGTAGATAAGATGAATGGTTTCAGAAGTTGAAGGTTTTTTTTTGTCCGGTTTTAGAGTTTATGGATGAAAAAGGGACTTTTGCGAAAGTTGAGGAGGTAATGTGAACTTTTTCCCATGCATGTTTCATCCTTGAGTTCATTTTTGGGCCTTACGAGGCCGTCCGGGTAATGAAAGAGATCAGCCCATCAAAAACTAACTAATCCATCGCTTGCTCTCCGCCAAAAAAAAAAACCCAACTAACCATCGCTTGTTCCTCTGACCGCAACTGCAGTTGTACCGCGACAAGAAAGCGATACTGTTCACGGAGTTCCAGGAGCTGATCCTCGAATGGGTGCACAAGGACCTGCGGCTGGTGCTCGCGAACAAGGCCGCCGTCGCCATCCTGGGCGCGCCGCTGCTCGCCGTGACGGCCAAGAACGCCGCCAGAAAGGTGCCGAGGATAAGCGACGCCGTGGACCAGGTGCCCACGCCGCTGCTCGCCACCGTCTTCAGTCTTCTCCGTCGGGCTCATGCTCCTGCAGGACGTCCGGCTGGGCAAGCAGAGGGAGTGAATCCATCACCGGAATCGCCTCAAGGCGCTAGCTGGAGGTTTCGCCTTCACTGGCTCTCACGGAGATCAGCGTATTGCTTTGCTTTGCTGCTGTGTGTTGATAGGATCAAAGTCTGACAGAGAACGATGTATTAACTAAATCATTACCAGGCGATTGGCGTCTGAATGTCACAAAAATGATTGTGATGGCGTTTGTTCCAGTGCAAAGTGTTCTCGGAAAATATGATTTGAAGCGCTGGTGCACATCTGCCCACTACATAGCGTGAAGCATTGGAGCTATCGTGGTGGCATTTTAAGCAATACCATCCTGCGCCGAGGATAGTTGGCTCTGGAGCTTCTTCTTTTTCCTCTGAACAAAAAAGTAGCGCTAGACAGAGTTCTGCCGACCAAACGGTACCACAAAATCCACCAAAGCTAGGATGGGCAAAGCACAGTTATGAATCAAAGAAAAACGATTTTGTTATATGACACCTGGGTTTTGGCTTCTAGCTAGTATCCACAGGTGAATTTTGTTTTCTTCACTCAAACTCTCGTCTCCAGTTCTAGCAAAGATTGGCCTTCCTCTCCTCCACAAGTTTGGTTTCAAAGAGAAGGCAGGAGGAAGCCTCGCTAGACAGATGTAGCAAGCGTGATTGGTTGGGTACAAACCCGACCAGGCCAACAGGCAACAGTTCGCTTTACTAAAGACAAGCTGAAAAGTACTATTCGCTGATTTGTTGCGAGAGAAAAACATTGTTCCTTCACTGAAAAAGTACGGCTGAAAAGACAAGACGTTAGTTTCCGATAGGCCAAGACAAGTGCGTGCAAGCAGCGCTTGGCAAGAGAACGAAGATATTAATTAGGGTGAGAGTGTGAGTGGGGCAAGCACATTTTTTCCCTCCAAATGAAAACAACCAACCGATCCAAAGTGCTATTACATGTACCAATCCTGGATAACCGATATGATACGAACTCGCCTATGCTAGACCAAAAATAGTGGCGGATCTAGGATTTAACGAAAGAGGTGCTAAAGTCATCTTCAACCTCTAAAGCCTCTCCTTTCTCTCTTTCATGCCTACAAAAATTAGGAGAAGCTCAAGGAGAGGCAACATTGTCATGGAGGCGGTACGAGGGGCTTGAGCCTCACCGCTGGACCCGCCACTGGCCAGGAAAACAATGGTGTTTTTGGTGCACACTGTTGCCAGGCAGCTAGGGGAGATAACCGGTAGGAAGGACAGAGGCACTAATCAGCGAATGTTTGCTGAAATAGAATCTAGTGAATCTTCGGTTAATTCCAGATAATAATTTTTTTACGTAACTTTTGAAGCCCGACCTTTGTTCACAACTATCAATGGACAAATTCATTCATAACATTTTTCTAAACATTACTTTTATAAACACGACTTTACATAATAAATTATACAAATAACATATTTTACACGTATGTTATTGTTGTGCAACGTCTTTTGAAAAATGTACATACAACTTATCCAATACAATCTTTTCATGTAATTTGTTTCGATCATATTTCTCAACATATAATACAAAACAAGGAAAAGAAAAAAAGGCAAGAAGAACAAAAGGAGAAAAAAGGAAGTGAAAAATAAAATTTGATAGAGAAAAGAAATACAAAATAAAAGTGAAAAAAGGGAGAAAATTGAAATGACGTCAGTCCCTGATCATGACGACGGATAAATCGCTTCGAGCGCAAGGTAAGAGAAATAGAGAAAAGAAAGAAAATACTAAAGCTATAGGAGGAACGGTAGATACAATATACAATAAGATAAAAGTAAGAATACCCGTCAGCCACATGGAAACTGGGGAACGAAAACCACATCGGTCAGACGGACATGGCTAATCACCGCAAGTGGCTTGAAGCACGGACGACCCATCACCTGTCGTCCCGCACATAGAGAAACGTTCGCTTTGGGCGAACACTTGCCAAACTAAATTTAGCCTGGGTTTAGCTGGGTGAAAAGTTTTTAGAAAAATATCGCATCGGATGTTTCGTATGATGTTGGAGAAGGTTTTCGGATACTATTAAAAAAACTAATTACATAGCTTGTCTGGAAACCGCGAGACGAATTTATTAAGCCTAATTAATCCGTCATTAGCACATTTGTACTGTAGCACTTTAGTGTCAAATCACGGACTAATTAGGTCCAAAACGTTCATCTTGCGATTTCTAACTAAACTGTACAATTGATTTTATTTTTGTTTATATTTAATGCTTCATGCATATGCCGCAGTGAAAAAATTTTAGATCTAAACACACCCTAAAGGACAGACCAGGCCACCGGGGCAAGGAAACTCTACTGATCGGAAGTGGAGACAGAAGGAAGAGAACAACTCAAGGTGCCAGGTGTTACTCGTATGGCATAACTATCAGAAGAAAGAATGAGAGCTCTAAGATAATATACTCATAAAAATCCAATTTGTGATGAGTAGTTGAGACCGGCACTCAAATATGTACTAGGAAGATAGAAAGAAAAACTAAAAAGCAAGATAAAACCCTCGTCCACTAGTGTATATATATAGGATTAGATTTCGGATACAGCTAAAAGGGATTGCTCCACCGCACGAAAAGAAAGATAAGAATAGACAAGACCCACTCCAGTATTTTCTTTCAGAAAATGCTAGTGTCTAGACGTCCGGACGGGGAGCCAGCGTCTGGACATCCGCGCCTGTTGCGCCTACCCGCGCCCCCGCGTAAGCATGCTGCTACGCCTTGACTGCAAGCCTACACTTGCTTTCACGTGGGTGCCTGCACCACTCTGTGTTTCTGCTCCTGCACGCGGCCACGGGGGCTGTGTCTCAATTTGCGTCCACACTGTTTCCACGCATGCCGTTTGTGTCCCCTCCACACCCAGGCATATGCAGGCGGGTTAGCACCTGCAGCAGACGGTTGGGATAGATGGGTCTTACTGCAACATATGCAACACCAGATTTATTTTTGTAACATCTAGATGAAACACTTGCAACAGACATCTCAAACAATTAAAACACTTGCAAACATACGTCTAAAACACCAGATAAACATGTATATAGCCACTGCAACATATGCAACATCCAGATAAAAACACTTGCAACATATGTGTGGAACATATGCAACATCCAGATGAAACACTTGCAACATATGTGTGAAACAGATGTAACATCCAGATAAAACACTTGCAACTTACGTCTAAAAAAATAGACGAAACATTTGGAACAGACGCTTGTAACATATGTGTATAGCTATTGCAAAATATGCAACATCTCGATCCACTTTTGCAACATCCATATAACACACTTGCAACATCTCTCTAAAACATCTGAAACACTTAGAACATACGCTTGCAACATGTCAAGCACGACACTTTAGTGCCCGGTGAGCACCAAGTCAGGTGAGCCTCGAGGCGGGCGCAAAGTACAGCACGGCCACAACGCTCTTCTCGTCTCTAGCTACAGGAGGAGGTGATGAGGAGGACACCGTTGCCGACATCGATGATGAGGCGACAAATGTGCGGGAGAGGGACCTTGTACTGGTACACGAAGCGGAAGCCATCAAGGATATGAGCAACACCACGAGCTTGGGGAGCTTGAGAGCGGCCACGTGGCAGCGGGCGCTACGGTCACGACGGTGAGGGACGGGCGGAGCTGGACGAAGGCTGTGGCGGCGGCGAGGGCCACGGTGAGGAGCAGGAGGCGAGGCCGAATGAGGGCTGGGGTGCGGCCACGGAGGAGGAGAGGAGAGCGGCGGTGGGCTACGGCGAGTCGCCGGGGGTCCGAACCTCGACTGAGTGGGACAGGGACGCGATCGTCAGGCGATGCTTCCACTGCTGGACTTGGGGAGAGTAGGAGTGGACTGGATCTAGCAGAAGAAGAAAGTACACGTGGTTAGCGGCTGGCAGCTTACGAAGTAGGAGATTTTTTATTCACCTGAGTACCTGACGGGAGTATACAATATGTGGACATATTGTGGCTTCATAGCGTCCGACGTCTAGACGCGGGATGGACGTCCACGGTTTCCTTTTTCTATCTTCACCCCCCAATGGAAAAGAATTTCGTGTGACTGTCTGTGCGATTACAATGTACGTTAGGTGCATCTCTGTGTACAATAAATCGGGTACTCATAGCACACGCTTGTAAGAGACCTCCAAACTCTCACGGGAAGATGGACACAGTCCACATGATTAGATTAGGGATCCGTTAAACCAGAATCACAACTTACCTTTATTTCCCTTGCCCTTTTCCAGAGCCCCATCCAGCTCTCCGCCGTCGGCCATGGGGCAAGCCTGGGGCAATCTCCAAGATAAACTCCAAGGTACCCGCCCCTTAACCCCATCCATCGGTCGATTCGCATCTTGTTCTCGGTCCAGTCTCGTGAGCGGTCTAGTCGGTGGAGATGAACGACGAATCGAATCGGTGCAGGGCGGCGGTGGAAGGAGCACCAGGTGAGGAAGATCACCGACAAGGTGTTCGACCGCCTCACGGAGGACGCCCAGAAGCGCGAGAAGGAGGCCCTCAGATTCGAGGAGGTCTACATCGCCGTCCTCTGTGTCTACAAGTACAACAGCGGAGCGAACCCTGTCCTTTGCTGTGTTGGAATACTCTGCAGTTTTTATCTATTTCTGATTGGTTATTGTTGTTCTTGCTGGTGGCAGTGACATCAACAAGTACTTACCGGGGCCTTACCACGATCCCCCGTCCAAGGAGAAGCTCAAGGCCATGATGGATGTAATCACAGGCTTCCCCTTTCTTCCCCCGTTTAAATTTTGTTGTTTTCGGTATGGCCAATCGAGTATCGTGTTCTTCCACCTGTTCCTTGAACTGGAAGCAAAGTGTTCTTGGTTTATGTGTTTAATTAATTACAAAGTCGTTGATTTGCTTTGGAAGGCTGGAAGCAATTATTTTTCCCTTCTCGAGATCCCCGTTACTTCAGCTGCTACAGGTAGTTCTTGAGTTGAGTGTGGTTATCACTGGCTTGGTTTCTGCAACGCGCAGGAGTATGACGTGAACTTGGACGGGCTCCTGGACCGCGAGGAGTTCGCGGAGTTCATCCGGAAGCTGACCGCGGACTCGCTGTGCACGATCAGCGTGAAGCTGCTGATCACGCTGGTGGCGGCGCCGGCGCTGGCGATGGCGACCAAGCGGGCGACGGAGGGCGTCCCCGGCGTGGGCAAGGTGGTGCGCAAGATGCCCAACGCGCTCTACGCCTCTGCCATCACCCTGGGCGTCGTGCTGGTGCAGAAATCCGCTGAGGGCGTCGAGTGACTCGCACAGCTGGGCTGTATAGATGGAGCAGCGTATCTAGGATAGGTGTTGCTTCTTTTCGGCTTGTGCGGTGATATGATCAGTGATATCTCTGGGACAGATGTTATCCTGGATTTGGGACAGAATTGTGGATCCTTGTGGATTGTCTTGTCAGTGAAAAACGTGCTACGATAGGTCGATTAAAAAAAAGTGTGTCACTGCTAATGTGCAATTTAGGAAGTGAATAAAGCGTAGTCTTTGTGACGCTTTGCGCCTTCCTTTGTTCCCTTCTTTGATGAGGTTCATTTTGTTCAGAGCTTTTTGTTTGCCCTTGTTTGTTTTGCTTTCCGACCTCAGTTGGGCTGGTTTTGCAATGAAAGAATCAGACTGGGCTTCCATTGATTCGCCAGGAGGCCCAGTAATAGCAGGCCCTGGACCAACCATTCAGAGAGCGCCAGCGCCTTTCGGCAAGTACTACTGAAAGCCCCATTCGATATGCCAATTGAAGAGTAGTTTTTTTTTTAGAAGATTTTGAAGAGTACTCGTAGGTGAAATGGAGTTCTCTCACTTCAGGGCTAACATTCCACTTCAAAAAAAAAACCTTCAGGGCTAACGTTGTTGAGCCCACAACTGATTCGCCGTGTCCTAATCGCATTCCCACAAGACCACATACATCTTACGAAGTTACGGTGTAGCAGTACAGTACAGGATACGCAAAGAAGCATCAGGATACAGGGGTAGTACACCATAGTCCATAATGTGTGTGTAGTGCAACCATACCATTACCATGTGCACGTGATCACGACACGCCAGCCCGTGAGCAGCCGCTGCTATGGCATCCAGCATCCAGAGGACGAGGAGCGCACACTCTTCCTTGTCAAAGCAACGGCCGTATTACGGTCAAATGCAACAGGAGCAGAAGCAGAAGTTGTCGTCCTGGACTCTGGAGTCTGGACAGCCAGGCCATTAGCCAACCCCGCAACCGGCCGCCGTCGTACCGGCCGTCGGTTGGGACTTGAGAGAGCCTGTCGCCGCATCGGCGGCAGCGTAACTGCCGCCGTCGTCCCCCAACTACCCAGCGCTCCCTGCTCCGGGTGCTCTGCTCCTTTTCACTGCGCTGGCGTAAGATGCGATTGATGGCGGCACCGGCTTTGGTCACGTGAGTGGCCCCGCTGAGCGCCTAGCCCATGTCCATCATTTGACAGGACTCGCTCAACCATCTCTGATCATGGCTGTCAAAAAAAAATTCCATCTTTGATCATTTGACGCGACGTGCCGTCGGCTTGGGTTCAGAGATGAATCAAATGCAGTGAAAGGCGAGTCCCGCGTGAAAGCTTGCTTTGAGACAAAGATTAGGATCATTTGGTTCGTGTATTGCCTTTTGTTAGTACTTACTACTACTCCAGCGATTGGTGGAAGGTATTCTGTACGGGATAAGACCGGAGCGACAATAACACCAACTCTAATTTAGAGTTCTTCTTATCGTGCCAAAAACAATCTTAAACCTATGAATAAATCGACGAACAAGTGGACAGGCAAATAGTACATAGACCTTGTCCAAGAGATCAATACGTAAACACGAATTCAGGGTCCTCGATCAAGGATATCAAGGGAGAATTCCCCGTCGAGAGATAGCTCTCCCCGTTCCCGTGAACGCTCACAGGGAGCTTTTCCTCCCCTCCCCATTCCCACACAGGGAATTTATCCCCGCGGAGAACCCATCCCCATTACAAAATACAATATTTGGAGAACAAAAATAAATTCACGGTGTCAAATCAATATAGTTGAACAAGATTGCATATAGCTTCCAATTTATACTAGGCTATATGTTGAGTTTTTGTAGAATTTTAACATACCAAGAGGCTAATTTAGAGTAGGAGTGAGCCGTGGCACAGGTCAGATCAAAATCTTAGGGACCAAAAATTAGTGGAGTAACAATTAGTCTGTCTGTTTAGATTCTTAGGGACTAAAAATTAGTCAATTACTCCCTCCGTCCAATAAAAGCGTTATATAAAAAATATTAATATTTAAGATATATAATTAGTATCTTTAGATAGATCATTGAATAAGTTTTTATAATTAACTTATTTAGAGATACAAATATTATTAATATTTTATACAAACCTACGAGTCCCATAACAACTATTTTTATGGTGACAGAGGGAAGTTGTTAGTCCAATAGATCCAACTGGAAGTTGGGATGGCCTCCTAAGAGCATCTCTAAGAGATTAGCTAAAAGGGCTAGCGAAATTTACTGATTTATCTACTCTCTAAAATAGATTTGACAAAAAAAATATTAGAGTACTCCATAAGACTCAATAAAGGATGGCCAGTGAGGTAAGCTATCCAAAAGTAGAGAGCGAATGAGGTGGGATGAAGAGCTACTAAATTTAGAGGGTCATTTATGGAGTATGTTGAAATTTTTTTTCCTTCAATAATAGCAAAATTTACCTTTAGAAAATAATTTGGTTAATCTGTTGGAGATGTAAGCTCCAACTGATATTTCTGCTTGCTTGAGCCCACATCAACTGAGCTACACCTGCAGAAGTGCACTGACAGATTACTCAGATTAGCAGAGTTTTATGGTCTCATGGGCCCAGGCTCCTTTTGGATCCTGACCACAGCCGTACCGCGTATTGGACTCTCCTGAGTTGCAACAAATTGCATTTGAAAAATCATGCGCGGAACCATTTGCGAGAAATGCTGTAAATAAGCACCGGGACGCGAAACTTTTTTCCGCGCGCCACAGTTCCGGTAGGAATCAAAAGAGGGCAAACCTGAGACGTGACAACTAACAATATAAACAAGACCCAAACCTGCTATTAACTGAAATATCTGTTCAAACCTGAGACGTGACAACTAACAATCTAAACAAGACCCAAACCTGCTATTAACTGAAATATCTGTTAAGGCGTGATGCCGAATGACAGATTGGGCCCATATGTCAAACATTTGCCTGTGACGTGATTCGTATGCAGGGGACTTAATGGCCTGGGCCGAGCTGGGACGCGGGCTTTGCCCACAGCTACAAAATGTAGGGCTCCACCTATATATTTCCATTTCCTCAAAAAAAAAAACCTATATCTCTCCAAAATACCAACACTCTTGTTCGGCCCCCATGGACACGTCAGGCCTAACGACCTGTACTGTGCTGGAGATCTTTGGACACGCATCAATGATGATTCAAGTTCGTACAGACACATGCTACCGCTCCGAACTCGTGATGAGCCCTGAGCCTCCACTCGTGAGGACACTGTGCATGCCGCTCCGCTCGCATGTGAGCGTTCGTACGGTCGTAGCTTTGCCTTGGGACAGGCTCGCTTGGACGCTACTTTAACACGTATCCACGCTAGAATCATTGGCCATGCACCATGCCGGCGTCTCTCTCTGTCTCACAAGAGGTGCCCAGGCCCGGCTTTTACTACTCGTTGACCTGGAAAACTACGTCCTACCCCATTCATGTCGGGTAGCATGCCATCGCCGCAGTGCACGTAGCGCGGTCGCCGTGGCCGTTGAAAGCCCAAGTTTGGTTTTGGTAATTAATGACACCAAGTTACTAATGTCTTGTGTTAAGTGTATTGAGTTAGGCATAAGCAACACATGTGATGAAGGTGTATGTGGCAAGGAGTGGTGGCCACAAGATCACAAAGAGATAGTGCATGGACATGAAATAATGATCATGGTGGAGATACACATAAAAGGAAGGACATGATGATCAAGTGAAAAGAGAAGGATCTAAGAGCGCAAGGCAAAGGTATAACCATAGGGATTTTCCTTTTGCCGGTCTAAGATGAGTAGAGAAGTGATTGACCGGGTTTATGATACATAGCCGACTATCAAGAGAGGCAATCACGGTTAGCTCGTAAATCAAGTGCCACTAGATCAATGTCTTGAGCATATGCATTAGGATCTAGTAAAGAGCTAACATAACGCCTTAGAAAATGATTGTGAAATGCTAACAGACATGCACATGGTGGTGTACACTTGGTGGTGTTAGCACATTTTGTGAAGGCGGTGGAGTTTGAGCGGTAGAGAGGGGTTTGGGTTCCTCTCTCCCTCCCGCCGAGCTTGCGAGGCGGGATTCAGCGCTTTTTGGAGAAGTGAAATGCCTATTTTCTATTGCGCCGGAAGTCGGAAAAGAAACGGAGGCGAACGGAGGTCACAGAGATGACCGGACGCTGGACCGGACGCGGTCTCTGTATGACCGGACGCGTCTGGTCAGTGTTCAGCGTCTGCGCGGTTTTTAGTTCGATGATCGGACGCGCTGCGCGTCCGGTCACTGTCGACCGGACGCGTCCGGTCATCCAGGGAGCTTACTGGACTCTAATTGGACGCTGGCACTGTGGCGTCCGGTCAGTTCAACAGCGCGTCCGGTCAGTTCTCCTGAGCGAATCAGAGCGCGCGACCGGCGCGTCCGGTCCCTCACGTAACCGGAGCGTCCGGTCAGGCGTCCAGAAGGGTAGAACGAAGCGGAGTAATGATCGGATGCGCGGCGCGTCCGGTCACGTGCGATCGGACGCGTCCGGTCTCAACGGGAGCATACTGGAATGCGACCGGACGCGGGCACTGTCGCGTCCGGTCAATCGGTTCAGCGCGTCCGGTCACGGCAACGGCTAGTTCTGACACGCACTGTTTCTTGCTGTCGTGTAGTGACCGGACGCGTCCGGTCAGTGCGTTTTTCGCTGCGTCGTCTGTAACGGCTAGCTGCGTACCCCTTCGCTATAAATAGAGGTTGGCCGGGGTTTGAGGGTAACTCTTGCATATTTTGAGATATAGAGACATACTTTGAGCTAGAGAACAACCCCTCCACTCATCTCTTTGCATAGTTGCACATCTTGAGTGAGATTGAGTGAGATTCAAGTGCATTGCTTGAGAGTTGCATTCTAGAGGCACTTGATCTTCGAGTTGCTGCGGATTTCTTGTTACTCTTTCGTGTTTTCCGACACGGTAGACGGCTTGGAGCAGCGGAGGTGATTGAGCTCGTAATTGGAGATTGTTGGAGCCTTCACCAAGTGTTGTAAGGGGTTCTTGATCCTTCCCCGCGGGAGTTCGCAAATTAGATACTCTAGTGGAGCTCGTGGCTTGGAGGATCCCCATCTTGTGTGCAGTTGTGCGGCGCCCGCCGAGGGCTCGACTCTTGATAGTCGATTAGCTCGCGAACCGACAAGTGGGTGTATCGCCACAACGGGGAGTAGCTTGCCGGGAAGCAAGTGAACCTCGGGATAAATTCTTATGTCATTCTCTTCCCGAGGATTTCTCTTGTATGATTGATTGATTGGTATTTCTCTTCTCTTCACGGCGGTATAATCACTCGAAGCTCTTCTCTCGTATTACTTCTCGTTTCTAGCTTATAGTTGTTGTTGTGTTTAGTAAATAGCCTTGTACTAGACTTATGTAGGTGGCTTGCTTAATTAGTTAGAGCTAGTGCTTTTGCCTCGCCACCTTTCGTACTAACTCATGGTTAAGTAATTCTTGTAGAAGTTTTTAATTAGGCTATTCACCCCCTCTAGCCTATTTGGACCTTACAAGTGGTATCAGAGCCGAGGCACTGTTTATTTGAGGCTTAACAACCTACGGTGAAAAAGAAATGGCTCAATTAAGCTTGCACATCAACAACACCAAGAAGACACCTCACTTTGATGGCACAAATTATGCATATTGGAAGGTTAAGATGACTGCACACCTAAAGTCAATCAATAGAGAAGTGTGGAAGGTCACCGAAACAAAATTTGAGGTTGCTAATCCGGAAGCACCTACACCGGTGGAAGAGAAGAAGCTCCAATGCAATGACATTACCATTAGTGCTCTTCATGAGACATTAGATGACAAGACCTTTGAGCAAGTAAAGAACATTGAGATTGCTCATGATGCTTGGGCCAAGCTAGAAGAAACATTTGAGGGCACCGAAGGCACAAAGACCACCAAAGCATATATCTTGCAAGAAAAATTTTCAAGCTTCAAGATGCAAGATGATGAGAGTGTACCAGAGATGTTTCATAGGTTGCAAGTCATTGTCAATGAGCTCAAGGCACTTGGTGAGGAGGTCAAGGACAATCAATTCTCTATGAAGTTCTTGAGAAGTCTACCCAAGAGATTTGATACATTGATCACCGTGCTAGTAAGGACTATATTGAAGGATTCAACTCCTCAACAAATATTTCAAGAAGTGATGACCGACGATTCATATAGAGAAGATGATGAGAAGGATGAGTTGGTAAAGAAGAAGAAGAAGGAAAATGAGAAGAAGGATGATGAGAAGAAGAAGAAGAGTGTGGCATTCAAAGCCACCACATCCAAGGGCAAATCTAAGATTGAATCATCAAGTGATGAAGACTCAAGCTCTTGTGATAGTGATGTCATTGATGAGAAGATGGCTCTCTTTGTCAAACAATTTGGCAAATTCATGAAGAAGAAGGGCTTTCGTGCAAGAAGGAGGAAGAACTCTTACAAGAAGAATGAGCATACCATGAGATGCTTTAGATGCCATAGCAAAGACCATCTCATTGCAAAGTGTCCTTATAATAGTGATGATGAAGATGCTATCAAGAAGGAGAAAAAAAAGCAAAAGAAGAAGCAAGAGAAGAAGGAGAGCTCTTATAAGAAGAAGAATGATTCTCATGTTGCTACATGGGATAGTGATGACTCCTCAAGTGATGATGAGGATGAAAACAAGAGTAAGAAGAAGGGACATGCTAGCATTGCCATTCAAGAGAAGGTCTCCCTCTTTGACACTCCATCGTGCTTCATGGCTAAAGCCGCTAAGGTATCATCCGATGATGAGAGTGATCATGATAATGCTAGTGATAGTGATAGTGATGAAGAAGAATTCACTAAAGATGAACTAATCACTATGCTAGAAGATTGCACTCAACATTATAAAGAATCTAGGAAGGAGTGCAAGGGCTTGCTTAAGGAAAAGAAAAACCTTATGCAAGAACTTGATGAGCTTAGAGTGTCTTATGAGAGTCTAAAGGTAGACCATAAGAAGCTTCAAAAGTCTCACACCAAGCTTGAAGAAGCTCATTCCTCTCTAGTTGAAAAATGTGAAAACATGCCCACTAATGTTGAGAAAGCTAAAACTTGCAACATAGGCATATCATGTGATATAATTGATGAATCCTTTCATAAGCCTATTGTTATTGCTCCCACTAACTCTTCATGTAGTGCATCTACATCATCCTCATCTAGTAGTGATGGTCTCACTTGTGACTCCACACTTATAATTGAGAATGAAAATCTCAAGAAGAAGGTAAAAGAGCTCAATCACATATTAGCTAAGGCTTATGGTGGTGAGGACCGCTTGCTTATGTGCTTGGGTAGCCAAAGAGCTTCTCTCTACAAAGAGGGATTGGGCTATAACCCCAAGAAAGACAAGGCCGCTTTTGCTCCTCACAAGACTCGTTTTGTGAAGAACAATGGTAGCTATTGCAAAAGTTGCAAGCAAGTTGGTCACATAGAGCAACATTGCATGAACAAGAAATCCAATGC
This sequence comes from Saccharum hybrid cultivar R570, assembly GCA_038087645.1. Lineage (NCBI taxonomy): Eukaryota > Viridiplantae > Streptophyta > Magnoliopsida > Poales > Poaceae > Saccharum > Saccharum hybrid cultivar. Next base: position 20,169,754 of record JAQSUU010000553.1, on the reverse strand, counting down.
AAATGTATCCTCAATCAAGTTTAATTCTTTCTATATGCTTACCAAGGGTATAAATGGTGTTCATGCTAAGTTCATTGGTGCACCATGGATGAGCTCAAAGAAGAAAGCCATTTGGGTACCAAAGAGCTTAGTCTCTAACCTTGGAGGACCCAAACAAGTTTGGGTACCTAAAAAGAATTGATCTTGTCTTGTAGGTCAATTACAAAGCCGGAGGAAGGCATTGGGTGCTTGATAGTGGGTGCACTCAACATATGACCGGAGACTCTTGTATGTTCAATTCAATTGATACAAGTCAAAATGGTGGTTTTGATGCTATCACTTTCGGCAACAACAAGAAAGGCAAGGTCAAAGGGCTTGGTAAAATTGCTATCACAAATGACATGAGCATATCTAATGTGTTGCTAGTTGAGAGCTTGGATTTCAATCTTTTATCGGTGGCACAACTTTGTGATCTTGGTTTCAAGTGCACATTTGGTAGTGATGATGTTGAAGTCATAAGTGTTGATGGATCAAACTTGATATTCAAAGGATTTAGACATGGTAGCTTATACTTGGTTGACTTCAATGATAGTGAGACACAATCGACATCATGCTTGCTTAGTAAATCTAGTATGGGTTGGTTGTGGCATAGAAGGCTTGGTCATGTTGGAATGAAACAATTGAACAAACTTTTGAGGCATGACTTAGTTAGAGGATTGAAAGATGTCACTTTTGAAAAGGATAAACTATGTAGTGCTTGTCAAGCCGGCAAACAAGTTGGAAATTCACATCCTAGTAAAAGTAAAATGAGCACATCAAAAGCATTTGAGCTATTGCACATGGACTTGTTTGGGACAACAACATACACTAGCATTGGTGGCAACAAGTATGGTTTTGTGATTGTGGATGACTACACTAGATACACTTGGGTGCTCTTTCTCTTTGATAAGAGTGATGTTTATGATCTATTCAAGTCTTTTGTCAAGAGGGTGCAAAATGAGTTTGAGACTACCATCAAGAAGATTAGAAGTGACAATGGTAGTGAGTTCAAGAACACAAGAATTGAAGATTTGTGTGATGATTATGGTATTGGGCATCAATTCTCACCAACATACACTCCTCAATCCAATGGTGTAGTTGAAAGGAAAAATAGAACCTTGATTGATATGGCTAGATCAATGCTTAGTGAATACAATGTGAGTCATTCATTTTAGAGTGAAGCTATCAATACGGCTTGCTATTATAGTAACCGTCTCTATTGCCATAGGAAGCTTGGAAAGACACCATATGAACTATTGAATGGAAGAAAGCCTAACATTGCATACTTTAGAGTGTTTGGTTGCAAATGCTATATTCTCAAGAAAGGCACTAGATTGAGCAAGTTTGAAAAGAAATGTGATGAAGGGTTCTTACTTGGTTATTCTACCACAAGCAAATCATATAGAGTTTGGAATCTCACAAATGGCACCTTAGAAGAAGTTCATGATGTTGAGTTTGATGAAACCCAAGGGTCTCAAAATGAAGCTCAAAACCTTGATGATGTGAGAGGAGATCAATTATCAAATGCAATGAAGAACATGGACATTGGTGATATAAGGCCGATGCAAGTTGATGATGATGATATTCATGTGATCAACCAAAGTGTGCAAATTAATACAAATCAAGCAAGCTCTAGTGGTTCTCATGATGAAGTGCAAGTTCAAGGTCAAACAAGTGAAAGCAATCAACTCCCAATACTCCAACCTACTAGCATTGCAAGAGATCATCCGTTGGACCAAATCATTGGTGGAATTCAAAGTGGTGTTCAAACTAGATCAAGATTAGCATCCTTTTGTGAGCATTACTCATTTGTCTCATTAGAAGAACCAAAGAAGATAGAAGATGCATTGAAGGATTTCGATTGGGTGAATGCCATGCATGAAGAACTAAACAACTTTGCTAGAAATCAAGTTTGGAAACTTGTTGAGAGGCCAAAGAACTACAATGTGATTGGTACTAAGTGGGTCTTTAGAAACAAGCAAGATCAAGATGGTATGGTTGTAAGGAACAAAGCAAGATTAGTAGCACAAGGATACACTCAAGTTGAGGGTCTTGACTTTGGAGAGACATATGCATCAGTTGCAAGATTGGAGGCAATTAGAATCTTATTAGCATATGCTTGTGCACACAACATCAAGCTCTATCAAATGGATGTCAAGAGTGCATTTCTAAATGGCTACATCAATGAAGAAGTTTATGTTGAGCAACCTCCCGGTTTTGAAGATGACAAGAAGCCTGACCATGTTTACAAGCTAAAGAAGGCATTGTATGGTTTGAAGCAAGCACCTAGAGCATGGTATGAGAGGTTGAGGGACTTTCTCCTCTCTAAAGGGTTCAAGATGGGAAAGGTTAACACCACTCTCTTCACCAAGAAGCTTGAAAATGACTTGTTTGTGTTGCAAATCTATGTGGATGACATTATCTTTGGATCAACTAACCAAGACTTTTGTGAAGAGTTTGGAAATATGATGGCTAATGAGTTTGAGACGTCTATAATTGGAGAGCTTAGTTACTTCCTTGGACTTCAAATCAAGCAAATGAAGAATGGCACTTTTGTAAGTCAAGGTAAGTACATCAAGGACATGATCAAGAAGTTTGGATTGCAAGATGCTAAGCCAATGAGCACACCAATGGGCTCTAATGATCAATTGGGTATTAATAATAGTGGAAATATGGTAGATCAAAAGCAATACCGGTCCATGATTGGAAGTTTGCTCTATGTCACCGCTTCTAGGCCGGATGTGATGTTTAGTATATGCAAGTGTGCAAGATATCAAGCTTCACCTAGAGAAAGTCACTTGAAAGCAACCAAGAGGATATTGAGATATCTAAAGGGCACTCATGATGTTGGATTATGGTATCCCAAGGGGTCTAATTTTGAGTTGATTGGATATTCGGACTCCGACTATGGTGGATGCAAGATTGATAGAATGAGCACAAGTGGCACTTGTCAATTGCTTGGAAGGTCTCTTGTTTCATGGTCATCAAAGAAACAAAATAGTGTTGCACTATCTACCGCCGAGGCCGAATACATTAGTGCCGGTAGTTGTTGTGCACAATTGCTTTGGATGAAGGCCACTTTGAATGACTTTGGAATTAAATTCAAGAATGTGCCTTTATTTTGTGATAATGAAAGTGCTATCAAGATGACATAAAATCCGGTTCAACATTCAAGAACCAAGCACATTGACATAAGGCATCACTTCATAAGAGACCATCAACAAAAGGGTGATATTAGTATTGAGAGAATTGGCACCGAAGATCAACTAGCCGACATCTTTACAAAGCCACTTGATGAAAAGAGATTTTACAAGTTGAAGAATGAATTGAACATACTTGACTTCTCCAACTTGAAATGAGTGCACCCCCACATTCTTATATGACATGCCTCTCCTCCAACATAGCAAGGTAAAGTTGTTTGGCATATCATTCATACTTTGCTAAGGACATGTTTAGAACATATAGACATATTTGCATGACAAATAGGCTCATTCATGAAAATCAAATAATTTTGATGTATATATGGTACCACTATTGCTTCTATGTTTGATTGATCTAGTGGTAGCATATGACATGTTTGTGGGCTTGCAAACCTAGTGTTGAATCTAGAAAATGAGCCCATGATGTGTAATTCAACATGGTCAAGATAACCCTTATACTTTATGAGGTGTGAAAAAGTTTGTCCTTGGATCAAACCGAATTACATATTCTAGGCAAGTGATCTAGGTTGAACCATAATTTGGACTCCCTCATATTGATTGACTTATCTCTCACTAAAATTACCTATTCTAGGCACCTTTTTGGTGATTGTTGACAAAGGGGGAGAGAAAAGTCACAAAGATATTGCAAAGAGGAAATAAAATATAATAAGAGGGAGAGAAAAGTCACAGGGGAGAGAAAAGTCACAAAGATAAAAAGAAAAGTCACAAAGAAAGAAAAAATATAGTGAGGAGGAGAGAAATTAAATTTGAGCACATAAGTAGGGGAGCAAGCTCATGGATTATTTGTTGCATTTGTATGTGCATTAACATGATGAAATGTTGCATTGCAAAGTTTAATTTTGATATTCATGATTGAATGGTGTATGCTAGAAATAGAACTTGAATGATGATTTGTTGAGAGTAGCTTTACAAGTGGTATCTAGACACCTTTTGCTTATAATGTTGATCTCACGGGGTACTTTAGTGTTTGTGATCTTTACAAGTGATAGATTACAAGTGGTGTCTAGCTACATCGATGCTAAGGATGGTATATAAAGGCAACTCCGATTGGTATCACGCTTCAAAGGTCCATTTTATATACCTTAGCATCAATTTGATAGTAGTAACTCTCCCAAAATTCAAATCCATACATATGTGCATAATTGAACCAAACTCATGGAAGCACATATATAGGGGAAGCTAATACTATCGAAATTGAAAATTGATTTCATTTCATATCTTTGTGATGGTTGTCATCAATTACCAAAAACGGAGAGATTGAAAGCCCAAGTTTGGTTTTGGTAATTAATGACACCAAGTTGCTAATGCCTTGTGTTAAGTGTATTGAGTTAGGCATAAGCAACACGTGTGATGAAGGTGTATGTGGCAAGGAGTGGTGGCCACAAGATCACAAAGAGATGGTGCATGGACATGAAATAATGATCATGGTGGAGATGCACATAAAAGGAAGGACATGATGATTAAGTGAAAAGAGAAGGATCTAAGAGCGCAAGGCAAAGGTATAACCATAGGGGTTTTCCTTTTGCCGGTCTAAGATGAGTAGAGAAGTGATTGACCGGGTTTAGGATACATAGCCGACTATCAAGAGGGACAATCACGGTTAGCTCGTAAATCAAGTGCCACTAGATCAATGTCTTGAGCATATGCATTAGGATCTAGTAAAGAGCTAACATAACGCCTTGGAAAATGATTGTGAAATGCTAACACACATGCACATGGTGGTGTACACTTGGTGGTGTTAGCACATTTGTGAAGGCGGTGGAGTTTGAGCGGTAGAGAGGGGTTTGGGTTCCTCTCTCCCTCCCGCCGAGCTGGCGAGGCGGGATTCGGCGCTTTTTGGAGAAGTGAAATGCCTATTTTCTATTGCGCCGGAAGTCGGAAAAGAAACGGAGGCGAACGGAGGTCACAGAGATGACCGGACGCTGGACCGGACGCGGTCTCTGTATGACCGGACGCGTCCGGTCAGTGTTCAGCGTCTGCGCGGTTTTTAGTTCGATGATCGGACGCGCTGCGCGTCCGGTCACTGTCGACCGGACGCGTCCGGTCATCCAGGGAGCTTACTGGACTCTAATTGGACGCTGGCACTGTGGCGTCCGGTCAGTTCAACAGCGCGTCCGGTCAGTTCTCCTGAGCGAATCAGAGCGCGCGACCGGCGCGTCCGGTCCCTCACGTAACCGGAGCGTCCGGTCAGGCGTCCAGAAGGGTAGAACGAAGCGGAGTAACGATCGGACGCGCGGCGCGTCCGGTCACGTGCGATCGGACGCGTCCGGTCTCAACGGGAGCATACTGGAATGCGACCGGACGCGGGCACTGTCGCGTCCGGTCAATCGGTTCAGCGCGTCCGGTCACGGCAACGGCTAGTTCTGACACGCACTGTTTCTTGCTGTCGTGTAGTGACCGGACGCGTCCGGTCAGTGCGTTTTTCACTGCGTCGTCTGTAACGGCTAGCTGCGTACCCCTTCGCTATAAATAGAGGTTGGCCGGGGTTTGAGGGTAACTCTTGCACATTTTGAGATATAGAGACATACTTTGAGCTAGAGAACAACCCCTCCACTCATCTCTTTGCATAGTTGCACATCTTGAGTGAGATTGAGTGAGATTCAAGTGCATTGCTTGAGAGTTGCATTCTAGAGGCACTTGATCTTCGAGTTGCTGCGGATTTCTTGTTACTCTTTCGTGTTTTCCGACACGGTAGACGACTTGGAGCACCGGAGGTGATTGAGCTCGCAATTGGAGATTGTTGGAGCCTTCACCAAGTGTTGTAAGGGGTTCTTGATCCTTCCCCGCGGGAGTTCGCAAATTAGATACTCTAGTGGAGCTCGTGGCTTGGAGGATCCCCATCTTGTGTGCGGTTGTGCGGCGCCCGCCGAGGGCTCGACTCTTGATAGTCGATTAGCTCGCGAACCGACAAGTGGGTGTATCGCCACAACGGGGAGTAGCTTGCCGGGAAGCAAGTGAACCTCGGGATAAATTCTTGTGTCATTCTCTTCCCGAGGATTTCTCTTGTATGATTGATTGATTGGTATTTCTCTTCTCTTCACGGCGGTATAATCACTCGAAGCTCTTCTCTCGTATTACTTCTCGTTTCTAGCTTATAGTTGTTGTTGTGTTTAGTAAATAGCCTTGTACTAGACTTGTGTAGGTAGCTTGCTTAATTAGTTAGAGCTAGTGCTTTTGCCTCGCCACCTTTCGTACTAACTCGTGGTTAAGTAATTCTTGTAGAAGTTTTTAATTAGTCTATTCACCCCCCACTCTAGCCTATTTGGACCTTACAGCTTGTGACGAAGTTTTTATTTTATTTTATTTGGTGGTTTCTGATCTTCTTTCTTCAGGTGCTGTTTAGTTGGCAAAATTTTTGGCGAAACGCTACTGTAGCAGTTTGTTGTTATTTAGTAAATATTGTCTAATCATGGTCTAATTAGGCTTAAAAGATTTGTCTCGTCCATTTCGTCTAAACTGTGTAATTAGTTTTATTTTTATCTATATTTAATACTTCGTGCATACGTTTAAAGATTTGATGTGACGGAAAATCTGAAAATTTTGGCAAAATTTTTGGCATCTAAACGGTGCCTCAGTGTTTCTAGTGGCAGCGGCACGTACGGACAGAGAAGTCAGGGTAGCAGGCTGGACGATGCATCATGCATGGCGCTCTGCGTGGTGCGTGCTCAGCCTTCCCCCTTCGGGCTTCGGCCCGGGTGCCTGCCGCCTGGCCATGCTTGCGAAACCGTGTTCGTGCTTGGAAACCTTTTTGTATTTTTGAGGTGCACGGCGCCGCGTTGGCTTGGTCTCTGGCCGACCCGGAAGGCGTGGTCTTCTGTCTCGGCGCACGTCCGCCCGTGGGACGACGCCTGCCGTGGCCGCAAATACTACAGCATGGTACTTTAAAAAAAATGCTAGAGCATAGTCAAGGTCAGGGCCGTCCTGGTTGGGCCAGTGCGAAATTGAAAACAAGGCTGGAGTATGTTTAAAAAAAAGTCGTTTCTAAAAACAGTTTTTTTGTTAATCTACCAGTTATACAGTTATTATGCCAAGTCGTTACTATTTATGCTGATTGCTCAAAATGCAAAAACTGAAAACTAACATGTAATAAAATCTGAAGATTGCGGATTTGAATTGGAAACAAAATTTGATTGATAATATATAAATTCAAAGATAAAGTATGTATGCGCATGCGGAAATTAAGAGGAGATGAGAAATATAGAGAGGTGTGGGAGTTATAGACTTTGTCGAATTGTGGCATGTGGTAACTGATCGTGCAACGAGTTTTCGATTATTTAATCAAACTAGTAATGCTAATTTGTAGTATCACTAACAACTGTCCTAAATACAAATCAGAGGCCGAAATATTGCACAGAGTGAACTTGCTTCCGAGACGGGCCTGAGCATGGTTAAAAACTTAGCTAACTGCCGGTTACTCGTTCCATCCGAAAATAAACACTATTTGTTGTATGTGTTTTTTTTTTGCAATTAACGCTATTTATTGTGTTTGAGAAGTCATTTTTTATTAACTAGATTTGTATAAAATATTAGTAACGCTTGTATTTTGTCATATATTTTACTATGAAAATATATTTTAAAATATATGAATTTGAATTGTTGATAGTTTTGGCTAGAGCATGTCAAGAGGATATGTAGAGAGCTGCTATTCAAGCTGAATTTTTAGAATTTTTCAGATAACAATCTTACACAATCAACTAGTACAGTTAAAAGGACAAGTCATGAAAAAAATTATTTTTTTTCGTGTAGCCAAGCAATGATAAAATTGCATGTTTCATGAGCAACAAAAAAAAAATCAGGTATCTGAAATATACTAGAAGTGGGATATGTAATATGTATATGATATGTAGTTTGAGTCTTGGTTAATATTAACTCTATTGGTTTCATATGTTTAGAATAGCATTGGAAATGAAACCATTTTCTGCAGTTTTGCTAGTGTTATGTTTCCTCGTTTCTTTAATAGTCAGGGACTTTTCGAACGCAAACTCACCAGAGAGAGCATTCGTAGGGAAACATCCTGTCACCTTTTAGGTTCTTAACACTTGCTATTAAGGTCTACACTAGTTTCTATTTCAGCAGCAAAGCCCCTACAAAAATGAGCCCCTAACAAGTACAATCGCCACAGAGCCCTCACGGTATGGATTTCACTCGCCTCTTCATCCCTCGCTGCCGGGGGGAACCGGGGAACGATGATCTGCTTGCCGTGTCCCCGTCACCGGTGGAAGTTTTGGATTGCCGTTCTCCTACCTGGACCACTGCAGATTTGTTGCAGCAAAGGACTAGCGATAGCGACCGCAACTGCGAGAAAAAAGAGGTAGCCTGTGCAAGCGTGCCACCCGGTAACGATAACGGAAGTAAAAAACGAATTACGGAGTTATGGACAGCGCCCTCCTAGTTTCATCTCATGACATTCGAAAAAAAAAAAAACTATACCGTCCCATATGTAATCTCTGCTGGTGCATGTACTTTACTACGTTTTCTTAACCTCTACTTACACGAATTGTACTGTGATGCTGGTGCAAATGATGCATCAGATCTAATTCGGCTTCGAGTTTGTACGCCCTGTGTGGTTATCATCGCTAAACTTTAGTAGCTAAACCATGGACTAAACTTTAGTCACTGGATGTTTGGTTTGGGACTTTGGGTGAATAAAAGAGAATAAAAGAGGTCTTTTAGTTCCGTTTAGACAGGGTGTTTGGCTCTAAAGTGACTAAGGCTCTGTTTGGTTCCACCCACTAAAGTTTAGTGACCCCTCTAAAGTTTAGTGACCCTTATTTGATTCCACCCACTAAAGCAGCTGTCCCATGTACATTTTAGTCACTTTTAGCTACCTCTTGATTACTAAAGCCACTAAACCTTAGTGGCCACTAAACTTTAGTGGGAGTGTTTGACATTTTAGTGACTAAAAGTAACTAAAGTTTAGTCTGGGGTGAACAAACATGAAGGTGAGGTTTAGTCCCATTTAGCAACATCCTGGTGACTAATTAGCTAAAGCCTATTTAGTCCCATTTAGTCATAGTGTTTAGGTGAAAAGTGACTAAGGGCGCATTTAGTTCGCGATTTTTTTGCTTTGGTTACTGTAGCTCTTTCGTTTGTATTTGTCAATTAGTGTTCAATCATGGACTAATTAGGCTCAAAAAATTCGTCTCGTGGTTTTTCTATTAAACTGTGTAATTAGTTTTTTTCGTCTATGTTTAATGTTTTATGCATGTGTCCAAACATTCGATGTGACGGGGAATCTTGAAAATTTTTGGAAACTAAACGTGACCTAAATAAGACTAGATTTAGCTGACTAAAATTTAGCAGAAACCAAACACCCCTCAGAAGAATTCTTATCAGTCCTTTATCATGAATTGCAGAGATTTCTCGACCCGGCGGTACTTTGGAGCCAACCAGCCTGTCGGCGCGCCGGCAGCAGCGACGTACGCAGTACGACGTGCGCGGGACGGCGGCGAGGCCCCAGCCCGTCCCGTCCGCAGGCTGGCCGCTCCTACTACCAGACGAGAAGTAACCCGGCACCAACCAGCCAATGACCCCACCCTACCCACCCCGACCCTCCTCGGCTTTTAGACTGTCCTCACCGGATACTTTATCGTCGTCAGGATGATATAGGCCGCGTTCACTTCCCCTCCCAACCCAAAATATTTCCTCTTACACACATCACATTAAATCTTTCGACGCATGCATGGAGCATTAAACGTAGGTAAAAAAGATAACTAATTGCATAGTTTGTCTGTAAAGTTCGAAACGAATCTTTTGAGTCTAATTAATCCATAGTTGGACAAATTTTACCAAATAACAACGAAAAGTGCTACAGTAACTTTTCAGCTACTTTTCGCGAAGTGAACACACCCATAGCGCAAAAAAATCACCGCAGCGCTGTCCACTGTGTCATCCGCAAGAAACGTTCGTCCGCTGTTTATAGAAGAATGGCGTTCATCCGGTACCGACTGAGGCCCACCACGCACCAGGGACAGCATGCGCGGGAGGGAGACTGTGTGCGGCAGACGGCCTGCGCCGGAGACAGCATGCACGGGCTCCACCGTTTCAAGCAACTAAAAACTATTATAACTCACAAACCAAAAAACTAAATTAAATTCCGATTGCATCATTAAATTCGTTTCAATAAATTTTTCAAAACTAGATCTCACGTGGATATATTTAGATAAAGTGACAACTGGACCCCACAATGAATAGAGGATGATATAGAGAATGGATGGTTACAGAAGAATTAGGTATAGAAGAGAGAATCTTGATTACCAGGATATATAGATGATGAATTTAGAGTACCACGAGTGCAGATAGCCTTAGCGCGCGTCACGTGACGGGGTGGCCCGCGCCGCACCGCAGCCATCCCGCACCCACCGGCAGCACCCCGCGGGCGCGCACGCCAAAGTGACGCCGCCCGCGCGCCGTGTGTCTGTCTCGCATTATTGGCGCCCGCGGAGGCGTTGTTTTCGCTCCGCCGCGCCGCACGGGCAGGCCAACCACCGTGGAATCCATAACGTGCTATAACCACCGCCGCCGGGCCCGCCGCCGCTAGCTCAGTGCCCTCTCTCGTCGGGTCTTGTCGTGCTCGTGCCATGGAGACGCAGGCGCAGACCCAGGCTCCTGCTCTCCGATACAGCAGGCCGACGTTGACGCATGGAGGTTCGCAGACTCGTGACATGTACTATGTGGACCTGGTCCTGGTTGTTTGGGGGGTGGGGTGGGGGGGGGGGGGGGGGGTGGCATTGACGGCGGCCGGCCCGCCACGCTTGCTCGCACTCGCAGCGTGCCAGTGTGTTCGGCGGCGCGGGATTTGTACGAGGCGCGGTAATAACTTGTTACTACCACGACTTCCCATCACGCAGCCATGTCGATGTCGTTGATCTGGTCCATGTGGATTGATCGGACCGTGAAGAGCAGGACCACTGGAGGAGTTGCACGAGAAGTCAAGGCGGTCAATACATTTGCACAGTTCTCGAGAAGGACGTCGTCGTTGGGCCTACGTGGGGGAATGCAGGCGCAGGGGTGTGACCTATGGGGCGCTGGGCTGGCCGGGCCGCGCCGGGTGAGAACACAGCTGGACCACGACGCCTCAAATTGATGCAACGCCAAGTTATTCCGTCTCGTCACACTGTACCCACAATTTATTAACGTGCCAACTGTCTATGGAAAATCGGGCCTCTACGCTGGCTCTCCCTTGTCCTGGAAGTCAACAAAAAGGAGCGTGTGGCTTGGATTCCACGAACGTAGGGCTTGTTTAGAGCATCTCTAACAAATCCCCGATACAATCCCTCATCCCCATAAAACAGAATTATTGGAAGAGATAGCTCAATTTTTATGCTCCAACAGTGCCCCAATACCTTCCCCAATTTTTGGTGGCCACCAAAAAAACACTCATCTCCCCTCAAATAAAGGGGCACTTGCAACTTCCCCCAATTCTCCGTTCTTTTGGCGCAAACACACCTATTGGTGATTCTGCACTTGGAAACAATGTCATGCCATCTCTTTTATACCTAGTTTATGATATATTCTTGTGTGAGTATGTTTAATTTCATTTTCTTATTGTTGAACAAACTGTTATTGCATTTTCGATCTTTGGTCTTAAGTATGCGACAAACAAGACATCAACAACTTATTTTGACGTGAAAAATATCCATGGGTCAATTTGCTCCAACATGATCCAGAATTTGCAATATGGGCCAAAATCACATATTGGGGATGAGATATTGGGGAAGTGCGAAAGCATCTCCCCCAATAACCCAAAAAGTAAATATTGGGCTACCCCAATACTAAGTTACTGGAGGAGTTTTATTGGAGGACCGGTGAAGATGCTCTTAGTTGGGGAAATTTTTTTTGTTCGGCTAATGTAGCCACTTTTCGTTTTATTTGTAATTTGTGTCTAACCATGAACTAATTAAGCTTAAAAGATTTGTCTCGTGATTTATAACTAAACTGTGTAATTAATTTTTTCTTTCGTCTACATTTAGTACTCTATGCATGTGCCACAAGATTTGATATGGCATGTAACACTTTTTGATTTTTTTTTGACTAAACCGGCTCGTAGAGTCGCTCTCGGCGCTCATGCAGCGAGGGGGTGATTAGGTGGCAGGGGAAAAGTTTTTTTTATCTGTCGTGGGACGAGTTTTCGAATATTAATAAAAAAAACTAATTACATAACTCGTCTGAAAACTTCGAGACAAGTTTATTAAGTCTAATTAAGCCATCATTAGCATATGTATGTTACTGTAGCACTTAAGGCTAATCATGGACTAATTAGACATAAAAGATTTATCTTCTGATTTCTAACCAAACTGTGTAATTAATTTTTTTCGTCTACATTTAGTACTCTCTGAATATTTGATGTGATGGAGTGAAAATTTTTTAGGCGGGAACTAAATAACCCCTGAGAAAGCAACACGGTGCGCTCCTGCAGGTCCTACTGTCCTGTAGCTAGGTTCGATAGGATAGGAACATAGGAGCATGAGAGTTGCTGTGCTTCGTGTATAGCCAAAGACTGATGTATTCTAAAAAGTTTTCTCGAAAAACTATAGTAACGAATCTTGCGGCACATGTATGGAGCATTAAATATAGACGAAAAAAATTAATTGCATAGTTGGGTGAAATATCACGAGACGAAACTTTCAAACCAAAGTAGTCCGCGATTGGATACTATTTGCCGAATAAAACCAAAACGTGCTGTCATACATTTTTCACTCTTTTCACTTCGAATAAACATCACCTTAGATAGTTGGTCCTTTTATCTTCGCAACTTATTGATTCCTCACGTGATGCCATAAAGGCATGCTAATGAAAGCGGTAAAAATCTCGCACATATTCACCATTGAACTAGGCAAATGTGAACCACCGAAACGGAGGAAGGGATCCACCAAAAAACGCGAAATTTACAGCGGCTACGAGCTGAGCCGAGCAGCGCGCGGGGCGGGGGGAGCGGGACCGGATCGTCTAACGTTGGCCTCCTGAACTTTGTTCTGCAGTTGCGACAAATCCAACCACTCATACGTATCCGACGGTGAGCAGAGTATATATGCGCTGCCCTCCTCTCCACGCTGGGCTTTGGCCCAACGAGAGCACGGCCTCTTTCAGTAGAACACAGACGTGACGTTCTCCTTTTGGCGCGAGTAGTTGCTGTTTGGGCGCCGTTCTTCTTGTTTTTGGCGCGAGTGCAGTCGGGCAGACGTATCTAGGTGCCGCTCGGGTTCCATGCGACGGTGATCGACATCTCCTGGTGGTGCTCGGTCTCCGCCATATACAAGTCCCAATAATCTCTGCACTCATGTCCTCTCTACTATATCCTGGTGCTGCTAGCTAATTTGATTCTCTTGTCCTCTCTCATCTGATTGTGTTGAAATGATGGATTTAGGAAATCTGGGATAGAACTGCATCAAAAACAAAATCAACATGTTTAGGATGGAAGATTGAAGGAAACAAAATCTGAGATCTACGATGGAAGAAAATGGGTATGTAATGCCACTACTTCTCCCTTTTTCCGTCCGATTAGATGTTCAGTTTCCCTTCACCACCAAATCAAATATTTATTTAAACAGCATAAATAATATCTTATTCATCATTATTTATTTATTGTAGGGAGTGTTTGCTTCCTAGTCTGCCTTAAGTTGACATGAAGTTTGGTACTGTAGATGAGGCTCAGATGTTTTGGATTAGTTACGGAGTTTGGATGGACTGCTGGAGGGTAAGCTTGCCTCCTCCCGGTCCATCACGTGTACAAGCGCCCCACATGGTCGTGGACGCGGGATGCACGCCGCGGCAGCGCGGGGCCCCGTCGCGTACAGGTGCCCTGACCAGCGTACCACGAACCATGCCCCCATCGATGAGGTGGCCATGGCCATGGGATGGGGCTCACTGGACCATGCTAATCCACAACTCCAAATGCTTATATCTTACGGATGCGATACGTGCTGCTGTCCATTATATATCTTCTATTGTTATCTTTAGTAATACTCTCTCCTCTGTTCAAGAAAACATGCAACCACGGCTTACTAGCCCATGAAAGTAGTTTATATTTGGCTAAATTTCTAGTGAATATTATATACATTTATGACTTCAAATTAATTTATTAAAAAAATACATTTCATAATAAATCTAATGGTATTTATTTAATATCATAAATATTGACATTTTTTATTTATAATTAATTGAACTTAAGGCTATGTTCAGATTCGAAATATTTGGAGGAAAAATTCCTGTAGCACATTCGTTGTTATTTGGCAAAATTTATCCAACCATGAATTAATTAGGCTCAAAAGATTCATCTCGATATTTATAGACAAACTGTATAATTAGTTATTTTTTACCTATATTTAATATTTTATGCATGCATCCAAAGATTCGATGTGACGGATAGCAGAGAAAATATTTTGGGAAATGAACGGGGCCTAAGATACTAAACTATGACAGTTTGCTAGAAATATTTTGGAAGTATGTTTTTGTTGAATGGAGGGAGCAGTACCTTAGACTATCCGCAGTGGGTACTCTAAAACGATACTCTAAAACTTTAGAATACGAATATAGAGTAAAAATTGCTGCACTGGGTACTCTAAAACGACACTCTATCCTTTCTCCTACTCTATATTTAGAGTAGTACAGTGCTTACTCTATACTCTATAGTGGCGGGCCCCACTAACTAAACAAAGGGAAAAAAATGATATAACTCACAAACTAAAAATCCAAATTAAATTTCAATTGCACCATTAAATTCGTCTCAATAAATCCTTCAAAACTAGATCACATATGGATATATTTAGATAAAGTGACAAGTGAGTCCTACAGTGGATAGAGTGGATAGAGGATGATATAGAGGAAGGATAGGTGCGGAAGAATTGAGTATAGAGGAAAGAATCTTGCTGACTAGGACGTATAGATGATGAATATAGAGGTCCATAAGTGCGGGTAGTCTTATTACGATCTTATCCGCCTGCGTTGCATATCTTTTCGAGGTGCTGCGGTGCACTATAGCAACTGCCAAGTCGCAAGTGTAGCCCGGCCTCGTTCGTTTAGATGCACCCAAAATTAGAATTTTTTCACTCTCTTCATCACATCAATCTTTGGACTCATGCATGAAGTAGTAAATGTAGGTAAAAAAATAACTAATTATACAGTTTAGTTGGAAATCACGAGATGAATATTTTGAGCCTAGTTAGTCCACGATTGAACAATATTTATCAAATAAGACGAAAGTGGTACTATTCATCGGATTCAAAAAATTTACTCCCTTCGTCCCAGAAAAAGTGTCGTTTTAGGTTTTTTTAGACATCGTGTTCGACCGTTCGTCTTATTCAAAAAATTTTAATAAATATTATTTATTTTGTTATGATTTATTTTATCATTAGAGATACTTCAATAATGATTTATTTATTTTATAATTTGCACAAAATTTTTGAATAAGACGAACAGTTAAACACGATGTCTGAAAAACCTAAAACGACGTTTTTCTGGGACGGAGGGACTACAATCTAAACGTGGCCCAGAAGAAAAACACATGCTCCTGACTCCTGGGTCCATATGTGTATGCATGCCTTGCAATTTTCATATCTGGCCTTGTTTAGTTACCCAACTCGGGTGGCCAATTCGGCATAGTGCCATCCCGAGCACTGTAGCAGTTTTGTTTTCTTGTGGTAATAATTGTCCAAATCTTGATTAATTAGTCTTAAAAGATTCGTCTCACAAAGTACAATAAAACTGTGCAATTAGTTTTTAATTTCATCTACATTTAGTACTCTATATATGTGCCGATATTTTGATGTGATGGGAAATCTTCTTTTTGCATAGTAAAATTTAGGGTGAATTCTGGAATCTAAACAAGGCCCTCTGTAGACTATGGCCTACGTATGCGTAGGCCCGTAGCAGTAACAGCACTGGAGTAGCAGGCTAGCGGTTTCGTTGCAGCTTTACCTAGGCCATTCCAAAGTTTGGCTCCCAAATTCATTATGCAGAATTCCTATTCCTCGTCATATTAAAATACCGGCACATATATAGAGTACTAAATATAGATGAAATCAAAAATTAATTACACAGTTTTGTTGTACTTTGCGAGACGAACATTTTAAGTCTAATTAATCAATATTTAGATAATTATTACCAAATAAAAACAAAATTGCTACAATATGATGAGACACTTACTATGCAAACTTTGCCTCTAAAGTTTGCCATCTAAACGTGACCCTATTTTCTTTTGCGGGGCTCTGCGTTTGACTTGTGGTCAACCTGGGCTACGGTACTGTTGTTTTGCTTCCAGGCCTGCCCTGGTCAGGGCTACGGTATCTACCTGATGCTACGACGATACTATTACGTGCATGCAGTAACATGCATGTCAGATGTCACGTACGTATTGCACAGTACCTGGAAGTCTTTAACGAGGAGTTGCTGTTGCTGCGCGGTGCTGCCGGTGCATGCATACGCGCGCAGCGCTGCTTGTAGGAGCATGATGCGTCCATCAGGCCGTCACTCCTTGCTGTTGTCTGACTTGTTAGTGAACTAGTAGCGGGGCGCGCGCATCCGGGCGCCGTGTGGCTCTGAATTTAGAGAAATTTAATGCGGACATAACATGCCTGAAATATGCAGATGGAAAAGGTTAAATATATAAGCCAATAATGCGGTATTAAGATAAAGTATTAGTATGTTTACGCTGGAATATTTGGGGAGGCACTGTTCTGAGGCTAGGACTGGAGCGCGTTTTGAAGGCAAAGCATTTTTATGGTTGTACCGAACATAAATAAAGACGTAGTTTTATGTGAGCTGATCTGGAGTGGAAGACAGAGAATCTACGTTACATTAATAAGCCTGTAAAGGGAGCGCTACAAAGAAGTTCTGCATGTAGCAGGTTTCGCATAATCACCATATATAAAAAAACAGAGAACCCTAGCTCCAGGACGTACCCCCAAATTTTATTTTATTCCCTAAAACTGGATTGTTTTGGATGTACAAATACAAACTAAAGCACACAGATTATTATATAAACCTGAAATCATTTTTATGTGGAAAAAAACTTCAGATGTTATCTAAGAGCGTGTGCAAATCACAATTACCAGAGGAGGTGTAGTTTGGCCTCAAAGGCATCCAGACCAGAGGCAACCAACGACTGTAGCATTAGTTTGGCTGATGACAGCTATGCTGATCTTCAGTCATTGCATTAGATTGGCATCGATGACAGAACTTATTGTTCACTCATTTGCACACTGCGGGTCCACATCAGTGAGAGAACAACTAATTAGTATAATAACAAAATCAAATTCCAAGAGTGAGCACGATAAGGATGTTGATGTATCCCATCGTATTGTTTTATAAAGCATGTGTATGAGTTAGCATCGTGCCTGCAACTACGGATGCAAAGTGATTGAGGCGTGAACAAAGGCAGCAATGGCATCTCAAGTTATCTAAATGCAAATGGTTCACTAATTTGGCAAATTTTCTTGGTCAGTATTCTGTTCGATGCCTTTATTGTTCAACCTGCTGTACATTATAATACACCTAAGAATGCATGGGCAGGTGAGATTTATGGTATCTATAGTGCCATGAAGGTTGTTTGAATTTTTCCACCTTGTTGAGATAATAGTAGCATAATCACAAAGAACTATTTCTGGTGATATTAAGTAGCCAAATATGAACACACCCTTCATTGTCAGCAGTTTCTTGCATGTTGTAATAGCACTCTATGAAAGCTTCAGGTAACCAAAACAGAGTTAAAAAAAACTCCTGCTTTATACTGGGAAAGAACTCATCTTTTTGTATGAATCAGTCAGGGATATTTCAGATGATCCGCACATCGGCCTTCAAATAACTTATAAAATGATCAACATCAAAGATGTCTCCAAATTTCCTGCAGAGAGCATATAAGCAAGTTCTCAGAGCACGACAATCTGGCAGGAAACAAATAACGTATTTAAGTAGGACATATCATGTGATGGTGGAGCATAGAATCATTTGTTGACTAAAAAGTTGCTTGGTAGAGATTTTAAATTATGCCTAGAAACAGCTCTAAGAGCTATATCTAACAGACCTTAATTGCCAACTGACTTAAACACTAAGTCAACAACAACAACATAGCATTTTATCCCAAGCAAGTTGGGGTAGGCTAGAGATGAAACCCAAAAGAGACGAGAAACACTAAGTCAACTGACTTAAACACTAAGTCAACTGACGTAAACACTAAGTCAACAACACAAATATAGTTTTCCTCATCGTACTTGAAGGAAAGATGGGCAACGACTGCATTCTCACAGTAGGCATAACAAAGACTGCAGGCTAGAGAAGGCTAGGATAGCCAAAACGTGAATCTATAATTAGTTTTCAGATGGCCAAAACATAGCAGGTACTACAAGAATAAAATTTGAGCAGTGGAGGAAGAGACAAGGCAAAAGGAAAAACTAAGAACAATATCATTATTCAGGTGCTTAGAACAATACACAGCATTAGTGAAGAGGGAAAAAAATCCATGCAGTATAGAAGCCTAGGTGTGGTACATCACAAATAAGAAACAGTGAGGCTCGATATGGATGGTATTCTTGCAACCTAAAATTTGTTGAAGAAGAAAAGATCAAGTGATGGCACAGTTTGAAGCTGATCATTGTGAGAAGAAGCTTGCAGGTAGACGCCAGTAGGTAGAAAAAAAATATTACAAATGGAATTCTGCACTGCGTATATATGATGTGTTAAGCCACATGCTGAGAATGTCTTCACCTGAGAATGCAAAAGTCCGCTCATTATGCTGAATTTGATCCGCAAGGAAGCATATATAGATGGTTTCAGTCTATATGTGGCAAGAAGGAAAAAGGAAAAGTGGCATGTTAAGAGAGCGGTCAGACTAACAGTCGAAAGGCAGAAAAGTCCAATCTAAAAAATGAAACAATTTCTATCCCTATTGCTGTGTCACTGTGGAAAGGCAGAAAAGACTGGCTATATTTCTGATAGTAGTAGTTGATTTAGTTGGAAGTGCGTAACATGCAGTTTGTGTATAATAAGGCAACATTATTTAAACAATAATCAAAATAATCCTAAAAGTTTTGACATTATTAGACATTATCATATATGAAATTTACAAATTTGTGAGCCATATATATAGGACTGGGGTGAAAAAAAATTCAATTGAAGATAATAGATGATACCTATCTTTGAGAGTTGAACATTAGAAAATGAGAGGACAATCCACGAATTGATAAAAGTAGCATATTAGGTGTTGGTTTCGGTTTTAGCTTTTAGCTAAAACTACGAAATAGGTAGATAATAAACTGCTATGAAGATTTGGGTTATGGAAAAGAAAATTTTCTATTTTCTTTTATCTATCTCTTTTCCTTGCTGCACATAGCCACATTTTTTTAGTAACCTGTCAACAAAGGTACCTGCAATGAAGAACAGTATGCAGCCCTACAAACATGGTGTTACCTTAGTTAGATACTATGACCTATTATCAAACTTGAACCGATCCAGGGCAAATTAATATCAATATTCAGTCTACTGCACAAATATGGATACGTTGATGAAGCCAATGTGCAGATCACCTTGGAAATTAGATTTCCTATAGCAAAATATAGTGTATGGGTTCTCGCTAATTCGACCAATGGTTTTATTCAGTCCTATCTATCTGTAGACACTGTCATACCAAAACAATGGGAGATACATAGAGCAATAAACTTGCACAATTCCAACCCAACCAAAAACATTATAGTGTCTACACAAATAAAATCAATAATTCTGAACACACAAACAGCAGGCATTATATACAAGCTGTATCTTTGTTCCTCATTTTAGTGTAACTTGGGCCAGGATAAAAATTAAGATCATCATGATTAACCTTAATTAAATATTTATTCGTTGGTGCTACTGAACTATGTGGTAACTGTAAGTCACAGGCATATACAAGGACATGTAGGTGGATATCATAATTCATAAATAGAACAAGGCAAGAAAATTTGGATTTGGGGATAACAGAGAATCAACTATAGTCTCTAAATGGTGGGTGAAATGTAAATAAAAAGGAGCAATTGGCAACAGGAGTCGATTACAATGGGCAATGGAAGAAAGTATGCAATTGGTAACAGGTAGGTAATAGTGAGCATTCAATATTTGAATCTGAAGCTGAAAAATTAAAAGGAGCAAAGAAATAAACAAATACCTTGACATTGTAGCGCCTCTTGTAGGGAGGAAATCACATTTCCAGAACATATGCACTATTCTAAATCACTATCCTAAATAAGCAAATACCTTGACATTCTTTGTGTAAAGTTACCAATCACTATCCTAAATCTCCTAGAAGTAGCACATGAACATATGCACTAACCAATCGCTATCGTAAATCACACAAGGGGAAAAATGGCGTAAAAAAGGCACTGACCTTACTGCTCTCTCAATCAATGGACACAATCCATTCCAAGGAGACGAAAAATCAACACATAGTATTATATCAGGAACGTACCTGTAACCATTTTTACCAACGTAGCAGTATTGATTTGAACAAATCAACAGACTTCAATTCAGGTAATAGGAAATACAATATTAAAGGGAGTAAAATCAGCAAGATGTAGACCAGTAGGAACAAAAAAAATCAAATGCATATAAGAATGTGTTGCTGTAATATATTCACAAAATAAAAATTAGCAAAAGCTTTAGAATCCGTAGTTCTCAACCACCATAGAACTGCTGTGAGGATCTGCTGCTCCAAAAAAACACTAGGGAGAGAGGATCTGGGGGAGGAGCCATGGGACGAAGGAGGAGAAGAAGAGGGTGAGTCACCGTCAAATCCAGTAGCCGAGGTTTGTCCCCGCCGCAGCCGCCGCAAAGGCACCTAGGGTTTCGTCGAGGAGGAGGCGATGAGGAGCTGCCTAACGGAGGAGCCATGGAAGAGCCCGCACAGAGGGTAGGGAGAGGGAGGGGGCCGGCAGGCACCACGCGGGGGGCGCCGTCGCGTCGCCGCGCCTGCGGCCGGCTCAGGAAGGAAGGGGAGGGAAGGAGACGAAGGGGAGGGAGGGAGGGCGGGCGGGAGGAGGAGGTGGAGGAGGAGGAGGAGGATGGCGTCCGCCGACGCCGCTGACCAGGTCGCCCGTGGTGCCATCGCCGTCGCCCGCAGCGTCGGGCGAGCGAGAGAGAGGACGGGAGAGATCAGGTTTTTTTTATTTTTTTTGGTGGAAGTAGAATCGGAAGCTGAGTATATATGTGTTTCTCTGGATTCTGACGAGAAGCAGTAGAAGCCGAAGAGAAGGCTCAGCAGGGAACGTAAAACACCTGCAGCGGCTCGAGGCCGAATCCGATTTAACAAATCAGGGCCACACGATCGCGGATCGGACGGCCGGAAAGAATTCGGGTGACGTGGCGGGTGTCTCCGGCGGAGGAGCAGGTCGCCCTTGTTGGGTTTTAATGCCTGCTGCCTGAGGAGGCTTGATGAAGCAGCGTCGAGACGGATTTGACACGACGAAGTTAGGAGGCTCGCCGACGCGGCACCTGGGGCTGTTTAGTTTCCAAGAAATTTAGCAAAATTTTTCAGATTCTCCGTCACATCGAATCTTTGGACACATGCATGAAACATTAAATATAGATAAAAAATAAAACTAATTACACAGTTTAGACGAAATGGACGAGACAAATCTTTTAAGCCTAATTAGACCATAATTAGACACTAATTGCCAAATAACAACGAAAGTGGCTACAGTGCCATTTTACCAAATTTTTGGCAACTAAACGCTACCCTAGAAATGGCCTACCGGCACCACTTGTTTTTGGATCTGGATCCCAGTTCGTCGACTCTCCTCGGCCGTACACACACACAAGCGTTCAAACAAAACGAAGAAGAGAAGACGACGATAAGACGGAACACGCTGCAGGGCGACATGGGCGAGCAAGACATGTTCAACTTCGATCAGCCAGACAGCCACACGATCATCCTGTGAGGCTGTGTGATCCATTGATCCTGACCCGAGAAGCAAGCAACATATGGAGCCCTTTGGAAAAGGCTGCGATAGCTTTTTACCCCGGGCGCGCGCGGTGCGCAAGGCCGCAAGCCGTTAAGGGCATGTACAACAGAGAGACCGCTGCTGTCTCTAAGTTCTTAAAATTTACAACACAGACGGCTAAATAGACAGCTCGTACAACTCATAGACAGCTGCAGTCTATTTGGCTATCCATGAATCGTTTAATGCTTCCATGTAGCCACGATCAATCATGAATATCATTTCTATATACCATTGTGTTGCTAATTGATGCAAAACAAATCTTTCGAAATAAATCATATTATATATATATAATGTAATATAATATATTTCATATATCATAAATAAATTAAATATAACATACGTCTTCTTCCTCATAAATCAAATATGATTGAAAATTTTATCTAATGTGCCTTGTTCTGGAACTTTGAGAATAGAATTGCAGTAACTGAAAACATTCAGTTACTCTGAAACATAGAATTGCAGGAGGCAGTAACTGAAAACATTCAGTTACTGAAATATAGAAAACATTCAGTTACTGAAAAATAGAATTGCAGAAAATAGAACTGCAATTCTCTTTGCAATTCAGTTACTGGCAGCACTTTCCTTATCATCACTTGTACATCTGCATTTTGATGGGGGGCCTAGACCTGTTTTCTTTGCTGTGCGACTGAATGCGCCTTGTTCTGGAGCTTTGAGAATAGATCTGCAGCAGAATAACATTGCATCCAAATCTTCTTTCAGTTCTTATATTTGTATCATCAGGATCATCTGTATCTTGACCTGCACAAGCTTCTTAGATCAAGACAATGAATTAAGATTTGTGAGCAGATAACTGAAAAATATAATTTCAGTGCATACCTGACCTTGGCCGTGCAGGTAACTGAAAACATTCAGTATTAGTTTCCATGGACGTGCTCACCTGTGAAGCTCACCCGCGATGTGCTTGCCTCGTCTGGATGCGCCCTGCTCCGATGCCGGTGCCGCCTGCTCGCCACGGATCGGCTCTGCCCCGCCCCGGTGCCGGCTCCCTGCTCGCTCCGCTCTTCCCCGGTGCCGGCGCCGCTTGCTCGCCGTGGAGCGGCTCTACTCCGCCCCGCCCCGCTCCGGTGCCGGCGCCCTGCTCGCCCCGCCTTGCCCCAGTGCCGACGCCGCCTGCTCGCCACTCGCCCTCCGCGTGAGGAGGGAGGCAGGAAGAAGACGGCTTCGGTGAGGATTTTTGGCGCGATTTTTCCCCCTCGCGCGCGAGTGCGCAGCTGGATCCTCGCGGTGTCGGCTCAAGACGACGGCTCCGTACAACGCGAAGCCAGCCATCGAGTTCGCCTGGGAGCACGAGCGCTTGCCGTCGTCTCACGACGCGACGGCTCCGCTCTCTCTCCTCATTTACTGTAGCGAACGGGGGGGATTTTTGCAAAACTGCCGTCTGGAGGCGACGGCCAGCACGGCCGTTGTACGTGCCCTAAGGCAACGGGAGGTTGCGCTGCTGCATGTGTCAGCGGCTGCTCTGGCGCCTCACCTGCGCGTACCCCTGTCGCATGGGGCAAGGATCGTGGATGCCCGGCCGCGCGGGGCCAAGCCAAGGCCTGCGCTGCATGCGAAGCAAAACGTCCGGCGGTTAGGAGTCGTCGTCGTGCGCCTCGCCTGATCGATAGTCGTTGCCGGATGCTGGGTGGCTGCCCATGGCGAGACTGGTGCGGTGCGGTCTGCGGGCACGTGAAGTGCCCGTACGTACGCATCGGTTTGGCTTTTTGTTCGCCCATCAGTTGAAATTGACCGCGCCGCTAGTACCCTAGGCCTCGTTTAGATGCGCTCTAAAAGTTAGAATTTTTTCACCCTCTCTCCATCACATTAATCTTTGGACCCATGCATGAAGTAGTAAATGTAGGTAACAAAAATAACTAATTACATAGTATAGTTGGAAAATCACGAGATGAATCTTTTGAGCCTAGTTGGTCCACGATTGGACAATATTTGCCAAATAAGACGAAAGTGGTACTATTTATCGAGTTGAAATTTTTACAATCTAAACGTGGCCCTAGTTAGTTTTTGAACTTTGGCCCAGTTTAGATGCAAAAAATTTTGCAAAATTTTTCAACATTCCCCGTCACATCGAATCTTTGGACACATGCATGAAGCATTAAATATAGATAAAAAAAATAAAACTAATTATACAGTTTAGACGAAATTCACGAGACGAATCTTTTAAGCCTAATTAGTTCATAATTGGACACTAATTACCAAATAACAACGAAAAGTGCTACAAGAGCATTTTGCAAAATTTTTTTGCATCTAAACACAACCTTTATTAGTACCCCTAGTTATTAACCGTACCAGTGATGTTCAAACTTCAAACTTTCTCTGCATGTTCAGACGTGCTTACCTGCCCCTCCTACAGTATTAACCACAAATGCTGTCTCGTATACTGTATGCTGTCCCGTACTATGTGGTCAGCTGGTATGACTGTATCCGTATGACCCTGCGAGGTTGTACTAATGTGACCTACTAGGCGTAGGCCGTGTGAAACCTACCGGCTACCGCGGGTAACACAGAAGACGGTAGAAGCACGCGCGGAACCGAACTAGCCTGGCTCGGACCCTTGCGCAGAACAAAACCGAACAGAGAAAAGTAGCGTGTAGTAGCCCGCAACCCAAGACGTCCGCGAACAGAGCCAAGCCGAGCGGGGGTGTGCATGTGGAGAGAGAGGGAGGGCCCGAGAAATATCGGTGATGAGATGAGAGAGACGCAGTAGTACAGGGCTGCAGGCACACCTAATCCCGTGTCGGCCTCATCCCACCGCCGGACCGCCCTGCCCTGCGCCCCTGCGCAGCGTGGCTGCGGTCGCCTATAAGGCCAGCCCAGCCAGGCCCAGGCCATTTGCCCTTTTGCCCTTTGCCCCCGTCCGTCCGTCCCTCACCTCGCCTCGCCCCGCCCCCCTCAACAGGTAGCGAGTGGTAGCACGCAGCCACGCACACGCACAGCAGCCGCCCTGCTCGTCGTAGGCACAGGCACAAGCCCAGAGCGAGCGAGACAGAGGGAAAGAGACAGAGCCAGCCAGGTAAAAGGCAAAAGCACAGCACATTAAAGAGAGGCCGGAAGCAGCGGCAGAGCGGAGAGAGAGAGAGAGAGAGCGGCAGCATACTAGTATATGGCGATGCCCTTTGCCTCCCTGTCTCCGGCAGCCGACCACCGCCCCTCCTCCCTCCTCCCCTTCCGCCGCGCCGCCCCTCTCTCCGCGTAAGCCATCTCCTCTTCTCCTGTCCGGGAAACCCCCTCTTCTTCGCTGGCTCTATGCCACCCGGATGCGCCCAGACTCAAGGTATCTAATGCCTCGAGCTTTTGACTTGCAGGGTGGGGGAGGACGCTGTGCAGCACACGATGAGCGGCAGGTGGGCGGCGAGGCCGGCGCTCTTCACGGCGGCGCAGTACGAGGAGCTGGAGCACCAGGCGCTCATATACAAGTACCTCGTCGCCGGCGTGCCCGTCCCGCCGGACCTCCTCGTCCCCCTACGCCGGGGCTTCCTCTACCACCAACCCGCCCGTAAGCACGCCCCCCCGCGCCGCCTCCGCATCCCTTCCCACGCACGCTTAACGCTTTTGCATTGCACAACCACGGCGGCGGCGTCGTCGTCGTCCATGCAGTGATCTTGTTGTTTATTCGGATCGAGGGATTCAGGTGTCCTCCCCGTCCGTTTGTTAATCGGCTCCGGTCATTTGTTAATCTCGTCCTGGATCCGGTCCCAAAAGGTTAGGAGTAGCGTTTTTTTTTTAATCCGGAGGAGCTCAAGATTTGCTCCGGACTATAGCTTAGCCTCATGTTCTAATGGAGTTTTTTTATTGGTTCGATGTGATTAGATAAGATGCTAGGCTTGGCTCCGGCCAAAAGCGGTGGTTAGTTTATTGATGATTGGTCCCTTTTCTTGGGGATTATTCCTGTCTGGTTGTTGGGAGCCTAACCACGCTCCCACTGCTGCTGCGGTTTAGCCATCTGCACTGGCACACCTAATGGACCCCCAAAACACAGTTCCAACCATTTCCCTTCCACCTGCTTTCTCGCTCGTAAATACAACATAAAAAAAAAGACTTGGTAGTAGTAGGGAGATCTACTTCTTGTGTGATTTAACCTGAGCCGAAGATTGGACGCGTTTCATATTTGATTCTTTCGTCTGATTGGCGCCTTGTTTAGTTTGCCTCAAAGTTTCAAGTTTTTTCACTCTCTCTCCATCACATCAATTTTTAACCGCTTGCATGAAGTATTAAATGTAGGTAAAAAAAATAACTAATTATACAGTTTAGTTGGAAATCACGAGATGAATCTTTTGAGCCTAGTTGGTCCATGATTGGACAATATTTGCCAAATAAGACGAAAGTGGTACTATTCATCGGTTTGAAATTTTCTTCAATAAACAAGGGCTGGATGAGAAAAGATGAGACGCGTTTCATTTTTGGTTCTTTCGTCTGATTGGAAAAGTGCCCATTCCGGTATTGCTCCCTGGCCTCCAAATACGCACCGACACAAAACGTGTTCGTACGCACGTAGGAGTACACATGTATGCGCACCGTGCCAGCCATGGCCATTGACTCACTGGGGTTCACTCCTCTTGCGTATGTGGTTTCCTTGCAGTTGGGTACGGGACCTACTTCGGCAAGAAGGTGGACCCGGAGCCCGGGCGGTGCCGGCGTACGGACGGCAAGAAGTGGCGGTGCTCCAAGGAGGCCGCCCCGGACTCCAAGTACTGCGAGCGCCACATGCACCGCGGCCGCAACCGTTCAAGAAAGCCTGTGGAAGCGCACCTCGTGCCCCCGCCGCACGCCCCCCAGCAGCAGCAGCAGCAGCCCGCACCCGCTGCTGGCTTCCAGAACCACTCGCTGTACCCGTCGGTCCTCGCCGGCAACGGCGGCGGCGGGGTAGTAGGTGGTGGTGGTGGCACGTTCGGCATGGGGCCCACCTCTCAGCTGCACATGGACAGTGCCGCTGCTTACGCGACTGCTGCTGGTGGAGGGAGCAAAGATCTCAGGTGAGTTTCATTAATGTTTTTTGCAACCTCTGTCACATATTCCACTGTTTAGTACTAGTATATGGTGTTAGTTAGCTCCCTGATCGGTGTCAGATGGGTCATGGCACCCGTTGGATGATGAATGCCTGCTAATCTGTTTTGTGATGCACTGTTTCATTATTGTGCTAGATTGCTTCTATGCTTTGCATTCAGTACTACAGACACTAGACAGTAGTGCAGCACCAGAAACACTTGTTCCACTTTTTATTATCTGCCCCAGTCATTATCTGAGATTTGTCATCAGACAAGTAGTAAGTACTGTAGAGAGGAACTGAAAATCTCTGCCTCTGCACTCGGCACTGCCACAGAAAAATCAGTGTTCTCTGCTTAGCCCTTGCTTAGTTCCCCCAATTCTCCCCTAAATTTCACTATGTAAAAAGAAGATTCCCCGTCACATCAAAATGTCGGCAAATGCACGGAGTACTAAATGTTAATAAAATCAAAAACTAATTGCACAGTTTTGTTGTACTTTGCGAGACGAACATTTTAAGCCTAGTTAGTTAAAATTTGGATAATTTTTACCAAATACAAACGAAATGCTACAGGAATTCTGATACAGTGTTTTTCTTCCCAATTCTCTCATCTAAACGAGGCCTTAGCCTCTGCTCCCTTTGGGGTGTGTTTAGTTGGATGTAAAGTGTGTGTAAAGTTCCTGTAGCATTTTTCGTTGTTATTTGGTAAAATTTATCCAATCATGGACTAACTAGGCTCAAAAGATTCGTCTCGACATTTTACAGACAAACTGTGCAATTAGTTTTTTTTTACCTACATTTAATGTTTCATGCATGCGTCCAAATATTTGATGTGACGGGGAATCTTGTAAATTTTTTGGAATTTTGGGTGAACTAAACACTGCCTTCTGGTCATGCTTTCTGGGACCTGATTTCATCCTGAGAAGATGACGCTTTCTGGTACGCAGAGCAAGGTGTTCCAACCTTCGCTAGATCGTGATGATGAAACACATCTGGGCTCTATGTTCAGAACTAGTGCCTGCATCTCTATGTTCCTGCTCTGTCGTACTACACCTCCACATTTATTATTCTTCTGCGAACTGCTGCTGTTTTTCTCCTTGCGCTGCATGCTCGTTGTCGGACTGGAAATAACGGCAGAACTGCTACAGAAAACTGGCGTGTTTTTTTGCTTTTCTGACCGGAAACGTCTCATGCATGTGCCTGGAACCTAATAAATCTGAAAAGGCTAGTAGCATGATAGATTGATAGTATCCCTTGGCCGTCTCCTTTTGCACGCCCACGCCGAAGCTTTTGTGCACCCCTCGGCACTTTGCAAATTTACACTGCTTTACCCAAGCTCTGTCATTGTAGGGTTACCTGCAGGGCACATGATCTTTGTGTTTGCTTACATGATTGGTCTTCCCACTGTTGTTTCTCTTATCTTTTGTCATGAGTGGCTGCATGCTTTTCATATAGAATCCCTGCTACACAATAGCACAACCAATAATACTACAGTTTCAGTAAACATGGTTTTGTGTAGTTTGTCCATTTGCTGGTGGATCATGTTAATCTCTAGACTGACGTGCTCACTTTTGCTGACATTTCCTTGTGGCATCCGAAATCCAGGTACTCTGCATATGGGATGAAACCTCTGTCGGATGACCACAGCCATCTCTTGCCCGGCGGCATGGATACGTCGATGGACAACTCATGGCGCCTGTTGCCATCCCAAACCACCACATTTCAAGCCACAAGCTACCCTCTGTTCGGCACGCTGAGCGGTCTGGATGAGAGCACCATCGCCTCACTGCCGAAGACCCAGAGGGAGCCTCTCTCTTTCTTTGGGAGCGACTTTGTGACCGCCAAGCAGGAGAACCAGACGCTGCGCCCTTTCTTCGACGAGTGGCCCAAGTCAAGGGACTCGTGGCCAGAGCTGGCTGAGGACAACAGCCTTGGCTTCTCGGCCACCCAGCTCTCCATCTCCATTCCCATGGCGACCTCTGACTTCTCCAACACCAGCTCCAGATCGCCGAATGGAATACCGTCAAGGTAAGCACAGTTCTTTTTCAGGTTTTGAGCCTTTCGTTCTGCAAACCTTCTAAATTTAGCACGGCCATGTAGATGAACGAGTACCATGTGGATCCCAACGTCTCAGAGCTGACGACTCTTTGGTGCTGGCCTCATCGTATCATGAGGCGTCGACAAATACTTCACCACTAGTATCATGCTCTTAATTTTCGAACAATATGCTTATGTAATGCTATTTCTTTCATCTTACACTGTTTACCCGTTTGGAATTGTATCAAGTGGATGGTCTGCGTGGCACTGTTGTTTGTTTGACCTTTTTCAATTTGGGCCCTGTTTACTTGGCATGCAAACCCAAAATATTTCCTCTTCCACCCATCACATCAAATCTTTCGACACATGCATGGAGCATTAAATGTAGGTAAAAAAGATAACTAATTGCATAGTTTGTCTGTAAATGTCGGGACGAATCTTTTGAGCCTAGTTAGTCCATGATTGGATAAATTTTGTCAAATAACAACGAAAGATGCTACAGTAACTTTTCACCTACTTTTCGCGAGGTGAACACACCCTTGAAAGCTCCGTTTCTTGCTAGGGCCTTGTTTATATATCCAAATTCACTCTTAAATTTTACTATGCAAAAAGAAGATTCCCCATCACATCAAAATGTCGGCACATATATGGAGTACTAAATGTAGATAAAATCAAAAACTAATTGTACAGTTTTGTTGTACTTTGCGAGACGAATATTTTAAGCATAATTAATCAATATTTGGACAATTATTACCAAATAAAAACAAAAATGCTACAGTGTGACGGGACGTTTACTATGCGAGTTGGGTTCCCAAATTTGGAATCTAAACAAGGCCTAGTTGGTACTCCGTGATCAATGTCTCTGTCCATATCTCTGTGGCTCCACTGCATGTGAGATTTATCGCTGCATGAATCAGTTAAACTCAAAGATGTTCCTTGTACTTCACATTACCGTGGACAGTATGTCATTATGAGTTTTGGGCCTAGCCAGTTATGTAAGGTTGATCTCTCCTCTAATGAGCCCAACGGCACATTAGGCCCTTGATCCGCGCCCTGATCGGGGGCACCCAGCCCAACAATGGCTGGTGGGCCCCCGTCGCGCAGCGCTATATAAAGGAGGTGGGGAGCCAGGGCTCGAGTCACGAGGTTCGTCAGAGCCGCCATTCCCCACCTATAACCCTAACCGATCTCGAGGGTTGCGCTGTGAGCGACGGGAAGCACCTCTGCCTCCACTCGGTCATCGTCGATCTCCACTGCACCGACCTTCCCTTCCCCGAACGTCGCTGCCCGTGCGCAGCCGCCATCAACGTTCGTGATGGCGTCCGGATCGAACTCCACCGCACCCATTCCCACAGATGGTTTGCACTACCCCAATCTCCTCCTCTCTCTCTCTCTACATCTCGGATCCGGTAGTTCCTTCACTAGAATCTTGATGTTCGTAACCGAAATACATAGTACTACCCCGCTGATCTACTGCTATCCGGTCCTAGAAATATAACATTGGTATCGGAGGCCTACATAGCATGTAGATCTAGCTGTTGGGGAAAAGAAAGAAACAAAAAACCATTTTTTAATCAGAATAGTACAATACCCGAACCCCTAACCCTAGATGGGGAATAGAAAAGAGAGGAAGAGACCGATCTCGGATCAGAAAAGTGCACTGGAACCCTAACCCTAACAAAATAAAGGACGCAAATGGCTGACCTACTGTCGGCCTTACCTCCGTCACCACCCGCGGCGTCATGGACACCGTGCGGGAAAGAACTGGAGCTGCCGCTCGCCGGCGTGATCCCGTGGCGCGCGTGCATGCTCACGGCACCGTTGCCCAGACCGCTCGACGGCGGTGAGCTCCGCCTAGGGCGAGCTCACGCGCCGGCGAGGGGTCTGGCAGCGGCACCACCATCTTCCTCCACCGCTCGCCATGGGCGAGGACTGTTACTGGTGCTCGATGCGGGCGCTCGGAACAACGGGAAAGAGGAAAGGGAGAAAGAGAGGGTACGGGAACGCCGGTTTTGCTCCACCGGCTTCTTCCCTCGACGGTGCGGCCGGGCGCCATGGGCGCCGCCGCTGTGTCCGCCGCTCCACTGCGACTGGAAAGGCAAAGGGAGGAAACGAAATGAGAAATGATTCTAGGGTTTTGGGGAAACAGCCGGCTGCTGTCGGTTTTGACCCTCCGACGTGAGCGCGTGGCCGTTGGATGATCAAACCCTGAGATCGACGGCTGGAATTAATTGGGCTCAAATGAGCCTAGGCGGGCGAGCTCGGTAGGCCGAATCGCCGGCCCAGGCCCAGGTTGCGGCCTGGGCGCGGCTGCCTCGGCAGCTGACGAGCAGCCTGGGCCAGTTTCGCTGGTGTGGGGTCGAGATGGCGGACTAGAGGGGGGGGGTGAATAGTCCTTTCTAAAACTTAATCGTGTTGGCTAACCAAAAATAAATGCGGAATTAAACTTATCGGTCTAGCCAAGACTTCACCCCTCTAACTAAGTTCGCAAGCACCTCACAAAGATCCTAATTAAGCAACTAAGGTGCTTTCCTTAGCAAGAGCTCTCTTATTTAATTCTAGAGCAAGGTCACACAAACCTATGCACTAGTACTATGCAAGCAAGAGGGAGCTCCTACACAATTCTAGTAAGCAAAGCGCACAAAGCCTAAGCTCACTAGCAAAGCTCAATAACAAGGCAACTAATGCCAAATTAGAGAGCGCGAAACACTTAGCTACACAAACTAAGCAATGTGACCAACAAGGTTACACAAACCAAATTAGTCACGCAAAGGGGAAGCTTCTAGCTACACAAGCAAGAAGACGACTAGCAAGCTACACAAGCAAACTAGTTACGAGAGCAACTACACAAGCACAAGTATATATGAAAGTAAATAGAAGCTTGTGTTGCATGAAGGCAAACCACCGAGAAGAGTAGACAAAGTTGACACGGTGATTTTCTCCTGAGGTTCACTTGGTTGCCACCAAGCTACGTCCCCGTTGTGTCGACCAACACTTAGATGGTTCCTTGGTGTGACCCTCAAGTCACTTGCCCCTCAAGGCACGCCCCGCAAGACACCGCAAGACACCACTCTCAAGTGAGGTAACTCAATGACACGCTCAACTAGAGTTGCTCTTCGCGATCCCCGCGGGGTTAGCACAATCTCCCTCACAAAGCTTCTCCTGAGCCTCGCACAATCTTCTTGCGAGCTTCGACGGAGCCACGAGCCACCAAGCCGTCTAGGAGGTGGCAACCTCCAAGAGTAACAAGCACCACCGGCTTGCAACATGATCACCTAGTGCCACACGATGCAATCTCTCAAAGCAACGCACTAGAATCGCTCTCTCACTCGATCCAATGAACACTATCAAGCATGAGTGAGTTAGAGGGCTCCCAAGCACTACCACACAAGTCACAAAGACTATAGTGTGCTCAACTACCGGCCACGGCCGGCCAAGTGAAAGTCTCTAGTTTGGTTTTGACTAATTGATGAAACCTAGGACTAACCTTTGTATCTAAGTGGATGATTTAGATAAAGGTGGTCATTGCATATGAGACATGACATTGACTCATATGACCAAGATGGTGAAGACCAAGATGAGGCTTGGCTCGATGGACCAGTTGTGAAGGTGAAGGGCAAGTCGAGGCTTCGAAGCGAAGGACCATGCGATGGTGAAGCTTGAGCAAGACTTAGCGCCGACGGACCGATGCAACGGTGAAGAGCAAGTGAAGTCAAGGTCGATGGATCGAGATGGTCATGTGATGATATGAAGTGGATCATATCATTTGGAGAAACAAAATAGGCTCAAGGCAAAGGTATAACCATAGGGCCATTTTGTTTTACACTCAAGACACCATAGAGGGTGTGAGTGGTTTAGGATCGATAGCCGAACTATTAAGAGGGGAAGTCTTATCGGTTATTCGATGCACGGGTGCCACTAGGTGAATTCATGAAGTGCATTGCATGTAGGGCCTAGTGAGCTAATTGGAAAACCTTTGAAAATGATTGAGAAAATGCTAACACACAAGCACATGGAGATGTACACTTGATGGTGTTGGCACATTTGCAAAGGTGGCGTTGGTCGCGCTGTGGTTTACGGGTAGAGAGGGGTTTGGGTTCCTCTCTCCCTCCCGCCGAGCGTGTGAGCGGGCGATTTCGGGGAAATGAAATGCCTATTTTCCACTACACCGAAAGTCGGAAAAGAAACGGAGGCGAACGGGGTCACTGAGGTGACCGGACGCTGCACCGGACGCGGTCACGGTGTGACCGGACGCGTCCGGTCAGTACAGCGCGGTATCGGGCGCGCGGGCTAGGGTTTGCAACCGGCGCGTCCGGTCACTCGCGGGACCGGCGCGTCTGGTCAAGTGCCCAGAAGGAACTACGGTTCGCAAGGACGATCGGACGCGGGGCGCGTCCGGTCACACGCGATCGGACGCGTCCGGTCGTCGAGGGAGCTTACTGGACTCCGACCGGACGCTGGCACTGTCGCGTCCGGTCGTTGCGAGGAGCACGTCCGGTCGTTGTTTCACGGGCGCGGGTGCTGTGCGGATCAGCGCGTCCGGTCGTTGCGAGGAGCGCGTCCGGTCGTTGTTTCGCGGGCGCGGGTGCTGTGCGGATCGGCGCGTCCGGTCGTTGCGAGGAGCGCGTCCGGTCGTTGCTTCGCGCGCGCGGTGCTGTGCGACCGGCGCGTCCGGTCGGTTGAGCAGCGCGTCCGGTCGTAGCATTTGACCGTTGGCGCGCAGTGACCGTTGGAGGATCTAACGGTCGCATTTGAAATTTGAAGGACACGTGGACGTAGCAGGGCGACCGGACGCGGTTGAGCGCGTCCGGTCAGTTTCGACCGGCGCGTCCGGTCGTCCCGAAAAAACGGTCAGTGGAGTGGCAACGACTCTATTTGTTTGGGGTGCTTATAAATACTCGTTGGCTGGCCCTTGGGGAGGTCTCTTGGCATTTCTAACACTCTTGTGCATCCTTTGAGCTAGAGCTACTCCTCCCACTCATCTCTCTTGCTTGATTGCAAATCAAAAGTGAGATTGAGTGATCCCAAAGTGCATTGCATAGCTTGAGGGCATCTAGTGGCACTTGTGGGTGGTTTAGCCGGTGGATTTCTTGTTACTCTTGGAGAGTACCGCTCCTAGCCGGCTTGGAGATTGTTGGAGGCGTTGCCAAGAGAAGGTGATTGTTCTTGGCCACCTCCGGTTGTTTGTAAGAGGTTCTTGTGCTTTCCTCGGCGGGACGCCAAAAGCAACTCTATTGGATTGCGCGTGTCATTGAGTTACCTCACTTGAGAGTGGTGTCTTGCGGTGCCTTGCGGGGCGTGCCTTGAGGGGCAAGTGACTTGAGGGTCGCACCGAGGAACCATCTAAGTGTTGGTCGACACAACCGGTGACGTAGCTTGTCGGTGCACAAGTGAACACCGGGTGAACAAAAATATTGTGTCTCTTGTCTCCCGGTGATTGGTCTCCATATTGTGTTGTTGTCAATATTAATTGATTGTATATCATCTTGGTGATTGGTAACATCTTCACTCCACCGTCGGTATAAGATTCACAATTCTCTCTCTCGCATTTACTTTTACTAGATTATCTTGTGTAGCTCTAGTGGTAGCCTTTTTTCTAGCAGTTGTTAGCTTGCTCACTAGTGTAAGTTAGTGACTTAGCACTTGTGTGAACTAGAGATCATAATCTACTAGACTTGTGGATAGGAGGCTTGCATCACAACCCTTGGCTAAGCAAAACTCGCTTTACGCCGTTTGTTATTCTAACAAGTTTGCTTAGTGGCTTGTGTAGAATTTTTAATAGGCTATTCACCCCCCCTCTAGCCATCTAGGACCTTACAAGTGGTATCGGAGCCGTGGTCACCGTTTTAATCAAGGCTTAACATCCTTCGGTGTGAAAAATGGCTCAAATTGTGTTCAATCCTGTTGGGGGCAAGCCACCGTTCTTTGATGGTGTTAGTTCTTTTGCTCATTGGAAGAGAAAGATGACAATGTACCTTGGTTCTATTCATGAGAGAGTTTTGCAAGTCACCGAGAATGACTTTGCTATCATTGATCCCGATCATCTCACCGATGAAGATAGAGCAAATAGAACATGCAATAGAATGGCTCTCAATACACTTTACAATAATATTGACACAAAAGTATTTGAGGGCATCAAGGATTTGGAATTGGCACATGAAGTGTGGACAATGTTAAGTGAAACATATGAGGGCACTAAGGTTGTAAAGAGTGCCAAGCTATATGGGCTCAAGAGTGAGTTTGAGAACTTCAAGAAAAAGGATGATGAAATAATCATTGAAATGTTTCATAGATTGCAAGTGATAGTCAATGATCTCAAGAGCTTAGGGCACAAAACTCAAGATCAAGATTTTTGCCACAAGTTCTTGTTGAGCTTACCTAAAAGGTTCAAGATGTTGATCATGATGCTACAAAGAGATGGGCTTGAAACAATGAAGCCCAATGATTTGCTTGGGGAGGTATTGACCTTTGACAAGTATGATCAAGATGTTGATGAGAAGGAGGAAGAAAAGAAGAAGAAGACCGTGGCATTCAAGGCCATCTCCTCTAAGGGCAAAGCTACCATCATTGAAGAAGAAGAAGACAATGATGAAGATGAAGATTATGAAATTGATGATGAGGCATTTACTTTTGTAGTCAAGAAAATGGGTCACATGTTCATTAAGAGAAGAGGCTTCAAAAAGAGAAATGACAATTTCAAGAGCAATGAGCAACAAAGGAAGTGCTTCAATTGTGATAGCACCGAACATCTTCAAGTCGATTGTCCCTATGACAAGAAGAAAAACAACAAGAGAGGCAAGTTTGAGAAGAAAAAGAAAGAAGCCAAGATAACATTCAAGAAAGGCAAGAATGGAGTCTATGTGGCCACTTGGGAAAGTGATGATGATGATGAAGAAGAAGAATCATCCAACAAGGCTTTTGCTTCTATTACTATCAACAAGAAGCCTTTACTATTTGATACATCCTCTTCATGCTTCATGGCTAAAGAAGCTAAGGTATTATATGATGAGAGTGATGATGAAAGTGAAATGGAATATGTTCATGATAGTGATAGTGATAAATATGATAATGAAAATGATGATGATGATGATGAACCAACTAAAGAACAACTATATGACTTGTTGCAACAAACTAGAGACATAGCTATTGCCAAGAACAAGGAGTGCAAGAAGCTTTCAATGAAAGTAGCAATACTTGAGAAAGTTCTTGGTGAGCTTAAGACCACTCATGAGAGTCTAGTGGAAGACCATGAGGATCTTGGTAAGGCTCATTCCAAGCTTGAAAAGGCTCACTCATTGCTACTTGAGCAACAAGCAAAGAAGGAGGTTGTTGTATCATATGATATAGGTGTTACTTGTGATATAATTGATGAATCTTTTTATAAACCTATCATCATGACAAATGCTAACCCTTCTTGTAGCTCTTCATCCACCACCACCAACTCTACCTCCACTACTAGTGATGGTTTCACTAGTGATACCTCACTAATGGTTGAGAATGAGACTCTCAAGAGAGAGGTGGATGAGCTCACTCACGCCCTAGGCAGGCCTATGGTGGTGAGGCCTGCTTGCTTAAGTGCTTGGGTAGCCAAAGGTTCTCTCTTAACAAAGAGGGATTGGGCTACACCCCCAAGAAAGGCAAGTCGGCCTTTGCAACTCCAAAGCTTAGTTTTGTGAAGAGCAATGGTCGGTTTTGCAATAGATGCAAGCAAGTTGGGCACTTAGAGCATAATTGTAATAAAAAGAACCAAAGCAAGAAATTTGTTGATGCTATACCTTTTGATTCTTGCTATGTGCTTACCAAAGGTGTGAAGGGTGTGCAAGCTAAGTTTGTTGGTACACCAATTGTGGGCCCAAAGAAGAAGGCTATTTGGGTACCAAAGAGCTTAGTTACTAACCTACAAGGACCCAAGCAAAAATGGGTACCTAAGCTTCATTGATTTGCTTGTAGATCAATTACAAAGCCGGAGGAAGGCATTGGATTATTGATAGTGGGTGCACTCAACACATGACCAGTACATCAAGAATGTTTGACTCAATCAATGACAATGATAGTGGTGTTGATTCTATCACATTTGGCAATAACAAGAAAGGCAAGGTTATTGGCTTGGGCAAGATTGCAATATCAAATGACATGAGTATCTCTAATGTGTTGCTAGTTGAAAGTTTGGATTTCAATCTTCTATCCGTGGCACAAATATGTGATCTAGGCTACAAATGCATCTTTGGGGTTGATGATGTGGAAGTTATTAGTGTGGATGGTGCAAATGTGGCATTCAAGGGCTTTAGATATGAGAATCTCTACCTAGTTGACTTCAATGCTAGAGAAACTTCTTTGACAACTTGCTTAGTCTCCAAATCAAGCTTGGGTTGGCTTTGGCATAGAAGGCTTGGTCATGTGGGCATGAAACAATTGAAGAAGCTTACAACTCACAATCTTGTAAATGGTTTGAAAGATGTTGAATTTGAGAAGAATAAGCTTTGTAGTGCATGTTAAGCCGGGAAGCAAGTTGGAAGCTCACATCCAAAGAAGAGTACAATGAGCACATGCAAAGCATTTGAGTTGATGCACATGGATCTATTTGGACCAACAACATATACAAGCATAGGCGGCAACAAGTATGGCTTTGTCATAGTGGATGACTTCACAAGATTCACATGGGTATTCTTTCTTAGTGACAAAAGTGAAGTGTTTGACACCTTCAAGACATTTCTCACTAGAGTTCACAATGAGTTTGAGATTAGAATCAAGAAAGTGAGAAGTGACAATGGAAGTGAGTTCAAGAATACAAGAATTGAAGAACTTTGTGATCATTATGGTATTGGACATCAATTCTCGGCCAAGTACACTCCACAATCAAATGGCCTAGTTGAGAGGAAGAATAGAACTTTGCTTGATATGGCTAGATCAATGCTTCATGAGTACAATGTGAGTCAATCATTTTGGGATGAAGCAATCAATACCGCTTGCTACTACATCAATAGATTATATTGTCATCCATTGCTAGAGAAGACCCCATATGAGTTACTTCATGGAAGAAAGCCCAATATTTCTTACTTTAGGGTGTTTGGTTGCAAATGCTATATCTTGAAGAATGGCACTAGATTGGGGAAGTTTGACAAGAGATGTGATGAGGGGTTCCTACTTGGTTATTCAACTACAAGCAAAGCTTATAGAGTTTGGAACAACTCAAGTGGCATTCTAGAAGAAGTCCATGATGTGCAATTTGATGAAACAAATGGGTCACAAGATGAAGAAGAGAATCTAGATGATGTTGGTGGAACTCAATTGGTGGAAGCAATGAAGAACATGGACATTGGGGACATTAGAGCAAAGCAAGTAATTGATATTCAAGATGATGATAAAGATCAAGTGCTCAATTCACCATTCAAGCTAGTTAGTGACTCTCAAGTGCAAAATTATGGTGCTAGTTCTTCTCATCGAGATACATCAAGTGATCAACCGAGCTCAAGCAATCAAGTGCAAGTACTCTAACCATAACATGTTGCAAGAGATCATCCCATTAATAGTGTTATTGGTGATATTAGAAGTGGTGTGCAAACAAGATCAAGATTGACTATGTTTTGTGAGCATGCATCATTTGTGTCAACCATAGAACCAAAGAAGATAGAAGAAGCTTTAAGGGATGCCGATTGGATTATGGCTATACAAGAAGAACTAAACAATTTCACAAGAAATGATGTTTGGGAGATGGTAGAAAGGCCAAATGACTACAATGTGATTGGAACCAAGTGGGTGTTTAAAAACAAGCAAGATCAAGATGGCATTGTAGTGAGAAACAAAGCAAGACTAGTTGCTCAAGGTTACACTCAAGTTGAAGGTCTTGACTATGATGAGACATATGCTCCCGTGGTAAGATTGGAGGCAATAAGGATTCTATTGGCTTATGCTTGTGCACACAATATCAAACTATATCAAATGGATGTCAAAAGTGCATTTCTCAATGGGATCATCAATGAGTTAGTATTTGTTGAGCAACCGCCCGGATTTGAAGATGACAAGAAACTCAACCATGTCTACAAGTTGAAGAAGGCTTTATATGGCTTAAAGCAAGCACCTAGAGCATGGTATGAGAGGCTAAGGGATTTCCTTCTCTCTAAGGGATTCAAAATGGGCAAGGTTGACACTACTCTATTCACCAAGAAGATTGAAAATGATCTATTCATAGTGCAAATATATGTTGA
This sequence comes from Saccharum hybrid cultivar R570, assembly GCA_038087645.1. Lineage (NCBI taxonomy): Eukaryota > Viridiplantae > Streptophyta > Magnoliopsida > Poales > Poaceae > Saccharum > Saccharum hybrid cultivar. The sequence continues at coordinate 20,130,309 of JAQSUU010000553.1, read as the reverse complement.
TGACATCATCTTTGGAAGTACCGATCAAGCTTATTGTGAAGAATTTGGTGCTATGATGGCCAAAGAATTTGAAATGTCTATGATTGGTGAACTTAGCTACTTCCTTGGTCTCCAAGTCAAGCAATTGAAGAATGGAACATTTGTGAGTCAAGGGAAATACATAAGGGACATGTTGAAGAAGTTTGGAATGCAAGATGCAAAGCCAATTTCAACTCCAATGGGCACAAATAGCAATTTGGATAGTGATCTTGATGGCAAAATAGTGAATCAAAAGGAATATCGGTCTTTGATTGGAAGTCTACTCTATGTCACCGTATCAAGGCTGGATGTCATGTTTAGTGTTTGCATGTGTGCTAGATATCAAGCCTCACCTAGAGAAAGTCATCTCACGGCGGCAAAAAGAATATTGAGGTACTTGAAGCAAATAAGAAATGTTGGACTATGGTATCCCAAGGGGTCAAAGTTTGAATTGATTAGATATTCGGACTCCGACTATGGGGGTTGCAAGATCAATAGGAAAAGCACAAGTGGCACATGTCAATTACTTGGAAGATCACTTGTGTCATGGTCCTCAAAGAAACAAAATAGTGTGGCAATCTCTACCGCCGAAGCCGAATATGTGAGTGTGGGGAGTTGTTGTGCACAATTGCTATGGATAAAATCAACTTTGAAGGATTATGGCCTCAACTTCAAGAATGTGCCGTTGCTATGTGATAATGAGAGTGCAATCAAGATGATACAAAACCCGGTTCAACATGGAAGAACAAAGCATATTGACATAAGACATCATTTCATTAGAGATCATCAATAAAAGGGAGATATTGCCATTGAAAGTGTTGGCACCGATGATCAACTTGTCGATATTCTCACTAAGCCACTTGATGAAAAGAGGTTTTGCAAGCTAAGGAATGAATTGAACATTCTTGATTTCTCAAACATGAGTTGAATGCACCCCACCCACTTATTGACATGCCTCTCCTTCGACATTGCAAGGTAAAATTGATTGACATGTCTTTCATCCTATGCTAAGGACTTGATAGAGCATGTAGACATAATAAGTGGTACACATGAGCATTCATGATAAATCAAATGAATTTGATAGATGTTTGTTACCACTATTGCTTCTATGCTTATTTTGATCTAGTGGTGGCATATGACATGTTTGTGAGCTTGTAAACCTAGTGTTGAATCTAAAAGATTTGCTATAAGTGTTTAATTTAACATAGGCAAGATAACCCTTATTTTGAGGAGTGAAGAAGCTTGTCTTTGGTTCAAATGGAATTAAATATCTTTGGCAAGTATTCTAGGTTAAACCAAATTTGATAATGTTTTTTACATGTGGTATCGAATTAATCTCAATCTACTCCATCAAACACTTTTCCTTCTCTCCGCAATTTGATCCCCTTTTTGGGTAAGTTGTTGACAAAGGGGGAGAGAAAAAGATGATTCAACTTGATAAAGGGGTAAATAAAATTTATGATGAGAAAAAGATGATTCAACTTGATAAAGGGGTAAATAAAATTTGTTGATGCACATAAGTAGGGGGAGCAAGCTCATAAACAAAGTTGTTGCATTTGTTTGTGCATTCTCATATGACTTGCTTGGTGCAATGCTAGTATAGAAATTGGATGATGAAATGATCTACTAGCATGCATAGGAATAGTTTACATGTGGTATCTAGACTTGCCTAAAGCTTTACAAGTGGTTAGCTTTACAAGTGGTCCAAGAACCTTTACATATAATGTTGATCTCACGGGGTTCTTGAGTTTTGATGGATGTCTAGTTACTTCATGATGCTAAGGATGGTGTAAAAGGCAACTCCAATTGGTATCACGCTTCAAAGGTCCATTTCTTACACCATAGCATCATTTTGGTAGAATTACTCTTCCAACACTTCTATCCATGCGTATGTGCAAAGCCTTCAATCCAAACTCTATGCACATATGTAGGGGGAGCTAATGCTACCAAAATCGAGCTTGTGATAATTGTCCAAACTTTACTTATGAGCAAAATGATTGGACAAGTATGACAAGTTCAAAACTTTTATTATCAAAATCATCTTTGTGAGGGTTGTCATCAATTACCAAAAAGGGGGAGATTGAAAGTCTCTAGTTTGGTTTTGGCTAATTGATGAAACCTAGGACTAACCTTTGTATCTAAGTGGATGATTTAGATAAAGGTGGTCATTGCATATGAGACATGACATTGACTCATATGACCAAGATAGTGAAGACCAAGATGAGGCTTGGCTCGATGGGCCGGTTGTGAAGGTGAAGGGCAAGTCGAGGCTTCGAAGCGAAGGACCATGCGATGGTGAAGCTTGAGCAAGACTTAGCGCCGACGGACCGATGCAACGGTGAAGAGCAAGTGAAGTCAAGGTCGATGGATCGAGACGGTCATGTGATGATATGAAGTGGATCATATCATTTGGAGAAATAAAATGGGCTCAAGGCAAAGGTATAACCATAGGGCCATTTTGTTTTACACTCAAGACACCATAGAGGGTGTGAGTGGTTTAGGATCGATAGCCGAACTATTAAGAGGGGAAGTCTTATCGGTTATTCGATGCACGGGTGCCACTAGGTGAATTCATGAAGTGCATTGCATGTAGGGCCTAGTGAGCTAATTGGAAAACCTTTGAAAATGATTGAGAAAATGCTAACACACAAGCACATGGAGATGTACACTTGATGGTGTTGGCACATTTGCAAAGGTGGCGTTGGTCGCGCTGTGGTTTGCGGGTAGAGAGGGGTTTGGGTTCCTCTCTCCCTCCCGCCGAGCGTGTGAGCGGGCGATTTCGGGGAAATGAAATGCCTATTTTCCACTACACCGAAAGTCGGAAAAGAAACGGAGGCGAACGGGGTCACTGAGGTGACCGGACGCTGCACCGGACGCGGTCACGGTGTGACCGGACGCGTCCGGTCAGTACAGCGCGGTATCGGGCGCGCGGGCTAGGGTTTGCAACCGGCGCGTCCGGTCACTCGCGGGACCGGCGCGTCCGGTCAAGTGCCCAGAAGGAACTGCGGTTCGCAAGGACGATCGGACGCGGGGCGCGTCCGGTCACACGCGATCGGACGCGTCCGGTCGTCGAGGGAGCTTACTGGACTCCGACCGGACGCTGGCACTGTCGCGTCCGGTCGTTGCGAGGAGCGCGTCCGGTCGTTGTTTCGCGGGCACGGGTGCTGTGTGGATCGGCGCGTCCGGTCGTTGCGAGGAGCGCGTCCGGTCGTTGCTTCGCGCGCGCGGTGCTGTACGACCGGCGCGTCCGGTCGGTTGAGCAGCGCGTCCGGTCGTAGCATTTGACCGTTGGCGCGCAGTGACCGTTGGAGGATCTAACGGTCGCATTTGAAATTTGAAGGACACGTGGACGTAGCAGGGCGACCGGACGCGGTTGAGCGCGTCCGGTCAGTTTCGACCGGCGCGTCCGGTCGTCCCGAAAAAACGGTCAGTGGAGTGGCAACGGCTCTATTTGTTTGGGGTGCTTATAAATACTCGTTGGCCGGCCCTTAGGGAGGTCTCTTGGCATTTCTAACACTCTTGTGCATCCTTTGAGCTAGAGCTACTCCTCCTACTCATCTCTCTTGCTTGATTGCAAATCAAAAGTGAGATTGAGTGATCCCAAAGTGCATTGCATAGCTTGAGGGCATCTAGTGGCACTTGTGGGTGGTTTAGCCGGTGGATTTCTTGTTACTCTTGGAGAGTACCGCTCCTAGCCGGCTTGGAGATTGTTGGAGGCGTTGGCAAGAGAAGGTGATTGTTCTTGGCCACCTCCGGTTGTTTGTAAGAGGTTCTTGTGCTTTCCTCGGCGGGACGCCAAAAGCAACTCTATTGGATTGCGCGTGTCATTGAGTTACCTCACTTGAGAGTGGTGTCTTGCGGTGCCTTGCGGGGCGTGCCTTGAGGGGCAAGTGACTTGAGGGTCGCACCGAGGAACCATCTAAGTGTTGGTCGACACAACCGGTGACGTAGCTTGTCGGTGCACAAGTGAACACCGGGTGAACAAAAATATTGTGTCTCTTGTCTCCCGGTGATTGGTCTCCATATTGTGTTGTTATCAATATTAATTGATTGTATATCATCTTGGTGATTGGCAACATCTTCACTCCACTGTCGGTATAAGATTCACAATCCTCTCTCTCGCATTTACTTTTACTAGATTATCTTGTGTAGCTCTAGTGGTAGCCTTTTTTCTAGTAGTTGTTAGCTTGCTCACTAGTGTAAGTTAGTGACTTAGCACTTGTGTGAACTAGAGATCATAATCTACTAGACTTGTGGATAGGAGGCTTGCATCACAACCCTTGGCTAAGCAAAACTCGCTTTACGCCGTTTGTTATTCTAACAAGTTTGCTTAGTGGCTTGTGTAGAATTTTTAATAGGCTATTCACCCCCCCTCTAGCCATCTAGGACCTTACACCAAGGCATCCATTTATAACCCCACGGTCAAATAGAGCCGTTACCCCTTCACTGGGTTCTTTTCGGGATGACCGGACGCGCCGGTCATAACTGACCGGACGCGCTCAACCGCGTCCGATCCTCCAACGGTCACTGACCCCAACGGTCAAACCAACGACCGGACGCGCCTCTCAAAATGACCGGATGCGCCGGTCCCGAGTGACCGGACGCGCTTCAGTCAACGACCGGACGCGCCGATTGCACAGCACCGCGCGCCCGCGAAGTAACGACCGGACGCGCCCCTCGCAACGACCAGACGCGACAGTGCCCACGTCCGGTTTGAGTCCAGTATGCTCCCTCGATGATCGAACGCGTCCGATCATGTGTGACCGGACGCGCCCTGCGTCTGATCGTCCTCTGCGAACCTCAGTTCCTTCTGGGTGCATGACCGGACGCGCCGGTCCCGCGAGTGATCGGACGCGCCGGTTGCAAACCCTAGCACCCGCGCCTGCGCTGTACTGACCGGACGCGTCCGGTCATACCATGACCGCGTCCGGTGCAGCGTCCGGTCACCTCTGTGATCTCCGTTCGCCTCCGTTTCTTTTCCGACTTCCGGCGTAGTGGAAAATAGGCATTTCAAGTTTCCAAAAATGCTTGAATCCCGCGCTCGCAAGCTCGGCGGGAGGGAGAGAGAGACCCAAACCTTGTTGTGGTCATGTGATATGATCATCTTTGTCATCACTTGACCGTGAGGTGTAGCAATCCTTCACAACTACCTTGTTGTGGTCATGCTCAACATCCTCATGCGCCTCTTCCTTGGGCTCATCATCATTGGAGATCACCCCATATTTCTCATTTAGAAACACCCAAATTTCATGGGCGGACTCGAAGCCTATGATCTCACAAAGTATGCTACTATCCACAGATCGATATAAAGTATTAGTAGCTTGGCTATCGAGATGTAGGCATTTACTTTGCGCTTGAGTTGCATTCTTTTTATCAATTACAAAGGAAAAGCCCACATCTACGATCCACCACAATTGAGGAGAAATAAACTTAAAATTGCATGTCGTCCAATTTCTCCACCGTGCAAAGTGTGTGCCATCAAAAATGTGTGGACACTCAACATCTAGCCCATAAGCCGCCATCCTCTCGGGTCGGTGAAGACCACAAATGAGAGACCCGACTCCGATACCACTTGTGGGGTCGAGATGGCGGACTAGAGGGGGGGGGTGAATAGTCCTTTCTAAAACTTAAGCGTGTTGGCTAACCAAAAATAAATGCGGAATTAAACTTATCGGTCTAGCCAAGACTTCACCCCTCTAACTAAGTTCGCAAGCACCTCACAAAGATCCTAATTAAGCAACTAAGGTGCTTTCCTTAGCAAGAGCTCTCTTATTTAATTCTAGAGCAAGGTCACACAAACCTATGCACTAGTACTATGCAAGCAAGAGGGAGCTCCTACACAATTCTAGTAAGCAAAGCGCACAAAGCCTAAGCTCACTAGCAAAGCTCAATAACAAGGCAACTAATACCAAATTAGAGAGCGCGAAACACTTAGCTACACAAACTAAGCAATGTGACCAACAAGGTTACACAAACCAAATTAGTCACGCAAAGGGGAAGCTTCTAGCTACACAAGCAAGAAGACGACTAGCAAGCTACACAAGCAAACTAGTTACGAGAGCAACTACACAAGCACAAGTATATATGAAAGTAAATAGAAGCTTGTGTTGCATGAAGGCAAACCACCGAGAAGAGTAGACAAAGTTGACACGGTGATTTTCTCCCGAGGTTCACTTGGTTTCCACCAAGCTACGTCCCCGTTGTGTCAACCAACACTTAGATGGTTTCTCGGTGTGACCCTCAAGTCACTTGCCCCTCAAGGCACGCCCCGCAAGGCACCGCAAGACACCACTCTCAAGTGAGGTAACTCAATGACACGCTCAACTAGAGTTGCTCTTCGCGATCCCCGCGGGGTGAGCACAATCTCCCTCACAAAGCTTCTCCTGAGCCTCGCACAATCTTCTTGCGAGCTTCGACGGAGCCACGAGCCACCAAGCCGTCTAGGAGGTGGCAACCTCCAAGAGTAACAAGCACCACCGGCTTGCAACATGATCACCTAGTGCCACACGATGCAATCTCTCAAAGCAACGCACTAGAATCGCTCTCTCACTCGATCCAATGAACACTATCAAGCATGAGTGAGTTAGAGGGCTCCCAAGCACTACCACACAAGTCACAAAGACTATAGTGTGCTCAACTACCGGCCACGGCCGGCCAAGGCATCTATTTATAAGCCCACGGTCAAATAGAGCCGTTACCCCTTCACTGGGTTCTTTTCGGGATGACCGGACGCGCCGGTCATAACTGACCGGACGCGCTCAACCGCGTCTGATCCTCCAACGGTCACTGACCCCAACGGTCAAACCAACGACCGGACGCGCCTCTCAAAACGACCGGACGCGCCGGTCCCGAGTGACCGGACGCGCTTCAGTCAACGACCGGACGCGCCGATTGCACAGCACCGCGCGCCCGCGAAGTAACGACCGGACGCGCCCCTCGCAATGACCGGACGCAACAGTGCCCATGTCTGGTTTGAGTCCAGTATGCTCCCTCGATGATCGGACGCGTCCGATCATGTGGGACAGGACGCGCCCTGCGTCCGATCGTCCTCTGCGAACCTCAGTTCCTTCTGGGTGCATGACCGGACGCGCCGGTCCCGCGAGTGATCGGACGCGCCGGTTGCAAACCCTAGCACCCGCGCCTACGCTGTACTGACCGGACGCGTCTGGTCATACCATGACCGCGTCCGGTGCAGCGTCCGGTCACCTCTATGATCTCCGTTCGCCTCCGTTTCTTTTCCGACTTCCGGCGTAGTGGAAAATAGGCATTTCAAGTTCCCAAAAACGCCTGAATCCCGCGCTCGCAAGCTCGGCGGGAGGGAGAGAGAGACCCAAACCCTCTCTACCGCTCAAACTTCATCGCCTTCGCAAATGTGCCAACACCAACAAGTGATCACCACCTTGTGCACGTGTGTTAGCATTTTTATAAACATTTTACCAAAGGAATTAGGCACTCAACTAGCCTCGCCACTCGATCCTAACACGTATGCACAGTTAGATCGCTCAAGTGGCACTAGATGACCGATATGCAAACAAGTTTGCCCCTCTTGATAGTACGGCCATCTATCCTAAACCCGGTCATAAACTTCTCTACACACCTATGACCGGTGAAATGGAAATGCCCTAGGTTATACCTTTGCCTTGCGCATTCCACTCCATCTCCTCCGACGTTGATGCAACATATGCACCAACCATATCACAAATGATATGATCCACATCACATCATCATGTGACCTTGGTCCATCGATCTTGACCTCACTTGCTCTTCACCGTTGCGTCGGTCCATCGGCGCCAAGTCATGCTCAAGCTTCACCGTCACACGCGGTCCCTCACTTCAAAGCCTCTAACTTGCCCTTCACACTTGCAACCGGTCCGTCGAGCCAAGCCTCATCTTGATCTTCTCCACTTTGGTCACATGACTCCATGTCATGTCTCATATGCAATGAGCTCCTTCATGACACCATGACATGTGGACTAATCTCCTGTGTATCTTATATAACCACATATTAGTCCACCTAAGTTGTCACTCAATTACCAAAACCAAAAAAGGACCTTTTAGCTGGCTGGGCCGGTTTTTGGCAAATATGGGCCACGGAACATGCTGGGCCTCTGAGCGATTTTGAAGCAAATGGGCCGCGAGCTATATTTTGAGTGGCTGGGCCGAAATGTATGACTTCATTTTAATTTTTTCCAGAAGCAAACTTTGATGGTTTTAAAAAGAAATTTGAATTGAATTTGATGCATATTTTCTGTACAAAATTTATCCAACGATATTTTTGTTTAGTTAACAGTAAAGTTGCTTCTGGAAAATATTATTATGATAATGGTAAATCTGTTTCCGCTGTGTACTTGATGTTATTAATTTTATTATTAAATTCAAACCAACGGGAGAATTTAATTTTAGAAAAATAGATAAATTTAAAATATGATCGTAATATTGTTATTATTCTGACCAACGTTGATTAATAGCAGTATTATGATTTCATAATGATTTTATCATGCATTAATTCTATTTCTACCCAACGGTGATCTAGAATTAGTGTAAAAAGGATGATTTTTGTATGTTTTAATTTTGACCAACGTTGGAATTAAAGCATGCAACTATTTTTGTACTTATGTTCTCACTCTATATGATTTATATTTTCAGGAGGTTACTCTTTGATGGGGTTTATCAAAGATATCCCACCCCTCAAAGGTGACAACTACAACGAATGGAAAAAGGAAATTGACCTCGCTTTTGTTTTGGCTGAGGTGGACTGGGTGGTCACCACACCATGCCCTAGTGAACCTGTGGCACCAGTGAGGGAGGCCAATGAGTCTGATGCTGAATGGTAGAAAAAAGAGAGGGACCATGCTCCCGTACAGATGGCATGTGACCTACAAAAGCAAAAGTGGGTCAATGCCAATAAAAAGTATGTTGCTGTCATAAAGAACACGATTGAGCCTACCATAATAGGCTCAATCCAAGAGTGTGACACTGTCACAGAGTACTTAGAAAGGATAAAGAGTTAGTTCTATGGCTCTTCAAAGATATATGCAACCCAGCTGATCAAGCAGCTGGTGACAGAAAAATACACCGGAGGTGGACATGACAATGGCATTCGAGAGCACATATCAAAGATGAATCATTTGAACAACAAGCTCAAATCAATGGACCTGGCTCTTACTGAAGAGTTTCTTGTCCATCTGATTTTTGCTTCTTTACCAAAAGAGTTTGACACTTTTGTTATCAACTATAACATTCAACCCGAGAAATGGGATTTAGAACGTTGTATGGCAATGTGTGCACAAGAGGAAGAGAGGATAAAAGCCGCCAATGGTGGCACTCTGAGTTTCGTTAAAGATAACAAAAGAAAGAATTTCAATGCCAATGCCAACTCTTCCTCAAAGCCAAAGGGCAAGGCTCCCATGCAGCATCAGCCTCAGCAGAAACAATTTGTAGTGAACAAAGATCAGTGTCTTCACTGCAAGAAGACGGGACATTACAAGAAAGATTGTCCCGATTTCCTAAAGATGATCATGGCAAAGCAAGGTGAGAACATGATTACGTTTATAAATGAATCCCTATATGTATAGTATTCGAAATCTACTTGGTGGATTGACTCAGGAGCAACTGTCCATGTTGCTAATTCTTTACAGGGATTCCGTTCGACGAGAACTACGCAAAGAAGCGAAAGGCACGTTAAAGTCGCAAATGGAGTCCAAGCAGACGTCGAAGCTGTTGGCGATGTCTCCTTAGAGCTTGCTGATGGATTCATTCTTTTGTTAAGAGATGTTTTATTTATTCCGTCATTACAAAGAAATTTGATTAGTGTGTCATGTTTGGACAACGATGGATTTGATTGCCATTTTAGAGATGGCAAATGTGAAATATTATGTAATAATGAATGTGTTGGCCTTGCTTTTCAAAAGCAAGATCTTTATTTGTTATCACTTCGTGAAAATGTGAATTCCGTATGTGATGCGAATGATAACGTATTCTCGTTTGTGAACGCGAATAGAAAACGAAAGAGAACTCAAGATGCGTCGTCGAAATTATGGCACTGTCGTTTAGGCCATATTTCGAGGGAGAGAATAGAGAGACTAGTTAAGAATGATATTCTTCCTCCATTAGAGTTCTCAGACTCTGAACAGTGCAGAGAATGTATTAAAGGAAAATACACAGAGCAAATTTAAAAGGATGCTAGATGAAGCACAAGAATTCTATAAATAATTCACGCAGACATCTGTGGTCCTTTTCCTGTGAAAAGTGTGGATGGTTTTGACTCATTCATAACATTCACAGATGACTACTCCCGTTATGGTTACATTTATCCAATTAAAGAAAGAAATGAAGCGTTGGATAAATTTAAAATATTTAAGGCTGAAGTTAAAAATCAGCATAATTTAAAGATTAAAGTGGTCCGGTCTGATCGTGGTGGAGAGTACTACGGTCGGCATACCCCATATAGCCAAGTTTCTGGACCCTTTGCGAGGTTTCTACAGGAGAATGGCATAGTAGCCCAGTATTCTACACCGGACGAACCTCAGCAAAACGGAGCTCGATCAAATGAAAGTGATTCCATATGCTTCTGCTGTCGGAAGCCTACAATATGCTCAAGTGTGCACACGCCCTGATTTAGCTTTTGTTACCGGGTTGCTTGGCAGATTTCAAAGTAATCCAGGAATTGAACACTGGAAATTGGTAAAGAAAGTCTTGCGATATTTGCAAGGTACGAAAGGCCTCATGTTGACGTACAGAAAATCAGATTCTCTCCAGATAGTGGGGTATTTGGATTCTGATTATGCGGGAGATGATAGAAAATCCACGTCAGGATATGTATTCACTCTCGCAGGAGGAGCAATTTCATGGAAAAGATCGAAACAAACCGTCACTACATCGTCCACAATGTATGCCGAGTTTGTAGCGTGTTATGAGGCAATGGGGCAGGTGAACTGGCTAAAGAAGTTCATACCCGGTTTGAATGTGGTCGACAGCATACATAAGCCACTAAAGTTATACTGCGATAATGATCCAGCAGTACAGTACGCTCACAACAATAGGTCAAGTGGTGCTGCCAAACAGATGGACATAAAGTATTATGTTGTGAAGGATAAAGTCCGGGATCAAATTATAAGTCTTGAGCATATAAGCACTGAAAAGATGCTCGCGGATCCGCTTACAAAAGGCTTACCACCCAACGTGTTCAGAGAACATGTAGCCGGCATGGGTTTAAAAGAAAGCCTATGACTCCTGGACTATAATAAAGGGCCCAAAAGTTAAAATAACTGTTTCAGATCAGAGATGTGCATTGTAGCTGTCAAATCTATCGGCGATTGATCGTGACGATGAAACATGTTCTATGCACTTATTTGTGATGAAACGAGTAAAGTTAAAAGCATTGAAGTCAAAGATGAAAGGTTAAAGTATAAGTGAGATCAAGGGGGAGAATGTAAGGTTGATCTCTCCTCTAATGAGCCCAACGGCACATTAGGCCCTTGATCCGCGCCCTGATCGGGGGCGCCCAGCCCAACAATGGCTGGTGGGCCCCCGTCGCGCAGCGCTATATAAAGGAGGTGGGGAGCCGGGGCTCGAGTCACGAGGTTCGTCAGAGCCGCCATTCCCCACCTACAACCCTAACCGATCTCGAGGGTCGCGCTGTGAGCGACGGGAAGCACCTCCGCCTCCACTCGGTCATCGCCGATCTCCACTGCACCGACCTTCCCTTCCCCGAACGTCGCTGCCCGTGCGCAGCCGCCATCAACGTTCGTGATGGCGTCCGGATCGAACTCCACCGCACCTATTCCCACAGATGGTTTGCACTACCCCAATCTCCTCCTCCTCTCTCTCTCTCTCTACATCTCAGATCCGGTAGTTCTTTCACTAGAATCTTGATGTTCGTAACCGAAATACATAGTACTACCCCGCTGATCTACTGCTATCCGGTCCTAGAAATATAACAAGTTACTCACCAGGACAGGAAACATGAAGCAAAACTTGCCATCCCTCCCTCGCTATGAGCAGCGAGTGGAGCTTAGCTTAATGTGCACGAACAAACGTGACATGGCAACTTTTAATCTGCTGCCAGCCTGCCTTTGCTTGTTGCTTGTGGTTATGGGCAAACTCCACCGCCATGCTTCTTTTTCGATGATTGCCTTGACGTGTTGAGGCGGAAGAGAACATGATGCACAGGCGAAACCCATGGGCACCCGTCAGGTCCAAGTCGTGGGTGTTGGGAGAAGAAAAGCGCAGTAACGCTGGATCTGTCGCAAAGCTTCCAGAGCTGGTGGCGTCACGTGTTCTATCGGGTCCCGTCCTTGACGCTGACGCCTTTGGGGGAATCGCGGATCAGCATGGACACACGGTGCCCACGCATGTGACCGATCGAGCGAGCCGGCCGGTGTGGTCTCGCTCTCTCCCAGCACGACCGACGACTAAAGCTAGCGAGGACGCGTAGGCTAGTGCGGGCGTGCCGGGATCGCGCGAGGGCGCGTCGGTGACAGTGGCATGCCTGGTGTTGGACGGAGTTAGGTCGTCGGACTTTTGGTTGGTGGCGAGTGGTGACTACTGACTAGAAAGCACGAACGGTCCCCCGGTTTGATGGAGCGTGCGATCTATCCATGAGCCATCCGTCCAGATTGCTTCGAGCCGCTGCCTTGTGACGGCCGATCGCGCGCTGGGTAGTCTGGATCTGGTTGGGAGAGGGGAATGAAATGATGTCGTAGCGGTCGTTGGGGACAAGGGACAAAAGCCAACTCGTTGCGTCTCGCGGCATGGAGCAGTGGTGGTCTCCGGTGTACGGACGGACGGTCCCGGCGTTGGATCATGCAAGTGTCCACGACAACAAGTCCACGTGAAGATCAACGGGCCCGGGCTCAGCTGTCCCACTGACCCTTCGGAGAAAAACACTGAACACGACGCAACACGGCCGCAGGACCACAAGTGTCATCATGCACGCTGGTTGCATCTTGTTGGGCTGGTCCACACTGAGTCAAACTTCCAACAGAATAGCCTAGCACAGCCCACGAAAAGTAGGTTTTTATGTGTCCGGCCCATATATCACTGCCGAAGCCCGTATAGACGGGGAGAGGCATACGCACGCAAAGGCCTTGCACTACCACCAATTAGCCATCAGGCCTAAAATTCGGCCTGGCCCATGAACGGCGCATCACCGCGTCAGGGGTTCCCGGTGGGGGAGGGGAGACGCCACCGGCAGTCTTACGGACGCCTCCGGCCTCCCCCAATTCCCACGAGATCCGACTCCGACGAAACTCTCCTCGCCGGCCACCGTCGCGGCAGCTGGCTCAGCACAGGGTGGCCGCAGCGCGCGAGGAATACAGCAAGGGATGGGGTGGGGCACAGTGGTTTACGAGGGCGCGGTCGTCGGCTCGTCCCTGGTGGGGCTGGGCTGGGCGGGGCTGTGGTTCCTGAACCGGCGGCTGTACAAGGAGTACGAGGAGCGGCGGGTGCTGGTGCAGATCCTCTTCGGCCTCGTCTTCGCCTTCTCCTGCAACCTCTTCGAGCTCGTTCTCTTCGAGATCCTCCCCGTCCTCTCCAAGCATGCGCGCTTCCTCAACTGGCACCTCGACCTCTTCTGCCTCATCCTCCTCCTCGTCTTCGTGCTCCCCTACTACCACTGCTATCTTCTGCTCCGTAACTCAGGTTCCGGCCCCCAATCAATCTCCCATTGCTTCATTGGTCTCTCCCTATGTGCGGTGTGCGGCTGTCCTGATCGGCTCATCGGTTGTTGACTGCAGGGGTGAGGAGGGAGCGGTCGTGCCTCGTCGCGGCGCTCTTTCTGCTGGTCTTCCTATACGGGTTCTGGCGCATGGGGATTCACTTCCCCATGCCTTCACCAGAGAAGGGTTTGTTGACGTTGCAAACTATTATTGTACTAAGTAGTATTGATCTCTGGCTTATTCCTTTTTGTATGCTAGCCAATTGTTTGTTACTCAATTCATACCTAGTTGTGTCATAGTGTTTGACTTCATGTTCATCTTGCAGGTTTTTTTACGATGCCGCAGTTGGTCAGTAGGATTGGGGTGATTGGAGTGAGTGTCATGGCTGTTCTTTCTGGTTTTGGTGCTGTCAATCTGCCATACAGTTATCTGTCACTCTTCATCAGGTTTGGAGCTTATCTCATCAATATTGTATTTTCACTTCTGACGACTAACTTTGATCTACATCTTTACGATGTTATACTGGTCATTTTATAACTATCATGGTTTGCAGGGAAATTGATGAAACAGACATCAAAACCTTGGAACGGCAGCTGATGCAATCCATGGAGACATGTACTGCTAAGAAGAAGAAAATTATTTTGTCCCAGATGGAGATGGAGAGGATTCAAGGATCAGAGGAGGTACTTACTTTACTAGTCCCTGCCTTATGTTTCAGAGTCTTCACATTGGTTTAACATGGAAATATGCACTAGGTGAAAAATATTAAAACTCAAAAGATTTGACTACATGATATTGCCATGTTTTGGTATGTATTGGGATCGAAGGGGTAATGGATTGTTCCATCTAATACGAAATGGAATAAGTTACAACACTGGGGTTGCAACTTGCAAGTGGCAAATTCTTTTTTTTGTTTGATGCATACCATGTGCAGCATCAGCGAATAAAGAACATTTACTTGCAGAAGCTAAAGGCCAGATCGTTTCTGAAGCGTATAGTGGGAACTGTTGTCAGATCTGTGCAGGAAGATCAAACTGAGCAGGGTATACTTGTATCCTTGTTTCTTGCTTTTGTTTGCTTTACATGTTTCTTTGCTGGTGATAAGTATTAATTCCCAGTTCTATCTTGAAGATATAAAAAACTTAGAAGCAGAAGTCCAGGCACTGGAAGAGCTTTCCAAACAGCTGTTCCTTGAGATATATGAACTACGTCAGGCTAAGGTATTTTTTTGTGTGTGCCATGCATGATATCTAATTATCAGTGATAACATTTTGTACTAGTTAGTTGGATACACCCCATTACTTTCTCAACCTTGTTGTTCATACTAGTATCTTACAAATCATCTGGTAGCTGTAATCCTCATATGATAGTGATATTGACGCCAGATAAGTATTCGGTGATAGTGATATAGCTGGTGGTCCATACTCTATGCCATAAAATCTTAGAAAAATAGCATAAATGTTCTAACAAGACTTCACTGTCTCAGTTTTTTTTCCTTGTTTTTTGCCTTATATAGTCTTGTAGATGTGTGTGTGTTTTTCCATAGCTCTTCACTTCCCACAAATTTCACAGGACTTTATCTTTTGAGTTAATTTCACAAAACTACAACTATGTGCACATAAGTATCAAGGAACTACAACTTCAGGTATCAGTTTCTCAAAACTAAAACTAACTGAGGCATTTGTTTCAAGCAACTACAACATTTTGCATGTGGGGACCTATGCCAACTTGTGTGGCTGCCATGTGGATGAATGTAAAATGTTGTAGGATTGTGAAACTGATTGCACAAGTAGTTGTAGTTCTGTGTACTGTGTAGTTATCCTAGAAGTTGTAATTCCTTTGTGGTTAGATGCAAATAGTTTTGTTTTTGTGATATTAACTACTTTTTTTTTCGTCTCCCACACCCACACTCCAAATTACATCACTTTTTTGTTATAGAATATTTTACTTTAGTGTACAGGGAGGCCAGCATCGCCGTCCTTTGCAATTTTGCATCTTGCATGTCATTTAACAGTAGTGACCATTGGGCATGTTTGTTTGCAGTGGATCTTTCTTAGACTAAGTAATAGGTGTTTCTGTGCTCTCCTGCAATTGCCTTGCAGATAGCTGCTGCGTATTCTCGAACGTGGAGAGGGCATCTTCAGAATCTACTTGGATATGCTTTGTCGGTGTATTGTGTTTATAAGATGCTCAAGGTATTACTCCAAATTGATACATCTTGCATATATTGTTTATTTGTGCATCATCAAATCATCTCATTTCATGTACCATAAGTCCATGAGTCACACAGAAAATGCTGAATTTGATGGGCATAATTATAAATATATGTTTAATCACTCTGTTTAGGAACAGTTTTATCTAGCTTAACCATGTTGCTGCAAAGATTATTTTTATGGAACTTTGTTTTCAGTCTTTGATTCAAATGTCGCACTTGTGATTTAACCTTATGTATATTACTTTTTTTTAATTTTGCAGTCCTTGCAGAGTGTAGTCTTTAAGGAGGTACAAACTTCTCATCCTTTGTGGATCTAAATGCATTTGCTTGATATTTTTAAATCCACAAACATTTTAATTATTTTCCCTACATTTTCTTTCTCCCAGTCAGGCTCTGTTGATCCTGTAACAATGACAATAACGATTTTCCTGAGACATTTTGACATTGGCATTGATGCTGCACTGTTATCTCAGGTAAGTATATCATAGCTGAAATAATTGCAAAATGAATCTAAAAATTGCCTCTATGTAGTGTACACTACATAAATAGAATGTGGATGACTTGTTGCCTTCTTAAATGTAATATTAGGTTGTCTTGTTTTTTCATCGCTGTCCTCTTCTAGTTGTATATTTGTTGAGATTCCGACCTTTGTCCTGCTTCTCCTTTGTACTTGCAGTATATATCTTTGATGTTCATTGGGATGTTGGTTGTCATATCTGTTCGAGGTTTCTTGGCTAATGTTATGAAGGTGAGTATTATTTATTCATGGATGCTACGTCTATTTATGTATATGAGTTTGTGGTGCCTTCCATTGATCTGTGGTCTTGATTTCTTTTGTATTAACTATTAAGAATCTAACTCTAAACTGGAGCTGTCGTGTCTCATTTTCGGTGCAGTTCTTCTTCGCTGTTTCTAGAGTTGGGAGTGGGTCGACAACTAATGTTGTCCTTTTCCTATCAGAGATCATGGGCATGTACTTCATATCTTCCATTCTTCTTATAAGAAAAAGCCTGGCAAATGAATATAGGTATTCCATAACTGAACACGCTGTTTAGTTTAACTTGATTTTCGCTATATATTTTCAGTAATGATCCTGCACTACCTTTTAAAATCCAGTAAAAGGAGGAGACGATATTTAAAATGTGATAGTTTATATGACTTAGTAAAGAAAGAACAGTGAATATGTCAATTTAACAATTGATGTCACAAATAAAGGGGTTCTGGCTTTCTGGGTCCCTTGTGAACAACCTTGTTGAATGAAATGATGTTATGCTTTTTATTAAGTTGCATGCACCGACCAGTTCAACCCAAAAGCTTAAGCTGATGGGGAAAGGTGGGCAATTCACTTATATTCCAACACTCCCCCTCACGTGGAGGCTCCCTCTCAGGCCTCAGACGTGGAATAGGAGCGAGCAACAATTATTTTATTTAATTGCGCTAACCAGGATTCGAACTCGAGACCTCTGGCTCTGATACCATATTAAGTTGCATGCACCGACCAGTTCAACCCAAAAGCTTAAGCTGATGGGGAAAGGTGGGCAATTCACTTATATTCCAACACTTTTGATGTCTTTTATGTTTCATAAGGTTTGAAATTTTCAATCATGATCAAGTTCCATCAATATAAGATATGGTTGTTATTGCATTTGTGCTCAGGGTGATCATTACTGATGTTTTGGGTGGTGATATCCAATTTGACTTCTACCACCGCTGGTTTGATGCTATATTTGTGGCTAGTGCGTTCCTGTCCTTGCTTCTGATTTCTGCCCAATACACCACCAGGCAAACAGACAAGCATCCGATTGATTGATGCATCTTGCCCACATCTGTGCATGTTGTCTTTTAACCACTATTCATCCAAGGTATGTGCTTATCCTTTAAACTGCACGGATTGACTGTTCTAACTTCTATTGATATTGTCCCACTTGTTTTATCAGGTTGACCCATTCTTTTGTACCACAGTTTCCAAAGGCACTGTTTCTTCATAGACCTCCATACACAGTTACAAAACATAACACGTCAGTTAACTTGAACAAAGTCTATTTTGTAATATGTTTCCCGGTGGCATTGGTTCCTGGTAAACAGTTCCTCCATATGGAAGTTTTCTTGTCTGCTGACCCCGCACTGCACAGTGACCATCTGAGTCATGTCTGGTGATGCTGTAATGGGATTCATTGTAATGCAGTCTGCACGATAGTATTGACGACGACAATTGAGGAAGGCCATGTTAGGAATGGAGTATGACTTTGTAAAATAGCTTTAAACTGGTGTCCTAGCATGGTACGTGTTTGGTGTATCTTCTATATTCTTTTGGCTGTTTCATGTAACATTTGCGACAACTCTGAAAGGTAGATCTGTTATTCATGTGACTACTTCTATATATTACCTGAATCCTTATAGGTACTTTGTAGTCTGTAAGAATATCCTCTATAATGATGATGCTTCTTTGGTGACTCATCCCGTGCTTACATGGTCATGCTTCCACATTGAAACATCACACAGAAATCTCCCTTTTTCCCTAATGATAAATCCTCGTGCTAGCGTGGTGTTCCTGTCATTGATCTCTGTATAAGCCCGGCCTGTTTGTAATCTAGCCATGCATTTTGAATGTTTCCCCCATGTTTTGGTCGGTTTTCATGCTAAAGTTGATTGCGATTGTCGAATGATCCAGAGGTGGATCGGCAAAATTGGGTTCGTACCTATTGCCTACCGGTTTCTCCATTTCCCACATGTACATTATACACTAGGATTTCCAAACAAATATCTTACCAAGTAGTTGCATACTTGTATAGGCCAGCAGGTACATGCTGAATTAAGCATCCATCGCTGAGCAAGGACTGTCTCCAAGAGTACATGGTCCCAGAACCTTTGGCGGGCAGTGGAGAGCTTGACACTGGCGCGCCATGCCACCAAGTAACGCCACTGCACACTGCCTGTCGTCCCCTTGCTACGCTGCCTGTGCCGCGCAAGTGCCGACCGATGTGTCCAGCTTTGTCACACGAGACATGGCCGCCGCTGCGAGTGGCAAAGGCAGGGCCTGCCACCCCCCCTGTACGCCATATACTACACTGATACACGTCTCGATGAAAAAGAAGCTGCGCGTCGCTGCGTAGTAGTACTAGGTCGACCGCGAGTGCACACGGGCCAGTCGGCTGCATGCATGCACATGCACGCTCGCATTGACGGCCCCGGTACTAATGTTTGCAGCGATACGACCGGACCGGAGCTTCCCTCTTTTGAAGCACGCGTGTACGTGACCTGCCTGCGGTGCTTTTACCTGCCAAATTGCCAGGGGAAAGGGAAAGATCGAAGTGTAATTAAGTAAGCGATTGGGTGCAAAAGCGAGCCACACGGCCGGTGCGCAGCAACTTTGGTTCTCAGGGCCGTGCGGTTCGCCTGACACGGTCAATGCCGCATCATCGATCGCTCGTCATGCAGGAAACCCCTCAAAATGGCGCGACCGATTTGACGTCCGAGCCAGAGGAGCACAAAGCAAAGTCATTAAGAACAGAGAGAAACACACACACACACACACGAACGAAAAGGGGGCAGTAGTCGAAGCACATCAGGTGTCTCGGTCCCGAGCTGCCTGCCGTGTTCATTAACAAGGGCTCCCTCAAAAGGCTGCAGCGCGATCTAAGGAGCACGGGCGCGCGGGCGGAGGATTGCAAATTAGAGGTGATCCCCGGCAGTACGGCGGCGTGGATCACCTAGCGTGCATCGATTGGCCGACGGGAAAAGCCTCGCTCGGCGGCAAGAAAAGATGCACAAAACGCGCGTGCTTGCGGACCCGATCGAGCCGGGCTCTGTTGACGCGACCTGGGCATATATATACATGCCTGTGCTCGTGCTCGTGCGTGTCATCACGGCGGCGGGGGGACGCCGGTGGGCGCCGCAACGTGGCCGCTCTTGACCGGCAGCCGCGCGGGCTGTGTGCAGTGTGCTCGGGAGAACTGCAATCAGTCACGCTCGTGGGTCAACAGTCCGCTCCGCTCCGACTTGGAGCGCGCGCGGCGGAGCGAGCCAACAGCCAAGCCAGCACGACTGGACTGAACTGGACTGGACTCGAGTGGCCTTTTCCCAAAGGCTGATCTGGGCAACGTGATCCTCGTCCAGCAGACCAGCAGTGACCAGACCACCACCACCGACCCCATCCGGCGGCCGCACCCACCAACGCGACCCGTCGTCCCTCCCGGCTCGGGCAAACCACCTCCAGGTACCAATGTGTATGTACCGCCGGCCCGCCGCGCGCGAGCCTTGGCTCGCCTCGCCACGCCTCCCCTTGGGGCCGGCCCCAAAGATTTGCTCGGCCTCGCGCGGCTTTCTCATGGACGGAAAAAAACCTCGATTTGTCCGCTCCACCAACACGCGCCTCCACCACCTCCCCGACGTCTAGTCGTTTTCGGCCCCGATCCACCCCGTTCCCTTTGGCGCCGCATCGAGCGCGAAAACAGAGAGAACAAAACACGGCCAGAGCCAATGCGGCCTGACGCGTCGATGCACATCTATTCTCTGCGCTAGCGCGGTCCAGCACTCATCAGTCATCAGGTACTACTACTAGAAACAAGTTGTGATCCAATCCGTAGCGCTAGACGCCGGGTGGCTACAGCAGTTGGTAGTGGACATAAAGCAGCGCGACCTTGCACTTGCAGCGGGAGCGGAGGGACTGCGTGCGATACCATACCAAGCCGCTGGAGGTCAAAGCTTGGCACAGTGCCACAGTGGGCTAGAGCCTACAGACTACCATGGGCTCTAGCACGAGCAGCAGGCTAGCCAGCCGGGTCGCCCCGGCCTAGGGCCTTGTTTAGATCACAAAGTTGGAGTCCAATCTGCATAGTAAAGATCACGTCACACTGTAGCAATTTTGTTTTTATTTGATAATAATTGTCCAAAAATTGATTAATTAGGCTTAAAATATTCGTCTCGCAAAGTACAACAAAACTGTGCTATTAGTTTTTTATTTCATCTATATTTAGTACTCCATATATGTGACGGAGAATAAGAATTCTGCATAGTAAATTTGAGAGGCAAACTTTGGAATGTAAAGAAGGCCCTAGCTAAGTACGGCGCATCAAAAGTTGCGACCGTGGCATGCACGCAGCGCAGCCTACTCCTATTTCAGCTCAGCTGGATCACTGGACCCTTACACTATCCGCACCGGGGTCCTTTACCCGGTCCGGTACAGATCCATGTCAGCTTATACAGGGAAAAATTGCTGCAGCGGATACTGAAAACACTGCGTTAGAGTATCGGGTTGGGTGTCAGAACCCCAGATACAGCGTGCTTGCGGATGCTCCGCTATCAGCCGGTGGCCTACCACGCACGAGCCATGAGCAGACACGTAGAGAGAGAGGGCATGCAGAAGAGAATCTAGAGCGGGCCCCATTATTTCATCTAACAAAAAAATGTTATAGCTCACAAACTAAAAGATCAAATTAAATTTCGATTACACCATTGAATTTGTCTCAATAAATCCTTTAAAACTAGATCTCACCTGGATATATTTAGATAAAGTGACAAGTGGACCACACAGTGGATAGAGGATGATATAGAGGATGGATGGGTGCGGGAGAATTGAGTATAGAGGAGAGAATTTTGCTGACTAGGACGTATAGAGGATGAATATAGAGGTCCATGAGTGCGGGTAGTCTTATTACGCATGCTGCTTGCGTTGCATGCATGCACGATGCACCTGCCGCTCTGGCAGCCGCGCACCGGCCCCGTTGGCAATGGCATGGCAACGCCCGTCCGCCCGACACGATCCAAATCGCCGTGGAACCCCGAACCCGACGCCCGTACCCGGCACTGACGCGCCTGATTTGCCAACTGGACTTGGACTTGGACCGCACCACGCCACGCGGCGCCGGGGCGCGCGCCGAGGAGCCGGTAGCCCCGGAGGAGCCACGTGGTGTGCCCGGCGCCGTGTCCGCCCGTGTGCGCATTGTGCTGGGCCTGCCCGCTCCCCGCTGTTAGGATTGGACGGTGACGGCATCAAAATGCGGGAGGAGAGGACGCGCGGGAGGGAGTGCTCGCTCGCGCGCGCGCCACTGCGCCAGCAGCCCAGCATGCGTGCGTCGGCCTCGGCCCCGTGGCCGGCCGGCCGGAGGAGAAAATAAAGGAGGACGCCTGCGCGAGGTGATCTGCCGGCCGGGCGTCTGACGGGGGAATCTGCTTTCGCCTGCCTCGTCGGGATCAGAAAAAAAAATCCTGTTGGGGTTTGGGGGGTTGCGACCGGAGCATTTATTGTTTCAGGCCACGTTTAGATGCTGAAAAAATTTCAAACCGTTAAATAGTATCACTTTCGTCTTATTTGATAAATATTATCCAATCGTGGACCAACTAGGCTCAAAAGATTCATCTCGTGATTTCTAACTAAACTGTGTAATTAGTTATTTTTTACCTACATTTAATACTCCATACAAGCGGCTAAAAATTGATGTGATGGAGAGAGAGTGAAAAAACTTGGAATTTGGATGACATCTAAACGAGGCCTCATTTTTCTTTCTTTTGCCCTCTCGAAAGACTTGCAGTGGAACGGATAGGCGCCCATTTCAGGCGGATATCAGAAAAACCTGATGATGATGGTATTGATACCACCACGACCACGGTAATGTACGCTAAGCTGCTCTCGCTCCTTTTTGCCTTCTCAAGAAGGAACTATCATTCAGTCACATTGCCCGCTTTCATCTTTAGCTTTTGTTCTGTCGTCCTAACGTTGGCACAACTGTACGTATATGCTTTCTTTCCCTTGAGCTTTCTCAAGAAACCACGCATGCACATTCAGGATTAGACAGCCGCAATACGTTTGCCAGAGCCACCAATTCATGCACGCCAAGGTCTTTTTGAACGCTCAACTCTGAACTCTGAACGCACGAAAGCAGAAAGGTGTATAGATATACTACTAGGAGTAGTATGTCCAGACTAAGTATTTTATGGATTTTTTTCTTCCTTTTTTTTTTTTTGTCTCGGGGCATTGCTTGGTCAAGCCGAATCTGAAGCACCGTCCGTCCACTCCAGGCTGCAGCGGTCCAGCCTGCTCGGTCACTGTAGGAGCATTACGCACGATTGCTTGCAGCGGCCTGTGCCGCCGGACAGAGCAGAGAAGAAAGGTCCCAAATATTTGTCTTGCGCGTATGAACAGCTGAGACAAGTCTAAAAAATGTTGGAACGAATAGCGCACGAGACTAGTAGTGCCGTACACATGGGTAGGCTCGTGCATTTAAGCGGGAATCTAACTGTTGTAATCATCGGATGTGTGCGACGGTTCGAACAGATTAGACTAGTCGAGATCGGCTTTCGGCTGTGCATGCAAAGCCTTCATGCGTGTGCTCAGTACGGCTTCACTACTCAGTAGGTACTGTACTAGTAGCTTGTCAGTACTACCAACGTACTTACTCCCTCCGTCAATATATATATATATATATATATATATATATATATATATATATATATATATATATATATATATATATATATATAGTTTTTGACTTGCAGACATTTTATTTGACCATTCGTCTTTTTTTTTACAAATATCATCTATTTTGTTATGACTTATTTTATTATTAGAGATACTTTAATAATGATTTATTTATTTTACAATTTATACAAAATTTTTAAATAAGACAAACAGTTAATCACAATGTCTGAAAGTAAAAAAAACGTCGCTCTTTTTGGAACGACGGAGTATACCATATTTCTTTTTGCTAATGTACTTATATACCATATAAAAGTGACCGTGCTCCCTACAATTTTATCGTCTACTTCCTCGGTTCCTAAATTTCTGTCATTTGCGCTTCTCGATAAATAACTTTGACTAAATGTGTATTAAAAAATATTAATATTTATAGAACATAATTAGTATTATTGGAAAGATATTTGAATCTAGTTTTTTAATAAATTTATTCAGAGATACAAATTGTCGGTACCAACAGTACAGGGGTACCCACATCCATCGCTAATAAAAAACTAAAACGACTGAAACCGCAATAAAAGGCAGTCCGCCTCGACCGCGTATCCAGTCCGCCTCGTACGAGGCCCGCTCGACGGGGCGTCTCGACCGCGCTCCGGCTCCGACTCGTACGAGGCCCAATCAACGGGACGCCTCGACCGCGCCCCATCCCGTACAGCAAGGGACCTCGACGGCGCTCCGACCCGCGCGAGGCTCGTCCGCTCGCTGGGAAGAACTCCGACTCGCGTGAGCCCGGGTCGAGCGCCTCGACTCCTTCTCTTTACCTACCCCAGGACAAAAGCCATAGCATTTAATGCGGTTACCTACTACCACCTACCGGCATGGCTGCGACCAGGATCGACGTGGGAACAATGCTCGTGTCAGACCTCACTGTTTTACCGCCCATCCCGTGATGGAAGGTGAAAATCGTCACTGTACCCACCTTACCGCGCACTGTTTACCATCGATCACCCTCGAGGGAGGATAAGACGAGACCCGTTCTCCGCAATCTCGGGGATTCGGCCTTATCCATCCGGTCTCGACCCGGCCTCGATCCAATCTCGACGCTCGGCACAGTTCAACAGCAAGGGAAGGACAGTGTGGCGCGGCGCTCCGGGTCATTTCGCCGTCTCGTCTCCCACGACGCCATGGTGTCCAGGGATGGCCGACCATTCCCAGAGCACGTGGCTACGGTCAGCTCAACAGGAATCGACAAAACATCACCTCAAGGCTTCCCGTCGTCTTGGCCTCCTCTCGCCCTATAAAAGGGTAGGCCAGGGTTCTACGAAGGGTGAGGGACAACGAAGAAATACAAGAGACAACACGCCAGACGCAAGATAGAGATCGATATCTCAAGCAATCACTCTTGTCCTCTTTTTCCTCTCTTTGAGACTTGGGCTCGACGCTCTCTCTCGCATACTTGTAACCCCTACACGAGCACTTCGGTGCAAGGAAATACAAACTTCTCCCCCCCCGCTAGACGTAGGGCCTTCTTTTGCCCGAACCAGGATAAACTCCCGTGTGTTCTCCTTGCATCACCATCCAGGAAAGAGACACGCAGCATTTACTCGTTGGTTTAGGACCCCCTCGGGTCCGAACACCGACACAAATGTTACACATATTTTCTATAAATCAAGTTAAACTTGTGGTACGCACACCAACGATAACAGATATAAAGGAACGAAGGGAGCATTGGAGTACACTAGTTCTATTTCAAGTTTTAACTTGACATGTGAGCGTTGAACTTTTCGCATGCTACTACTCCTTACATGTATTTGCCTTCAGTAGAGGTCAATAATGTGTGAAAATACTCCTCGGTCATATATAGTGTATTCTAAAGGTGTTAAGATAAATTTAAAAAATATACACAAAAACACATATACCCTTACTTTATTATTTTTTAATCAGACATTATCATCACCTTGACTAATGGAGATTAGTTAATGAATGTTAACTAACGATATAACATTTGTTTTTTTTAAAAATCACTTGGAATCCCTTAACTAATGGAGTATTTTATGGAATGCTAGATTTGTGATATCTCTTGTCTTCTAAAATCCCTTATACTCCCTCTGTCCCCCCAAAAAATAATGTTCTTTGATTTAAAATTTGTCCCAATAAAAATGATGGTCTGGGTAGTTATACAAAAATCTATCGAAATAAGGCTTCATCATTTTTTTAAAAAAAATGCTTCCATTCTTAAAAAAATTAACGGTGTGGTATCAGTGGCTAAACGCATCCATTTTAATTAATAACAATCCTAAATTATCCATTCATTCGTGGAAGCAAGTACAAAATTAGCTTGAGCTGCACTGCAATGTGCGAACAAAATGGCCCAATTCCAATTGCAGACACCAGACGGCAACTACGAGATTTCCCGAACTTTCCATTTCGCATGTTATGTCCGTACGCAGTACGCACGTAGACGTAGCTCTCGGGCGGCGGCAGCGTTCAGCTCGCCGTCACGATGCCCGTGTGAGCCGTGACGTGGAGACGACGAGGACGGCGGCCAGCCGCCAGGATGACGCCACGGCCAGGCGAGCAGGCGCGGTTCAGCAGCCTGCGCTCCGTCCACCGTCCTCGGCTGCTCCCGATGGCCGGGGCCCACGCATATCGTTGCTACGAGTACTTTTGCTACCGTATGTATAGGCTCAGGTGAGGTGGGCACACACAAGACGACAGCCCACAGGTCTACCAGCCCCACACAGAATCCTTGGGTGGGTCCCGCGCTCAGGGGAGTCAGCACACGCCCCAGATCCGACGACGGCGGGATCCGTTGGACCCACGTGTCATCGAAGACAGGTTTTGCGGCGACCATGGACCATGGTCGTACCGGGGAACGATCTCACGGTCGAGAGCGACTTCATTCGCTGCCCCACGCATACTTTTATATGCAATCAAATTGGGAATGTAACGAAATGAAAGAGCGTGAATCGCCGATAGAATTGTGAACGAGTTCTAGTGTACGACCACGGATGAGTACAAGACATCGCTTTTCTTTTGGAGAATGGATACGATGCACGTCGTTCTACTTCATCAGATATAAGCTGTTGAATGAACATATTGTATGCTGATGACAAATTTACTTGTCATGTGTTGAACAGACTTTGGTTACTAGGACAACAAAGATAGCTGATGCCATCATGCAACAGAAGCAGAGAGATAGAGTTGATGATGTGATCTTCAATGTTTGTTTCCCTCCCGTCTAAAAGCATGGCAACTGAGTCACACCCTCTAAAAGAAATTGGCAGCAACAAAATCTCCAACAAACACTTTGTGGCTGGCAGTCCACGCGTAATATGTAGTACTTCTCTGAGAGATTCATTGTAAGGTTTATTTCAATGAATAAAGCGTTTTTGACAATACAGCTCTGAATCGGACTATATCAAGGTCGGTGTGAGTATGTCCATCGAGGCATAAAAACAAACATTTTGGATGCAACCTCTAACTTTCTAGATATTTATTCTTGCCAAAGTTACAATTTTTATTATGATGACAAATATGGTTCAATGGTTGTAACTTGTAATGACTTGAGGACAAATTTATTCACTACAATAACTATATGTGACAAATTATATCTACTTTTATTGAACATACATTTCTCAAATTGAGCATTTTTTATTACTAATGAAGATGACCTCTCACCTATATATGCAGCATCAACTAAGAACGAATACAAAACATTTATATTTATACAAGCAAATCTATCTATATCGGATTTGAAGGCTTGGTAGTGATATAGATAGATTTATCTAAAGATAGCTTAGAAATATACATTTTCTATACTTTATAGGTATATTATAATAAATAATAGTATCAATTTTGAATACTTGACTTTAGACATCCTAATGCTTCATTTTTTATGATTGGATGAAGTGGATCTGTCACCATCATAGAGACCAATCCACTAGACTATATGAATATTTAGTTCCAGTTTCTTTCACACATCAATCTTAAAGTTATTAGTGGAAGCCTTTAAATGGAGTTGTAGTATTATCATAGTTAACACTAACTATAGATGGCCAACGGCCCGACCCGGCCCGACCCGGCCCGATGGGGTCGTGCCTGCACGGGCCGCCGTGCCGAGGCGAGCGTCGTGCCTGACCTATGGCCTAGGCACGGCCTGTTGGGTCGCCGGGCCAGCCCAAGAGCACGGCCAGGCCTGCGTGCTGGGCGGCCCGAGGAGCGCCCGCCGAGAGAGGCAGCGACCAGAGAGAGAGAGAGGGAGGTTGGTGGCGGCGCTCGACATTGCCGGGATCCAGCGAGTGAAGTCCCGGGGCAGCGCACCCCACCGGCGGTGGAGCTCGTGCCCTCGTCCCCACCGGCGGCGGAGCTCGCACCCTCGTCCCTAGTGCAACGAGGCCGGGGTGGTCGGCGAGGCGGGCGAGCAGTGAAGGATGGGGAGCGGTCGCCGGCAGCCGAGCCTCATGTCGGGGGTTGAGATGGAGGAGCAGCGTCCGGGGGAGGAGATGGAGCCATGGAGGCTGCCAGGGGTTGAGGAGGAGGAGCAGCGTCGGCGATAGGAGAGTCACGACTCGCAAGCCTTGCGTCCCACGGTCGGGTCACGTGAATCACGACTGCAGCGCAGCAGCGGCCTCGGGCGAGAGGAGTGTGGCGGCGTGGGGCCGTGGGGGAGAGGGGTGAGGCTGAGTGGGATTAGGCCTTTAGGGTTAGGAAATGAAAGATGTGAACTATGAGCTGGGCCAAATTCCAAAAGGCTGCTAATTTAACGGGCCACCACCGAGCCGATGCTTTATTCCGGGCCGTGCCCGTGCCGAGCCGCGTGCCTGGGGTGCGGCCCAGGCACGGCTTGCTCCCCCGGGCCGTGTCAGCCTGGGCCTGTTGGTCACCGGGCCAGGCCGTGCTTGGGCCGGGTCAAAACACCGGGCCTCGGGCTGCATGGCCATATATAACACTAACCTTTTGCTGTCGTCTTTTGATTGTTCTCATCAGCCCCATGGGCCTAACTTAGTAGAAAATGAAAGTTGGACCGAAAAGAAGACTAAGCATGGTAGATGGGCAAGAGGACAACTTTAATGAAGTATGTCGACGGATAGGTGGCATGTGCCCATGAGAGCTATATTGCATGGCAATGGACCGAACAACTTGGTTGTGGCTAAGCATACAACAAAGGCTCTATGTATCCAGGACAAAGTTACTAGCTAGCAAAATAAGCTAATGCCATACTAACAACAAATACACTATGTAGTCGATGCGGGGTGGTTGTGTAACTAGTGTTCCAGTAACACGCTTATGACAAAAAACATTTGTTGGACCAGGCGAGTGGATTATGTAGTGTAGTGTGGCATTAGTTGTCTAAGGTCTATAACGACAACGACAACAACTGGTGCCAAATTGATAGATAGGCCGTGGTATCGTCTAAGCTTGATAATCATCATGATTTTTATAAAAAATGAACAACATGTATATTGATACTTCTCTAAATGGTCCTAAAGGATTAAAAAATAAGTTATGTTGTTATGTTATCAAGTCGATTATTCTAAACTTGTCTACATAATAACTTTTGTGCATCAGATTTGAATGCTTATTAGTGAAATAGATATATTTGTCTAAGAAGGTAGCTTAGAAATGTACAATTTCTAAACTTTATAGACATATTACAATAAAAATAGTATCAATTTTTAATAGTTGACTTTAGACATCTTTAACACTTAATTGATACTATTTTCAAGTGTAATATATCTAATTGATACTAAATTAAGTGTTAAAGATGTCTACAATGATGATAGGAGAAAGTAGATTTGTTATCATCATGGGGATCAATCCATTAGACTACATGAAGATTTAGTTCTAGCTTTTTTTCTCACATATCAATCTTATTGTTAATAGTGGCAATGAATCCGACAGTTTGGTGTTGGATAATCATATGTCAAAGGCTCTATATATCCAAAACAAAAGTTATTAGCTAGCACAATAAGCCAATTTCATGGTAACGACAAATACACTATGTCGTCGATGTGGGATGGTTGCGTAAATAGGTGTTCTAGTAATGCACTTACGACAAGAAATATTTGTTGGACTAGTTAGTTATTGTGTAGTGTAGTGTGGCATTAGTTGGCTAAGCTCTATAACGGTAACGACAACAGTTAGTGCCAAATTGATCCATCGACCGTGGTATCATCTGAGATTGATAATCATCATGATTTTTATAAAATAAACAACACATATATAGATACTTCTCTAAACGGTCCTAAAAGAAGAAAAAAATTATGTTTTGTGTTGTCAAGTCAATTATTCCAAACATGGCTACAAAATAACTTCTGTACATCGGATTTGAAGGCTTGGAAGTGATATAGATAGATTTAAAAAGATAGCTTAGAAATATACATTTTCTATACTTTATAGATATATTATAATAAAAATAATATCAATTTTGAATAGTTGACTTTAGATATCCTTAATACTTCATTTATTTATGATTGGAGGAAGTAGACCTGTCACCATCATGGAGACCAATCCACTAGACAATGTGAAGAATTAGTTCTATTTTTTTCACACATCAATCTTAATGTTATTATTGGATGCCATTTAATGAAGTTGTACTATTGTCATCGTTAACACTAACCTTTTGCTATCGTCTATTGACAATTGTTCTTGGTGGCCCCATGGGCCTAACTTTCTAGAAAATGGCAATAGGACCAAAAAAACTAAGCATGGTAGATGGGCTAGAGCACAACTTTAATGAAGTATGTCGACGGATAGGTGGCATGTGCCCTTGAGAGCTACATTGCACGGCAATGGACCCAACAACTTGGTGTTTGCTTAGCATGTGACAAATGTTCTATGTGTCCAGGACAAAGTACTAGCTAGCAAAATAAGAATGTCATGCTAACGACAAATACACTATGTAGTCGATACAGGATGGTTGCGTAACTAGGTGCTCCAGTAACGCATTTACGACAAAAACCATTTGTTGGATAGGCGAGTGATTTTATAGTGTGGTGTGGCATTAGTTGGCTAAGCTCTATAACGACAATGACTAGTGCCAAATTGATACATGACAGATGGACTAGAGTAAAACTTTGATGAACCATGTTGATGGATAAGTGGCATGTGCCTCTAATAAGAGTTATGTTGGCAATGGACCCAACAACTTGGTGTTGGCTAAGCTTATGACAAAGGTGCTACGTATCCAAGACAAAGCTATTAGCTAGCACAATAAGCCAATGCCATACTAACGACAACTATGCTATGTAGTCGATGTGGCATGGTTGGGTAACCAGATGTTCCAGCGCTACACTTACGACAAAAACCATTTGTTGGATAGGTGACTAATTGTGTAGTACAGTGTGGCATTGGTTGTCTAAGATCTATAATGACAACGTCAATAGCTGGTGCCAAATTGATAATAGGCCGTGGTATTGTGTAATCTTAATAATCATGATGTTTTTTAATAAAATTAATAGTATATGTCAAAGTTATAAAATAAAACGTCACTTATTTGTAATTGGAGGAAGTAAATCCATCACTACCATTGGGACCAATCTAATGGAGTATACAGAGATTTAGCTCTTGGTTTGTCACATCAATATAAGTTTTTGGTGCAAGCTTCTCAGCGAAGCTATAGCATTATCATCGTTAACACTACCCTTTCATTGTCGTCTATTTGGTATCATGACCTAACTTTCTAGAAAATGGAAAAAGGATCAAGAAAAAGATGCAGTTGGGCTAGAGTACCATTTTAATCAATTAATTGATGTATAGGCCAGGCATGTGCCCCTAAAAACTATGTTGCTTATAGTGATGGATCTGACGGCCTAGTGTTGTCGACGGATAGGTGGTATGTGCCCTTGAGAGCTACATTGCATAGAGTGATGGTGCTGCCAACCTGGTGTTGTTGGCTAAGCATATGGCAAATGTCCGATGTAGCCGAGATGAAGTTATTGGTTAGCACAATAAGCCAATGCTACGCAAACGACAAATATTCTATTAACTCGACGTGGGTTAGTATGGCGCTTACAACAAAACTATGTGAGATCAGAGCGAGTGATGGTGCGGTATAACATGGCACCAGCTAAACCTGGAAGTGGATTTAGATCATCTAAAGTATAAACGGATTTAACACACTATGGATTTTATTGGATGGATGCTGTCTGGATGCGGATATCCATTTGCATAAAACCCAAACGCATGGGATTGGATTGGATAAAACCACTTGGGTATCCAAATATCCGTTGGACATCTCCCCTCTCCTCCTGATGCCTGTCACTGGCGGCAACCGGAGACGACGATGACGAGTCAACGAGCGCTGCCGCATCTGCTTGCTGAGCAGCCGCGATCATGCGATGCGAGATTCTCTTCGTGCAACCTGCCGATGCGAGTGCCATCGGGGACGACGGAGTGCGGTTGAAAGGTCTTGATGGCTAGAGGGGGGGGTGAATAGCCTATTAAAATTTTCTACAACGACAAGCTAAACAAGTTTATCAATATAACAAATAGCGAGATGCGAGTTTTGCTTAGCCTATGGGTGTTTGCAAGCCACCTATCCAATTCACAATTCTAGTATTTGCACTCAACCGCACAAGTCAAACCGAGAAGGTAAGTACAACTACAACTAGCAAGCTACACAAAAGAACTACTCTAGCTAAGCTAACTAGCTAGCAAAGATAACTAAAAAAATAATACAAGAGAGATAGGAGGGTATCACCGAGGGGCGAAGTATTGAGCCAACCAATATGATCAACAATGAATACCAAGATAACCAAACACCGGGATCAATCAATCATAAAATGAAAGTGATGATACAAAGATTTATCCCGAGGTTCACGTGCTTGCCGGCACGCTAGTCCCCGTTGTGTCCCTCTTCACCACGTGGTTCGGTGGCTAATCGGTCACACACCGAGCCTCTCAAAAGGCGCCACAAGAACCTACCAAATGGAAAAAGGTTGTAATGACACGAGCAATATACTAATGTTGCCTTTGGCGCTTCGCCGAGGTAGGCACAAACCCCTCACAATCACCGGAGGTGGCCAAGAACAAACACCAACTCTTGCCAACGCCTCCAAGCTGCTCCAAGCCGTCTAGGTGGCGGCAACCACCAAGAGAAACAAGAATCCCGCAGCAAATCAACCACCAAGTGCCAACTAGATGCTATCTCACAATGCAAATGCACTTGGATCACTCAATCTCACTTCGAATATGCAAAGAAGCAAGAAAGATGAGTGGGAGGGGAGTTGCTTAGCTCAAAGTGCTCACAAGTATGTCAAATGTTCGAGAGAGGGAGCCTTGAGCCGGCCAACAAGTATTTATAGACGTACCCCTTTGAATATAGCCGTTAGAAACTTAAACAGCCGAAATCGGGCTGACCGGACGCGCTGGTCCAACTAACCGGACGCGCCGGTCGCCCAACGGCTAACTCGTGAAGTACTGACCGGACGCGCTGGTCCAAACGACCGGACGCGCTGGTCGCCCAACGGCTAACTGCGAAGCAACGACCGGACGCGCTGGTCCAACTGACCGGACGCGCCGGGAACGACCGGACGCACTGGTCCCGTGAAGGACCGGATGCGCTGGTCGCCTGAGCAGCGCTCAACGAAATAGTGACCGGACGCGCTGAAGAAAATGACCGGACGCGACAGTGACAGCGTCCGGTTAGAGTCCAGTAAGCTCCCTGAACGACCGGACGCGTCCGATCACCAGTGACCGGACGCGCCTCGCGTCCGATCATCGAACTGAAAAACGCGCAGACACTGAACACTGACCGGACGCGTCCGGTCATGCAAGGACCGCGTCCGGTTCAGCGTCCGGTCACCTCTGTGACCTCCGTTCGCCTCCGTTTCTTTTCCGGACTTCCGGCGTAGTGGAAAATAATCGTTTCAACTTCTCAAAAACGCCTGAATCCCGCCTCGCAAGCTCGGCGAGAGGGAGAGAGGAACCAAACCCTCTCTACCGCTCAAACTCCACCGCCGTCGCAAACGTGCTAACATCACCAAGTGATCTCGTCATGTGTGAGTGTGTTAGCATTTTCACAATCATTTTCCAAGGCGTTATTAGTTCTATCCAAATGCATATTATCATGAAATGCACATCTAGAGGCACTTATGAGTTCAATAGCCGCGCCATTCCCCTCTTTATAGTACGGCTATCTATCCTATAATGTAACCACACCCACTAGGTGTCTTGGTTACTAAAACACAACCCTTAAGCATATACCTTTGCCTTGATCACGTAGGGTTGCGTCCAAATCCAAGTGTGGCCATCATGATCACCATGTCCATCTTGCCACCAACCTTGGAGTGTACTAATCCTCATATGCTACATACAACTTAGGCATGGGATTAGTACTTAGGCATTGTCACTAATTACCAACACCAAACATAGGACTTTCAATCTCCCCCTTGTTGGTAATTGGTGACAAACCTTTCACAAAGATAATATGATAAAATTTTGATTGAACCCATGTCACATTGTCCAAGTATATTACCATGTGTAAGAATTATGGATATGTGATCATGAATTCAAATTGATAGCAATGGCTCCCCCTACATGTATGCTATATGTTTGGATTTTGGAAGCATACATGTTAGATAGGAAAGATTAGGAGCATTGTCTACCAATAGGTGCTAAGTGTTTTAGATTATAGACCTTTGAAGCGTGATACCATCGGAGTAGCGATAAACACCATCTTAGCACCTTGTGTAGTTAGATTCCACTTGGAAAAGCACAAACATAACTAGAAACCTCGTGAGATCAACATTATAAGCAAGGCTCTAGTACCATTTTGAAAAACATGAAGCAAGAAAAATCTAACTACTTCCTATTCATACTAGTACCTCAATGCATCATTCAAATTATACTAGCAAGTCACCACACAAGCAAAGTATCAGAGAAAACGAAATGCATAACTATGCATCATACATATGAAGTGCACATGGAAATGCAACATTCATGCTTAAGAGCTTGCTCCCCCTACTTGTGTGCTCAAAATTTTAGTTGATCCCCTTCTTTTATCAATTCTCCCCCTTTGTGCTTCTTCCTCTTTGAGTTCTATCTTTGTGAACAACAATTTCTCCCCCTTTGGCACCAATTGACCACAAGGAGCAAACTTTAGATAGATTATCATGTTGAAATATGGGGTGAGGATCAAGTTTATGATTCAACCTAGATTGCTTACATAAATAAAATACTTCGGTTTGATACAAGGGCAAGCTTCTTCATACCTCATTAGAAGGGTTATCATGCACCATGTTGAAGCAAATATTTAGACAAGTTTTCTAGATTAAACACTTAGGATCACAAGCTACTTAAACAAGTTATATGCTACCACTAGATCATACAAGTCATGGAAACAATAGTGGTACCATATAAACTTCAAATTCATTTGATTTTCATGAATGAGCCTAGAACATGTAAATTATGACTAGATGCACTAAACAAGTCCTTAGCATAGAATGTATGACATGTCAACCAATTGTACATTGGGGCTCGAAGGAGAGGCATGTCATATATGGGGTGCATCAACTCATGTTGGAGAAGTCAAGTATGTTCAACTCATTCTTTAGCTTGTGAAATCTCTTCTCATCAAGTGGCTTGGTGAATAGATCGGCTAATTGATCTTCGGTGCCCACACTCTCAATAGCAATGTCACCCTTTTGTTGATGATCTCTAATAAAGTGATGGCGAATATCAATATGCTTTGTTCTTTGATGTTGAATCGGATTGTTAGTTAGCTTCACGGTACTTTCATTGTCACATAGCAATGGCACATTCTTGAAATTGATTCCAAAATACTTCAATGTTGCCTTCATCCACAAGATTTGTGCACAACAACTACCCGCGGCGATGTATTCGGCTTCGGCGGTAGATAGTGCAATACTATTTTGCTTCTTGGATGACCATGAGACAAGTGATCTTCCCAACAATTGACATGTCCCGGAAGTGCTCTTTCTCTCCACTTTATCACCGGCATAGTCGGAATCCGAATATCCAACTAGCTCAAAACTTGCACCTTTGGGATACCACAATCCAACATCTTGTGTATGCTTTAAGTACCTCAATATTCTCTTTGTTGCCTTCAAATGACTTTCTCTTGGTGAGGCTTGAAATCTTGCACACATACATACACTAAACATCACATCGGGCCTTGATGCTGTCACATAGAGTAGGCTACCAATCATTGATCTATATAGCTTTTGATCCACCATGTTGCTACTCTTGTCACTATCCAAACTTCCACTAGTACCCATTGGGGTTGTAATACTCTTTGCATCTTTCATTCCAAACTTCTTGAGCATATCTTTGATGTACTTGGTTTGGCTTACAAATGTTCCTTCCTTCATTTATTTGATTTGAAGTCCAAGAAAGAAACTAAGTTCACCAATCATTGACATTTCAAATTCTTTTGCCATCATTTTCCCAAACTCATCATAATAATCTTGATTGGTTGAACCGAATATGATATCATCAACATATATTTGCAATACAAATAAGTTTGTCCCAATCTTCTTGGTGAATAGTGTTGTATCAACTTTGCCCATGACAAATCCTTTGGATAGCAAGAAGTCCCTCAATCTTTCATACCATGCTCTAGGTGCTTGCTTTAATCCATACAAAGCCTTCCTTAACTTGTATACATGATTGGGTTTCTTGTTATCTTCAAAACCGGGAGGTTGCTCCACATACACCTCCTCTTGAATGTACCCATTGAGAAATGCACTCTTTACATCTATTTGATATAGCTTGATATTGTGAGCACAAGCATAGGCAAGTAAGATCCTAATTGCTTCCATCTTACAACCGGGGCATAAGTTTCACCAAAGTCAAGACCCTCTATTTGTGTGTAACCTTGAGCCACTAGTCTTGCTTTGTTCCTTACTACTATCCCATCTTGATCTTGCTTGTTGCGAAAGACCCATCTTGTTCCAATGACATTGTGATCCTTAGGCCTTTCAACTAGTTCCTATACTTCATTTCTCTTGAAGTTGTTGAGCTCTTCATGCATTGCATTTACCCAATCCGGATCTCTCAATGCTTTATCAATGTCCTTGGGTTCTTCCATTGACACAAAAGAAGAGTGAGCACAAAATGATGTCAATCTTGATCTAGTTTGAACTCCTCTTTGTATGTCACCAATGATGGAATCCAATAGATGGTCTCTTGCAATGTTAGTTGGTTGAAGCACTTGGACTTGATTGCTTGGATGTTGATGTTGATCATGAATTGGAGATGATGAACTAGCCACTTGTTGATTTTGTTGCACTTGAGATGATGTACTAGCTTGATTTTGCATTAGAGAACCACTAGCTTGTGTAATTGGACTTTAGAGCACTTGATCTTTGTTGTCATCTACATTAATAACTTGCTTTGGTTTAATATCACCAATATCCATTTCTTTCATAGCATTACTCAATTGAGTTCCTCTCACATCATCCAAGTTATCTTCTTCATCTTGAGAGCCATTTGTTTCATCAAACTCAACATCATGCACTTCTTCAAGTAAACCACTAGCCAAATTCCAAACTCTATAAGCTTTGCTAGTAGTTGAGTAACCAAGTAGAAATCCTTCATCATATTTCTTCTCAAACTTGCTCAATCTAGTGCCCTTCTTCAAGATGTAGCATTTACAACCAAATACCCGAAAGTATGCAATGTTGGGCTTTCTTCCATTTAAGATCTCATATGGTGTCTTCTCTAGAAACTTGTGGCAATAGAGGCGGTTGCTATAGAAGCAAGCCGTGTTGATTGCTTCGGCCCAAAATGAATGACTCACATTATACTCATTCAACATTGATCTTGCCATATCAATTAAGGTTCTATTCTTCCTTTCAACTAGGCCATTTGATTGAGGTGTATACTTGGCCGAGAATTGATGCTTGATTCCAAGCTCCTCACATAGCTCATCAACTCTTGTGTTTCTAAACTCACTTCCATTGTCACTTCTTACTTTCTTGATTGTGGTCTCAAACTCATTTTGCACTCTCTTGATGAACTTCTTGAATATGTTAAATACATCACTCTGGTTCACAAGAAAGAATATCCATGTGTATCTAGTGAAATCATCCACAATCACAAAACCATACTTGTTGCCACCAATGCTTGTGTATGTAGTTGGCCCAAATAGATCCATGTGCAACAACTCAAATGCCTTGGAAGTACTCATAATGCTCTTTAATGGATGAGTGTTGCCTACTTGCTTTCTGGCTTGACATGCACTACATAGCTTATCCTTCTCAAATGTGACATCCTTCAAGCCTCTAACTAAGTCATGTTTTACTAACTTGTTCAATTGCTTCATGCCAACATGACCAAGTCTTCTATGCCATAACCAACCCATACTTGATTTGGTGAGCAAGCATGTTGAAAGTTGAGTGTCACTAGCATTGAAATCAACCAAGTATAGATTCTCATATCTAAAGCCTTTGAAGATCAAGTTAGAGTCATCAACACTAACTATCTCCACATCATCAACACCAAATATGCACTTAAAACCGAGATCACATAATTGAGCAACCGAGAGAAGATTGAAGTTCAACTTTTCAACTAAGAGCACATTGGAAATGCTATGATCATTTGAGATTGCAATCCTTCCAAGAGCCTTTACATCACCCTTGCTATTGTCACCAAATGTGATACTATCAATGCCACTATCATTTGATTTGAGAGAGTTGAACATTCTTGAATCACCGATCATATGTTGAGAGCACCCACTATCAAGCACCCAATGCCTTCCTCCGGCCTTGTAATTTACCTACAAAACAATTTAATGTCTTTTAGGTACCCATACTTGCTTGGGTCCTTGGATGTTAGTCACTAAACTCTTTGGTACCCAAATGGCCTTCTTCTTTGGGCCCATAATTGGTGTACCAACAAATCTAGCATGCACACCTTTATCACCCTTGGTAAGCACATAACAAGAATCAAAAGGAATATAAGATACATTAGCATTTTTCTTGTTCTTGTTCTTTTTATTACAATTAATCTCTAGATGCCCAACTTGCTTGCATCTATTGCAATAACGACCATTGCCCTTCACAAAGCAAGGCTTTGGAGTAGCAAAGGCCGCCTTGCCCTTCTTGTGAGTATAACCTAATCCCTCTTTGTTAAGAGAGAACCTTTGGCTACCCAAGCATTTTAGCAAGCGGGCATCCCCACCATAGGCGTTGCCTAATGCGCGGGTGAGATCATCCACCTCTCTCTTGAGAGTCTCAACCACAAGTGATGAATCACTAGTAGTAGAGGTAGAGTTGGTTGTGGTGGATGACGATGAGCTACATGAAGCATTAGTAGCACTAACAAATAAAGAATCATTAATAATATCACATGTTAGTCCAATATCACAAGTGACAATCACTTGCTCCTCCTTAGCTTCCTTCATGAACTTCTCCAACTTAAGGTCCTTTTCCTTGATGAGCTCAAGTAGAGTGGAGTGGGCTTCCTTAAGCCTAGTGTGAGCAATTTCAAGATCCTCGTGGTCTTCCTTTAGACACTCACGAGAAGCCTCTAGCTCATCAAAGGATTTCCTAAGAGCTTTGAGCTCTTATTCAATTCCTTTGTACTCCTTACTCTTTTTGAGAGCAACAAGCTCCTCCATCAAGGCATCATTTTCATTGCTCTTGGCAATGAGCTCTTGTTCCAAGATTTTGTATTTCTTGGTTGTCCTCTTGTAGCCCTTGCTCATTTGATCTATTATGCCTAATAGATCATCCTTAGAGTAGTCCTCATCCTCCTCATCATCACTCCTACAATCATCACTAGCACAAGAATCATCATCACTATCATCATGTTTTACCTTGGTAGGCTTGGCCATAAGGCATGTTGATATAGTGTCGAAGATGGATGGCTTGTTGGAGAGGGCGATGTTTGCAGTGGCTCGTCGAGTGATCCTCTCATCATCACTAGAGCTTTCATCATCATCACTATCGGAGTTGTCACTATACCAAGTGACTACATAACCACCACCCTTCTTCTTCTTGTTGAAAGTGAAGCTCTTCTTTGCTTTCTTCTTCTTCTTGTTCTTCTTCAACTTTAACTCCCCATCATGATATCTTTTGTCTTCATAGGGGCACTTTGCCACTACATGATCGGGGCTATTGCAATTGTAGCAAAGCACCTCCTTTGCCCTCATGAAGTCTCTTCTCTTTCTTGCACCATAGCCTCTCTTCTTCATGAACTGACCCATCTTTTGCACTAGAAGGGCCATGATCTCATCATCAAAAGGATCATCATCATCATTCTCCACGTTGCTCTTGCCCTTAGAGGATGAGGCCTTGAATGCAATGGGCTTCTCTTGCTTGACCTTAGTTTCCTTCTTCTCTTCTACCTTATCTTCATCATCATTGTATTGGGCATCGGTCATTATATCTCCAAGTACATCGGTTGGTTTAACCTTGTCCAAACCCTCTCTAAAGATCATTCTTCTCAAGGTAGCAAACTTCTTGGGTAAACACATCAAGAACTTATGTGAGAAGTCCTTGTCCTCAACCTTCTCCCCAAGCCCCTTGAGATCATTGACAATGACTTGGAGCCTATAGAACATCTCCGGGATGGATTCATCATTCTTCATCTTGAAAGTGGAGAACTTATCCTTGAGCATATATAGTTTGGCACACTTTACCGTTGAAGTGCCCTCATATGTTTCCTCTAATCTTGTCCATACTTCACTTGCCATTTTAAGATCCTTGATTTGCTCAAAGACCTTTGCATCAATCCCATTGTAGAGAGTATTGAGAGCCATAGTGTTGCATTAGTTGTTGATGCGGTCATTGTTGGTGAGGTTGTTGGGATCAATAATAGCATAATCATGGTGTGTCACCTCCCAAACATTTTCATGAAGAGAGCCAAGATATTGCTTCATTTTTCTTTTCCAATGATCAAAAGATGTGACACCATCAAAGAATGGAGGCTTGCCCCCGACATGGTTGAACATAACTTGAGCCATCTTACACCGAGGTTGTTAAGTCTTACAAATGGTGACCACGGCTCTGATACCACTTGAAAGGTCTTGATGGCTAGAGGGGGGGTGAATAGCCTATTAAAATTTTCTACAACGACAAGCTAAACAAGTTTATCAATATAACAAATAGCGAGATGCGAGTTTTGCTTAGCCTATGGGTGTTTGCAAGCCACCTATCCAATTCACAATTCTAGTATTTGCACTCAACCGCACAAGTCAAACCGAGAAGGTAAGTACAACTACAACTAGCAAGCTACACAAAAGAACTACTCTAGCTAAGCTAACTAGCTAGCAAAGATAACTAAGAAAATAATACAAGAGAGATAGGAGGGTATCACCGAGGGGCGAAGTATTGAGCCAACCAATATGATCAACAATGAATACCAAGATAACCAAACACCGGGATCAATCAATCACAAAATGAAAGTGATGACACGAAGATTTATCCCGAGGTTCACGTGCTTGCCGGCACGCTAGTCCCCGTTGTGTCCCTCTTCACCACGTGATTCGGTGGCTAATCGGTCACACACCGAGCCTCTCAAAAGGCGCCACAAGAACCTACCAAATGGAAAAAGGTTGTAATGACACGAGCAATATACTAATGTTGCCTTTGGCGCTTCGCCGAGGTAGGCACAAACCCCTCACAATCACCGGAGGTGGCCAAGAACAAACACCAACTCTTGCCAACGCCTCCAAGCTGCTCCAAGCCGTCTAGGTGGTGGCAACCACCAAGAGAAACAAGAATCCCGCAGCAAATCAACCACCAAGTGCCAACTAGATGCTATCTCACAATGCAAATGCACTTGGATCACTCAATCTCACTTCGAATATGCAAAGAAGCAAGAGAGATGAGTGGGAGGGGAGTTGCTTAGCTCAAAGTGCTCACAAGTATGTCAAATGTTCGAGAGAGGGAGCCTTGAGCCGGCCAACGAGTATTTATAGACGTACCCCTTTGAATATAGCCGTTAGAAACTTAAACAGCCGAAATTGGGCTGACCGGATGCGCTGGTCCAACTGACCGGACGCGCCGGTCGCCCAACGGCTAACTCGTGAAGTACTGACCGGACGCGCTGGTCCAAACGACCGGACGCGCTGGTCACCCAACGGCTAACTGCGAAGCAACGACCGGACGCGCTGGTCCAACTGACCGGACGCGCCGGGAACGACCGGACGCGTTGGTCCCGTGAAGGACCGGACGCGCTGGTCGCCTGAGCAGCGCTCAACGAAATAGTGACCGGATGCGCTGAAGAAAATGACCGGACGTGACAGTGACAGCGTCCGGTTAGAGTCCAGTAAGCTCCCTGAACGACCGGACGCGTCCGATCACCAGTGACCGGACGCGCCTCATGTCCGATCATCGAACTGAAAAACGCGCAGACACTGAACACTGACCGGACGCGTCCGGTCATGCAAGGACCGCGTCCGGTTCAGCGTCCGGTCACCTCTGTGACCTCCGTTCGCCTCCGTTTCTTTTCCGGACTTCCGGCGTAGTGGAAAATAATCGTTTCAACTTCTCGAAAACGCCTGAATCCCGCCTCGCAAGCTCGGCGAGAGGGAGAGAGGAACCAAACCCTCTCTACCGCTCAAACTCCACC
Source organism: Saccharum hybrid cultivar R570 (assembly GCA_038087645.1). Lineage (NCBI taxonomy): Eukaryota > Viridiplantae > Streptophyta > Magnoliopsida > Poales > Poaceae > Saccharum > Saccharum hybrid cultivar. The sequence continues at coordinate 20,088,464 of JAQSUU010000553.1, read as the reverse complement.
GCCGTCGCAAACGTGCTAACATCACCAAGTGATCTCGTCATGTGTGAGTGTGTTAGCATTTTCACAATCATTTTCCGAGGCGTTATTAGTTCTATCCAAATGCATATGATCATGAAATGCACATCTAGAGGCACTTATGAGTTCAATAGCCGCGTCATTCCCCTCTTTATAGTACGGCTATCTATCCTATAATGTAACCACACCCACTAGGTGTCTTGGTTACTAAAACACAACCCTTAAGCATATACCTTTGCCTTGATCACGTAGGGTTGCGTCCAAATCCAAGTGTGGCCATCATGATCACCATGTCCATCTTGCCACCAACCTTGGAGTGTACTAATCCTCATATGCTACATATAACTTAGGCATGGGATTAGTACTTAGGCATTGTCACTAATTACCAACACTAAACATAGGACTTTCAGCGGCCCGCCGCAGGTTTGGCCTGCCAGGGAGAGTGTCGATAGGGGCGTGGGAGCGCGGCCGCCCGGGGGGGGCATCCTGCTAGGGGCCGAGGCGCAACCTGCCGGAGGCGTGTCCGCCGTGGGCGCATGTAGCTTGCCGGGGCGTGGCTCGCCGGGGGTGCGGCCAGACGAGGACGTGGGAGCACGGCCACCGGGGTGCTGCGTGCCGAGGGCGCACCCACCGTCCGTCGGGAAGGATGGCTTCGGAAAAAAAAACATGAGGAGAGGCCGAGCAGCACGAGCTCGCTCACCGACGTGCGCTCATGCAATGTATTAGGATGATTGGATTGGACTGGACTGATGTGGTCGCAGACCGGACTGGACTGGGTATTCTACGTGTCACAGTGGATTGGATCGGATATGTGCCTTGTTTTAGCTGGACTTCATTTGGATTAGATTAATCGGATTAGGATGTTAATCCAGTTCCAGGTATAGCACCAGCTAAGCTTGTAACAGCAACTTTTGGTGCAGTATGGCAGTGACTAAGCTTGGAAACGAAGCCGTACAACTTGGCACTAGCTAAGCTTGTAACGGAAATTTTTGGTGCAGTATGACACCAGCTAAGCTCGGTAACGGCAACGTTGGGTGCCACATCGATACTCAGGGCCTGTTTGGTTTCAACTTGTTAAAGTTTAACTCTTATCACATTAATGTTCCCTTAAATGCATGGAGTACTAAATGTAGACTAATTGTATGCATGTCAGCACAGATTAGGAGTAATTTACGAGACGAATCTATTAAGCCTAATTAATCCAAGATTGGAAACTTTTTGTCAAATAAGACGAAAGTGCTACAGTGTTTGTTAAACTTTAACCCCTCAAACCAAACACCCCTTTAGGCTATGGTATTAGCTAAGCTTGATAATGGTGATGGTTTTTATTAATATAATAAATATTATCTGTATGGATATTTCCTTAAATCGCCCCGAAAGATGGGGAGCAAAGGAACACATATAGGAAAGTGGTGGATCGGTTCACCGATCATATCGGGCAAGGATCAGCACAGCACTTGTTGGGAAACAAGATTAGTCTATATAGAGCAGCCATGGACATTGTTGCGGATTCATGTCCGTACACAATCATCTAATATTAGAGAGCTGTAGTTTTTCTTTCTCCAACTTGTCGTGAATTTTCTACCGCAGTCTTAATTCTGCGTTGATTGATTTCGCATGAATCCATAGACCATCGCCGCCGCTCCCCTGAACATGTTCCCTACCCGGTGCTGCTGCCCTCACTTGCTCCCGAATACCGCAGGCAACCAGGAGGCGAAGAAGAGCAGCACGGTCCCACGAACCCTGTGGCTTTTCCCGATTCATTCACGCGGTCCGACCCGAGTTTAGCGACGAAAGAGTCGCAAGTGATGATGATTCGCGTCCTGCGACTTCTCTCTTCCCTCCACGTCAGCTCCGGTCCTAGTCACCAGTCTGGTGTTGTCGTCGTAAGGGGTCGGCGGAGGCCTTTAAAAAGAAGAGTCCAGCCCAGCCGAGCGCACGAGGCCGCCTTCCCCATCCCGTTCTCCACCCACATCGCTCGTCTCCTCTCGGCGAGGGAGACCTCGATCTTCAGATCACCGCCCGGGCGTGGATTCTATTCTTCCTCTGCTGGTAAGGCACCCGCACTACTGCATGCTCGGGTGGATTCCCATGGCCTGTTTGGTCCTAGCTTGCAGGCATTACAATGGTTTTGTTCCTCTGAACCAAATCCTAACCTTTTTCACTGTTTCTACCCAGTTTGTTGCCGTGGCATCGATCAATGGCTTGATTTTTATCGTCGTCGCGGTGTTGTTTTACAGAGCTCAAGATCGACATCGACAGCAAGCACCTCCTGGTACAACTAACGCTGACAGCTCCTCTCCTTTTTTTTTCTCTCTTTCTTTCTGTTGTTCTGCTTTGTTTGCTCGATCTCTTGTTCTGTTCTATTTCGTGGTTGAAGAAGTTAAAAAAGCGATATATCCTACGGAGTAGTTTTTAGTTGGGCCGGTGATTGCGTTATCCTCTATCGGGTGGGTGACTCCGATCCCAGATCGTACGTCTTGGTCGGTCCGGCTCGTCGACGTCGACGCGGCCGGCGCCGGCGGCCAGCCGGGGAACGGAGAAACCGTACGCGGGCAATGCAAACCGCTAGCTGCTGGCGCGGCGGCTGTGGCCTGTGGGGGCGCGCACACTGTTTGCACAGCGGGTAACTTCGCGGACGCTGCAAACACGGACACGCTCTCTAGCTATTGTGTGTGTATCAGTTACCGTGCCTGCAAGTATCGGCGTATCGCCGTCTCGTAGTCGTGGTATTCAATTATCACCTGGCAAGGTTTAAGGTTGGTTGGCAAGGCAGCGCCGCCGCAGCCCGCAGGTCGTAAACGTTTCGTCGCGATAGCATCTGCAGCACGTCATAAATTCTAACGGATTGGAAGGAATTAAAAAAAATCCTACATTCAAATTTCAGAATCAGAAAGGAAAAAGGGCCTCGTGCTGCTAGTAGTAGTAGAGTAAAATCTTAGGCGGGTCCGGCCCGTTGTTGCCTCGCTGGCTGCTGGGCGCTTAACGGGGCCCGGCGGCGCCTGAGGAGACCAATAAAGTCCAGGCAGGCAGTACGCTGATCTCGGCAAGAGGGAAGGGGAGCACGCCAGCAGCAGTAGACTGTTGCTACTCACATCTGCGTCTGCGACTGGGACGTAGTACGCCTCGTTCGCCGAGCTGCTATGGCTGCTGGCTGCTGCTGCTTCGGCTGTGTTTAGTTCCTCAAAAATAGTACTGTGCAAATAAAAGATTTTTCGTTACATCAAACTTGCGATACATGTATGGAGTACTCAATGTAGATGAAATCAAAAACTAATTGTACAGTTTGGTTGTACTTTGCGAGACGAACGTTTTGAACCTAATTAGTCAACGGTTAGACACTATTTACCAAATAAAGCCAAAACATGCTACAATACTTTTTTTACATCTTTTCGCGGAACTAAACACAACCGATTCGTTTGGAGTCTTCCCCATACGCGCCTGTCCAGCGTGGGGGTGAGGGTGGGGGTGGGGCTGGGGCTGGGCCAGTAGCAGTAGCAGTAGGGCGTCCGTGGACAGGCAGGCGAGAGGCGAGGGCAATGGCAGCCGGCCCGGCCTGCTAGATTACACGGGCATTAAACAAAAACATGAGAAGCTTCGCTGCCCGCGCTCTACGCCGTAGGAGTATTTACCTGCCGGTGCCGCTCTGCATCGTATGCATGCAGCCACGACAACAACAGTTGTGGCGTGCATCCGCCCATTGCCTGCACAGTGCCTTTACTGTCCGTGTTGGGGAACAACAGCATGTGTGAAGTGAAGCTGATACACTGGCATTGGCATAGCGTTGCTTGCTCGCTCCGCTTCGGCCTTTTTAGATTCCCAAATTCACCCCAAATTCTACTATGCAAAAAGAAGATTCACCATCACATCAAAATATCGGCACATGCATGGAATACTAAATGTAGATAAAATCAAAAACTAATTGCACAGTTTTATTGTACTTTACGAGATGAACATTTTGAGCCTAATTAATCGAAGTTTGGACAATTATTACCAAATAAAAACAAAAAGCTACAGTGATTCGGCACAGTACCGCCGGCGCCGATTGGGCGGATCTAAACAAGGCGTTCCATTTGTTTATGCTGGCTGCTTCCTCGACCTCGGTCGATCTGCCGCCGTGCCTGCCTCGTTTAGGGCATGCGCAAATTCACTCCTAAATTTCACTATGTAAAAAGAAGATTCTCTATCACCTCGAAATGCCGTCATATGTATGAAGTACTAAATGTAGATGAAATCAAAAATTAATTGTACAGTTTTGTTGTACTTTGCGAGACGAACATTTTAAGCATAATTAGTCAAAAATTAGATAATTTTTACCATATAAAAACAAAATTGCTATTGCGCACTGTAGCTATCAGGTGAAACGAGGCCTACGTCTAGCGCCGGTGGAACTGCACGCAAGCTCTACTGCTCTACTATATGCGGCGTGGATTCTCTAACTTGCTGTCCTCCCCTAGCTAGCCGGCTAGCCGCCTGTACAGCGCCTCGCATCTGCAGTGTTGAGTTGCCCCCTGGACGGCACAAGGCTTCCTTTGCCGGCGTGTGTGGTGTGTGATGCAGGGAGGGACGGATGCCTTGTCCACGCGGGCACAGGTACGGTTCGTCGTTTGTTCGTGCGCGGTCACCGGCCTGGCCTGGTGCTGTTACTGTTTGTGCTCTAGCTAGCGACTCAACACAGTGATAGCGCGCAGATACAGTGGTCGTTGTCGTTGTACTTTATACAGTATTTATTTATGGCATGATGTCAGGTCTAGCTGGTTTGCATTTTACTGTGTTATACACGCTGACATAGAAATGGTGTACCACATGCCGGCCCTGCATGTATTATTTTACCATAGACAAATGGTGTACCACATCCAGTATACTGTCCCAGTTAATTGTCGTCGTTGGTTTCCGTGTCAAAAGTTTGACTCGATTTATAAAAAATACGTGCAACATCTGTATTTCTAAATAAGTTTCTTAAAAAAAACTATATTCAAATATCTATCTAATAATATTAATTATGTACTATAAATGTTAATATTTTTATTTAATCAAAGTTGCTTTTTAAGAAGCGAAAGACAGATATTTTGGGACGGAGAGAGTACATCTCTAGAACGTGGAGGCTAGTTTTTGTGTGGATTGCATGGTTGGAGCGAGTTTGACAATGGATCGAAATCCATGCGTGCACATATTCAACGTGCGGACGCGTTTGTAATTCTACTAGCTGCAGATATAGATAGATATACTTATTAATTGTTTATCTCTATCTTGATTTCACTTCTCGAAGACATATACGGTATATATGAAACTTTAACCACCTCTTGCAACAGTTGCAGGTTGTAGTAGATAGACGATCTACAGCAGTGACTAGCTAGCTAGCTAGCTAGCTAAGGGCAACTGAAGATGCTGGCATGCATTGCGTGCTCGTCGAAGGAAGGCGGAGAGGACGGCTCCCGTGCCGCGGCCACGACGCCTCATCACGGCAAAGAAGCCGTCAAGTCTCTCACCTCACAGGTACCGGCCACATCCATCTCTATCTCATCTGAGATCCCTACGTACGTACATTTTTTATCGAGCGGATATCTCCCTCTACATGCATGCTACTGTCACTGCTACGTTGTACGTATTATTACTCTTTTGAAAGGCTCGCTCGCTAGCTATACTAGTAGAGTACTGTGTATCAGACAGAGAGACAGCATGCACAGGAGCCTCTATCTGACAAGCGAGCTATACGCACACCACTGACCACTGCCTGCGGCGCTGTGCACGCCACTGTGCTAACAACATGCCGCTAGGATCGATAGGAATTGCCCGCCCAAGCAAAGGGCCAAAGGCCAGTAGTGGACGCCTGCGGGCTGCGGCGCCGACCCGTGTCGCAACCCGCGACCGATTTGAATTCCTAGCCTAACCGCACCGTGCAGCCGTGCAGGAGGACGACGCCAATTACATCCAAAAGGGCCCCTGTGCATGGTTGACGAGGGCGCATGAGACAAACAACGCATCGGCATCGGCGCATCGCCAACTCCTCCCTGCTGGCTGTCTCTGCGCGCATCGATCCTACGAGTACTTGGCTAGCGCCCGCTACTGAGTCACAGGAGTAGTTCCGCCGCCCCACGCACGTACGCAGAGCCAGAGCCTTCAATTGGACGCCTACACATCACCCGTCGTCTTCGAAGGTCATTTGCTCTGTCCATGTCGTCGTCGTCCATCCCTCCAGCCAAACCACAAAACGAACTCTCTGCATGCATGCCTTTCCGTTCGTTGGTCCTTGTGAGCGACGGCCGACGATCAGCCTCCAGCTAGCTGTAGCTTTTACTTTTCCCCCTTATACGTACGTACTCCGTATTTACCACACTGCTACGGAGTACACTCAAAGCCATTAGCCATGTATGGCCCCTGATGAAAGCATTCAGCTGGCCACAGAGACGACTTGCTTTGAACAGAGGTAGCTACAGCAACAGCTGTTTTGTCAAGCTTTATTTGCTGCAGTGATAAGACTGCTGCTAAACCATGCACGCCCAAAAGCGCAGCGTGAATGACAGCGATCAATCCCCTTTTATCAGTCTACATACTAAGCTTGCAGGACATGCATGCATGCTCACGGCGTTAGTTTTCCTCACCTCATCGGCAAATAAAGCCGGTCAAGGGAGGATGAGTGGATGCCTGTGTGGTGGGGGATACCTGCTATCTATTGAGAAGCATGCAGCCGGGGCCCTTTTCTTGCTTGGATCCCCCCCATCCCCTCGGTGCCGCCTTTGCAGCTTGCCAACGCTTTGCCGCCTGTGCCGGATTTGAGAGTTCGCCCCCAAACATTCCCCTACTACGCTACCTTTATTCACTCGCCACACCACTGATCACTCATTCTCTTTGCCCGAAAGGAAAAGGCCAGGCTACGCTCCATGCTATATGCTGCGCCGCTTCAGCCACTACAGGATCACGCCGTGGCTGCCTCTTTTCCTCGTGGAAAGGCATGCCGCGGCTGCAGTGTATGGAAACCTGGGACATACACGTACTGGGATTTGCTTGTTGCTGTCGTTTCTTGAGCTCTCGGCAATCGGCATTCGCCATCGAATAAAGGCCGGCGCCGCGGGCCACGGCGGCCGCGCGCGCGTGGTCCACGGCCTCGGCCTGCTAGCAAGCAGCCCCCCACACCCAGGGCCCAGCCTGGGCCTCCCCCTGCCGGCCGGCCGGCCGCGCCCTGGTCACGCACGCAGACACGGGGCGCGGATCATGCCGCGACGTCGACGTGCCTTGCCGCGGCGACCCAGGCATCTGCGCCTGTAGTCGTCTTTCCGTGCGCGCACGCAACGCATAACACATGCACGCGTCGCGCACTTGCAACCGCACATCACAGGAGGGGCCAGGCCATATGCTGCTGCGTGCCTGCCATTATGAGCCGGCGAGCCGCAATCCTTGCATGCATGCATGCATGACGCTGTGACACAGCCCAAAATATTTCCTCTTTCATCCGTCACATCAAATCTTTCGGCACATGCATGAAGTATTAAATGTAGGTAAAAAAGACAACTAATTGCATAGTTTATCTGTAAATGTCGGGACGAATCTTTTGAGCCTAGTTAATCCATGATTGGACAAATTTTGCCAAATAACAACGAAAGATGCTACAGTAAATTTTCATCTACTTTTCGCGAAGTGAACACACCCAAAAGGGTAATGATTTGCCCCGGCCCCCTGTGTGTCCCTCCCTAGAATGAATCAGATAGCTAGAGTGGTCCTCTGTCTCTGCGAGAGTTGCAATTCTTCAGCCTGTTTTCTTTCTTTTTCTTCTTCTAACCTGTAATCTGTAGCCGTGTTCAGCCTGCTAATCGACGTAGCTGCTTTGATTTAAGCGTGTGCGTTACGGGTATGCTTTGTTGAGTACTCCATCATTAGCTAGGTGGTAGTCATGTTTTGGATCCTTCATTAGTCAACAGTCAACATGCATGCATGGATCCTTCAAGATATGTTACTATTGACACTATGATATTCGTTTTCAGACATATTAGGATTTCAAAAAAAATCTTTACAGATGCACTTGGACCACCACTTTCTTTTTACAAATACTATATTGTAAAATCAATATCGTGTTAAAAGGTTTTACGCACTAATTGTCCATATAATTGGACTGATTATATTTATATATTGATCAATGTTTGTCGAATTTGACCTTTTATAGAAATCCTAAATAGCATGCATACTAAAACCGAACAGGGGCAGTACTTGATAGCTACTTATATGCTAGTTCGAGTCACCGCTTACGTGCGTTACACTTGTTCATTCACTCTGGCCTATGATAATGACTCTTCGAGTGGTGGTGGCTAACTAGGCTCTCACGATGCGATGTGCTGTCTTCAGCTCAAGGACATGGTGCTCAAGTTCTCCGGCTCCAGCAAGCAGTGCAAGGGGGCGACGGCCGGGACCCAGTCTTTCAGGAGCGGCGGGGGCAGCAGGTACCGCCGCCCCTACCCCACCTTCATCGACGACACCGGCTTCGCGCCGGCGAGCAAGGTTCTCGGAGACGACTACTACCCAAGGACCGCATTGGCGGGGGTAGGCGGCGCCGCCGGTGGTGGGGCGCGAACCGCGCCGTCGGATACGTTGGACATGACCAGGAGCAACCGCAAGAGCCCCGGGAGTAGCGGCCGGATTCCGAGCAAGGAGACGGCGGACGATGTCATCGCTGTGGAGGACGCCGCCGTGCCCAGGGAGTGGACGGCGCAGGTGGAGCCTGGCGTCCAGATCACCTTCGGCACCATCCCGAGCGGCGGCAACGACCTCAAGCGCATCCGCTTCAGGTGTGTCGTCGTTACGAGGCCACTGTTTCCATGCTCATGTTATTGAGATCATTGATTCTTGCAACTAACTCCTAACTGTCGTCCTTGCACATGCATATACTACGTCGTCGTCGTCGTAGCCGGGAGATGTTCAACAAGTGGGAGGCACAGCGCTGGTGGGGCGAGAACTACGACCGCATCGTGGAGCTGTACAACGTGGTGACGTTCAGCGGGCGGCTGCAAGGGTGCTCCACTCCCGTGTCCTCCGTCGACGACTCCGTGCTGGTCGGTATCGCTACAGCACACTGCGTGCATCCATTGCTTTGATCCGCTTTAACTAACTTGACAAAGTGTTGGATTGGATGCACGCACGCAGAGGGACTCGTCCTACTCCCGTGGCGGCTCAACGAGCAGGGGAGGCAGCCCGATCACAGTGCCGCCACCACCACTACCGCCGGTGGCAAGCAAAGAACCGTTCGCCCGGAGCGCGTCGTTGAAGGCAACGGCAGCAGGGTCCTCGTCGGCACCGTACGCGGCCGCGCATTCAACCAGGGCGGCATACTTCGCGTCCGACGCCGTGCCCGACCCGTCCGACCACGTCTGGGCGCACCACTTCAACATGCTCAACTCCGCGGCGGCGGCCGGCACGTCCGCGATGGGCGGCGGCGGGGGGCCGTCGTCCTACGACCCGTCGCGGGCCACCACGTCGTCCCGGGACGAGGCGGCTTCCGTGTCCCTCAGCAACGTCAGCGACCTGGAAGCCACGGAGTGGATCGAGGAGGACGAGCCGGGCGTGTGCCTCACCATCCGCGAGCTCGGCGACGGCACCCGCGAGCTCCGCCGCATCCGCTTCAGGTATGTATGGCACTGATCAGTCATGGACCTGCGGAAGCATCACTGACTCAATAAACAATATCCATCTTGAATTCTTGATCACACGGTTCATGTCTGTTCCATGTTTTCTGTGGTGTGCATTGCAGCCGGGAGAGGTTCGGCGAGGAGAGGGCAAAGGTGTGGTGGGAGCAGAACAGGGAGAGGATACAAGCTGAATATCTGTAGCAAGCGATCAGACAAGAGCTGATGCAATTTTCAGGCCTGACGGGATAATCAGATATGTTTGGGGGGGATAGATTAGGGAGATGATACCGCTATACATGGTGAAAAGAATGTGAAGGGGGTGAAACTGTGAAAGCGAAAGAAATGGGAGATGGTACCTGTCTTTAGTTACCTAAGCTAAACTAATAATAAGGTTGTACATTGTTTGTACCGTGTCTGGTTTAAAGTTACTTTGTAATGTACATCTTGGTTCCTTCGTTGGTTTAATTTTTTTAAAACTCTGTCCATTTCTTGCGGGTGTACGTAATAAGTATAGTGCAGATTTTGTTGTGGGTGAAAATATAATAATGCTGGCAAATTGGGGTGGAGTTTGTAGTGCAAGAATGGTCAGGTCTAGACTCTAGACTCTAGACTCTAGATCGAGCACGGTCGAGATAATAAGTTGAAGTGGAGTACCCATTGAAGGAAAAGTGAAATAAGAATGAACTCCCTCCTTTTCAAATTATAAATTATTTTTTATGTATATATTTTTCTATTTATTTAGATATAAATATATAGTGAAACCTCTAAATTAAATTAGCTAAAACAATTTATAATGAGTTTTGAGCATTATTCTAATGCTAAATATAATCCACCAAAACCTGGCTAGATTGATAGTTGTTCTTCGACTGCTTGCCAATCAGGTTAACGAGAAGCCACCACGTTATTAACTTGATCAGACATGGACTTGTTATAGAACAAATAAAGTTTCTGATTTGAACTTTGAATTTTTTTGTTATTACTGGACACAAATGTTTTTTAATGACTAGCAAGGTTACATGGGCAAATAGAAGCGGGTAGCAAGTTTTTCTATTGTAATAATTTATATTTTTTACTTAAAAATATTATTGTTTTGTCCGTATTGTTGTAGTTGTCCTTACTTCACGTGTCTCACTGCATCCATCAACATAAATTCCATATAGTTATCACCAACCAATCTGCTACTTTAAGGTATTGTTTTGTTAATCCTCTATTCAAGGGGGCCAAGGGGGTTGTGGGCGATTTCGACTTGTAAGAGATTTAATCCCTTTCAACCGCCTTACTTCATATGTCTCACTACATCCATCAGCATAAATTCCATATAGTTATCATCAACCAATCTGCTACTTTAAGGTATTGTTTGGTTAATCCTCTATTCAAGGGGCCAAGGGGGTTGTGCGCGATTTCGACTTGTAAGAGATTTAATCCCTTTCAACCGCTTCTAATCTCCACAAAACCTAAAAAGTTATTGTAATCTCTTACTTACTTTTCTTTTCTATTTTATTACTATTTCGTGGTTGTGCAATGCTCTGTAGACAGCAAATCAAGGTAACCTTCATTTTTTTCTTGTTGAGCTCTATTTGTTGATTTTTTTTGAACCGAGGGATTCCCCCATTTCCATTAAAGACATAAAGGAAATACATCATCCCCCATTTCCATTAAAGACATAAAGGAAATACATCATCCAGATATAGTATCAGGAGTAGCAGAGTAAAAAGAGGGCAGCTAAGAGACTGACTACGAGGATTACCCAAATCTACATGCAACAAACCAAGGCTAGTTTGGCGAACAGATCACCAGGCAAAACAAAAACCAGCGAAGACTAAGCAGCCACCAAAAAAAGAAGTCAGACACCAGCATGAAACCATCATATGAGCTAGCATTAGTCCTCCTGACCATTGTCGCTCCCGTCCTCTAGTAGCTGCACCTTGTCTGGTTTTGATTTCTTGTTCAACAACTTCATTGCTATCTGCATCGTGGTATTGACGCCGGTCATCAAAGCTTCCTTGTCTTCCACCAAGTATAGACCTGCCCAATAGCTCATAAGCGCGCAAACATAGCAAACAATAGATATAAGGATTTTAGATAAGTTTGCCCTCAAAGCAAAGCTTATTCCATGTTTTCCAAAGGGCCCAACAGACGGCTGCAATCCCCAAAGTGTAGAATTTTTTTCCACCAAGGAGACACTTCTCACACCACAGCTCTATCTGTTGATAAAACCACTTAATGTTTGTAACAAAATGATAAAACCAATGGCGACACGAGTGATCTGAAGACAAACATGTCCAAATTTGGTATGGACCAGTTTGACTGGCGCGGCCCACGGGAGTGCCGTGGAGGTACACTCCATCTTCGGAAGTGAGCATTTCTATTCCAAACGAGAGTGTGTTCAGTTGGTAAAAAGTGGGTGAAAAGTTACTGTAGCATCTTTCGTTGTTATTTGACAAAATTTGTCCAACCATGGACTAACTAGGCTCAAAAGATTCGTTTCGACATTTACAGACAAACTATGCAATTAGTTATCTTTTTTACCTACATTTAATGCTCCATGCATACGTCCAAAGATTTGATGTGATGGATAAAAGAGAAAATATTTTAGGTTTGCATAGGAAGTGAACACACCCTGAATATGCAACTCGATGTGTTGCCGTGTTGGCATTGACAGTGCCACATAGGGATAGAAACAAGGACAATCTGTTTGCAGCTTATTTCATTTGCATATATGATACTTGAATTTTCGTGCTGTGATCTTTTTTCCGTTCGTTTCTGTTGAATCTTCATTCGCATTTATTCGTTTCCAGTGAATAAGTGTAGAAATGGAAATAGAAAAGGTATTTTCCGGTCTGTTCCGGTCCATTTCCATCGCTACTTGTACTATTCTTTTTTGTCACAAAAATGCAAGCATGTGTTCGTCCAGAGAAGACATGCTACAAGTCACGCTAGGCCGCTGGCCCACTGCACATACGGCCCAAAATAGTCTTTTTTTTTCAGACAACGCCTTGGCGCGTTTTTTATTAAGCAGAAAGAGTTTTGTTACAACATTACATGTCTAGTAACACCTTGGTTACAAACCTACACCCAACAATCCAAGCATGAACGATTACATGATTGAAGCTAATGCTAAAAAAAAAGAGAGCCCTGAACTCCTAATGAGACCCACTCGGCCTCCGGGACCTCCAGGTTCAGATCCAAGGCCCAAAATAGTCTTGCAAAGTCAGCGGATACCAAAGCCCAAGAAAACGACAGGTCCACAGCCGCTGCGCCCAATTGCAACCAGAGACCCTCCCCGCGCCGGCGTCCGGCGATCGCCGGCATCGGAGCGATGGATCACACATCCACGTGATGGATCCCCCAGCGCCTTCTCCGAGCCCCCCTGCGGGCGATGGGGCACAGCCATCGGAGCGGAACCGGCAGCGACCAAGGTCTGCACTCCGTGGCGCCCTCGGGGTGGCCTTCCCCATCGCGGTATCGTTCCTCTTCTCCTTCCTCGTCGGGCTCGCTGGGCTCGCGCTTGGTGGTCTCTCGTCCACTGCATCGGTCTCCATGCCCTCCACCTGCCGCATCCTCTCCACCGGTCAGTCGCTACTCCCTGCCCGATTTATTTCCGTAACTGCAGCTTGTAGATCTTAGTGTTTGGTTAAGGTTAGTGAAATTAATACCGCAGATTAGCTGTTATGTGATATGTTCCAAGAGCTTACTGCAAATTTAAGCTTAATCGTCATTTTGATGTACCTATTTTTTTTTAACATTCGTCCGGTTTTACACAGTTCAGATGGTGTGAGCTTGCTATGTTAGCTAGTAAATTGCGTTGCATTAGCACCACTAGTGCTCTTCTATTAGATACTGAAGGTTCCATTGTACCACATCTAGTATGCTTATAATGCAATTGCCTAGCCTTTCAATTGTTTGATGAAATTGTACTGCAACATTATACCATTTGTGCTTGATGCGTTTGCTGGTACATTGTAGGCGTTGACCTTAGGTCATCAAAAGTTTGTGAGCTTGGATTATTGAACTATAGAGCTAAGCATATCTTCTACCCGTCGAGTAAGAGAAGATTCCGCTGCCATGATGACTACTACTGGGCTTCAGTTTTACAGGTTACAATTTGTGTTGTCATGCACTTCCCTAAGCATATCTCTAGGAGAACTTCTAAAAATGTTGTTAAAGCTGATGATTGGCTAAAATTCCAATGTTAACTGGGTTTAATTATGATGCCATTCTGATACTCATTTCCTCTAGATTTAGTCCGTACAATACTCTGTTTTGGTTGACAAGGTTCCAAAGTTATGCATAGTTTCTAGTTTGTTTCAATAGGTTCACAAATATTCAAAGAAAGGCAAAAACTTTAGGGCCTGTTTGGAACGAAGGAATTCAAAACACAGGAATAGGAAAAAATGCAGGAATATGGTATGATGAAAAGTAGAAAACTATGGGATTTCAAAACATAGGAATAGAAAATTTAGGTTGTTTGGAACACGGGAATTCATAACATAGGAATCATAATATGTTAGGCAAATATGAGTACAACAACAACAACATAGCCTTTTGTCCCAAGCAAGTTGGGGTAGGCTAGAGATGAAACCCAAAAGAGACGAGTTAGGCAAATATGAGTACTAATTATATTTTAGTGGTGAAAAAATAAGATAAACAAACTAAAAGTGATCCTCTCTCTTGCATTAGCCGCTCTTTTTCCCTTCAGTTCACACGCGCTGCCTCGGGCTTCAGCGAAGGAAAACAAAACAATGGTTCAGACTGGATTCTTTCGTTCCCGTGAAATTGCTTGCCAGCTATAGTATTCCAGAGGAACGGGTTGCGAGATTCCTCCATTCCAAACACTCGCTCAGTTTCCTTTTCCTCCGTTTCCGATTCGTCCAAATTTCCTACGCTATTCCTTCAATCCAAACACACCCTTACACGTTGTGCACCAGCATTCAGTTTTGTGCATCCTGTTAACCACACATTCTTATTTTATTGTATTTTTAATATTCACGAAGGCTTGCGGTATGTGTTTATTTGACTCAATAGAATATTTTTCTGGCCAAGTATCTTATGCAGTGGCAGAGACCCCAAAAGAGGCTCTTCCTCATAACTGTCGACCTGATTTTGGTGCCGCATGGTCAACAACATTAAAGTTCAAGGTATTTAACTACTCCCTTTGTTCCAAATTATAAGTCATTTTGACTTTTTTGGTACATAGAATTTGCTATGTATCTAGACATATATTATATCTGGATACACAGTAAAATGGATGTACCAAAAAAGTCAGAGTGACTTATAATTTGGAACGGAGGGAGTACGAGTTATCTAGTTCCCTTTAAGTAGTATTTACTTTCTATGTCCTAACACACTATAAAAGTGCTCTAAGGGTTTCTCCTGTTTTCATGCAAATCTTCAGTTATGCCACCACATTTTGCTTGAGTGATGTTTAGTTGTCAACTGGCAGTTCAATTTCTGCATTGCCATTTCATGACCTCCTTTATTTGTAGGTCAATGAATCGTACAGCTGCAGATATATGCTAGGTAGTAACAAGGCTGATATTCACTCAGACAAGCTATTCAATTGTACTGCTGAGGAACCTTCGACTACAGAGCTGCTCAAAAGGATACTTATACTGTGAGTATTATGTTTTCTCTCAAAATCCCTATGATAATGTTGATCTAATTCAAAGATCACTCGATGAAGCTTAGATGGCTGTAATTGTATAATCTGTTTGCTAGTTTATTGCTGTATTCTCTTCCAGATTATTTTTCTAAATGGACAAAAGTTAAGTATGCTTGTAGTGCACTTCCACTACGTGTATTTTAAGTGACACTACCTTCAGTCGATTATTTGTAACATTCGGACATCCCTTTTTGGCCTACAGGCTAGTACAGTTCTCCAATCGGGAACATCACGAAGCAACTTATTTACACCCTTTCTAGGCCTAGGCTAATTACTGGCACATCTGTACTTTTCAAAAATGGTTCCTTGTTCTCGTTTAGCTGGATACCACTTTGTTTTCGGATTCCCATTTGGCTAACTTTACATCAAAATGTTACAGGCTTTCAGAGATGTATGTGTCAGAAGATTTCAGTTCAGAAAGAATGCTTGGATATGTAGCAGCAGGTGTTGTGCTCGGCATGGTGAGTTCGATGT
The DNA here is from genome assembly GCA_038087645.1 of Saccharum hybrid cultivar R570. Classification (NCBI taxonomy): domain Eukaryota; kingdom Viridiplantae; phylum Streptophyta; class Magnoliopsida; order Poales; family Poaceae; genus Saccharum; species Saccharum hybrid cultivar. The sequence continues at coordinate 20,072,699 of JAQSUU010000553.1, read as the reverse complement.
TCATTACAGTCTTATTTAGAGGTTTCTATGGATTGTTGCTTTCTGCCGCCAGGTGGGCTGTGAGGAAGCATAGGATCAGAGCATTTACCAGTCGGTTGAAGCGTGCCTGCCTTCTTGTTGCCTATGTATCTGCTGTTGGCTGGATCACCTTGCAGTATAGCAAATTTATCGGATTGAAAGAACTTTTGTCGGATTCTGAACTCATGGAGAGGTTCTTTTAACCTGTAGATGTATTTGCCGGTGTATATTGTACTTGTAATATCATTCAATTATTTAGGAAGTTTTTTTTTTCTCTCTTTTGATATGAAATCAATCCTCTGTTGTACGAGTAGTCGAGTATGTACATGATAGCAACACTGTTACTCTGTCACAAATGTGTTTTTCATGCCACATTTTATTAAGGACAGCTAGCTGACAACCTGACGTCATAGATGATGCATCTTTTTCCCCTGTGTATGGTGCAAACTGCTGAGAATGATTCCACTTGATCACCAATTTCATATAGACTGCTTGAGCTTTTGCCCTTTTCTGATCCAGCGGCGTTCCAACTTCCAAATTTGCTGCAACTGCACGTGCTGCACTTGCATCTTTTGTTCCAAACAACGTGTTTCATATTCATCAAGCGAAGCTAGATAATCATCGCAGTTAATCTGGCATTCAGCCGCTGTAACTGTAATCTGTAACCACTAACCAGCACTTTACTTCTATGTGTTCATTATAAATTTGAGCACGCACCGTGATTATGCATGATTTCTATTCTAGTGAGGTGGAACGAACTGCACTGAAAAACCTCTCGGAGTGTCCTTTGTTTTAAGGTAGGGAAATGGGGAATGCCTTCGGGGTGTCCTTTGGTTCGAGGGCGCAAATATCTGTTTGCTGCTACTGCTCTCATTCTTTTTCCGTCAGGCTAATTGTTACGACATGTCTAGAAACCTTTAGACGAGAGCAATTTCACTGAATTTTCTCTAGTGCCGAGGAAGAGCAATTTCACTGAATTTTCCTAAGGGCCGAGAAAGATTCCACCTAATCTCCATTTCGCGGTAGACCCACACCATATATCCCTTTCTGAATGGAATATGGTGTGCGTTCCAAACTTGCCGCACCTGCACGTGCTGCACCATTTCCGTATTCGATTGCCATTTTTCCAGCCACGGCGAATGGTCAAGTCGCCGCCGGCCACTCGGTTGACCTCCAAAGGCGGACGACGGACGACCAGTAGCCGCGCATCCCGCTCGCCTCGCTGCACGGGGGCGGACGTCCTGGACCCGTTCGCGGCTCGCTGCCTGTCACGTTGTGGGTCAACCATGAAGTCCATGACAGACCATTAACGATTTCTCGCGAACGGCCCTGGAAGCCTCTTTCTGGCCCGGTCACGGGCGCATCCATTGGTGCCTTGGTGGGTTCGTCTCTATTGCTTCGGTAGTTCGGTCCCGATCACATCATCTTCCTGCAATCCTGCACGGGCACGGCACTTGGAGACCACGGCTCACCGCAACGCTGCACCGCCCCGGAAGGCCGGAAGCATCGTGCTGGACTGCTGGGCGTACCCAAGCCATGCCCAGGGCGCGCACGTATAAAACCCACCCCAACTGAGAGCGCCACCATTCCATGCTTTATTACAGCAACAACAACACAAATCATCAGTTCCGTCCGTAGCAGGAAAAAAAAAGGGTTTCTTGCCCCACAGGGCAGGGAGACTGGGAGAGGAGTCGATTGTGATTAGTTGATCACCTGACGTCCAGACACCATGAGCTCTCGCATGGCCGGGGCAGCGCTTCTGCGCCACCTAGGCCCGCGCCTGTTCGCGGCCGAGCCGGCCGTGTCCGGGCTCACCGCGAGGGGCATCATGCCCGCGGCCGCGAGGCTTCTCCCCGTGCGGATGGCCAGCACCGCCGCGGAGGCTGCCAGTGCAAAACAGCCCGGGCACGGCGGCACCGAGAAGCAGGAGGAGGCAGCAGGCGGGCAGAGCAAGAAGGCCATCGTCAGCTACTGGGGCATTGAGACGCCCAAGCTCGTGAAGGAGGACGGCACGGAGTGGAAGTGGCCCTGCTTCCGGGTGAGTGTTGCGTGCACATTTTGCAATCAATCACAGTCTGTTTCACGAACGACGCTTGCGTTGCATGACTAGTCATGAATCTCTAAACTGTGACTGACTGGTGCTGTGATGCAGCCGTGGGAGGCGTACACGTCGGACACGTCCATCGACGTGAAGAAGCACCACGCGCCGACGACGCTGCCCGACAAGGCGGCGTACCTGATCGTCAAGTCGCTGCGCGTGCCCATGGACCTCTTCTTCCAGCGCCGGCACGCCAGCCACGCGCTGCTGCTCGAGACGGTGGCGGCCGTGCCGGGCATGGTGGGCGGCATGCTCCTCCACCTGCGCTCGCTCCGCCGCTTCGAGCACAGCGGCGGCTGGGTCCGCGCGCTGCTCGAGGAGGCCGAGAACGAGCGCATGCACCTCATGACGTTCCTCGAGGTCACGCAGCCGCGCTGGTGGGAGCGCGCGCTCGTGCTCGCCACGCAGGGCGTCTTCTTCAACGCCTACTTCGTCGGCTACCTTCTCTCTCCCAAGTTCGCGCACCGCGTCGTCGGCTACCTCGAGGAGGAGGCCGTGCACTCGTACACGGAGTACCTCAAGGACCTCGAGGCCGGCATCATCGAGAACACGCCGGCGCCGGCCATCGCCATCGACTACTGGCGCCTCCCCGCCGACGCCAAGCTCAAGGACGTCGTCACCGTCGTGCGCGCCGACGAGGCGCACCACCGCGACGTCAACCACTTCGCGTCGGTACGCACTCTTACACCTTGCGACAAGATTCATTGTTGCGAGCAACTTTAATTTGAGCAGTTCGAGCTAATTCATTGGTTTATGTTGCCTGATACATTTCGCAGGACATCCATTACCAGGGGATGAAGCTCAGGGACACGCCTGCGCCGCTCGGTTATCACTAACAAGTCGACGTGGCCTGCTGCTCAATTCAGCATTTTTACACAATTATTACCCTATCGTTAATCTTAATATGTTGTGCTAGCCAAAGTTGCTTAGCAGATCGATCAGGACTGGTTTGCTACTCGGATCGAGTAGCTTGTGTACTTTGTACATACTACTATTGAAGATATTTGAAATAACAATACATGAGTATAGTGTTGAATATTTAATCATTTTTTTGGCATATTTTAAAAAACATCTCACATACCATAACACAAATAAGCATGACCGACCTAGGAACAATATATTCAGAAATGCTAACGAACATGCTTATAGCCGTTTCTATCAACAGATCTATAACACACATAACCGAATATACCAAGTGAAGGTTTATGTTGTACCCTTGACCCGAACCAGTGATGGAGGCGGCTGGTGGGGCGTTATCACCATGCTCAGACATGGTGACTTGCTCGAATTAGTTGATCTAGGCTCGGCAGGGGAAGAGGTATGCAGTGTACACCACGAGCGGTCATCGGGAACAGAGAAGCGTGAGGAAGAGCAATCTTGTCGATGCACTCCAAAAAACTTGATTGTCCGTCTAACCATGTAGGTACACAGACAGATGGAGTTTCGGGGGGCTGCTCACTGAGAGCCCTTGTGCGCGCAAGGGATTTGAGCCAGAGATGACCAAGAGCGGCAGCAAACACAAGAACTCACTGGAGAAGAGAGTAATTAAGTGGACCAGAGCATTTTGTGGGCCTGGCCAGGCTAAGCCAAAAAAAAGGCCGATTATTTCGGGCCGAAAAAGTCCCGCCTATGACCGTCCCATTGGGCGAGGCGGACCGCCCGTGCAATTTACAGTGTAAAATAGCAAAAATAAATATTTCGTGCTGGGCTTCAGACAAGATCTGTGCCTAGACCCTGTCCTACTAAGGCTCGTGGCCTCGTGGGTGGGCCAAAACCCATTGGGCTTGGGCCAGGCTCAAAATGTTCAGGTCTATAAGGAAGTGTATTCAAGAAGGAGGAGATGAGCCTGGACGGGTTCCGGAAAGGGTAGAACAGTAAATGCACACATGTTCTGCCGCTCGCCTTGTTCACTTGGCTGAAAAGCCATGGCTGACTGTTCACTGATTTGTTGTGAGAGAAAAACACTGTTTGTTAGCTGAAAAAGTATAGCTTATAAGACAAACGAACAGGGCAAGTGTTAGACCCACACATTTTACCCATTTGCCCTTTCTGACTATTGCTCATTTACACATTTTTCCCCATTACTCTAAGCAACAAAAGGTGGTCCAACACATCACATTAGCCCAAGATTGGGCGTGTGCTCGGCTTGGCTCAGCGCGTCACGACCACGTGCGCATGTGGCCTCCCAACTCTCCTCAGGCGTAAAAGGTGTTGATCATCCTATGAAAGATCACTCGGGGTTAGCATGTTTGAAAAGGTTTTAAAAACACGTTGTTTGCACTGTTTTTAGGGTCACCGGAGCTCTCCGCTGTAGCACCACATTGGTGCACCTAAGCTTTTGAATAGTGATCCAGTCATGCTATTTTCAGATGCTCAAACCCAACCTTCCGGTGTGCACCAGCTTTGAAACAATGCACGTACAGGAGGTGGCAATTTCAAAAATATGCACCAGGGCTAGCTCTATCGTTGCAGCACCGGAGAGCTGCACTAGAGAGTGACTCCAGATAGGGCTCGCCGTTGCGGTCTAGTAACGCAAGAAAGATAAAGATGTGATGAGACAACTGAATTTTTCCTATGGTATCGAGTTGTTGCCACAACCCCTAATCCACGTTACAACATTAAGAGTCCCAAGACTCGGTTAAACTCTCATCCAATAATGAATACCCGTTTGACACTCTAGCATGGTGGTTTCAATACCGTGTAAACCTTTTGGAGTCTCCTCATAATAGTTCCATCGAGGAAGATCACCAACAGGCCCGTCTCAATAATTTTAAGGATCCTTGGCAAGTAAGACACTAAGGTCCAACAATCTAATATTTTAATATGATAATTAATAAAGTATATAGTACTATTAATAGAAAATAACTTGCAACATATATTTAGTTCATAAAAAATGACTGTACATAAAAAAACTAGAAGAATGGTAAAGTAATAAGTAATAACTATTGTGGTTACCTCAAATAAATATATAGAGCTTTAATGCTTTTAAAAAGTGTCTTCAGCATTTCTTGATGCAAAATCTTCAAGAACAGTGTCGAGATCAATTTTATCTAAAATATCCTTCTCAATGTTGCACATAGCGAAGCCATTCAATCTTTCTTGTAGCATAGTTCACCAAACAATTTTTCAATGAACTGATCTTCTTGTTTTCTTTTTTTCCTTTTCTAAACACTAGAGAAATGTTTTTTTGGCAACATCTAACATGTTCAAAAAATATATTGAATTAGAATTTAGAAATTTAGTTAATTAGTTCAAACAGTCTGCAACTCTGCAAGTGCAAACCATCATGGCCACGCCAAGCCCTATCCTTATAACTGATAAACTGAACTAATGAACTCTGGACTGCAGTTACTTACCGCTGTTCGCTGGCCAGTCTAGAGATACAATGGATCACAGAGGCCACGGAGAAAGGATTCACGCCCGCTGCCCGCAGAGGTCGCGGCCGTTGCCTGCAGCAGCACGCCGTCACCGGCCAGCGGCCGCGAAGCCAAGCCCCGACTCGCGATCACGAATTGGAAGGGTCGTGACTCGCCGACTCCCTGCACGACTCACGCAGTCACGCACGCCACATGAATAGAAGCGACTAGCGAGCACCTAAGCTATCAAATGGACCTAAAGAACGACCGTATGGGGCATTGGGCCGGAATACATGTACTATACAGGGGTATACTCATGGGCCCCCAAGCACCATGGCCCCCCGGCCGTCGCACTTGCTGCCCTCCCCCATGAGACGGCCCTGATCACCAAGTCCTTTACCATGCCATCTAGGTGATAGCAATCACCGAGAGTAACAACTCTTCAAACTTCAACTCAAGAAATCACAGCCAAGAACACGGTAGCACTTACGACCAACACTCAATACTCACTTTTGGTTTTGGTATCTCTCTAATGTTTCACTATTCTCTTTATTAAGTGCTGGTAGCAATAGGGTGCAAGAGAAGCTCCAAATGAGCCAAGGGTAGCACGGGTATATAGAGTGTGGAATCTGTTGCATGCCTCGAGGCGTGGTGGCCATGAGCACGATGGTGTGGAGGCTGCGTGGTGGTGTGGGATGGGTTGATGGTTGTGATGGTGGCTGTTGCAAGGAGTGAAGGGAACCTCTCTCAGGCATGGTGCATATCCTCTTGTGCTGTTCTCGTCATCCTTGATGGCGGGTGTGGGTTTAGTCGAGTAGGATCTTGTCGGTGGTGGACATTCCAACTTGGTGAAAGGTCTTGATGGCTAGAGGGGGTGAATAACCTTTTAAAATTTTCTACAAAGACAAGCTAAACAAGTTTATCAATACAACAAATAGCGAGATGCGAGTTTTGCTTAGCCTACTGGGTGTTTGCAAGCCACCTAACCAATTCACAATTCTAGTATATTTGCACTCAACCGCACAAGTCAAACCGCACAACTTAGCTACAACTAAAGCTAACTAGCTACACAAGCTAAAAGCTACACTAACAAGCTAGCAAGGTAACTAAGAAAATAATACAAGAGAGAGTTAGAAGGGTATCATCGAGGAGCGAAGTATTAAGCCAACCAATCAATATGATCAAGAGATGAATTTCACAATACACAACCACCGGGATTGATTAATCACAATAAGAATGATGACACAAAGATTTATCCCGAGGTTTACATGCTTGCCGGCACGCTAGTCTCCGTTGTGTCCCTCTTCACCACGTGGTTCGGTGGCTAATCGGTCACACACCGAACCTCTCAAAAGGCGCCACAAGAACCTACCAAATGGCAAAAGGTTGCAAATGACACGAGCAATCCACTAACGTTGCCTTTGGCGCTTCGCCAAGATAGGCACAAACCCCTCACAATCACCGGAGGTGGCCAAGAACAATCACTAACTCTTGCCAACGCCTCCAAGCTGCTCCAAGCCGTCTAGGTGGCGGCAACCACCAAGAGAAACAAGAATCCCGCAGCAAATCAACCACCAAGTGCTAACTAGATGCAATCTCACAATGCAAATGCACTTGAATCACTCAATCTCACTTTGAATATGCAAAGAAGCAAGAGAGATGAGTGGGAGGGGAGTTGCTTAGCTCAAAGTGCTCACAAGTATGTCAAAGAATGCAAGAGTAAGAGCCTTGAGCCGGCCAACGAGTATTTATAGACGTACCCCTTCGAATAGAGCCGTTAGGCACTCGAAATAGCTGCAGTCACGCTGACCGGACGCGCTGGTCGCACGGACCGGACGCGCGAAGCTTGACCGGACGTGCTGGTCCCATAACCGACCAAACACGCTGGTCAAGCCTGAGCAGCGCTCCAACGAATCAGCGACCGGATGCGCTGCTAGTCGCACCGGATGCCACAGTGCCAGCGTTCGGTTGGAGTCCAGTAAGCTCCCACAACGACCGGACGCGCCACCGCATCCGATCAGAGAACCGAGACACGGACACACGCTGAGCACTGACCGGACGCGTCCGGTCAAATAGAGACCGCGTCCGATCCAGCGTCCGGTCACCTCTGTGACCTCCGTTCGCCTCCGTTTGATTCACCCTTTCACACATGAGCTAGACTAAGTATGTGTGTCACTTTAGCACATGTTTTAGCTCGTGAAACAACATATGACAACGCCTCCAAATCTTAACATTGGCGTAAAGGAAAATAGGCGTTTCAATTCCTCGAAAACGCCTGAATCCCGCCTCGCAAGCTCGGCGGAAGGGAGAGAGGACCCCAAACCCTCTCTACTGCTCAAACTCCAACGCCATCGCAAAAAGTGCTAACACCACCAAGTGATCTCGTCATGTGCGAGTGTGTTAGTATTTTCACAATCATTTTTTGAGGCATTATTAGTTCTATCCAAATGCATATGATTATGAAATGCACACCTAGAGGCACTTAGAAGTTCAATAGCCGCGTCATTCCCTTCTTTATAGTATGGCTATCTATCCTATAATGTAACCACACCCACTAGGTATCTTGGTTACTAAAACACAACCCTTAAGCATATACCTTTGCCTTGATCAGTAGGGTTGCGTCCAAATCCAAGTGTGGCCATCATGATCACCATGTCCATCTTGCCACCAACCTTGGAATGTACTAATCCTCATATGCTATATACAACTTAGGCATAGGATTAGTACTTAGGCATTGCCACTAATTACTAACACCAAACATAGAGCTTTCACTAGGCCACACACATGCTAATTTAATTGTCGTGTTTTCTATCGTCTCCATGTGCTGTGCTAGTTGTTAGGCCTCCTGTTTGGATCCTTAAGGGTTAAACATGAGCCCAAACTTTAGTCCTCTTTGGATCCTTAAGGGCTAAAGTTTAGCAACTAGTTGTTAGCACAAGGGATCCAAATAGTCCCAAGGTTCTCCGGTTCTAGCTATGAGAGAATCGTAGGTCCCAGATTTTTGTATGACGTTCAATATGTTTATACATTCCTCGATCTTCGGTAACAACCTCTAGTATCTTAGGCCTCATAATTTATGCTCCCCAAGTTTGTCAAGAACTTAGTACTATGAAAGCATTTTCTTATTTTCTTGCAACTAAAAACAATCCGATGCGTTGGAGTTGCCGCGCAGAGGGAGCAAATGAGCGTATAGCGCGTCGGGCTTGTGAGGGAGCGCATCAGCAGTGGGACCGCACCATCGGCCGCTTCCCACGTGCAACACCTATAACACCCTTGGTGTTACCACGTAAAACAACTCACTAAATCATTCATAAGCATATTATTGCATGTGGCAAAATGAGGAATTAAATTTTGTTGCACTAAAAATGCTCGATAATAATGTAACAATGAATGGTTCTCGTGCTTGCTTAATTATTGATTAGGCTTGGAAAAGCAATTTTTATAAAGGAAAAGAATATAAAACTTATGGGTGGTGCTTAAATAAAATGTGACATACAATTCATGTAAATAAAAATGCAACAATGATTTTTAAGTGTATGCGTTGCTAGCTAGTGCAATTGGAAGCTTAGAATTTGAATTGGAGTTTCAAATCAGCCTTAGTTTTAACTCTTCTAAAGTCTAAAAACAATTGATGGTGTCCATGCTACTTTGGCGATTAAATTCTAGTTGGATTAAACAATGGTAATATGTTTTTGCTTAGTGGATTGCATCTAAGTGAGTGCTTCGCAATGGTGCGAGGGTTGGTTAGGCTAATGGGTGTTTTGGTTACTAATTAATTGTTACAAAAGGCTTAAAAAATGTTGTTTGGCTAGTCAGTGCTTGTGTTGGGTTGCAGGTTGGCACTGCCATCTTGTCAAGGCCACATTTCCTTCTCTAGTCTCCTCTGGTTCGAGTGAGTTGCTCCATCCTATAGCCTTAGGTACCTTCTTGAGACTTGTCAGGTTGGTTGGGTTTGAACTCAGTTAGATTGGTCTTGGTCGGGTCGATGCTTCAAAAAGCGTGTGCGGCACGGTTTTGGCCATTGGGGCCGGGGGGGGGGCGTGGTCACCGTGCATCTGGGGCGTCACTGACCATCTCGCCCACATGACCAACGCGTTGCTGCTGCTGCCTCTGCCTCACCTGGCTCTATGATGTGGCTGCTGCTGCCAGTCTCTTCTGCCCTGCATGCGCGTGAGCTCGCCCTGCTACTGCGGCGCTCTCACCTCACGTCGCATCCGCGCTCTGCGCCATGGATCCCATGTCTAGCTTGAAAGCATCTAGGCCCCGGTGTTGGTTTCGGCAATTAATGACAACATATAATTACCATGACTAACGTGTGTTTTGCAGAAACGTTGGTAAGTTAGGTCATGGAGATGATAACTGCTTTGGGCAATATGGCAGTCATGTCCCTTGATGGAAATCGTTTCGATTTTCAAAGGATCAACGATAAGATTAAGGACGGTTAGTTCCGGATGTCAAGGTGTTGAGATACATCTGGAATAGTCATTAGGATCTTTGTTTCTTCCTTTGACCGTACTATAAAGAGGGGCATGAGCGAGTAGCTTGACCTAGGTGAGTCTTGTGTTTAGGTGTGGTGTACACTTGTCAAACTTAGCACTAGGTAACTCGAGAAAAGCTTAGAGTTCAGTTAGAAGCAACTTGGTTCAAGTTGCATCGTGTTTAGAAGACGTTTGAGCCGTTTACCTATGACCGGACGCGGTCCTGGTCATGACCGGACGCGTCCGGTCAGTACTAAATCTTCACTGCATTTTTTAGCTGACTGACCGGACGCGGTCCTTGAGAGGACCGGACGCGGTGGTCAGGCTGACACGTGTTCCAGAGGGTAAACAGCGTAATCGGACGCGACTGTGAAAATGATCGGCGCGTCCGGTCATGTTCCAGTAAGGTCCCGTGGAGACCTGACGCGTCCGGTCACCTATGATCGGACGCGATCGTGCGTCCGGTCATGTTTCAGTAAGGTCCCGTGGTAACCTGACACGTCCGGTCACCTATGATCGGACGCGGTGATGCGTCAGGTCAGATTTCCAGAAAGCTCTTGCATGATCGGACGCGTCCGATCATCCCTGATCGACGCGTCCAGTCTTCTTAGACCGGCGCGTCCGGTCACCACAGATCGGCGCGTCCGGTCACTCAGCACAGGTTTCCGTTATTCGACCATTACAACTGACCGGCGCGTCCGGTCATATCGACAGGCGCGTCCGGTCAGTGCGCGTCTGGCTGTTTCGAAAGGTAACGGTTGGATTTGTTTGAGGGGTCTATAAATACAACCCCTTCACCTCTTTTAGAGATCTCTTGCTCATTTGTTTAGCTGAGAAACATCTTTGAAGTGCAAGGGAGTGCAAGAGCCCTAGTGAGGATAGTGATTTGCGAATCAAAGTTTGAGAATCCTCTCTAGTGACAAGAGTCAAGCAAGTGTGCATCCATCTTCTCATTAGGCATGTTGTGGTAAAGTGAGAGTTCTAGCTTGTTACTCTTGGTGATCGCCATCACCTAGACGGTTCGGTGGTGATTGGGAGTTTGGTGATCATCCGACGATTGTGGGTGACCCAAGTCAAGTTATGAGCGGTTTTGGGTGATTCGCTGTGACGGAGTGTCGAAGAATCAACCCATAGAGAGCACTTGATTCTTGCGCGGATCAAGGGGGAGCTACACCCTTGCGTGGGTGCTCCAACGAGGACTAGTGGGGAGTGGTGACTCTCCGATACCTCAGCAAAACATCGCCGTGTTCCTATTCTCTACTTTCAAGCATTTACTTTCTTGCATTACTTTCATTGTTTGTTTACTTTCCTAGAATTGCCTTATTAGTCTAGGATTGGAACTTAGGGTGCAAAACTTTTGTCGATAGAATCACAAGGAACACAAGTAGGCACTAGGGGTGAAGTTTGACTTGTAGGATTTAATTCTTACAATTAATTTTTAGAAAAGCCCAATTCACCCCCCTCTTGGGCATCTTGATCCTTTCAATTGGTATCGGAGCCATGTTGCTCTAAATTTAGGCTTTACCACCTAGAGCAAGATGTCTAATGGGGAAGGACCACCTCCCACTTTTGAGGAAGACGATTTTCCATATTGGAAAATTCGTATGGAGGCATACCTCAAAGCCATAGATGTTGGGTGCCTTAGAGCCACAACCGAAGGGCTTCCTCCCATAAGGGATCCTGCTAACCCAAGTGGTGACGAGGAGAAATACGACCGGTGGAATGCAAAAGCAAAAAATGCAATCTACCGGGCGCTAGGCAAAGATATTTTCAATCGTGTGCGAAATGCCAAAAACGCTCACGAATTGTGGGAAATCTTTGTGCTCTCCATGAGGGAACTAAGAGTGAGCGTGAGGAACGCTATCACATTGCTTTAAAGAAAATTAATTCTTTTGAGATGCTTCCTAAAGAAAGTGCTAATGACATGTACACTCGTTTGAATGTTCTTGTAGAAGATCTAAATGCTCTTGGACTCACTAAAATGAGTCAATCGGATGTTGCAAGGAGGATCTTAAGTGTTCTTCCCGTTGAGAAGTATGGACACATTGTCACCGTACTTCACCAAAGTGATCTCTCCACCACAACACCAACTCAAGTATTAGGGAAGATCAACACACATGAGATGTACATGCACATCACTCCGGAAGAGGGCTCATCATCTTCCAAGAAGAAAGACTTGGCCTTCATTGCTAGTCATGAAAAGAAAAAGAAGAAGGCCCAAGCCATGATTGTGCAAGAAAGCTCTAGTGAAAGTGACATTGATGATGAATCACTTGCACTCATGGTAAGGAAGACCACTAAGATGCTAAAGAAACTCAACAAGAGTGGCATCAAGTTCGATGGCAAGAAGAAGAAATTCTTCACAAGTAGCAAAAGGAAGCCAATCTCTGAAATGATTGCTTCAATTGTGGAGAACTTGGCCATCTAGCTCATCAATGCCCAAAGCCTCCAAAAGACAAGTATAAGAACAAGTACAAGGGCAATAAAGATGATTCAAGTGAGGAAGAAGATGACAAAAGAAAGAACAAGCCATACAAGAAGAAAGATAGCAAGAAAAGAGAATTCCACAAGAAGAAGAAGAGAGGCAAGGCCTATATTGCTGGTGATTGGCTCACCGACATTGAATCATCATGTGAGTCCTCCGGCGATGAAAGTGACAATGACAAAGAAAAGATCGCCGCACTTGTGATTGGGCCATCATCATCTTCACCGACATCTTCATCACCACCTTCACCGCCATCTTCACCATCATCTTCTACTACTCATCTATGCCTTATGGCAAAGGGTGATCGAAAGGTACAAAATAGTGATAGTGATGATGATGATGATAGTGATAGTGATGATGAATATGATGCTCCCTCTTATGATGAACTAGTAAAATTGTTAAATAAATATTCTAAAATCATAAGAAGGACTAGAAATAAAAATGATGAGCTTCAACATGAAAATGAATCACTCTCATCCAAGCTTGAAAGTGCACATAATACTAGGGATGAGCTCATATATCAAAATAAAACTATGTCTTCTTCTCTCAAAGAGCTTAAAACTTCTAACAAGGAGCTTAGAGATAAACATGATAAAATTGAGAAGAAGCATGGTGAACTCATCACTAGATTAAACTTGCTAAAGGAAGAGTACACCACCTTGAAAATTAATTATGATACTCTTATTGTTGCTAATGAGCTTGCTCTTGAGACACATAATGCTACTAACCAAATTGTTAAGATTGATATAGTTACATCATGTGATGACTTGATTGTTGAGAACTTTGAGTAAGGCTCTAGCGGCAAAGGCAAGAGTGTGGTTGAGGCCAATGACTATGATGAGTATGTCAAGCTCAAGAGTGAAAATGAGATGCTTAAAGATAAGAACAAGAAGTTGTTGGCTCTTGAAAAGCAAGCTTCAAATGAGACACTCATTGAAGAAAACAAGAAGCTCAAGCAAGAGAAAGAGCATCTCAAGACCGGCCTAAGTAAGTTTACAAGAGGCCAACATTTGCAAAGTGAGCTACTCATGAACACCGTCATAAAGTTGGATAGGAGTGGCATTGGGTATTTGGCAAATCAAGAAAAGAAGGTAAAGGCCAAACAATAACAAAGCAAGACAAAGCCCAAGCCAAAGAGATGTGTTGAGTATGGACAAGAAGGTCACTTTGCTTATGAGTGCAAAACCCCACCACCACAACCCTTGCCCAAGCATGCTAGACCCTTTGCTTTCAATGCTCACTACATGCTTAGAAAGGACTCTAGTGGAAAGATGAAAGTCATGTTCTTGGGTCCTCCTAACAAGAATAGGCCAAAGAAAATTTGGGTTGCCAAGTCACTAGTTGAAAAAGTTAAGGGTCTCTCTCAAGTTTGGGTCCCTAAACATAAGGCTTGATCTCTTGTGTATAGGTGAACTACAAGATCGGTGGATCTCATTGGGTGATTGATAGTGGTTGCACACAACATATGACCGGTGATCCTCGTATGTTCACCTCACTTGAAGAGGATGGGGTATGTCAAGACAAGATCACATTTGGGGATAATTCAAAGAGCAAAGTCAAGGGTATAGGCAAGGTTGCAATATCAAATGATCATTCTCTATCAAATGTGCTCTATGTTGCTTCATTGAGTTTCAACCTACTATCCGTTGGGCAACTTTGTGATCATGGCTACCAATGCTTGTTTGGTCTAAATGAAGTGGTTGTTACCAAGATAGATGACAAGCAAGTGATTTTCAAGGGCTTTAGATACAACAATCTTTATCTAGTTGACTTCACCTCCAAAGATGCAAAATTGATGACATGTTTGTTCACCAAGACTACACTTGGATGGCTTTGGCATAGGAGGCTTGCTCATGTTAGAATGAACACTCTCAACAAGCTATTGAAGAAAGAATTAGTGAGAGGTTTGAAGGATGTAAAGTTTGAGAAGGACAAACCTTGTAGTGCATGTCAAGCCGGCAAACAAGTTACAAACACTCATCTAACCAAAGCCTACATGTCAACATCAAGAGTACTAGAACTTCTACACATGGATTTGTTTGGTCCTACAACTTACAAGAGTTTGGGTGGAAATCTTTATTGTCTTGTGATTGTGGATGACTTCTCAAGATACACTTGGACCTTCTTTCTTCATGACAAATCCGAAGTGGCAAGTTGCTTCAAGAAGTTTGCAAAGAGAGCTCAAAATGAATTTGAAATCAAGATAAAGAAGATTAGAAGTGACAATGGAAAAGAGTTTGACAACACCAACATTGAAGCCTATTGTGATGAAATTGGAATCAAGCATGAAGTGTCATCAACCTACACTCCTCAACAAAATGGTGTAGTTGAGAGAAAGAACCGGACCTTGATCACTCTTGCAAGAACAATGCTAGATGAGTACAACACACCGGAGAAATTGTGGGCCGAGGCAATCAACACCGCATGCTATGCTTCAAACCGCCTCTTCCTACAAAAGTTCCTTTGCAAGACCCCTTATGAGTTGCTAAATGGGAAGAAGCCGGACGTCTCATTCTTTCGGGTGTTTGGTTGCAAATGCTACATCTACAAGAAGCGTCAACACCTAGGGAAGTTCCAAAGACGTTGTGATATTGGTTTTCTTGTTGGCTACTCATTAAAGTCTAAAGCATATAGAGTATTTAACCATACCACCGGTTTGGTTGAAGAAACATATGATGTGGAATTTGATGAATCTAACGGCTCCCAAGGAGCAATTGAGAATTGTGATGATGTAGGTGATGAACCATTGAGGGAGGCCATGAAGAACATGCCCGTGGGTGACATCAAGCCTAAAGATGATGAAGACAATGTACAAATTGTCAATCCACCATCTTGATCATATGTGCCTCAAGATGATGATAAGAATGAGAGAGTTAAAAATGAAGACACCCATGTCTCTCATCATCAAGCCAAGGCACAAGCACAAGATGTTAATGCTCCTCATCCCACTCCTCAAATGGTTGATCGAAGAAACTCACCCCTACTTCAAGCACATCCATAAGATCTCATCATAGGGAGTCCTATAAAGGGTGTAATGACTCGATCTCAAAAATTTAATTCTTTTGTTGAACATCACTCTTTTGTCTCTTGTCTTGAACCTAAGAATGTAGAATAAGCTCTTCAAGCTCTGGATTGGGTGAATGCCATGTATGAAGAATTGAACAACTTCGCCCGCAATCAAGTATGGACACTTGAAGAGCATCCAAAAGGTGCAAGAGTCATTGGAACCAGGTGGGTGTTCCGCAACAAGCAAGATGATCAAGGGGTAGTGGTAAGAAACAAGGCAAGACTAGTAGCAAAAGGGTTCTCTCAAGTTGAAGGTCTTGATTTTGGAGAGACTTTTGCACCCGTTGCAAGACTTGAAGCTATCTGTATCCTTCTTGCATATGCATCACATCATGATATGAAACTATATCAAATGGATGTGAAAAGTGCATTCTTAAATGGCTTTATAAATGAACTAGTCTATGTTAAACAACCTCCCGGGTTTGAAGACCCCAGATATCCTAATCATGTTTATAGGTTGTCCAAGGCGCTATATGGGCTCAAGCAAGCCCCTAGAGCGTGGTATGAGCGCCTCCGGGACTTCCTCATAGAGAAAGGCTTCACTATTGGGAAGGTTGATACCACACTATTCACCAAGAAATTTAATGAAGAGATCTTCATTTGTCAAGTCTATGTTGATAACATCATCTTCGGGTCAACAAATGAAGACTATTACAAAGAATTTGGTGAATTGATGTCAAAAGAGTTCGAGATGTCAATGATTGGTGAGCTAACATTCTTCCTTGGGTTTCAAGTCAAGCAAATGAGAGAAGGGATCTTTATCTCTCAAGAAAAGTATACCAAGGATCTTCTCAAAAGATTCAAGATGGAAGAATGCAAGCCAATCAAGACCCCAATGCCAACTAATGGACATCTCGACCTAGATGAGGGAGGTAAACCAATCGATCAAACTCTTTACTGTTCAATGATTGGTAGCTTGTTATACCTTACCGCATCTAGGCCTGACATCATGTTTAGTGTATGCATGTGTGCCCGCTTTCAAGCGTGCCCTAAAGAACCTCACCTAAGTGCCGTAAAAAGAATCCTAAGATATCTTAAGTATACCCCAAGCATTAGACTATGGTATCCCAAAGGAGCTAGATTCCAACTAGTTGGCTACTCCGATTCGGATTATGCCGGTTGCAAAATTGATAGAAAAAGTACATCCGGAGGGTGCCATTTGCTTGGGAGATCCTTAGTATCATGGTCATCTAAAAAGTAAAATAGTGTGGCTTTGTCCACCACCGAGGCGGAATACATTGCCGCGGGGGCTTGTTGTGCACAAATCTTATACATGAAACAAACCCTCCTAGACTATGGAGTTGTTCTTGAAAAGGTGCCGCTTTTATGTGACAATGAAAGTGCGGTTAAAATTGCTAATAATCCGGTACAACACTCTCGCACCAAGCACATTGATATCCGCCACCACTTTCTAAGAGACCACGTTGCTAAAAATGACATATCACTAGAAGGTGTAAGAAGTGAAAATCAATTAGCGGATATCTTCACTAAACCTTTAGATGAAGCTACCTTTTGTAGGTTGAGAAGTGAACTCAATGTGCTTGACTCTAGTAACTTTAGAAAATGAGCTTGTGTTGTCCCTAGCATTGCATTGTTTTATATGTCATGTTTAATTACCTGTAATGCATCTAGGCCTTGGCTAACACGGTTACGATAACCCTCCTTTGGAGGAGTGAAGAAGCCTAACCGTGGATCAAACTTGACAAGCAACCTAGCTTTACTTACTTGTTTTGCATTGCATATGCATGGTTGTTGCTTTGCCGTTTCTTTTCGGTTTAGCTTTGAGCAACCTCTGTGTTCGTCCATGGATAGAGAGAGCATTTTGATGCTCCCAAAGGTTCAAAAACTCTATTGCATGGCCATACGTTGCTCCTCGGGTGTTTGTTACCTATTTTCCTAAAAATAATATTAGCCTAAGGCAAACTATTTTGAGAAACTTGAGGGTTTGAGTGAGGTCACTCATATCTTGTTCCAATTGGTGTTTATTTGTGTCTCTTTGAATTGGAACATGATTGGGTGAAGTCGCATCAAAGTTCAGAATGAAGAAGGGTGAAAAACAGTGACCAGACGCTGGACCGGACGCTGCACCGGACGCAGTGATGCTTCACCACCGCGTCCGGTCCCAGCGACCACCAGCGCGTCTGGTCATCCTGAAGACCATCTCCTGATCTAGTGACCGGACGCGCCCCTGTTGACCACCGCGTCCGATCCCTGTCACGACCACCGCGTCCGGTCATCTGTCTCAGTTTTCCGGGCAAATCAAAACCGGACGCTGTCCGCGTCCGATCGTTGATAATCGGACACGTCCGGTCATTCCAGGAGCTTACTGGAATGTGACCGGACGCTGCCTCTCCGCGTCCGGTCATATCGACCACCGTGTCCGGTCATCGCGTAACGAGCGGATCTAATCCTTCATATAAACTTTCGCGTTCTCCTTCCTTTTCTTCATCCACGCCGTACAACTCTCGTTTCCGCCGCCTCCTTGCCCTAGCTCGCCGAAACTTCGCCGCCGCCGCTCGCCGGAGTCCACCGCCGCACCTGCGCCACCGCCCGGCCCTGCAGCCGCGCATCTCCCGCGCCCGCGCCGCCTCCTCCATCGCGCCCACGCAGCCGCCATTTGCCGCGCCGCCACCTCCACCGCGCCGCGCCTGCGCCGCCGCCGTGAGCCGCTGCTGCCTGCGAGCCGCGTTCTCCTTCACCCTGCACGACCTCCGGCCAGCCCCTGCCCTCGCGTTCATCCTTGATTTTCGGCCACCGCGCGTCGCCATAACCCTAGGGTTCGCACTGCGGCGTCATCTTCGTTCGTCGTCGAAAAGTTCTTCGCGCGACGTCTTCACTCCGAGCGCTCGTCTGGTGCGTCGGGAAGTCTCATGACCTAGGTCATCTCATCTCTTCACCGGATTTCTCGTCGATCCGAGTGAGTTTGTCGTGTGTCGGGGTGACTGCTGTTCAGCTGTTGAATCCGAGGCCAAGCCTGCGGATACGGATTGAGGCCAAGCCTCTCGAGTGTCAGTACATCATCTTTCAGAGATTTTCCGATAGTGTGATAGCATGGTTCGTTGCAAGAATGCTGGTGGTGCTCCCAGTGATGGGGACAATAGTCCTCCTCATATGTCTGAGGTTGCGCGTGGAAAGCGCATCAAGATCATGGCCAGAAAGAAGAAGAAGACTCTTACTGATGCAGAGATAGCTCAGGCAGTGGTAGATGCAGCTGATGCAGTAGAGAGGGTTGGTAGGAGCAGTGGTATACGCATTAGCGATAGTCGTTTTCACCTTGAAGGATGACGGCTTGGTACTGAGACTACTGAGACCACTGAGGGCACAGAAGTGAAAATGGATACAGATACTATGTCAGTTGATCCACCTGCAGCGCCTTTAGAGGGGACGAAGGAACAGCCAGCTCAGACTCCATCACATCACCGCTCCACACGCACACGGGCTCAGGTGACTCCTAGGCCAGAGGGCCAGCGTCGTGGAGGACGTCCACCTCCGAGAGTTAGAGGTACACCCCTAGTTGAGCACTTTGACTTGAGAGGTGCTACTGCACGTCAGGTGCAAAGTTTGAGATTTGTTGAGGTCAGCCGGTGGTTCCCACCTCAGAGGGACTCTAGAGCTTCAGAGGGTTTCTATACTCCTCTACAGGAGGATTTTTACAGAGCTCTTGTTGACAGTGGCATTGCTTTTCGACCACAGAGAGTCTATCGCATTGAGTCACTTGTTGAGGTAGTGGGTGAGCAGCTTCGTCCGCACCTATCCTATCTACCAGGCTTGTCAGATTTTCTTGGATAGACGGGTGCATACTGCGGCACTTGGGTTAGGGAGTTCTATGCTTCATTATGGATTGATCCAGCCCATGAGTTCATACACTTTGCATTCAGAGGCCGCGACCGCAGACTGTATAGCACAAGAGTGCGGGAGATTCTCAGACTCCCAGCTTCAGACACGAAGATTCACCAGCTCTGTTTCGGTCAGACAGCTCCACCTAGATGCCCTCATGGCGGTACTGTGCCACCTACAGATCTGATCTGACACTGCTTCCATGAGCCTTTTGGCGAAGGGTCTCGTCGCAAACCTGCCAGTTTGACACCGCTTGCCTGAGTCCTGGATGCTATTGTGAGGCGTACACTTCTTCTTAGGCTTGGTTACAGAGAGGGATTGACCAGGATGCAGCTATGGGTAGTTCACCACCTTCTCTCACAGACACCTTTTGACATTTGGGATCTTATGGTTAGTGAGATGGAGGACACCCTGGCAGAAGGCTTCAAGGGACACCGTTAGCTGCCCTATGCTCATTGGATTTGCTTCATCATCAGATCTGCACTTGAGTTGCCTTCAGAGATTAGTGCTGAGATAACTGAAACTACTACTGTTTTTCCTGAGTATGATATTCGTCAGTTATGGGCTTCAGTTACGAGAGAGCAGGTCCCTGTGCCAGGACAGAGAGAGAGAGACCTGAGGTGCCTGAGACAGCGGCTGAGCAGGATGCGACCGTATAGGGTCTTGCTAAGGCAGAGCTTGCAGATCTAGACGCTCAGCCCACTGATATAGCTGAGGATGAGGCCTCTGACAGCACCAACAAGGATTATCAGCCTATCCCCAGGTATCGGTCTCCTCGGCCTCACGACCACGAGGCCGGTGGCTCTGGTTTAGCCTCCCGCTCAGACCCAGCCATGGTGGCTATTCTTGAGAGGCTGACCCAGACACAGGAGCGACAGGAGCTTCAGCTGCAGAGACAGGCTCAGGATACAGCTGCTGCGTTTGCACAAATACAGGCTCGACAGGATGAGTTCCAGAGACAGCAGCTTGAGATACAGCGCCAACAAGTCGAGATGCAGCGTCAGCAGTATGAGATGCAGCGACAGAGTGCAGCTAGCCAGCAGCAGTATTTGGATCTCCTGCGTCACCTAGTCACAGTTGGGGTTCCTCCACCTGCATCTATCCTGACTTTAGCTTTACCTTTCAGTGGACCTTTAAGTCAGGATCAGCCGAGCTTTCAGTTTACCTCTCCACAGCTGCAGGTTCCTCAGTCGTTCCAGTCCCCGAGCTACATGCCCATTCAGACGGGGTTTACTCCTTCAGACCAGCCTCGCCCTCACATGTTGACCGGCACACCTTTTATTGATCTGAGTGCCACATATAGCGAGTTGACTGGTCAGCCGATGCCCTCGAACACCACATTTGCTACTTCATTAGGGTTGTCAGCTTCAGAGGCAGCTTTTCCTCCAGTGACAGGGACAGGCACTACAGAGACAGTTCCTTCGTCTGTTGCCTCGACAGATCCCCTAGCTTTTGGCACTCTTTAGGCTCAGGTCACAGAGACTGCTCCACTTATTGCCACTTCGGTAGCACCTGTTCCTGTTGATCAGACCCAGACTGCTTCACAGCCGCGTGCTTCTTCAGAGGGTTAGCCAGATAGCTCAGAGTCCGAGGAAGACACTTCTTAGTTTGTGATTACTACGCGCTCCTCGGCACCCGACTCGACTCCGTCTGTTCCCCCGTCAGATCCTTAGATTAGTTTTTGGCGGTTGATGCCAAAGGGAGAGAGAGAGTAGATTCAGGGGGAGCTTTTGTTAGAGGGTTTTCGTTCTTTTCTTGTGTGCTACACTCATGCATCATGTTTACTTTACAGTAATTGCATTCGTGTGACATGTGATCTTATGAGGTACCTTGAGTCTCTATGGTTTATCTTATCACAGTTTTTAAATCATGTCACTTGTTTGTTTATAGCTCATAAGGTTGTGCTTCCGTGCCTTACTCCGATTTCATATGAGCTATGATTTATGTGTACTAACTCTTCATGTCTTATCTTATGAGTACACTCAGTTGGCTTGGAACACATAAGCATTGACTAACCCCTTGTGCTTACAGCTTTATGCTTATGTGAACCAAGCATGATCGAAAACCTCAACTCATATCTTCTGAATCTAAGTGTTGTCATCAATCACCAAAAAGGGGGAGATTGAAAGCATCTAGGCCCCGGTGTTGGTTTCGGCAATTAATGACAACACATAATTACCATGACTAACGTGTGTTTTGCAGAAACGTTGGTAAGTTAGGTTATGGAGATGATAACTGCTTTGGGCAATATGACAGTCATGTCCCTTGATGGAAATCGTTTCGGTTTTCAAAGGATCAACGATAAGATTAAGGACGGTTAGTTCCGGATGTCAAGGTGTTGAGATACATCTGGAATAGTCGTTAGGATCTTTGTTTCTTCCTTTGACCGTACTATAAAGAGGGGCATGAGCGAGTAGCTTGACCTAGGTGAGTCTTGTGTTTAGGTGTGGTGCACACTTGTCAAACTTAGCACTAGGTAACTCGAGAAAAGCTCAGAGTTCAGTTAGAAGCAACTTGGTTCAAGTTGCATCGCGTTTAGAAGACGTTTGAGCCGTTTACCTATGACCGGACGCGGTCCTGGTCATGACCGGACGCGTCCGGTCAGTACTAAATCTTCACTGCATTTTTCAGCTGACTGACCGGACGCGGTCCTTGAGAGGACCGGACGCGGTGGTCAGGCTGACACGTGTTCCAGAGGGTAAACAGCGTAATCGGACACGACTGTGAAAATGATCAGCGCGTCCGGTCATGTTCCAGTAAGGTCCCGTGGAGACCTGACGTGTCCGGTCACCTATGATCGGACGCGGTCATGTGTCCGGTCATGTTCCAGTAAGGTCCCGTGGTGACCTGACGTGTCCGGTCACCTATGATCGGACGCGGTGATGCGTCAGGTCAGATTTCGCGTCCGGTCACCACAGATCGGCGCGTCCGGTCATTCAGCACATGTTTCCATTATTCGACCGTTACAACTGACCGGCGCGTCTGGTCATATCGACAGGCGCGTCCGGTCAGTGCGCGTCTGGCTGTTTCGAAAGGTAACGGTTAGATTTGTTTGAGGGGTCTATAAATACAACCCCTCCACCTCTTTTAGAGGTCTCTTGCTTATTTGTTTAGCTGAGAAACATCTTTGAAGTGCAAGGAAGTGCAAGAGCCCTAGTGAGGATAGTGATTTGCGAATCAAAGTTTGAGAATCCTCTCTAGTGACAAGAGTCAAGCAAGTGTGCATCCATCTTCTCATTAGGCTTGTTGTGGTCAAGTGAGAGTTCTAGCTTGTTACTCTTGGTGATCGCCATCACCTAGACGGTTCGGTGGTGATTGTGAGTTCGGTGATCATCCGACGATTGTGGGTGACCCAACTCAAGTTGTGAGCAGTTTTGGGTGATTCGCCACGACGGAGTATCGAAGAATCAACCCGTAGAGAGCACTTGATCCTTGCGCGGATCAAGGGGGAGCTACACCCTTGCGCGGGTGCTCCAACGAGGACTAGTGGGGAGTGGCGACTCTCTGATACCTCGACAAAACATCGCCGTGTTCTTATTCCCTACTTTCAAGCATTTACTTTCTTGCATTACTTTCATTGCTTGTTTACTTTCCTAGAATTGCCTTGTTAGTCTAGGATTGGAACTTAGGGTGCAAAACTTTTGTCGGTAGAATCACAAGGAACACAAGTAGGCACTAGGGGTGAAGTTTGGCTTGTAGGATTTAATTCTTGCAATTAATTTTTAGAAAAGCCCAATTCACCCCCCTCTTGGGCATCTTGATCCTTTCATAGCTCCGCACTGCCGCTTAGCGTTGTCACGTAGGGCTAGGGTGTCGGTCGGCCCGCTAGTTGGGCCAGCACATGCCCCGGGTGGCCAGCGTAGGCGCCTTTGCCACCGCTCGCCGCGTCGGTGCGTGCGGGGAGGCTGGGGACCTTGCCGCGGGAAAGAAAGGAATTTGTGAGGGTCTGGGTGCATATTTACTGACTACCGGAATAGTAGCGTAGACCGCGGCATAATTCGATTAGAAGCTGGGGTCTCTTCTATAAGAGTGCCGCGTGCGCGGGCTCCCTCCTGCCGCGGACCGGCCTGCGCTGTGTGGGCCGCGTCCGTGGGCCCCGTGTGTGCGTGCGTGCTGCGCGCGAGTGGGCCGCGCCGAGGTTTGGGTTTTCCTTTTTAGTAGAAATTAGAAATGGTTTTATAATTTAGTTGTTGGGCTGATCTTGGAGAATTAATATAAATTTATTTAGGCATCCAAAAATTGTGAAACCACTTTGGTTAAGTTCCTAAATTCATGATCTACCTGACTGTATAATTAGTTTATATATTCTGTGATGATGCCGAGATATATTAAATCATTTAGAAAGGCTTAATATTACTAAGAGTATATTTGTAGGAATTTTTGTGGCAAATCGGTAGTAGCGTTGATCATGAAATTTTCACCGTAGCTTTGTGGTATCATCATATGCTTGCTGTAAATTTTGTAGCATTAGATTAGACTGTTTCATATGGTAGCTAAATAGCCATTAAAACGAATATAAATGAAAGCATAATATCGATTGGTAAAATGAAGCACTTGTAAGATGAGTTTGATATCTTGCTTGATGAAGATGAGAGATAGTTTGTTACCTTAGTCATTAGAGCTAGCTTTGTAGCTTAGCATGTGTGATGCATTTTAAGAGTTGTTGTTGCCTAAATACTAAATGTTGCATCATTATCGCATGCATGTAGAGAATGACCTGGTGGAGTTTGTGACCGTCGACGATCCGGAGTATGAGGAGATTGTCGAAGAGTACAAGGAGGAGATCTTCGTGCCGGAGGAGTTCCCGAAGCCGCCCGTGACTGACACCACTGACACTGCACCTGCCCAAGCAAGCCCCGGTGCATAACCCTTATTTTTGATAATCGCAATATATCTATAAGTTGTGCATTTACGTTGCAGGGAATTTTATGGAAACCCCCCCCCCCACACATATATATAGGCGCAAAGCGAGCGGACGACTTATATAGGTCCGTCTGGATGGACAGGCGACCTATAAGCAGCATTACCGATGAGTTAATCTAGTTAGATGCTTGTGTTGCTAAGTTCTGTGCCCTTGTGTTACTAAATATAAAAATATTTCCCCCATTAGCGGAGCTGATTATAGTAGCCCTAGCAAGAAAACCGAAAGATCAAATGATGGATACCCAGTGTGTACAAGTACAATAACCTCTAACGGTATTTTATACATCGTCTAATTTTTCCTAGGTCTTTCTCGAACCATGTGCAAGACAATCAGGAGCCTAGCTGTTGGAGGATGCACTTAGCCGCCGGTTAGTTGCGCCAATATTTTTTTTTGTGTATGCGTATTGTATCATTGAAGGAGTTCTGAATTCTAATAATTGCCTGCTTGGCGTGATATCCTTTTTAATCTGCACGCTACTACGATAGATCCAGAGCAAGCTAGTAGGGTAAATTTTCCCTAAGCAGGCCCTGGAAGTTTCTGGCTTATGCTTTTGGTATCTTTTAATCACGCTCTATTATATTAGTCGTTAGATTAGCTCTATTTTGCTAGTGGCTAGATTAGGGATCTGTGTTTTCCCTCTTGCGTTGTTGCTTATCTTTACACTGTGAGAGATCGTTCAATGCTAAAATCCTGAGAGGGCCACCCGACCGGTCTAAATTTGACTTCAATCTTAAAAGAAGACAAAAGGTTTGCTCTCTCTATCAGACAAAGATATAATTCAACCAAATTAAGTAATTCAGTGTGTGTAAAGATCCGTCTTTGTATTGATTTAAGATTTGATCCAAATGTCACATATTTTAACTTGATTTTGAAATTTGTACACACGATTTATTGTTTTAACATGCCGTAGCAGAGATTTTTTTTTATTTTTAGCCCAAATTTGAAATAAATTTTAAATTTAACCCGCATTTGAATTTTTTTAAATCTAACCCGTTTGGCCCCGCCACCATGCATGGCGGGGCAAATGCACTGAACCCCGCCATGCATGGTGGCGGGGTGCAGGTCCCACGTGGCACGCTGTAGGTCAGCGTGGAAAGGAGTACCCCGCCATTATGCATGGCGGGGTACCCCTAACCCGCCATGCATCATGGCGGGGTACAACCCCGGCCATTTAAAAGTCCGGGCACTTCTTATTTTTGGCCATTCATCCATTCCATTTTCCGCAGCGCCCCTCTCCGCCCCAGGACCGAGCTCCCCTCCCCTCGGCGCCCCTCCCGCCTAGGGCCCCTCCCAGTCGGCTACCGGCCCATCATCGGACCTTGTTCCGGCCACCCCTTCTCTGCGTCCATCGTTGTAGCATGTTTGAGTCATTTACAACAAGTTTACGGAAGCCATGGCACGAAGAATTACGTTTACGCCAAAGATTAAACGAGTGTTACCAACTATATTAGTCCAATCGAAATAACCAAGTAGAGTACTGCTGCTACACCTACACATAATTTAATTGTTCTAGCACTACATAACTATGATAACATATGTCCGGTGCTTGCTAAATATGACTACTCTACTAATCGCCAGGGGTGTAGGTGTCTCGCGGTCTCCGTCGCCTCCTCGGATTCGTAGGGACCACGTTGCTTCTCCAGCCAACGTCTGTGCGGTCCCGTTGCTGCCTCTCGCGCTGCCGCCTATGTCCACGATCGAACTGCTGCGTCGAGGATGGCCCCTGCAAGCAAGCAACCTGATGAGCTACTCTAAATGTTGAGCTACGAATAGTAGAATTAAAGAAAAAGTAAAGCATAAGGACCTGTTGCTCGGCTGGTGTGTAGTTCTCCTGCTGTGTGTAGTCGACCCCCTATGTACCAAAAGGAGCACCGTATAGCTGTGAGGCACCCATCTCCTCGTGACCGGTGTACTCCCACTGGTGAACGTCATCGTCGTCATCGTCGTCGTCGCCACTCGTCGTGTCATACTGAAGTGCCTCATCCACATCGTCCGCAGCCGCTGGACCCTTCCCTCTGTCCTGCGGAGTACGAATAGACAAGGACGCAGCCCTGGTGTCGCTAGCAGAAGCAGCTGCGGTGGACATCGTCTGGCTCCTGGACCACGTGGGGTTGTAAGGTACGTCCAAAGTCGTGTCCGCACAGCTCAGCTTCTGAGCCAACTTTTTGCAGCCTTTTTTCATTCTCTACAGGTTTAGATGACAACAACCATTATTAAGCGTGAATTTTAAAGGTAACTGAGTTGTAGTCACGAATGTTACTATCAAAACTACCTTGACAAAGGCGCGAAGAGGGTTGGTCTTGTCGTCCCTAGTCCGAAAAAGTTGCCTGGAAGCTTCCTCGGAGTAGTTCGACAACTGTTGTGCCTACAACATCACACAAGGTTAACTCGATCATTTTGATTGAATTTTAAAACCTTTACCTCGCTTGAGGATATAAGTGCAAAGTACTTACCACGTATCTATTTAGAGGGGCCCTAAGAAGTTGTGTTTGCACCCTTTGCGCATCGTCGAATGCATCGGCGATGTCATCCTCACCGGCCGCATCTGCAGGCATGTTGGTGTACGGGACCATGAGATGAGTCCTCATACTTCGCTGCAGCCATTGCAGGTACTCCATCCATCTTGCCGGGTTGTGCTGTGGAAGTTCATTGAGATGGCGAGGATGCCTGTTATATCAATTAAGCAAATGTGGTTCGTGCGTCACCGCCCAATCCTTTTGCGTGGTCCGAAGCCTTCGATCGATCCTGCATTGCCATATTGCATTAGAAATGAGGCACTTAAGTAGAATAAACATATTGGCATCGTACCCATGCAGCTGAGTGTTGGTGGAGTACAGCGTTGGAATTCCTTACAACCTCCCGATCTGTCTGTAAACCCTGAAAGGGTAGTGCATCTCGACGACGTGGAAGAAGATAAGTGGCCCTTCGTAAAGCCACTCGTCCCCTTCCTCCTCGCAGCGCGGACTAAGGTAGTCCTCTAGCTCTCACCTAGACCACAGTGTCCATGTTACCTGCAAAGTAAAAAAACTTAATTTAGTATCAATCTCATTGATAGTGCCTTTAGTAGGAAATGTGGATATAACTTACGTAGTTGTGTGTCAATACGTCTATCGCATCCGTGTACTGCTTGTACCTCCTTTCCAGCTCGCCCCTCACTACCTTAGCGTCTTTCCAGATGAAAAGGGCGGTGGGTAGAACGTCTTCATGCTGCCAAACCTGCAAGTCACACAAACACGGTGTCACTAATCTCTTTAGTCGTATGAAGATATCAAAGTAGTCAATGTACTCACAGGAAAATATGGAGGTTTAGTAGGCCTCCCAACCGGAAACCGCTCCCAAATCCATACTTGAAGTAGGTACGAGCAGCCACCTAGGTTGGCATTGGTCGACTGGCGACGATAGGCGGTACAAAGCTGACGGTATGTCCAAGCAAGGACCGCGGTACCCCAGCTATAGGTTGCAATGTTCTCCAGTGGCTGGATAAGGATCCTCAAGAAAATCCAGCTGATGCTGTCACCTGAGGAGTCGGGGAACAAGAAAGCGCCCAAGAAGTGCCACAACCACACCTTTGCATACACCTCGACCTCGTGATCTGGAGCACCGATCGGAGGCCCTGCACCAAAGTGCTGGGTTATCCATGACGTCGACACTCCTGAGGTCTTCCTGCAATTACAATTCAAGCATTATTCTACAAAAATAGATGTAGCTGAAATGGTTGTATTAGTGATTTCAATGGAGCGTAAATATGAACTTACTTTGTGCCTTTAACTTCAGCCTCTGATGGCCTCCTACCACAGAACTGCTCCACCAAGTCTACCCAATTAGACTCGTCGACGACCCCAGTCACCGGATGACCAGCCAAACTGAGACACAATATCATCTTGACATCCTGCATCGTGATAGTCATTTCCCCACATGGTGTGTGGAAGGTGTGCGTCTCCGGTCTCCACTTGTATCATTACAAGTTTCTGGTTATAGGCAACTTGACGGCCTAATTTTACAAAACAAAGACAATAAATGCAAAATGCAATGTTACCTATCAACAAAGGCAATAAGAAGTGCAGGGTCTAGTGTGGGGAGTGTACTGTTGTAGAACCGAACGATCTCAAGGAAGCCTGCCCGCTGTATGTAGTTCGCGTATCGCTCGTCCCAGCTATGTACGCGGTGCGTGCGAACACGAAGCGCACGCAACGGCCTCTCCTTCTCCGACAAGGCCTGGGCCCGGTGGTCCTTGTCGTAGTCCGCCTCAATGAGGCTAAAGCGCGGATGAGGAGGCCGCGCCTCCATCTTGCAACCCTGAACCTGCTTGTTTGAAAAAACAAAGACAACATTAATAACATTAGAACAATTAATAACATTGGAACCATTAATAACTAATTAACTAATAACTAAATAACTAATACGAACCCATTAACTAAAAACTAATATTAACTAACTATCAAAAATATCGTTAACTACAAATGATCGTTAACTAACTAAATAACTAATATTAATCGTTATCTAACTAAATAACTAACTAACTACAAATAATATTAACTAACTAACTACAAATAATCGTTAACTAACTAAATAACTAAATAACTAACTAAATAATTCAATACCTAACTAAATAACTAATGTTAAATAACTAAATAATCGTTTAATACAAAGAATATTAAATAATTAACTAAATAAATAATAATAACTTAATAATATTTACTACAAATAAATAATAGTAACGACAAAATAAAAAAAATTACCATAAAACGGGGCCGCGGCGGCGGGGGCGCAGCGGGGAGCGGCGGCGCGGCGGGGCGCGGCCGGGGCGCGGGGGAGGGGCTAAGGCGACGGTGGCGGCTCCGGCGGCGGCTCGGCGTCGCTGGGGGCGCGGGCAACGACGACGGCGCGGCTGCAAAGCCGAGCGGGCGTGGCGGGGCGCGGCTTTTATTTAGGCCATGCCCCGCGCATGATGAGTGGCGGGGTGTACCCCGCCATGATGGGTGGCGGGTTTGGCATACCCCGCCACGCATCATGGCGGGGTACACCCGGATGGCATGCCATGTCCCCCGCCACGTGGGACCTGTACCCCGCCACCATGCATGGCGGGGTTCAGTGCATTTGCCCCGCCATGCATGGTGGCGGGGCCAAACGGGTTAGATTTAAAAAAATTCAAACGCGGGTTAAATTTAAAATTTGTTTCAAATTTGGACTAAAAATAAAAAAAAAATTCGCAGCAGATATATCCTAGGCCAGAGCCATGCATGCCGGTATGAAGGAATTCGCTGTGCAGCGGATATATTACTCCGGTAAAAAATCATTTACTACCTCCGCCCTATAATATAGTACATTCTAGCATTCAGAATTTATCCTCAAATATAATGTATTTAAGAGGACAAAAATCAGTTTTGCATTAAATACTTTCCATTTACCAACAATCACCGTTAATCACATTGATGATAACGTCTAATTAGAAAATAAATTGAGGGTACATGTGTCTTAAAATTCCTATATATTACAAGGCAAAGGGAGTAGTCTTTAACATGGTATTTGTTTTGAGTTCTCTTTCTCCCATTAACATTCGAACATAACACTATTCCCTCTATTGCAAATGAAGGTTACTTTAGTTTGCTTCTTTATGTTTGACTAAGTTTATTTTAAAAATGTATATTAAACACTACATCTACAATATCAAATAAATACACTATTAAGTTATATTTCTAGACGGTTTTAATAAAATTTATTTGATGTTGTAGACACATGTGCTATATTCCATCCGTTCCAAATTAAGTCAACTTGTAGAGTTTAATTTAATCAAATTTATAGAAAAGAGCATCAATATTTATGACATCAAATTGGTATCACTAGATATATGAAATACAATTTTTATAATATGTTTATGTGGTATCATAGGTGTTGTCAATTTTTCCTATAAAGTTGGTCAAACTTAAACTGATTTGACTTAAGGTGATTCTAGAAATAAATTTATTTTGCAATAAATGTAGCATTATTTAGTAATGTGTTTGTATTGGACTATTGGCAATTTCTTTTAGCAGAGGCCTCGAGGATTTATTGGCTAATGATTTTATACTGGCATGTTTTTAAACCTCACCTTGTCCCATTTTGCGTGCTAGTATGCAATTGTGATTATTGTTTACTACTCCCTACATTCTAAATTATAAGATGTTTTAGCATTTTAAGATATATTATTTTTACTGTGTATCTAGCTAGATATAATGTATATGTAAATACATAGCAAAACATACGTGTCTTAAAAAAATCAAAACATCTTACAATTTAAAACGGAGGAAGATGGTATTGTATTTTTTTAATAAGGACTGTTTACTGGTAGCACTACTGACACGTTTTCCTTTTTTTAAACATTGATGCGGTTGTTGGTACTCCGTACTTGGTACACGCGGTAGTCACTGGCCGTGTTCAGTTACCGACTTGGTGTCCCGATTCGGGCACTGTAGGTATAGTGCCCGTGTCTATAGCAACTTTTGTTTTTTATGCAAAAAATTATCCCAAAATTGATTAATTAGACTCAAAATGTTCGTCTCGCAATATACAATAAAACTGTGCAATTAGTTTTTTATTTCATCTACATTTAGTACTCCATGCATTTGCCGACATTTTAATGTGATGGGGAATCTCCTTTTTGCATAGTGAATTTTTAGGGTGAAATTGGGAACTAAACAAGGGCACCGATGGACTTGTTGCCACTTGAACAATACAATAGAATATGCCGCTACCACGATGGCTACCTGTCGTGCTCCGTTTGGTCGGTCAAATCATATTACGTTATGGCACAGAGCTAGTAGATGCCTGCCCTGGATCGAGCTCACCTCATCGCGAAACCACCTCGCGGCTGCGCCGCTGCGCTATTCCATCCGTCGTAGAAGCTTCGCTGCCGGGCGCCCGGGCGCCGGCCGAGTCCAATAGTCCCACTCACCAATAAAACCACTCCACAAAGGAAGGACGTCTCGCTGTACCAGAACATCAAAAGCACTAAGCCATCTGATCTCCGCTCCTGCGAACAAAGGCACAAAGCACATCCACACACACTTCCAGTCTCCGTTCCAGCTCCTGCAAATATTTCGCGCCACTTGCCGGCTCTGACGGTTTAGTTCCACATCAGCCATGAGCTCCAGGATGGCCGGAGCAGCGCTCCTGCGCCACCTAGGCCCTCGCCTCTTTGCGGCCGAGCCGGTGACCGGGCTCGCGGCGAGGGGCGTCATGCCCGCCGCCGCGAGGATTCTCCCCGCACGGATGTCCAGCACGGCCGTGGAGGCCGCCAAAGAAGCTGCCGCGCCAGAAGAACAGCGCCAAAAGCCCGAGGCCCCGGGGCCGGAGGGGCAGGACAAGAAGGCGGTCGTCAGCTACTGGGGCATCCAGCCGCGGAAGCTCGTGAAGGAGGACGGCACGGAGTGGAGGTGGTTCTGCTTCAGGGTGAGCACTTGATCTGCTCTACACATTTGCAACCGCGCAATTCCAATTTGTGATGATCGCCGTTTGATTGTTTGCTGTTCGTTCATACCTATGCATCATGTACGTACGTGCAGCCATGGGACACGTACAGAGCTGACACGTCGATCGACATGAAGCACCACGAGCCGAAGGCGCTGCCCGACAAGCTGGCCTACTGGCTGGTCAAATCGCTGGTCGTGCCCAAGCAGCTCTTCTTCCAGCGCCGGCACGCCAGCCACGCGCTGCTGCTGGAGACGGTGGCGGCCGTGCCGGGCATGGTGGGCGGCATGCTCCTCCACCTGCGGTCGCTGCGCCGCTTCGAGCACAGCGGCGGCTGGATCCGCACGCTGCTGGAGGAGGCCGAGAACGAGCGGATGCACCTCATGACGTTCCTGGAGGTGGCGCAGCCCAAGTGGTGGGAGCGCGCGCTCGTGCTCGCGCTCGCCGCGCAGGGCGTCTACTTCAACGCCTACTTCCTCGCCTACCTCGCCTCGCCCAAGTTCGCGCACCGCTTCGTCGGCTACCTCGAGGAAGAGGCCGTGCACTCCTACACGGAGTACCTCAAGGACCTCGAGGCCGGCATCATCGACAACACCCCGGCGCCGGCCATCGCCATCGACTACTGGCGCCCGCGCCTCCCCGCCGACGCCAAGCTCAAGGACGTCGTCACCATCGTGCGCGCCGACGAGGCGCACCACCGCGATGTCAACCACTTCGCATCGGTACGACACTCTAGCTTGCAAGAATTCACCTGCTTTTTGTGAACAACTTTGACAGATCTCAACTAATTAATCGGTTTCTTTGGATTGCATTGCAGGACATTCATTACCAGGGGATGAAGCTGAAGGACACGCCTGCGCCTCTCGGGTACCACTAATTAGTCAACGTGGCCTGCTAGCTTAGCAATGTCGCCTGTATTTTACGGGTCGGTCATGATGTCAATAATTAACCTACTACCTTGTTTGTGATGTGATCATTTTGTCTGCATTATTTGTGTCACATGCTATAATCGAGTCTGATTTACGGGATGAAGCTGCGGGACACGCCTGCGCCTCTCGGGTACCACTAATTTAGCGGTGCTTCTAGCGCCCGGACGCCCGGATGCATGGAGCCGTCCGGACGCATCTAGATGGTGCGCGCGCTCCACACAGAACGGCTCCCCCCACGAGAAAAAAACGCCCCTGCTCCGCCCGCAACGCGCGTGGGATCCGCCCCATCGCCGACCTCGCCCACCGTAGCACCTCCGCACGCCCGCCAGCTCGTTCCCCAGATCCCCCAGCTTGCACGGGGTCCGTCCATCGCCATCCTCGCCCGCCGTAGCACCTCCACACACCCCGCTAGCTCGTTCTCCAGATCCCACCCCCCAGGTTGCACAGGGTCCACCCACCGGCGACCTCGCCCAACCCCCAGCACCTCCGCACAGCTGCCATCTCATTCTCCAGAGGACACCCCCCCTTCCCTTGCCGCTGCAACGGTAGGTGAAGAAACTGAAACAACAAAGCAACACTAGTGAAACATCAACTGAATATTTGTTGCAACAAAGAAAATTGCTTGTTGAAACACCAAATCAGAGCAAGTGCAACAAATATAAGAAAGCTACTGAAACTTTCAAAAAATAGTAATGCATACATGTTGAAACAAAGGGACTTGTTGAAACAGCAAATCAAAATAACTGAAACAAACATAACAAAACTACTGCAACATCCGGGAAAGTGCTAATGCATACTTGTGCAACAGCAACCCAAAAGCTACTGCAACAAACTGCAATGCAAGAATGAAACATCAGCAAAAAACTAGTGAAACAAAAAGAAGAAAGAGCCTGTGCAACAACAAAAAGACACTACTACAACAACATAAATAAGCCTGGTGCAACAAAAAAACGCCATAAACCCTAGCCCCACCGTTGCATCTCAGATCCAGTGGAGGAGTGAAGGAGCAGGAGGAGGAAGGCCAGATCCAGAGGAGGAGGAGGGAGGAGACCTCAGATCCAGAGCAGAACGGGGGGGGAGGAGGGGATGTCTGCAACATCAGAGAATCGTGCAAAAGCATTTCACATCATCTGTTGCGTGTAGATCTGAATCGCCACCAACCTTAGCCACCATCAAAACCATAGATCCAGAGAGGGAAGAGAGGAGGAGGAAGAGGAAGAGGAAGAGGAGGAGGAGGGAACAGATCGAGAACCAGAGGGGGAGGAGGAGTGGTGCCTTAGATCTAGATCCCTCCCTCCCTACCTCATTGGAGTCCATGGAGCTAGCGGCGCGTGAGGGCGAGAGCACCAAGGAGGGAGGGGAGAGGTGCGTGGGCTAACCGGATGCTGCCGCCGTCACCCCCAACTCCGGTGGCGAGGAGGGCGTGCATGTCGCAGCGGTGGGGAGGAAGAGGGGGAAGGAGGGGAGGGGAGGGAGGAAGGGAGGGGGAGGGGAGGGAGGAGGGGAGGCTCGCCGCCGGCGTAGCACCAGACGCGCGCGGGGGGAGGAGCGCCGCCGGTGCGGCGTTGGAGGAGCGCGCACGGGGGAGCGACGGAGACAAAGAATAGAGAGAAGGCGGAATGGATAATGTGGGGAGGAGGCGAGCGAGTCTGTGAGTGGAGACGGGGAGGAGGCGAGTGAGTGAAGACGGGGCGTACGACGCGGGTCGGACGCCCTGTATGTATCATTACCGCTAATTTAGTCAACGTGGCCCGCTAGTTTAGCCATGTCGCCTGTATTACGGGCCGACCATTATGTTAATTAACCTACTACCTTGTTTGTGATCAATTTGTCTGCATTATTTGTGTGTAAATAATATATAATTTGTGCCACATACTGATCGAGTCTGATTTACTCAATCTCTAATAAATAATTGGTATTTTGTGCCATGTGAAGGATTCGGTTGGAATGGATTGAGGTGAAAAATAAAGCCTTTTTTTAATCTTGATCTCTTTCAACCCAGGTGAATTGGGGTAAATCTCAATCTCTCCTAACCTATACGGATTAGTGTGAGTTGAAGTACACCCAAACAAACACTACTCCAAAAACAGGAAAAAAAATCAGGTGGAGAGTGGAGACTATCCCCACCAAGCATCCATGGGCACCCACTAGGCAACCGACAATGATAATGTATCACAACCGGCACTGATAGGTATCTCTGTTGGTTCATAGCTACATATCACTTGATTTGCACAAATAATTACATTTTTTTCATACTAGCAAATATGCCCTTGTGTTTCCACGGAAGAAAAAAAATATATTAATTTAAAAGGTAATTAATATTTTAATTTAAAGTTTTATTGTTAATGGAAAAGTTCATATTGGCACTGCCATTATGTATTTCTTTTAACTTTCCATTTTTTCTTGATTTTCTAAATCCCTTTTTTGTTTCATTATTATTTTATGTCTATTTTGACCAATGTGCCTTTTTATTGTACAATATGATTGATAAAAGCAAATTTGAATTAAGACTACAGGCTTTTTAATAGCTCTTAATTAATATCCAAGAGATTTATTAGGCCCATTCCAAAAAAACTCCTGCTTTGGCGTCTCTTACCCTCGAGTGGGTCTAGCGTGACATGCACCCGCTGCCCCGCTCCATTGGCCACCACACACAACAGTGCCCGGCTTGCATCGCCGCCACTCCACACAGGCACGCGTGAAGGCGCAGCAGCGCAGCCTAGGCCACCGTCCTCCGACTCTCTAATTTCTCAAGCTATTTTTTGATCAAGAACTATCTCTGACAAGGATTCCAAAGACAAGCCATCCCTAGAGAAATTGATTTATGGTGACGGATGGTGTTATCTGCTGAACGACCGAACTGACAAGCAAAGGGCGGTAAATGGGAGCATTACAGTTTTCTTGTCGAGCAGACAAAAAGTTATGTATGCTAAATTACAATTATCCACATGTTGTATCTCTCCTCTTATCAATCTATAGTTACCTAGTTGATACACTATTACTTGATAGTGACACAATCCAATGGAATGATATACTGCTGGAAAACTTAAGTTTTGCTGAACTGCAGTAGCAAGTTGATAAACAGAACAGCTGCAGGAACTGTTCATGATGAAAATTAGTCACCTCAAGAAACACTGTGAAACTGACCGAGATGGAAAACTGCAACACCAGAAGCTACTGCTGCATACCTGAAAACCGAACGAGCAACTCCTTAGGAAAATCGAAGATGCAGAGCAGTAGCTATAGAGCAGCTGTTCTAGAGCTCAGGGCGGAACTGAAAATAGCGGCCACTGCACTGCCATCATAGATCGACAAGCAAGCTGCTGCTGGGACTGGAAGACAAGCATAGCCAAAGGAGCAGACAGGAATACAAGCCGTCGAAATTAATTTCTATAAAAAAATGGGCTGCATATTGGTCAAGTGGCCCAGCAGAAGCAAGCTATGATTATAAATTGAGAAGACCCTGCTAAGCCTCACAAAAATCAATGTGTTGCTCCTTCACTGAACCTGATCGATGCAATTCTAGTGCTTCTGTTCATGAAACATTATTCTCGTTTCAGAAACAACACATGAAACAGAAGCTAAACCAATGTGCACCAAATCAAAATCCTAGAAACTAGAATTTGGATCACAGCCTCACACCATCATGAGAAACCAAACACAACTTGATCCATTCAAAAATACAGTTTTACATTCAAGGTAGCATCCCATATCTATATTTACAACAACAACAACAACAACAACAACAACAACAACAACATAGCTTTTTGTCCCAAGCAAGTTGGGGTAGGCTAGAGATGAAACTCAAAAGAGACGAGAAACAGGGAGACACATAAAGAGACATAAAGGGCACAAGACAAAAAGAGGTCACGGTTCAGGCATATATTTATTGTTCAAAAAATTAAATGTGCAAAAAATTAGTTAGCATGAAGTTCAAGAACTTCACAAATTGTTAGTTAATTTCCTGATTTGAATAATCCAAGTACTATTGTGGCCAAAACATCTTGTTACAGTGTCGGCAGTGCCTAGTCAGCTATACAAATGTAATTAAAGACTCATGACTCATCTCTCACTGATGTAGGCTGTTGAAAATTATGATTCACCACCACATAGCATCTCTCATCAGTGCTTTGTGCAAATTCAGTGAGCTAGGTGAATCTAAGTCCATAATGGTTTGCTCTTCTGTAGATCCAGTTGTGCATTGTTGTAGGCTCCGAGGAAACTTTTCAGTAGCAGCTAGTCATTCTGCTTGCCGACCCTTGTACTAAATTGCATGGTGGTTATTAAGCAATATATAGATACTCCTTTCAGGAACCAGAATCCTTCAGATATTAAAGAAATATAACCACTTTGTTGAGGGAGCAGAGCCCTTCAAATGAGGCTCACATGTATGGGAAAGGTAGAGGATGAACTAAAGCACAGCTACAGGGTAAGAATTGATTTTAGACTGATTCAATAATCAACAGTTTCAAGTGCTCTAATAATTGTACATAAATAAACCGTCTACATTATAAAAAATATATGAGGAAGCTATTTGACTATCTCTAAATCTGAGTATTTTTGATACATCGAATGAAGTCCTGAACTGTAGGTAAGTTGTCTTCATACTTATAATCCTTCATTCAAAGTCTCTATCCCAAAAATTGCTTTCTGAGTTCATAGTCACCCCATTTGTAATAAAATAATTAACATATAAGCATCATATAAGTGAGAAAACTATTATTATATAAAACTAATTTAAATATTTATGTTTTTACCTTTATTGGTGGCAGTTGTAGTTCTTCATCTTTCCATGCAGACATGATCTCTTTAAAGGTCGGACATCTAAATTTTCAACATTGTCTGATATAATATTGAAAGAATACATATTCTGCAAAACCAACAAAAGCTAAAATTAGTACAACGTAAAACTAAGACTTGTAAATTAACAATCCATCGTATTAGTCCATCTAATAATAGATCTATATTCTCAGAATAAAACATCTCTCTTGTAGGTGTACGCGTAGTTCCAGTTGGATGGCCAACATGCTCACCCATCGTATGCAATGCAATCAATTACATGGAGCAGCACCACACCAACTTGTTGCGATAGTTGAAGCGAAATAGCTGCAGGACACACATGACCCAGGACTCGTAGTGCTAAAAGACTGACATGGCATGCATGGTGGGGCAGTATGTATATTCAGAATTATACAGAGCAAAGCGTAGTACCTGCTACGGCATCTGGCCATCGGCGTCGGCGTCCTAGAGCAGCGACATCATGGCCCTCAGCGGCCTTGTTCAACTCGGCAAGATCAGAACGTGTGTACTTGTTCAGCTCGGCGAGATCAGAAACTTCTTCTGCACGTCGAGATCCCAATGATCCAACCAAAAGCAGTAATATATAAGTAGCTAAAAAATGCAGAAGAAATTCGACTCGAACCGGAGTTCATGTCCAACATACCCAGGAATTGAATTTTGTGATAGGAGCATTGGAGCTAGAGTCTTATTTCAATTCAATCCCAAATCCTACTCGCTCAGCCATAACCACGATTTATGCCGAGCTATTCAATCCCGATTCCGACACACTCAACCAAAACCACGATTTGTGCCGAGCTGGGCTGGGGTGGTAGAACCCTCCGAATTAACACACTATGTGAATAAATACATCTATAAAAAAGTAGATCTATCATATAGTTGTAGCAACTGCATTTTTTCTCTACAAAATAAACCTGATTCTAGGCTGTGAAGCAGAACTAAAGGGATGTGGATAAAAGGAGGGATGATAGATAGAAGGAAGAAGAATAAGAAAAATATAGTATTCCCATGTGTATGGCCTATGAATTACATCATAAAAAAAGGCAATGTGATAAAGCATCAATATAATAAAATTCTAAAAAAAGAGAGAATTCGAAATCGTAACTTTACTTTTGATTTCAGAGTCACTTGTCTTCCACTAGACACTGAGCACCCTGAAAGTGAGCTAAATCAGACAGTTCCGTCAAGCACACCATAAGGGAGAACTCGAAACAATCCACAATTTTACACCTGGAATTTAATAATGAGTACAAGCTTATAATACTTAGTCCATTTCTTACATAAAGAGTCTCAGAAATTCTTTATTACTGTACCAAAGTTAAGAGTGCAATAATTAAACAGCGGAAAAAAATAAACATCTAGCGGAGCAATACAAGGATCCGTCTGTGCCCACCAGAAGAATCCTCCACAAAATAGCTAGCTTCTCGAGCTGCACCTGCAATAAGGGTAAATAAACACTGAGTACACAATGTACTTGCAAGACTTACCCGACTGGAAATGTATTTCTCGACTCTCAAGGGATATAATAGGCTTTATGGCCTGTGGGTTCCTGATTTTGCAGAAAGCAATACTAAGAGTGTGTCCTTATTTCATTAGATTATTAGCAGCCATATTTAATTCATTATCTAACATTCTATGTAAACACCTGTTCTATTATTAAGTAAGGGTTGAACAATCAGAGCCATTTTTCCATCTTTCATATGTCAGTTCATACTACGGTGCCAGAGCGTAGTCAAGTCGTACCGTTACGCAGAAACGGTGATTCACCAATCAATGTGCCCAGCTGGGTACCGCGAAAAACACACGTCTCACTTGCACCCAGGCACAAGCGAGACCAACCCGTTCCACTCCTGTCACGGGTTCTAGGTCCCTGTCCAAACTTGGACTCTAAGCTCCCACACTTGAGGCCCGGCCTTAAAGTGGTGCTTAGACCTCCACCTATCGCCGTCCCCAATCAGTCGGTCCGAAAAGAGCCGGAGCCCATAAATAGAGAGTAAAAGGCCTTCCCACTCCCATAAGCAACTATGTGCTCAGGATAATAAATATATGACTTGACCAGGTCCCTGCAACAGTCCTTAATCGACACAAACAGGGAAAACAGTGCAACCAAGCTATGCCCCGTGGCCACGGGACACAACCTGCAACACCCACCAATACCCATATCATATCCCTGCCCTGTCACCTTTTTTCTTTCCATCATTTTATCATGGGAGTAATAATAATAATAATAATAATAATAATAATAATAATAATAATAATAATAATAATAATAATAATAATAATAATAATAATAATAATAATAATAATAATAACCACCTACCATGAATAACGGCAAGTTACTCACGCTACCGATAAACTTAAGCAAAGCGGCTACACGGTCCTGTACTAGTAAGACTCATATATATATACACAACAAATATTGATCAGTGCAACTAGCTCAGTTACACGGCAACACTATTCTACACCCTAGATGTAGAATATTATTAATATTCTACACTGCAAGCCAAAACTGAGCAAAAAAAAAATACTGAGTAGTACTAAACAGTGTTCAGTATCATTCAGTACTATATCCAGAACCACGAAATACTGAACAATACTGAAACACAAATACTGAACGATACTGAGTTCTGTTCAGTATAACAGTTTGGTGTAGAATAGTATTCTACACCTAAAGTGTAGAATAACACTTGTATATAGGGCTGGGCTATCGGGAGCCCAGGGCTACAAATAGGTATCGGAAGCCCCAGCCAACCACCCCACCCGTCCCCCCCCCACAAAGCTAACGCACGCACAGGTCCTAGCCAGCCCACCCATTCAAGTCAGCGAAGCTGACGCGTACGCGAATGGGGACCACTGCAGACCTAACCAATCGGATCCATATAAATCCAAGTTAAGTTGTGCAGAAAAGTTTTGGCCGCGATGTTGCATAGAAATTAGTCGTTGAATGAATTAAATCAATTCATTACCGTATAAAAATCTTTCCGCGAGCTAGATGTTTCACGTAATTGCACCTGACACAGGCTGACATGAGCTGACACAAGCTGACACATGCATGCATGAATGCATCCATTCTAATCTCTTCTATTTTTCACGATAATTCCTCAACGACGCTTTTGATTCTAAAACGGGTTTCACTATTGAACTCATAACATTTTTGTGCATGATTCAAGATTCATTGTGAATATTTTTTTAAAAATTTTAAAATTTAAATTTTGAAATTTGAATCATGGCACGTGATGGCTGATTAGATACATAGAATCATTTGTCAAGATGCATAAAACATACAAAACACTTCTCTCTAAGCATACAATCTTGTGAGTAGAGCTTAAAAACATGGAGACGATCTCGTCTTGTCTAAAAATTTAAAATTTGAATTATGGCACTTGAATGCCAATTGGATACATAGAATCACTGTTTAAGGTGCGCGTAAAATTTTTTAGCACCGACCTTGCGTATAATTCCATGGATGCAAGCATAGAAAACCATCTACTTTTTACTATAGAATTTGAAATTTGAATTTTATTTGCATGGAGGTTCTGTGATTCTTGTGGAGCGGTCTGACGCATAGAATCTTAAAGACACAAGTATAGGAACCATTATAATGCTATAAAATTTGAAATTTGAAACCTCTCCACGAGATATGGTGCTCACGTTGCATAGAATTTAATGTTTGGATAAATAAAAGTTCTTTTTGTTAACACATAGAAACATCTCCATGAAATAAACATTTCGACTGGCACAGAAGACTGCTCTCGTAATGTATAGAATTGTGTACCAACAATGTATAAAATTGATACCAACAATAATATATATAATTATGTAGAAAGCGTACAGATAATTGTTCCAACAATGTATGTCGATGTATTGTAACAATACATAGAAGAGTGCTCCAACCAGGTATATAACTATGTACAAGTGCACACATAAATGCTCAAGAATGTATACAAATTTGTTCTTATGAGTGAGCCATCAACTACACGAGTTATCAACATTTTACATTAACCCCTCAACTATATCAAAGATTATACTATGCCACCGCCACAAAAACCAAGAAAGTCATGGACGTCACGAGTCATATCCTTATGACCGAGCCACCGTTGATCTCACACCAAATGAAGGAATCCATTTTAACCATCCTACAACACAACAAAGACATAGAAACATGTTTTAGCAGGACAAGAAAGCTTACAACAGTAAGGCATAAAAACATGTTTCTTTCATAGAATCTTTTGATTTATTACATAGAAAGCATTTGAACTTTGAGTCCTATGAGCATTGTGCATATGAGCATATAATTCACAACATGTGCAAAATGCACATAAGCATTGTAACATCCCGGATTTTTGTGCAACCCAAAAATACGAACTTTTTAAAATTTTTCTTGCTAATGTGTGAAGCATGTAGTTTCTAGGTCAACCTGAGTCTAACCAGCTAACAAAACATTGCATACATGTAGATTTGTTTGTAGGAGTGTTCCGGTGCTCTTGAGTTGTTCGTGTTTGAGTCTTCTCAGTTTTGGAGTGCACAAGTCCATAGCAATCTCCTCTCGAATTCTTGATGAATTCATCTGTGAATCTCTATTGAAATTCACTTCCCAAATCTAACCACAAATCCCCACCTTGGATTCATTCCAAGTCCCTTTCCAAATCTCTTCCCAATCCCCTCCATGACCTCGTGTCAAATATCTTCTCGAATGCCCTTTGAAATTCTCCCTCAAACTCCATTCAAATTCCCCTCTCGGGCTCACCGTTGAACGCAACTCAAATAGCGTTTGAACTCGTCACAAAGATTCCGTGAAATTTCACTTCTTAATCTCTTTTCAAATCTCCCTCCAAATTTCCCTTAAATTTCCATCGTATTTTATCCCCTTAAAAACATAAATGGAAATCTCTTTCTTTTCCTTGGGCTCAAACCCACTCAGCTGGCCTCTCCTTTCTCTTTTTTTCCACCAGCCCAGCCTGGCCCCTTTTCTCCTCTCGTCGAGCAAGCTCAGCGGCCAGTAGCTAGGCCCCGGCCTCCCACCTCCGCTTGCCCCACGCGGCCAGCACAAGCGCCCAGCCCAGCCAACCCCGCAGGCCCAGCTCGCCTCCTTCTACTGGCCCAGCAAGTGGAAAGCGCAGGCCCAGCTCCTTAACTCCCTTACTCCGGCCCAAGCCGCCACCAGGTCGGCCTGCCCCGCGCACCCTCCCTCGGCCCGCCAGCGAGGCAGCAGCCCCCGCATGCCCATACCGGCCCCCACAGGCCTGCCAGTGTGGCAGACCCGTGCGGTGCGCCAGGCCCAGCAGCCGTGCGCCCCTGCTTCAGAACCCTAGGGAGCACGCGCTCCATCAGACGCCGCCACCACTCGCTCGAGCGTGGAGCCTAGCCCTCCCGACACAGCCGCGCGATATGCGCCGCGTGTCCCACCTCGGGCGCGGACGCCGAGGATGGACGGAGTACTAGAAACCCTAGCTCGCGTGCCTTATAAGAGGCCAGCCGCCGTCGCCTTTCCCCTGCTCCCCAGTAGCAGCCGCCGCTCACCGTCCTCCAAGCCACCGCCGCTCTCCTTCCACCTTTAGTCGTGGCCACCGTGCTAGGGCCCGCCACCCTCGGTTGCATCGCTACTGCACCACCTCGCCATCCCGCTCGCCGAGCCCTCGCAGTTGTCTCCGCGACCGCGCCCAGCACCGAGCCGGTCCACGAGCCACCGTCGCTGCTCCCCTTCCTCTGTGTAGCGTCGCCCACCGCCCTCGCTGTAGGAACCTCGCCGAGCCACGTTCCTCCTCCATGTCGCTCCTACGAGCTCAGCGGCGCCACTCCTCTGCTCTCCTCCATCGCCACCGCCACTCCTCTGCCCCCTCCACCTCTTCCTCGTGAGCCACAGCCGCAACCCCAAGCACCACCACTGGGAGCGCCTCCCGCCCGGCCACGGTCTAGCTCAGCGCCGCCGTCGGGAGATCGACTCCACCAAGCGCCAAGCCACGCTACTCAGTTGATCTCGCCTTGAGGACCGCAACACTGACGCTGAGCTCTGGCTTCTGGGCCTCTTCCTCGACGTCGATCCAGGAGCGCATCCAGGCCCTGCGTCACGTCGTGCTCCACCCAGTCGTGTCCACCCACTCGCTGTGCCGCGCCACCAGCCGGCTGCAGTGAACCCCGATGCCATGACCAGCACCGTCTTCGGCCTGTGCTCCACCTCGTCGCTAGCTACCTCGCCGGGTCCGCTGCCAACGGTGAGCCACCAGGGCAGAAGCCCTTCTTTTCCTTCATCTTGATGCTGATCCACTGAGCCCAGCTTTGTGCCATTGTTTCCACCATAGCGGAGAAGCCGCTATCAGAGTCATGGCCATCGCCCCCCTCCACCCTCGCCGGGACGGACAACAGCGCCCCTTCACTGTCCATCTCTGTGTCCAGCCATCGTGCTGTGAACGTTTTCTTGCAGGGAGGGGTACGCCCTAATTCTCCTAGGTGTGGCTGCCCCGTACCGCTCCACCGGAGCTCCGTTGCCCACCAGAATGCCTACTGCCACATCTCAGACAGCAGCGAGCCAACGCTCCACCGCAGCCTACGCCTTTAAGGTCGACCCCATTTCAACTTAGCCGACGCCACCCTTTGGCATCGCAAACCTCTGCTCTTTATTTTGTTCACCTATTCATACATCACCATATCATCTATAATGGTTCATGCATTTGAGACATGACTTATTTATGATAATTACCTATTCTTGTTCATTCACTTGATCATCTATGACTACAAATGCTTGTGCCGTGCCTTCGCCACTGGTCTACTTATCTTTATCTATCTCGCTATGGATATGTGCTACTCCAAGTCGTTCGTGAGTCGGTTGTCGTGTGAATGTGGTGGTTCCTTGTGAGTGTTTGTGTTGTTGTTTGCTTGTGGACCGTGCCTTCGAGCTGGTCGAGAGAACGAGTGTTCAAACGTTGTGACCGTGAGCTTGTCTCGCCATGGCCGTAACGTCGAGCATATCCCTTCTCTTATGTTTTAGTTGTCTTCCGTCGAACTACGATCGTTAGCTCCGGTTCTCATCCCTAAGACGTGGTCATTGTGGACTCAGACTCGATGTCGTTATCGACATAGTTTTTACCCGCAAGTTTCGAGCCCTCCGTGACCAACTCTATTGGGATAGGAATTAAGGGACAACCTTTGTATGTCGATGGATGCCAACTCGTGTAGGTATAGCTTGTGGCCGCGAGTTCACCTCGCCATGACCATAGGGCTCTACCTCTCTTTCTCTCGTTCT
This sequence comes from Saccharum hybrid cultivar R570, assembly GCA_038087645.1. Classification (NCBI taxonomy): domain Eukaryota; kingdom Viridiplantae; phylum Streptophyta; class Magnoliopsida; order Poales; family Poaceae; genus Saccharum; species Saccharum hybrid cultivar. Next base: position 20,028,025 of record JAQSUU010000553.1, on the reverse strand, counting down.
TGTCCTAATCACCTCGTATGTTTGCACCACTTCTACCCTGACATTTCTTCGGATCTAGCGGTGACAACCGCATTGCTATGAGTCATAAGAATAGCCTTGTGCCGTTTAGTTGCACGGTCATGGTGCCCTACTAGTGGGTTTGGATTGGGGAATCGTGCCTCTCTTTTTCCAACCTTCACCGTCCCATGACGTGTTGGATGAAAGGGTGCAGATTCCATTGTTTCTTCTCTCCTCTTTTGTTCTCAACCCCATCGATCCAGTGAAATATGGGATGAGCTCTTCGCTTGTTCGGCGTTTGTCGCTTTCTTGATTCCATTCGTTAATTCCCGTTGTTGCTATGGCAAGTGGATCAAAGGAAGGTGAATCTCGTGTCTCCTTCTGCCTTTTGGCTTTTCCGTGCTTGAGCCCTTTGTAAGGTCCTAGATGGCTAGAGGGGGGTGAATAGCCTATAAAAATTCTACAAGAACCACTAAGCAAACTTGTTAGAATAACAAACGGCGTAAAGCGAGTTTTGCTTAGCCTACGGTTGTGATGCAAGCCTCCTATCCACAAGTCTAGTAGATTAAGATCTCTAGTTAACACAAGGGCTATGTCACTAAACTTACACTAGTGAGCAAGCTAACAACTACTAGCAAAGGCTAACACTAGAGCTACACAAGATAACTAGTAAAAGTAAATGCGAGAGAGAGGATTGTGAATCTTATACCGACGATGGAGTGAAGATGTTGCCAATCACCAAGATGATATACAATCAATCAATATTGACAATGACACAATATGAAGACCAAACACCGGGAGACAAGAGACACAATATTTTTGTTCACCCGGTGTTCACTTGTGCACCGACAAGCTACATCACCGGTTGTGTCAACCAACACTTAGATGGTTCCTCGGTGTGACCCTCAAGTCACTTGCCCCTCAAGGCACGCCCCGCAAGGCACCGCAAGACACCACTCTCAAGTGAGGTAACTCAATGACACACGCAATGTAATAGAGTTGCTTTTGGCGTCCCGCCGAGGAAAGCACAAGAACCTCTTACAATCAACCGGAGGTGGCCAAGAACAATCACCTTCTCTTGCCAACGCCTCTAACAATCTCCAAGCCGGCTAGGAGCGGTACTCTTCAAGAGTAATAAGAAATCCACCAGCTAAACCACTCACAAGTGCCACTAGATGCCCTCAAGCTATGCAATGCACTTTGGGATCACTCAATCTCACTTTTGATTTGCAATCAAGCAAGAGAGATGAGTGGGAGGAGTTGCTTTAGCTCAAAGGATGCACAAGAGTGTTAGAAATGCTAAGTGAGCTCCCCAAGGGCCGGACAACGAGTATTTATAAGCATCCCATACAACTAGAGACGTTGCCACTCCACTGACCGTTTTTTCAGGATGACCGGACGCACCGGTCGAAACTGACCGGACGCGCTCAAACACGTCCGATCACCTTGCAACGTCCACGTGTCCACCAGTTTCAAACGCGACCATTAGATCCTCCAATGGTCACTGCGCACCAATGGTCAAACGAGCGACCGGACGCGCTGCACAAACCGACCGGACGCGCCGGTCACACAGTACCACGCGCCCGCGAAGCAACGACCGGACGCGTTCCAGAGAATGACCGGACGCGACAGAGCCAGCGTCCGGTCGGAGTCCAGTAAGCTCCCTCGATGACCGGATGCGTCCGATCGTGTGTGACCGGACGCTCACCGCGTCCGATCGACCTTGCGAACTGTTGTTCCCTCAGGGCGCCTGACCGGACGCGCCGGTCCCACGAGTGACCGAACGCGCCGGTTGCAAACCCTAGCCCGCGCGCCTGATTACTGTGCTGTACTGACCGGACGCGTCTGGTCACACCGTGACCGCGTCCGGTGCAGCGTCCGGTCACCTCAGTGACCTCCGTTCGCCTCCGTTTCTTTTCTGACTTCCGGCGTAGTGGAAAATAGGCATTTCATTTCCCCGAAATCGCCTAAATCCCACGCTCGCACGCTCGGCGGGAGGGAGAGAGGAACCCAAACCCCTCTCTACCCGCAAACCACAGCGCGACCAACGTCACCTTTGCAAATGTGCCAACACCATCAAGTGTACATCTCCATGTGCTTGTGTGTTAGCTTTTTCTCAATCATTTTCAATGGTTTTTCAGTTAGCTCACTAGGCCCTACATGCAATGCACTTCATGAATTCATCTAGTGGCACCCGTGCGTCGAATAATCGAAAAGACTTCCCCTCTTAATAGTTCGGCTATCGATCCTAAACCACTCACACCCTCTATGGTGTCTTGAGTGTAAAACAAAATGACCCTATGGTTATACCTTTGCCTTGAGCCCATTTTGTTTCTCAAAAGATATGATCCACTTCATATCATCACATGACCGTCTTGATCCATCGACATTGACTTCACTTGCTCTTCACCGTTGCATCGGTCCATCGGCGCCAAGTCTTGCTCAAGCTTCACCATCGCATGGTCCTTCGCTTCGAAGCCTCGACTAGCCCTTCACCTTCACAACCGGTCCATCGAGCCAAGCCTCATCTTGGTCTTCACCATCTTGGTCACATGAGTCAATGTCATGTCTCGTATTCAATGAACACCTTTATCTAAATCATCCACTTAGATACAAAGGTTAGTCCTAGGTTTCATCAATTAGCCAAAACCAAACTAGGGACTTTCAATCTCCCCCTTTTTGGTAATTGATGACAACCCTCACAAAGATGATTTTGATAATAAAAGTTTTGAACTTGTCATACTTGTCCAATCATTTTGCTCATAAGTAAAGTTTGGACAATTATCACAAGCTTGGTTTTGGTAGCATTAGCTCCCCCTACATATGTGCATAGAGTTTGGATTGAAAGCTTTGCACATATGCATGGATAGAAGTGTTGGGAGAGTAATTCTACCAAAATGATGCTAAGGTGTAAGAAATGGACCTTTGAAGCGTGATACCAATCGGAGTTGCCTTTTACACCATCCTTAGCATCATGAAGTAACTAGACAACCATCACAACTCAAGAACCCCGTGAGATCAACATTATAGTAAAGGTTCTTGGACCACTTGTAAAGTAGGAGGAGCAAGTCATATGAGAATGCACAAACAAATACAAAAACTTTGTTTATGAGCTTGCTCCTCCTACTTGTGTGCATCAAAATTTTATTTACCCCTTTATCATGTTGAATCATCTTTTTCTCTCCCCCTTTGTCAACAACTTACCCAAAATGGGAACAAATTGTGGAGGAAAACAATGTTTGATGGAGTAGGTTAGAATTTATCAAAATTGGTTCAACCTAGAACACTTGCCAAAGATATTTAATTTGATTTGAACCGAAGACAAGTTTCTTCACACCTCATAATAAGGGTTATCTTGCCTATGTTGAATTAAACACGTATAGCAAATCTTCTAGATTCAACACTAGGTTTGTAAGCTCACAAACATGTCATATGCCACCACTAGATCAAAACAAGCATAGAGGCAATAGTGGTAACATATATCCATCAAATTCATTTGAGTTATCCTGAATGCTCATGCATACCACTTATTATATCTACATGCTCTAGCAAGTCCTTAGCATAGGATGAATGACATGTCAATCAACTTTACCTTGCAATGTCAAAGGAGAGGCATGTCAATAAGTGGGTAGGGTGCATTCAACTCATGTTTGAGAAATCAAGAATGTTAAATTCATTCCTTAGCTTGCAAAACCTCTTTTCATCAAGTGGCTTAGTGAGAATATCGGCAAGTTGATCATCGGTGCCAACACTTTCAATGGCAATATCTCCCTTTTGTTGATGATCTCTAATGAAATGATGCCTTATGTCAATATGCTTTGTTCTTCCATGTTGAACTGGGTTTTGTATCATCTTGATTGCACTTTCATTATCACATAGCAATGGCACATTCTTGAAGTTGAGACCATAATCCTTTAAAGTTGATTTCATCCATAGCAATTGTGCACAACAACTCCCCGCACTCACATATTCGGCTTTGGCGGTAGAGATTGCCACTATTTTGTTTCTTTGAGGACCATGACACAAGTGATCTTCCAAGTAATTGACATGTGCCACTTGTGCTCTTTCTATTGATCTTGCAACCCCCATAGTCGGAGTCTGAATATCCAATCAATTCAAACTTTGATCCCTTGGGATACCATAGTTCAACATCTCTTGTTTGCTTCAAGTACCTCAATATTCTCTTTGCGGCCATGAGATGACTCTCTCTAGGTGAGGCTTGATATCTAGCACACATACAAACACTAAACATGACATCCGGCCTTGATGCGGTGACATAGAGTAGACTTCCAATCAAAGACCGATATTCCTTTTGATTCACCATTTTGCCATCAAGATCACTATCCAAATTGCCATTTGTACCCATTGGAGTTGAAATTGGCTTTGCATCTTGCATTCCAAACTTCTTCAACATGTCTCTTATGTATTTCCCTTGACTCACAAATGTTCCATTCTTCAATTGCTTGACTTGGAGACCAAGGAAGTAGCTAAGTTCATAAATCATTGACATTTCAAACTCTTTGGCTATCATAGCACCAAATTCTTCACAATAAGCTTGATCGGTTGATCCAAAGATGATGTCATCAACATATATTTGCACTATGAATAGATCATTCCCAATCTTCTTGGTGAATAGAGTTGTATCAACCTTGCCCATCTTGAATCCCTTAGAGAGAAGGAAATCCCTTAGTCTCTCATACCATGCTCTAGGTGCTTGCTTTAAGCCATATAAAGCCTTTTTCAACTTGTACACATGGTTGGGTTTCTTGTCATCTTCAAATCCGGGAGGTTGCTCGACAAAGACTAACTCATTGATGATTCCATTGAGAAATACACTTTTGACATCCATTTGATATAATTTGATGTTGTGTGCACAAGCATAAGCCAATAGAATCCTTATTGCCTCCAATCTTGCTACGGGAGCATATGTCTCATCATAGTAAAGACCTTCTACTTGAGTGTAACCTTGAGCAACTAGTCTTGCTTTGTTTCTCACCACAATGCCATCTTGATCTTGCTTGTTTTTGAACACCCACTTGGTTCCAATCACATTGTAGTCATTTGGCCTTTCTACCAATTCCCAAACATCATTTCTTGTGAAATTATTAAGTTCTTCTTGCATAGCCATAATCCAATCGGCATCCCTCAAAGCTTCTTCTATTTTCTTTGGTTCTAAGGTTGACACAAATGATGCATGCTCACAAAACATGGCCAATCTTGATCTTGTTTGCACACTTCTAATATCACCAATAACACTATCAATGGGGTGATCTCTTGCAACATGTTATGGTTGGAGTACTTGCACTTGATTGCTTGAGCTTGGTTGATCACTTGATGTATCTTGATGAGATGAACTAGCACCATGATCTTGTACTTGAGAGTCACTAGCTAGCTTGAATGGAGAATTGAGCACTTGATCTTTATCATCATCTTGAATATCAATTACTTGCTTTGCTCTAATGTCCCCAATATCCATGTTCTTCATTGCTTCCACCAATTTGTAAGGTCCTAGATGGCTAGAGGGGGGGGGTGAATAGCCTATAAAAATTCTACAAGCACCACTAAGCAAACTTGTTAGAATAACAAACGGCGTAAAGCGAGTTTTGCTTAGCCAAAGGTTGTGATGCAAGCCTCCTATCCACAAGTCTAGTAGATTATGATCTCTAGTTCACACAAGAGCTATGTCACTAATTTTACACTAGAGAACAAGCTAACAACACTACTAGCCAAGCTACTACTAGAGCAACACAAGATAATCTAGTAAAGATAAGTGCAAGAGATAGGATTGTGAATCTTATACCGACGGTGGAGTGAAGATGTTGCCAATCACCAAGATGATATACAATCAATTAATATTGACAACAACTCAAAATGTAGACCAATCACCGGGAGACAAGAGACACAATATTTTTGTTCACCCGGTGTTCACTTGTGCACCGACAAGCTACGTCACCGGTTGTGTCGACCAACACTTAGATGGTTCCTCGGTGTGACCCTCAAGTCACTTGCCCCTCAAGGCACGCCCCGCAAGGCACCGCAAGACTCCACTCTCAAGTGAGGTAACTCAATGACACGCGCAATCCAATAGAGTTGCTTTTGGCGTCCCGCCGAGGAAAGCACAAGAACCTCTTACAAACAACCGGAGGTGGCCAAGAACAATCACCTTCTCTTGCCAACGCCTCCAACAATCTCCAAGCCGGCTAGGAGCGGTACTCTCCAAGAGTAACAAGAAATCCACCGGCTAAACCACCCACAAGTGCCACTAGATGCCCTCAAGCTATGCAATGCACTTTGGGATTACTCAATCTCACTTATGATTTGCAATCACTCAAGAGAGATGAGTGGGAGGAGATGCTCTAGCTCAAAGGATGTTCAAGAATGTTAGAAATCACTAGTTAGCTCCCCAAGAGCCGGCCATCGAGTATTTATAAGCATCCCATCCAAATAGAGCCGTTATACACCTTCACTGGGTTCTGTCGGGATGACCGGACGCTCCGGTCATAACTGACCGGACGCGCTCACCGCGTCCGATGCCCCAACGGTCACTGCGCCAACGGTCAAACCCTATGACCGGACGCGCCTCTCAAAACGACCGGACGCGCTCCACCGCGTCCGATCCTCCAACGGTCACTGACCCTCAACGGTCAAACCATCGACCGGACGCGCTGCTTCGAACGACCGGACGCGCCGGTCACACAGCATGCGCCCGCGAAACTACGACCGGACGCGCTCCTCGCAATGACCGGACGCGACAGTGCCCGCGTCCGGTGTGAGTCCAGTAAGCTCCTTCAACGATCGGACGCGTCCGATCATGTGTGACCGGACGCGCCTCGCGTCCGATCATCCTCGTGAACCGCAGTTCCCTCTGGGCGACTGACCGGACGCGCCGGTCCCGCGAGTGACCGGACGCGCCGGTTGCAAACCCTAGCCCGCGCGCCCGAAACCGCGCTGTACTGACCGGACGCGTCCGGTCACACCGTGACCGCGTCCGGTGCAGCGTCCGGTCACCTCAGTGACCCCGTTCGCCTCCGTTTCTTTTCCGACTTTCGGCGTAGTGGAAAATAGGCATTTCATTTCCCCGAAATCGCCTGAATCCCGCGCTCGCACGCTCGGCGGGAGGGAGAGAGGAACCCAAACCCCTCTCTACCCGCAAACCACAGCGCGACCAACGCCACCTTTGCAAATGTGCCAACACCATCAAGTGTACATCTCCATGTGCTTGTGTGTTAGCTTTTTCTCAATCATTTTCAAAGGTTTTCCAATTAGCTCACTAGGCCCTACATGCAATGCACTTCATGAATTCACCTAGTGGCACCCGTGCATCGAATAACCGATAAGACTTCCCCTCTTAATAGTTCGGCTATCGATCCTAAACCACTCACACCCTCTATGGTGTCTTGAGTGTAAAACAAAATGGCCCTATTGTTATACCTTTGCCTTGAGCCCATTTTGTTTCTTCAAATGATATGATCCACTTCATATCATCACATGACCGTCTCGATCCATCGACCTTGACTTCACTTGCTCTTCACCGTTGCATTGGTCCGTCGGCGCCAAGTCTTGCTCAAGCTTCACCATCGCATGGTCCCTCGCTTCGAAGCCTCGACTTGCCCTTCACCCTCACAACCGGTCCATCGAGCCAAGCCTCATCTTGGTCTTCACCATCTTGGTCATATGAGTCAATGTCATGTCTCATATTCAATGACCACCTTTATCTAAAACATCCACTTAGATACAAAGGTTAGTCCTAGGTTTCATCAATTAGCCAAAACCAAACTAGGGACTTTCACAATTGAGTTCCACGAACATCATCTAGATTCTCTTCTTCATCTTGTGACCCATTGGTTTCATCAAATTGCACATCATGGACTTCTTCTAGAATGCCACTTGAATTGTTCCAAACTCTATAAGCTTTACTTGTAGTTGAATAACCAAGTAGGAACCTATCATCACATCTCTTGTCAAACTTTCCCAATCTAGTGCCCTTCTTCAAAATATAACATTTGCAACCAAACACTCTAAAGTAAGAAATATTGAGATTTCTTCCATGAAGTAGCTCATATGGGGTCTTCTCTAACAATGGATGACAATATAGTCTATTGATGTAGTAGCAAGCGGTATTGATTGCTTCATCCCAAAAAAGATTGACTCACATTATACTCATGAAGCATTGATCTAGCCATATCAAGCAATGTTCTATTCTTTCTCTCAACTTGGCCATTTGATTGTGGAGTGTACTTGGCCGAGAATTGATGTCCAATGCCATAGTGATCACAAAGTTCTTCAATTCTTGTATTCTTGAATTCACTTCCATTGTCACTTCTCACTTTCTTGATTCTAATCTCAAACTCATTGTGAACACTAGTGAGAAATGTCTTGAAGGTGTCAAACACTTCACTTTTGTTACTAAGAAAGAATACCCATGTGAATCTTGTGAAGTCATCCACTATGACAAAGCCATACTTGTTGCCGCCTATGCTTGTGTATGTTGTTGGGCCAAATAGATCCATGTGCATCAAATCAAATACTTTGCATGTGCTCATTGTACTCTTCTTTGGATGTGAGCTTCCAACTTGCTTCCCGGCTTGACATGCACTACAAAGCTTATTCTTCTCAAATTCAACATCTTTCAAACCATTGACAAGATTGTGAGTTGTAAGCTTCTTCAATTGTTTCATACCAACATGACCAAGCCTTCTATGCCAAAGCCAACCCATGCTTGATTTGGAGATTAAGCAAGTTGTCAAAGAAGTTTCTCTAGCATTGAAGTCAACTAGGTAGAGATTCTCATATCTAAAACCTTTGAATGCCACATTTGAACCATCCACACTAATAACTTCCACATCATCAACCCCAAAGATGCATTTGTAGCCTAGATCACATATTTGTGCCACAGATAGAAGATTAAAATCCAAGCTTTCAACTAGCAACACATTGGAGATACTCAAATCATTTGATATTGCAATCTTGCCTAAGCCAATAACCTTGCCTTTCTTGTTATTGCCAAATGTGACAGAATCAACACCACTATCATTGTCATTGATTGAGTCAAACATTCTTGATGTACCGGTCATGTGTTGAGTGCACCCACTATCAATAATCCAATTCCTTCCACCGGCTTTGTAATTGACCTACAAGCAAATCAATGAAGCTTAGGTACCCATTTTTGCTTGGGTCCTTGTAGGTTAGTAACTAAGCTCTTTGGTACCCAAATAGCCTTCTTCTTTGGGCCAACAATGGGTGTACCAATAAACTTAGCTTTCACACCTTTCACACCTTTAGTAAGCACATAGCAAGAATCAAAAGATATAGCATTAACAAGATTCTTGCTTTGGTTCTTTTTATTGCAATTATGCTCTAGGTGCCCAACTTGCTTGCATCTATTGCAAAACCGACCATTGCCCTTCACAAAGCTAGGCTTTGGAGTTGCAAAGGCCGACTTGCCTTTCTTGAGGGTATAGCCTAATCCCTCTTTGTTAAGAGAGAACCTTTGGCTACCCAAGCACTTAAGCAAGCGGGCCTCACCACCATAGGCCTTGCCTAGGGCGTGAGTGAGCTCATCCACCTCTCTCTTGAGAGTCTCATTCTCAACCATTAGTGAGGTATCACAAGTGAAACCATCACTAGTAGTGTAGGTAGAGATGGTGGTGGTGGATGAAGAGCTACAAGAAGGGTTAGCATTTGACATGATGATAGGTTCATAAAAGGATTCATCTATTATATCACATGTAACACCTATATCACATGATACAACAACCTTCTTCTTTGCTTTTTACTCAAGTAGCAATGAGTGAGCTTTTTCAAGCTTGGAATGAGCCTTACTAAGATCCTCATGGTCGTCCACTAGACTCTCACGAGTGGTCACAAGTATTGCTACTTTCATTGAAAGCTTCTTACACTCCTTGTTCTTGGCAATAGCTATGTCTCTAGTTTGTTGCATCAAGTCATATAGTTGTTCTTTAGTTGGTTCATCATCATCATTTTCATTATTATTATCATTATCACTATCATGAGCATATTCCATTTCACTTTCATCATCACTCTCATCATATATTACCTTAGTTTCTTTGACCATGAGGCATGACGAGGATGAATCAAATAGTGATGGCTTCTTATTGATAGCAATGGAAGCAAAAGCCTTGTTGGATGATGATTCTTCTTCTTCATCATCATCACTTTCCCAAGTGACCACATAGGCTCCATTCTTGCCCTTCTTGAAAGTCATCTTGGCTTCTCTCTTTTTCTTCTCAAACTTGCCCCTCTTGTTGTTCTTCTTCTTGTCATAGGGACATTCGGCTTGAAGATGTTCGGTGCTATCACAATTGAAGCACTTCCTTTGTTGCTCATTGCTCTTGAAATAGTCATTTCTCTTTTTGAAGCTTCTTCTTTTGATAAACATCTTGCCAATATTCTTGACAACTAGAGCAAGTGCCTCATCATCAATTTCCAATTCTTCATCTTCTTCATTGTCACCTTCTTCTTGAATTGAAGCTTTGCCCTTAGAGGAGGTGGCCTTGAATGCCACGGTCTTCTTCTTCTTTTCTTCCTCCTTCTTCTCCTTCTCATCGGCATCTTGATCATACTTGTCATATGTCAAGACTTCACCAAGTAAATCATTGGGCTTCATTGCATCAAGCCCATCTCTTTGTAACATCATGATCAACATTTTAAATCTTCTTGGTAAGCTCAACAAGAACTTGTGGCAAAAGTCTTGGTCTTGTGTCTTGTGTCTTGTGCCCTAAGCTCTTGAGATCATTCACAATGACTTGTAATCTATGAAACATTTCTAAGATTGTTTCTTCTTCTTTCATCTTGAAGTTCTCAAACTCACTCTTGAGCCCATATAGCTTGGCACTCTTCACAACCTTAGTGCCCTCATATGTTTCACTCAACCTTGTCCAAACTTCATTTGCCAATTCTAAATCCTTGATGCCCTCAAATACTTTTGTGTCAATACCATTGTAAAGTATATTGAGAGCCATTCTATTGCATGTTCTATTTGCTCTATCTTCATCGGTGAGATGATCGGGATCAATGATAGCAAAATCATTCTCGATGACTTGCAAAACTCTCTCATGAATAGAACCAAGGTACATTGTTATTTTTCTCTTCCAATGAGCAAAAGAACTAACACCATCAAAGAACGGTGGCTTGCCCCCAACATGATTGAACACAATTTGAGCTATTTTTCACACCAAAGGATGTTAGGCCTTGATTAAAACGGTGACCATGACTCCGATACCACTTGTAAGGTCCTAGATGGCTAGAGAGGAGGTGAACAGCCTATAAAAATTCTACAAGAACCACTAAGCAAACTTGTTAGAATAACAAACGGCGTAAAGCGAGTTTTGCTTAGCCTACGGTTGTGATGCAAGCCTCCTATCCACAAGTCTAGTAGATTAAGATCTCTAGTTAACACAAGGGCTATGTCACTAAACTTACACTAGTGAGCAAGCTAACAACTACTAGCAAAGGCTAACACTAGAGCTACACAAGATAACTAGTAAAAGTAAATGCGAGAGAGAGGATTGTGAATCTTATACCGACGGTAGAGTGAAGATGTTGGCAATCACCAAGATGATATACAATCAATCAATATTGACAATGACACAATATGAAGACCAAACACCAGGAGACAAGAGACACAATATTTTTGTTCACCCGGTGTTCACTTGTGCACCGACAAGCTACGTCACCGGTTGTGTCGACCAACACTTAGATGGTTTCTCGGTGTGACCCTCAAGTCACTTGCCCCTCAAGGCACGCCCCGCAAGGCACCGCAAGACACCACTCTCAAGTGAGGTAACTCAATGACACGCGTAATGTAATAGAGTTGCTTTTGGCGTCCCATCGAGGAAAGCACAAGAACCTCTTACAATCAACCGGAGGTGGCCAAGAACAATCACCTTCTCTTGCCAACGCCTCCAACAATCTCCAAGCCGGCTAGGAGCGGTACTCTCCAAGAGTAACAAGAAATCCACTGGCTAAACCACCCACAAGTGCCACTAGATGCCCTCAAGCTATGCAATGCACTTTGGGATAACTCAATCTCACTTTTGATTTGCAATCAAGCAAGAGAGATGAGTGGGAGGAGTTGCTTTAGCTCAAAGGATGCACAAGAGTGTTAGAAATGCCAAGTGAGCTCCCCAAGGGCCGACCAACGAGTATTTATAAGCATCCCATACAACTAGAGACGTTGCCACTCCACTGACCGTTTTTTTCGGGACGACCGGACGCGCCGGTCGAAACTGACCGGACGCGCTCAACCACGTCCGATCACCCTGCAACGTCCACGTGTCCACCAGTTTCAAACGTGACCGTTAGATCCTCCAACGATCACTACGCGCCAACGGTCAAACGAGCGACCGGACGCGCTGCACAAACCGACCGGACGCGCCGGTCGCACAGTACCGCGCCCCCGCGAAGCAACGACCGAACGCGTTCCAGAGAATGACCGGACACGACAGAGCCAGCGTCCGGTCGGAGTCCAGTAAGCTCCCTCGATGACCAGACGCGTCCGATCGTGTGTGACCGGATGCTCACCGCGTCCGATCGACCTTGCAAACTGCTGTTCCCTCAGGGCGCCTGACCGGACGCGCCGGTCCCGTGAGTGACCGGACGCGCCGGTTGCAAACCCAAGCCCGCGCGCCTGATTGCTGCGCTGTACTAACCGGACGCGTCCGGTCACACCGTGACCGCGTCCGGTGCAGCGTCCGGTCACCTCAGTGACCTCCGTTCGCCTCTGTTTCTTTTCTGACTTCCGGCGTAGTGGAAAATAGGCATTTCGTTTCCCCGAAATCGCCTGAATCCCGCGCTCGCACGCTCGACGGGAGGGAGAGAGGAACCCAAACCCCTCTCTACCCGCAAACCACAGCGCGACCAACGCCACCTTTGCAAATGTGCCAACACCATCAAGTGTACATCTCCATGTGCTTGTGTGTTAGCTTTTTCTCAATCATTTTCAAAGGTTTTCCAGTTAGCTCACTAGGCCCTACATGCAATGCACTTCATGAATTCACCTAGTGGCACCCGTGCGTCGAATAATCGAAAAGACTTCCCCTCTTAATAGTTCGGCTATCGATCTTAAACCACTCACACCCTCTATGGTGTCTTGAGTGTAAAACAAAATGGCCCTATGGTTATACCTTTGCCTTGAGCCCATTTTGTTTCTCAAAAGATATGATCCACTTCATATCATCACATGACCGTCTTGATCCATCGACATTGACTTCACTTGCTCTTCACCGTTGCATCGGTCCATCGGCGCCAAGTCTTGCTCAAGCTTCACCATCACATGGTCCTTCGCTTCGAAGCCTCGACTAGCCCTTCACGATCACAACCGGTCCATCGAGCCAAGCCTCATCTTGGTCTTCACCATCTTGGTCACATGAGTCAATGTCATGTCTCATATTCAATGAACACCTTTATCTAAATCATCCACTTAGATACAAAGGTTAGTCCTAGGTTTCATCAATTAGCCAAAACCAAACTAGGGACTTTCACCCTTGTATGCTTGTACCTTCTAGACCATAGCAATTCTTTGGTTCTCACGGTGACAACCGCACCGTTTTGAACCCTAGAGATGTCTCAGTGCATTTAGTGCACCTAGGTCATGGTACCCTACAAGTTGTTTGGGCACTTGTGTTCTGTTGTGTGTGTCGCTTCCTCCGATGCCCCATCTCTTGCCATGGCGTGTGTATTGGAAGAGGTAGACCACCTCTCTTCTCTTCTCCCCTGTTCCATCCTCTCTTGGTTCTCGTCATGTTATAATGGCGTTCGGATTAAGAGAGAATGAGACTTCTCTTGCTTGTAGCCTTTCGGTTCTCATCAGCCTCCATGACGCTCGAATCGAAAGTCACGAGCTGTGGTGTTTGCTAAGGATGAGCTAAGGCCTATGCCATTTCTATTTAAGCCGTACAGGTCGACACGGTCGACCCGGGAAGTACTGGCTAGGCTAAGGCTTAAGCTTGTACTTAGCAAATCACCACTCTTGTTCTTTAGCCCAGGGATCGGACATCCGCCGAGAAGGCTAAAGTCGTTCTTCCTTTTGCATTCTTTCGGTGTAGTTGTTCTTTCTGTGCCTTGTTGCCTCACTTTCTGCATCCTTTCTAGGTTTAGTGGTCTGATTGCTCTTTTTCTTGTCACGGTATCGATGTAGTTGCGTCAAGGATAGCGATGATCGGATCGGGATCGTTGGAGGAAGGACATGCGGACGGAGGAAGGACCATGGAGGAGTACGACTACAAGTGCACCAAGGATCTCAGATATGACATTTAATAGGTGTTCCACGTACCCCCAACCTCGTAGAACCTATTAGACATGCTACATATAGATGCTAGTGCTTTACTTTCTTGGAATTGAACTGTGATAGGTTGCATGGTAGACTAGTTGTAAGCCATTACCTTGTCGCAACCTATTCCCTTGCACACCCGCTAATAGGATAGATGCTCGCATTCTACTTACTGTTTTACTTTCACTACACATTATACCTGTGATGTGATGCTTGGTGAAGGAATAACGTGAGTGGATAAGGCACGTGGTGCCGTTAACTTGGTAAAATAGGATAATGAACTTGAGGAGGGCTTGGCGTGCGTCTTGGGTGTGTGGTGAGGGTTGAGTCGATCAGACAGGATCCTATGATGAGTCTTTGGGGCAAGTCATGCCGGAGGGGTGTGACCTGGGCATCCCTCAAGAGAGGTACCTATGGCGGGTGCATGGTGAGCAGACGGGGTGTTGGTTATCCCCGGTGGAGGTGCCGTCGAGGCACGGGGTGTTGATTATCCCCTTGAGAAGATATCCTGTCTGGTCCCCTTAAGGACTGGTATGTCTTGAGAACCGGAATCATAGGACCCTTCGTGCACACCACTCGCTCCCGATGGGCGGGAGACGATTACCTGACTGACTAGGGTGGTGCCACTACTACTAGGTTGAAAGGTGATAGTGTAGGGAGGTACGGGCATGGAGGCCCACACCCTCCTAAGACAGCGTAGTGATCTTAAGGGCCCGGTACTATGTCTCACAGTCTTAGCGTTTCGGTGGACGCCGAGGTGCCCTAGGGCTAAGTGGTAGGGTGGTACCGTACCGGTTGGGAGGCAGTCGGCGTCAGCCTAGGCAGGGCACCACCGATGATGGTGATCTTGTGGATTTCCAGGTGTACACGCTCTGCAGAGTTGATCAATCTATACGTATAGCCGTGTCCGCGGATATAGACATTCATATGACCTATGCTTCACTTGATTAGTGAGAGGAGTCCTTTCTACCTTTCCCCTGGTTTTGGTGTTGGATCCGGCTTTGGCCGTTGAGGCAAGGTACGAGCGGGAGTTGTCCTTGCCGCCTAGAGAGTGTGAGAGTGTGGTGAGATGTGTGTGATGGGATGGGAGAACGTGTGGATGAGATGGATTAAAACTTGATGAACTATTATTATAAAATATTGTTGAACTTGCATAGGAAACCCATAGCCATATACAGGCCTTTCTTCTACCCTTGCATTCCACTTACCACAAAGCATACGCAAAAGCATAGGGTGGGAGACAGTGACCAGTACAAATCGTACTGATAGATTTTGGACAGGTTTGGATGAAATCTATGATGACCACGAGGACTTGGATTAGGTGGTCTCATTCCTACGCTCGAGTTTGGTTCAGAAGATGAAGTCCACGCCGCTGATATTCTATGCCAACTCTGATGATTGCCCGTGAAGGAGGAGCCTCACCTACTGATACGCTACAACGACTCTGATGAAGACGCGTGTGTTTCTGCTAGAATACAATGTAATAGATGTGTTAACCAGTGTTGTAAAGTCTTGTAACTTGTAATTCTATGATGTATGACTATGATATCAGCTGATAATTGATAATGTGATAGATTGCTCTCGTGATCTACTGCATTATAAATCGTATCTGTGGATTTTCCCTTTGAGGAAAATCAAGGTCGTTTTAGGTGGTATCAGAGCCATACTTGACCCTAGGACGAGACTCATAGAACCAAACACTAGTTTAGAAGCCAAAACATCCTGTCTGAGGTAGAACTATGGGTACAAACACTTGTTTCCCTCTCCGCCTTGAATTCTGCTGCTAACTGGCCTTCCCAAACATGGAAAGTTGACCTTTATGAAATATACCCCTTACCACCCATGCTAGTCGGTACATGTGTGAGGCTTGAAGGTTTAGGAGTCACCTTCTGCCAACACTATGCATATAGGAGTTGTAATGTTGCTTGTTTGCCTGGATCTTGTGTTTGTTGTGCTTCTTATGCTTCTTATTGTTTAAGTGTAAGCTATAGAAGCTATTTTGTATATGTGAGACTCCAGGTACCGGATAACCTAGCCGGCCAAACCCAATGCCATCCTATGACTGGATAAGTGACCCTCGACTAACAAGAGTTAAAATATAAATCTGAAGCATCATGTCTTTACCAAACTGTTTCAAAAACTATTTTGGCTTCCAACTAAATGCATTTTCAAAACTGCCCTTCCTCCGTTGTTTCAAAAAGTCTCCTCTTTAGCAAAAGAGTTTCTATTTCAAAGGAAAACTGTTTCAAAACTTCTTAAAAAGTTTTCCTGTTTCAAAAGAAAAACAGATTTAATTCTTTTCTCAACCCGATTTGGTTTCAAAAGCTCTTTGCGAAACAGTTTGGAAACCCATTTCCTTTCAAAAGTGTTAAAATTTTGCTTCCAAGAAACAAAAGTTTTGTGTTTCAATCAACAAAATGTTTTCAAACCAAAATCCTTGGCTCAGTTTTGTTTTAAAAGCTTTTGATTTCAACCTGGGAGCCAAATTCTTTTCAAAACGAACCTTGTTTTCACAAAGGGGTTTGCAATTGATTTATAAACAAAACCCTGGTGAAAAGATTTTGTTTATAACCTTTCCAAAAAATTTAGCAAAACCAAAATTAACTTTCTGAATCTAGTTCCAAAAATGTTGCTTTGGAAAAAGTTTCTGAAAACAAAAATTCGATTGCGAAAGCTTTACCTTTCCAAAATGAGAAATGATTTCGGGTCATCTTCAAAACCAGTTTGTTTGATTCAAATAAAAGGAAACCAACTCCTTGTTTCCAAAAACTAAAATGAGTTTCAAAAAAATCTGTTGATTTGAAATTATTAAAAAAAAGTGAGTTTTGATTTAGAAAAACAAAAGCTTTCAAAGAATTTTGTTTCCAAAACTTGCATGGATTTCAACATGTTTTTCAAAAGTTTTGCAACTCACCCTCCCTCATCATTCAAATAGAATTTCAAGAACCGCATGTCATGAAAAGTTTTGGGAAAACCCCCGGTATTTGCAAAACATTTTCATCAAAATGATTTCAAATTCCGTGTACTCGTTATTTCAAAACGTCTTTTCCAAAAGGCCCGTTTGGGAAGTATATAAACCTGGATTGATTTCTAAAACTCCCCCTTTCGAATGGCCCAAATGTTTCTGAAAAATCATTTTGAAAAAGAGGTTTTGGAAAAATAAAAACCCTTCTATAAAAGTTTTGATTTCACAAACTAAAAATCTATTTAAAGTGTTTCCAGAAATCTCTTCTAATGAACTATTTCGACTCAAAAATTCAAAAGTTTTGATTTGAGTTCAAACACCAAAGCGAGTTACAACCTATTTCAATTATCTTTGTGAAGATTTGATTTCAAAATCTAAAGGTTGTGACCTTCCTCCTTGCAAGAGTTGTGAAACAAAAGATTTAAAACTATGTTTTTCCAAAACATGACTTCCAAAACCATTTTATAAAGGATTTTTCCTCGTCCTTTCGTAAGACTCCCCTCCCACTAGCTTGGGATTTTGAGTTGTTGCCGGGGACTTAATTGGTAGTGGGTCGTGATCATAACCCTTGGTGCCGCTACGAAACTTGGGGCCCCATTTGTGATGCATCCACATGGCTTGCTACCGGGCGTATGCAGGTATTGAGGTACGTGATTGTGACCGCTTCCAAGTGGTACCCGCATACAACACTAATCCTAAGCTTAGCTTTTCAAAAACCCTACTTAAAAAGCAACAATTTGAAAAAGAGTTTTTATTTCAAACAAAAGATGTTTTGGATTTCAAAAATCTCTACTTAAAAGCCCTACTATGTTTTATCAAACGTTTTCAAAACTCAAAGCTTTGCGAAATAAACTATTGTCTTGGAGTAAAAAAAAATCTTTCAAAAAAATGGAATTTTGAAAGGTTTTGTCCCATTCAAAACTTTTGGCCTCTTTCAAACGTTTTGAAAAGCTTGCACCAATTTCAAAATGCTTTGTGAAAAGATGCTTCAAACCCTTTGTTTGTGTTTTTGAAAATTTTGAGAAAAGTGGCCTCCTCCAAAGGGTGTTTTCCAAAAATGGATTTATGAAAACCTGTTTTCAAAGCCTCTTAAAAATGCTTTATTGCAAAAGGTTTTGGTTTACCAAATCTAAAAACCAACTTCAAAAGGGAATTTGTTTTCAAATGAAAACCATTCCAAGTTGCTTCCATATCTTGCAAAAAGAAAAGCAATTTTGTATCAAAAAGAAAACTCATTCGAAAGTGGGTTGCTTCAAAAAAAACCCTTGCTTAAAGAAAAAGAGTTTTTCCCAACTAGCATCCAAACTTGCTTTACAAATTTTGGGTGTGTGAAATGTTTTCAACTGATCTTTGAACTTGTTTCCCCAAAACCCTCGATTGTAAAAGCAAAATGCTTTCAAAAGAAATTTCAACTTGGATTGCGAAAGTTTCAAGAACTCTCTTGTGAATTAGTTTTCCTCCCAAAAACAAATTTGTGAAAGTAAGACTACTTCTCCCTTCTCCGTTCAAAAGGTTTTATGAAAACTACTTTTCAGAAGCCCTTCATCCAAAATCTCCCTTGCAAAATCATAATGCACTAATACATGTTGAACAAGTAGTGAAAGCCATCAACCTTAGGTGAACCTATTTGCCACCCTTCAGAAGTAACGACCCTAAATCTCGGGGACGAGATTCCTGTAAGGGGGATGGACTGTAACATCCCAGATTTTTATGCAACCCAAAAATACGAACTTTTTAAAATTTTTCTTGCTAATGTGTGAAGCATGTAGTTTCTAGGTCAACCTGAGTCTAACCAGCTAACAAAACATTGCATACATGTAGATTTGTTTGTAGGAGTGTTCCGGTGCTCTTGAGGTGTTCGTGTTTGAGTCTTCTCAGTTTTGGAGTGCACAAGTCCATAGCAATCTCCTCTCGAATTCTTGATGAATTCATTTGTGAATCTCTATTGAAATTCACTTCCCAAATCTAACCACAAATCCCCACCTTGGATTCATTCCAAGTCCCTTTCCAAATCTCTTCCCAATCCCCTC
The DNA here is from genome assembly GCA_038087645.1 of Saccharum hybrid cultivar R570. NCBI lineage: Eukaryota > Viridiplantae > Streptophyta > Magnoliopsida > Poales > Poaceae > Saccharum > Saccharum hybrid cultivar. Next base: position 20,008,743 of record JAQSUU010000553.1, on the reverse strand, counting down.
CATGACCTCATGTCAAATATCTTCTCGAATCCCCTTCAAAATTCTCCCTCAAACTCCATTCAAATTCCCCTCTCGGGCTCACCGTTGAACGCAACTCAAATAGCGTTTGAACTCGTCACAAAGATTCCGTGAAATTTCACTTCTTAATCTCTTTTCAAATCTCCCTCCAAATTTCCCTTAAATTTCCATCGTATTTTATCCCCTTAAAAACATAAATGGAAATCTCTTTCTTTTCCTTGGGCTCAAACCCACTCAGCTGGCCTCTCCTTTCTCTTTTTTTCCACCAGCCCAGCCTGGCCCCTTTTCTCCTCTCGTCGAGCAAGCTCAGCGGCCAGCAGCTAGGCCTCGGCCTCCCAACTCCGCTCGCCCCACGCGGCCAGCACAAGCGCCCAGCCCAGCCAACCCCGCAGGCCCAGCTCGCCTCCTTCTGCTGGCCCAGCAAGTGGAAAGCGCATGCCAAGCTCCTTAACTCCCTTACTCCGGCCCAAGCCGCCACCAGGTCGGCCTGCCCCGCGCACCCTCCCTTGGCCGGCCAGCGAGGCAGTAGCCCCCGCAGGCCCGCTAGCGTGGCAGACCCATGCGGCCCGCTAGGCCCAGTAGCCATGTGCCCCCGCTTCAGAACCCTAGGGAGCACGCGCTCCATCAGACACCGCCGTCGCTCGCTCGAGCGTGGAGCCTGGCCCTCCCGACACAGCCGCGCGATACGCGCCGCGTGTCCCACCTCCGGCGCGGACGCCGAGGATGGACGGAGTACTAGAAACCCTAGCTCGCGTGCCTTATAAGAGGCCAGCCACCATCGCCTTTCCCCTGCTCCCCAGTAGCAGCCGCCGCTCCCTCGTCCTCTAAGCCGCCGCCGCTCTCCTTCCACCTCCAGTCGCGGCCACCGTGCTAGGGCCCGCCACCCTCGGTTGCATCGCTGCTGCACCACCTCGCCATCCCGCTCGCCGAGCCCTCGCAGTTGTCTCCGCGACCGCGCCCAGCTCTGAGCCGGTCCACGAGCCACCGTCACTGCTCCCCTTCCTCTATGTAGCGCCGCCCACCGCCCTCGCTGTAGGAACCTCGCCAAGCCACGTTCCTCCATGTCGCGCCTACGAGCTCGCCGGCGCCACTCCTCTGCTCTCCTCCATCGCCACCGCCACTCCTCTGCCCCCCTCCACCTCTTCCTCGTGAGCCACAGTCGCAGCCCCAAGCACCGCCACTAGGAGCGCCTCCCGCCCGGCCACGGTCTAGCTCAACGCCGTCGTCGGGAGATCGACTCCACCAAGCGCCAAGCCACGCTACTCGGTTGATCTCGCCTTGAGGACCGCAGCACTGACGCTGAGCTCTGGCTTCTAGGCCTCTTCCTCGACGTCGAGCCAGGAGCGCATCCAGGCCCTGCGTCACATCGTGCTCCACCCAGTCGTGTCCACCCACTCGCTGTGCCGTGCCACCAGCCGGCTACAGTGAACCCTAACGCCATGACCAGCACCGTCTTCGGCCTGTGCTCCACCTCATCGCCAGCTACCTCGCCGGGTCTGCTACCAACGGTGAGCCACCAGGGCAGAAGCCCTTCTTTTCCTTCATCTTGATGCTGATCCACTGAGCCTAGCTTTGTGCCATTGTTTCCACCACAGCAGAGAAGCCGCTATCGGAGTCATGGCCATCGCCCCCCTCCACCCTCGCCGGGACAGACAACAACGCCCCTTCACTGTCCATCTCTGTGTCCGGCCATCGTGCTGTGAACATTTTCTTGCAGGGAGGGGTACGCCCTGATTCTCCTAGGTGTGGCTGCCCCGTACCGCTCCACCGGAGCTCCGTTGCCCACCGGGATGCCTGCTGCCACATCTCGGACAGCAGCGAGCCAACGCTCCACCGCAGCCTACGCCTTTAAGGTCGACCCCATTTCAACTTAGCCGATGCCACCCTTTGGCATCGCAAACCTCTACTCTTTATTTTGTTCACCTATTCATACATCACCATATCATCTATAACGGTTCATGCATTTGAGACATGACTTATTTATGATAATTACCTATTCTTGTTCATTCACTTGATCATCTATGACTACAAATGCTTGTGCCATGCCTTCGCCGCCGGTCTACTTATCTTTATCTATCTCGCTATGGATATGTGCTACTCCAAGTCGTTCGTGAGTCGGTTGTCATGTGAATGTGGTGGTTCCTTGTGAGTGTTTGTGTTGTTGTTTGCTTGTGGACCGTGCCTTCGAGCCGGTCGAGAGAACGAGTGTTCGAACGTTGCGACCGCGAGCTTGTCTCGCCATGGTCGTAACACCGAGCATATCCCTTCTCTTGTGTTTTAGTTGTCTTCCGTCGAACTACGATCGTTAGCTCTGGTTCTCGTCCGTAAGACGTGGTCATTGTGGACTCGGACTCGATGTCGTTATCGACGCAGTTTTTACCCACAAGTTTTGAGCCCTCCGTGACCAACTCTATTGGGATAGGAATTAGGGGACAACCTTTGTATGTCGACGGATGCCAACTCGTGTAGGTACAGCTTGTGGCCGCGAGTTCACCTCGCCATGACCATAGGGCTCTACCTCTCTTTCTCTCGTTCTTGTCCTAATCACCTCGTATGTTTGCACCACTTCTACCCTGGCATTTCTTCGGATCTAGCGGTGACAACCGCATTGCTATGAGTCATAAGAATAGCCTTGTGCCATTTAGTTGCACGGTCATGGTGCCCTACTAGTGGGTTTGGATTGGGGAATCGTGCCTCTCTTTTTCCAACCTTCGCCGTCCCATGACGAGTTGGATGAAAGGGTGCAGATTCCATTGTTTCTTCTCTATTATTTTGTTCTCAACCCCATTGTAACACTTCTGGTGTTACGAGCCTGCTTAGCACCCCGATTAGGATCAAAAAGAATTAGTAAACAAATAATGGTGGTTAATTGTTTACTTGGAAACATGTTCATGCGACCTTAATTAGTAAAATAGAACAATAGGTTGCTTTAATTATTTGGATTGAAAAACAATCTGTATAACAAAAATAAATCATAACTTGAGCCTTGCGCTTAAGTAAAGTTTATGCGCGAGTTGTGTAGATGGGAGTGCAACTTTCTTGTTGGGAAATAAATATCGTCTTTTAGTGTTTTGCAAGCTTGGTAATCGAATTCGAAATCTAACCCCACCTAATTCGGGATCTCGACCGGGGCGAGCAGAGAGGATGACAAGGTTAATTTGACAGCTAAATTCTATCAAAATTTCCTAAGCGCTAACAATATGTTTTCGAGTAGTTGGTTGCTCCTCACCGGGCTCTTGAGCTGTGTGTAGGTCGTGGTGGTGTTGAAGATCGACTTGCTCTCGCATAATTGCTCTAACTTCGCTTGAGCGCGCTGTGGGCCGAGTGTTTCATTCTTTCGCGCGAACTGGAACTCTAGTGACGAACCCATCTCGGCATGACTTTACCATCCTCTCCAGCTATCCTTTGGTCTGTGTGTGCTCTTCTTGATAGCTGGTAGGTTGGTTCTTGGGACAGGCGAGTTGGTCTGGCCTCAATCGAGTCGGTGTAATTTTGGTGTGCGCTTTAATATTCGTGCGCGTCAACGCTCGTTGCGTTTGGCCGGTGTCCGTAGTTACCGTGTGTGCACACCACGCCGCGGTGTCGTGCTATCTCTGCCGACTGTCTGCCCTGCCTCTCTTTCACCCGCTAGCCGACGCCCTGTGTGTGCCTGTGAGCCCGACGGTTGACTTGGCCACAGGACCGAAGTGATGCTCCCCTGCATCATTTGTCCTGTTGGCCGGCATGGCGGGACCGCCCGAGCGTGGCCACACTTTTCTTAATCGCGTCTCGTGGTACCTCCTCTGCTCCGCTGCCGCCGGCCGCGTTCCATCTGGGCGAGCCGTCCTTTTCCCGTGCCCCTTGACCCACTCCCTCTAGGCCGCATCGCACCGAGGTTCTCGCGCCTTTATCGCTGCCTCGGCCGGGGCTGGCCGAGTCGCGGGGAGGAGCCGCCCGCCTGCCCTTACCACCAGCTGGAGCCTCGCCATTTCCTTGTTTGCGCGCGGTTCATAGCACGCCAACCGGATTAGGTGCTCCAGCAGCGTGATAGGGCAGCCAGCTAGCTTTCGACCCCCGCCCGGGCGCTGGCATGCGTCTCTGGCCAGCAATTTTGTTTTGGCGTGTTGCTCACCGCAGGCCTCGAGCGCCGCCGCGGTCTGTGGGTTGGGGGTAAGGCCGGTGGGGTTGTCGTGGTTCGATTGCTCGTACCTGTGAACTCTCCTTGACTCCCTCTAACTGGTGTTTCCCTTTCTTCGGCCAGTGCACTCGTCGGGGGTGGGCTGACGCGTCGGTGTCAGCCGAGGAGCGCCGCCGCACCGCCCCCTCACACGTGGTCGGGTCACCTCGGTCTCCCTCTGCCCCAACCGTTACCACAGCGCGCACCTCGGTAAGTCCCTCATGCTTCCCCACCAGCCCTACCGTCTCGGGGTTGCGCTGGATCACCGGAACGGCCGCGCCATCTCCGCTAGCCGCCGCCCAACCACTGTAGTGAATCCTAGGGTGCCTCCCCGTGCTCCTCTGCGTCCTATCGGCGGCGGATGGAGAGTAGTAGGTGGTCGGCTCGGTTGCTGGGCCAGTGCGGGTCCCTAGTGACCGGCGTAGCAGCCGTGTGCCATCGGAGCGCCGCGCCATCACGCGCCCTTGCCCAGGGATCTCCCCGTTGTAAAGACGGGTTAGTCCGAGGGCCTTGGTGCAAAACGTCTGTCTGTAGGAATAGTGGTTGGTGCGGTTTTGCTTTTTCGTCGAAGAGTAGGGTCTCGGGTGTAAGTTGCCATCGCGCGGGCCATTCTCACGATCGGGCCGGTTGCTGGGCCGTCAGTGCTGAGCACGTCGGCACTCTAGTGTGGGCTGCAGTGGGCCGCTGGGCCGTTTGGTGCCAGTTGGCCGTTTCCGTTTCTAAAGCCTTTTCCGATTTAGTCTTTAAACGTAAACTTGTGAAATTAATATACCCTGTTGTAGGTGTCCAAAAATGGTGAAACCAATTTGGTTAGATTCATAAAATCATGATCTATCTAAAGGTGTAATGAGTTCATGTAGGGTTATAATATTTTAGGCAGACTCTATTTAGTTCGAGACGTTTAATATTATCAAACATGAACTTATAGGAATTTTGAGGAACAATCAGTGATAGTATTAATTCTAGAAATTTTATAGTAAGCTAACCATATTATTGGGTGTTCACTGTAAATTTTGTAGCTCCAGAATGATTAGGTGGCTAAGAATTGCTAATGAGCCCTAGGCTAATATAGATTAAACCGATAAAGATAAGTAAAGTGAAACCTTGGGTTTGTATAGCAAAAATACCCTTGGAAAATGGCGCGTTACTTGGTAACGTAGACACGTGGCCTAGAGCGTTAGTCGATGAGCTAGTTCATTAGCCCGAGAGGCGTACTCGTAACTTAAGTATTTCAGTCACCGTTGATTATTCACGTTTCCGTTGCATCACATTGCATATCATATAGGGACGACAATGGATCGTGGAGTCGACTGGAGTAGCAGAAAGGTGGTGTCTTGATGATCGTGTCACCATGGTGGAATGCTAACTTGGTTATTTTACCCAGGCAAGCCCCGATGCATAACCCCTATTATTCTGCACCTTATTTTATGCTTGTGCATTAAGTTTAAAGGAGTTGAATGAAACCCACTTGCATATATATATCCTGATCCCATGAGTCTTACTAGTATGACAGGATCGTGTAGATTGCTATGCTATATGATTTCGGTAGAAGCCGAGTGATTGTCTGTCACTCGTGAGAGATAGGAATTATAATATTGTTACTATTATCATGCCACTATCACATGGAATATAAAGGTATATGGATAATTAGAGACCGGACGGAACGGATTGGATGGACTTGGACCTGGTTGGGCAACAGAGCGGGGCTCTGGTTGCATTTGTTCCGCCTGTGTTAATTAAGGACCGTTCGTTGCATGGACCCTGGTCAAGTCATAGATCTTCTTATCCCGAGCATATACTAGCGGATGGGGGCTAGGAAGACTTGTTACTCTCTTGTCATGGGCTCCCGCTCTTTCCAGACCGACTGATTGGAGGCGGGGATAGGTGGAGGTCTTAGCACCGTATTGAGGTCGGGCCTCAAGTACGGGAGCTAGGAGTCCAAGTTTGGACGGGGACCTAGAAACCTGTGACAGGAGGGGAACGGGTTGGTCTTGCTTGTGCCTGGGGTACAAGCGAGGCGTGTGTTTTTCGGGGTACCCAGCTGGGCACATTGATTCGCGAATCGCCGTTTCTGCGTGACGGTATGGCTTGACTACGCTCTGACATCATAGTAAGAACTGGCAGTTGAAAGATGAAGAAATGGTTTCTGTCGCTCAACTCTTGCTTGATTATAGCATAGGTGCTTACATAAATTATTGGTTATGAATACAATACGGCTTCTAAAAATAAGAAATTAAGGACACACCCTTAGCGCTGCTTCTTGCAAACAAGAAACCCACGAGCCAAAAAGCCTTGCATAATCCTTGGAGTCTTTTCACTTCCTCCTGACGGGTAAGTCTTGCGGAGTACAATTGAGTACTCAGGGTTTGTTCTACCCTGTTGCAGGTGGCAGGTGCTGATAAGCTAACCCTTGTGTGTGGAAACCTCCTGGTGGGCTCAGCGAGGATTTCCTTTGCGATGCGGAGTAGAGTTTATTTATGAAACTCTCACCAAAAGTTTTACAAGGAAAATACTATTAACTTGTTATCATTTCATGCATATAAACGTTCTTCATGTCATTGTTAACTTGTCATTAAATGATTTCATTTCCGCTGAACTCTGATAATGTTTTATATTTCATTGTTATAACTACATAATGAATTTCTCTGATGTTGTACTAAAAGTGATGTAAGAAATGGTAAGGATGTTGTAAGCTTTACTCTCTCATTTATGATCCTGATGTAAGAATGTGGATCTTCGAGTTCTCCCTTGCGGTGTGCTCGACGGAATCGCGTAGTTTAGTGTTCTCCCCGGGGTACTTAGTGTCTAATGAAAGATGAGTACCCTTGGGAGGGCATTAGATTATGTGATTCTGCCACACCCATCGATCTAGTGAAATGTGGGATGAGCTCTTCGCTTGTTTGGCGTTTGTCGTTTTCTTGATTCCATTCGTTGATTCCCGTCGTTGCTATGGCGAGTGGATCAAAGGAAGGTGAATCCCGTGTCTCCTTCCGCCTTTTGGCTTTTCCATGCTCGAGCCCTTGTATGCTTGTACCTTCTAGACCATAGCAATTCTTTGGTTCTCACGGTGACAACCGCACCGTTTCGAACCCTAGAGATGTCTCAGTGCATTTAGTGCACCTAGGTCATGGTACCCTACAAGTTGTTTGGGCACTTGTGTTCTATTGTGTGTGTCGCTTCCTCCGATGCCCCATCTCTTGCCATGGCGTGTGTATTGGAAGAGGTAGACCACCTCTCTTCTCTTCTCCCCTGTTCCATCCTCTCTTGGTTCTCGTCAAGTTATAATAGCGTTCGGATTAAGAGAGAATGAGACTTCTCTTGCTTGTAGACTTTCGGTTCTCGTCAGCCTCCATGACGCTCGGATCAGAAGTCACGAGCTGTGGTGTTTGCTTAGGATGAGCTAAGGCCTATGCCATTTCTATTTAAGTCGTACAGGTCGACACGATCGACCCGGGAAGTACTGGCTAGGCTAAGGCTTAAGCTTGTACTTAGCAAATCACCACTCTTGTTCTTTGGTCCAGGGATAAGACATCCGCCGAGAAGGCTAAAGTCGTTCTTCCTTTTGCATTCTTTCGGTGTAGTTGTTCTTTCTGTGCCTTGTTACCTCACTTTCCGCAGTCTTTCTAGGTTTAGTGGTCTGATTGCTCTTTTGCTTGTCGCGGTATCGAGGTAGTTGCGTCAAGGATAGCGATGATCGGATTGGGACCGTTGGAGGAAGGACATGCGGACGGAGGAAGGACCATGGAGGAGTACGACTACAAGTGCACCGAGGATCTCGGATACGACATTTAACAGGTGTTCCACGTCCCACCCAACCTCGTAGAACCTATTAGACATGCTACATATAGATGCTAGTGCTTTACTTTCTTGCAACTGAACTATGATAGGTTGCATGGTAGACTGCTTGTAAGCCATTACCTTGTCGCAACCTATTCCCCTGCACACCCGCTGATAGGATAGACGCTCGCATTCTACTTACTGTTTTACTTTCACTACGCATTATACCTGTGATGTGATGCTTGGTGAAGGAATAACGTGAGTGGATAAGGCACGTGGTGCCGTTAACTTGGTAAAATAGGATAATGAACTTGGGGAGGGCTTGGCGTGTGTCTTGGGTGTGTGGTGAGGGTTGAGTCAATCAGATAGGATTCTACGACGAGTCTTTGGGGCAAGTCATGCCGGAGGGGTGCGACCTGGGCATCCCTCAAGAGAGGTACCTATGGCGGGTGCATGGTGAGCAGACAGGGTGTTGGTTATCCCCGGTGGAGGTGCCGTCGAGGCACGGGGTGTTGGTTATCCCCTTGAGAAGATATCCTGTCCGGTCCCCTTAAGGACTGGTATGTCTTGAGAACCGAAATCATAGGACCCTTCGTGCACACCACTCGCTCCCGATGGGCAGGAGACGATTACCCGACTGACTAGGGTGGTGCCACTACTACTAGGTTGAAAGGTGATAGTGTAGGGAGGTACGGGCATGGGGGCCCACACCATCCTAAGATAGCGTAGTGACCTTGGGGGCCCGGTACTACGTCTCATAGTCTCAGCGTTTCGGTGGACGCCGAGGTGGCC